>OX031001.1:5805000-7207500 GCA_943735965.1 Eupithecia abbreviata | reverse complement strand
ACGCGAAATCACGAGGCGCACACGGCTGTGAAAGAGGATTTCCAGAAAGTGTTTTTTCCAAAAAGTTTTAACAGAAAAAGTGATTTTGCAAAATTTTTTCAAACTTTAAAGTGAAACGCTGCTGCTTTTTGAGCGGTGACCCCCAATTTTTAAAGTGCAGAAAAGAGGGCCTCATTAGCCTCTACACGACGGTGTTTCATTTGGATTTTTTCCGCGCAAGCGCGCGGAAATAACATCAGAAAAACAAAAACCACGTGGCCACGAGGTCCATGATCCAGGGCTGCTGGATAAGAAATATATATTGGAAGAGGAGGACATCACCACGGCGAGCACGGAGGCGTTTCTGAAATTGAAAAAAGTTAGTTTTTGACAATGATATGGACTTTTTAAATTTTAGCACTTTTTCAAATATTTTTATCTCCTAATTAAGATCTGTTAGCTGTACTTTTTAATTTATTTTTGGAAATTTTAGACCTTTTTCTACCGATACATAAATTTTTGGAATTTTTTGCCCAGTAGTTTTTGTATTATAATTTTTTAAAATTTTGTCTAAACACGTGCCCCCCTTTATATTATAGTTAGGATAAAAGTTAGTACATAGTTTATTAGTAGGCTTCTAGTTCATTTATTATATAGTTTTTTCTAAATTTTTTGAACTAAATTGGAATTTAGACAGTATTTTTTGTACAAACTTGGGCATTTTTTCTAAATATTAATTCGGTGTTAACATATTTCACTGTTACGTTAGGCTGGTTGGACTGGTCTTTAGAAGCCCTTTCCAACAACACCAAACACCGACCATTTAGGTTCAGAACTCAGAAAGTTGGACTTAGAGCGGCCACTTTGGCCGCCATCTTGAAAAAATTAAATTGTGCATAACTTTTGTAAGAATAGGTGTATTTGAGTGCGGTTTTCCTTGTTGGTATAGTTGCCACCCCTTGCGTCGATTGGTAGAGATCAGAACTCTATGTAGAGCAAAAATTTTCTTCGTCTATCTGACTCAAGGAAGTTGTCAACGGTGCTACAAGGAGTGCCATAGTCGAAACCGCAGCTCTCTACGAGCAAAACTGGAGGAGAACTGAAGGTTTTAAATAGTGGTCGGCCATTTTGTCCGCCATCTTGGAAAAATTCAAAGCGTAGTATCTCCCGAACCATACCTCCGATTCGAGAGCGGTTCTTTGTATTATATAGGTCTCTTATAGGCCCTTCTTTTCGATTTTTCAAACTGTCTCTAGGTAGAGCCAAAAAATTTTTTTTTTTTTTTTTTTTTTTTTTTTTTTTTTTTTTTTTTTTTTTTTTTTTTTTTTTTTTTTTTTTTAGACTTAAATTCATTTTATTAGAGTTTAACGGTGGTTTTGAGGCTAGAGCTGAAATCAAAGCAGGTAGAGCATAAGGCTCTACATAAAAAACGAGTTCAAACTAAACTTCAAACATTCGCACTTATCTGAATGTGACGCAACTTGGCTCAAGCTTCCTCTGCAAACCTGAAACAAAAAGATAGGATTATACATATATATTATATCATATTGACTATTATAACTATATAATTTTTTATAACTTTTACAAACTTTATTTTAGATCTTTTGGTATTAAATTTGACGCGTCCCCTAGCATATAAGCTTTTAAAAGATGTTCGGTTTCCGTACCCCCGACAACTCAAAAGCGAGCAACGCTGCCTCCGCTCCCAAGAAATCCCCTGAATTGACGGCGAAGGCAGGGCCTTCTCACGAACTGACCGAACCCTCCACTGTGAGGCGCAGCATTGGGGAATGGGAAACGGGGAAAACGAACACCCAAACAAATTCTCCGATTGCTTCGAAGAAGACTGTGCCAGCCATGGCATTAGCCTCCAAACCGAAGCCAAAGACAGCTCTTTCCCAAGAGAGCACAGCGATCCGGAAACCGTCAGTAGAGGCAGTAATAAGCCCACAGAAGTTGGAACAACCCAAGTACTCTAATAGGACAGCGGAAGCACGAGCTTGTTTGAGTAAAGCAAAGCTCCAACTAGGTAGTGCTAGAAATATAAAAACTGAAATAAAAACTGAGGTCACGCTGGCGATAGAACGGTTGTACCAACTTGTGAAGGAAGCGGAACTGGTTAAGAGGACCAAGGCTCAGAGCAAGGAACAAGATCCGGGAGAGAGTGGGGAGGGGAGGAAGGTAGAGCCATTGGCCCTGTCTCCCCCCCTCCTTCCCGCTCCTGGAAGAAAACCTGAGATGGAAATGGAAGCTGAGCTCGCGAGGAGGATAGAGGAGCACAGTAAGCTAATGAAAGAGAACACGGAAAGGATGGAGAGACTGAGAGAGGTAATGGAGAAGCATCAGAGTACCATGGAGGGGATGACTTATGCGAGTGTGGCGGCGTGTCCCACTAGGATGCAGCCCCCTAGCCGGGCGGCGCTTCACTCGGTAGTCATCACGTCCAAGGATGATCAGGAAACCGGGGATCAGGTCCTGAGCAGGATTAGAAGCGTCATAAACGCGAAAGAAGGGGGAATAATGGTAGATAGAGTGAGGAAAGCCAAGGACAGGAAAGTCATTGTAGGTTGCAAAACAGACGAAGAGAGGCAAAAGGTTAAAGAAAGGCTAAAATCAGCAGAAGTACACCTACACGTTGAGGAAATAAAAAACAAGGACCCCCTTCTGCTGCTCAAGGACGTCTTCGAATACAACACCGACGAAGAAAATCAGCAGAAGTACACCTACACGTTGAGGAAATAAAAAACAAGGACCCCCTTCTGCTGCTCAAGGACGTCTTCGAATACAACACCGACGAAGACGTCCTTAAGGCCCTCAGGCAGCAAAATGGAGGACTTTTTAAGAACCTGGGCCAACAGGATGATAGGATGGAGGTTAGGTATAGGAAGAAGACGAGGAATCCCCAAACATGCCACATCGTCATAAGGGTGTCCCCCAAAATATGGACCAGAGCTACGGAAGCGGGAGCCGTCCACATTGACTTACAGAGAGTGAGAGTCGTGGACCAGTCACCGCTTATACAATGTTCTCTCTGCCTGGGCTACGGACACAGCAGACGCTTCTGCAAACAGCCGGTGGAGAAGTGCAGCCACTGTGGGGGACCCCATATGAAGTCACAGTGCAATGACTGGCTCGACGGTGTAGCCCCGAAGTGCTGCAACTGCGCCCATGCGAAGCTTGAGGCGACTGACCACAGCGCCTTTAGTGAGCAGTGCGTAGTGAGGCGAAAGTGGGACGCAATGGCTCGGGCCACCGTAGCGTACTGCTGAGGGCACCTATAGGACAACATCTAACTGCATCCCAACTAACACGGAACCCTACCTGGTGGCTCAAGCAAATCTCCAGAGAAAAGAGCTTGCAACGAACGAGTTGATGATTAAAGCCCACGAAAGGAAGATTGCCTTTGCGTTGCTCCAGGAACCTTATGTGGGTGGGGCAAAAGTTATGAAGAGCTACAGAGGGACGAGGATCTTCCAATGCACTGAGCAAGGAGAAGGGTGCGTCAAGGCAGCAATAGCTGTCTTTGACCAGAACGTCGACGTGATACAGTGCCCGAAACTCACCACAAACAACATCGCGGTGGTGAGAATCCGAACCAGTGCCTGGGAGATCATGGTAGTATCCTTCTACTTTGAGCCGGATGTACCCATAGAACCGTACTTGGAGCGGCTCAAGAGAATAGAGCAAGAACTTAGACCCACAAAGATTATAATGGGTGGAGACACTAATGCAAAGAGCACCTGGTGGGGTAGTAGGAATGTTGACTACAGGGGGATAGAAATGGCAGGAGCTTTAGAAGAGATGGGCTTGCAGGTACTCAACGAAGGCGATACCCCAACCTTCGACACGATAAGGGGTAATAAAATATACCAAAGTCACGTTGATGTAACTGCTTGCACGGAAGACATGCTTAACCTGGTGGAGGACTGGAGAGTAGAAGACGACCTGATGAGTTCAGACCACAACGGAATAACCTTCAAAATTAAACTTGTAAGGGCAAAAGGAACAGATGTAGAAAGGACAACAAGGATATATAACACCAAAAAAGTAAATTGGAGCCAGTTTCATGAGAAACTGGACCAATTGAAAACCGGAAATGAAATTAGCAAAACAGAGGTAGACAACATAAACACAAAAGAAAATTTGGAACAAATAGTAAATAAATATATGACAGTAATAAAACAAACATGCAATGAAACTATACCAAAAAAGAAAACAAACGAAAAACTCACCCTACCTTGGTGGTCTGATGAACTCGCTGCGATGAAAAAGGAAGTCACCACCAGGAAGCGAAGAATCCGATGTGCAGCGCCGATCCGGAGAGAGATGGTCGTTGATGAGTACCTGCAAGCAAAAGAAAAATATGAGAGTGAAGCCAAGAAAGCCCAGATAGGAAGTTGGAAAGGGTTTTGTGAGAAACAGGACAAGGAAGGACTCTGGGAGGGCATCTACAGAGTGATTGGCCGAACCACCAAAAGAGTAGAGGACTTACCGTTAGTCAAGGAAGGAAAAGTACTCGACCCAAAGAAGTCATGCAGAGTGTTGGCCGAGACCTTTTACCCGGAGGATACAGAGGAGGGGGAAGACGCAGAACATAAGCAGACCAGGGAAACAGCAAACCAGATAAACGGTTGGGCTCATGATGAAAAACATGACCCACCGTTTACCAAGGAAGAGCTAAGAGCTGCAATAGCGACCTTCAACACAAAGAAAGCTCCAGGATCGGATGGACTCACGGCTGACATCTGCGGCCGCGTGGTGCTCTGCGATCTAGACCTGAACCTCGCGATCATGAACAAGTGCTTGGAGCTGAGCCTATTCCCGAAGATCTGGAAGGATGCCACGGTGGTGGTAATCAGAAAGCCCGGAAAGGCTACATACACAGATCCCAAGTCATACAGGCCAATCGGCCTGTTACCAGTTATGGGGAAGCTACTTGAGAAAATGATCGTGAGGAGATTGAAATGGCACCTTGTTCCTAGGACAAGCCCTCAGCAATATGGTTTTATGCCTCAAAGGAGCACCGAAGACTCCCTCTATGACCTGATGAACTATATACGCGGAAAACTTGAAGCAAAAAAACTAGTAACGATGATTTCACTGGACATAGAGGGAGCCTTTGACAGCGCTTGGTGGCCTGCCATCAGGACGAGGCTTGCAGAGGAATCGTGCCCGGTCAATCTCAGGAGGGTCGTTGACAGTTACCTACAAGACCGAAAGGTAAATGTTAGATACGCAGGGGAAGAGCACACTAGAAGCACGAATAAAGGCTGCGTGCAGGGATCGATCGGAGGACCAATACTGTGGAACTTGCTCCTTGATCCCCTGCTGAAGCAACTAGCAGCGCGGGGGGACTACTGCCAGGCCTTTGCAGACGATGTTGTGCTAATTTTCGATGGTGAAACTGCACTCGAGGTCCAAAGACGAGCCAATGCCGCTCTCGCCCATGTTCAGGGGTGGGGTGTCAAAAATAAACTGAAATTCGCACCTCACAAAACAAAGGCAATGCTTATTACTAGAAAGCTAAAGTTTGACACACCACTGCTGAGGATGGGGGGGATCGACATTGACCTAACCTCAGAAATTAAAATCTTGGGCCTCACCATCGATCACAAGCTGACATTCAATCAGCACGTCGGCGAGGCCTGCAGGAAGGCCCTCAACATATACAAACAGCTGTCTAGAGCGGCTAAAGTCAGCTGGGGACTACATCCAGAGGTGATTCGGCTGATCTACACGGCAACGGTAGAGCCCGTCATCATGTACGCAGCCAGTGCATGGGTTCAGGCTTCAAAGAAGCTAGGTGTGCAGAAGCAGCTGAACGCTGTGCAGAGAGGCTTCGCTCAGAAACTAACGAGGGCATATCGTACAGTATCTCTCAACTCGGCTCTGGTTCTGGCCGGGATACTGCCTCTTGACCTTAGGATTCAAGAGGCAGCCGCCCTGTATGAATCCAAAAGAGGAGTACCCCGGCCAGAGATGGACCTTGCGGACAGGGAGATAGAACGAGTTGTGAAGTGCGCCTCACTTGAGCACCCATCAGAACATATGTGCCTGGAGTTCATAAGCCTGGTAGACCAACAGCAAGTTGAAGACAACAACAAGCAGGCAGTTCGGATTTTCACCGATGGTAGCAAGATTGAGGGCAGGGTTGGAGCAGCGCTATCCTTCTGGAATAGTGAGACTGAAACCAAAGCCCTCAAAATCAAGCTATCATCGTACTGCACGGTATACCAGGCGGAACTCTTGGCCATATGTAAAGCTACAGAGCTCATCATCAAGCGTTCGGAATCAACATTTGGTATTTATAGTGACTCAAGGTCTGCTCTGGAAACCATCACAAACCAGGGCTCCCTCAACCCACAAGCAGTACAGACACGACGGAACATCAAACACTGTAAACTCCAGAATAAGGAAATTACCTTATTCTGGATTAAAGCACATGCAGGGTTAGAGGGTAATGAGCGTGCTGACCAGCTGGCAAAGGACGCCGCACTTAAGACAAAAAGAAAACCAGATTACGATCTATGCCCGGTATCATTCGTGAAGCGACAAATCCGTTTGAAATCGCTTGACGAATGGAACCGGAGATACAAGTTTGGCGAAACAGCCGCTGTAACCAAACTGTTTTTTCCGGACGCCATTGAGGCGTACAACATAACAAGAAAGCTTGAGCCAACTAGCGTCACGACACAGATTATGACAGGGCACGGTGGGTTCTCCGAATACTTAAACCGATTTAAGTGTAAGGAGAACCCATCGTGTATATGTGAACCCGGTAAAGACGAAACGCCGGCCCATTTAATACTTGAATGTCCTGTGTACGGTTCTGAGAGATACGAGCTAGAACAGTTGTTAGATGTTACGATAAACGCAATAAATATAAATACCATAATGAAAGACAAAAAGTATCGACCACTATTTTTAAACTTTTGTACAAAAGTGGCCAAACAAGCAATAAAAAGGAACAAAGAAGTCTAAGCAAAATATGATGAATATATATAATAACTATATATACAAGCATACATATGTAAAAAAGTAATAAAGAAACAAGTAATGTACATCAGAAGAAGTAGTATTAAATAGAAATAAAATATGTAACAAAAGAAAGCGTAAAAAGATTGAATAGAACTAAGATAGAATTAAGATAAATCACAAAACCCTGGAAACATGTAAACTAAATAAAATAAATATGTAAATAATATGTAAGCCAAATAAAACTGTGTAAACATAGAATAAGAAAATAAAATAATAGAATTAAGATTGAAAAACTGAATAATACAAATATAAGAAACCCAAACACCATCCTGATAGAGTAAAAACAGGCATGAATGAGATGGATAATAGAAAGATAAAGTATGAAGAATGGAAGTACGAGAAGCATAAATGTGAGAACTGGTATGAAAGAGTAGATTAGTGCAAACCAGATCCCTGGTTCAGCTAGGGGAAGATAGGAAAAAAAAAAATAAAAAAAAAAAAAAAAAAAAAAAAACCTAACCTAACCTAACCTAACCTAACCTAACCTAACCTAACCTAACCTAACCTAACCTAACCTAACCTAACCTAACCTAACCTAACCTAACCTAACCTAACCTAACCTAACCTAACCTAACCTAACCTAACCTAACCTAACCTAACCTAACCTAACCTAACCTAACCTAACCTAACCTAACCTAACCTAACCTAACCTAACCTAACCTAACCTAACCTAACCTAACCTAACCTAACCTAACCTAACCTAACCTAACCTAACCTAACCTAACCTAACCTAACCTAACCTAACCTAACCTAACCTAACCTAACCTAACCTAACCTAACCTAACCTAACCTAACCTAACCTAACCTAACCTAACCTAACCTAACCTAACCTAACCTAACCTAACCTAACCTAACCTAACCTAACCTAACCTAACCTAACCTAACCTAACCTAACCTAACCTAACCTAACCTAACCTAACCTAACCTAACCTAACCTAACCTAACCTAACCTAACCTAACCTAACCTAACCTAACCTAACCTAACCTAACCTAACCTAACCTAACCTAACCTAACCTAACCTAACCTAACCTAACCTAACCTAACCTAACCTAACCTAACCTAACCTAACCTAACCTAACCTAACCTAACCTAACCTAACCTAACCTAACCTAACCTAACCTAACCTAACCTAACCTAACCTAACCTAACCTAACCTAACCTAACCTAACCTAACCTAACCTAACCTAACCTAACCTAACCTAACCTAACCTAACCTAACCTAACCTAACCTAACCTAACCTAACCTAACCTAACCTAACCTAACCTAACCTAACCTAACCTAACCTAACCTAACCTAACCTAACCTAACCTAACCTAACCTAACCTAACCTAACCTAACCTAACCTAACCTAACCTAACCTAACCTAACCTAACCTAACCTAACCTAACCTAACCTAACCTAACCTAACCTAACCTAACCTAACCTAACCTAACCTAACCTAACCTAACCTAACCTAACCTAACCTAACCTAACCTAACCTAACCTAACCTAACCTAACCTAACCTAACCTAACCTAACCTAACCTAACCTAACCTAACCTAACCTAACCTAACCTAACCTAACCTAACCTAACCTAACCTAACCTAACCTAACCTAACCTAACCTAACCTAACCTAACCTAACCTAACCTAACCTAACCTAACCTAACCTAACCTAACCTAACCTAACCTAACCTAACCTAACCTAACCTAACCTAACCTAACCTAACCTAACCTAACCTAACCTAACCTAACCTAACCTAACCTAACCTAACCTAACCTAACCTAACCTAACCTAACCTAACCTAACCTAACCTAACCTAACCTAACCTAACCTAACCTAACCTAACCTAACCTAACCTAACCTAACCTAACCTAACCTAACCTAACCTAACCTAACCTAACCTAACCTAACCTAACCTAACCTAACCTAACCTAACCTAACCTAACCTAACCTAACCTAACCTAACCTAACCTAACCTAACCTAACCTAACCTAACCTAACCTAACCTAACCTAACCTAACCTAACCTAACCTAACCTAACCTAACCTAACCTAACCTAACCTAACCTAACCTAACCTAACCTAACCTAACCTAACCTAACCTAACCTAACCTAACCTAACCTAACCTAACCTAACCTAACCTAACCTAACCTAACCTAACCTAACCTAACCTAACCTAACCTAACCTAACCTAACCTAACCTAACCTAACCTAACCTAACCTAACCTAACCTAACCTAACCTAACCTAACCTAACCTAACCTAACCTAACCTAACCTAACCTAACCTAACCTAACCTAACCTAACCTAACCTAACCTAACCTAACCTAACCTAACCTAACCTAACCTAACCTAACCTAACCTAACCTAACCTAACCTAACCTAACCTAACCTAACCTAACCTAACCTAACCTAACCTAACCTAACCTAACCTAACCTAACCTAACCTAACCTAACCTAACCTAACCTAACCTAACCTAACCTAACCTAACCTAACCTAACCTAACCTAACCTAACCTAACCTAACCTAACCTAACCTAACCTAACCTAACCTAACCTAACCTAACCTAACCACGACTAAAAAACCCAGCTCATCCACCAATAGAAAACCCTATTTGGTAGCCCAGGCAAACCTCCAAAGAAAAGAGTTAGCAACAAATGAGCTAATGATAAAGGCAAGCGAAAGAGAGATGGCTTTTGCGCTGCTCCAGGAGCCTTACGTGGGTGGGGCAAAAAGTATGAAAAACTTCAGAGGCGCTAGAGTCTACCAGAGCACTGAACAAGGAGAAGGGAACGTTAAGGCAGCAATAGCTGTCTTCAATCATGATCTCGACGTTTTGCAATTCCCAAAACTCACCACCAAAAACATCGCGGTGGTGAAGATCCGCACCAGTGCCTGGGAGTTAGCTGTAGTCTCCTTCTACTTTGAGCCAGACCAACCCATAGAGCCGTACCTGGAGCAGCTCAAAAAGATCGAAGAGGAGCTTGGGCCAACTAAATTTATAATTGGGGGCGATACAAACGCAAAGAGCCCATGGTGGGGCAGTAAAGTGGTGGATCATAGGAGGGAAGAAATGGCTGGGGCATTGGAAGACATGAACTTGCAGGTACTCAACGAGGGTGACACTCCTACCTTCGACACTATCAGAGGAAACCAGGCTTACACTAGCCACGTTGACGTAACGGCCTGCACCGAAGACTTGCTAGGCATGGTGGAAGACTGGAGAGTCGAAGAAGACCTTGTAAGTTCGGACCACAACGGCATCACCTTCAAAATTAATCTCGTTAAATCATTAGGCATAAGTGTAGAAAGGACAACTAGAATTTACAATACTAAAAAAGCTAATTGGAACCTGTTTAATGAGAAACTGGACCAATTAAAAATAGAAAATAAAATAAGCAAAACAGAAATAGAAAAAATCAACAGTAAAGAAGAGTTAGAAGAAACAGTTAATAAATACATGAATATAATTAAGCAAGCATGCAAAGAAGCGATACCTAGGAAGAAAATAAGGGAAAAACTAACCTTGCCGTGGTGGTCCGAAAAACTCGCCGAAATGAAGAAGAAGGTCACCACTATGAGACGGAGAATCAGATGTGCAGCGCCGGTCCGGAAAGCGAAGGTCATCCGGGAGTACCTGCAAGAAAAAGAAAATTATGAGAGTGAAGCCAAAAAGGCCCAAGTAGGAAGCTGGAAAGAATTCTGTGAGAAGCAGGATAGGGAGGGAGTCTGGGAAGGAATCTACAGGGTAATAGGAAGAACAACGAAAAGGCAAGAAGACCTGCCTCTGGAGAAGGATGGAAGAACACTTGACCCGGGAGAGTCTGTCAGACTGTTGGCTGAGACCTTCTATCCCGAGGACACTGAAAGCGGAGAAGAAGCAATCCACAGGCAGACTAGAGAAATAGCAAACCAGGCAAACGTCTGGGGTCATGATGAAAACCATGACCCACCGTTTACAGAAGAAGAGCTTCGTTCTGCCACGGAAAGCTTTAATCCGAAGAAGGCCCCGGGAGCAGATGGATTTACGGCCGACATATGCAAACGCGTCGTGTTCTGTGACCCCGAATTGAACCTTGCAATAATGAACAAATGTCTGGAACACCATCACTTCCCCAACATCTGGAAGGAGGCCACGGTGGTAGTCTTAAGGAAGCCGGGTAAGGATACTTACACCAACCCAAAGTCCTACAGACCCATTGGCCTTCTTCCGGTGATGGGCAAGATTCTGGAGAAGGTAGTTGTCAGAAGGCTTAAGTGGCACCTACTCCCTAGAATGAGTCCTCGCCAATACGGCTTTATGCCCCAGAAGAGCACCGAAGACTCCCTCTATGACCTGATGAATTACATACGCGGAAAGCTGGAACGCAAAAAATTAATCACATTGATATCATTGGACATAGAGGGAGCCTTCGATAGCGCATGGTGGCCTGCCATTAGAGCACGCTTGGCTGAGGAGGATTGCCCCGTCAATATAAGGAGAATAGTCGACAGCTATCTTCAGAACAGAATAGTTAGAGTGAGGTACGTGGGAAAGGAGCACACGCGAGGTACCAACAAGGGCTGTGTGCAGGGTTCAATCGGCGGTCCCATTCTCTGGAACCTCCTTCTGGATCCGTTACTGAAGGAACTGGAAAAGCGGGGTGATTACTGTCAGGCCTTTGCTGATGATGTGGTATTGATCGTTGACGGCGACACGGCACTGGAGGTCCAGAGACAGGCAAATGCCGCCCTCGCCCATGTTCAGGAGTGGGGTGTCAAAAATAAACTAAAGTTCGCTCCACACAAAACAAAAGCTATGCTGATCACGAGGAAACTAAAATATGACACACCACTGCTGAGGATGGGCGGGGTCGACATAGGCATGTCTCCCGAAATAAAAATATTAGGCCTCACAATAGACCACAAGCTCACGTTCAATGGCCACGTCGCAGAGGTCTGCCGGAGAGCTCTGAATATTTACAAACAGCTTTCCAGAGCGGCAAAGGTTAGTTGGGGGCTCCACCCAGAAATTGTTAGGGTTATTTATACGGCGGCAGTAGAACCAGTGGTAACGTATGCCGCCAGTGCTTGGGTGCAGGCAACGGAAAAACTGGGGGTGCAGAGGAAACTCAACGCAGTGCAGAGGGGCTTCGCTCAGAAACTGTGTAAGGCATACCGCACCGTCTCACTAAACTCAGCACTGGTGCTGGCCGGGATACTGCCACTCGACCTTAGGATTAAGGAGGCAGCAGCTCTTTTTGAAGCTAGGAGAGGGGTACCCCGGCCAGGGCTAGGGGACAGGGAGGTGGAGCGCCCGGTGCCGTATGTCAACATGGAACACCCGGCAGAGCATATGAGCCTGGAGTTCGTTAGCCTGTTAGACCAACAACAAGTAGACGACCACAACAACCAAGCGGTCAGAATTTTCACTGATGGTAGCAAGATTGATGGTGAGGTTGGGGCAGCGTTATCCTTCTGGAATAGCGAAGCCGAAACTAAAGCCATCAAACTTAAACTACCATCCTACTGCACGGTCTATCAGGCGGAACTACTGGCCATATGTAAGGCCACAAGGGTTATCCTGAAGCGCACAGAGGGCACCTTCGGTGTGTACAGTGACTCGCGATCCTCGTTGGAAACAATCACAAATCCTAGTTCCCTTCACGCCCTGGTCATAGAGGTCAGGAAGAACATCAAAGAAGCCCGTCTCCAGAATAAGGTGGTAACCCTATTCTGGATCAAAGCACACGCGGGGCTTGAAGGGAACGAACGTGCCGACCAGCTGGCTAAGGATGCGGCTCACTGTACAAAACGAAAGCCCGACTACGACTGGTGCCCGGTTTCATACGTCAAGCGACAAATCCGTTTGGAGTCGCTTGACGAATGGAACCAAAGGTTTTTGTGTGGTCAAACGGCTGCAACAACAAAAATGTTTTTTCCAGACGCCATAATAGCCTACAAAATTGTCAGGAGCATTCAGCCTACTGGCGTCGTAACACAGGTAATGACGGGGCATGGTGGGTTCTCCGAATACCTGAACCGGTTCAAGCGTAAGGAGAGCCCGTCGTGCATTTGCGAACCTGGGATAGACGAGACGGTTCTGCACATTTTGCTAGAGTGCCCCGTGTATGGTTCTGAGAGACATGAGGTGGAACAGGATATACAAGTGAAACTGACGGTCGAAAGTATCCATGAGATTGTAGAGGACAAGTTGAAACGTCCAAAATTTTTAAAATACTGCACAACAATTACAAATAAGGTAATAATAAGAAATAAATAGCATATGAAAAATATGATGAATATATATAATAATTATATATATAAAGCATGATATGAAATAAAAGCATAAAAATAGAGATTAAGAATGTGTATATTTTATAGAAATATCTCGTGTTTAACTGTAACCAATGTATAAAACTGTATATTATGACCTAATGCCCTAGTAGAAATAAATTGTAAACATAATGTTAAGATAAGATATATAGAAAATTTATATAAGAATAAAACCTATGATATATATGTATAAAATCTTAAAAATGTATTAGATATAAGAACATAAGTATCATTAAAGAAAAACCCAGTCGTTTTGTATACCTATATACCGAATAAAAGGTCTCTGACTAATTCAGAGGAAAAACATGTAGGCTAGCTCGCGGGCCGGGACATAGCTCCCGGACAGGAATATAAAAAAAAAAAAAAAAAAAAAAAAAAAAAACCTAACCTAACCTAACCTAACCAGTCGCGCTTGGACCGCCGTCGAAAGCGCCACGAAAATAAGCCCTTCCGCACGCAAAAATTCGTGAAAAATAGTAAATTATCTTTAAAAGTGACGCACTATATATCAAAAGAAGCGCGCTGTGAAGGCGCACACGCCAGTGTAAAAAGTGTTGTGCAAAGTGGAAATGATTTTCACAAAATTTTGAAAAGAAAAATTGGTTTTTCTCTGGATCTGCAGCGACGACTCCAATTTTTTAATTGACCCAGACGGAGCCCTTGTGGAGTACTACACGTTGGAAGTGTTTGCTGATTTTTTCCGCACACCGTTGCGGAATAATCAGCAGAAAAAAAAGTAGCACGTGGCCACGAGGTCATCGAAGGAGAGGAGCGCGCCGCCATCTAAGTAAGCAGATTCAAAGAGGATACCATCTGGACCAGGGAGGCACCTCCAAAAAATTTTTAAGTTAAGTGTTTACGAAGTTACGGACATTATTATTTGTTCAGCGACTTATTGGACAGTAAATTTTTCATTATCTTCAGCGATAACCTAGCCTAAATTTTTGATAGTTTTTAAAGCCGACAACGTAGTTCATTTTAGCATTAAAATTTTATTTTTGTGTTGAGCGGTTTAGGAGATATTGATTTTTTAAGAAAATTACCAACCGCACAAAAACTTTGCCACACTGTATCTCCGAAACGGTGAGAGATAGGCTAATTTTATGACCAGTTTGCATATTAATATATGTAAGCAACCCCTAAATTTAATAATACGTAAGAGCCCCCCCTTAACTTTTTCCCCCCTTTTTTTTTTAGAGAAAGTTCGCAAATTGTAAAATTTTTAGTTGTAATAATTAGTTATATAAATAGATTCTTTTAAAATTAATAGTTTCCCCTTCCCCCCTTCACCCCCTCCTTTGGTAAAACCCCCCTCATAACCTAATCTTAAATTATATCCTGTCCAAATATTTTTACCTCAAAGTCCCTATTTTTCTCCCCAAAATTAACCTTGTATTTCCCTCCCTCTTCCCATATTTCCCCCCCAATTAAATTAAGAAACCTAAAACCCATTTATCTCGGGAACGGAGCAAGATAGCTCAGTTTTGACAAAAGATTGTATATTAAATAATAAAATAAAATAAAAATAAAATAAAATAAAAATAAAAATAAAAATCATTTATTTCAGACCATTTGTCCATATCGGTTACATACTAAACAAATTAACACACAAAAAAGCAAAAGAAATTAAAAAACTACAAAATTGCTGATAAGGCAGTTGTGCACTCAGTGCCAGGTGTAGGTTGCAAGCACTGAATGCACTCCTACCCAATGCCGCAGGAATCGGCCGCTCAGGTCCTCAGCCACCGCTGCCAGGAGGCTGTTGCGGCTGGCGCGCAGGCGACGCAGCGCGGCGGCGCAGCGAGCTCGTAATACAGCTGGGAAGCTGTCCACGCCCGCATCAGCAAACATGCCCGACGCACTGCACCAGCGCGGAAGCCGCAACAACGCCCGGAACGCGTTATTGAATTGTACACGAAGGGCACTCATAGAACTTTTGGTGTATTTAGTCCACATGCTACACGCATAAAGTGAAGTGCAAAATGCTTTAAATAATGTTACTTTAACAGGAACTGAACAACAGCGAAATCGCTGTGCTACCATGTTTGCCCTAGTCGCGAGTGCCCTCCGCTCACGTTCAATATCTTCCTCATCCGACAAGGATTCTGTTACCAAGTGCCCAAGGTACTTGAAAACATACACTCTCTTCAGTTGTGTTCCGTTGAGAGATACAGTGGGGACATAAGGTGGACACTTGGTGCCAGACTTGAAAATCATAAACTCACTCTTAGCTACATTATATTTCAGACCATGAGTTACAGCAAACTTCTCACATATATTGAGAAGCTTACAAAGACCATTGACTGAAGGGCTCAGCAGCACCATGTCATCAGCATAACTGATGTTATTGAAGCAGACATCATGCACCCAGCATCCGACATGCTTACTGCTGAGCTCTTCAATCAATGCATTCACATAAATGCAGAAAAGCTTCGGAGAGCTTAACCCTCCCTGGCGCACCCCACATTCCAACTTATAATCATCTGACAAAGCATTACCCCATTTTACAACATTACTTTGACTGGCATACCACTGCCTAAATAAGAATATAATATCATTAGGTACATTTAGCTTATATAACTTTTTCCAAAGTATATCATAATTTACTAAATCAAATGCCTTTGACAAATCAAGAAAGCAGGCAAAAACAGGTGTCTTTCTCTTAGTATAGTAATTTACTGTTTCTTTTAGACAAATAATGGCACTTTCCGTGGAAAGTCCTGCTCTGAAACCAAATTGAGAATCATGTAAAACTACATATTTATCCAACTCTGCATTTAATAGACTATCAAAAACCTTAGCAATAATTGTCGCCAGTGAGATTGGCCTATAGTTAGCCTTTGATGCAATGTTTCCTGTTTTATTCTTAACTATTGGTACAACTATTGTCTTTGTCATTTCACAAGGAACATATGCATGACTCACACAGAAACCAAATAACATAGCTAGTGCACCAGCTACATGAGGCCCCGCATGCTGCAGGTGCTCGATGCTGAGACCGTCGTGGCCGGGTGACTTCCCCCTCTTCATGCTCCGTATGACTTCTTCAACTTGCTTAGCAAGGAATCTGGTTTGAAAGACACCCTCCACTCCAATCCCCCCATCCAGCACCGGCACATCCTGAGGCATGACAGAGAAGTGTTCCCTAAAGAGGTTAGCAATGTCTTTGGGCTCATTCAAGCTGTCGACACTCGCAGGCAGTCCAGGCCTACCATTCATCTTCTTGGTACTTTTCCAAAAGCTACGGAAGTCATTTTTAGTGTGATGAGTTGCCAGGATATCTAACTTTATCTGTTCCTGGTGCTTCTGACACCATTTTAGTCTCGACTTGAAACTCCTTCTACTACTGCACATTTCATCATACACTAAACCTGACATCGGCTTACCTTGAGTAACCCAAGATTCAAAGTTCAGCCTAGCCTGCCTGTGAGCACCCGCAACATGCTTGTTCCACCCAGTTATCTGTCTCTTTTTAGCCTTGCCCTTCTGAGAACCATGATGTGAGAGTGATGCTGCTGTTGAGATTGACAATACAATATCCTTATATAACTTATCAATAATATCTCTATGCTCTAAATTTTGGCAAAATTTATCACAACAAATACCCAGAGTTTCAGGGAATTCTATCAGTCTTAGCATTTCATGACATTTACTTGTATAACTTTTAATTTGTTCTGGAAGCCTATCCCCCCATATAGCAGTATTTTTAATAATATTATTATGTTCAAAAATTTTGTGACAAACTGCTTCTAGTTTACAGTTAATAATCAAGGGGTAATGATCTGACCAGAACACATCTAACATAACATAAACATCCGACACAGTAGCCCATGCCGCTTTGGTAACAATGCAGTGATCCAACCATCTCCTTGAGCCGTGGGCTTCACTTACAAAGGTGTAGCAGTCCGAGTTTATACCTAACTTTTCAAAGTCCGCACACAACCACTCTTGTTCTTCACAGTAACTGAGTAATTCCTTACAAAAGGGTTCAAATGGATGTGCATTAAAGTCACCTAATATAAACACATTTTCAATATTAAGGTTCTCAATTATAGCATTTAACACACTTAAACACTGTGTGAACTCAGGTAAGTTATAAACGCAGTCTGTGGGCATGTACACACAAAAGACAAGGAAGAAATTATCAGCCACTGACACTTTAATACCACAAATCCTAGGATGGTTGCATTCAATCACCGAAACCGAAGAGAATAAACTTTTCCTCCACAGTAGTGCTGTCCCTCCATGTGGTCTGCCGGTCAGGATCCCTGCTGTTGTATCGATGGCTGAAGTTCCTGTGCTGCCAAACTCCTGACTTATAGAGTTAAGGTACATGAGGTCATGTGGGTAGAGCCACGTTTCCTGGAGCCCAATAATATCTGCTACGGTGCACAGTTCACTCACATGTTCGATGGATCGCTTGATATTTTTACAGTTAAAACTACTGATGGTGCAACTATCCATGGTGAGTAGTGAGTTCGACCACTTTACCACCCCCTGCTACTGGTGGCTTCTGAGGCATGAATCGACGAAAGATGATGCCTTCAGGCCACAGTTTCTTATCAAGAAACTGTGACAGCTTCTTTTTGGACACCATAATTTTGAACGCGTTGTGCCTCCTTCTGTTTTGTATATTGATTCTGCTCAGCGTCACCTGCTCCCCCGTTTTAGCAGTGATGTACGCTGCAATGTCCTCCTGTGTTGTTTGTATGTCGACATTTGATATGAAGAGAGGTACATGCAAGTCAGCCGCTTGGAACTTGAACTCAGGGGCAAGACAGGCAGCACCTGTCCGTCCCATGAATTTGTTTGCGATTCTCCGAGCCTTCCGGGTTTGGACTTGCTTCCACACTCCATCCTTTGCCATATCCGCCATCGTTTTTGGTGTTGAAGAAAGCGGCACTTGTTGCGTCATTCGTAATATTGGAATATTACGGGTTTCGGTAGTACTAGCAGCTTTCTCATTCCCGCTCTTCCGGTCACTATTCATTCGCTCACTCGGTCGTTCACTCTGTGTTTGTGGTTTAGGACTTGGACACACATCTTTTGGCCCTTCCCTACAACACGTCAAGCCAGCGTCGTCGCGTATGTCTGACAGCTCGGTCACTTGACTCAACACACATCTGTCAACCAGTTTTGGACTCGGACTCGCATCTATTGGCCCTTCCCTACCACACGTCAAGCCATCATGTCTGTCTGATAGCTCGGCCAGTTGACATCTGTCACCTTGCCATGAAACTTCAAAATTGGTGAGTCTCATTGGTCCACTATCCAAGAATGACATATTTTGACGTCTTGGTCTTATGTTCACGTTGGCACAACATGACGCTGACATAACAGGCTGCGGCGAACGTAGCTCCTGCTCCAGACAGGGAGATTTTGTTCGACCAGTTTCCTCCGGCTGAGTCATCGTGATGACCTGACGATTTTCGATGTTTTGCACTTTCCTTTCCAGGCTTTGCAGCTGCTCCATAGAGACACGGCTGGCTTTGATCTCGTCAATGTCCTGGCGCATTAACACCATTTTCTTCAAGAAATCTGTAACATCTACATGGTCGAAAGTGACCGGCGGCAATTTGCTTAGGTCACGCGCCACAAAAACTGGTATGATCTCCGGGTTCGTTACCGATTTGAACAGAAGGACGATATCCTCAACATCTCTTTGCTCTTTTCCTTTATTCTTGCGCACTTTCTTCTTCTGGTCAGTTGGTAAGGACTCAAATAGCAGCGATTTTGATGTCTTGATGACCGTCGAATCAAATGCCGAGACACAGATTCTACACAGACTATCTTCGTCCATCACATCCACTTTGTTCTGTATGAAAGCCAAAAGCTCATCTACAATAATATTACAGTTACTGCACTTCAATATGTTCGTCATAATTGTTTACGACTCGCGGAGCGCGCTATACGGTAAACACGCCCACTTCCGAACGCACGCGCCGGACGACTACGGTATTAAATAAACATTAAATATACAACAAAGTTTCCCAAATTTGGGTTTCTGATTTGACCCCTCCCAATTTCCCCCCCCACCCCCCTTCAAGTTTAAAACCTCATATCTCTCGAACCGATTCACCAATTTTGACGGCGTTTTTTGCGTGACACTCTAACGTAAGCAACCTACCAATTAAGTGACATAAAACTGGACTCTAGGTAGAGTCAACAAAATTTTTCTTTTTACTGGAAACTATTCCATAATTGTTTTATATATATTTGTTACTTATATTATATTGAATTTCTGGGTTCATAGTGCTTAGAACAAGTCCTTTCGGACTTACAAGTTTAACCGACTCTACATAGAGTAAATTCTCAGCCCATATCTCTGGAACCAGAAGCCTGAATTCGACGCGGTTTCCTGCTTATTGCAGTACATCCGAAGGTTACTCTTCTATTTCATAGAGACCAACTCTAATGTAGAGTCAAGAATATTTTATTTTAATTTCTTTGTTATCTACACAAAAATTTAATCCGACTTTTGACTACGATTGGAGCAAATTTACACCTCTACATCATATTAGTTCATAAGACACATTTATTTTCATATTTTTACAACTTTTACAAAATTACATTGATTACATACTACTTTACATATATTAAACCCGCGAGCCCTCTGACAAAATGCTTGACAAAACACCTGTTCCGAAGAGGGACAAAAGAGTAGAGCAGGCGCAATCCTCCCGCCAAGGAGATAAACCTTACGACCTGATTGACTTGACCAACCAAAGTCAACTAAAGACTCCATCTCCGGTGCCCCTTGAATTAACATTCACAAAGGAGAGCGAAAAAGAAGATGAAATGCTGACGCAGAAGGAAGACAAGCAAAATCAAGACCAAGAAAACGAGGTTTTAAGTGAAAATCAAATGGAGAGGTGCTCAAGCCCCCACTATAGACGTGAAAGAACATTCACAAAAGAACAGGGAAAGGAAGAGACAGTGCTGACGCAGAAAGAAGACAATCAAACCAAAACCACAGCAAAAAGCCTAGTACAAAATAAAGACGACGACATTCCAAGTGCCCATCCTGGTCGGACTTCATGGGTGAGGAATGGCTCCGGGGAATGGAAGCCCGCAAAGGCAGGGTCAATCCTAGGAGACACACCTTCGCCTAAGAGGCCCTCACAGAGTCAGCCCTCATGCTCAACAACAAAGACCACTCTCTCCCAAGTGGATAGCAGGGTACGGATACTAACGACAACCAACTCGCCTAGCACCGACAAGCCAAGCTTGAAGAGTACTGAGCGAGTGAGCGAGGCTAGAGGGTGCCTCGTTACCATTAAAACCAATCTTGGACTATCTAAAAACTTTAAGAAAACACTAGCAGGAAATATAATCGGCGCAGCAGAAAGGCTTTTTCTCATGGTAAAAGAATGCGAAAGAGTTAAAGGAAAGAAAAATGTAGAAGAACCCAGGAAAGATAAAGAAGAAGAACTAGAGGGAAACCAAAACAAATACCATGAGAAAGAAGGAGAAAAGCTAGCAAAAATTTTGCAAGAGAGTAATGAACAGATGGAGCAATTTAAAGAAACCATGAGAAAACACAAAGAAGAGCAAGAAAAGCTGATTCAAGAAAACAACAGGAACATGGAAAAACTAGCAGAGACTATAGAAAAACACAAAGAAATAGTAGAAAGGCAAACCTACGCGAGTGTAGCAGCGGCTGCCACTGGGAGACAGCCCCACAAACAGACTGCACTACACTCAGTAGTAGTCAGTGCCAAAGACGAAACAGAGACAGGTGAAGAAGTTCTAGATAGAATCAGAAAGACAGTAAATGCAAAAGAGAGTGGAATAGCGGTAGAGAGAATAAGAAAAGCAAAGGATAGAAAGGTGATAGTGGGGTGCAGAACAGAAGAAGAACGCGACAGATTCCGGAACAAAATAAAAGAAGCAAAGGAGCTCAACGTAGAGAATGTCCAAAATAAGAACCCGCTGGTCATTCTGAAGGATGTGCTGAAGTACAATCAGGATGAAGACATCCTCAGCGCACTGAAAATACAAAACAAAAATCTCCTACCACCTATAAACAACAAAGACACCATGGAAATAGCCTATAAAAAACAAACGCGAAACCCACATACACACCACATCGTCCTGAGGGTGTCACCTGCAATATGGAGACGGCTGATAGAAGCCGAAACAGTCTCGATCGACTTGCAGAAGGTTCGAGTGGCGGACCAATCGCCACTAGTTCAATGTTCCCTATGCCTGGGTTACGGCCACGGCAGAAGATTCTGCAAGGAGACGATCGAAAAATGTAGCCACTGCGGTGGAGCCCACCTCAGGACGAATTGTGCAGATTGGATGTCCGGTGCCGTCCCTACGTGCACAAACTGTGTGCACGCCAAGGTAGAGCGATCAGATCACAATGCGTTCAGCAGTGAGTGCCCGATAAGGAGAAGATGGGATGCTTTGGCTCGAGCCTCAGTAGCTTATTGCTAAAGTGGTCCCGAGCCAAACAGCATCTCTGAGCGACGCGAGGCCATACACCGTAGCCCAAGCTAATTTACAAAGAAAAGCACTAGCTACACAAGAATTAATACTTGAGGCTAACAACAGAAAAATGGCCTTCGCGCTGCTTCAAGAGCCTTATGTTGGGACAATCGGACGAATGAAGGATTATGGGACTACCAGGATATTTCAGAACGCAAACCAAGGAGATGGCACAATCAAAGCAGCTATCGCTGTTTTTGATAAAGACATGGATGCCATTCTTTGTCCGGACTTCACCACAAACAACATCGTAGTGGTGAAGCTCAGGACGAGCGCCTGGGAGATCGTGGTGGTCTCATTTTACTTCGAGCCAAACCACACCTCAATAGAGCCTTTCCTTACACACCTGAGAAAGATCGGAAGAGAAGTGGGAATCAAAAAGCTAATTATATATTAATACCGCCTGCACGGCGGATCTTTTGGACCTGGTAGAAGATTGGGAGGTTAGCGAAGGACTGATTTCATCCGATCATAATGTACTGACCTTTAAAATTAGATTGAAGCGAGCAAAAGGTATAAGCATTGAAAGAACCACCCGTATTTTTAACAGCAAAAAAGCGAATTGGAGCCAGTTTCATGAGAAACTGGCCCAACTGCTAGAAGAAGCTAATTTTCACAAAGTAAATATACGCAAAATAGAAAACAAAGCTGAATTAGAAAACAAAATAGAAACATATATAAAATTAACAACAAAAGCATGCAATAGCAGTATCCCTAAATTAAAATCAAAAACAAAAAATAACTTACCATGGTGGTCGGATGAGCTCGCACAGCTAAAGAAAGAGGTGAGAACCAGGAAGAGAAGAATCCGTTGTGCAGCGCCGGTCCGTAGAAAGAAGGTCATCGAAGAGTACCTGCAAATAAAAGAAACATATGAACAACAAGCAAAACAGGCACAAATAGAGAGTTGGAAACAGTTCTGTGGGAAGCAAGACAAAGAAGGACTTTGGGAAGGAATTTACAGGGTGATCGGGAAAACAACCAAGAGACAAGAAGACCTGCCCCTGATAAAGGAAGGTAAATCTCTAAGTCCCAAAGAGTCGGCTGAATTACTCGCCGAGACGTTCTACCCGGAAGACAAGGAGGAACATGACAACGCGGATCACCAAAAAATAAGGCAACTTGCCGACCAAGTAAACGATGAGAAGCATGTTGAAAATCATGACCCTCCGTTTACCATGGAAGAGGTAACAACCGCGGTAAATAGTTTTAATCCTAAAAAGGCACCGGGATCGGATGGATTCACTGCAGATATCTGCAAACACACAATCTCACAAAACCCCGAAGTGTATTTGGCATTGGCAAATAAGTGCCTGGAATACGGTCACTTCCCCAAGGCATGGAAAGAAGCGACCGTAGTAATACTTAGGAAGCCGGGGAAGAAGAACTACCAAGACCCCAAGTCATATAGGCCGATAGGCCTGCTCCCGGTCATGGGTAAGATCTTTGAGAAGATGGTAATGGGCAGGGTTAAGTTCCATATTCTCCCAAAGCTCAGTACTCGCCAGTTTGGATTCGTACCCCAAAAAAGCACCGAGGACAACCTCTATGCCCTGATAAAACACATTCACCAAAAACTGGCACTCAAAAAACTTATAACGGTAGTATCATTGGACATAGAGGGCGCTTTCGATGGCGCCTGGTGGCCAGCAATCAGAATTCGACTGGCTGAGGAAGGATGCCCGACAAATATTAGAAGAGTCTTGGACAGCTACTTGGATGGAAGGACAGCGAAAGTGAGATACGCTGGAGAACAAATCACCAGACCCACCTCCAAAGGATGCGTCCAAGGCTCAATAGGCGGACCCATCTTATGGAACTTACTCATTGATCCATTGCTCAAGGGTCTGGAGCGAAGAGGTGACTATTGTCAAGCATTCGCGGATGATGTGGTGATGGTTTTCGACGGAAACACTGCACTGGATATCCAGAGACAGGCAAATGCCGCTCTTGCCTATGTTCGGGAGTGGGGCATCAAAAATAAGTTACGGTTTGCGCCGCAAAAAACTAATGCGATGATAGTGACCAGAAAACTTAAATATGATGCTCCACTTCTGAGGATGGGTGGGATAGACATTTGCATGTCAAGAGAAATGAAGATATTGGGGCTTACGATAGATGACAAGCTGACTTTTAATCAGCATACGTCAATCGTCTGTCGAAAGGCCGTCAATATCTTCAAACAACTATCCAGAGCAGCAAAGATAAGTTGGGGTCTGCACCCAGAAGTTGTCAGGAGCATATACACTGCAGTTGTTGAGCCAACTGTAATGTATGCAGCAAGCATATGGGCTCCAGCAACCAAGAAACTGGGCATTCAGAAGGTGCTCAACTCGGTCCAACGCGGGTTTGCTCAAAAATTATGCCGAGCATATAGAACCGCTTCTCTAAATTCAGCACTGGCGCTGGCTGGAGTACTACCACTCGACCTTAGAGTACAAGAGGCAGCCGCCCTGTACGAGGCCAGGAGGGGGATAATCCAGCCCGCGCTTGGAGATAGAGAGGTGGAGAAGATGTCGGCATTTTCAGAAAAACCTCACCCAGAGGAGTATATGAGCCTGGAATTCGTGCGCTTGGAAGATCAGCAGCAAGTGAATATCCACAGCAATTATGCAGTGCGGATGTTCACAGACGGTAGTAGGATTGAGGAGAAGGTCGGAGCTGCATTATCTATATGGAATAATCAAGCCGAGACTAAATCCATCAAACTGAAGCTTTCGTCACACTGCACAGTCTACCAAGCGGAATTACTGGCCATATACAAAGCTACTGAGGAAATACTGAAGATGACAGAAACCCGCTTTGGAATTTACAGTGACTCACAGTCTTCGCTCCAATCCATTATAAACAACAGCTCCACTCACCCTCTTGCTGTAAAAGTTCGCAAGAACCTAAAAGCAAGTAGGGTACAGAACAAATGCGTTGATTTGTTTTGGATCAAAGCACACGCGGGACTTGAAGGCAATGAGCGAGCCGATACCCTGGCAAAAGATGCTGCCCTGAAAATTAAGACCAAACCACTATATGATGCGTGTCCTGTTTCATATGTCAAGCGACAGATCCGTAGAGGAACTCTTGACGAATGGAACAGGAGATACATTACTAGCGACAAGGCAGCCGTTACAAAGATCTTCTTCCCCGACGCTATAAAGGCACACAAAATTATAAAAGACATAAAACCCACTGGTGTACTCACACAAGTTATGACAGGGCACGGTGGATTCTCAGAATACCTGAATCGGTTCAGGTGTAAGGAGAGTCCATCGTGCGTCTGTGAAGATAGTAAACTGGAAACTGTGGAGCACATTCTGTTTGAGTGCCCAGTATTTGGTAAACGGAGATATGAGGCTGAGCAAAAATTGTAAATAAAAATTAAAACAGAAAATGTCAAAGACTTCATAAGTAATAAATATATATGAAACGATTTTATAAACTACTGTACAGAAATAGCTAAATTAGTCATAAAAAGAAATAAGGATATATAAAATTTGCTGAACACTAATATTTTTAAATATTAAGGACTCAGCAATAAAATTTAATTTAAGTAAAAATATGTGTAAAATAAAATAATAATAAGAAAATGTAAAAAATAAAGTAAGATAGATATAAGACTGAAAATTGTGTTAGAAATAAGAATATATTGTATTGTAATATATTGTGAATATATTGTGTTGTGTATTGTAAAATTGTAAAATTCTTTAAATAAAAAACCGCATTCCTGTTGTTTGATTTAAAATAAGTAGAACTAGAAAATCTCTGGTAACGTCAGAGGAACAGCATGTAGGCTAGCTCGCGGGCCGGGACATAGCTCCCGGACAGGAATAAAAAAAAAAAAAAAAAAAAAAAAAAAAAAAACCTAACCTAACCTAACATAACCTAACCTAACCTAACCTAACCTAACCTAACCTAACCTAACCTAACCTAACCTAACCTAACCTAACCTAACCTAACCAGTCGCGCTTGGACCTGATTGATGGATATAATGGATATGATTAATAGGTAAACATTCACAATGGAAACACATTGGGACGATTATAAGACAAAAGTAGTTTTAGTCACTACCTACCTGCCCGTGCCGGGAGTAGTTTCTGTAGCGATTTTCTCATATCCTCAATTCTTTGTCAAAACTTGATTTTTATATTATTAATAGGTAAACATTCACAATGGAAACACATTGGGACGATTATAAGACAAAAGTAGTTTTCGTCACTACCTACCTGCCCGTGCCGGGAGTAGTTTCTGTAGCGATTTTCTCATATCCTCAGTGCTTTGTCAAAACTTGATTTTTATATGATTAATAGGTAAACATTCACAATGGAAACACATTGGGACGATTATAAGACAAAAGTAGTTTTCGTCACTCCCTACCTGCCCGTGCCGGGAGTAGTTTCTGTAGCGATTTTCTCATATCCTCAATTCTTTGTCAAAACTTGATTTTTATATGATTAATAGGTAAACATTCACAATGGAAACACATTGGGACGATTATAAGACAAAAGTAGTTTTCGTCACTCCCTACCTGCCCGTGCCGGGAGTAGTTTCTGTAGCGATTTTCTCATATCCTCTATTCTTTGTTAAAACTTGATTTTTATATGATTAATAGGTAAACATTCACAATGGAAACACATTGGGACGATTATAAGACAAAAGTAGTTTTCGTCACTACCTACCTGCCCGTGCCGGGAGTAGTTTCTGTAGCGATTTTCTCATATCCTCAATTCTTTGTCAACATTTGATTTTTATATGATTAATAGGTAAACATTCACAATGGAAACACACTGGGACGATTATAAGAGTTATCGTCACTACCTACCTGCCCGTGCCGGGAGTAGTTTCTGTAGCGATTTTCTCATATCCTCAATTCTTTGTCAAAACTTGATTTTTATATGATTAATAGGTAAACATTCACAATGGAAACACACTGGGACGATTATAAGAGTTATCGTCACTACCTACCTGCCCGTGCCGGGAGTAGTTTCTGTAGCGATTTTCTCATATCCTCAATTCTTTGTCAAAACTTGATTTTTATATGATTAATAGGTAAACATTCACAATGGAAACACATTGGGACGATTATAAGACAAAAGTAGTTTTCGTCACTCCCTACCTGCCCGTGCCGGGAGTAGTTTCTGTAGCGATTTTCTCATATCCTCAGTTCTCTGTCAAAACTTGATTTTTATATGATTAATAGGTAAACATTCACAATGAAAACACATTGGGACGATTATAAGACAAAAGTAGTTTTCGTCACTCCCTACCTGCCCGTGCCGGGAGTAGTTTCTGTAGCGATTTTATCATATCCTCTATTCTTTGTTAAAACTTGATTTTTATATGATTAATAGGTAAACATTCACAATGGAAACACATTGGGACGATTATAAGACAAAAGTAGTTTTCGTCACTCCCTACCTGCCCGTGCCGGGAGTAGTTTCTGTAGCGATTTTATCATATCCTCTATTCTTTGTTAAAACTTGATTTTTATATGATTAATAGGTAAACATTCACAATGGAAACACATTGGGACGATTATAAGACAAAAGTAGTTTTCGTCACTACCTACCTGCCCGTGCCGGGAGTAGTTTCTGTAGCGATTTTCACATATCCTCAATTCTTTGTCAAAACTTGATTTTTATATGATTAATAGGTAAACATTCACAATGGAAACACACTGGGACGATTATAAGAGTTATCGTCACTACCTACCTGCCCGTGCCGGGAGTAGTTTCTGTAGCGATTTTCTCATATCCTCAATTCTTTGTCAAAACTTGATTTTTATATGATTAATAGGTAAACATTCACAATGGAAACACATTGGGACGATTATAAGACAAAAGTAGTTTTCGTCACTCCCTACCTGCCCGTGCCGGGAGTAGTTTCTGTAGCGATTTTCTCATATCCTCAGTTCTTTGTCAAAACTTGATTTTTATATGATTAATAGGTAAACATTCACAATGGAAACACACTGGGACGATTATAAGAGTTATCGTCACTACCTACCTGCCCGTGCCGGGAGTAGTTTCTGTAGCGATTTTCTCATATCCTCAATTCTTTGTCAAAACTTGATTTTTATATGATTAATAGGTAAACATTCACAATGGAAACACATTGGGACGATTATAAGACAAAAGTAGTTTTCGTCACTCCCTACCTGCCCGTGCCGGGAGTAGTTTCTGTAGCGATTTTCTCATATCCTCAGTTCTTTGTCAAAACTTGATTTTTATATGATTAATAGGTAAACATTCACAATGGAAACACATTGGGACGATTATAAGACAAAAGTAGTTTTCGTCACTCCCTACCTGCCCGTGCCGGGAGTAGTTTCTGTAGCGATTTTCTCATATCCTCTATTCTTTGTTAAAACTTGATTTTTATATGATTAATAGGTAAACATTCACAATGGAAACACATTGGGACGATTATAAGACAAAAGTAGTTTTCGTCACTACCTACCTGCCCGTGCCGGGAGTAGTTTCTGTAGCGATTTTCTCATATCCTCAATTCTTTGTCAAAACTTGATTTTTATATGATTAATAGGTAAACATTCACAATGGAAACACACTGGGACGATTATAAGAGTTATCGTCACTACCTACCTGCCCGTGCCGGGAGTAGTTTCTGTAGCGATTTTCTCATATCCTCAATTCTTTGTCAAAACTTGATTTTTATATGATTAATAGGTAAACATTCACAATGGAAACACATTGGGACGATTATAAGACAAAAGTAGTTTTCGTCACTCCCTACCTGCCCGTGCCGGGAGTAGTTTCTGTAGCGATTTTCTCATATCCTCAGTTCTTTGTCAAAACTTGATTTTTATATGATTAATAGGTAAACATTCACAATGGAAACACATTGGGACGATTATAAGACAAAAGTAGTTTTCGTCACTCCCTACCTGCCCGTGCCGGGAGTAGTTTCTGTAGCGATTTTCTCATATCCTCTATTCTTTGTTAAAACTTGATTTTTATATGATTAATAGGTAAACATTCACAATGGAAACACATTGGGACGATTATAAGACAAAAGTAGTTTTCGTCACTCCCTACCTGCCCGTGCCGGGAGTAGTTTCTGTAGCGATTTTATCATATCCTCTATTCTTTGTTAAAACTTGATTTTTATATGATTAATAGGTAAACATTCACAATGGAAACACATTGGGACGATTATAAGACAAAAGTAGTTTTCGTCACTACCTACCTGCCCGTGCCGGGAGTAGTTTCTGTAGCGATTTTCACATATCCTCAATTCTTTGTCAAAACTTGATTTTTATATGATTAATAGGTAAACATTCACAATGGAAACACACTGGGACGATTATAAGAGTTATCGTCACTACCTACCTGCCCGTGCCGGGAGTAGTTTCTGTAGCGATTTTCTCATATCCTCAATTCTTTGTCAAAACTTGATTTTTATATGATTAATAGGTAAACATTCACAATGGAAACACATTGGGACGATTATAAGACAAAAGTAGTTTTCGTCACTCCCTACCTGCCCGTGCCGGGAGTAGTTTCTGTAGCGATTTTCTCATATCCTCAGTTCTTTGTCAAAACTTGATTTTTATATGATTAATAGGTAAACATTCACAATGGAAACACATTGGGACGATTATAAGACAAAAGTAGTTTTCGTCACTCCCTACCTGCCCGTGCCGGGAGTAGTTTCTGTAGCGATTTTCTCATATCCTCTATTCTTTGTTAAAACTTGATTTTTATATGATTAATAGGTAAACATTCACAATGGAAACACATTGGGACGATTATAAGACAAAAGTAGTTTTCGTCACTACCTACCTGCCCGTGCCGGGAGTAGTTTCTGTAGCGATTTTCTCATATCCTCAATTCTTTGTTAAAATTTGATTTTTATATGATTAATAGGTAAACATTCACAATGGAAACACACTGGGACGATTATAAGAGTTATCGTCACTACCTACCTGCCCGTGCCGGGAGTAGTTTCTGTAGCGATTTTCTCATATCCTCAATTCTTTGTCAAAACTTGATTTTTATATGATTAATAGGTAAACATTCACAATGGAAACACACTGGGACGATTATAAGAGTTATCGTCACTACCTACCTGCCCGTGCCGGGAGTAGTTTCTGTAGCGATTTTCTCATATCCTCAATTCTTTGTCAAAACTTGATTTTTATATGATTAATAGGTAAACATTCACAATGGAAACACATTGGGACGATTATAAGACAAAAGTAGTTTTCGTCACTCCCTACCTGCCCGTGCCGGGAGTAGTTTCTGTAGCGATTTTCTCATATCCTCAGTTCTTTGTCAAAACTTGATTTTTATATGATTAATAGGTAAACATTCACAATGGAAACACATTGGGACGATTATAAGACAAAAGTAGTTTTCGTCACTCCCTACCTGCCCGTGCCGGGAGTAGTTTCTGTAGCGATTTTCTCATATCCTCTATTCTTTGTTAAAACTTGATTTTTATATGATTAATAGGTAAACATTCACAATGGAAACACATTGGGACGATTATAAGACAAAAGTAGTTTTCGTCACTACCTACCTGCCCGTGCCGGGAGTAGTTTCTGTAGCGATTTTCTCATATCCTCAATTCTTTGTCAAAACTTGATTTTTATAATGATTAATAGGTAAACATTCACAATGGAAACACACTGGGACGATTATAAGAGTTATCGTCACTACCTACCTGCCCGTGCCGGGAGTAGTTTCTGTAGCGATTTTCTCATATCCTCAATTCTTTGTCAAAACTTGATTTTTATATGATTAATAGGTAAACATTCACAATGGAAACACACTGGGACGATTATAAGAGTTATCGTCACTACCTACCTGCCCGTGCCGGGAGTAGTTTCTGTAGCGATTTTCTCATATCCTCAATTCTTTGTCAAAACTTGATTTTTATATGATTAATAGGTAAACATTCACAATGGAAACACATTGGGACGATTATAAGACAAAAGTAGTTTTCGTCACTCCCTACCTGCCCGTGCCGGGAGTAGTTTCTGTAGCGATTTTCTCATATCCTCAGTTCTTTGTCAAAACTTGATTTTTATATGATTAATAGGTAAACATTCACAATGGAAACACACTGGGACGATTATAAGAGTTATCGTCACTACCTACCTGCCCGTGCCGGGAGTAGTTTCTGTAGCGATTTTCTCATATCCTCAATTCTTTGTCAAAACTTGATTTTTATATGATTAATAGGTAAACATTCACAATGGAAACACATTGGGACGATTATAAGACAAAAGTAGTTTTCGTCACTCCCTACCTGCCCGTGCCGGGAGTAGTTTCTGTAGCGATTTTCTCATATCCTCAGTTCTTTGTCAAAACTTGATTTTTATATGATTAATAGGTAAACATTCACAATGGAAACACATTGGGACGATTATAAGACAAAAGTAGTTTTCGTCACTCCCTACCTGCCCGTGCCGGGAGTAGTTTCTGTAGCGATTTTCTCATATCCTCTATTCTTTGTTAAAACTTGATTTTTATATGATTAATAGGTAAACATTCACAATGGAAACACATTGGGACGATTATAAGACAAAAGTAGTTTTCGTCACTACCTACCTGCCCGTGCCGGGAGTAGTTTCTGTAGCGATTTTCTCATATCCTCAATTCTTTGACAAAACTTGATTTTTATATGATTAATAGGTAAACATTCACAATGGAAACACACTGGGACGATTATAAGAGTTATCGTCACTACCTACCTGCCCGTGCCGGGAGTAGTTTCTGTAGCGATTTTCTCATATCCTCAATTCTTTGTCAAAACTTGATTTTTATATGATTAATAGGTAAACATTCACAATGGAAACACATTGGGACGATTATAAGACAAAAGTAGTTTTCGTCACTCCCTACCTGCCCGTGCCGGGAGTAGTTTCTGTAGCGATTTTCTCATATCCTCAGTTCTTTGTCAAAACTTGATTTTTATATGATTAATAGGTAAACATTCACAATGGAAACACATTGGGACGATTATAAGACAAAAGTAGTTTTCGTCACTCCCTACCTGCCCGTGCCGGGAGTAGTTTCTGTAGCGATTTTCTCATATCCTCTATTCTTTGTTAAAACTTGATTTTTATATGATTAATAGGTAAACATTCACAATGGAAACACATTGGGACGATTATAAGACAAAAGTAGTTTTCGTCACTCCCTACCTGCCCGTGCCGGGAGTAGTTTCTGTAGCGATTTTATCATATCCTCTATTCTTTGTTAAAACTTGATTTTTATATGATTAATAGGTAAACATTCACAATGGAAACACATTGGGACGATTATAAGACAAAAGTAGTTTTCGTCACTACCTACCTGCCCGTGCCGGGAGTAGTTTCTGTAGCGATTTTCACATATCCTCAATTCTTTGTCAAAACTTGATTTTTATATGATTAATAGGTAAACATTCACAATGGAAACACACTGGGACGATTATAAGAGTTATCGTCACTACCTACCTGCCCGTGCCGGGAGTAGTTTCTGTAGCGATTTTCTCATATCCTCAATTCTTTGTCAAAACTTGATTTTTATATGATTAATAGGTAAACATTCACAATGGAAACACATTGGGACGATTATAAGACAAAAGTAGTTTTCGTCACTCCCTACCTGCCCGTGCCGGGAGTAGTTTCTGTAGCGATTTTCTCATATCCTCAGTTCTTTGTCAAAACTTGATTTTTATATGATTAATAGGTAAACATTCACAATGGAAACACATTGGGACGATTATAAGACAAAAGTAGTTTTCGTCACTCCCTACCTGCCCGTGCCGGGAGTAGTTTCTGTAGCGATTTTCTCATATCCTCTATTCTTTGTTAAAACTTGATTTTTATATGATTAATAGGTAAACATTCACAATGGAAACACATTGGGACGATTATAAGACAAAAGTAGTTTTCGTCACTACCTACCTGCCCGTGCCGGGAGTAGTTTCTGTAGCGATTTTCTCATATCCTCAATTCTTTGTTAAAATTTGATTTTTATATGATTAATAGGTAAACATTCACAATGGAAACACACTGGGACGATTATAAGAGTTATCGTCACTACCTACCTGCCCGTGCCGGGAGTAGTTTCTGTAGCGATTTTCTCATATCCTCAATTCTTTGTCAAAACTTGATTTTTATATGATTAATAGGTAAACATTCACAATGGAAACACACTGGGACGATTATAAGAGTTATCGTCACTACCTACCTGCCCGTGCCGGGAGTAGTTTCTGTAGCGATTTTCTCATATCCTCAATTCTTTGTCAAAACTTGATTTTTATATGATTAATAGGTAAACATTCACAATGGAAACACATTGGGACGATTATAAGACAAAAGTAGTTTTCGTCACTCCCTACCTGCCCGTGCCGGGAGTAGTTTCTGTAGCGATTTTCTCATATCCTCAGTTCTTTGTCAAAACTTGATTTTTATATGATTAATAGGTAAACATTCACAATGGAAACACATTGGGACGATTATAAGACAAAAGTAGTTTTCGTCACTCCCTACCTGCCCGTGCCGGGAGTAGTTTCTGTAGCGATTTTCTCATATCCTCTATTCTTTGTTAAAACTTGATTTTTATATGATTAATAGGTAAACATTCACAATGGAAACACATTGGGACGATTATAAGACAAAAGTAGTTTTCGTCACTCCCTACCTGCCCGTGCCGGGAGTAGTTTCTGTAGCGATTTTATCATATCCTCTATTCTTTGTTAAAACTTGATTTTTATATGATTAATAGGTAAACATTCACAATGGAAACACATTGGGACGATTATAAGACAAAAGTAGTTTTCGTCACTACCTACCTGCCCGTGCCGGGAGTAGTTTCTGTAGCGATTTTCACATATCCTCAATTCTTTGTCAAAACTTGATTTTTATATGATTAATAGGTAAACATTCACAATGGAAACACACTGGGACGATTATAAGAGTTATCGTCACTACCTACCTGCCCGTGCCGGGAGTAGTTTCTGTAGCGATTTTCTCATATCCTCAATTCTTTGTCAAAACTTGATTTTTATATGATTAATAGGTAAACATTCACAATGGAAACACATTGGGACGATTATAAGACAAAAGTAGTTTTCGTCACTCCCTACCTGCCCGTGCCGGGAGTAGTTTCTGTAGCGATTTTCTCATATCCTCAGTTCTTTGTCAAAACTTGATTTTTATATGATTAATAGGTAAACATTCACAATGGAAACACATTGGGACGATTATAAGACAAAAGTAGTTTTCGTCACTCCCTACCTGCCCGTGCCGGGAGTAGTTTCTGTAGCGATTTTCTCATATCCTCTATTCTTTGTTAAAACTTGATTTTTATATGATTAATAGGTAAACATTCACAATGGAAACACATTGGGACGATTATAAGACAAAAGTAGTTTTCGTCACTACCTACCTGCCCGTGCCGGGAGTAGTTTCTGTAGCGATTTTCTCATATCCTCAATTCTTTGTTAAAATTTGATTTTTATATGATTAATAGGTAAACATTCACAATGGAAACACACTGGGACGATTATAAGAGTTATCGTCACTACCTACCTGCCCGTGCCGGGAGTAGTTTCTGTAGCGATTTTCTCATATCCTCAATTCTTTGTCAAAACTTGATTTTTATATGATTAATAGGTAAACATTCACAATGGAAACACACTGGGACGATTATAAGAGTTATCGTCACTACCTACCTGCCCGTGCCGGGAGTAGTTTCTGTAGCGATTTTCTCATATCCTCAATTCTTTGTCAAAACTTGATTTTTATATGATTAATAGGTAAACATTCACAATGGAAACACATTGGGACGATTATAAGACAAAAGTAGTTTTCGTCACTCCCTACCTGCCCGTGCCGGGAGTAGTTTCTGTAGCGATTTTCTCATATCCTCAGTTCTTTGTCAAAACTTGATTTTTATATGATTAATAGGTAAACATTCACAATGGAAACACATTGGGACGATTATAAGACAAAAGTAGTTTTCGTCACTCCCTACCTGCCCGTGCCGGGAGTAGTTTCTGTAGCGATTTTCTCATATCCTCTATTCTTTGTTAAAACTTGATTTTTATATGATTAATAGGTAAACATTCACAATGGAAACACATTGGGACGATTATAAGACAAAAGTAGTTTTCGTCACTACCTACCTGCCCGTGCCGGGAGTAGTTTCTGTAGCGATTTTCTCATATCCTCAATTCTTTGTCAAAACTTGATTTTTATATGATTAATAGGTAAACATTCACAATGGAAACACACTGGGACGATTATAAGAGTTATCGTCACTACCTACCTGCCCGTGCCGGGAGTAGTTTCTGTAGCGATTTTCTCATATCCTCAATTCTTTGTCAAAACTTGATTTTTATATGATTAATAGGTAAACATTCACAATGGAAACACATTGGGACGATTATAAGACAAAAGTAGTTTTCGTCACTCCCTACCTGCCCGTGCCGGGAGTAGTTTCTGTAGCGATTTTCTCATATCCTCAGTTCTTTGTCAAAACTTGATTTTTATATGATTAATAGGTAAACATTCACAATGGAAACACATTGGGACGATTATAAGACAAAAGTAGTTTTCGTCACTCCCTACCTGCCCGTGCCGGGAGTAGTTTCTGTAGCGATTTTCTCATATCCTCTATTCTTTGTTAAAACTTGATTTTTATATGATTAATAGGTAAACATTCACAATGGAAACACATTGGGACGATTATAAGACAAAAGTAGTTTTTGTCACTACCTACCTGCCCGTGCCGGGAGTAGTTTCTGTAGCGATTTTCTCATATCCTCAATTCTTTGTCAAAATTTGATTTTTATATGATTAATAGGTAAACATTCACAATGGAAACACACTGGGACGATTATAAGAGTTATCGTCACTACCTACCTGCCCGTGCCGGGAGTAGTTTCTGTAGCGATTTTCTCATATCCTCAATTCTTTGTCAAAACTTGATTTTTATATGATTAATAGGTAAACATTCACAATGGAAACACACTGGGACGATTATAAGAGTTATCGTCACTACCTACCTGCCCGTGCCGGGAGTAGTTTCTGTAGCGATTTTCTCATATCCTCAATTCTTTGTCAAAACTTGATTTTTATATGATTAATAGGTAAACATTCACAATGGAAACACATTGGGACGATTATAAGACAAAAGTAGTTTTCGTCACTCCCTACCTGCCCGTGCCGGGAGTAGTTTCTGTAGCGATTTTCTCATATCCTCTATTCTTTGTTAAAACTTGATTTTTATATGATTAATAGGTAAACATTCACAATGGAAACACATTGGGACGATTATAAGACAAAAGTAGTTTTCGTCACTACCTACCTGCCCGTGCCGGGAGTAGTTTCTGTAGCGATTTTCTCATATCCTCAATTCTTTGTCAAAATTTGATTTTTATATGATTAATAGGTAAACATTCACAATGGAAACACACTGGGACGATTATAAGAGTTATCGTCACTACCTACCTGCCCGTGCCGGGAGTAGTTTCTGTAGCGATTTTCTCATATCCTCAATTCTTTGTCAAAACTTGATTTTTATATGATTAATAGGTAAACATTCACAATGGAAACACATTGGGACGATTATAAGACAAAAGTAGTTTTCGTCACTCCCTACCTGCCCGTGCCGGGAGTAGTTTCTGTAGCGATTTTCTCATATCCTCTATTCTTTGTTAAAACTTGATTTTTATATGATTAATAGGTAAACATTCACAATGGAAACACATTGGGACGATTATAAGACAAAAGTAGTTTTCGTCACTACCTACCTGCCCGTGCCGGGAGTAGTTTCTGTAGCGATTTTCTCATATCCTCAATTCTTTGTCAAAATTTGATTTTTATATGATTAATAGGTAAACATTCACAATGGAAACACACTGGGACGATTATAAGAGTTATCGTCACTACCTACCTGCCCGTGCCGGGAGTAGTTTCTGTAGCGATTTTCTCATATCCTCAATTCTTTGTCAAAACTTGATTTTTATATGATTAATAGGTAAACATTCACAATGGAAACACACTGGGACGATTATAAGAGTTATCGTCACTACCTACCTGCCCGTGCCGGGAGTAGTTTCTGTAGCGATTTTCTCATATCCTCAATTCTTTGTCAAAACTTGATTTTTATATGATTAATAGGTAAACATTCACAATGGAAACACATTGGGACGATTATAAGACAAAAGTAGTTTTCGTCACTCCCTACCTGCCCGTGCCGGGAGTAGTTTCTGTAGCGATTTTCTCATATCCTCTATTCTTTGTTAAAACTTGATTTTTATATGATTAATAGGTAAACATTCACAATGGAAACACATTGGGACGATTATAAGACAAAAGTAGTTTTCGTCACTACCTACCTGCCCGTGCCGGGAGTAGTTTCTGTAGCGATTTTCTCATATCCTCAATTCTTTGTCAAAATTTGATTTTTATATGATTAATAGGTAAACATTCACAATGGAAACACACTGGGACGATTATAAGAGTTATCGTCACTACCTACCTGCCCGTGCCGGGAGTAGTTTCTGTAGCGATTTTCTCATATCCTCAATTCTTTGTCAAAACTTGATTTTTATATGATTAATAGGTAAACATTCACAATGGAAACACATTGGGACGATTATAAGACAAAAGTAGTTTTCGTCACTCCCTACCTGCCCGTGCCGGGAGTAGTTTCTGTAGCGATTTTCTCATATCCTCTATTCTTTGTTAAAACTTGATTTTTATATGATTAATAGGTAAACATTCACAATGGAAACACACTGGGACGATTATAAGAGTTATCGTCACTACCTACCTGCCCGTGCCGGGAGTAGTTTCTGTAGCGATTTTCTCATATCCTCAATTCTTTGTCAAAACTTGATTTTTATATGATTAATAGGTAAACATTCACAATGGAAACACACTGGGACGATTATAAGAGTTATCGTCACTACCTACCTGCCCGTGCCGGGAGTAGTTTCTGTAGCGATTTTCTCATATCCTCAATTCTTTGTCAAAACTTGATTTTTATATGATTAATAGGTAAACATTCACAATGGAAACACATTGGGACGATTATAAGACAAAAGTAGTTTTCGTCACTCCCTACCTGCCCGTGCCGGGAGTAGTTTCTGTAGCGATTTTCTCATATCCTCAGTTCTTTGTCAAAACTTGATTTTTATATGATTAATAGGTAAACATTCACAATGGAAACACATTGGGACGATTATAAGACAAAAGTAGTTTTCGTCACTCCCTACCTGCCCGTGCCGGGAGTAGTTTCTGTAGCGATTTTCTCATATCCTCTATTCTTTGTTAAAACTTGATTTTTATATGATTAATAGGTAAACATTCACAATGGAAACACATTGGGACGATTATAAGACAAAAGTAGTTTTCGTCACTACCTACCTGCCCGTGCCGGGAGTAGTTTCTGTAGCGATTTTCTCATATCCTCAATTCTTTGTCAAAACTTGATTTTTATATGATTAATAGGTAAACATTCACAATGGAAACACACTGGGACGATTATAAGAGTTATCGTCACTACCTACCTGCCCGTGCCGGGAGTAGTTTCTGTAGCGATTTTCTCATATCCTCAATTCTTTGTCAAAACTTGATTTTTATATGATTAATAGGTAAACATTCACAATGGAAACACATTGGGACGATTATAAGACAAAAGTAGTTTTCGTCACTCCCTACCTGCCCGTGCCGGGAGTAGTTTCTGTAGCGATTTTCTCATATCCTCAATTCTTTGTCAAAATTTGATTTTTATATGATTAATAGGTAAACATTCACAATGGAAACACACTGGGACGATTATAAGAGTTATCGTCACTACCTACCTGCCCGTGCCGGGAGTAGTTTCTGTAGCGATTTTCTCATATCCTCAATTCTTTGTCAAAACTTGATTTTTATATGATTAATAGGTAAACATTCACAATGGAAACACATTGGGACGATTATAAGACAAAAGTAGTTTTCGTCACTCCCTACCTGCCCGTGCCGGGAGTAGTTTCTGTAGCGATTTTCTCATATCCTCAATTCTTTGTCAAAATTTGATTTTTATATGATTAATAGGTAAACATTCACAATGGAAACACACTGGGACGATTATAAGAGTTATCGTCACTACCTACCTGCCCGTGCCGGGAGTAGTTTCTGTAGCGATTTTCTCATATCCTCAATTCTTTGTCAAAACTTGATTTTTATATGATTAATAGGTAAACATTCACAATGGAAACACACTGGGACGATTATAAGAGTTATCGTCACTACCTACCTGCCCGTGCCGGGAGTAGTTTCTGTAGCGATTTTCTCATATCCTCAATTCTTTGTCAAAACTTGATTTTTATATGATTAATAGGTAAACATTCACAATGGAAACACATTGGGACGATTATAAGACAAAAGTAGTTTTCGTCACTCCCTACCTGCCCGTGCCGGGAGTAGTTTCTGTAGCGATTTTCTCATATCCTCTATTCTTTGTTAAAACTTGATTTTTATATGATTAATAGGTAAACATTCACAATGGAAACACATTGGGACGATTATAAGACAAAAGTAGTTTTCGTCACTACCTACCTGCCCGTGCCGGGAGTAGTTTCTGTAGCGATTTTCTCATATCCTCAATTCTTTGTCAAAATTTGATTTTTATATGATTAATAGGTAAACATTCACAATGGAAACACACTGGGACGATTATAAGAGTTATCGTCACTACCTACCTGCCCGTGCCGGGAGTAGTTTCTGTAGCGATTTTCTCATATCCTCAATTCTTTGTCAAAACTTGATTTTTATATGATTAATAGGTAAACATTCACAATGGAAACACATTGGGACGATTATAAGACAAAAGTAGTTTTCGTCACTCCCTACCTGCCCGTGCCGGGAGTAGTTTCTGTAGCGATTTTCTCATATCCTCTATTCTTTGTTAAAACTTGATTTTTATATGATTAATAGGTAAACATTCACAATGGAAACACATTGGGACGATTATAAGACAAAAGTAGTTTTCGTCACTACCTACCTGCCCGTGCCGGGAGTAGTTTCTGTAGCGATTTTCTCATATCCTCAATTCTTTGTCAAAATTTGATTTTTATATGATTAATAGGTAAACATTCACAATGGAAACACACTGGGACGATTATAAGAGTTATCGTCACTACCTACCTGCCCGTGCCGGGAGTAGTTTCTGTAGCGATTTTCTCATATCCTCAATTCCTTGTCAAAACTTGATTTTTATATGATTAATAGGTAAACATTCACAATGGAAACACACTGGGACGATTATAAGAGTTATCGTCACTACCTACCTGCCCGTGCCGGGAGTAGTTTCTGTAGCGATTTTCTCATATCCTCAATTCTTTGTCAAAACTTGATTTTTATATGATTAATAGGTAAACATTCACAATGGAAACACATTGGGACGATTATAAGACAAAAGTAGTTTTCGTCACTCCCTACCTGCCCGTGCCGGGAGTAGTTTCTGTAGCGATTTTCTCATATCCTCTATTCTTTGTTAAAACTTGATTTTTATATGATTAATAGGTAAACATTCACAATGGAAACACATTGGGACGATTATAAGACAAAAGTAGTTTTCGTCACTACCTACCTGCCCGTGCCGGGAGTAGTTTCTGTAGCGATTTTCTCATATCCTCAATTCTTTGTCAAAATTTGATTTTTATATGATTAATAGGTAAACATTCACAATGGAAACACACTGGGACGATTATAAGAGTTATCGTCACTACCTACCTGCCCGTGCCGGGAGTAGTTTCTGTAGCGATTTTCTCATATCCTCAATTCTTTGTCAAAACTTGATTTTTATATGATTAATAGGTAAACATTCACAATGGAAACACATTGGGACGATTATAAGACAAAAGTAGTTTTCGTCACTCCCTACCTGCCCGTGCCGGGAGTAGTTTCTGTAGCGATTTTCTCATATCCTCAATTCTTTGTCAAAATTTGATTTTTATATGATTAATAGGTAAACATTCACAATGGAAACACACTGGGACGATTATAAGAGTTATCGTCACTACCTACCTGCCCGTGCCGGGAGTAGTTTCTGTAGCGATTTTCTCATATCCTCAATTCTTTGTCAAAACTTGATTTTTATATGATTAATAGGTAAACATTCACAATGGAAACACACTGGGACGATTATAAGAGTTATCGTCACTACCTACCTGCCCGTGCCGGGAGTAGTTTCTGTAGCGATTTTCTCATATCCTCAATTCTTTGTCAAAACTTGATTTTTATATGATTAATAGGTAAACATTCACAATGGAAACACATTGGGACGATTATAAGACAAAAGTAGTTTTCGTCACTCCCTACCTGCCCGTGCCGGGAGTAGTTTCTGTAGCGATTTTCTCATATCCTCAATTCTTTGTCAAAACTTGATTTTTATATGATTAATAGGTAAACATTCACAATGGAAACACATTGGGACGATTATAAGACAAAAGTAGTTTTCGTCACTCCCTACCTGCCCGTGCCGGGAGTAGTTTCTGTAGCGATTTTCTCATATCCTCTATTCTTTGTTAAAACTTGATTTTTATATGATTAATAGGTAAACATTCACAATGGAAACACATTGGGACGATTATAAGACAAAAGTAGTTTTCGTCACTACCTACCTGCCCGTGCCGGGAGTAGTTTCTGTAGCGATTTTCTCATATCCTCAATTCTTTGTCAAAATTTGATTTTTATATGATTAATAGGTAAACATTCACAATGGAAACACACTGGGACGATTATAAGAGTTATCGTCACTACCTACCTGCCCGTGCCGGGAGTAGTTTCTGTAGCGATTTTCTCATATCCTCAATTCTTTGTCAAAACTTGATTTTTATATGATTAATAGGTAAACATTCACAATGGAAACACATTGGGACGATTATAAGACAAAAGTAGTTTTCGTCACTCCTTACCTGCCCGTGCCGGGAGTAGTTTCTGTAGCGATTTTCTCATATCCTCAATTCTTTGTCAAAATTTGATTTTTATATGATTAATAGGTAAACATTCACAATGGAAACACACTGGGACGATTATAAGAGTTATCGTCACTACCTACCTGCCCGTGCCGGGAGTAGTTTCTGTAGCGATTTTCTCATATCCTCAATTCTTTGTCAAAACTTGATTTTTATATGATTAATAGGTAAACATTCACAATGGAAACACACTGGGACGATTATAAGAGTTATCGTCACTACCTACCTGCCCGTGCCGGGAGTAGTTTCTGTAGCGATTTTCTCATATCCTCAATTCTTTGTCAAAACTTGATTTTTATATGATTAATAGGTAAACATTCACAATGGAAACACATTGGGACGATTATAAGACAAAAGTAGTTTTCGTCACTCCCTACCTGCCCGTGCCGGGAGTAGTTTCTGTAGCGATTTTCTCATATCCTCTATTCTTTGTTAAAACTTGATTTTTATATGATTAATAGGTAAACATTCACAATGGAAACACATTGGGACGATTATAAGACAAAAGTAGTTTTCGTCACTACCTACCTGCCCGTGCCGGGAGTAGTTTCTGTAGCGATTTTCTCATATCCTCAATTCTTTGTCAAAATTTGATTTTTATATGATTAATAGGTAAACATTCACAATGGAAACACACTGGGACGATTATAAGAGTTATCGTCACTACCTACCTGCCCGTGCCGGGAGTAGTTTCTGTAGCGATTTTCTCATATCCTCAATTCTTTGTCAAAACTTGATTTTTATATGATTAATAGGTAAACATTCACAATGGAAACACATTGGGACGATTATAAGACAAAAGTAGTTTTCGTCACTCCCTACCTGCCCGTGCCGGGAGTAGTTTCTGTAGCGATTTTCTCATATCCTCTATTCTTTGTTAAAACTTGATTTTTATATGATTAATAGGTAAACATTCACAATGGAAACACATTGGGACGATTATAAGACAAAAGTAGTTTTCGTCACTACCTACCTGCCCGTGCCGGGAGTAGTTTCTGTAGCGATTTTCTCATATCCTCAATTCTTTGTCAAAATTTGATTTTTATATGATTAATAGGTAAACATTCACAATGGAAACACACTGGGACGATTATAAGAGTTATCGTCACTACCTACCTGCCCGTGCCGGGAGTAGTTTCTGTAGCGATTTTCTCATATCCTCAATTCTTTGTCAAAACTTGATTTTTATATGATTAATAGGTAAACATTCACAATGGAAACACATTGGGACGATTATAAGACAAAAGTAGTTTTCGTCACTCCCTACCTGCCCGTGCCGGGAGTAGTTTCTGTAGCGATTTTCTCATATCCTCTATTCTTTGTTAAAACTTGATTTTTATATGATTAATAGGTAAACATTCACAATGGAAACACATTGGGACGATTATAAGACAAAAGTAGTTTTCGTCACTACCTACCTGCCCGTGCCGGGAGTAGTTTCTGTAGCGATTTTCTCATATCCTCAATTCTTTGTCAAAATTTGATTTTTATATGATTAATAGGTAAACATTCACAATGGAAACACACTGGGACGATTATAAGAGTTATCGTCACTACCTACCTGCCCGTGCCGGGAGTAGTTTCTGTAGCGATTTTCTCATATCCTCAATTCCTTGTCAAAACTTGATTTTTATATGATTAATAGGTAAACATTCACAATGGAAACACACTGGGACGATTATAAGAGTTATCGTCACTACCTACCTGCCCGTGCCGGGAGTAGTTTCTGTAGCGATTTTCTCATATCCTCAATTCTTTGTCAAAACTTGATTTTTATATGATTAATAGGTAAACATTCACAATGGAAACACATTGGGACGATTATAAGACAAAAGTAGTTTTCGTCACTCCCTACCTGCCCGTGCCGGGAGTAGTTTCTGTAGCGATTTTCTCATATCCTCTATTCTTTGTTAAAACTTGATTTTTATATGATTAATAGGTAAACATTCACAATGGAAACACATTGGGACGATTATAAGACAAAAGTAGTTTTCGTCACTACCTACCTGCCCGTGCCGGGAGTAGTTTCTGTAGCGATTTTCTCATATCCTCAATTCTTTGTCAAAATTTGATTTTTATATGATTAATAGGTAAACATTCACAATGGAAACACACTGGGACGATTATAAGAGTTATCGTCACTACCTACCTGCCCGTGCCGGGAGTAGTTTCTGTAGCGATTTTCTCATATCCTCAATTCTTTGTCAAAACTTGATTTTTATATGATTAATAGGTAAACATTCACAATGGAAACACATTGGGACGATTATAAGACAAAAGTAGTTTTCGTCACTCCCTACCTGCCCGTGCCGGGAGTAGTTTCTGTAGCGATTTTCTCATATCCTCTATTCTTTGTTAAAACTTGATTTTTATATGATTAATAGGTAAACATTCACAATGGAAACACATTGGGACGATTATAAGACAAAAGTAGTTTTCGTCACTACCTACCTGCCCGTGCCGGGAGTAGTTTCTGTAGCGATTTTCTCATATCCTCAATTCTTTGTCAAAATTTGATTTTTATATGATTAATAGGTAAACATTCACAATGGAAACACACTGGGACGATTATAAGAGTTATCGTCACTACCTACCTGCCCGTGCCGGGAGTAGTTTCTGTAGCGATTTTCTCATATCCTCAATTCTTTGTCAAAACTTGATTTTTATATGATTAATAGGTAAACATTCACAATGGAAACACATTGGGACGATTATAAGACAAAAGTAGTTTTCGTCACTCCCTACCTGCCCGTGCCGGGAGTAGTTTCTGTAGCGATTTTCTCATATCCTCTATTCTTTGTTAAAACTTGATTTTTATATGATTAATAGGTAAACATTCACAATGGAAACACATTGGGACGATTATAAGACAAAAGTAGTTTTCGTCAATACCTACCTGCCCGTGCCGGGAGTAGTTTCTGTAGCGATTTTCTCATATCCTCAATTCTTTGTCAAAATTTGATTTTTATATGATTAATAGGTAAACATTCACAATGGAAACACACTGGGACGATTATAAGAGTTATCGTCACTACCTACCTGCCCGTGCCGGGAGTAGTTTCTGTAGCGATTTTCTCATATCCTCAATTCTTTGTCAAAACTTGATTTTTATATGATTAATAGGTAAACATTCACAATGGAAACACATTGGGACGATTATAAGACAAAAGTAGTTTTCGTCACTCCCTACCTGCCCGTGCCGGGAGTAGTTTCTGTAGCGATTTTCTCATATCCTCTATTCTTTGTTAAAACTTGATTTTTATATGATTAATAGGTAAACATTCACAATGGAAACACATTGGGACGATTATAAGACAAAAGTAGTTTTCGTCACTACCTACCTGCCCGTGCCGGGAGTAGTTTCTGTAGCGATTTTCTCATATCCTCAATTCTTTGTCAAAATTTGATTTTTATATGATTAATAGGTAAACATTCACAATGGAAACACACTGGGACGATTATAAGAGTTATCGTCACTACCTACCTGCCCGTGCCGGGAGTAGTTTCTGTAGCGATTTTCTCATATCCTCAATTCTTTGTCAAAACTTGATTTTTATATGATTAATAGGTAAACATTCACAATGGAAACACACTGGGACGATTATAAGAGTTATCGTCACTACCTACCTGCCCGTGCCGGGAGTAGTTTCTGTAGCGATTTTCTCATATCCTCAATTCTTTGTCAAAACTTGATTTTTATATGATTAATAGGTAAACATTCACAATGGAAACACATTGGGACGATTATAAGACAAAAGTAGTTTTCGTCACTCCCTACCTGCCCGTGCCGGGAGTAGTTTCTGTAGCGATTTTCTCATATCCTCTATTCTTTGTTAAAACTTGATTTTTATATGATTAATAGGTAAACATTCACAATGGAAACACATTGGGACGATTATAAGACAAAAGTAGTTTTCGTCACTCCCTACCTGCCCGTGCCGGGAGTAGTTTCTGTAGCGATTTTCTCATATCCTCTATTCTTTGTTAAAACTTGATTTTTATATGATTAATAGGTAAACATTCACAATGGAAACACATTGGGACGATTATAAGACAAAAGTAGTTTTCGTCACTACCTACCTGCCCGTGCCGGGAGTAGTTTCTGTAGCGATTTTCTCATATCCGCAATTCTTTGTCAAAATTTGATTTTTATATGATTAATAGGTAAACATTCACAATGGAAACACACTGGGACGATTATAAGAGTTATCGTCACTACCTACCTGCCCGTGCCGGGAGTAGTTTCTGTAGCGATTTTCTCATATCCTCAATTCTTTGTCAAAATTTGATTTTTATATGATTAATAGGTAAACATTCACAATGGAAACACATTGGGACGATTATAAGACAAAAGTAGTTTTCGTTACTACCTTCCTGTCCTTGCCGGGAGTAGTTTCTGTAGCGATTTTTTCATATCCTCAGTTTAATAGTCATAATAGTCATAATAGTCATTTATTCATAATAATAATTACATGTCATATTTTTATAGGTATCTAATTATGTTGGTACCTAAGAGTATTTAATTAATTAACTAACATTCAAATTAATATTATAATATCATAGCTAAACAGATTAAACTATTATTTTATGATAATAAATTATAACTTAACAACTTAACTTAACACTAACTACGAATTCGTCGTAGCTGTAGAAAGTTTGCTCAATAAGCCAGCGTTTGAGTTTATATTTGAATGCAGGCAGACTGTGGGCTCCTGGAACAGCACTGGGGAGTCGGTTGTACACGGCTGGGCCCATGATGTGTGTTAGCTGCTTGGACCACTTCTCCAGCGAGCGCGTCACGCTGGCCAGTCTATCACGGCTGCGCGTGGCGTGAGTGGGTGCTGCCTAGCGTGGCGTATGTGCCGTGGTTCTGCCGGACGTACATAGCCACCTGGTATATCAGCAGACATGGTAATGTCATGATACCCAGGGACTTGAAATGGGGTCTCGCCGAGTGGTCGCTGGGGATCCCTACAATTGCTCGTACAGCCCTTTTCTGCATCCGGAACGCGCGCTCCCAGTCGGCCGCGCGCGACCATAGCTCGGCGCCGTACTGAAGCAGCGATTGCACTGTTGCGAAGAAACAGGCACGAACCACAGTGGCGGAGACCACTCGCGCCATCCGGCTCAGCGCATAGCATGCACCCGCCAGCCTTCCACACAGCTTGTCGATATGGCTCGCCCACTTCAGCCCTCTGTCTATCTGGAAGCCAAGGAATGTAGTGTTTTCAACTTGGTCAATGCTGTTCCCATTGACTAACACGGTTAGTGGTCTAGGTGCACGGCCCGACAGGTAGAAATGAATGAAATGGGTTTTGCTTATTGTTTATAGTCAAAACTTGATTTTTATATCATTAATAGGTAATGCGGTTGGCAAAGTGACTCACTTTGCCTTTTACCTCTCGATGTGTACAATATTATCAAATCCAAACCCCGCCCCGCACCGCCCCGCACCGGCGCGGGCCACAGTCTGAGCTGGCGGATCTGTTCCGGGCGTTTGTTTAATGAATGCAGAAGTCCGCGGGGCAGTGATTGACTCGCCGACAGCTCGCTAACCGGCGCGGAGGCCCCCGCCCCCGCCCCCGGGGCCCGCTGTCCGACCGCTCCCTGATTGTTTGCCTCGGGGGCCCGCTGCGGCTGACGGCGACCTGTTACTAAATTTACTCTATTTTTATTCAAATCATTTATATTCACTGTCTTTTAAATTAGATTTGTCTAATTTAATTGGTAAAGACAATATATTAATTTAAAGTGAATTCTCGGAGTGCCACGAGGCATACTTCTGAAGTAGATGCTAACTATTTACATGTATATGTACTATGTATATGTATATGTATATGTACTATGTATATGTACTATGTATATGTATATGTACTATGTATATGTATATGTACTATGTATATGTATATGTGGTAGATTATGGTACATTTTTGTGTTGTGTCACGTTTAGCTGAAGGACACCTTGCTACTTATGTATTCAAACATACATCTGATCAATGAGATCTACAATTAACATGTACTCTTCTAGCTCTAATGAATGCAAACCGGCTGGGATTCTCCTTATAGATGCTATAGGTGTTTATTTATTAACAAACAATCATAGACATTTTATAGAAGCACACACAAAAATAATTCATTGTTATATTGTGTTGTTTTGTTAATAATGAGTGGGACCTACATTTAGTTTGGGATGATTGAAGTACTGAAACAAGTTTGTAAATGAGTCGTTCCGGAAGCCCCATCCAATAATAAAGTATATGTAGCGTGAGGAGCCCCGCAGGCGCAGGCGCAGGCGCAGGCGCGGGTGCGGGCGCAGGCCCGGTCGCAGGGAACCGGTCGCGGGCTGCGTCTGTATAATTAGCGTGTTTGTCGTCAAGTGTAGCGTGCAACGCTCGCACATTTCGTTATTTATGGCCCCGCCGAGCCATTCTCTAAACATTCATTAATAAAAAGTATAAAACCTTTTTGTCGTCAAAACATCTCATAAATTACCTGACAATTGAGTTGGCGCGTTTTTTAATGTCAAATTAGCCGCCATTCCGCATTGTAGTGCCCCGTCCGCTCCGTTCACGCGCACGGAGCGGAGGGGACGCGCTGTTATTGTAGCGTGTGACGGTGTGTGAGTGCGCGAGTGTGTGGCCCGAGCCTCGCTTAGCTCGTTCGCTGCCTGGGCACGGCATCCGCGGGTGTAGGCAGGCGTCTGTAATCCTGTACGTCGGCGGCGTGGGAACCCAGCGAGCCGAGAGTCGGCTGTCTCGGCTAACTAATTACTAATTACTGAAACAAATACGATATTATTTGATACAGATACAAAGTAAAAGAAAGTTATTCGTTAACTAATGCCTCATCCGAACGCGCGGCGCCCCTGCAATGCTTATGTATTCAAATAAATTGAGGTTCCGGCAAGACGAACCATCCTTTACAATGATTGGACACTTTCCTTTGTTTCAGATATTATGTATGTAGAGGTATATGTATAGTGATAGGAGCATGTCGCCCGCAGACAGTCATCAGTGTTCATCGGCCGGTAGAGTGCATCAGGCACATCGAGTCAAATGCTAACTATCGCATTGGTAAAGGTCTCCATTACAAAGTTTCCGTTATCAAAGAATGCGCGTAAGAAATGCGAAACCATGAGAATTAGGAGAAAATAAAAAGTGCCTTAGATATTACGGAAATCATTTACGTTTGTCTTATTCAAGTAATGGGTTCGGTTGCTGATCATTTATTGATTACTTAAAATGTATGGGCCCTGTCTTGTTGCACTCAAGAATTCGGTTGCAGATAGGATAAGGATCAATCTTTGCAAAGAAATGAGTGGAAATCAAAGAATAATGAGGACATTTTAAACAAGTAATATTGTAGTTAGAACATCTAGTGAGCGCCGCAAGCCGCAAGCCAGGACACTCAGCCTCTATTTAAATGGGCTTTATCATTAATTCAACATCTGTTATTAATTAATTTTGTAAAATCTAGTAAAAAAACGACTTAGTTGTTATTTTCTCAAAAAAAATTAAGCACAGCTCGCAACTTTTCTCTTACTTTTATGGCTTCAGATTTGTCCATCCACTCGCATCTCAAAAAACCACTCTGTAAATATATTTGCATTTTATTGTTAATGTTTCCTCCGCTAGAGAAGTGGTCCTCCTGCCCCCCCCCTGATAACGTCCCCCGGCGCCCCCGCGCGCGTCGCTCGCTGCCATTTGTCATCATTCATCAATACGCTCCGTACTGTACGTACTACATGCACTACACTAGTACGTACGGAGTGCGACACGTGTACTTGTATGTAGTGGCTTGTTCACACGCGCGCGGGGCCGGACTCAGGGCGACTCACCGATTATCGACTATAATAACAAAATAATTTATTGATTAGATTATACATTTGCAATATAATGTACAAAAAGGTAGTTCGTAAAACTCGTTAATAGAGTAAAACGAGTTTTCTGGGAGCTATTTGCTTGTAGGAACTCAAGTAGGAACTAACAATAATATTTCATATTAGATGTAGTACCTACGGCTAGTAGCCTCCTTCGTTACGTTTATGATATACCTACTTGTAATGAACCTTTAGGGTCACAGATGGAATGATGGACTAGTTGCGGTGTATTCGGTTATTATCAGGAATTAATATAGTCTGCAGATCGGGATAATTTAAACCACAAAATTAAACAGCATTGAAACAACTGCCACTCTATTGCACTAGTTCCCACCTACACCTACCCGCCAGTCTCCATGACACCGTGTATATTGTGTATTGTTTACATTTGTTGAATAACTTCCTGCAGTATACATTGTATCCTGCTCTAGTGTACAACAAGCCGTGCCTTCTATCACTCGCTGCTACAATGGTGAACTTATACGAATAATTATTTATAACATTGTACACGCTCAATCATAAATACGATAGATTGAATGGATCCCACCGGGCGGCGGCGGAGGGGTGGGGGACTGGTGGGATAGCTTGATTTATTTAATATACCTACCTATTTACAGCAAGATGGTGATTAGTTGTACTATTAATTACGTACGTGCTAACGCAGCACTCGCTGTAATGCGATAGAGTGGCCGTGCCCCGCTCCGCCCCGTCCTGAGCACGTCCCCGCTGCCCTGTTGATGACGTATGTAATAGTCGTGTACGGAGCGAGGACGCACTAACAGGTACTAGTTTCTGCTCGCGGCTTCGATCGCGTTAGGTATGCGTTTCTCTTCTCCGTTGACTTATTCTAATTTGACATCAAGTACCTACACAGGTGCACGCAGCGTAGGACCTTATACTGAGGTAGGAGAATCTATTTTGGAACGGTTTTTAGTAAACATAATTTGGAACGGACTTCAGGTTCTTTGTTCGGCTGTCAGATGTAGTGTTCGATTCCCAGCTTGGTTGATTTAAACTCTTTAAGAGAGTGGACTGTATGACTGATAATTTTAATGAGTGTGACTCTAAATTGTGTCAACACTAACGAGACGAGAGTGATTCTATCTTGGATAATGAGAGTGAGAAGTGTTGGATCGTATGGATGAGGGATGTGTCGAGTGTTGCGAACAACCACTAACCTTGCAAGTCGGGTGTAGCCTACTCCACTCGTTCCCAGGATTCCTCGGCGCGTCGCGGCTAACTATACCTTTCGAGATCCGTACTTCACTTAGCTTAGGGCGAGCTTGGAGAAACTGGTCGGAGCGTGAGAGCTAGACAGTGGTGTCTCGTACAACTTCGACTATCACTCACAACGAAAAACAATTCCACGCGCGGCACTAGTCGGTATCGAACCTCACGATAGAGATATCGATCACACGAAAACTAAAAGGGTACATTTATACGAGAACAAAAGAATGTGACGAAACTACTGATGACTCTCGGCGGAATCTCAAGACAGAATGAATTAAAACTTGTGAAACTATCATGGTTATTAACATTAAAGTCATTTAAAACGTGATATTTACCATGATTTGATTTTTTTTAGTAGTAACGTTAGTAGCAAAAGACAAAAAAAAAATGATGGTAGATCGGTATGTCTGCCCATAATGAAAACTAACTCGCAGTGCCTTCAGTTACTCCGTGATCATGGCGCATGCAACTGTGCCGAAATATTGGATAACTCAAAAATCAAATCATGGTAAATATCCCGTTTTAAATGACTTTACAGAATGAATTATTTTATAAAAATAGCGCGAAAAGCAAACGGTCATAAACGTACTTTGGTGAGAATAATTGTCAATGTCACTAATGTCAGATAACTTTTTTTTTTTTTTTTTATTGTGAGGAAATCCATCATGGATATCTTCCATCCCCGGTGGAAGATTATGTCAGACTCCTACTGACTAAAACCTCCCGAATTTCTCCGGGCACATGTGCTAGGGATCGCGGGGACTTTCGGGAATACTTCCGCGAACCCCGGCAGTGAGGTTCCACTTGTCCCTTCAGACCCTTCAGAGATGGGGAGCACACGGTTTCGTCGCGTGTAGAGCTGCACGCGCATCGCCTATGACCAGCAGCAAGGTCGTTTTTAAGTTGAACAAGGGCACCAAGGGCCCTTCTTCTTCTTAGAGATAAGTCAAGGCCCTATGTCAGCTTGCAACCTAACTTACAAAAAGTGCACACCAAGCCTGAACATGTAGGTATATGTATGTACTTACATAAATGTATGTTGGTCGCTGTCTCCGTCAGTTAGGGACCCGTTTTAAAAGTTCTCTCGCTATTGTAAAGGGAATGATCCCGAGAAAAAATGTATTCCCGTGGGATCAGTATTTATCCCGTCAAGGTTTAAAAAAATATTGGACTTACGAATTCTGAATAGATGTTAATGGTTGTTTGGATGTTGTTTGAAAGTTGATTTGAAAGAGGTTCCACAAGTTTGATGTGTTTCTTCTTTTTGAAAACCGTATCTAGAACATCATCACATGATCATTTCAATCATCATCACATTTAACAAGAGGTTTCATTCACGTGTCGGAACATTTCTGTGTACGATCTGCAAATATTTGTTCCGGGTGTTCTGGTTGTTTTTTATGGAGGTATAATAAAAAACTATCTATCTATGTATTATGTATATCAGTCATCTAGTACCCGTAACTCAAGCTCTGCTCACCATGGGGCTAGATGATGCTGTGTGGATTGTCCAGCATTATTTATTGTCTACTCTAGACTGTAGGTACCCATCGCTGGGAAGCACACAACTATAGGCAGGTCTCTTCCAGCCAACTGTAACTGTCCCCTGATCGACCTATTAGCCAGTGTACACACATGTGTTGTGTTGTGTCGGACACGGCGCGCAAACAGAGGCGAGTGTGTTTGTGCAACCCGAGCCGGCGCGGAGTGCCGCGGGGGGGCGGAGTGCCCGCGGGTACTTAGTGTGGCCCTGCTCGTGCTCTGCAAACTGTTTGTTGCTTTTAGAAACAGATCAGGTTTGCCAAAGTGATTCATCTCACGCGAACACTCGCACACTCACACACTCACACACACCACAACTAATAGAAAGCGGAGACTTCATCATCATCAATATAAGCATGAACACATCAAAGCCTCACCTGAAGCTGGTCGCGGGACATGTCTTTGTTCGTGATGTAGAGAGAGCGAGTCCACACTCTCATACAAAAATCTGTAAATTCACTTTTTGTTCCGTTTGAAATTAAATTAACTTTTGTAATGAAAATGTATAGATAACAAACTTTATTGTATGAATGTATGAGACAGTGCGGAGGTGAAGGCTGCCCAGCAGTGGGCTCCGACCGGGCCGCACTAGTGGCTGCCCAGGGCCGCGCCCGCGATATACATACATATATAAAATCAATATTTGGTAGGCACTACAGACACACAGACATACAATTGACATAGAAATGTTTAATCAAAAGTACAATAGATTTAATAAATCAAACTATTAAATTCCTATCGTAATAATGTATTTATTACTAGCTGCGACCCGCGGTTCCACCCGCGTGCTGATATATATTTTAGATAATATACTATATATCTTTATGAATTAAAGCCTATGTGTTAATCTGATATGAAGCTATATCATTGTGAAGTTTCATCAAAATCCATTCTGTAGATTTTGCGTGAAAGAGCAACAAACATAGTTACATACATCCTCACAAACTTTCACAGATGTAAACCCGCACAAATAAATAGAATGAATGTTTGAATGAGTTTGATGACGTGTGTAGTGAGGCCGACATCACTTGCATGAGCGATCCTAAATCCCATCAAATAAAGCGAGCTCTGACCTGCATCGGGCAAGCGAGAGTCTGTCGCTGACGGGCACGCGCCGACACGTGCGCGCTGCGGGCAGGGGGGGCGGGGGCGGGGGCGGGGGCGGCGGTGCTTCTTGAAGGCACTCGTCAGGTTTAGCTATTCACGAGGGATTGTGCAGGGGATGACTGTTTGTTCACTGGATGTGGGCGACACGAGAGGGGGGGGGGGGGGGGGGGGGGTTGTTCACTTACTGACAATCTGAGGAGTCAACAGTTTAAAAAAAACTCAGTTTAAAAACTTGATGAGTAAATGTATGGCGCCGCGGGCGAGGTTCCGCCTCATGAGCGGAAGGTAGCGGGTTCTATTCCCGCCACAGGACAGTTACACGAGCAACAGATAGTTTAATCTCGGCGTGTTCAACCCCCACGCATTACGAGGCCGGTCCCCGGCCGCGCAAGCATTACCACATTTTCTTAAAATCAAATCATTTATTGTTGCAGGAATGTCGGTACGATAGATCTCCTTCATAATAAGGTGATACATTCTGCCTCGTCAGGGCGTGCTACATTAGGTACAATACTCTTCATCATCATCATCAGCCTATGGCAGTCCACTGCTGGACATAGGCCTCCCCAACGAGCGCCACAGCGCCTGTCTCCAGCTCGACGCCTCCAGCATCTGCCATCTACGAGACATGTGTTCAGTCAGTGCTGACATACATATGTAGGTACTTCAATTGAATTGTCAACAAAATACTCATTCCCACGGGCATGTCTATATATATATTATTTTTATTGAATAAAAAATGAGTCATTAGATAATTTCTACTGACGCCACAACTAGCTGCTCGTCAGAGTTAGGAAACGCGTCCTAGCCTCTATACTACGCCGTCCGTTGAATGTAGGCACCGGGCATGGTCGCTCACAGCTACCTGCGTCGGAGGCGACGGAGAGGAAAGGTCACCTCAGGTGTGTGGGGCCCGGGGCGCGGGTGCGTGGGGCCCGGGGCGCGGGTGTGGCAGACCCGCGCGTTATAAAACAACGCCGTAAATAACAACAAGCGGAGCCCTGGCGCTGACACGGCGTCGCACCTACAGCGCCGCGGCGAGGTACTTATCTAAAGTGTTGGTTCGATTCACGCCTCGGGACAAATGGTCACCCAGCTGCAGGTATTTGTTCCGCGTGTTCTACCTATCCTACTAATATTATAAACGCGAAAGTTTGTAAGTATGGATGGATGTTTGTTACTCTTTCACGAAAACTACTGAACGGATCTTGATGAAACTTGAAACATACTCGTACATAGTATGTGTACTGGAATAACATATAGGCTACTTTTTATCCTGGTACCACGCGAGTGATGCCGCGGGAGAAAGCTAGTGTGCTAACTTGTCTAAGTGTTTATTTTGTAAGCCTAAAGAAATAAATGATTTTTTACTTTACTTTACTCCCTTCTTCTGTGTCGTAGTCTTCATTGCTGAAGGTGGTGCCCGTCCCGGGAAGCATGAGCCGCTTCCACTCCACTCTGTCTTCCGCCTGTCTCGCGGCGGCAGACAGAGTGAGTCCCGTTATTGCCCGCATGTGATCAGCCCAGCGGGTTGGTGACGTCCTCTTGGTCTCCCCCCTCTACATATCTTGCCCACTAGTTTGTCGAGGGTGGTTAATAACTGCTCTACGTCGTTTTTCGTATTTGTTTCAAAGACTACATACTCGTATGTATATCAAGACTATGTAAAAGACATAGCTTACTAAAAATGTCTAAAGTTTTGTAAAAAAATTATAATTTCTGAAGTGTTGTCTCGAGATATATTAGTAAGTGTACGGCGCTGGGGTTGCTGGGGTTGCTGGGATTGCTGGGGTTGCTGGGGTTGCTGGGGCTGCGCTCAATTTATCGATAATTTTGTCTTCTTTACAAGTGTCGCCGATAACTTTGCCGTAGAATGCAGTTTTTACAAGTTGATAGACAACCACTGCAGAACGTCTGGGAGTCATCTGGCTTCACGTGTCTATAGATATCACAGGTATCGTTGGTGCAGACTTGCTTGTCCACTGTTGGTATCTGTCCTAGTGACTATGGCTAGATATATATATGTGGGTACCACCTATTTGTTATAATTCCGTAGATCGTCCGTAGCGCGAGGCGCGCGTTCAAATCTTTTGTACGAAGAAAGCAATTCTTAGTCCAGAGTCTACCTATGTACGATATGTTCCTCATATGTTTCTGTATCTTTACATATAGCTTTATCACATTTTACTTATGTAATTAGAATTGAGTGACGTGTCCAAGAGTTCATAAGGTCTCGAGGAAATAAATGAAACAAGAGGTCGAGTTATTTGGTTTATTTCACAATAAACACTTTGATGTTTGGTTGTTGAGTCGTGTATATGTACAGAACGTACATCGGTTCGTGGAGTCATAATGAAACAAGAGGTCGAGTTATTTGGTTTATTTCACAATAAACACTTTGATGTTTGGTTGTTGAGTCGTGTATATGTACAGAACGTACATCGGTTCGTGGAGTCATAATGAAACAAGAGGTCGAGTTATTTGGTTTATTTCACAATAAACACTTTGATGTTTGGTTGTTGAGTCGTGTATATGTACAGAACGTACATCGGTTCGTGGAGTCATAATGAAACAAGAGGTCGAGTTATTTGGTTTATTTCACAATAAACACTTTGATGTTTGGTTGTTGAGTCGTGTATATGTACAGAACGTACATCGGTTCGTGGAGTCATAATGAAACAAGAGGTCGAGTTATTTGGTTTATTTCACAATAAACACTTTGATGTTTGGTTGTTGAGTCGTGTATATGTACAGAACGTACATCGGTTCGTGGAGTCATAATGAAACAAGAGGTCGAGTTATTTGGTTTATTTCACAATAAACACTTTGATGTTTGGTTGTTGAGTCGTGTATATGTACAGAACGTACATCGGTTCGTGGAGTCATAATGAAACAAGAGGTCGAGTTATTTGGTTTATTTCACAATAAACACTTTGATGTTTGGTTGTTGAGTCGTGTATATGTACAGAACGTACATCGGTTCGTGGAGTCATAATGAAACAAGAGGTCGAGTTATTTGGTTTATTTCACAATAAGATAACTTATAATATGAAGTGTTGATCAGAACAGAGATCCGACGACGTATGTACTTTACAAATATTTACAGAATGGAGTCACGCGACTCGCCACAACACCATTACACATATTATATATTACTAACTATGTACAGATACAATACTATTCTAATGCGTTACTTAACTGTAAGTACTAAACGAAGGGATCTGGTAAGGACTCTGAATTGAACTATTTACTATTTGTTATTCAGTTATATTCCTGCCTTGTATATAAATGAATGGCGTCAGTACACAGACCATACTCGTTAGTCCACAACGGATGTTTGTTTGTAGCGGTACTTACACTTGCCGCATTATACAATACACACAGCTATATGTATATAATGTATTATCGATTCTATTTATTACTTTATTTGCTGTTACATTTCATATTATTCACTTACACTGTTAATTATTTACAAATTTCAAATATAACTTAATAATAATAAAGTTAAATATATGTACGTACCTAGGTGCGGCTGGCGGACAGACAGACAAACGACCTCATATTTAGATAATTATAATAATTTTACACATACATAGCTACAACTTATCCTACCAAATGTTTTTTTTTTTATGTTATTTCATTGATTTAACATTGTGTGAAGTAGGTGTAGGTAGTTGTAAAGGGTATTTGAAAATCAATTTACAAAATCATAATATTTCAAAGAATGCGTTATAATAATAATAATGATATATAGAACTCCTAACATCCATATATATATTTATGTATTATGAATGAGACAGTGAAAGGACGTAGTTGTCAGTTTGAACCCACGACACAAACAGTGAGATGTTACTAGTTACATAACAAGTGTGTTTGTCTGTTTGTTTGTGGGACCGTAGCTCTCAAACTATAGACCCCGTGGTAACATGGCAGATACTAGTTGAATTCATTTAATTGTGCATAATATTTATTTATAGCTTGCGGCCGTTCTGCGACGGTACCTATAACGTGGTGCTACTGTACACTCCGCTGCACTCCCCCTCCCCCCCTCCCCCGAGTGTACAAGCACGTCACGTCACGTTGATCTCCTCGTCCGACTGACTGTCGCTGTCGAACTCCTCCGCCTCCTCCAGGGAGGAGAACTCCCGCGGGAAGGAGGCCGCCGCCGCCTTCTCCTCGTATCTGGAATAGATAAATAATAAATAAATAATGCTGGACAATTCACACAGCATTATCTAGCCCCAAGCTAAGCAGAAGCTTGTGTTATGGGTACTAGATAACTGATATACATAATACAATACATTACATAGATAGATATTTTTTATTATACATAGAAAACGACCAGAACACCCGGAACAAATATCTGCAGATCGTGCACACAATTGTTCCGAGGCGGGAATCGAACCCGCAACCTTCTGCGTCGCAGGCGGACCTTCGCCCACCGCGCCACATCGGTCGTCAAATGACCAAAAGGAATGATGAAAAAAATTAAAATATTGTAGGTTACAGAAACAACACGTTATCAATTTTGAAATATAAGTGCTTGAGTTTTCACCGTTCGAGTATAATGAGATATTATGAACAGATGTACACGAGAGATCTATGGCCAGAGGTCAGACGAGTTTTTGATGAGTCGGTACTTCAGCGGTATGAGCGCCATAGCGCTCTGTCTTCAGCTCGCCGCATCCAGCATCTATCTGCAGTCTTTCGCAGGTCGTCATCTCACCTGGCCGGGGCGGAGGGCGTCCTATACTACGTTTGCCGAGTTGCGGTCTCGTACAGTTGTATTAAATGAAGTGTTGAAAAGTGAGTACCCTCTAAACTCGTAGTTCTTGTCCTCTCCCCCCTCCCCCTGCGGCGGGGTGAGCTTGTGCCGGTCTGCGTCCGCGTCGGAGAGGTCGGGGTGCGGGTTGTTCTTGGTGGGCAGCGTCTGCTCGCGCGAGCCGCCCGCCGCCAGCAGCTCGCGCTCCTTGGAGTTGCGCCACTTCATGCGACGGTTCTGGAACCAGATCTTCACCTGGAACAGGGAGATTAGGTTACATTGTTTCAACGACAAATGACCTAAATGAAAACGCGTTTGTTCTTCATCCAATACATTCAGTTAGAATAGAATATACAGTATTTATTTACGTTTCACATAAAATAATACAAATAGAACTAATTAAAGATAAAGATAACAATTTAGGAACTAATAAAGGAATTTCAATACGAGAACACAGATAGGCTGCCGGCTCAGCATTAAATGCTACATTGACGCAAGTGCCCGTGCAGCGCTGGTTCTCAGCGGCGCGGCGGCGGCGCGAGTGCTGAGTGCGTTCAAGTTCTTTATTTAGTTACAAAAATAGGTTACATATCATAAAATACTCAATTAATATTTTACAAGTAAAATACAATTTTTTAAATTCATTTGGTAATATAATCAAAATTATTATACTACATAAAATTCATTACAATACAATTTTTCTTTATTGAACACCAAATAAAAACAGATACACGAGACAGGGGAAAAGAACGTGTCCATATAATATTGTATACAGTCGTGTTGCAGCGGCTTCACACTCATTGTAGGTCAATACTAAATCATTTATTTAGAATAAGTAAGAACCTTTAAAAAATAAGTTTCAAATGACCAACGGGGCAGCAGAAGTTATAAACTGTGCCCACCCCGGCCGGCGGAACCCCGTGTGGAACCGGCGACTGTTGAATAAATACTTTATGCCCTTATACAGCAGATTACTTTGACATTTTATCTAATTTATTATTCCATTTAACTGATACCATAATTTATTTGAATTTTTTAAAGAAGGCATGTCTGTCTGCTTTTTTTTTTTTTTTTGCACAATGTCCTATGGTGTTTCCTTTGTCAAAACTTATTGTGTGTTATAATAAAAATGTAATTTGTCTTTTAAAATAGTATTAAACGACATCAAGTGTAACATTGTGTACCTACGGTGGAAATAAATAAACAAATAAACAAATAAACAAAAATATATTGAAAGAGCTCTTAGAGAAGAAACTGCTCCGATCCGAACCCGTGGAATATGGATCTAGAAAACTCTGACTCAATTCAGATATTGCTTACGCACTAGTCCGATCTCTGATACATACCTCTCTTCTCGTGCGCAGCTCGGATTCAATTCGGACGCCGCCGCCGTGCGCGAGCGTTCATACAAATAATACCTACTATGGCTACTTCGGTCCGTCAAAAATCTTCTCCGAAAGAAATGATTTTCACAGATTCGGATCGGACGCAGTGCGAAACCGCTCTTTGTCCATGATGTACGGCGCAGGGCTGTGTGTACGGTAGGGCCGTGTGTACGGCGCAGGGCTGCCTGTAGGAGACGTCACTAACCCGAAGGATGACCGCAACCCGAGACTCGAATGTCTAATAATAGCTATGACTGTACTCTTTACCCATTCAAACGAAAAAACGAACAATCAAATACAAAAAAGACCCCAAAAAATCATGACAAATAATTTCTAAACACCAAAAAAACAGCAATAATCAATCACGGGCTACATTAGCTGTCGGCGACGTCGGCGAGTACGCCGGTGTCGGCGGGCGATCAGTTCACAGCGTTATTGGAAATGGTCGATAAATGGTTATTATAGTGTAGCATTGTGCGCGCGACGGGCCGAGTGACGGGAGCCCGGGGCGCGACGTGCCGGGTGACGGGAGCCCGGCGCGCCGCCCGCGGCCCGGGCGAGACACTAACACTAACATAACGCGGTGTAGTCGGACAACACTCACCGACTTTGCTTTATACTATGTAGTGAAGATACAAACGGAACTTTCAATACATCAAATATAAAAAAGGGTATTCAATATAAAAATTAATATATTGCCTTAATATAATATTTTCCAATGTAGCTTGTTAATAGTATTTTATATATTCATTAAATAATTGGTAGTTCGTAGAGTTGTGCTACGTTGTAAAAAGTATTTTCTAGAAGCTCAGTCGTCCTGAGATCATATGCCCCCCCCCCTCCCCCCCCCTCCCCTCCCTCCCGGGGACCCACCACTGTCATACACCATGATCGGCCGCTATCATTCGGTTGTCATCGGTTGTCGAGGGCGCGCGAGGCGAGCCTCATTGCGGCGATGCAATGAGGAATCATTTCCATTGCGACGCCTCCGATTACCAAGCCATTGTGTTGTTGTGGGCTATATTACTGGAGACTGTATATTGATTGACTAGCAACCCGCCCCGGCTTCGCACGGGTACAGCACTTTATCACTTACAAATACAAACGTTTTATTCAATAATAGGATGTTCTGATCGTTTTCTATGTATAATAAAAAATATATATCTATGTATGTAATGTATTGTATTATGTATATCAGTTATCTAGTACCCATAACACAAGCTCTGCTTACCATGGGGCTAGATAATGCTGTGTGAATTGTCCAGCATTATTTATATTTATTATTATTTATAATAAAGGATACACATTCTCAATCATTATTAGAGACTTGGATCCTTTGAAGAGCATCAACAACTACATAGAAACGAAGCTATTACTGTAAGTAATACATTGAGAACCAAAGTTATCGACATAGCTCTGAGAATTAGCAAGCTGAACTGGCAGTGGACCGGCCATATCTCGCGATGAGCCGACGGCCGCTGGGGCAAACGTAGTGTAGAACGCCCTCCGGCCAGGTGGGATGACGACCTGCGAAAGACTGCAGGTAGATGAATGCGGCAAGCTGAAGACAGGGCGCTATGGCGCTCTTTGGGGGAGGCCTATGTCCAGCAATGGACTAATATAGGCTGATAATGATGAAGACATTGTTTTAACATATAACTCAGTTGGATGTCGCGGCGAACGGCACTATTATTTTTCCCCATCATTTTCAAGAATCATATACAAGTCATATTTGAGATAAATTCACACAAAACTCGAGACTCTACCGACTCTAGTGAGACCAAACCAAAACATTGGAAAACTCGTGAAACAATATGTAAATTGGTTGAAAATGAAAATGAAAAGTTTTTACTTAGACAGGTCATAATTATTTTATACTATTCATTATTATCAATTAAATTATTTTATAGTTCACTTCAATTTTTTCTGTGTTTGAGAGTTGATGGCGTGCATACAGACAGACAGGCGCGGGGGGAATGTTTTATGAACCGACTTCATAAAATGAGGAGGTTCTATGTTCAGCAATTATGGATTGTTTAGGAAAAGCTAAACGCAGACTTGTATGTAATTCCACAATACGCATTGCTTAACACGTTTTGGGAGACGGTTCGAATCCCTCGGGATTTTTTTGTTATAAGGACCACTTTGTAATAATTATCTTTACAATATATCTTTTTCTCCATCCCTAGGTTGCCTGGGAGAAATCGCTGTCAGCGATAAGGCCGCCTATTGTACTTTTAATGTGTAATATTTAGATATAAGGTGTTATTTTATAGTTTTAGTGCCCATAATAAAGTGTTCATTCATTCATTCAATAGCGAAATTATTTCTAAAATCGGTCCTCGATCTTTTTTGAGTTTTTGAAGAAAAGAAAGAAAGAAAATACATTTATTGATTCACAAGTAGGTACAGCTTGCTACTAAATAATAATAATCTATAAGTAAACAAGAACATAAATAAATAAATAAAATTAACTACGTATGTATTAAATACAAGCAACAAGCGAAGTTGTTTCTGTCAACCATCAGAATGAACCTCATGTCCCTTCACCTCACAGCGCAAACTACTTCCCGCCCTTCGCGGAGTGCACCAGACGGCAACTACTTCCTTAAATGGCGAATGTTTATAAAGGCTAATCGTATAATCAGAGGGCAGCATACGTTACTGACACTCGCTAGGGATGTGCCGTGCTAGGGATGTGCCGCGCTAGGGAGGCGCCACGCTCCGTATAATTTGTAATAAAAGTGAATATGTCATGAAGTCATTAATCCTCAGCCAGGGCGAGGGCGAGGGGGGGGGGGGGGGGAGGGGGCGGCGGTACAAGATTTTGATGTTTTTTGTTTTCCCTTTATTATCGGTGGTCGTAAAGGGCTTATTATTAGAAAAATTAATAATTTGAACAATAAATTATGCTTTTACTGATAAAGTTGCGTTTTGTCTCAGAGCATTACATCAGAATGTGACCCGTGCAGTTCGAGGACGGAGGTGCCCAGTACTAATGGGTTGCCATACAATACATGCCTGCTGCTAACAAGGTACAGATAGGTACGTACCCAATAATGGCCATGCGAACGTATCGAGAACTAAATTCATTTGCAATTTTTTCAGTGACAATTGCACCGTTAAAATTATTGGCGTTTCTATAAAAACCTTCTCTAAATATAATTTAATTTGACAACAATAATATGTTTCCGGAAACATTCTCACCTATTGTTGTCAATTGCAAATGGATATACCTTGTCTACCGAATGATCGCAATATTCCGAACGATCGCAATATTCCGAATGATCGCAATATTCCGAACGATCGCAATATTCCGAACGATCGCAATCTTCCGTGTTATAGAATGTCTCTCGAATAATAATAAAATAATAAATAATAATAATAAATAATGCTGGACAATTCACACAGCATTAATACAAAGTAGTGACCGAGGTACGTAATGATATGTTATGTATGATCGATAGCGAACAGATCTGGAGGAGCGAGTGTCGGCGGCAAGGGTCGCCGTCAGCTGCCGGCGACGTGTCGCGACCGCCCCGGGCTCCTTAGGGCTCCGGGTTCAACCCACGTCACTGCACCACTTTACTTCATATTTACACTAGCTGCGCCCCGCGGTTTCACCCGCGCGGTGATACATATTTTATGGATAATATACAATATATCTTTATGAATTGTAGCCTTTGTGTTATTCTAATATGTAAGCTATACCTATTATTGTGAAGTTTCATTAAAATCTATTCAGTAGTTTTTGCGTGAAAGAGCAACATACATGCTCACAAACTTGCGCCTTTATAATATTTGTAGGATAATAAATATAAATAAATAATAAATAACGCTGGACAATTCACACAGCATTATCTAGCCCCACGGTAAGCAGAGCTTGTGTTATGGGTACTAGATAACTGATATATGTACATAATACAATATATTACATAGATAGATATTTTTTATCATACATAGAAAACGACCAGAACACCCGAAACATATATTTGCAGATCGTACACACATTTGTTCCGTGGCTGGAATCGAACCCGCAACCTCCTGCGTCGCAGGCGGACCTTCGCCCCCCGCGCCACATCGGTCGTCAATAGGACCTACACAACTTATATGAAACGCATTTCATATGAAGCACATCTCAAGTGACGAATTTTTGACAGATTTTCATTGAAAACTGTCAAAATGTCGCGAATTGAGACGAGCTTTAATCTAAGAGGCGTTTGAGTATCCGGGCGCTCGTCTGTCTGTTCGATACCAACAAAGGGTTTCATACGATTCGATATTATAAAACATATAATTAAAAAACTTTAAAACATATGAACCATATCAACTGCAAATGAAATATATAGTTCTAGAGAAAAAATAACTATTCGCACGTGAAGTTCCTTCATTATAATTATATCCTGTGTACAAACAATTAAGTTAACATGTTTAGTGTATTTGATTTCAATTGACTCCGCTCCAGTCCTCATGTCCCTAAACCAACGAGCACCTCTGCCCCACTCAGCACGGGCCACTACCTCCACGCTCACTCATTTATTTATTTAACACTTTGACTGCGGTTTTTTTTCGACGACTGCGATCTTTGTTTTTAACCTAAGTCATTCGTGCTGCCGCTCTACACAGCGGTTGTGTTGCGCCGCACATGCGTTTCGTTCGAATAATATTACGGCTGTGCTGAGTCACACTGATCTGTATTTTCTCAGCCGCTGCACTAGTGTGGATTTACGCATATTAGTGACTTGTAGAAAACACATACCGTGTGATTTCAGCACTCGAAGTGTTAACAAATAAATAATAATAAATAAATCAGTAAGCGTGAAGAGCAGGATTCTATTAAAACTAATTACACTGTAATCCGACCGGTACACCGTCTAATCACCAACACTGGACAAATATTCCGGCCGTGCAGTTCAAAGCGAGGGTCCGGTTCAGTTAATGGTTAATATCAACATTCAATATCAAAGTGCTTTTATTGACGACCGATGTGGCGCGGTGGGCGAAGGTCCGCCTGCGACGCTGAAGGTTGCGGTTTCGATTCCCGCCTCGGAACAATTGTGTGTACGATCTGCAGATATTTGTTCCGGGTGCTCTGGTCGTTTTCTATGTATAATAAAAAACATCTATCTATGTTGTGTATTGTATTATGTATATCAGTTATCTAGTACCCATAACACAAGCTCTGCTTACCATGGGGCTAGATAATGCTGTGTGGATTGTCCAGCAATATTTATTTATTTATTTACTTCAGACCTTACAAAACTCTTGGACAAGTCAAAGTCTACAATTTATTCTGTATGCTTACAAAATAAGCATTTAGACAAGTCATATTTTATACTATTCATTATTATCAAATAAAATTATTTTGCTGTTCACTTCAATGTTTTGTCCAGTCGTAACAACATTCAAATGACATAAGTAACACTAGGAAATAATGCGATCGCATTGATTTTATTCAATATTGTTATGGTAAAGTCAAGAAGCGAACAAGAAACCTTTACCTTGTTAGGTTGTAATAGTTGTAACGATAACATGTGTGTAAACAACCCGAGTTGCGTAGCAGTGCTCCGGCCGCGTGCCCTGTGTGTGAGTGCGCGGGTGTTTCTCATGTGGCGTGTGCCAGGTGCTGGTGCCGGCGCCTATTGCTGCAGTGTAGGAGTGTCGGTGCGCCGGCACGCGGCACTAGGGTTGGGACACGACCAAGTGGAGATACACGTATTATACGATAGTTTCGAATTTACAAATAATAATGAATAGTGTTTGAAACACTTTCTCGGCTGCTGGCCGTACAGATATACAATTTATTGGTAAAATCATTTTACACGTCAGGTGTTCATCAAAATAGTTAGTAATAATTATAATACCAATTGTATTTTTTACAATTAGTACCGTAAGCATGATTTAAATTTAAAAAAACATAAATGAAAACAAAATAAATAAATGGAAGAATTGATATAAAAACAATTAAATACGGAAATATAATCACATTAAGTTTATCTACTTTTCTAGTAGTTCGTTCACTGAATAGAAATACACACGTGCATACAACATGTGTATATGCAACCCGCGGGCAGCCACTAGTCATCACTACATTGTAACACAAGAAAGTCAAGGTTATGATTCTGTTATTATTTCGTATTAATTGCTGCAATAAATATTTTATATTTTTGCTTTTAAAGTTTCCCGCTGCGTTTGTCTGACTGTCTGAACACGAAAACCTCAATAATTACTGAACGTATTGTGATACTGTTTCTACAATGAACAGAGTAATTCATGAGAAGGTTCAGATTTTGTATAAATTGGCTGAAACATGGCAATTACTATTGAATATATCAGAATAAACAATAGTTTATTTAAAACCGTCTTTAAATCCCTTAATTATATACTGTTTTTCGTGCGTGCCGAGCCGGGCCGGGGGCGGGCTCCTAGTCTCACAATAACAATACGGTAACTCCCTGTGCTGTGACTGACACTTCACACAGTAATCACACACGGTCTCAACTCTTATAACAAATTATATTTTCCCGTTTTATACGAAAGTTGTTTTTATAATAATACCTGTGACGATCGTCAGCAGATGTTAGTGATTCGCATTCGTCACGTCCGTCACGTGACTGACGTCATTACATCGAGTCGATGAAGACGTTGCGTTCATCGACGACACATCGATTATATCGACTCGCTGCGTCACGCCTCTCTCTTACTATTAGGAATAATTGGAAGGCGCGATACTGATCATTATTGCGGGGTTCCGTACTACGATTTACTAAAATACGTGGCACAGAGCATTACATATTTCAAACTTTTGCGATTTGAACTCATAGTTATAAGTACTAAATGAACGTGTATTTATCGTATTTGACTCATGATGAGTCATCCCGTGACCACGACATTGTGTAAACCGTTGAAACGCGGGAAAATTGCTCAAGAAACGCGGTAAATACCTATCCGTGAATTTAGAATGTACTTATAATCACAGAGCATTACCTAGCGTCGAACTGCAGAGCTCGTGTTCAAAGTATCACTTGATTCATTACTTCATTCCTTTTCTAAGTTCCTAATTCTGTCTTTTTACTGTCCACGATCCTATCCATCCATGGTTGTCTGGTAGAGATCGCTCTTGAGCGATAAGACCGCCAATTGTACTTAATTTTTAAGGTTTTACTGTACATAGTTTATAGTTAAAGTGCAATAAAGAATTTTCTATCTATCTATCTATCTAATTCGTTTTTTACTGGATAAATAAAAGATGAATCTCCATAAAAGTTACCTAAGAGAGTGCTTCTTAATCCTAAGCTAAGAAACAATGACTTCCTGACGTTCTCTTCAAGTAAATCAACCGCGGGGCGGTTTTATACTTGTTAATAAACAGAGTCATGTAGTGACAAGACTTCATTAATGAAAAGGTAGAGACTAAACTAGAAGGCACTAGTGGCCACCTACTAAGTAGGCATGTGCTTCTCGCCTACCGACACTCTTAGTATCTCTTCTCTATAGGGCACTCAAATCTATAATGTTTGTGTTAGAATTATTATTATTATTATGTCTCTCATTTACCATGATCTCGGGCCATAAAGTGACCCGGTCCTTTGGAAGGCTTGCGTGGGGCCGAAGCCAACAGCACAGAGGCCCTTTGAGAAGTTAATCTAAAGGCGATGGCTACACATAGCGGGTATCATCCTCGGGTGCACAATATGATACACCCAAAGATGGTATCCGCCAGGTGTAGAGACTATTGCAAAGAAAAATGAAAGAAATAAAACCAGGCTATTGTGATGGATGGATGGACTGGGTAATCGGGCTATAGGGGAGATTGCGGACGTCTGCCATAAACAAGTCAATCATAATGTTAAGAAGAGCGGCAGACGGTGGCTTGCCGAATGCTGGATGGGTTCCTTAAAAAGCCGGAGTAAATTACCGGAGAGGAACAACATCGGCGCAAACGACTGAAGGTGTCGAGAGGTGCGGCCCCGATTTTACCATCACGAAGACTGCTCGTGAGCGGGTTTCCTCGCTATTACGCCATTAGACACTTCCACCCCCGAGTCTACATCCTAAGATGCATCTCTCGCGACTCCACTCAGACCGGCCAATGAAGGCAAGCAAGAGGTGGGGATCTGGTTCTCTTGGGATGCCACTCCGCAAGCGGAGACGAGAACCAGGAACTTCCCCGGGAGCACTCGGTACCCGTGGTGTCGCTACTCACCAACAGCTCGCCACAAGCTGCCCTGCGGGTTTTATTATTATTATTATATTAGCCCGGGGTGTCCCACTGCAGGGCAAAGGCCTCCCTTAGAATTATATATATAATATAATTAAAAAGCTATGTTCATTAGTGAGCTGTTCGAGAAGGGAGTCTGTGAAATAAATACGGAACTCTAAATCCCACGTTCGATATTTAAAATTGTGACAAATGATCCTATTCAGTGGATTTATGAGTTTTCAAAAAAGGAACGCGCATCTATCACCGTGTGATTGGCCCCGCTCCGGCAAATGGATGCCTATTCCTCACGCCTCCATTCAGACTGTTACAACACTTTTTGGAACATTTACTATTTATTTGCATACAATCAAATATAACTACAGGCCCGGAAACGAAACTATTTGTAACTATGATGAGTTTTTGCATCCCGTGGATTTATGGGATTAAAATAAGATACCAAGTGTTACGCGCTATACAGCAGTTACGATAAAAATATTTTTGCTGGTTGTTTACCGTTTTAACAATTGATGAGCATTAAATCGTAATTGCAACGCCATTACAAAGTTACGTCGTCAGTTCAATCGCGACGTGTCAGGAACGCATTCTCTGAACGGCCGAAGTGTAGTTCTAGTATCTATATTTATATGTATTTCGATGTTATTATTTCCAAAAGCCACAGAGATTAATAACGACAAGGGAGGGAATAGGATGGGTACCCGTAGTCTCCAAAGTCCAAATATTTGCAGCGCTGGCTTCCTGGACACCACTTGCACATTCACAAATGTTCCTGTAGGTTCGAAACACTTTTTATTTATTTATAAATAAATCACACAGAGACGTTGTTGCTTGGTTCAGTTGAAAATCGCTGTTTCTTTTTCTTCTTGGTAGGTAAGTTAAGGAGTGGGAGAGAGAATGACCACAGAGGATGAATCACAAGTGTGAAAGGGATAGGAATAATCTCTGTGACGTATCTACGACATTATATCTGGCCGCAACAGTAAGTCTAGCTAGACCATCATTTTTGATTTTTATGATATTTGATTGTATAATTTAATAATTATTTTTTTTTTTGGTTATTTTTAAGTTGTGTGTGTGATAACTTTATATGGTTTTCTATGATCTGAAATAAACGAATAATAATAATAACTAGATACCGATGCATTCGGTGGCGCAGAGGTGACAGACATCCAAACTCTCCCATTGATAATATTCGTAATGTTGCGCTTCGCATATTTCGCGTCCAATGAATGCAATACTCGGCCGCGGAATTTCAAATATTCATATTTGGAATGAATATTCAACCGCGGCCATGTTTACATCCGCGCGTTCCAATATCAAATATTAGCATTTATTTATTTTCCCGCGGTTTTTGTTCGGCCGGCGCAGCTGCTTTTAATTTGTTCCTTTTTGCATTTTGACTTTTGATTGACGCGTGTCATTTTTGCATTATTTTTTAGTTTAGTCTGCAAACACTTGTCCATTGATTTAGTTAGATGATTGTTCGCAGTCAAATGAGGTGTTTGTTTAGTCCCACGGCACCCTTCCGTTACACTTACTACATGATACAAGAAGTCAACCCTAGCAACATTACCCTAAATCAACGAACTGTTATTTTATTTGTATTTAGCTGTTTTATTTACAAAGTCACACATTAATAATAGTTAGGTACCTACATCTCTATAGTCATAGATACTTTGATTCTAGAATTCAATATATTCCAAGTTAACAAAGACTACTGAGTTACTTAACAAGAACTGATAACTAACACAAACCATTGAGACAACAGAAATTGTAAACCAAAATATCAACGTCAACAACGCAGAATAGCGCGGATACATTCTAATTCGAAAACGGATGAGAGACGAATGAAATGATAAATGAAGGAAATGCAAATAGATGTACAACTGCCTCTCGTCCGCGGCTTTGTTCACCTTCTCGTGTGAAACGACGTGCTCAATGTCCTCCGTGCTCATTAAACGTATTGTAATTGTAATTTTGTTTGTATGTTAGAACTATGCGTCATCGACAGCCACATTATCCACGTGTGGCACATGGTTCGTTTAAACCGGTAACCGTGAGAGGAGCCACGCGCAGACGCTAGTACAGATCCTTCGTGTGACACGTCACGCCATAGAGATATAAACGAGTAGACACGGACAGTCTCCGCCGCTCTCGAACTGAGCTCTCGTTGTGAGGGTATCATTAATAGTGTTATAACAATAGGATCACAGGATCATCGGCGAGGACCCCCCGCGCACCCCGCGCACCCCCTCCCGTTGGACCCTTCCACTCGCCGGATGGGTGCGACTCGACGAGGCAGATTCATAATGGCTTTCTTCAAAAACATATGGATTCTAAGGGTTCGTTCATACTCAACAACTTACTTAATTACCGAAGTTTACTCATAGAGCATAACTTTAGCGGATTATCTATTATCGAGTATCTATGTAGTATCATAAAGCTAAAGTAAATACTTCAATACCTTTCATGCTACAACAAACTTTCTCTGAAATAATCGTCAAAAGCAAAGACTCTTTATAAAAAGAATTGACAATTATTATTCAGGTAGCAACTGTAATCACACTCAGACAATCTACAATACAACCCTTCTGTGGAACTATAACTTCAAGACTTGAATACAACCCGTTGCTCTGTCCCCACAAGATCCCCACCCATAGCAATATGTCAAACTATAAAACTCCGAAATCAAACAATAATTGAATGAGATCCATCCCAACCCTCGAGTTAAAACAACGTCGGTTTAAAATCAAACAACAAAAAGACCTTTCTAACCGAAAGAGGCAACGTTTAAAGAGTTTGAATGAAGTACCGAATCACCGGATTATTTAAATAAAGAAGGAATTTCGAAATAAAAACATTCGAATTTGGAACGCTCCGCAATCTTGGCGCGGGCTGCGCCTGACGTTAAATAATTGTCGGCCATAGAACTACGCACGACTCACGGAACAGACACGGCACGCGGTAGGAAGTACCACACGCTTATTGTGTTTTAGAGGCGAGGTAATAACCCGGTCTTTGGTTAGTTTGCTTTTGATTATAAGAACTTTTTTAAGAACTTTTCTTTTGACGACCGATGTGGCGCGGTGGGCGAAGGTCCGCCTGCGACGCAGGAGGTTGCGGGTTCGATTCCCGCCTCGGAACAATTGTGTGTACGATCCTCAGATATTTGTTCCGGGTGTTCTGGTCGTTTTCTATGAATAATAAAAAATATCTATCTATGTAATGTATTGTATTATGTATATCTGTTATCTAGTACCCATAACACAAGCTCTGCTTACCATGGGGCTAGATAATGCTGTGTGGATTGTCCAAAAAAAAAAAAAAAATTTGCGGTAGGTAGTTATATACCCCACACAAGTTAGAACGTTTATTGGATGAGGTTTTTTTTTAAATTTTTTACACAATGGTACAACCTAAACTGTTGATTTGACATATTAATTATGTCAAAAAGGAATTTATAAAGTAGTGCATTCCTATGCGCTAGTTTATAAATATAATACGTCTGATAGTTGAAAAATCTAAAGTTTGTTTGTTCAATTAATTACATGTGTATAAAACTCAAACCTTGAAATCTTAAGTGTTATACATTTATCAAGATTTTCTTTGTAAAAGGTCATAAAACTATCAAGAATAGTAGTTGATATAATTATTGCTTTGCGTTGAGCGTTCAAGAAAGTTACCGTGCATGCCAGTTCTATACCACCCTACGTTCTTGAGTCTACAAGGGAGGGACCCCTAGAGGCCGGGGCGCCGCGCCTTGCCTCAGACCTGTCGAGGCATTGCTTCAGTGCAAGGCTTTGCCTCAAAACGAGGCAATGGCATATCAATAGGGGTTTTATTGTTTGACGGATTATAATGTAAGATCAAAGAGCAGTTCTTTGCAGCTCGCTCAGAGGGTGCGCTACTATTCATATTATTGATACGAATTATAACTATCACAAATAATACAGACTGACGGACTACACATAGATACAATCCCTGTCCGTTTCCGCTGTCTGTCTGTCCCTATGTATGCTTAGATCTTTATAACTATGGATTGTGATGCGGTTTTTTTAATAGATAGTGATAATGATTCAAGAGGAAGGTTTATAAACTACTTGACACATAGATTTTCACACGGGCGAAGCCACGGGGCGGAGTTAGTAACTTATAATCATTACTTAACTGTAGGTAGTTTGTTTGCTCGCGTCAGGACATTATCAGGGCGTCTCGTACATACAGAAGAAATATAGCAATTCTGCGGGTAATTTTTTTTTTATTTCTTCTTATTATCATGTCAACAGAACATAACGATTTAGCTATTGCATTATGCTGAAAGGAGAATATAAAAATAAGTCACTGATTTTGAGATCACTTATTTGTACACCGACTTCGATCAACAATACAACTTGTTGTACTGTTCATCGAAGTATACGGAATAGTTGTGGGTGACTGGCCGCTAGGCAGCCTTCTTAGGCCGCACTGCGACGAGCTGCGAGGGATGCAAACACACGCGGCAGAGCAACTCGACTTGACTTGCCAATTTTAATGAATTGATAAGTCTTTGTTCCGATCTCGTAGCACCACCGTAGCACGCTCTACGGTAAGTGCTACGAGAGTGCTACGGCGTAGAGCAACACGTAGTCGCGCTATGGACGCGAACTAAAGATACACTAGAGAACAGAAAGGGACATCGTGGGGTCCGTTTTAGTACTTTCTAATTAGTTTAGATTATCTTTAGTACTTGATAAATGGCGTCTTTCATTGTCGTTACAAAATGATCTATTCATTTAATGAATGACCGCCTCTGTGGCGCGGCGAGCGAAGGTCCGCCTGCGACGCAGGTACCGGGTTCTGTTCGGGCAGAAGACAGGGCGGTATGGCGCTCATTGGGGGAGGCTTATGTCCAGCGGACACAGGCCTCCCTCATGTGGGCCTCCCCAGTGGCTAACATAGTCTGATGATGATGATTGTTTTTGGATATAAATTCCTAGAATTTTGTCTGAGTGTGAATTATAATAATATAAAAACAATGTCGAGCTCAGACCGCTCTGTGTTATACTTCACGAACAGACTATTCTATCAGTTTTACACCAAGGAAACCATATTATTGCTGTGCGGAGCTACAAAGTTGTTATTTAATATTTCCAAATGCCTAACCTCCTGTGATCTCATTCAAAGGTAATATCTTAAGTGCCGTGTGTTATTAGTAAAACATCTGAAGAACCGTCTTCAGTAGGTACCTACAGTAAGATAACAATTGCGATAACAATATCTATTAAATACATCAAAGGAAAGCAAACGAGCTGCCACCCGCATACCTCACGACAAGATAACGGAACGGGCGCGCGGGAGCGAGACGGCAACACTCTCCGGGCACGTCTTCAAACCGCCTTCTATTGGTCGAGTTGTATCGAGTGGAATCCAGTGTTCTGATTGGTCCGTTCTTTTTGTCGGAAGTTGCCGGTTTTTTTACGGGAATCCGATTTTTACGACGCACTTCAGCACACGAGGGCAGATGTTGCGGAGAGGCAAGGGGAGGGGGGGAGGGGTTATACTTTATGTTATTTATTTGTTTTATTTTTAAAGGAATGTGTTTTGGATGAACTCCTGAGGTTTCGCAGCGGACGGTCGCAGCGGACGGTCACAGCGGACGCGGCCGTCGCAGCGGACAACACAATACAATACAATACAATACAATTACTCAATTGATTGCACACCAAATAAAAACAGATACACAAGACAGCTCAAAACAAATACAGACTGTGTTGTACAATGGGCGGCCTTATCGCTACGAGCGATCTCTGCCAGGCAACCGTTGGATGGACATGAAGTGTTAGAACAAGTATAGACGGTGGCGTGTTATACGGAATCATGTTTAATTGGGACATACCCGTGTAGTTCTGATAACGGCCGCGAGGGAACATTGAATGAGGTTAGCATTCGATGACCAAACATATCTGGACATTTAATATGTTCATTAATACATTTTATTTATTGTATAACTAGCGGCCCGTCCCGGCTTCGCCCGGGTGGTCATTTGTTTCAGGCAATTTTTGAATTTTTTCATTTTTCTCCTAAAAAAGTAAAACACAAATCAACGAACACAAACTCGTGCGGTTAAGTAGTTTCGTTGAGGAGTTCCTTTAGCACCTTCTGTCTCCATCATCAGACCAGCTCGATGGTACCATGAGATTGCATTGTCATCGAACGTACCTAAGTATAACAAATTTCATCTCAATCGGTTGAGGATAAAGTCTAAAATTCAGTAGCAAGATATGTCCCACACCAACTAACTGGGCGAGTAGAATGAAACCTAGTTAAACAATAAACAAGGAAATGGGAAATAATAAAGTTATAATATAATTTCAAGAATTATAATTCACTCGCTGCGCTCCGCGTCTTCGCTCGAGTGAACCATGTTTAAAATGGTTTATAAACCTTCCTCTTGAATCACTCTATCTATTACAAAAACCGCATCCGCAATCCGTTGCGTAGTTTTAAAGATGTAAGCGTACATAGGGACAGACAGACAGCGGGAAGCGACTTGTTGTATACTATGTAGTGATAACAGAATGGTGGACTATCCACACACTATTGTAGTATAAACTATCCAGCACCGACCCGATTCGAACCCGCATGTCTTCGGTGGCTAGCTTCCCAGTACGCCACTACAGCCGCTATGCCTCTCACCGGCGATGATTGCCGCCACCCCCCGCGACCCCCGCGACCCCCCGCGGCGCCCGCAGGGGTCCTGCTGACACTAACACCTCAGTAACGACCATGTTTCAAGTTCGACACTCACGCGGAATTAAATGCGTGTTTACACTTTAACACATTCACTGCCCAGCCCGGAGGAGGCGCAGACGGGCTGCGTCATGGGCAATGTAAGTGTTGATAATCCAAAAGTTATAAAATATTGTAATGATCATTAGTTTTAAGGTTTTTATTATTATAATCAGCCTTCACACGCGGGGCTCATTTTATTATAAAATTTCTTAGACATCAGTTGTGTTGGGCAGTGGTAGCGTTCACTTCACAGAGAGTTCTTTACTCATACATTGATCACTGACAAAAATTGCCCTCATGATTTGTCTGATCTAATAAAATAATTTAATATATTACATTTATTAATTTTTAATTGTAAATAAGTAGAATCCTTGTAGGTTATAATTTTTAATTTTTAATCTATAAGATTTATAAAATCCCCTCGCCCCTCGCCCCTCGCCCCTCGCCCGGAAGTACTCATCTCTTGAGGGTAGTACCAACTCTCTGAAGGTATTTGTTTCTTTATCTTTATATTTATCAATCAACGTGCCACCGTCTATATTGTTCCTTCATGTACAGTCCATCCTAAGGCTGCTTGGAAGAGATCGCTCTCAGCAATAAGGCCGCCCTTTGTACTTCTTTTATTCATTTGTTTATTTCTGTATTGTTTTCTGTGTTGTGTGGTATAATAAAGTGTTTTCTATCTATCTATAATTACTGAATATTATTGTCAATATCATGTCCGGTGCGGTTTGACCAGAGAATAGACCCCCGAGCCGGCCGCGACGGACTCAAGGAACAATGCAGTCATTTGTTACCTCGGTACAATCACACACGAAAAGGCTGACGATGTGATGCGAGAGCCAACGCCGCGGGACAGTCAGCCACGCACGGACCTGGCACGGATTAGTAATGACGAGCAATCACAGCTGACTAGTTTTGTATTTTTTATTGTATTTGTATTTATTCAAAGCATTACATATATTTTTACAGGTATTACCTAATACAATAGTGTAGTCAACTTAATTAATAACTAGCATCGAATTTAATAAAACGAATAATCAAATATACACATGTTGAGGTCTTTAGCAATAAAAACAGTTTATAGAACACTTGGTAATGTCAAAATGACTTATTAAATTTATGACATTGTAGACGAATTAATTTCCAACAAGATTTACCCCCATATCTTTAGTCATTACCTCAAATAATTCTCCACTTAAACTTGTTCAAGGGCGTTTCGAGCATTCCTCCAAAACATGCTCGAGTTCGGTATGCTTAGTCGTTAATTTGGTTATATATCAACCTCACTCGAACATGGTTGAGTCGAGTCAGTGCGTCACCGTTACCGTTACCGTTGTAGGTTTCATCGTCGTAAATGTAATTGAGATAGTCTCCAAAATCCATTGTAAATAACAACAAACTATTTCGAGGAGCATTCAAGGTAGGTAGCGACGTACCTTGAGATGACAGTTCGTTATTCCACTCGTATGAGAAAATTCTCGAAGGCTGTTTCGAGTGGAGGATTTTTTTACGATCAAGCATACCGAAACGCATTTGGAGGTTGAGTAGAGTGTGAATCGAGGTCGAGGTAATGACTAAAGATATGGGGGTTAGTGTGTTCAGCAGTTTATGGAATCTACACTTTGTAGGTCCTGCACATGATACCTACTAAGAGTAGCGAAGGTATCTTCTCAGGGTTAAGCTCGCGTTTGTCATTAGTTTTATGTTTTGTATATTTACTATCGAGCAAGAAGAGTGAGACATAATATGTACTAATTAATAACATCTCAAAGGTTGCCTGAAAGAGATCACTGAAATCACTCATTGTTACTACAACTTTATTTGTATTCGTCACTCCGGTTAAGTATTTCCTTGATTAAACTTTATAAATTGACGAATGATTATTTATTTAGAGTGTTCAAGTTTATTAAATAGCCGAGTGTACCGACCACAGCGGTACGGGGGTGCTCCGCCCCCGCGGCCTCGGCGCGGCGCCTGCGACTGACAGCCCCCTGTATAACGCGAGGGGCTTTTTTGTAACACCCTGTGTAGCGCCCCCGAGTTAGTTTAAACGAGGCCGACGGCTGAAGGGAAGGGCTAACTTATGCACGGTTTGTATTTAATCATTATTTGTTCTCTCATTTTGTTTGGTAATGTTTTGATTGTGTATTATATCGAGCAGGGCTCCCGGGGCCGGTGTAGACGCGCAGGGCTCCGGGCGGACCGAGCACAGTGATAGTGCTCCTAGTTCATAGAATAGCTGCCTCATGTACTACTCTTGGAGCTGGTGGTTCTCTCGAGCTGGACAATAGCACGTCACCCGTGAAACATAAACCCAAGCCTGGCCCCTTCACTGCAATATGCGCCTTACCTGGCTGTCCTTAAGGCCCAGTTTCTCGGCGAGTTTCTTCCTGTCCGGCTTGGAGATGTACTTCTGCACCTGGAACCGCTTCTCCAGCCCCTTGCGCTGCAGGTCCGAGAACACGGCGCGCCGCATCATGCCGCGCCGGGGCTTGCCTGGGGGATACACTCATTATACAGGGGGCTTGCTGAGAGTGTTTTGTCTAGAGGCGGGAATCGAACCCGCAAACTCCTGCGCCGTAGGCAGATCTTCGCGCACCAGAGGTCTAAAAATGATAATTATTCGTTTCCATAGCAACAAAGTTTTCGAAGCCGCGGGTAGAAGCAAGTTAATATAATGTAGTGTTACCTCTGGAGCTGTGCGCCCAGGGGAAGCCCCCGGGCAGCGGGAACACCTGCGCGTGCGCGGCGCTCGGACGCACTGCAACACACACACACTGATTAGTGCTCAGCACTCAGTAGTACGCGGGTACAGGGACCTGCGGGTACACTCAGTTATTCATCATTACATCTTGTTTTATGTTTATTTGAGATACTCATCATCATCATCAGCCTATAGCAGTCCACTGCTGGATAGGCCTCCCCAATGAGCGCCATAGCGCCTGTCTTCAGCTTGACGCATCCAGCATCAACCTGCAGTTCTTTGCAGATCGTCATCCCACCTGGCCGGAGGGTATCGTACACTACGTTTGCCGAGGCGCGGTCTCCACTCCAGAACACGTTTACCCCAGCGGTTGTCGGTTCTTCGTGATCTAGGTACATAATTATGGCCGGCCCACTGGCACTACAGATATAAACACCGTTTTTGTGTTGCAGAAGAGGGCTGTTCGTGCGATCTATAATATGGGTCCCAGGGAAACCCTACGTAATAAATTCAAAGACATAAACATAATGACAGTACCATGTCAATATATTTATGAAAACTTGTTGTACACTCATAAAAACATCAATCGATTCATTAAAAAAAGCGATATACATAATGTAAATACTAGAAATAAGCATAAACTCGCTGTGCCCACAACTAGACTACATAAGATAAGTGCATCTTTTAAAGGGCAATGTATACGCTTCTACAACAAAACTACAAGTGAGTTGCAAAAATTATCAATAAATAAATTTAAAAAAATTGTGAAGCATATTCTTTGTAAAAAAGCTTATTACAAAATATCAGATTACTTAGAAGATAAAAAAGCTTGGAACGAGTTTTGCTCCAACTCAAAATCTAACAACTTACAGATAAGCAAATCAAATGTACTAGACACATAAGTTATGAACATACTAGTGGTTTCTTCTCACTTCTTCCACTGGTGGACAAAAAATTGAAGTGAACATCAATATAATAATGAATAGTATAAAATATGACTTGTCTAAGTGCTTATTTGTAAGCCTAAAGAAATAAACTTTAATTTCATTTCATTTCACTTCAGGTTGCTAATTCTAAGATTTGATTTGATTTGTTTGTGAGTAAGATAACTCATTCAATGCAGTCTAACACGAGGCTTTCGTTCAATTTAATAATTACTTTGTAAATCTGACAAAAAAACGGCAATGCAGTTGATAGAAAAACTTGAATTCAATGCTCTGAGATAACCTCAATCAAACAGTGAAAAAACTCAATAAACTTATGACAAATAGACTTATTTGCAAAAAGCAAATCATCGCATTTTTTACACAAAAACGGCATTTTGAATAGAGAATACACAAAAGCACATCGCACCCACACTCACACACACACACACGCACACACACACACACACACACACAACACACAATGAGCCGCGCCAACAATGGCTATAATGGAATAATACGACAATGCAATAAATACGAATCATTTTTACGGCAAATTACCAGTTTTGCGAAATGATTGATAATGTTATTGATTTCAACGAAAAAACACCAAAAAAACTGTAAATCGTTCATCATTACAACCTTTAATAATATACAAAAGGCGTGAAGCTGTTTCCAAATTTACAAATTATAAATCAGATATTATTACAGTTTATCTCTGTGTGCACGAAAATAAATTGTTGGACAAGACCAATTGTAAGCTTTCAAAAAGGAAATAACGTGTCAAATCATTCTCTCTTCACTTTATTTTATGGTCCACTAGTGGACGAAGTGGGAAAGAAACCTCTAGCACAGAAACACGCAGAGGAATAGAGACAGCCTCATTGTCATCAAGCGGACAGGACCCATCTGTTCTGTGACAGTTAGTAAAGTAAAGTAAAGTAAAAAATCATTTATTTCTTTAGGCTTACAAAATAAGCACTTAGACAAGTCATATTTTATTTATAAATTATTATCAAATAAAATTATTTTACTGTTCTACTGTTCACTTCAATTTTTTGTCCACTAGTGGAAGAAGTGAAAAGAAACCACTAGCATGTAATTAGGTAATAATGAGTCGAAACCAACTGACTTTTGACATAATGTAAGATTGTACCTACATATGAAGCTAGAATCTAAATAAGAATAACAAAACTGGAAACTAAAGTCAATAACATCGGTATATTGATCATGATTTGTGTCGAGTTGCGTTATCAACATCCTTGGAGCAAGGAACATAAACACTATGGAGGGAGAGAAATAGTAACTCTTCAAAGATGCGGCAGTCTATGATCGAACACTCTGCTTGATTGTAACTGCAAATTGCTTGCCTGCCTTATTTCGTGAATTAAAGATAATAATTGAAGATAAGAATGATCTCATATAATTTTATTGAAAGTTTCCGTTATATTGATTGGTCTTTGTCACTTTCCGTTCGTATCGCCATTTCAAAAATGAAAACATTATTATCTGTGGCTGGCAGCACAATAACATTGTAATGACGTCTCCCCGTGTTGCTAGTCAATCGTAGCGCGCTATGAACCCTGGACTGAGCTTACATCATTGCGAGTTAGTACAATTATCGTCAGATATACCGATCTACCCTCATCCTTTGTCTTTTGCCACGAAAATAATATAGTTTATACATCCTTTATATCAATAGGCAGTTCATTGAAAAACCTATAACATGTTGTAAATATGTTGCAAGTGAGACAAGCGGCCCCCGACCCAACGGCCCGACCACAAACCCACAAAAGCCGGATTAATTTTAATAGCAACATCCATTTTTTAATCATTACACAGTATCAAGAATGTTTATGTTAGAGATTATCTCAACAATAGCGTATCTATGGGTAACGGGGCGCGGCGGCCATATTGTTCTGATTGTTGGTACAATTGGCAACATCGGTGCGCTGTTTGGGAGGTCTAGTTGTGTTGTGAAGGTTGTTTTTTATTTGCTGAGAATTTATTTTTATTCGGTCCTGGATTAAAAAGAGCAAGGGATTTAATATGTCAGCGATAAGTCGTCGTCTGAGTTGGGAACTGTTCTGGCGAAAGGGAATCCCTGGCCGTGGAAGAGATGAACCGAGTGGAACAATCAGCCGAGCGCACATTCTATCATTGTATTATACATATTATGCTATGGATTGTTCACGCGTCGTTCTAATGTCTACGAAGGCTTGGAATGATTCCAGGTTTTTCTTAGATTTTTGACTTTCTCGTTTATTAGCCGCGATCAACATTTTCTATGATAGCTGTCAATACAATAGATACTTACCGATGATTATTGAGTTTTCCAATAATTGCCGATCAATGTGTCGGAATATTGGAAACTCAAAAATCAAATCATGGTAAATATCCCGTTGTACCATAAGTGACTAATCATGATAGTTTCAAAAGTTTGTGATTGGTGGAGTCTTGTACAGGAGTCGAACCTGTCGCATCTCAAAGGACGTTGACGACTCGCCCAGCCTGTCGACATGCAACAAACGGCCTGGTGCTAGAACATCAGCCAGTACCTCGAGAGTAAATAATATTTTTTAAATTGAATGATTGTCTTTTGTTTTTCATTAAAGTGCATCAGCCGGTGAAGGCTCATCATTATCATCATCAGCTAGAGGCAGGTACTCACCGAGGTAGGGATGGTGGCAGTGCGCCAGCAGGTGCTGCAGGTGGTGGTGCGGGGCGGAGAGGGGGCGGCTCGCGATGGGCTTCGCGATGGGCCACGCGCCCGGCGCCGGGACTCCCCCGCCCGCGCCAACGTACTCTGCGGAGGAACAACTGCACTCAGTACCGGCACAAGGCTCACTCAGTAAGCTCCGGGAGCCAGTCACAGATTGTCATGACCAAGTCCCTCCCAAGCAAATCTTCGTAATATGCATTAGGGATTAATATTATGAACACTCGTGACCGTCAGCTGCGACTCCGTGGGTGGGTTGGGCAGCGGCTGCGATGACGACATTATTACCATGGAATAAGATTCAAATTAGAATTCAGGAATATGCGAATTTTAATTTCTGATTTGAACCTTATTCCATGAGAATAATGTCGTCATCGCTGTCACGAGTATTCATAATATTAATCACTAATGCATTTTACGAATTTTGGCTCGGAAGGAAATAATTGACCAAATTTGTACCTGGCTCCCGGACCAGTACCTTCACATCGGTGACGTGGTTCAACTACTCTACAGATACTGCTTCTCTCTATTACTCAGATATACAAAGTGGGTCCATTAAACTCAGACCGAGGAACATTAGAATGAGACCAGTGTCTCCGTCATCATCACAGAATCAATCCTACTGTATAAAATATTTAATAGATAAGTAGATAGATAGATATATTTATTTATTGATACAAATTTGTTACATTTTGTTTTTAAATCCTAACATAGGTTTATCAGACACTAGAGTTCTCTAAACAATAACAATCTAGCAGAAGACCTAAAGACCCTGTCTAGGAACTTATTCGGTATTCAACTAAAAAAATGGCTGACGGTATCGCTGAGGTACAACTACAGGAAGTGAACTAGCTCTGGCACGTAGCTTCGCCCTAATTACATTGTACTTCGTACAGACTAGTACTAGACCAGTCATCATCATCATCGACCCGTCCCGTCCTGTACATCCGCGAGGACTGGTTCATGCCATGTGTTCGCGCAAGGTACGTGGATGCTTGCAAGCCCCATGCGGGGACTCAACATATATTATAAAGTATTCAAGTATTTAATTGTTTCGACGACCGATGTGGCGCGGTGGGCGAAGGTCCACCTGCGACGCAGGAGGTTGCGGGTTCGATTCCCGCCTCGGAACAATTGTGTGTACGATCTGCAGATATTTGTTCCGGGTGCTCTGGTCGTTTTCTATGTATAATAAAAAATATCTATCTATGTAATGTATTGTATCATGTATATCAGTTATCTAGTACCCATAACACAAGCTCTGCTTACCATGGGGCTAGATAATGCTGTGTGAATTGTCCAGCATATTTATTTTTATTTTGCAACCTAATACAATGTAATGAGTCTTAAAAAAATCATTTATGTTAGGTATTAGGATTGGCCTTGTAGGACGCGGACGCCGCATCTCGAGAGGTAGCTCAGCTAAACAGTTAGTTAACTACCTCATTATAGTAATTAATGATTCCTTAGTTTTATAAGTATTGCACTAAATTAATAGTGATAATTATTTGACAGGCCTTATCATTCAGAACGTAAGAGTTATAAAGTTAATAAATAAATAATGATAGATGAAATAAATAATGATAAATGATGCTAACGTTCTTTCGCGACACATTTCTTTCTTTTTTTCTAGATATTATCAGAGGCACTCACTGTTCTTTGGTAGCATCCTGCAGGCTGAAGGAATTGTATTGTATAACAATGTCCGTGAATTTTTACTTTACTTCATTACTCCTTTTTTTTTTTATTGTTCTTTAGTAGATTCATGTAGTTCATATTAAGTTCATAGCTCATTTATTGATTAATTGATTATTTTTGGTTACAGGTCACATGTATGGCCATTGGCACTTGCTTGTATTGTTTTATTTTAGCTTTAGTTTTATGCTATTGTTACTAAAGTTTTTGTTAGTGCACTTCATTACCTACCAGCAAACAGAAAATGTTTTGATGCCCCGCGAAACAGGCCTAGCCTAGTGCGGGGGTCACTGTTAACTGCAACACCTCAATGTATCAACTCTATAATGTAAGCATATGTACATAAATTAAGTTAAGGTGTTATTATTTGTAAGCTTTTGGTAAATAAATATTTTGTATTTGTATTTTGTATTTGTATAGACAATCCACACAATTTGGGGGAGGCCTATGTCCAGCAGTGGACTGCTATAGGCCGATGATGATGAATCCACACAACACCATCTAGCCCCAAGCTAGGCAGACGAGACTGTCGGATTTTATCATCTGTGTTTTCACACAAAATGGACGCCACAACGTTGTATTTGTTCAAGTAAAGTAAACGAATCATTAGAAAACAAACAGTAAAGGTAAACTCAAATAAGAGATTACATTCAAGTTTCCATTCCTCCATCTGTTATTGAAAACAAAATAATGATTAATTATAATAATCCGCAATCGAAGTCAACAAGCAAAGATAAGACGGTGAATTAATGTGAAGGGAGTGAAGTGAAGTGAAGTGCTGGCAACGTTAAACGTTTAGCGGTGATTAATGTGATTAGTGAACAATGCGGGCGTGCGGCTGACAGCGGGGCGGAGCGCCCGCGCCGGGCTCCCTCCCGGGTCCCTCCGGGCGCTCCGGGTAACGTGCCGTGACACGCACTGCGTTACAGCACTGTGTCGACGAGCGCTCCGTTGACGGAACACTGCAACAAGCATGCTACGTGTATCTTGATAGTTTTGCGTAGAGTCGCTTGTTTTTACAATTCATGAAACCCAATAATTATTTATTTCCAGAAAAGCGATAGAAGTGACTTGGATATGTTCATAATCCTAATCGGTTCGCCAGCGCGCGCGACCCATGCTAGAAAAAACAATGATTGTCGCCAAGCTTAGCAAGCCTCTCGCTCGCTCGCCTGGCGAAATAACCATTTGGACAAATCAAATTGTATACACTTCGATGAACTGTCCACTAGTAGACGAAGGGAAAGAGAAACCACCAGTACATTCATATATACTGGTTCTTCTGCAGTTCTCACTGATGTAGACTTAGTGCTTGAATCTGGATATTACATTACATACGAGTGCTTGCAGTGGGACAGCTTCCTAAAGGGTAGTAGATAGGGTAGGAGGGCGCGGGTAGTGTAGCGGGTAGTGGGTAAGACGTGGGTGACGAGGGCTAGTTAGAATGAGGGGTTTCATGTGAAAGTTTTGAATGAATCTGTTGATCCGTCGGTATGGCCTCAGTATGGCGGAGCTGTCGGTGATTTGGAATTTACATTATGTTAATGATAATAAACCAATTGATTTCCTAAACAGACTTATTGCCTCAGAATGACTGGAAGAAAATATCTAATTGTTGTATCATGTATGAATACATATATACTCGAAGCTTCCGAGACTAGTTTTAGAAATGACAATATCGTATGACTGTCATTCCAGCAATTATCACTACATACCATAAAACAAGTCGCTTCCGCTGTCTGTCTGTCCCTATGTATGCTTAGATCTTTAAAACTACGCAACGGATTGCGGATGCGGTTTTTTAATGGATAGAGTGATCCAAGAGGAACCATTTGACACGAGTGAAGCCTCGGAGCGTAGCTAGTTAATAATAAAAGAATGTTCCAGTGAAGACGAACATTGTTGCAGCAACAAGCGAGGGTCATTATAATGATACCCACTGAGGAACAATCAAATCCTATATTGAAAGTGTGTATCCTAGTGTATGAAAGCTCTCGTTACGGTCTCGGTAACGTCTCTGACCATGAACCGCCAACTCATTTATTTGTCAAACAACTTACATTACGTCGGATATTTTACATCGGTTCACAAGTTATTAACTTATTAATTAAGTAAATTGAAAGACCAGAGGCATGTATCTGCAATGAACAAGTGAATGCAAACAAACTCTAACACAATAAGCTGATATCAACAAATGACTTGTAACTGCACCCCCCCCCTCTCCCCCCACACACACCCTCCCCTCGTATTGTGCTCCCGGGGAGGGAGGGGGAGTGGGGGGTGTATCCTTTGATCGTCTTAAACCGATCTGATCAGATTTGCCTGCGTCTCCTCACATGTTTGTTTAACTGGCTATCGATTGTGTTGTGGGAGATTAAACGTTCCATTTAAACGATGCAGTAGGGGATATGGCGGGGCGGGAGATATTTGGTTTTGATGTTATTTCTGATGTTCTCGGTAAACGTAGTGTAGGACGCCCTCCGACCAGGTCGGATGACGACCGTAGGACAGCAGGTAGACGCTGGACGCGGCAAGCTGAAGACAGTGCGCTGTGCTGTGGTGCTCTAAATCCTGGTACATAGCTTCTCTTTACAATTCGATTACAAATATAAAACAATAGTGAAAATGCTAATGTAAATGTTCCCCGCGGTTAAACCGCGTTCAATTCGAATTTCACATTTCTAAAATACGAGTATATGTATCCTGATCACCGGGGATAGTGTATCTTCCCAACGGTGAAACAATTTTCAAATCGGTCCAGTACTTTCGGAGCCGATTCAAACAAAAAATCAAACCTTTCCTCTTTACAATGTTAGTATAGAAAACTAGCATACATAAAATAAAAAAAGACTTATAGAAATCCCCAATGAACCCATTATACAAATTATATTAAACTCTTATAGAAATACTAGCTGCGCCCCGCGGATTCAACCGCGTGGTGATCGATATTTTAGATAATATACAATATATCTTTATGAACTGCCTATGTGTTATTCTGTAAGCTATATTATTGTGAAGTTCCATCATAATCCATTCAGTAGTTTTTGCGTGAAAGAGCAACAAACATCCTCACAAACTTTCGCGTTTATAATATTAGTAGGAAGTGCGGAGATAAGACTGAAAACGAACGAAGGGGAGGAATCAAATCCCAGCGAATTGATTGTAACGACCCAACAAACAAGACATCGCCATTAACAACTACAGACAAATGATTAAGGTACATGAACCCAATCATTATTTAATGAGACATAAATGAGTCCTGCGAGAGAAATGTCTATTGTAGCGAAGGGCCGCCGACGACCGATGTGGCGCGATGGGCGATGGTCCGCCTGCGACGCTGAAGGTTGCGGGTTCGATTCCCGCCTCGGAACAATTGTGTGTACGATCTGCAGATATTTGTTCCGGGTGCTCTGGTCGTTTTCTATGTATAATAAAAAATATCTATCTATGTAATGTATTGTATTATGTATATCAGTTATCTAGTACCCATAACACAAGCTCTGCTTACCATGGGACTAGATAATGCTGTGGGGATTGTCCAGCATTATTTATATTATTTATATTTATTCAAAAATAACGAGGAATAATATGATAACAGAAAGTACTTAATCTTATAATATGAATGTGATAAGGTAACGCATGCGCCTGAAGTAGGAAACGACCTGTTCTTCAGGCAAACATGTAATTAGAAAGGTGTGTCCGTATAGTAGTCGCTCCGCGCTACTCTACGGAGTCCCGCGGGACGCCGAGCCCCTCAGAGGGATCGTTTAAACGTTAATTGTCCCGAACTTTGCGCCGCAGCCCTAGAATTAATATAAAATAATTAAAATAACACCCCCATACGTGAAGGTTCGCGCAGGGAGGAAGTTTTCCGACGCAACGCCTTCAACCCTTAATCACGGCGCGCCTTGGGCCGGGGGCGGGGGCGCGGGGCGCGGGGCGGGGGGGCAGCGAGGGATCATCATATTATTATGAGGGATTTAGTGTTTTTTCTGAGATTTACGTCTTACGGTGGTGAGGAGGGTGATTGTTGGAACTAATTACATTCGCGATTCAATACCTCTCGTACACTGAATGGACCACAAGTGGGCTGAGTCAGAGTCTCTGCACACGGCGGCTGTTCTGCTTGTTTTAAAATAAAATAAATATTGTTTATTTCAGACATCTTCAGGACTATTTAGGCTAGGTACATATAAATAATAAAATAAATAAATAAATAATGCTGGACAATCCACACAGCATTATCTAGCCCCATGGTAAGCAGAGCTTGTGTTATGGGTACTAGATAACTGATATACATAATACAATATATTACCTAGATAGATATTTTTTTTATTATATATAGAAAACGACCAGAACACCCGAAACAAATATTTGCAGATCATACACACAATTGTTCCGAGGCGGGAATTGAACCCGCAACCTCCTGCGTCGCAAGCGGGCCTTCGCCCACCGCGCCACATCGGTCGTCCATATTGATATTACAATTTTAAAGAAAATGTATTTTAAAAGAACTTACATTTTTAAGAAATTACATTTAAAAAGAATCTTACAATTTTACTAAATGACCTCTAATGATGTACAATAAAGACCCTATATCTATAATGTTTTAGCAGACTATTTGTCTGTCTGTGTGAGCAAGTCGTACAACATGTGAATGCGTTATTAGGTTTGCTTTAAGCTGATTATAAGAAACTCAAAATGAAAGAGTGTTGAAGCGTCGATCGTTCTCACCATTCCACTGGGACCTACGGGTTGTACAAACATTACCTTGAGAAACAAATATTAATGTATATACGATTCAAAATATAATAAAACTAGCTGTTCCCCGCGGTTACACCCGCGTTAAATTCGAATTTGGTATTTCTAAAATATAATATAGCCTATGTTCACCGCGGATAGTGGAGCTTCCCAACGGCGAAAGAATTTAAAATCGGTCCAGTAGTTACCGAGCCTATTCAATACAAACAAACAAAAAATCAAACCTTTCCTCTTTATATTAGTATTAGATGGTATTCATCATCATCATCAGCCTATAGCAGTCCACTGCTGGACATAGGCCTCCCCCAATGAGCACCATAGCGCCCTGTCTTCAGCTTGCCGCATCCAGCATCTACCTGCAGTCCTATGCAGGTCGTCATCCCACCTGGTCGGAGGGCGTCCTACACTACGTTTACCGAGTCGTGGTCTCCACTCAAGAACACGTTTGCCCCATCGGCCGTCGGTTCTTCGCGAGATATGGCCGGCCCACTGCCACTTCAGCTTGCTAATTCTCAGAGCTATGTCGATAACCTTGGTTCTCTGTCGGATGTATTCGTTACGAATCCTATCCTTCAGAGAAACACCGAGCATAGCTCTTTCCATAGCTCGCTGAGCGACTTTGAACTGGTGGACCAGCCCTACCGTGAGTGTCCACGTCTCAGCTCCGTAGGTCATAACGGGTAGGACGCACTGGTTGAAAACTTTCGTTTTCAAGCATTGCGGTATGGATGACGTGAAGACTCGACGTAGTTTCCCAAACGCTGCCCAGATGGTATTAGATAATACAAATTAGGAACTAATCAAAATAACAAATTAGCAACTAATAAAAAGAAATGAACGGCCAGAACACGAATAGGCAACCGGCTCAGGTTTGGATTCACTAATATATTGTAATTGTAAGTCAGGCTGTCGGTCCGTCCGTTCATCACCAATGGTATTTTGGATACGTTACGTTAGTCTCCCTTATCAATCCCGTATTATAGTCATAGTGAGCCACACACACACACACACACACACACACACACACACACACACACACACTCACACACACACACACACACACACACAGTCAGCTGCGAGCTCGCTATCATAACAAAACGATTAAAACTCGCGCGATATTAAACACTTGAGAAAACAAACCGAAAATCACAAAGGCAATAAAAATTGGCTTATTTTAAATATTCCGTCTCTTTTCCACGCTACGGGAACAAAGGGGACGGACAACTAATCCTCAAACATAATAAAAAGATAGTTTTGATCCGCGCACAATGGGAGCCGTTTTATCATTTGTGAGTTATGTTCTTTTGTGTTTGGACGATTAGCAGACTTATTGCATTGTTGGCTTTACGAAGTGCTTATTGAACGACGACTAGTGGCACGCCCCGGGTTCTGTCGGCAGCCAGACCTCAGGTATACAGTAAATTATTAGAATAGATAGGAAACATAATTATAAGTATTGATACAACGGGTATTTATCGCGTTTATTTACCTTTTCACGACGAATACTTATAATTATGTGTTCAGATCGCGTAAGTTTGAAAATATTTAGGTAGGTAACGAAAAAAAATCTCAAAATATATCGAATATTATAACTATATTCGCGGGGACAACATTATGTCCCCGTGAATATAGCTGTATTTGTCATAGTAACACCTCACCTCACCTTAAACCCCTCACCTCACCTCAAACCCCTCCACCCTCCTGTAATGTCGAGATTATAAAATGTATCTAGATAATCGAATAAAAACCATCGTCACCCTAATGTTATACATCCGAAAGTCTCGCCAAAATACTGAACGCATCAGACTAAAATATAAGGAATCGAACCCGCAACCTCCTGCGTCGCAGGCGGACCTTCGCCCACCGCACCACATCGGTCGTCAATAAAATACAAGTTTTTTTAATTTTTTTTGAATGAAGACAAGAACTCTACATGCCTTACTACATTACAGGTACCTTATAATTACAAGGTAGCCCTTTTACAAATCAAATAGGCCCGAAGTAATTGGTTTGTGAAAAGCACAAATAATTAGTCTACGAGCTCAGTATTCGTAATGTTAGATAAATTATTTAGTTCGGAGTCGTTTCGATTCACAAAAGTAATCCCCTCCAACAATAATCGGACATCTCATAAAAAGAACATAACAATAAAACATCAATAGCTATAACCTAATAACGGATAACGTAATAAAATAACGTATAACAGTTACTTTTAATTAACCGGTGATTCGTTAACGATAGAGCGCGATCGCAGCTGGCGGCATTCGCGCCAATTTTTACGCGGGAAAGTGTGAAAATAATTGATTCGAGGGGACCGAAGTTATTGGATACCCACTCGCGGCTTTTTAATAATCTTGCCGAGCTCCAGCAGAGCATTATCATCGCAGGGCAACTTCTATATTCAATCTATTATTCGATTTACTTATAATCATTTATTGTTAGGAATTTAAATCTGGAAGCTTACGGTTTATCATTTAGATAAATAATTAATTGATATTCTCTAGTATAGATAGACTTTGATTACTTACTTAAAATACAAACAGCAGCATTATTAACTATCTAAAGTCATAAAACTAAATGGTTATTAAGAGGTTATTAAGGGACTAAACGGATACAAAATAAAACACAATATGGGTGATATCTCAGCAAGGTATGGCTTTTCAAATGACTTAATACTAAAGTCATTTGAAACGGGATATGTACCATGAGTTATTCCGTGATCACGGCGCATGAAACTGTGTCAAATTATTGGAAAACTCAAAAATCAAATCATGGTAAACATCCCGCTATATATGACTTTAGTATTAAGTCATTTGAAAAGCCATACCTTGCTGAGATATCACTCATATTGTGTTTTATTTTTTATCCGTTTAGTCCCGACGGCAGACAAGTCCCTATCCCTCTACCAAATTGTTGAAATACGCAATGTTTTTCCTTTTCGATAGTGTGCTTTGCCAAAGCAAACAGGGACAGTAAGATGAAGCTCCACAGGAGACCCGAGTAGGAGCCCCGCCCGAGCGTGCCCTGATGCTCTACAATCGTCTATTTAAATGCAATATGGCGGCCGCAAAACTACAAACAAGCATGAAAACATTCACAACTGAAACCTCAACCGAAAAACGACATAACCCCAAAATTGCAAATTCTAAACACACGGCGTTAACTCGCGACCGCATTGGCTCGTTTAAATTCAGAACGCGTGCGGTCGTGTTAACGTCGACTCACTGCGGGTACGAACGACACGGAGCGAGCGTGTCGTCTAATGTACTACAGGTGTCGTGTACTCTACTGTAATGTACGTGTAGTGCGTAGAGAGCTTAGTTTGATGATTATGTTCGTAATGTTATGTAATGGTACACCTGTTAGCTACCTCCAACGTTCAAACAAGGCTCCGCCTACGGCAGGCGCAGCAATAACTATTTTATAGTTCACTATAGTCTGTCCGCGGCTTTGTTCATGTGGTATCTTAATAAAACAAAGCTACAGTAGAAATAATGTGGGTATTCGTGAAATAATTATTAGAATCAGACCAGTACTTCTGGAGGTTACCTGTCTGACACAGCTTACAAACTTATCAACGAATGTGCCTTCAATATTAATTGACGACCTCTGTAGCGCGGTGGGCGAAGGTCCGCCGCGACGCTACAGATTGCATGTTTGATTCCAAGCCTACAAAATCCATTCAGAGCTATTGTTACGAGAACTTTCACAGCTCCTAAAAAAATACATTTTACTTTGATTGAAGGTCGTAATACTTGTAATGCTTTAAGAATCCAGCATACGATAACCTCATGTAGGAGGCGCGACATCCGCGCCGCGCAGCAGTAAATGAACGACCGCAGCGCAGCACATAATGCTGTCGGCCCGTCCCTATACCTGTGCTAGGTCGCTACGTAACTACGTAATAATGTCACGCCGCCGCAGCATTGTGTCCGTAATTACTGTTCACTACGCCGACACGGCCAGGCCGCACCACTCATTGTCCTCGCGTGTCTCGCGCTATACACTACAACTAAAGTCATTTAAAACGGGATATCTACCATGATTAGATTTTTGAGTTTTCCAATATTTCGGCACAGTTACATGCGCCATGATCACGGAATAACTGAAGCACTGCGAGTTAGTTTTTATGGGCAGACATACCGATCTACCCTCATTCTCTGTCTTTTGCTACGAACGTTACCACTGAAAATGAAAATGAAAAGCTTTTATTTCTTTAAGCTTTCAAATAAGCACTTAGACAGGTCATATTCTGTTTTTTGTGCCAAATAAATAATAAATTGGGGCAGACCTATGTCCAGCTGTTGACTTAAACACTAGATTAGTTGAGGCCTATGTCCAGCTGTGGACTAAAAGACTAACTATAGGCTGAGCTTGATGATATGGTTCTCGTTCTCAGTAGACATTTGACCACGCAAAAAGTGTTACAATAGCGTTACTAGTCAGTTACTTGAAACAAAAACAGTGCGAATTCATAAGAATTGTCCATAGCTCGGCCGCAGCCCCCTTCTCCCGTCGCATCCATCTGGAGCACCTGTGCCGGCGCCGCGCGGGCTCCAACTCCTTCCAAACGATAATCGAATAGAAATTTAACGGAACCATTCCCTCCGAGAATATCTGACTTTATGACTTTCGCGTAAAAAAGCACCCGCCAAATCTGAGCAATATAAACTTGGGCAGGAATAACTTTGCGGTGGGATCCGCCAACTTGCGACCTAAGGTGACGGTGTAAGGTTCAGTTTCCCGTGAGCGAGGCGGGACGCAATTGGCGAACGTTGTCGTAGTCGATCGAAATTCGAATATTATTTCAATATGGCGCCCAATGACATGTTAATACGGGATTTGGTGCGATATGCATAATTTTATAACGGACATTTTCCAGAATTGGTGGACTTATACGGTTTTCTTATTCGATCTGGGTGCAAACGGCTTTCGATTTGATCTTTATCAAATTGTTGTGGGTTTCTCCTTTAAATTTGATGGAAAATGTTCCAACCTTCAAAAGAAATAGCCGTTGTTTAGTTACTGAAGTAATTTAATAAAAAAATTAAATCTGTAAAATATGTTTTACGGAAAGAAAACACTCAAAGCTATTCCCACTACCATTGTAAAAATAATTTTATCACTAAATGACGGGGATATTTACCAAAGATTCGATTCGAACGCCATCTTAATTTTAAAAGTCTCCTTTATGACATAAAAAAATTAGGAATACCCGGACGTTTTACTGTGTGAAGCCTCATCATCTCAATATTATTAATAACGAAAAACTAGAAGAAATAACGCAACAATAAAACCGTTATTCTATTAACGTAACGTTACAATCTTTCCTTACATCTTAATTTACTGAAGTCACAACATGGCGCCGACTTTTTCAATAAAAGCGGTAACATCTGGACCGACACTTAAGCGCGGGGGCGGGAGCGAGACGACCATACGAACTCTCAAGGGGCAAGAACGAGATGGGTAGAGAGGGGTCGGCTTAGAAATTAATATGTCCTTTTCTTACCGTTTTCGGACGCAAGTCGCTATATTATTATATTATTGATGTGTCGAGCTATTACGGAGCGACGCGGAGGACAATAACTAGTTATTACTGCAAGCTGCTGGAACAGCTTCCGCCGCCGCCGCCGGCTCGAGCCGCACGAGGGCTCTCGGATTAACACGTATAAAAACAAAGGTTTCATTATCAATGTAAGTGGGTTAACTACGAACTCTGTTTGTATTGTGAGAACACCAACGCAGTCAACCTGCTTGCTTTCATTGCGAATTCTTCAGACTACGATATTTGTTTACACGGAAAACTAAGTATTATCTTTTTTAATTTTGTTTAGGGTTGTCTCTACCCCTCTACCTAATTTTGATTTGTCTAAGTGCTTATTTTGTAAGCCTAAAGAAAATTAAAACATTTGAATGTTGAATTTTGAAATTCTAGTTTATGATTGGCAAGAGTTTGGTTACAAAAAATACTCAACATACAACTTACACTTTGACTGCGGTTTTTTTTAAACGACTGCGATCTTTTTTTTAACCTAAAAAATTCATGCTGCCGCTCTACACAGGTGTTGCGCCGCACATGCGTTTCGTTCGAAAAATATTACGGCTGTGCTGAGTCACACAGATCTGTATTTTCTCAGCCGCTGCGCTAGTGTGGATTTACGCATATTAGTCACTTGTAGAAAACACATACCGTGTGATTTCAGCACTCAAAGTGTTAACAGTATTTTCTAAGCTCCCTAGCTAGGTTGTCCAGCAAAGCACCGACCGCGACGGCGAAGCGGCGGCGGTTGGTCAGCCGTGGGATTTACAGAGTAACACTGACAGAAACTCATCTTCTTTGTGCCTATAGCTTCATGTTCTAGTCGGTGTCGAGAACTGTTTATTTGAACAAGTCGTTATCTATAGTTGTATATGCCATCGACTTTATTCATAAATCATATTATTTTAATTCAGAAATATGTCTTTCACTGAGACTCATAGTTCCTCAGTGCGTAGTAAATGTGCGATATGAACGCATATCATTAATTTGTCTGATGTTATTGTTGTGAGGTACCTTCCCGACACTCACACCGAAACTGAAATGATTGCAAGTGTAAAGGAACGTTTCTACCACACCGCTGTGTTTTCACAAAGGTCTACATCAACATTGTATTCTCTCTCTAATGTAATACCAGGTTTTTTAGGTAAATATTTAACATCTATGATATTGCAAAGGAATCGAGTTTAAAGAATTTATAAAGTACCTAATCCAAATCTGAAAAGTTCAGTCTTAACCACAAGTTATCTGTACAAGTTATTATCACCCATATCTAAAGTCAAACAACAGTTTGTTTCATTGCTTGTCTAAACTACGCTGAGGATATTGTCGCGGTGCCGCCACTACTGAACCGGCACGACACATCGCGGAGATCAGTGCCGTGCCGGTTCAGTAGTAGTTTTCAAAAGTAGATACAAAATTATATTTATTGTATAACAAGCTGCTGCCCGCAGCTTCCCGCGTGCAGATCTATGAGTCTCATAGTCATCTAGTTTATAAACCTTCCTCTTGAATAACTCTCATCTATTTAAAAAAAACCGCATCCGCAATCCGTTGCGTGGTTAAAGATCGAAGCATACATACGGACAGACAGCGGGAAGCGACTTTGTTTTATACTCTGGAAGTCAATACATATTATAAAGATATCACAATGATATTCTGTGCGATACTTGTAGACCTTAGGACTTGGGAGTCATTTCATTAGGTAGGTATTTTAATAATTGTGATAGGTACTTAATTAAGAGATTACGTTAGCTACGGCTGAAGATGCATTGCGCCCTAACAGGCCTCCTTATACCTACATAAGTGAATTTTAAGATTCAATATAATAACATTGTATTTGTTAGCAAAATAAATACTTTAATACAGTAAAATAATGAAATGACTTTTAAAATTGAAAAAGGCGTGCAAGTAACGGCCCGCCCCCTCTCGGCGAAACGTTTAACTTAGTAAATATGTAAGTCAAAAATACTGCTCTAATAAAGTATTAGAGCAGTATCTTTGATACACTTGAAGGTGCCGTAACGTAACTGAGGAAACAACCGTGTAATAAAACACGGGCAATATTATATGTATGTACCGATCGCTTGTGCTTCTCTAGAAAATATTACGCTGAGCCCAAGCCTAACATACTGCAGGACAGACAGACATCTTACCCATATTTTAATTTCATCATTGTTTGTTTTTTTAGTCAACCGTGTTTCATGGTTTTTGTTTTCCTGTATACTGTATAATGTGTGTGTGTTTTTAATTTTTATATGGATTTAATGTAATCTGAAATAAACGAATAATAATAATAATACAACAATTATTATTATTATTCGTTTATTTCAGATTACATTAAATCCATATAAAAATTAAAAACACACACACATTATACAGTATACAGGAAAACAAAAACCATGAAACACGGTCGACTAAAAAAACAAACAATGATGAAATTAAAATATGGGTAAGTTATAATTTAAGAATATATCTATCGAATCTCGGAAGACAATTCATCTGCAATTCGTGATTGTCTCTGTGCTGTGCAAGGAGCGCTAAATACTTGGATCTCTAATCGACGGGAAAAGTTAAAGCTCACGACGAATAGAAATTAGTAACAAATACGGAATTTTATGAATGAATATAACGGAATGTGCATATTTGTCGTCTCACAGTCTGAATATACTCATCATATAATGGAATTTATTTGTTGTCTAGTCTATTCAGTTATATTTAGTTTAGCAGCTCATTGGTCCATATCCTTTTGTTTTTATTCGTAATTAAAATGCAACCAATCAGCAGCGCAAATACCAGGAAAGATACTCGTAAAGTCACATTAATACATCCATCAGTTAACTTGCAGGTTTTATTATCATTAATTGTAATGTATTTAGTTATTCCCAATGACCTAATGTATAGTGTTTATAAATAAATAAATAATGCTGGACAATTCACACAGCATTATCTAGCCCCATGGTAAGCAGAGCTTGTGTTATGGGTACTAGATAACTGATATACATAATACAATACATTACATAGATAGATATTTTTTATTATACATAGAAAACGACCAGAACACCCGGAACAAATATCTGCAGATCGTACACACAATTGTTCCGAGGCGGGAATCGAACCAGCAAACTCCTGCGTCGCAGGCGGACCTTTGCCAACCGCGCCACATCGGTCGTCAAAAAAATTGTATTCTGTATCGATAGGAGGTATGAGTAAAAAGTCTCTACTCACCGTTAACTCCCGGCCGCGGCTCGTCCCGGTCCGCCAGACCCCGGTCCCCGAGCCCCCCCACTCCCCCCAGCCCCCGCTCCCCCAGGATCGCGCTCACGCTGAACTTCAGCAGCGGTTTCTTCTGCTCCAGCTCCTCGCAGCGCACCAGCTCCTCCGTGCTGTACTTGGTCGCCAGGTCCTCGTCCGAGTTCTCCTGGTAATTCAAATGAAACCTCTTTTCTAGTTCCTCCAGACGTCGTATACCGGACTTCTTGCAGGTGAAAGGAGGACAGTCACCGCTGCCGCACGATTGGCAGCGGCGGTTTAAATTTGGAATGTTCAGGACTTCCTTTTCGTCACGTTGGTAGTACTCGTTGTAGTATTCATTTTTAACGGGGTAGGTTTCCTCGTCGTCTCTGCTCTTTGATTCTTCGTCTTCTATCGACTCTTGTTTGTCCTCCTCGTCCTTGGTCTCGTCGATGTCCGGGCTGTTGTCGCGCGACCGCTCGTAGCCTTGCCGGTGCAGCACGTAGCTCTCTATCTGCTGGTTCAGGTACTGCTGGTGGAGCTCCGCTGTCTTCTGCTGATGGAGGATGTTGTCGACGAGGAACGGTGACGTCATGTTGAAGCCCGGGTTCTTACTGTATAAGTTCTGGATTGTCTTCAACATAATGTTGTGGTCGAGTTTGTCGAACGGATTCAACTTTACCGGTCCATGCTTTAGATCCGTTGGGTACATTATACGGTCATTATTGAATCAATTATGTTATTTAATAATTACTAACTAACGTTATCGATTATTTAAAGTAACAACTACAGTTATTTCTACGCACTACACTAAAACCAAACATTTGTAAAATAATTCGTATTTTATTTTTTCGTTCCGTATTTGTAACGTGTACCGCGTGCGTGCAGTGAACAGTCGTACGTCGCTCGCGCCGGCCGGACCGCGACTGGTGGAACAGGGAGTGGTTTACTCCTAGGGGCGGGTCGCGCGGCTTTTTACCCGCGCTTTTGCTCAGCGCCCAATCATCGGAGACCTGCCTCGCGAACATTTGTCGAACAAACCGACAGTAATGTTCTAAACTTAGAGCTCTTGTTATGGTGGTCGCTTTATCCACTTACAAACCTAATACGGTGACGGCTTCAGCGCAATCTAACATTTATTCCCCCGAGTTAAGGTCCATCTAGTGTTCGGTACCGGCAGGGCTAGGCCGGTCGTCTGCAGGGAGTATGTGTGTTATTCATAGGCTGAGAGTAAAAAGAATGTATATCTGTTTTTTTATGATATTTATTGAGTTGAGAAGGCGCAGCCCGGGGCTGCCGGGCGCCGCGCTCTCCTAATGGATGTGAAAATTCAATTTATAAACAAAGAGGTTTGAAAATAATACGTTTATTCTTCGATTATTGGAAGCAATACATATATAGCTCGCGATGTGATTATTGTCTACAAATTAGCACAGCTACGTTACAGCTATGAATCATTATTTTAAAACACTCAGAAATTGTCTTAGAACTAGTAGAACGACATCCCAACCGACGTAATTGATTTGGATGTCTTTGTTTACCTGTGTAGTAGTTTGTACTGTGGAGCAGCGGATCGGAAGGGCAGGGAACCGTTTCAAACTGTAACAAATGCCATAAGCTTATTACTTCGACAAGGCTCCATCACATTACATACGAATGCGCTGCTTGTTCGAGAAATGTGAAGTAAAGTCTTTGCTTTGATTCCATCCTATTCACGATTCACGCGGATAGACAATAAACTGATTTACATATAGATAAGTTTCTAAAACTTCAACGATAACCCATCGCCATCGGCTCAATGCTACATGTTCGTAGGCGCCTACGCCGTAGCACCCACCTACGCCGTAGCACACACCTACGCCGTAGCACCCACCTACGCCGTAGAGCCTACGCCGTAGCACCCACCTACGCCGTAGAGCTTACGCCGTAGCACCCACCTAACTCCCTCGCGCAGGCCGCAGAACGAACCACTACGATATTGTTGGTTGGTTTTTGTTTTTAATGTTGCAAACTAGTAGAACTCGCCAGACCATTGGATCTGTAAGTACGCTAGTCTGCGGTTACTCTTAAAATCCATAAAAAACTGTTGCTATAAATGCAACATCATTTTTGACATCATACAAGGAATTTTACTAGTAACTGGTATTATTAATTGTTGGTGGGTTCAAGAGCCAAGCCAATTTTTTTTTAATCCTATTTTGTCTACAATCGGTTGTTTAGCCATCATTAGATACGGTCTAGGGTGGGATATGCTCCATGTAACAGCAGTACATAGTCACGACTTGTCAGTGTACATCCTAATATCATTAATGAAATGATTGGTAAAACTCAAGAATCTCTTCAATTTTATTAAGGTGTCGTTCGCAATATTCATAAAGCGGTACCTACCAGTCTCACAAATTAATAGAATAATCGCAACAAGAACCGAAATATGAACGAAGCAAATAATTCTGAACGAAACGTCACAAACAAGGACTGGCCGAAAAGAAAAGAATCACCGACCGCGGCTCAAAGAAAAAAGTGTTCCAAATTTCAAATTAGCCACACCCCCCGTTTTGTTATTGGTTGGAGCTTTTATTACAAAATGGCGTATCTTATTACCTTCATGCAATTTATTTGATGTTCTCTGCACGAGAGAATAAAGTTCGTTTTAAGTGGAATCACTATAAATATAAAATGCAGAGAGTATAAAGGTTATTATTTGGTTAACAATATGAATTTGATTCCCTTGTTCTCTGCATTCGATGGACGTTTATAATTTAATGGTTTAGAAAATTTGATTTCAACTTAGATTAGGTTATAACGTCGGGGATTGTTTACCGACTGTGTGGGACGTACCTACGAGTACTTACGTGGCGCGGGTCGGGGCTCTGCGAGAAATCGGACTCCTCATACTTCTAGGCACGTCCACAGCTGGACGTTCCTCCCCCTCGAGGGGGGTGTTCCCGTGACCACTACGCTAGGCGGGCGGATGGATGATCTTAGTAAAGGTGAAACTTTAGAAACTATTTTAGATATTACATAACACAAAATTATCATATTACAATACAATACAAAAATACTTTGTTGTCCGACACCAGATACAAATTTTTACAAAATACATTACATGCGACAAGTACAATGGGCGGCCTCTCGAAGCGATATCTTCCAGGCAACCTTTGGATATTTACCATGAGTTGTTTTTTACACTCTAACATCAAATCATGCAACATAGCATATCTATAATAAATGACTTTGGCAGTTAAAGGTGTTGATGGATATAGAAAGATGCCCTTCATTTAGTAGGTTCCGCTGGTCGACACTTACGGCATCCACGGGGTCGATTCTTACGCCACGGCTTAATGCTTATAAAAACGTATGTACCCACAGGAATTCAAATGATGTTTCAATGCAATTGTTGGGGCTAGAAAATGTTGTGTGAATTGTCCAGCATTATTTATTTATTTATTTGATTGTGTGTTCGACGACCGATGTGGCGCGGTGGGCGAAGGTCCGCCTGCGACGCAGGAGGTTGCGGGTTCGATTCCCGCCTCGGAACAATTGTGTGTACGATCTGCAGATATTTGTTCCGGGTGTTCTGGTCGTTTTCTTTGTATAATAAAAAATATCTATCTATGTAATGTATTGTATTATGTATATCAGTTATCTAGTACCCATAACACAAGCTTTGCTTACCATGGGGCTAGATAATGCTGTGTGAGTTGTCCAGCATTATTTTTTATAGTTATCAGTGTTTTTCTACCTGTACATATTTATGTTTTACTACGAATAAACGCATTTGATTTGATTTTGATTTAAGAGTTATTTTGTCATTATCAAATGTATCTAAAGCTAACGCGTTGAAGGATATATTTGAATGCACGTTACTGCTGTGCGGCAGCGGTATTGGATTAATAGTTCATAGCATTTATTTGTGATATACAGATATTACAGGGATGTTCAGACTTAAAATGAAGACCACAAAAATCATTAATAACAATAGTAGGTATAGCAAAAATGTAAAGTTTTGTCTGTCTGTTAATGAGCGCAGAGCTTCCGTGGCCCCACGTACATGCATTATAATTTATCGCGAGTATGCATGCCTTTTATTAGAATAATAAGTTCTAATAGCGCTAGTTAATTGTTGTAACCCTAAACCAGCGCCCCAGTTATTTGCGTACTCGATCGGCCACGGCCACGGCCACGCCGCCGCGCCGCCGCGCGCTGCATCATGCGCGTCAGGAAGGGTTGAATGTCAAAACAACATTAATATTCTTTCAAATGTATTGTTGACGAGTTTCACTGAACTTGTTTTGTTATTGTTAGCTTTAGTAGAGCTCTGGCGCGAATCATTTTAACTGTTACTTGCAATTTATACTTTTACAATTTATAATGGGACCTAGTTGTTACCGATATATTTGATAACAAATCACTAATTTGGTAACAAATCGAGCTAAAATATTTTTTATTTTACGCGAGCTGAACTCATAAATTATAAGTCGCAGGTCTATAGCGTCTAGGTCAAGTGACCTATGTAGGTACCTACTACCAATTAGCTTACTTAACTTAACCTTGTCGAGAGGAATGTCCGTTAACAGCGCCATTTGTAATTATAAGCACTAATACGACGGGTATTTATCTCGTTTATATAACTATTTTGTCGGGATGACTGTCATCCCGTGACCACGACAGTGTGTAAACCTGTTGAAACGTCGGGAAAAATAAGTAAAGAAACGCGATAAATACCCGTTGTATTAGTGCTTATAATTACAAATGGCGCTGTTTACGGACATTCCTCTCGACAAGGTTAAGTAAAGTAAGCTAATTGGTAGTAGGTACCTACATAGGTCACTTGACCTATATAGACGCTATAGACCTGCGACTTCTGATATTGAATGCTGGATCATTATAAACAGTATCATAAAATTCAAAATTCGAATTAAAATGTTTTTACTTTCTTTAGGCTTACAAAATAAGCACTTAGACAAGTAAAATTTTATACTATTCATTATTATCAAATAACATTATTTTAAACATCTTAGTAGGTAGCCCTAGGTAGGTATAACTTGTGTTTTGGGTAATAGGTACTTACGTAGGCATCCGATAGGTTTAGATCCAGTTCTCCGCTACCCTTGGAATGGGAAGTCTTATTGCGCGAACTCTAGCAGATAAAACTAGCTGCGCCCCGCGGTTTCACCCGCGTGGTGATGGATATTTTGGATAATATTCAATATATCTTTATGAATTTTAGCCTATGTGTTATTCTGATATGTAAGCTATATTATTGTGAAGTTGCATCAATATCCATTCCATTCAGTAGTTTTTGCGTGAGAGAGCAACAAACATCCTCACAAACTTTCGCGTTTATAATATTAGTAGGACTATTCAAGTGAAATATAATTTTAATCATAATACTTTATTAGGTCTCAGATGAATATATTTAATCAAACTGAAATTGTTTTTGCAGGTAGGTATTGCTTTCAGATACTGTAAGGTAAGACTAGTCATATAATTCGATTTTGTTCGAAAATAATAGAGTTGAAAAACCAGAGAGCTATCGTGGTCTCTAACCGTTACTTTAAGTTTTGAGTGAACGCCTCATTAGCGACTTGCTACCCATTACATTACATGACCTAACAGATTGAATACAATAATGAATTGCCATCAGCGTCCCCTCTCGGCTGAATACAAAGCGTGTCCACGGCCAATAAAATTAGAAAGTAATAAAACGCAGCACCGCCTGACACTGACAGTTGACACATTTCGCATTTGGCGGGAACAGCGGGCAGGACGCACGTGCCGCCATCTTTGTGCGATTCGTCGCACAGACTTTGTTTTGTCATAAATTAATTTGAAATTATTTATCGTTTCGGATAATGAATGTGCGATGCCACGGTTCGGTTTGAGCTGAATGCGTCACGCCACGCTCACGGACCATTTTAAATGGGTTAAAGTGTAACTGGATTTGAATATTCATGAGAATTATAGTAAAACTAGTTGTTAGGTGTGCGCGAGCTGCAAGCAGCTCGCGGCGGTTATGTGCAACAGTAATTTTTTATTAAGACTTTCTTTTCGTACCTTTGATTATTTTGTTTGAAATCGATAGCCATGAGAAAATTTTGCGATGAAAAAATGTCAGCCATCTTTGATTTGGAAATGGACATCTTTTTCGTAATCTACGTATGCGAGTTATTCGAAAACGATACCCATATTATGTGGGTGCTCGTCTTAAGGCGAGTATAAACTGCGATATAGAGATGTCAGCCATCTTGAATTTGGAAATGGAAATTTTTTTCGTAGTCGACGTATGCGAGTTGATCGAAAACGATATCTATATTAGTGGGTGTGCCATCACACAGCGCGGCTCGCTTCGCTCGCCTTGCTGTATGGCGGTGGTCGCATTGATAACGACTCTGCTCCTGCTGCCACACAGCAAGGCTCGCTTCGCTCGCCTTGCTGAGCGACAGCTGTCGCATCAGGTCAGGAAGCGCGGCTCGCTTCGCTCGCCTTGCTGTGTAACAATGGTCGCAATTCGATCGCATTGTGGCTCGCTTCGCTCGCCACAATGCTACCCTGGGATAAGGGTGAGGGGGTCTTGGGGGGTTACCCGCAGTCATATCGCGGCTCGCTTCGCTCGCCGCAATGCTCCCCCGGGTTATAGTTGAGGGGGTCTTGGGGGGTCATTGGGGGGTCACAGCACGGCTCGCTTCGCTCGCCGTGCTGTTCCCCTTGGTCGCATCGAATTCGAAATCCTCACCCCCAAGTTAGTCAAAAACGATACCCATATCAGATTTTTTGGTTGGGGGAGGGGGTGCAGGGGGGCTGGGGGCGTGGGGGGTCACGGCACGGCTCGCTTCGCTCACCGTGTCGTTCCCCTTGGTCGCATTGCGGCTCGCTTCGCTCGCCGCAATGCTCCCCCGGGTTATAGTTGAGGGGGTCTTGGGGGGTCATTGGGGGGTCACAGCACGGCTCGCTTCGCTCGCCGTGCTGTTCCCCTTGGTCGCATCGGATTCGAAATCCTCACCCCCAAGTTAGTCAAAAACGATACCCATATCAGATTTTTTGGTTGGGGGAGGGGGTACAGGGGGGCTGGGGGCGTGGGGGGTCACGGCACGGCTCGCTTCGCTCACCGTGCCGTTCCCCTTGGTCGCATCGAATTCGAAATCCTCACCCCCAAGTTAGTCAAAAACGATACCCATATCAGATTTTTTGGTTGGGGGAGGGGGTACAGGGGGGGGTGGGGTATGGGGGAGTCACGGCACGGCTCGCTTCGCTCACCGTGCCGTTCTCCTTGGTCGCATCGCGGCTCGCTTCGCTCGCCGCAATGCTCCCCCGGGTTATAGTTGAGGGGGTCTTGGGGGGTCATTGGGGGGTCACAGCACGGCTCGCTTCGCTCGCCGTGCTGTTCCCCGCGGTCGCATCGCGGCTCGCTTCGCTCGCCGCGATGCTCCACCCGAAAAAAAAGGTCAAAAATAGGCCAATTTTCGGTTTTTCCTAAAAAAAGGGGGTCTGGGGGGCAAAAGGGGGCAATTTTTTTTTGTCATTCAAAACCATTTGCCCTCCTCTATAAGACTGTGAAAAAAAATTTCTTCCATGTCTATCCGTTTTGGAGATGGAAAGGGGGGGCAAGAAATGGGGTTCAAGGGGGGGTTCCAATTTTTTTTTTTCTAAAACGAAAAGAAACCTTCTATACGACCCCGCATTCAGAACCCCTCTATCGCGACGGCATCTGGTAGCACTCTCGAAAGGGGGGTCCTGGGGGCAGGGGGGGGGGCAAAATTTTCTATGCAATCAAAATCGCTTGTCCCCCTCTATACAACCCCCATAAAAATATTAAGCAATATGGCTCCACGTAGGAGCCCCCCCCCGGGGGGGGGTCTTTGGGGGGCAAATATCAAAAAGTCGGAATTTTCCCTAGGAGACTTTTACCTCCCCTATACGATTCCGTAAAAAAAAACATACCTTTCCATCCACCATCAAGGCGAACAATTATGTCAATCAGTCAATCAGTGAATCAGTCAGTGGTAATTTAGCTTTATATATATAAACTAGTTGTTGGATGTGCGCGAGCTGCAAGCAGCTCGCGGCGGTTATGTGTAACAGTTATTTTTTATTAAGACTTCCTTTTCGTACCTTTGATTATTTTGTTTGAAATCGATAGCCATGAGAAAATTTTGCGATGAAAAAATGTCAGCCATCTTTGATTTGGAAATGGAAATCTTTTTCGTAATCTACGTATGCGAGTTATTCGAAAACGATACCCATATTATGTGGGTGCTCGTCTCAAGGCGAGTATAAACTGCGATATAGAGATGTCAGCCATCTTGAATTTGGAAATGGAATTTTTTTTCGTAGTCGACGTATGCGAGTTGATCGAAAACGATATCTATATTAGTGGGTGTGCCATCACACAGCGCGGCTCGCTTCGCTCGCCTTGCTGTATGGCGGAGGTCGCATTGACGCACGACTCTGCTCCTGCTGCCACACAGCAAGGCTCGCTTCGCTCGCCTTGTTGTACGACAGCTGTCGCATCAGGTCAGGAAGCGCGGCTCGCTTCGCTCGCCTTGCTGTGTGACGATGGTCGCAATTCGATTGCATTGTGGCTCGCTTCGCTCGCCACAATGCTACCCTGGGTTAAGGGTTGAGGGGGTCTTGGGGGGGTCACAGCACGGCTCGCTTCGCTCGCCGTGCTGTTCCCCTTGGTCGCATCGAATTCGAAATCCTCACCCCCAAGTTAGTCAAAAACGATACCCATATCAGATTTTTTGGTTGGGGGAAGGGGTACAGGGGGGCTGGGGGCGTGGGGGGGCGGTCACGGCACGGCTCGCTTCGCTCACCGTGCCGTTCCCCTTGGTCGCATTGCGGCTCGCTTCGCTCGCCGCAATGCTCCCCCGGGTTATAGTTGAGGGGGTCTTGGGGGGTCATTGGGGGGTCACAGCACGGCTCGCTTCGCTCGCCGTGCTGTTCCCCTTGGTCGCATCGGATTCGAAATCCTCACCCCCAGGTTAGTCAAAAACGATACCCATATCAGATTTTTTGGTTGGGGTAGGGGGTACAGGGGGGCTGGGGGCGTGGGGGGTTACGGCACGGCTCGCTTCGCTCACCGTGCCGTTCCCCTTGGTCGCATTGCGGCTCGCTTCGCTCGCCGCAATGCTCCTCCGGGTTATAGTTGAGGGGGTCTTGGGGGGTCATTGGGGGGTCACAGCACGGCTCGCTTCGCTCGCCGTGCTGTTCCCCTTGGTCGCATCGGATTCGAAATCCTCACCCCCAGGTTAGTCAAAAACGATACCCATATCAGATTTTTTGGTTGGGGGAGGGGGTACAGGGGGGCTGGGGGCGCGGGGGGTCACGGCACGGCTCGCTTCGCTCACCGTGCCGTTCCCCTTGGTCGCATTGCGTCTCGCTTCGCTCGCCGCAATGCTCCCCCGGGTTATAGTTGAGGGGGTCTCGGGGGGTAATTGGGGGGGGTCACAGCACGGCTCGCTTCGCTCGCCGTGCTGTTCCCCAGGTTAGTCAAAAACGATACCCATATCAGATTTTTTGGTTGGGGTAGGAGGTACAGGGGGGCTGGGGGCGTGGGGGGTTACGGCACGGCTCGCTTTGCTCACCGTGCCGTTCCCCTTGGTCGCATTGCGGCTCGCTTCGCTCGCCGCAATGCTCCCCCGGGTTATAGTTGAGGGGGTCTTGGGGGGTCATTGGGAGGTCACAGCACGGCTCGCTTCGCTCGCCGTGCTGTTCCCCGCGGTCGCATCGCGGCTCGCTTCGCTCGCCGCAATGCTCCCCCGGGTTATAGTTGGTCTTGGGGGGTCATTGGGGGGTCACAGCACGGCTCGCTTCGCTCGCCGTGCTGTTCCCCTTGGTCGCATCGAATTCGAAATCCTCACCCCCAAGTTAGTCAAAAACGATACCCATATCAGATTTTTTGGTTGGGGGAGGGGGTACAGGGGGGGGTGGGGTATGGGGGAGTCACAGCACGGCTCGCTTCGCTCGCCGTGCTGTTCCCCTTGGTCGCATCGGATTCGAAATCCTCACCCCCAGGTTAGTCAAAAACGATACCCATATCAGATTTTTTGGTTGGGGTAGGGGGTACAGGGGGGCTGGGGGCGTGGGGGATTACGGCACGGCTCGCTTCGCTCACCGTGCCGTTCCCCTTGGTCGCATTGCGGCTCGCTTCGCTCGCCGCAATGCTCCCCCGGGTTATAGTTGAGGGGGTCTTGGGGGGTCATTGGGGGGTCACAGCACGGCTCGCTTCGCTCGCCGTGCTGTTCCCCTTGGTCGCATCGGATTCGAAATCCTCACCCCCAGGTTAGTCAAAAACGATACCCATATCAGATTTTTTGGTTGGGGGAGGGGGTACAGGGGGTCTCGGGGGGTCATTGGGGAGGGGGGTCACAGCACGGCTCGCTTCGCTCGCCGTGCTGTTCCCCGCGGTCGCATCGGATTCGAAATCCTCACCCCCAAGTTAGTCAAAAACGATACCCATATCAGATTTTTTGGTTGGGGGAGGGGGTACAGGGGGGGGTGGGGTATGGGAGAGTCACGGCACGGCTCGCTTCGCTCACCGTGCCGTTCCCCTTGGTCGCATCGCGGCTCGCTTCGCTCGCCGCAATGCTTCCCCGGGTTATAGTTGAGGGGGCCTCGGGGGGTCATTGGGGGGGTCACAGCACGGCTCGCTTCGCTCGCCGTGCTGTTCCCCGCGGTCGCATCAACGATACCCATATCAGATTTTTTGGTTGGGGGAGGGGGTACAGGGGGGCTGGGGGCGTGGGAGGTCACGGCACGGCTCGCTTCGCTCACCGTGCCGTTCCCCTTGGTCGCATTGCGGCTCGCTTCGCTCGCCGCAATGCTCTCCCGGGTTATAGTTGAGGGGGTCTTGGGGGGTCATTGGGGGGTCACAGCACGGCTCGCTTCGCTCGCCGTGCTGTTCCCCTTGGTCGCATCGGATTCGAAATTCTCACCCCCAAGTTAGTCAAAAACGATACCCATATCAGATTTTTTGGTTGGGGGAGGGGGTACAGGGGGGCTGGGGGCGTGGGGGTTCCCCTTGGTCACATCGAATTCGAAATCCTCTCCCCCAAGTTAGTCAAAAACGATACCCATATCAGATTTTTTGGTTGGGGGAGGGGGTACAGGGGGGCTGGGGCGTTGGGGGGTCATTGGGGGGGTCACAGCACGGCTCGCTTCGCTCGCCGTGCTGTTCCCCGCGGTCGCATCGCGGCTCGCTTCGCTCGCCGCGATGCTCCACCCGAAAAAAAAGGTCAAAAATAGGCCAATTTTCGGTTTTTCCTAAAAAAAGGGGGTCTGGGGGGCAAAAGGGGGCAATTTTTTTTTGTCATTCAAAACCACTTGTTCTCCTCTACAAGACTGTGAAAAAAAAACTCTTCCAAGTCTATCCGTTTTGGAGATGGAAAGGGGGGGCAAAAAAGGGGGTCAAAGGGGGGGTTCCAATTTTTTTTCTTCCAAAACGAAGAGAAACCCTCTATACGACCCCGCAATCAGAACCCCTCTATCGCGACGGCATCTGGTAGTACACTCAAAAGGGGGGCCCTTGGGGGCAAGGGGGGGGCAAAATTTTCTACGCAATCAAAATCACTTGTCCCCCTCTATACAACCCCCATAAAAAAATTAAGCAATATGGCTCCACGTAGGAGCCCCCCCTGAGGGGGGGGTCTTGGGGGGGCAAATCTCAAAAAGTCGGAATTTTCCCTAGGAGACTTTTACCTCCCCTATACGATTCCGTAAAAAAAAACATACCTTCCCATCCACCATCAAGGCGAACAATTATGTCAATAAGTCAATCAGTGAATCAGTCAGTGGTAATTTAGCTTTATATATATAAACTAGTTGTTAGGTGTGCGCGAGCTGCAAGCAGCTCGCGGCGGTTATGTGTAACAGTAATTTTTTATTAAGACTTCTTTTTCGTACCTTTGATTATTTTGTTTGAAATCGATAGCCATGATAAAATTTTGCGATGAAAAAATGTCAGCCATCTTGGATTTGGAAATGGAGATCGTTTTCGTAATCTACGTATGCGAGTTTTCGAAAACGATACCCATATTATGTGGGTGCCCGTCTCAAAGCGAGTATAAACTGCGATATAGAGATGTCAGCCATCTTGAATTTGGAAATGGAATTTTTTTTCATAGTCTACGTATGCGAGTTGATCGAAAACGATATCTATATTAGTGGGTGTGCCATCACACAGCGCGGCTCGCTTCGCTCGCCTTGCTATATGGCGATGGTCGCATTGACGCACGACTGAGCAATCAGGTCAGGAAGCGCGGCTCGCTTCGCTCGCCTTGCTGTATGGCGGTGGTCACATTGACGCACAACTCTGCTCCTGCTGCCACACAGCAACGCTCGCTTCGCTCGCCTTGCTGTGCGACAGCTGTCGGATCAGGTCAGGAAGCGCGGCTCGCTTCGCTCGCCTTGCTGTGTGACGATGGTCGCAATTCGATCGCATTGCCGCTCGCTTCGCTCGCCACAATGCTAACCTGGGTTAAGGGTGAGGGGGTCTTGGGGGGTCGTCGGGAGGTCACAGCACGGCTCGCTTCGCTCGCCGTGCTGTTCCCCTTGCTCGCTTCGAATTCGAAATCCTCACCCCCAAGTTAGTCAAAAACGATACCCATATCAGATTTTTTGGTTGGGGGAGGGGGTACAGGGGGGCTGGGGACGTGGGGGGTCACGGCACGGCTCGCTTCGCTCACCGTGCCGTTCCCCTTGGTCGCATTGCGGCTCGCTTCGCTCACCGCAATGCTCCCCCGGGTTGTAGTTGAGGGGGTCTTGGGGGGTCATTGGGGGGTCACAGCACGGCTCGCTTCGCTCGCCGTGCTGTTCCCCTTGGTCGCATCGGATTAGAAATCCTCACCCCCAAGTTAGTCAAAAACGATACCCATATCAGATTTTTGGTTGGGGGAGGTGGTACAGGGGGGCTGGGGGCGTGGAAGGTCACGGCACGGCTCGCTTCGCTCACCGTGCCGTTCCCCTTGGTCGCATTGCGGCTCGCTTCGCTCGCCGCAATGCTCCCCCAGGTTATAGTTGAGGGGGTCTTGGGGGGTCATTGGGGGGTCACAGCACGGCTCGCTTCGCTCGCCGTGCTGTTCCCCTTGGTCGCATCGGATTCGAAATCCTCACCCCCAAGTTAGTCAAAAACGATACCCATATCAGATTTTTTGGTTGGGGGAGGGGGTACAGGGGGGGGGTGGGGTATGGGAGAGTCACGGCACGGCTCGCTTCGCTCACCGTGCCGTTCCCCTTGGTCGCATCGCGGCTCGCTTCGCTCGCCGCAATGCTTCCCCGGGTTATAGTTGAGGGGGTCTCGGGGGGTCATTGGGGGGGGTCACAGCACGGCTCGCTTCGCTCGCCGTGCTGTTCCCCGCGGTCGCATCAACGATACCCATATCAGATTTTTTGGTTGGGGGTGGGGGTACAGGGGGGCTGGGGGCGTGGGAGGTCACGGCACGGCTCGCTTCGCTCACCGTGCCGTTCCCCTTGGTCGCATTGCGGCTCGCTTCGCTCGCCGCAATGCTCTCCCGGGTTATAGTTGAGGGGGTCTTGGGGGGTCATTGGGGGGTCACAGCACGGCTCGCTTCGCTCGCCGTGCTGTTCCTCTTGGTCGCATCGGATTCGAAATTCTCACCTCCAAGTTAGTCAAAAACGATACCCATATCAGATTTTTTGCTTGGGGGAGGGGGTACAGGGGGGCTGGGGGCGTGGGGGTTCCCCTTGGTCACATCGAATTCGAAATCCTCTCCCCCAAGTTAGTCAAAAACGATACCCATATCAGATTTTTTGGTTGGGGGAGGGGGTACAGGGGGGCTGGGGGCGTTGGGGGGTCATTGGGGGGGTCACAGCACGGCTCGCTTCGCTCGCCGTGCTGTTCCCCGTGGTCGCATCGCGGCTCGCTTCGCTCGCCGCGATGCTCCACCCGAAAAAAAAGGTCAAAAATAGGCCAATTTTCGGTTTTTCCTAAAAAAAGGGGGTCTGGGGGGCAAAAGGGGGCAATTTTTTTTGTCATTCAAAACCACTTGTCCTCCTCTACAAGACTGTCAAAAAAAAACTCTTCCAAGTCTATCCTTTTAGGAGATGGAAAGGGGGGGCAAAAAAGGGGGTCAAAGGGGGGGTCCAATTATTTTTTGTTCCAAAACGAAGAAAAACCCTCTTTACGACCCCGCAATCAGAACCCCTCTATCGCGACGCATCTGGTAGCACACTCAAAAGGGGGGTCCTGGGGGCAGGGGGGGGGGCGAAATTTTCTATGCAATCGAAATCACTTGTCCCCCTCTATACAACCCCCATAAAAAAATTAAGCAATATGGCTCCACGTCGGAGCCCCCCCTGAGGGGGGGGTCTTGGGGGGGCAAATCTCAAAAAGTCGGAATTTTCCCTAGGAGACTTTTACCTCCCCTATACGATTCCGTAAAAAAAAACATACCTTCCCATCCACCATCAAGGCGAACAATTATGTCAATCAGTCAATCAGTGAATCAGTCAGTGGTAATTTAGCTTTATATATATAAATGTAGGGTTCATACGGATTGGGAAGCTTTTGCCAGACAGACGGACGTCCATTTCCTTCTCCTTAGAAAACTACAGCTTACCTAATAATCTGCCTTAATTACCATAATGTAGTTTAGTTCCATCTAACGCAGCAACTTGCGACGCAGGAACTTGCGGGTTCGACTCCTTCTCGAGACACATGTTTGTACGATCTGCAGATATTTGTTCTGGGTGTTTCCTGTAGGTATTATCTATTGAATTTCGTATACTTAAATACGTATCAGTGATCTAGTAACTTATCCTTTTTAAATAACCGGGAATCTCCGGAAATCCTAATGACAGACCCAAATAACCGGGAATCCTAATGACGGACCCGGAAGGAACACAACTATATGCTTTAGTACTCTCAGGAGAGGGAAGCAAAGCCAAAAACACCAAAAACAAAGCTAAGCACCGGGACAGCGCTTCTCTCTCTATGAAGCTCAAGTCCAGTCTGGGTTGGGGTACCGACGGTTGCCATGTTGCTCAGCGAGTTATTGTTACTGAAGACATTTTATAATATCTCACTAATTATACCCCAATACACGCCAAATGCTGTACGACGACGGACTGGGAAAGACTGAGTTACGTTATTTCAGTAGTGTAGTGCTCTAAATATAAATATTATTCCCGAAAGTCCCGAAAGATTTACGATTTCCCGGTTCTCAAATCAGCCAATACTTTCGGGAATGGACACGGGGATTCCCAGGTCCAATCCCTACTCCGGCCAGTGAATACCGCTTATTCGGTTAAAGTGTAGTAATCCTACTAATATTATAAAAGCGAAAGTGTGTGAGGATGTTTGTTGCTCTTTCACGCAAAAACTACTGAATGGATTATGATGAAACTTCACAATAATATAGCTTACATATCAGAATAACACTATTCATAAAGATATATTGAATATTATCCAAAATATCTATCACAACGCGGGTGAAACCGCGGGGCGCAGCTAGTACTTTATAATATTTTCTTCGGGTTATGTCGATGTGTATGTATTATAGCTGCGCTTTGTTTCCCTCTCCTGATAGTATATGAACCTGGTTCGGGTTTGATCAGATTATGTTTAGGACAACTCTCCAAGACACGCTGGAGTAACGTTAACGTGTAATTAGTACGTATGTATGCACGTGTGTTTATTTTCAATACTACTGGCTCGGTGTCTCAGTGAACTCCCGTCATGTCTAAACTGAATAGCCTTTAATCATTAAGTCCCCTACTTTCTCCGACATATACCCCAATACTGGCCAGGTAGGTACTATATAGGTAGGAACTGAAGATAGGAAGGGTGAAGTGAAAAATAAAAGAAGTAGTAATTGAAACAAGCACATTTATTTGATATTAAATTATAATCGTAATAAAGCGAATATAGAAAAACATTTATTATTCACAGCGGGTTGCACTATGTAACGATACGGACCTTCGGAGCCCACGTCGGTCGAGGGTTGCAGGCATATGGACATTAGGGTGGGTCAAAATTGTTATTTCTCGATTTTCAATAACGCTCACCATTAAAAAGTGGCCAAATGGTGTCGTTAATTGATACGTAAAGTTTCATTACATTATTTTAAGTTTTACTGCCTCCGGATTGTCACTGAATTATTAAAAAAAGGAGATTGTTGACATCACTTCACTATTTTTTTTTCAGATATTTTAAATATTGGGTTTCATGTGTAATAGTTTCTAGTAATCATAAATATGCAACTCTTTGTTTTCGTTCAATGACAAAGGAGTAGGGAAGGGGTGGGAGGCGGGGGAAGTGGGACAAGTGAAGCGCCATTTTGGTAAAACAATCATAGAATGCAGTAAATTTGTTTAACGTCATTAGAAAAATGGAACGCACTCGAAATAGTTGGAAGTGTCCCTTATTTGGTGATTTATGCGATTTAAAAGACAATATATTGCCAACTTACGAAGATGTGATGAAGTTTTATGAGTGCATCCGACACAAGTTAAAGTTTGAGAAGGAAACGAAAAAAGAGCCAACTTATAAAGAAATAGAGGCCGTTGTAGTTGAAAAACTGATACAAATATGGGCAAAATCTTCTATTCCTACAGTAGAAGCAAAAAGGATGAAGGTAATGTTACAAACTTATCATTTAAAATGTAAAAACCATCTTAAGTCTCACCCAAAAATACCGACAAACAAGCTGGAAGAGTTTCGGCTTGGAAGTAAAGTTTTGTTTGACATTTCGGCTTGCAAGTGTCGCGATTTTAGTAAATGTACTTGCCCTAAAAACAGAAAAATACCTACAAGAGAGCACAGTTTTATAATAGACCAACGAACTGCTAGGCAAATGATGATAGGCGGCGTAGACGTTGGTACAACAAAAAAAATTACAAGAGTACTAAAAAGAAGGTTGGTACGAGAAAAATCTGAGAGCAAACGACCAAAAGTAGCTGAAACATCTACGGAAGAAAGAAGCAGCACATCTGAATCCGAATTTGTGAACATCCATTCTGATTGTGAAGAACCAGCCCAAACTCAGTCGCGGACTTCAAGTACTGATTCGGCGAATGATACTACGTCTGCAGTTGATTACGCTTTGCTATCAGAATTCAGACACAAGCAGTAGAAAGAGCAGTTAAAGCTGTGACTGAAGCTTCAGCCACTTTGTGCAATAAAACAATGACAGAAGGCTTCATCAAAGCCCAGATAGACTCAAGAAAAGCAATGCCGAAATTCGACAGCAAAAAGGATTTCGCTACAAACTAAACCCTTTACTTTCATAAATATTCTAGTATTATTCTCCATTATTTTTGTTTCAAAAATGGCTAGCCCTTAAATAAACCTCTAATTACTTTTGATTTAAGACTTTTATTTATAAATAGCATTCATTGGTATCACTTTGTATGTCATGCTGTTAGGTCTTTTTTTACCATATTAGTTGACAATCCCACATGACTCCGGAGGCAGAAGATTGATTCCGATTGCGATGAAACTTCATAATCTATTTACACTCATATATTAGCACTTTTTCGTAACTGTGCCCGTAAAAAAACTAAACTTTTTTTTTTCTCCATACATAAGTGACCCACCCTAATGGACATCTAGACGTTTACGAAAACATCCACTTTGGCCTATTCACCGTCAAAATACGTCAGGAACTTTCACAGTAGGAGAAAGATAAAGGGAATGGATTCGAATGAGATTGTTTTCAGTTATTCGTGCGTGAATTAAATGATTTTGAAAAATTATAATAAGAAATCGTATTTTGAAATATTGAATAGGCCTTTGACTTTTTATCGAACTTACTTTACATATTATCTGGATGTTATAATACTAATTATTTATTGTACACTGATTATAAGTTGCAAGCAACACATGCTTGGTTGAAATAAACTCGTTTACAAAAATGATTTGAAGATAAAAATAAATTACAAAAACTTTAGTTGCCAAATTTGCGAAGAATCAACATCTACCCGCAAAATTGATTAGCTTTAAATAATGTAAGAAGCCGACGGCCACGCTAACAAATACTTAACTACGGACAAATATACAGAAACAGAGAAGAATCTTGAGATCGAACTAAACTACGCGGGACTTTGTCCAACCACATTATAAATACGATAATATACCTTATGGATTAAGATTCAAGACTTATTTTAGCCGAAAGCACGTTGTATTACATTGTTACCACTTACACTAAAAACATTTTAGAACCTAATCGAACAATCAAAAACAATATTAGGAACAATTTAAATGTCGCTAACTTTTATTATTAATATTAGATATTAAGATTAAGATTATATAAGAACTTTTTTTTTTTTTCGAAGACACAAAATAAACCGAGTATGTTAACCTATATCATTCGTTAACTGTTCCGTCAACTCGAGTACTAATAAGATAATGCAAAAAAGAAAATTAACATAAAACTACTTGATAAATTAATTTTTAACTTTACTCTATTTCAGTTAAAACATTAAATTTTATAAGAAAAGAAATCAGACAAGAATCAAATACGATAAGCAATACCTTACTAAATACACAAACTAATTTAAAAACTAAAACTAATATAATTAGAAGTTATGCACACAAATATATTTTCAGAGATATGTTTTAGTATGGGGTAACTTAACAACTACTAATCTAAGTATGACTCGAAAAATCAGCTGAATTTAATGTCTAAATAACTTAACAAAAAAAACTAATTTCAAAATGTATCTGACCTCAAGATTGACTGAAACCAGCAATTTTGAAAAACGCCTGCTTTTATAACTTAACGTCGCATTGTCAAACGCGAGCAGTAACATTCTATTAGTATATTAAACTTTGAAACTTATAAATACATGAATACCTATAGATTATTTGTTTTTACACCTATTTATACATTTACGACGTTGCCTGCGATCGCCCCGCGCCCCGCGCCCCGCGCCCTATCCAGAAACATATTTTCTACTAAAAAATATCTAAAATTCCAAGAAATAACCCTGTTTTGCGCAAACTAACACAAGAATCTGGAAAATACGTCTTTCGGTTTTGATGTGAGATCAATTTATCTCAAAACTGGCCGAGCACAACATCACTAACAGCATAAACAATAGCAGACCAAAACCCCTAGAGAAAGTATAATGTTCTCTAAGCAAAACCCTTGTATTAAGACGTTTGATTCAAGACAAAGAACACACCAAATACCTTGAAACTGTGATAGGGGCTTCACTAGCAGGGCACTCGAGGGCTCTCGTACTAACATGTCTTAGATAATCATCTGTCTAATCCTAAGCCCTTACTAACTTAAACATACAAATGTCTACATATTGACAAATCCAAGATTATCACAACGTTGATTATGGAAGAATATCATAAGGCAAGGTCTCGCTTCAACAACACTGACCGATTGGTTGAGTGAGCCGGGTATTTCCTTTAAAGAAATGTTTTAAATTCTAAAAACAGATGATTGAATTGTAAGTCATCTTGAACAGACATGGCACATGACTGCCTGGACATTGTCAATTCGACTTATGTTTATATTTATTTTCGATATATTCCCCAGCTGTTGGGACGATGATGACTTTTTCTCAATCCAGAATGATCCCGGGTGGTCCCATTACATTTATATCCCGAGGGATCACTGTTCATCACATGAAACAAAAAAATAACAGTCCTACAGCTTGCGCATCCTCCTGGAGCGGTGCGCGGCGGTGCCGGGGCCGGGGGCGGGGTCCGGGGCGGTGGCGGGGGTGCGGGCTGGGGCGCGGGCGGGGGCGGGGGTGGGTGCGGCGGCGGGCGTGCGCGCGGTGCTGCGCGTGCGCCGCCCGCTCGCGCTCGACTCCAGCGACTGGATGCATCTGTAACAGATACCTACAGTTAGATCGCTCATCACAGGCTTTAGTTCACTTCCTCCCTCCTCTATCAAGAGTATGCATACACTTGATGTATAATTGCTGGATTATATTGGTCAAACAGCTAGTAAATAGAATAGAATAGAAAGACATTTATTCATAACAAGTTAACACTTATAGAATAGGTACATGTAGTGATAAATGACGCGCGACTTGTTCCTCTCGGGCTGCTGTCGACCTCAGCCTCCGCCAGTAGTTACCTGGTCGCCTCGTGGAACTTCCTCTGCAGCAGTTCGTTCTTGCAGCGCGCCGCGTGCAGCTCCCGCCGGAGCGCGGCGCGCGACTTGTTCCCGAGCGGCTGCAGTAGCGAGTGCCGCCGCAGGGACGCGGCGGTCGGCCGCGCGGATGGGTCGGGGTCCACCATTTTCTGTACATAGACAAGTTGATTAGTTGAGTATTTGTATAGGGGAGCTCATGGACATAGATATGTAGATAGATAAGATGTATACTAAATGTATCACTAAATTTCATATTTCAACTATCAGAAATATTATTAATTATAATGAATGATAAATATGATTTACAATGGACGTGTAAAGTGCTATTTTTATTAATAAAATCTTGTATTCTTGACCGTACCTGCAGCAACTGGTTGAACTCCCTGGAGAGCTGGGGCAGGTGGGGCAGCTTCCCGTCGCGGTAGGCGTGCCACGCGGGGCCGTTCTTGGGCAGCGGCGATTCGCCCCCCGCCGCCTCCCACAGCGTCAGACCTGAACACATAAATAAATAAATAATGCTGGACAATCCACACAGCATCACCTAGCCCCATGGTAAGCAGAGCTTGTGTTATGGGTACTAGACGACAGATATATGCACTTAATATACTACATTACATAGATAGATTGTTTTTTCACGTGCCCGAGGAGTGTACATAACACTCGTACATACCGAATGCAAAGATGTCTGCCTTCATGAGTTGTGAGAAGTCCTCGTGTAGCACCTCCTTGGGCAGGTAGCGGCAGTCGCCCTCCGCCACGTCGGGGTTCGTCACGCACGTCACGTGCCCGAGGTCGCCTGCAAACACACGCAACAATCATTCAACTGCACCGAGTGCGAAAAATTGCTCTACCATTACTGGAAAAGTATTTAATAAAATTCCTAGAGACATAAGAGAACTGCCTACTTGTACATTAAAGACAAAACACGGTAGGTGGCTCATAGAGAAATGTTTTTATGACAAAGAACATTAAAAATTATAATCATTAAATGACCTAGTTATATGAGTATTGTACGTCCATAATTAAAGCCGCTACACACAGAAGCCGTAGCCGGGCGGAGGCGGAGGCGTGCGGTCTGCTTCATACCAATTAACGTGCACCGCGCCGCCGCCGCCCCGCGCCCGCCGGTGTATGTGAAGTCTCTCATATAAATACGTATGATACAACCGGCACGCCTTCGCCTTCGCCCCGGCCACGGGTTCTGTGTGTGGCGGCTTTAATGGATAAACTGTTGATTCACCTAGCTTTTAAGATCTTTTTGTACAGTTTCTACAATAAATTTATTTCAATTTTCAATAAATAAAAATAAAATATTGCGAGGGGCACGTCCAACAGTGGACATATATAATGAGTACTGACCGATCTTGTAGGTGTGTTGCGGCTGCAGGTCCGTGTCCTCGTCGCTGTCGGACTCGTCGGTGGCGCCGCTGCAGATGAAGATGTTCCCCGGCTTCACGTCCATGTGCACCAGCGAGTGCGAGTGGATGTACCTGCGGAGGGAGAGAGCACGGTCAAATAACAAGCTTCAAGCCGTCTGTCCACTGCGCGCTCCTGGCGCGCGTGCCATGAATCACCGCGCAGAGTGCTTACCAAATATTTGAACCATATCAGCTAAGCGCGCCTGGCAACTGTTCTAGTGTTTGATCGATTCAACGATTCAACATGCAGGCCAGTCCTAATCGAGCGGAACGCAACGAACACACAAAATACTATTGCGTACGTCTCAACTGGCGCGTGCGCCACCACTGAGCTGCCTTTGATACGCGGTTAAAACCCGACACCAGCTGTAACGGCTCCACGTTCGTGCGTTTCAACGAACACGTTGGCGTTCAAAATGGTATCCATTTCAATGTTCGTCCTCTCGGAGCGCGAAGTGGATACGCGGCTTCACACAGTGAGCTCTCGACGCAGCGCCCGCAGAGAGGCGGCGGCGCGCGCGCGACCTCCCCACACTTACGCACCACGCTCTCCACGGAAGACCAGCGCTATGGTACGATCTGCTCTATCATAGCACACGCTGAGTGGAGACCGATTTTGTCAGTTTTTCTGTTAATTGAAGGTTAATTTATACGAGTATGTATGACGGCGTTACGCCTTGGTTCAACTCGGAGCACGTGCACCGAAGCGAACAACGGGACGCTGCCTGCTCCGGACCGCAACCCGTAACATAGGCTGATGATGATGAACAGTAACTAGTGTACTCACGTTAGTCCCTTCGCGATGTGCGCCAGCAGCACCAGCAGCTCCGCCTCGGGCAGCGCGCCCGTCGCCGCCACCTTCTGCTGCAGCGAGCCGCCGTCGCAGTACTCGTTCTGTATTATCAGGTGGTTGTCTTCCAGCCACGCCGAGTAGTATCTAACGAACATATTCACAAACATTAACACACATGTACTAAATTACAGCTACAGCATTCAAACTAATTACAACTAGTGTTTACTACAATCAGACGAGATCTCAGAACATGCTGGCTGCATCGCCCCGCTGTACAGCAATGCTGCTGGCAGTCGCCGCGTAAGCGCCGACTCCTTCAACTCACCCCGTGGATATCGGAAGAGCCGTCTAAGAGAACCTACCATAGGCAACGCAATAGCTAGTTTCTTTGTATTACAATTGATTATCACGCTAGTGTGGACGCGTCAAGTCCAGCGGTGAGGGTACATAGAGTGCAGTGCTGGTGTTACCTGACGACGTGCGTGTGCTTGGCGAGCACGGCGTGCGCGTACACCTCGTAGAGCGCCGCGTGCTCCGCCGCCGACCACGCCACCGGCCTGGAACCACAAACATACATTTATATACTAAATATTACTCATATATTTATTTATTATTTAAACATTTACTGCACACACAGCTGTATGCACGAACTAGGATAGTGTGTTATAGTACAAGGTAGAGGCAAGGTGTGACATACCTGAGCGACCGCTTGACGGCGTACACGTAGCGGTCCAGCTTGTTGAGGCAGCGCGCCACGCGCCCGAACTCTCCGCGCCCGATCACGTCCATCTCCTCGAACTCCTCGTTGTACCGCGAAATGTTGGACTCCTGACACAACAACACACATTATATAAACGTATATACTAGTACACAAACGAGTACACACCACTCTGACAACGTATCGCTTCATGTGCACAAGGCGCGGGTCTACCGTTGTACCTTGTCGCACACCTGGAAAGCAACGCTACGGAGCGCATTCCAATATGAGCTTTAACTCGTGTCATTTAGATGTATTTTGTACAGACGGCATCAGATGACAGACAGCTCGCGGAGCACTCGTTTGAAGCGTGATTTTGTCTAGAGTGTACGAGTACAGGTATAACAACTCACTCTAAGCCGCTTGGCGGGCTGCTCGGGCGGCGTGGCGTCCCACGAGGTCGGGGTTTTGGAGTGCGCGCGCTTTTTCTTGTTCAACGCTTGGCCTGGGGAGACATAACACATTAGTTAATACTTATGTTTTCAAAAAATATAAGATCGCCTGGTCGAAGCTGGCGCAGCACATAAACATTGTCATACAGCGGGGCAATGCAGCCAGCGTCACGGGAACGCTATTGATATATGGATCAGTCGAGTACTGTTCCCTTGTTGTGACGATGTGTGGTGGATCCAAGGTGCTGGTGGTACGTACCGTCCGGGGTGAAGGGGTTGATGTTGGCCTGGGGCCGCTGCAGCCGCGACATGTCCCGCTCGTCGTGCAGCAGGCTGCCCAGCGCGCTGTCCTCGCCGTCCGACGCGGGGTGCAAGTGGTAGCTGGAGCCCGAGGGCGTGCCTGGAAGGGATAGCACGCATTAGGACTGAGACTGTCATCGCAATAATGCTGGACAGTCCACACAGCTGTCACCCGAGTGACCGCAAGGTTGGCAGGTCCATGGGAAGGTTGGAGTCCACAAATCTAGCCCGTTAGTAAGCAGAGCTTGTGTTGTGGGCACTAGATGACTGATATTTACGTATTATACAAGGTGGATTTTTGAGGTATCAATGGATGACAACATCAGAAACCATGAGAATTAGAGAAAGGTCTTGAAAGGAGTCATGATCATAAAAAAAACTCTGTACTACTCTGTAGGTCAATTAAGACTGGTTTTTTTTTCTTTTACTTTGCAGGAAATCAAACCGATTGCTTAACAAATATGACACCCATTTTAATCTTTGCAAAGGAATCCATTATTGAAATAGAACAAAACATGTAAAAAAACACAACTAATGAAAAATTCCGTTAAAAAAATTAAAACAATCTGCAGTTTTAATTTTATCATAATTCATCATGACTAGTTTCACAACATTTTCTCAACTTTCATAGTTTCTGATTTGAGTATCCACACCCAGCCGTCTCTAAAAGCCATCCGGTCACATATTGATCAAGATGTGCTGATCAGCTTGCAATGGTATAAAACATTTGAAACTATCATAGTTATTAACAAATACTATAATATATATCAGTTAAAACGGGATATTTACCATGATTTTGGAGTTTTCCAATATTTCGGCACAGTTTCATGCGCCTTGATCACGGAATAACTGAAGGCACTGCGAGTTCGTTTTTATGGGCAGACATACCGATCTACCCTCATTTTCTGTCTTTTGCTACGAACGGTACCACTACCACCGACAACTCAAAAATCAAATCATCAATAAATATCCCGTTTGAAATGAGTTTAGTAGCAATGGTATGTTAGTCACCTGCGGGCACGTGGAGCCTGGCCGGGAACAGGCGGGCGGCGCGCAGCGGGTGCGAGGGCGTCGAGCACTTGTTGCGGCTCGGCGTGCGCGGGCTGTTCAACCTGCATGGACACACAACCAGTTACTACATTATTTATTGTTATTATATTAGCATAGAGGCAGGCCCTCCCCTTCTTCCACTCATCTCGGTCCACAGCAAGGAGAGCCCACTCTTTGTTTGTAGTTACTACATAATACACCAAAAATAAATACCATTTGGACGGACCTTGAACCCGCGACCCTTGAGGAAGGTATTTTTTCTTAGAGATTAACCGTTACTATGAACCCTTATGCTAAACTAATTTTTTAATTTGACCTAGACAAATATTTAGACCTTCATTTATGGCCCAATAAATTTTATCTTTAAGTCTATTTATGTATTTTTCATACAATCAAATAAAATCAAAAACCTCAGATCAGTAGTATAATGTAAATCCTGGCTCGACACAAACCTGCCGCCGTGCGCCACCCCGCGAGCGCACTCAGGTGGAGCTGGGGTCAGCACTTGTCTCGCGGCACCACCGGCGCGGCGCGGGGCGCGGGGCGCGGGGTGAGGCACGGACTAGTAATAATACTACGTCGTATGAAATAATAACACTGTCTCGGAAATAACATCAACTAACAAAGAAGAGGAAGTGAACAGGGGTTGGTGCACAATCCCCTGCGGATGTGTTTCCTTACTATTGTTACAACACTGGCTTCTGCGCGCGGGTTTGCGCGCGTTACTATGACTAAAGGTTAGCTTATGCTTTACCAGCGATGGATCTACAAACTAAATCTAAACTCAGTCCCGTGTGGTGTCTGTTTCGTATTTTTGGCGTATTTAGAGAAAAACACGTTTTAGGAAACTTTGTCGTCTTCAAAATGTTAGTAATAATAATTGAGATGTCGCGCCGTCGGTCGTCGCTAGGACACGGTGCTAGGGTTTGATTTGTAAAAAGAAACCTTAGGACGCGCTCGACAATAGAAGTGATAGAAATGAATGAATTATTTCAAATTTATTTTAATATATTTCGTATGTACCTTGCGATTACCTACTGTTCAATAAACCTACCTTATCTACTAGATTTAAGATTTCATTTAACTGTGTGACTGGTTCTAGTAAAAAATAAATTTATTTGTTTCCTTCCTTTTCATTTTTGAATGATGCCGCACGCGATTTTGACCCGACACTACCAAAAATCTATCCTTTGTTCGTTGACGTACAACCTACCTCATTATTCCTGGAATCCATTTGTGTCCAATTTAAGACAAAAACCGTACGTTAGGAATAATAATAGTAGACCTTTAGTAGACAGAGGTACCTTACCTACACCGCACATCAACAATCCAATAATAATAGTAACACAGAGGTACTACACTCACAGCATAACATCAACAATCGAACCCACAGCCTAGCTAGCAGTGCACCCGGCAGGTGATATCACATACATTGACATGTACTGTCAGAGCAACACCAGGTAGCCAGGACGAGCCAAGGGAAAACGCACCTTACCACCCACCAACAACGTTCACAAGCATTCGCTGAACATATTCAAAACATACGAGGTAATATGTTGTGCTTAGCTAAAAGGTGTTTTAAGTAAAAGAGTGAAGGTTGTGTTTAGTGTCGAGCGAGTTGTCTCAGCTGGTGGGTGTAGTTTTTGCAGAACAGCTGTTTGATGATATGTCTCGGATAACTGCGGTTTAACGGAAACGTCGCGAGTGGAGAGATACGAATTGGCGATGTTTTGTAACTTTGGTGAGGTCATAGCTTTAAGGACGACAAATAAATCAGCTGTTCATTTATTTTACCCATAACACAAGCTCTGCTTAGCTTGGGGCTAGATAATGCTGTGTGGATGGATTGTCCAACATTATTCATTTATTTATTGACACAGATATAAGTAAGATCCTGGTCGCGGCTTCGCAGAAGTAAGCTTAACCTTGTCGTACACCTGAAAGTTCCGCAAAATTTGCATTCAAATATGTGATTTATTTCGTAACATGTAGATCTTCTTTATATTATGACTAGCTGCGCCCTGCGCTTTCGCCCGCGTGGAAATCTGTGTGTCAAATGGTTTATAAACCTTCCTCTTGAATCACTCTATCTATTTAAAAAAAAAACCATCCGCTTTCCAATCCGTAGTTTTAAAGATCTAAGCATACACAGGGACAGACAGACAGCGGGAAACGACTTCGTTTTCCACTATGTAGTGATTATGATGGCATCACACGACAGACAGCTCGACGGACCACGCGTGGGAAGCCATTGTGTCATTATAAAATGTATCTAAAGATAAAGAGTTTAGGCCCATATTTGAATGCACATTTTTGTGCTGCGTGGTAGCGGTATTGGATTAATGTTGGGCAGATCTTTACAGCACAAGTAAAGGGGGAAATCAAAACTAAAATTTGTAGTTAAATAACAAAAAGATAATTCTATGCCGTGCGTTTTAATAGATTTTTTACACTCGAGTGTACGGGACCCTGACGTTGCGCGAGTCCGCCTCACACTTGACTTAGCTACGTCCTTATCTAGGTGACAGTCTGTCCGTCAGAGAATTGAAATCCAAATATTTACTGTTATTATGTGAAAGCGGGGGAAACGCTTATAGTTACGATTTAAGAATATTCAATAAGCAAACATTTCTTTAATACAGACAAAGACACTAAAACTAAGCTATTCTATAGATTCAACGAATCTAGGCCAAACATTAGGTGTTCAGAGGGAGTAAAGGTAACGCTTTTTAAAGCCTACTGCCAGGGTTTCTACACTGGGAACCTATGGATCAGCTACACCAAACAGGCGCTGGAGACCCTACGTGTACAGTACAACAATGTGTTTAGGATGATGTTGGGACTGCCTCTATTTTGCAGTGCATCGGGAATGTTTGCGGAATACCAGACGGATGGCTTTGCTGCCATCCTCCGTAACAAGACCGCATCCCTGATGCGCAGGGTGCGCGACAGCCCCAACACCATCCTAAACACTATAGCAGGTAGAATCACCTCTCCCCTGTTGAAATGTTTCATGGGGAGAGTGATTTAATTTAATTTAGTTTTAATTTCTAGTATTAGGTATTAACCCTAGTAATAAGTTCTTAATGTTTAATTTTACTAACAAATTATGGATCATTTAAGTTATCTGAAATAAAATCATATTATTTATTAGCACACAGGTCTCAGCCCGCGACTCCTCACATATTCCACCTAGGTATTATAGATAGTGTGGGTCATGTCTAGATAATTCATTTCTATCTATGCAAGTATTACCCATACAGTGGTCATAGTTAAGACATCTACCTACAGCCCATGCTAGTCCACTGCTGGACAAAGGGTAGTAAGTTATTCTATATTCTCTGACATAGGCCCCCTGCATAGCGCCTTAATCATAATCATATTCCGTCCAGGCGTTAAACGAAACAATGCAATATTCATAGACTTTCATTTTAAAAATAGTAATAGATACATAGATAGAAAACACTTTACTTTTACCACACAAAACAGAAAACAATACAGGAATAAAGAGAATAAAGGAAGTATAAAGGGCGGCCTTATCGCTGAGAGCGATCTCATCTAGGCCACCGTAGGATGGACTAGACATGAAGGAACAAAATAGACGGTGGTACTTTAGTAATGTGAATTTTTTTACTCGAAAAATATAGATACTAACAAGAGCTTCGATCAGTAGGTTAGGTAGTAAGGGTGAGGTGGTATAACTAGATCAAAACTTTGTTATCAGTGTCAAGAATCCTCTTTCCCCAACAATGGCAGTATTGTAGAGCTGATGGACAAGTTGGAACAGGTGGTGTACAAAACAAAAGACAGTGAGGACTTGTTGGGACATGTTGTAGTTAGTCCAAGAGGACTAGAGGTCCGCTCTACATTTTACACTATATTGAGGGAGTTGATTGTCCCAATGATTTTATTTTTATCTACAATCCGCTGTATAGCCATAATTATACTGTATCCATCCAGAATGTTTGTATACAAAAGAAATCAGCTGATTTTTAGAGTTATTAACACGAAATGATATATATATAATGATAATTATATGTAGATGTGGTCTTGGGTGGGATATTCAGGTGCCAGTCCAGTGAGAAGCCCATCTTTAGATTTGTACACTTTAGTTCCATTGGTCAAGAGTAAAATAATGTATTCACTGCTCAACCTTGGGCTGGAGTACCTATGGAGCGCTGTTCCGCTCCGTGTCGCGCTCATTGCAGCTACACAGGCTCAAGACTGATGTGCAATGTGAGCATTGAACGTAGGAAGGATTTTACTGAACTTGCAATGTCACTTTTTATGTATATTGAAATTATTAAATGGGGATAATGTTAAATTAGTTAATTCTTAAGATAAACAATAGATAGCTAAGGAGCATCTAGTGTTGAGTTGAGTGGTCAAGTGTTATAGAAGCACATAACATGGGGGTCATTCAGATTGTGTTGTGACGCACCAGAGGTTCTTGCATTGACCCAACCTTACTCCAACTTGTTCTAATGCATCTAAACATATCCAATAAATTATTACAGCTTCAGAGAATATCCTCAGCCACTTCCATAAATAGTGAGCAGTGCCATACAGCATATGTTGTCTGAATAAATACTTGTCTACAAGGATTATAGATTTTGGTATTGACACTGTTGCCAATGGCTGATTGTTTGTAAATACTAGAAACTTCTAGAACTGTTTGAAGTCAACCCAGGTCAAGCATTCATTAAAATTATATATTTTTAGTTTTATATCCCGAACAACACTTGCATGCACATAATTTATATGTTCCTTACTAAAAGAATAATTAGCAACTTGACTGCCTGACAGACATGGGGCTCAATGTTCAAAGGGGTTCAATTGATCAAAACAAAGCATTATCAGTCAATTTCCAGTGTTTTCGTAATGAAACCGTGCGATCTGCATCACCAGCAAGGGGACTGGAACGTGGTGTTTGTGTGCGAGGCATGAGCGAAGGATAAGAGACACGCACCTGAGAGCATCAACCCCTTTGTAGAGCGGACTGTCAGGGTCCGGCGCCGGCGAGCCGTCTCTGGGGCCGCCGTCGTCATCCATTGACGTAAAATCCAACTTCCTCGGCACTATAGACGCTGGAATAGGGCTCAGTTTCTCCGAAAATATGTTGAATGGGTCAGAACTATCACACGAAGTTTCGACGGACAATTCCGACGAATAAAACTTGTGATTGTCACCGTTCTTCATTCTGTACCATTCCGCCATGTTTGCTTACACTAAAAACAACACGATATCACAATAATAACACCTCAGATTCGAGTTTCTTCATTTACAATTCAATAAATTAGCACTTTCACAAATTTCACATAACTTCACATTTCAATTCAATCACACAATCAGTTATGGCGGATGACGCATTGACGCACGCATAGCACCTGTTTGATAAATCGACCAATCACAAAGCAGTATGAGCCCAACAAAAAACCGGTAGCTCTTACGTTTGAATTTGATTGGCTCTAATTTTGATGGTAAATAATAATGGCGCATCAGACGCTCTGATTGAACAATATTAATGCGTTCAGAGTTTTAAAAAAATGCGTTCGTAGATGCGTATCAGCTGTAATCTTTTTAGGTATCATGAAGTAAACATACTATTTTCATGCCTATTAATGGACAATAGGTTACTTACCTAAAAATATATTTTTTTATTATTCATAGATTTTCGGCTTATTGAGTAGAATAGCTCCAGATGCAGTATTAACCTTAATATTCTAGAAAATTGAAAAATAAAATTTTAATGCGTATTTATGGCACTTAAGAATAAGAAAAGTTTTTTTTTTGCGGTTTATTATAACGATCAAAGACAGGGCGCTATGGCGCTCATTGGGGGAGGCCTATGTCCAGAAGTGGACTAATATAGGCGGATCATGATGATAACGATCGAATCATAGAATACTTTATTGCGTCAAATGTGCAGAGCCATCTGACAATAAGTGGAAGTTGAAGTCTTGGTCTTACTGCCATTGTTTTGTGTTTTGTCACTGTTTTTGTCAAATTCTGCGAGTTCCCTTCCCACCCGTAGAAAAGGAATATTCCGTAGAATAATCAATTTATTTCTCTTTGTTTTTAACTCACGGCAACACTGACCGTAATAACAGCTCAACAGCTGTAATTTTCACAGAAGGAAAGGAAAGAAAAAACCATTTCCTTTGCTTATTTCTCAAAAAATATGATAAAAACCTCTGATACCAATGTGTAAAGAGTATTCCTTGTGCCTAGAGTAATAAGTGCGCAACATGTTACTAGAATTTTTAATAAAAGCTGGATTACTTTTATGTCTGCCTTTCTTGAGTTTGCAAGAAAGCTACACGCCGCACGAAATAGTGTTTAATTACAATAACACGTAAGTAATTACCTACACTCTCTGTTCAGCGGAGTCCTTCATTACAAACAAACAAATTGGAATATTGAAACCTTGTACATGTATTCCTTAGTTCTTGTTTTGTACAGTTATTAGCCTTGTTTATCTTAATAGGTCGAGCTTTGGTCTGTGAATCATTATTGAATGCGTATTGTGTCAATACTTTATGTATAAAATTTACATTTTGTATGAAATGCTGCAGTGAAGTAATTTAATATTGCTAATAAGACACTACTCTGCCTTTTGATTTACATAACATAAACCACTTTAACCAGTCCACGGCTGGACTAAGGCCTCCCGTGATGAGCACACATCAGCGGTTATTACCGCTGATGTGTGCTCATCACAGGAGGATGGGGGGGATCACATTACTAATAAGTAGGGGGTAGTGCCATAATCCTTACACCGGGCACACAGCTTGAGTAACCGAGTTTGATCCACCACCAAAATCTTGTACCTACAGGAGGTGCTGCTGCCAATGTAAAATTAATTCTTAATAGTGATTGTTCATATTACATCATCATCATCATCACCCACTGTAGAGTACAGGCCTTTAATCTTTGCTCCTCTGTCCTGTGTTCTTCTCATCCATGTGTGCCCATCAACTTTGAAAATGTCATTAACCCAATGCACTTTTGTACGTCCACAAGGTTTGACAATTCTTAAGGTTTACCTCAGCCAATATAGTCATCACTTGGTCACAGCTCTTGTCCACCAGTGAACTCCACAATATTCCATCATCACCTAATGTTTAATAGCCGCTACAACTAAATCATCAAGATAAAGACTAGATTATAAGAAGATAAAAATTCATCAAATTGCTGATAATTTTAATCAAATCGAATCACTTTTATTTCTAACATAGTATAAAGTTAACATACACTGTGCATAGCAAGACACATTTTGAAACATACATAGAAAAACACAGAAATCATTAAAATACACTAAACATTATGACCTTTCGTCCAGTGCTGCATGAAGGGAGAGGCTGTGTCCATCCTTCCTTCAATGCCCTGCAGGTCTCTGTTAGCACGACCGCCCCTGGATCGCAGTGACCCCATTTTAATGATTAATGAATGAGTCATAATTATAAAACATTAACCCCACCCAATAACCTTGATAGTTATCAATATGTTTATATGATGTTATCAGCACAACACAGCATGTTGCAGTAGTAAATAGAACATTGACACGAGGTTATTGATTGCACGGGGATGCCTTCAATAGAGATCTGTAGCATTCAGTTCAGAGTAAACACTTCCACCAATATACTTTACCCACTGATATCATATCTGTTCTAGTGTAGGGTAAAGGCCTGCTTTCATGTCTTATTAATTTGTGCATCTCTTTAATCTTCTCTCTCTAAAAATCTCTTTAATCAAAGTTTAACAGTTGTACATAGACCAATGCATCATTTGGTTCTTAATAATTGCACACATGTAAATACACGCTCGTGTGTGTTTCCACAGATATGATATTATATAGGAGACAGACACCCAAAAAGGCCACCTGTGGCCAAGTTGTGGAAACCAGTCCAGAAACAAAATATAAAAGTCATTTATTTCATCTTTAAACTTATTTAAATAAATAAATAAATAATGCTGGACAATTCACACAGCATTATCTAGCCCCATGGTAAGCAGAGCTTGTGTTATGGGTACTAGATAACTCATATACATAATACAATATATTACATAGATAGATATTTTTTATTATACATATAAAACGACCACACATTTAAAGCACTTAGACATGTCGAAACATTACATAAAATTTGTACAATGTACCTAGATCTCACTTATTATTAAATATCAGAATTTTCTCTTTTTTTTTTTTTTTTTATTTCATCTTTATTTTGTCTTCACAAAATAAAGATGTGTCAGCCATAGCTTCGTCAATTATATAGTAACATTTTTTAATTAAATGGTTTTTGACATATTTTAATAATACAGTATTAGGTTTTTGTCTTATAATAATTGGTATTTTGTTGTAAATTTTTTTAGATATACTTTTGAAACTTTTCAAAATTTTACTTAGTCTGGTCCGAGGAACCACTACATTTGCCTTATTTCTAGTGTTATGATGATGAACCTCTGCATTTGTTACAACATCTTCAATATTTTCTAGCATATAGACTATATTTTGATAAATCAACTCACTAGCCAAGGTCATACTATTAAGTTCTTTGAATTTACCTCTACAGGAGTCTCTATATTTTAAGCCTAGTATGTATCGAATGCATCGCTTTTGCAGAACAAATATTCGATTGCAATCAGCTGCAGTGCCCCAAAACATTAGTCCATAACTGGCGCCTAAAAGCATTATTTAGGTCCATGCATCATGACATGATAATTTGATTACAATCACTGGTAATAAATGGTTTCTATGTCAATGGGCATAGACCAGACGTCTACTTTGAAAACAAATAGCTGCAATGGGTGACAAGTTGGTGCGCTGATGAGGAAGCCGTTTGTTGCAGATACAAGTACAATGTGTCCTACGAGGTGGCCGTGGACAGGAACACGGAGTACATCATGGAGTTTGCAGGGGTGAGATATTACATAATAAATATTTACCTAATTGTTTAGATGGCTGAATGACAGGAATTTTTATGATATAAATGATTTTTTTAATGTTCAATCTTAATACCTACCTATTATGACTAGTTAAGTCATAATTATTGCATGCTAGAATATAGTGAAGACAGGGCGCTATGGCGTTAATTGGGGGAGGCCTATGTCCAGCAGTGGAGTGCTATAGGCTGATGATGATGATGAGAATATAGTGAGACATGAGTGCATTATTTAGAATTAAACCACCTATATACCGTGTTTGACGAAATTAATATATTTGATTTTTGTTATGTAATAACTAAATCAATTTAAAACCAGGCCCCAACCAACCCAACTGCCTGAACTGTCCCTGAAGTTAAGCCCATATGAATGGTGTGCTGTAGTGGTGTTGGATGTAGGTGGTATGTCGTTGTAAGTGCGTGCTGTATGTGCAGGACCAGGTGCTGTACGACACGCCGGCGCGCGTCACGGTCGCCAGCAACTTCGCCAACAAGACCTACCCGCTCTTCATCACGGCGCGCCAGCAGAAAGGTGACGACTTTCTTACTTTATTTATTTTATTTTTATTATTAGCCTTTGTTGTCCCACTGCTGGGCAAGGGCCTCCCTTTTCTTTTCTCCTTCCACTCCTCGCGATCCAACGCTGCAACAGGCGACGATGGAAGATGTAGATACCTGGAGCTCGTCGCGCCATCTCATCCTGGGCCTTCCACGTCGCCTCTTAGCGTTGGGTGGGCTCCACTCTGAGGTGGTCTTTCCCCACCCACTTTCTTAGTTTATGTTGTTGTTTATTTATTTCCACCGTAGGTACACATGTTACACTTGATGTCGTTAAATACTACACATTCTAAAAGTTCAATTACATTTTTATTCTATAACACACTAACTTTTAACACGACAAAGGAAACACCATAGGGCATTGTGCAAAGAAAAGACATACCTGTCTTAAGAAATTAAAATAAAAAGATTTCTAATAATTTATCACAATAAAACTAATAATAATTTAGATAAAAGGTATGTTGAAGTATGCTTCTGTATAAGGGCATGCATACCTATCAAAGTACCTATCAAAACTAGATGACAACCGTTAGTTTATTATTAGTTCCATAGATGGCCACGCCGCTCACACAAACGGTCAGCGCCAAAATGGCGAAAGTGAAATGGCCTCATACCGTCGATAAATGACCTAATCAACTTAACTTAGAGTCTAATATTTATTATTATAGTTTATCCTCTCAACTATGCACCCTCGTCTACAGCAAAATTGTTTTTAACATTCTTGACAAGTCATAGCCGATGTATTTAATTAAGTATGTATATTTGTTATTTGTGTACCTATTGAAAATAAATGATATTTCTTATAATTGAGTTCAGTGTTGTTGACCAGTGTCCCCCTTGCAGGCGTGTTCTCGTGGCAGCTGCCCGTGGTGGTGGCCTCCTCCTCGGGCTCCATCCACCAGTTCAGCAACATATCGCGCACACTCTGTCCGCACAACAACATGTTCGCACAGGGCGAGGACTCCTGCGGTACTATAACACATGTTTCACTATAAACTAGTTTAGACTTCAGTGTAAATGTAAGCGGGTTCAATAAGCTTGCTGTTGGAAGAACACCACCGTTTCATCCGTAAGAATCAGAATAAGGTGCTGTTTAAAAAGCCCTCAGAAAAGCCCTCACCCCTAGGTGAGCATCACGGGTAATAAACAATAAGCTAGAATCTAGATAAAAGTAGAAATAAGATTAGTTTTAACATTTGTATATGTGTATAGTAAAGGGCCGAATTCATCAACAACTGAATCATTCACTCTGTTCTTAGTGGAATCGGTCAACAGAGCTATTTGACCGTCTCTGTGAGCGAATCCCTCGCGTAAACCGCTCCGGTATATCTGTTCTGTGAGGACTTATTGCTGAAAGACAAATAGACTATGTGTTACAATCACAATTGCAATATTCAAAATAACGGCAAGCAATCCTTTGTGAATAAAGCTTGTCCTAGACAGACGGGGCTAGTACAAAAAAAAACATTTAAATACGTACAACACAAATTATTGTGATGGTCGTCCTTACAATGCGCGTCTGCCTCGGAGAGTCTTAAAGAGGCCAGGCCCATACACCCATAGTTTCTACGAGGGATCCAGTTTAAACGAGGGATCTGGTTTTAACGAGGGATTCGCTCACGGACACCTTCAAACAGCACTGCCGGTTAGAATTTGACAAATGTTTTCTTTCTGTTCACGCTTCAGTCGACGGGAGATGGATTAAGGTCTACTGTGGCCCTTTGATACGTAAATACCTATTTTAGTAGAAACACTGATTCATTGTTGTTGCTTCTGTGAAGGAACATTATCTAAAGGGCACTTTGTAGAATAGAAAGACATATGTATTTCTATTTGTAATAAATAACACATAAGTTTAAGGATTTTGTAGTCCTTTTTTGACACGACAAAGATTTTCTACATTAAGTTTTACTGCTATTTTAACTGTAGGACGTCTTTGTGAGTGAATCCCCCACGGAAACTGGCATACTCGGTTTCATGCTGAGTCAAATCTGTCATTGTTGTGTGACGATGTTGTGCTGATATTCTTGCTTTGGTCCTGTCGTGGCTCAAATATATGGGTAATATCTTTTCAATAGATGACTTTGTCTCGTTTGAAATGGACTAAACCTAAACAGGCTCGACAAATACGAAGTTTCTGTGAGGGATTCACTCAAAACCATAGACGTTGAAACAACTCTGCTAAACGTTTTCAATAGCTCACATGTTTAAATTTCAAATCAATACAATGCACTCTCTCAATATTCTTTCTCTCAGCTCAACCCACCCACTGCTGGGCTTCCCCAAAGGCTCGCCGTAGAATACTCTTAAATTAAAACTTTTGAATATCATGGTTATTAACACAAAAGTCCCTTATAACGGGATTATTTACCATGATTTGATTTTGAACTCAAAAATCATGGTACTAAATATCCCGTTATAAGTGACTTTTACTCTTATATTGTTGACCTCTCTGGCGCCGCCGCAGGAAGTTACGGGTTCGATTCCCACCTCGGGACAAATATTTGTCTAATGCATATCAATTATTTCGCTTCCATCACACAAGGTCTAAGATGATGCTGTGGACTATCCCGCACAGTTCCACATGTATCTTCTACAGACCGCCCCCCTGACCCTCCGCTCGTTTGCAGACACGCCGGTGACCAACACGCCCATCATCCACCTGACCTCGTCCTCGCCGGATCCCATCAAAGTCACCATCAAGGTAAGATCAAATTCATTTACTTTGCGAAACATATGTAGGTAATGTTCAATTAAAATGGAATCATGTCAAACGACACTATTAAGACTCCGCTGTCTGTCCGTCCGTCTGCCCGTCTGTCACCAGGTTGTATGTATCTCATGAACCGTGATAGTTACATAGCGGAAATTTTATATAAATAATTGTTTTCTGAGATCTTGTAAATGAGAGTAATATACAACACACGTGTGATCTCCAGGTGGAGACTGTGCAAGACTTCTACATAAAGCTGGACCGAATGACCAACGTGAGCAGCGCGCCCAGCCAGCCGCAGTACTACTTCTACCCGTTCGACCAGGGCGCCGCCTCGGGCCTGGTCGCGCAGGGCGTGCGCCGCAAGCAGCTGTGCCGCGAGCAGCTAGACGACCAGGAACAGACTATACTCGACAGGTATTGTAGCCTAGCTTGGTGTTGGACGATGTTGTGTGGATCGTCCGCTCTTGTTATTTCGCGACCGTTCACTCGCTCCTCCAGTACGGCGCAGAGCTGTGGGGGCGCGCAGTAGCGTGGGACACGCCGGCGGTACACTTCTTTGCATCGCTCCGCTACGTTGCCTTCCATCGTCATCCTCCAGGTAGTGATGCATGTTAGGCAAAACCTGGAGCGGTTCAAGACGCGTGGAGATCACCACACGCGATGCTTAACACTCGCTGAGCTGGCAGCTATCTGCGGTGTCACACAGACTGGCTAAGTCGGACAGACTTAGCACGTGCTGGGACCCGCGTTGTACAACAACCTACCGGATCAGGTACTCACAGCACCTAGTCTCTAAATTCAAGCGGAGACTTATATCGTGGCTCGTCGAGAAGGCGTTCTATAGTGTAGTAAACGAATACGTGTAAAAAATATTTTAGGACTAAGAATTATTTTGTATTGTACTACTTTTATGGCAATAAATTGATTATTCTAATTATTAATTACACTATATATTTGTATAGGTACTACGAGATGGCGAATCTGTACAAGACGACCGGCTGGCTGTCGCGGCCCAAGAGCGTCATCCTGCTGATCGAGTCCGACGACGACCTGTGCGCCGTCGTCTCCATACAGAACTTCTCGGTGAGTGCTGGCCACTGCCCCTGGCTTTGTTTGTGGTAGGTGTAAGGCAGCCTAAACTGTAAAAGAATATTTAGAATCAGTTCAGTAATTCCGGGAATCAGGTACCCATTACAATCTTTTTCTGTCAAAGTTATAATAACAAATGTTTCAATTCGTACTTGGTTACTTTCCTTACCAAAAACTAGATGGCGCTAGAAAGAAAACACTAAACAACCAAAAAACTGGATCAAAAACCGTTGCGTTTTAAAGATCTAAGCATATATAGGGACAGTCGGACAGCGGGAAGCGACTTTGTTTTATACTATGTAGTGATAATAGTAAATAATTGCAGTGCCCCGTGTTCGACAACGAGCGCGACATACTGTACGACGGGTACTACCTGACGATGACGCGCCGCGGCGGGATCACCCTCACGGTGCGTATGGAACCAACACTGCCTTCTCGCTAATTTAATTATATCACTAATTATTTGAACTTCTCGTCATCCATACCGCAATGCTTGAAAACAACAGTTTTCAAACAGGCACCTACGCAACTGAGACGTGGACACTCACGGTAGGGCTGCTCCACCAAAGCCGCTCAGCGAGCTATGGAAAGAGCTATGCTCGGAGTCTCTCTGAAGGATGAGATTCGTAACGAATATAGTTGTCCGATTGGCCCTCCATTCATTAGAAGGTGAAATCAATTTCACCTTCTAATCATTATGGCCTCCACTCAGCAGTGGGTGTTACCGGCTGGGTAGATAGATAGACATAAAATAAAAGACTTAACTAATAATAATAACTAATACTAATTATTAATAGTTTATTCTTTTATTGCAATAGAAGTAGAATGGATTTTAAATTCAATTAATTTGAATTCTCTGCCATCCCTCTCGCAGCAAGACACCTTCCCCATCGGGTTCTACATAGTGTTCATAGTGAAGACATCGGACGCGGACTGCACGGGGCAAGCGGGACCCGGTGGGGCGAACGAGACAACCTCCATACTGCACTACTTCCGGTGGGAGCAGGCGCGGGACACTGTCGCCGTCAACACTAACGATGGACGCGTCAAGACTTTCAGGTATGTGTGATTTACGGACGCGTGACTCATTGACTCCTGACTCATTGACCCGTGACTCATTGACTCTGACTGTACGGGGCACTATTTAGACTTCTCTTTTTTTTAATATATATTTGTACCGTGTAAGAAGCAGTTAACAAATGCCAGTGTTGCAACAGTTTCAGGGTGATATCGACGATCTCGTACCAGGAGTACCTAGTGGGTGCGGGCGCGGCCCTGGCCTTCTTCCTGGCCTTCTACGTGGCCTTCCTCGTGGCGCTGTGCGTGCAGACGCGCCGCCGCACCAGGGACCGACTCACGGAAGGTACTCACTCATGTACTATTGGTTGCGCGACACGTGCTCGGCTTCACTCATTCAGAGTATTAACGTTCGACGTAAGGTAGTCCAGTAGGTCGTAATGAATAGATAACCCTATATATATATCTAATGCTTCCGTTGTACAGAAGGCACATCTTCTCCTCCCACCGCCCTGGCACCGGACGTGGTCACCAACGCGCTCCGCAGGAGGACCCGCGACACCAGCGCCGACCACGGAGACGCGACCACAGCCTGTGAGTACCGACACTAGGACCCCCCGCCCCCTTTTTAAAAGGGTGACGTCACTGTCGCCCTCGTCTTGGTAGTCTTCCAGTGAAAGAAAACACGAAGTCGTCGTGGCAGTTGAATTTATTCCATAGCAGAGGTCCGTTCCGTCCGACAACTCGAGCGAGAATGACTTCCGGGCCAGAATTTCCGCTATATGTATAGCAAAGCTTAGTAACCCGTCGAACAATCGCGTCGCGCAGCTAAGAGTTTCACTTGTTACAATGTTTTTCTACCTTACTCTATTCTATGACTAAGCGAAGTAGTTTAACAATCAAATTAACCTTCAAAATTAGGTTTTCATATTAAGTTAAGCTCTTTGCGCCGACATACACAATTACACATAGCTTGCTGACATTCCAAGATAATAATTAAATTAATAGTAAATGTTTGCGTGTTCAGCTCTGTCGTCCCCGTCCGACACGGAGTCTTCGTCCTCGGAGGCGGAGGAGGTTCAAGACCGAGACTGGCACCGCCTCAGCGGCAAGCTGTGTCTCGCCAACCTGTCCAGGTGAGACTTATTGCAACTATAAAGGGATCTCTTACACATTTTTAATCATTTATTAAATTTTTTACCTCCAATATTATCGAATAGGAAATGGTGTGGATTTCAAAGAACAATAACATACATTATTATTTATTAGATGCGCCCCGCGGCTTCGCGTGGAAATCTGTGTGTCAAATGGTTTATTAAACCTTCCTCTTGAATCACTCTATCTATTAAAAAAACCGCATCAAAATCCGTAACGTAGTTTTAAAGATCTAAGCATACATAGGGACAGACAGACAGCGGGAAGGGACTTTGTTTTATACTATGTAGTGTATTATATACTAATAATCTGTTATGTTCGTTGTCAGATGTCGTTCCCGCGTGCTGCAGGCTCGCTCCCGGCTTTACTTGTGGAACGTGCTGACGGTCGCCGTCTTCTACACGCTGCCCGTCGTGCAACTAGTCGTCACCTACCAGCGGGTAAGTGCTAGTTCGATTCCCGCCTCCGGACAAATGAGTGTACGATCTGCAGATATTTGTTTCAGGTGTTCTGGTCGTTTTCTATGTGTAATAATAAAATATCTATCTATGTAATGTATTGTATTAAGTATATCAGTTATCTAGTACCCATAACACAAGCTCTGCTTAGCTTGAAGCTACATGCTTTGTGGATTATCCAGCATTATTGATTACAATGGTTATTCCCAGCTGCTGAACCAGTCGGGCAACCAGGACCTGTGCTACTTCAACTTCCTGTGCGCGCACCCGCTGCTCGTGGTCTCCGACTTCAACCACGTCTACTCCAACCTGGGCTACATCCTGCTGGGCTTCCTCTTCCTAGGTAACACCACCTCTAGACCATTCCCAGCGGCTGAAGAGTACAAATGTAAATGGTGTGTCAAGTTAGTGATGTGTCCATTAACTGTGTGTTGTATGTTGTAGCGCGCGTGAGGAGGAGACACAAAGAGCACCAGGAAAAAACGGAACAAGAGGTATGTATATACATCTGTCTCCAAAACTATCTGCTAAAGTTCTATAATCCGATCCGATATTATCCATGTATATTTTCCAAATTGTATTATGAGTGTGTTCTTTGTAAAGAATTAAATCTGTAGAGTGCGTGTGTAACTCGAAAGAGTTGTTGAAGATTCGCGGCTCAATGGTGCGCAAGTTGGAAGTGTGCTCTGTGTCCGCGAGAACAGCTGCGCCGCGATGACAGTGGATCAAGAGGGACAGTGGCCGGCCGGCTCCACTCGGCCGTCGGCTCGCGGGAACATGCACGGCCGCGTAACATCTTTAACCCTTTTAAACGCTCCTTTAAAAGTTTAAATGACGTGCCCCGGTCACTGATGGTGCCTCGTGTCCGCATATTTATCTGTGTCTATATATTTTGTGTCTTTGATTGTGTATTTGTATATAGATGTTTTGTATGAGTCCTGTACTCAAATACACATTATTTATTTATTTTAATTATTATTCCAGAAGCAGCTGGGCATCCCGCAACACTTCGGGCTGCTTTACGCGATGGGCGTGGCGCTGGTGTCCGAGGGCCTGCTGTCCGCCGCCTACCACGTCTGTCCCAACAGCATGAACTTCCAGTTCGGTCAGTACTATCTACTGCAGTAACCACTAGTCAGACAGAAGCAGCTGGGCATCCCGCAACACTTCGGGCTGCTTTACGCGATGGGCGTGGCGCTGGTGTCCGAGGGCCTGCTGTCCGCCGCCTACCACGTCTGTCCCAACAGCATGAACTTCCAGTTCGGTCAGTACTATCTACTGCAGTAACCACTAGTCAGACAGAAGCAGCTGGGCATCCCGCAACACTTCGGGCTGCTTTACGCGATGGGCGTGGCGCTGGTGTCCGAGGGCCTGCTGTCCGCCGCCTACCACGTCTGTCCCAACAGCATGAACTTCCAGTTCGGTCAGTACTATCTACTGCAGTAACCACTAGTCAGACAGAAGCAGCTGGGCATCCCGCAACACTTCGGGCTGCTTTACGCGATGGGCGTGGCGCTGGTGTCCGAGGGCCTGCTGTCCGCCGCCTACCACGTCTGTCCCAACAGCATGAACTTCCAGTTCGGTCAGTACTATCTACTGCAGTAACCACTAGTCAGACAGAAGCAGCTGGGCATCCCGCAACACTTCGGGCTGCTTTACGCGATGGGCGTGGCGCTGGTGTCCGAGGGCCTGCTGTCCGCCGCCTACCACGTCTGTCCCAACAGCATGAACTTCCAGTTCGGTCAGTACTATCTACTGCAGTAACCACTAGTCAGACAGAAGCAGCTGGGCATCCCGCAACACTTCGGGCTGCTTTACGCGATGGGCGTGGCGCTGGTGTCCGAGGGCCTGCTGTCCGCCGCCTACCACGTCTGTCCCAACAGCATGAACTTCCAGTTCGGTCAGTACTATCTACTGCAGTAACCACTAGTCAGACAGAAGCAGCTGGGCATCCCGCAACACTTCGGGCTGCTTTACGCGATGGGCGTGGCGCTGGTGTCCGAGGGCCTGCTGTCCGCCGCCTACCACGTCTGTCCCAACAGCATGAACTTCCAGTTCGGTCAGTACTATCTACTGCAGTAACCACTAGTCAGACAGAAGCAGCTGGGCATCCCGCAACACTTCGGGCTGCTTTACGCGATGGGCGTGGCGCTGGTGTCCGAGGGCCTGCTGTCCGCCGCCTACCACGTCTGTCCCAACAGCATGAACTTCCAGTTCGGTCAGTACTATCTACTGCAGTAACCACTAGTCAGACAGAAGCAGCTGGGCATCCCGCAACACTTCGGGCTGCTTTACGCGATGGGCGTGGCGCTGGTGTCCGAGGGCCTGCTGTCCGCCGCCTACCACGTCTGTCCCAACAGCATGAACTTCCAGTTCGGTCAGTACTATCTACTGCAGTAACCACTAGTCAGACAGAAGCAGCTGGGCATCCCGCAACACTTCGGGCTGCTTTACGCGATGGGCGTGGCGCTGGTGTCCGAGGGCCTGCTGTCCGCCGCCTACCACGTCTGTCCCAACAGCATGAACTTCCAGTTCGGTCAGTACTATCTACTGCAGTAACCACTAGTCAGACAGAAGCAGCTGGGCATCCCGCAACACTTCGGGCTGCTTTACGCGATGGGCGTGGCGCTGGTGTCCGAGGGCCTGCTGTCCGCCGCCTACCACGTCTGTCCCAACAGCATGAACTTCCAGTTCGGTCAGTACTATCTACTGCAGTAACCACTAGTCAGACAGAAGCAGCTGGGCATCCCGCAACACTTCGGGCTGCTTTACGCGATGGGCGTGGCGCTGGTGTCCGAGGGCCTGCTGTCCGCCGCCTACCACGTCTGTCCCAACAGCATGAACTTCCAGTTCGGTCAGTACTATCTACTGCAGTAACCACTAGTCAGACAGAAGCAGCTGGGCATCCCGCAACACTTCGGGCTGCTTTACGCGATGGGCGTGGCGCTGGTGTCCGAGGGCCTGCTGTCCGCCGCCTACCACGTCTGTCCCAACAGCATGAACTTCCAGTTCGGTCAGTACTATCTACTGCAGTAACCACTAGTCAGACAGAAGCAGCTGGGCATCCCGCAACACTTCGGGCTGCTGTACGCGATGGGCGTGGCGCTGGTGTCCGAGGGCCTGCTGTCCGCCGCCTACCACGTCTGTCCCAACAGCATGAACTTCCAGTTCGGTCAGTACTATCTACTGCAGTAACCACTAGTCAGACAGAAGCAGCTGGGCATCCCGCAACACTTCGGGCTGCTGTACGCGATGGGCGTGGCGCTGGTGTCCGAGGGCCTGCTGTCCGCCGCCTACCACGTCTGTCCCAACAGCATGAACTTCCAGTTCGGTCAGTACTATCTACTGCAGTAACCACTAGTCAGACAGAAGCAGCTGGGCATCCCGCAACACTTCGGGCTGCTTTACGCGATGGGCGTGGCGCTGGTGTCCGAGGGCCTGCTGTCCGCCGCCTACCACGTCTGTCCCAACAGCATGAACTTCCAGTTCGGTCAGTACTATCTACTGCAGTAACCACTAGTCAGACAGAAGCAGCTGGGCATCCCGCAACACTTCGGGCTGCTTTACGCGATGGGCGTGGCGCTGGTGTCCGAGGGCCTGCTGTCCGCCGCCTACCACGTCTGTCCCAACAGCATGAACTTCCAGTTCGGTCAGTACTATCTACTGCAGTAACCACTAGTCAGACAGAAGCAGCTGGGCATCCCGCAACACTTCGGGCTGCTTTACGCGATGGGCGTGGCGCTGGTGTCCGAGGGCCTGCTGTCCGCCGCCTACCACGTCTGTCCCAACAGCATGAACTTCCAGTTCGGTCAGTACTATCTACTGCAGTAACCACTAGTCAGACAGAAGCAGCTGGGCATCCCGCAACACTTCGGGCTGCTTTACGCGATGGGCGTGGCGCTGGTGTCCGAGGGCCTGCTGTCCGCCGCCTACCACGTCTGTCCCAACAGCATGAACTTCCAGTTCGGTCAGTACTATCTACTGCAGTAACCACTAGTCAGACAGAAGCAGCTGGGCATCCCGCAACACTTCGGGCTGCTTTACGCGATGGGCGTGGCGCTGGTGTCCGAGGGCCTGCTGTCCGCCGCCTACCACGTCTGTCCCAACAGCATGAACTTCCAGTTCGGTCAGTACTATCTACTGCAGTAACCACTAGTCAGACAGAAGCAGCTGGGCATCCCGCAACACTTCGGGCTGCTTTACGCGATGGGCGTGGCGCTGGTGTCCGAGGGCCTGCTGTCCGCCGCCTACCACGTCTGTCCCAACAGCATGAACTTCCAGTTCGGTCAGTACTATCTACTGCAGTAACCACTAGTCAGACAGAAGCAGCTGGGCATCCCGCAACACTTCGGGCTGCTTTACGCGATGGGCGTGGCGCTGGTGTCCGAGGGCCTGCTGTCCGCCGCCTACCACGTCTGTCCCAACAGCATGAACTTCCAGTTCGGTCAGTACTATCTACTGCAGTAACCACTAGTCAGACAGAAGCAGCTGGGCATCCCGCAACACTTCGGGCTGCTTTACGCGATGGGCGTGGCGCTGGTGTCCGAGGGCCTGCTGTCCGCCGCCTACCACGTCTGTCCCAACAGCATGAACTTCCAGTTCGGTCAGTACTATCTACTGCAGTAACCACTAGTCAGACAGAAGCAGCTGGGCATCCCGCAACACTTCGGGCTGCTTTACGCGATGGGCGTGGCGCTGGTGTCCGAGGGCCTGCTGTCCGCCGCCTACCACGTCTGTCCCAACAGCATGAACTTCCAGTTCGGTCAGTACTATCTACTGCAGTAACCACTAGTCAGACAGAAGCAGCTGGGCATCCCGCAACACTTCGGGCTGCTTTACGCGATGGGCGTGGCGCTGGTGTCCGAGGGCCTGCTGTCCGCCGCCTACCACGTCTGTCCCAACAGCATGAACTTCCAGTTCGGTCAGTACTATCTACTGCAGTAACCACTAGTCAGACAGAAGCAGCTGGGCATCCCGCAACACTTCGGGCTGCTTTACGCGATGGGCGTGGCGCTGGTGTCCGAGGGCCTGCTGTCCGCCGCCTACCACGTCTGTCCCAACAGCATGAACTTCCAGTTCGGTCAGTACTATCTACTGCAGTAACCACTAGTCAGACAGAAGCAGCTGGGCATCCCGCAACACTTCGGGCTGCTTTACGCGATGGGCGTGGCGCTGGTGTCCGAGGGCCTGCTGTCCGCCGCCTACCACGTCTGTCCCAACAGCATGAACTTCCAGTTCGGTCAGTACTATCTACTGCAGTAACCACTAGTCAGACAGAAGCAATATAATATATATATATATATATATATATAATGATAAAAAATATATATCTACAATATTTAACGTACTTTCCCTCCACGTGGCACGCACGGATGTGGGACGCCCTGTATATTTCAAGAGAAAAGACCGAGGCTGTTCATAAATGAATGGCCGACTGTTGTTAACTATAATAAAGAATGAGTGGTAAAAAACCCAATTTATGGTGTTATTTATTAACTTATATTTTATTTATCCTTGCAGACACATCGTTCATGTACGTGACGTCAGTGCTGTGCATGGTGAAGATCTACCAGGCGCGGCATCCCGACATCAACGCGCGCGCGCACGCCACCTTCGGGGTGCTGGCGCTCATCATATTCATAGGTGAGTAGTGCAGTGCCCACGCATGTCCAGCGCTGGACGTGCCGACTGTGGACAACGGGCGTGACGCCGGTATCATCCCGAAATCACAAAAAATGGTTCGGAAAGTCATTCCGGAGCCGTGCGTTCCCATCAGCACGATCTAGCGCTGGTCCACTTTTACTAGCGACATCTAGTTAAGCTTTTGATTTGTTTGGTCGTAGTTCCACATTTCGCCGTTAGACACTTGGTGCATTGGTGATCGCAGAGGAGGTGGTCAATATACACAGAGTAAACCTGTGTGTGTTCGCAGCAGAACGAGTTTCAATTCAATGTGGACGGAGCTACTAAATGTGTCTGTTTTGTAGAATAATGTCATCTCTTATAATGTGTCGCTTCCTACTTCTTATTTAGGTGATGTATCTTACCTACATGAAACACAGAGTGCGAAGCGATAACCGATGGTACTTTTATTTTTGGCAATGGAAGCGCTGAGGAAGGCTTAAGGTTTAAGGCTGTAACCCTGTTTTACTGTTCCACGTTTCGGCGGAGCCGTTGGAGCGCGTCCGAGATGCATGGGGGTAGTAGTTGCGCTTGTGCAGCGCCGTTCAGTAAACGCCTATCAGTAAATGTTAACACTTTGACTGCGATTTTTTTTCGACGACTGCGATCTTTTTTTTAACCTAAAAAATTCGTGCTGCCGCTCTACACAGCGGTTGTGTTGCGCCGCACATGCGTTTCGTTCGAAAAATATTACGGCTGTGCTGAGTCATACAGATCTGTATTTTCTCAGCCGCTGCGCTAGTGTAGATTTACGCATATAAGTCACTTGTAGAAAACACATACCGTGTGATTTCAGCACTCAAAGTGTTAACAGCGCGCTGCCCAGCGGCGCGGCGCGTCCAGCGGGGACTATAACACCAGCCTTACAGTTATATCGTGACCTATCTTTTAGTATATATTCCTCTGGCTCTAGTACAACTGGTACATTGGTCCTGCAGGTCTCGTGGGCGTGCTGAACGCGAACCTGTACTTCTGGGTGGCGTTCACCGCGCTGCACCTCGTCACCTGCCAGGTGCTCACCTTCCAGATATACTACCTCGGCCGGTTCAAGATCGGTGAGTACTGACTGTGTCCCACTGCTGGGGAAACAACTCACCCCCTTTGTCACGTCGCTCGTGATATAGCTCCCAGTAGGTTATATTTAAACCACACATCAAGAGATCGAAGACGTTTACTAATTAGCCTGTGGTCATTGTTAGGAATGTGTGAGTGGTATGTCGGCGACATGTCTCGACACGAACGTCTGGTATCAGCGAGATACGAACTTTAGCAAAACTGCCCGCCGGGGGGCGCCTCGGGCGCCGCTAATTGTATACATTCCCTTAAATCTGACTTAATTCTTCATTTCAAATTAAACTGACAACAATGGAAACGAAGTATTCGAAATGCTGATGTATTTGATGTACAGCATTACTATAATTTCCCCAGATGGCGGTACTCTGTACCGCGCGTGCATCATGCTGTCCCGCGGCGGACGCGCCGCACTCACGCCCACACACATCGGCCGCGGCGCCATGCTGCTAGCCGCTAACTTGGCTAACTGGGCGCTAGCGGTCTACGGGTAACTATACAACTAGGCTATAAGTCAGCTCTTACAACTAGGCTATATGTCAGCTCTTATAATTAGGCTATATGTCGGGTCTTATAATTAGGCTATATGTCAGGTCTTATAATTAGGCTATATGTCGGGTCTTATAATTAGGCTATACGTCAGGTCTTATAATTAGGCTATATGTCGGGTCTTATAATTAGGCTATATGTCAGGTCTTATAATTAGGCTATATGTCGGGTCTTATAATTAGGCTATATGTCAGGTCTTATAATTAGGCTATATGTCGGGTCTTATAATTAGGCTATATGTCGGGTCTTATAATTAGGCTATATGTCGGGTCTTATAATTAGGCTATATGTCGGGTCTTATAATTAGGCTATATGTCAGGTCTTATAACTAGGCTGAAGTTACTACTTTATTTTTTTGTTATCGTATTGTATAATTTTCTTAGTATCGTATCGTTTTTACAACGACTTAAAAATTAAAATTAAACAATAAAACTTCGTTTTTTTAAGTTTGAAACCTTGATTGAACGTATGTTACAGGGTGACCCAGCACAGCCGCGACTTCGCGTCGCACCTGCTGCTCGTGCTGATGAGCAACCTGTTCCTGTACACCCTGTTCTACATCATCATGAAGCTGCTGCACAGAGAGAGTATAAGGTGGATCAGGTCAGTCGCAGCGTCGCTCTCAAGAGACTCGCTTACTATGTACTTCTAATCGAGTCAAATACTATTTGACGTGTGATGGTTTTTATTGTTGTTAGTTGATGTGAGTTGTGTTGCCCACAGCTGGGTGTACATCGCGCTCACGTACACGGTCTGGTTCTCCTCCAGCTACTTCTACCTCGACCAGAGCACCAACTGGGCGGTGAGTACATATACATACCTTTGTTCCTATAATATACCCATACCATAAAATATGGCTACTGGATGGATATGGGATCATAATTCATCATCATCAGCCCATGTTAGTCCACTGCTGGACATAGGCCTCCCCCAATGAGCGCCATAGCGTCTGTCTTCAGCTTGACGCATCATAAATATCCCGCAAACAATATTAGCTGAACTCACTTGGGATTGTCGATCAAACTGTCCGTGAATTGATTTGTTTACAATTGAACTGTAGGTAATACTAGCATATAGCTTGTGTGCGGTTATTTCCATGGAGACAAACGTTCAATGTATTCGATCCAACAAGAAATAGTCAAAGTAATGGATTATTTTATTTTATTTTAAGCCATTACTGTCCCACTGCTGGGCAAAGGCCTCCCTTTTCTCCTTCCACTCCTCGGTCCAAACCCCTTTCCATTATGAATGTACACTCCAATGGATTATGTCGGTACAAAAATTATAAAATTGGAAATAAAAAGTCACAGTTTACTGTAGAGCTTTATAATGACGCCAGTTCCAACTGACACCTGTATTGCGTCAAAAAAAAATCAAATATATTTATTGCGTCAAACATGGTACAAAGGTTGTTTAGTTAAGAAATGCACTCATGTCTCACTATATTCTAGCATGCAATAATGATGGTGACAAATTAAATTAGGTATTATTATTTATCATTTAAAAACTCACGATAGGGCTGGTCCACCAGTTCAAAGTCGCTCAGCGAGCTATGGAAAGAGCTATGCTCGGAGTTTCTCTGAAGGATAGGATTCGCAACGAATACATCCGACAGAGAACCAAGGTTATCGACATAGCTCTGAGAATTAGCAAGCTGAAGTGGCAGTGGGCCGGCCATATCTCGCGTTGAACCGACGGCCGATGGGGCAAACGTGTTCTTGAGTGGAGACCACGACTCGGTAAACGTAGTGTAGGACGCCCAACGACCAGGTGGGATGACGACCTGCGAAAGACTGCAGGTAGATGCTGGATGCGGCAAGCTGGAGACAGGGCGCTATGGCGCTCATTGGGGGAGGCCTATGTCCAGCAGTGGACTGCTATAGGCTGATGATGATGATGATGATTTAAAAACTCACGTCATGTCATTCAGAATAATCAATATATTAGTAGCAGAAATAGTGTAAGTCAGAAAATAATTTTTAAAAGGAAGAAATATATTGCTACTGGGCAAAGGTCTCCCCGAATCTAACAATATGTTTTGTTTAAATTCCCAGCTGACCCCCGCGCAGTCCCGCCGCCACAACCGCGTGTGCTCGCTGCTGCAGCTGTACGACTCGCACGACGTGTGGCACTTCGCCTCCGCGACCGCCATGTTCTTCTCCTTCAACATGTACCTCACCATCGACGACAACCTCGCCACCGTCTCCAGGAACGATATTATGGTCTTCTAGGAACTAAAACCTCAACGTTTCTTGAAATTTGAAAAACGTCAAGTTAACTAATTGGTTAGTGATTGAAAAACGCTTTGGATACGAAAGTGGAAAATTATTATTTAAAAGATTGCAGAGAGTTTTCAGTAGATTTTGAGAAAACTGGGTCTAGTGAGATAGATACGGAACATATAAACAATTTGAAACGGCGCGGCGCGGACGGCGCGAATGATTCAGATAAGAAAGGACTCTGCGAGACGTAATGGTAGGAAATGTTGCTCCATTATGCCAATGCATGCTCTTTAATATATTTCATATGATGAAGTGGCATGGTGTTTGTAAAAAGTGGAATAGAAGTATCTAATAGCAATAATACATTCACTGCCCAGCCTCTGCGATACGACCCTCATGGACGCGCCGCGTCTCCGCGTTACGGAAGGCGTCCATATGCGTCATGGTTCATGAAAGTGGTTTTGTTTGAACCGAGACTTTCCCTAAAATTATTTGACGTAGCTAGATTATGTTTCAAGTGCCTAAACGCATTAGATTACTCATTTTTTCGCCTTTAAAGTTGGAGTTACAAATACTTGTCAGGGTGACGGTTGACATAATTAGTATTTGATGTGTCAACCATCACCCCTTTAACATGGAGGCAGTTAAGACGACTTCGGTCGGAATGATGACTGCTATAATTTTTTTTTAAATGGTATCTAGAAACTAAACATCATTTTTGTGTAGATTATGTTCAATGGCCTAAAGATGTTAAATTGTTGCCATCAACACAACAAAAAGATGCAAGCCGCCATGCGCCAGGCTGTGACGGACGTTTTATTTAAATGATCTCATATTATAATGTGGCACAACGCCTTCTAGCCGTCAGGAGCATGTAGAATGTACGTTATATTTATAGTCAATAGACCTTCTTTTGAACAACACCTCACCACCACCGTGTCACCTGATGGAAAGATATTAATAGTAGGTACACTCAACGACACTGCACGTACACGCTTTTGTAACATTGAACAGGGTTTCCCGTATTTTTGCTTTGACTGTACAGTCAAAGCACACAAGTGTACACTTATGACGATTATTTGAACCGATGTTAAGTTAGGCACAAAGGCTACTTTATACATAATAGATTAACAGACTATTTAATACCGACCTAGTTTAAAAATGTAAAGGTAATTTAAGCAAATCACTTTGTAGGTGCCTAGTCTAGGTACAATCAGCGTCAAATTGATATGAGCGTCTAGAGTAGTCAAAATGATCTGAAAAATATAAAATAATTTTGATATACGCAGTTTGAATCAACATATTGTTGTATATAAATAATATGATACAATGATTAGTGAGATATTTTGAACACCTTGAGTGCTTTCAACTATATGATGATTCGAACTGCGTAAAGTAAAGTAAATATTTATTGCATCAAATACATGTAAATAGGGTACATAGGTGGTGTATGTTTACATAAGACACAATGTATTTCTACCTTTGTGGCGTGCGAAATCTGGTTACAATAATTGTCACTTAATTTAAATTTGCACATACTTAGTAAATAAATCGAATATCATAATTAATAAATTTAAATAAAACTGATAATGAAAAGCTAGAGATGTCATTTGCTTAAATCTACATCAATTTGCTTTCACGTTTTTCAGTTCATTTTGAGTACTCTAGTCTAGACGCTCATATCAATTTGACGCTATCTGTACTTGTTAGTCAAGAAACGAACCAAAGCTTGTTAATAAGTACATCGGCGCGGCTCGTGATTACTTGGTACAAGAGTGAATCGGAGCCAACCCTTATGTCTATGTAGGTAAGGTTCAAAACTAATTATATGCATGCCGAGGCTTTCAATCGATTTTTTTTATAAATAATCTAATTGTTCTGAGTTGAGTACATTGTGTGTGAATTTTATAGCTCAGTACATATCTATCTGAATGTATGTACTAGATATTTTTCTGTTAGTTTGCGCTAGATATTTTTCATATTTTAGATTATTCGAGTTTTGTGTAAATTATAAAGCTCAAGATCATGTAGCCTCTCTATTAGTTGGTGCTAAATATTTATATGATTTGTTTGAATTAGTTAGTCAATTCGTTAAATGATAAACAAAGAAAATGTATCGGCGTAAGGTGCTACTGTAGTATTATTGAAAATTTTAAAAAAACTTATTAAATAAAACTTAAATAAAAATCTGTAAAATGAGTGTTAACTGATTGTTATCGCCATTTTGAATTTATCTTGTATCTACCTTCTTTAAAACATGGTTTTTATAATGCTACCTGCATTATAAAAACCATGTTCACTTCACATCGTCCAAGAATATATTGAACAAATTATTAAACTTTGATAGATTTAGTTTATTTAGCACATAAATAGTCATAGTATTAACACTTTGACTGCGATTTTTTTTCGACGACTGCGATCTTTGTTTTAACCTATGCCATTCGTGCTGCCTCTCTACACAGCGGTTGTGTTGCGCCGCACATGCGTTTCGTTCGAAAAATATTAAGGCTGTGCTGAGTCACACAGATCTGTATTTTCTCAGCCGCTGCGCTAGTGTTGATTTACGCATATTAGTCACTTGTAGAAAACACATACCGTGTGATTTCAGCACTCAAAGTGTTAATGTACTCACAATATCAGCGCCCATGTTGAAACCTCAGCGGACAACTATAGGCATTATGAAAGCTTCCTAAACAAGGTCTTTGTTTGAAGAACTCTTTTGTAAAGCGTAAGCGATACTCTAACAAAGGTTGATGACTGCCGGTCAGCTGCACAATCACAAGGCCCGCATTGAAGCTTGCCCGTATAAAGTGTAGAGAAATTATTATAAGCAATTATACAAAGGGTATTATCGAGTTTATTTACCTAATTGTCCAGACGTTTCAACAAAGTCAAACTCAATATCATTTATTTCTTTAGGCTTACAAAATAAGCCTAAAGAACTTAGACAAGTCATATTTTATATAAATTATTATCAAATAAAATTATTTTACTGTTCACTTCTATTTTTTGTCCACTAGTGGAAGAAGTGAAAAAGAAACCACTAGTATGTTCATCTCTTATATGTCTAATACATGGTTATTTGCCTATTTACCAGGTTTACACACTGTCGTGGACACGGGGATGACTGGTGTAAATAAAACCGACAAATACCCGTTGTATTAGCGTAAGTTTTAATATATTTAAAGAGAAATGAATGTTGTTTCCTTTGAAAAGGGTTTAATTTCACTTGTCAATGGTGTGTTTCACTAGGTTGAAATTATTGTTTGAAGCACTGATTTCGTAGTAACTACCTGTTAAGTAACTAACGTTTAAGCCATGAATTTAAGTTTGTGTTAGTAGAAAGTACTTATGTAAATTATAAATGTTTTTTTAAAGGAGGGTTGTACCACTTAAGTAGTATGCGTGTCTAAATAATTTGGCTGATTAATGCTGAACCTTTAGATTGACAAATCAGTTAATTTGTTATTTCTCAACCGTCCAAATAAACAACATTATATTTATTATCTCTCAGAGATAATAATTTATAATGTTTTTTTTTTTTAAAAGGTTTTTTCATATTCATACTGTAGCGTCTTTATACGATGTACCGAGTCCAGCAACAACTGACGACCTCAGTGGCGTAATGGACAAAGGACCTCCTGAGACGTAGAGGTTTGCGTGTTCGATTCCGAAAGCGGGAGAAATATTTGTTTCGTGTCCTGGTGATTCCGCACAAACATTGTGTTTCATTTATGTAATAAATACACAATTTTCCACAGCTTCTGCTTACTTTGGGAATAGACAATGCTGAGTGAATTTTTTCTTAAAAAAAAAAACTGATTACATAGCATAGATAGTTATATATTCGGCGCTGAAGCGATGAATATGAATCTATGTGAAGTATGTACGTATAGCGACGCAGGAGGTTGCGGGTTCGATTCCCGCCTCGGAACAATTGTGTGTACGATCTGCAGATATTTGTTCCGGGTGTTCTGGTCGTTTTCTATGTATAATAAAAAATATCTATCTATGTAATATATTGTATTATGTATATCAGTTATCTAGTACCCATAACACAAGCTTTGCTTACCATGGGGCTAGATAATGCTGTGTGGATTGTCCAGCATTATTTATTTATTAATAGTAACACTAACACAACATGTGTGCTAAGATCAAATGGTAATGTTTCTTCGATAGAGCAAGTCAGCAGCATTCCGTGCACTTAGAATAATTAATATTCCATTATCACTGTAAAGATGTAAATAAAGCTTATTATTTATTCAAATGCATTTTCATTTAGTAAGTTTAGAAATGTACGGCTGAACGGATTTTAATGACAAGCAGGTATCGAATAGAATAGCTAGGAATGTCATCGAGTTAACTTTAAGTGAAATCAAATACTTTAATTTATTAGATAGATAGAAAACACTTTATTAAACCTCACAAAACAGAAAACAATACAGAAATAAACAATACATTAAAGTTAGTATAAAGTGCGGCCTTATCACTGAGAGCGATCTCTTCCAGGCAACCTTAGGATGATGGACTGGACATGAAGGAACAAAATAGACGGTGGTACTTAATATATATTATAGAAAAGAAAACAAATACCTACACTACATACCATAATACCTCAATAAACAAATACCTACACTACATACCATAATACCTCAATAAACAAATACCTACACTACATACCATAATACCTCAATAAACAAATACCTACACTACATACCATAATACCTCAATAAACAAATACCTACACTACATACCATAATACCTCAATAAACAAATACCTACACTACATACCATAATACCTCAATAAACAAATACCTACACTACATACCATAATACCTCAATAAACAAATACCTACACTACATACCATAATACCTCAATAAACAAATACCTACACTACATACCATAATACCTCAATAAACAAATACCTACACTACATACCATAATACCTCAATAAACAAATACCTACACTACATACCATAATACCTCAATAAACAAATACCTACACTACATACCATAATACCTCAATAAACAAATACCTACACTACATACCATAATACCTCAATAAACAAATACCTACACTACATACCATAATACCTCAATAAACAAATACCTACACTACATACCATAATACCTCAATAAACAAATACCTACACTACATACCATAATACCTCAATAAACAAATACCTACACTACATACCATAATACCTCAATAAACAAATACCTACACTACATACCATAATACCTCAATAAACAAATACCTACACTACATACCATAATACCTCAATAAACAAATACCTACACTACATACCATAATACCTCAATAAAACTTCTGAAACTATCATGGTTATTAACACTAAAGTCATTTAAAACGGGATATGATTTGATTTTTTAGTTTTCCAATATATATGTCTTCAGCTATTCCGTAATCATGGCGCATGCAACTGTGCCGAAATATTGGATAACTCAAAAATCAAATCATGGTAAATATCCCGTTTTAAATTACTTTAGTCATAATACCTCATTACAATATACAAACATTTTAATAGACTTACATATACATAAGATAGAGGTATCAATGTTTTCATAAGGATAAATAATATATATATATAATAAGTCAATTTTAATCCTTGTTTGTGTTGGAAAGAACACCCTTGATTATCCCTTCATTAAAAGTTTACCAGCTTAAATCCTCAATCAATTTCTCAAACTACGATAGCTTTTATAGTAAAAGCGGGTACTTATAGATAGATTTGTATCCTACTAGGGAAGGACATAGGCGATTGTATCCAGGGAAAAGGCGTGCGAAGCAGCGGGCAGAGGTTAGTTATTAATTAAACAACAGCTGTAGTAAGAATAATTTTATTTTACATTACCTATTGCTAAAACGAAATTACATTATATACGAGATCTAAAACAGTATTGGAAATAAAAATTTAAAATAATTTGATATGCTCCTGAGCTATCAAACTGTACAGTGCTACCAAGATATCTGTGAACTGCAAGGCTATCACGCTGATTAGCATATAACGTAACGCACGTTATCGGCGTTATTATGTGAATAACGCATGAAAAAGCGTTATTTACTATAGAATGTGTCTTTTCACGCGTTATTCACGTTAAAATTTGCGTAATAATGCTGATAACGTAGATAACGTTACGTTATGTGCTAAATAGCATGGTAGCTTTGCAAAAGTGATAACGTCACAATAGCTCTGCACTGCAGCTACTGTAGTGAACATTAATCATAGCTATAGTAAAGTATGAGGGTAGGTATAAGTATTCCTTAAGTAAAGTAAGGAATTGGTTATTCTACAAATCATTAATACAGTAACTTAAAATCACTGACTGTACAGATAACCGATATACTAAAATATATGTTACAATAATTCTCTTTTATTTACATATTGTGCGGAATTGGTACTCTTCCTAAACTGTAAACTATAGATTGATGTCGAGGTCGGCCGACAACCTACAATAATGCCATGTGTCGTTCAACATAATTATTTGTACACATAAAATATTAACACATAAATATAATCGACTACTATCACGCGACATGATCTAAAATTACCGAATTCTTCTAATTTGATACTTAAAAACTACTAAACATATCTTTACTACATTTATCTAGAATTAAAAATACGCTACTAGGCAGTTTCGTTCAGATTATTGCAAATATCTGTTCCTAACCTAGTTTTGGTGAAAAACCTATATTGACGAAAAACCACAGCCCGATCTAGGAATAACTTTTTGCATTCTCAGTTTTTCAAGTTCATCTTACCGCCATCTAGCGTCGTCGCAAGTTCGCATTTATAAGATCGATGCTCAATGATGGTTTTTATTTATTGGTATTAAATATCGCTGTAAAAGCTAATAGTTTATCCTAGCGCCATCTATTATTTCCTCCTGGAATATTTGCACGTATTTTCATGTGATCTAAAGAAATTGATACATGCTCTTAATAATTTCTTCAAGTGGCGATAGATGTCGCCATAAGCTGCTAGAATTTCTAGCAGAACTTCTTTTTACACTTCAAAGTCATTAATAACGTCATCTATGTTCTTGTAATTTCGAAGTAGCATCGATGTTCGATGATCCCCTAGTGCAATAGCTATAATAAACAGTTTAGCTATTAGATAAGTTATATGACGCAGTGACCAGTATGGTGTGAGCTCAGTCGGTCTCGCTGGGCGGGTCTTTCATGCGCCTCGCGTGGATCTTGTACATGTGGTTGCGGAGATCTTTTGATTTAAAGTATCTGAAAAAAAAAACAATGTCGATATCAGAAATATAAATGATAAATCACTTCTTATTAAATTAATATATTAAATGAGTCAGCTATTGAACGACCACAACCTATGTATACATATATACAGGCCTCCTCATCGATTTCGATGACGGCGACCCTAAGCAATCACGGATTTTTTCTATCATGAGCTCTAATATGGCTCGCTAGACCGAACTTGGTCTTGAATACTCTAAGAAGTCCTGCGGCGATGGGGTGAAGGCGAGCTTGCTTCTCGTAGGTCATCTTGGCGATCTACTATTTACAACAGAGTCAAAGCGTTTGAGGAAAATCGCATCGAGGCAATGGACGCAAGACGCTAGATACGTAAACAGAGACCTATGTATACATATATACTTAACCTAAGAACCCTGTTCTCATGTAAGTGACTTTGTATAATTTGTCTTTTTGAGAATAAATAAAATAAATAAATAATGCTGGACAATTCACACAGCATTATCTAGCCCCATGGTAAGCAGAGCTTGTGTTATGGGTACTAGATAACTGATATACATAATACAACATATTACATAGATAGATATTTTTTATTATACATAGAAAACGACCAGAACACCCGGAACAAATATCTGCAGATCGTACACACAATTGTTTCGAGGCGGGAATATAACCCGCAACCTCCTGCGTCGCAGGCGGACCTTCGCCCACCGCGCCACATCGGTCGTCATAAATTAATATTAAACAAAAAAATATGTAAGTAAAGTATGTTAGTTTTAGTAATTAAGTATTTGGTTTCGCATAGTAATATTACAAGCTCTGTATAGTTGGGGTAAGATGCTGTGATCATTAACAAACAAAACACAACAACTAGCATACTTTCTTTAAATGTAGTTAAACATTATGAGGAATATCCAGCACACATAATATGTCCACTGCTGAACATCCTTCCTCAAATGAAGGGAGTTTTCCCATAATCCCCACGCTTGGCCGGCGGATTGTCAATAGAAATAGAAAATATTTATTTACGTTTCCAAATATAAAATAATACAAATTAGGAACTAATAAAAATACAAATTAGGTACTCATTAAAATACAAATTAGGTACTCATTAAAATAATTAAACTGCGAGAAGACAGCAAGGCTACCGACTCAGTTTTAAATGCTTCATTGACGCGGGTGCCCATGCAGCGCTGGCTTTCAGCGGCGCCAGAGTACTGAGTGCGAGTGTGTTAATCGCAGTGATGGTGTCAAAATACCAAGAAGCTGCTGCCGTTGGTGTGGTTGGGGTACTTAGTAGGCTCTTACAATACGGGATGAGTTGGCGAGGTTCTTACGCGTCAAAAAGAGTTTATATAAATAGAATAGGGTCCGAGTTCACTCTGATCGGGCGCGCTCGGTCCACGTGTTTACACGCGACTAGTCATCCGAGCGTCCGAGTATACTCGTATAGTGGAAACCCGGCTTTAGCCCGTGTAAAGCAGGCATTAGTTGTACCTCTTGTCGCAAAGCTTGCAGGGGTAGTGGAACTGGTCGGGCTGTGAGTGCGCGCGCATGACGTGCCGCTGCAGCGAGCGCGCCGCCGTGAAGGAGCGCTGGCACGTGCCGCACACGTGCTCAGATGTACTGTTGTGCGACTGACGGGGAGAAAACACTTATTTAAACTAAATCAAGGTTACAAAATGACCACTTAACACTTTGACTGCGATTTCTGTTTCGACGACTGCGATCTTTTTTTTTAAGTAAAAAATTCGTGCTGCCGCTCTACACAGCGGTTGTGTTGCGCCGCACATGCGTTTCGTTCGAAAAATATTACGGCTGTGCTGAGTCACACAGATCTGTATTTTCTCAGCCGCTGCGCTAGTGTGGATTTACGCATATTAGTCACTTGTAGAAAACACATACCGTGTGATTTCAGCAGTCAAAGTGTTAAGACAAATAAATTATCAAATAAGATATAGGTCAACTAGTATTTTATGTTTGGTATTGTATTATAGTATATAGTAGATTATTGAATAAGTAAGTTAAAATTCAATCTTTTGTATTTTTCTAATTATATATGCACATGTACCCACATGTGTAGCCCCGCGGCTTCGCCCGCGTGGAAATCTATGTATCAAATGGTTTTATAACCTTCCCCTTGAATCACTCTATCTATAAAAACCGCATCCGCAATCCGTTGCGTAGTTTTAAAGATCTAAGCATACATAGGGACAGACAGACAGCAGGAAGCGACTTTGTTTTATACTATGTAGTGATAAGAATTGGATAATGATTCGTGATAGCAATAAATAATGTAAAGTTCGTAACTCACCACTCGAGTGTGTCGCTTGAGGCTCGAGTTAGTCTGGAAGGCGGACTTGCATATGTTGCACACGAAGGGGCGCTCGTTCGTGTGGGTCCGTTCGTGGATCTACAATACAATAACAACAATATCATTGAGCGCATCAGGCATGTTCGCGGAGGCGCGGGGCGCGGCGCCTGCGCAAGAGAGCGGCGTCGCTGATGCGCAGGGCACGTCGCAGCGCCCACAACTTCAATGGTCAATGTTCTATTTACTACTGCAACGTGCTGCGTTGTGCTGATAACATCATATAAACATATTGATAACTGTCAAGGTTATTGGATGTCATCATTATCATCATCAGCCTATAGCAGTCCACTGCTGGACATAGGCCTCCCCCAATGAGCGCCATTGCGCCCTGTCTTCAGCTTGCCGCATCCAGCATCTACCTGCAGTCCATCGCAGGTCGTCATCCCACCTAGTCGGAGGGCGTCCTACACTAAGTTTAGCGAGTCGTGGTCTCCACTCAAGAACACGTTTGCCCCAGCGGCCGTCGGTTCTTCGCGAGATATAACCGGCCCACTGCCACTTCAGCTTGCTAATTCTTAGAGCTATGTCGATAACTTTGGTTCTCTGCCGGATGTTAAACTCCACATTCTAGTCTACAAATCCTCTAAACATTATGGCTCTTTCTCTTTTCGTTGTCATGTTATTGACCATTTAAAATAGGTACTTTCCGAAAGAAGAAAAAGATCAACAGGAATCTCAACTGATTTAATCTACATAAATTATGAAATAAAAGGAGGCGAGATAGGAAGAAATGGAGGGAGGTGTTTGGCCAACAGTGGGATAGTAACGGCTGTACCTGTAAGGTGAAGGTGTCGTAGTAGCCCTTCCCGCAGTAGGCGCAGTGGTGCTGCGCGCCGCGGGCCGCGCGCGCGTGCGTGTGCATGTGCCGCGCGCGCTGCGCCTCCGACCCGAACATCTTGTCGCAGATAGAGCATTGGTGCTTCTTCTCCTGCAACATACAAACACAATACATACTTTAATAAAGCATCCATAAAGTGTACGATTTATTTATAAACCGCACATTTGCACTTCTGCAAGCGTTGCATTTTTACCTACCTAAGCTTGGTTACAGCTCAGTACGCGTTGTGCCCCGCGGTTTCATCCGCGTGCTGATAGATATTATGGATAATATACAATATAATCTTTATGAATTGTAGCCTATGTGTTATTCTGATATGTAAGCTATATTATTGTGAAGTTTCATCAAAATCCATTCAGTACTTTTTGCGTGAAAGAGCAACAAACATCCTCACAAACGTTCGCGTTTATAATATTAGCAGGATGCTTACCAGATGTGTATCGATGTGCTTGTAGAGGGAATGCGAGAACTTGTACTTCTTCGGACATTCCGGACACTGGTACTTTTGCGTTTCACGTTCCTACAAATAAAAAGTAATTTTATACTACAATACAAAAATAATAATAAAATATTGTACACCATATGCACATCTTTACAAAAAGGACATTACATGCGACAAGTACAATGGGACATGTATAATATATATATAAATAATGTATCTAACAGGAATGGTTATCATATATAAATAATGTATCTAAAAGCAATGGTTATCATATATAAATAATGTATCTAACAGCAATGGTTATCATATATAAATAATGTATCTAACAGCAATGGTTATCATATATAAATAATGTATCTAACAGCAATGGTTATCATATATAAATAATGTATCTAACAGCAATGGTTATCATATATAAATAATGTATCTAAAAGCAATGGTTATCATATATAAATAATGTATCTAACAGCAATGGTTATCATATATAAATAATGTATCTAAAAGCAATGGTTATCATATATAAATAATGTATCTAACAGCAATGGTTATCATATATAAATAATGTATCTAAAAGCAATGGTTATCATTTTCTCTGTACAAAAATAACAATAAATGTGATTCAGTGCAAATGGCACGTTCATACGATGTGAAGTTAGTCGAAAGATGTTCTAATATATCGCTGTCTTTTTTTTCTAATTATATTATTTTTAACATGAAAAGTCTCTATTTGAAACATAATTAAGGTGCTAATAACAAAATATGAAGCGATGCGACCTGCAGAAGTAATACATACAAATACTGGGTCACATTTTAGTATATTATAATCATATTTCAGTCAACTTCTCCTGCGGCTAACTTCACATCGGTCCGCGAACTCTGTTTAAAGTCGACTTTGTTACCTTGCTCGTATGGGTGTTCATATGCGCCCTGAAGTCAGCCATTCCTTTGACGGGCGCCAGGCAAACCTTGCACTCTGTCATCTTCACTGGGTGCTCCCTGTAACAAACAAACATTCAATCTGTCTCCACGAATATCTTCACTTGTATTATGTTGATTTTCACCCTAATTCTTTACCTAACATAGCCTATGTTAGGTAAATAATTAGGGTGATAATTGAGGCACTAATAACTATTTCTATAAATAAATTAATCTTTGTTTACGCTCATGAAGTATATATTTAGATGACCGACGTGGCGCGGTGGGCAAAGGTTCGAATACGGCGCAGGAGGTTGCGGGTTCGATCTCGCCTCGGGAAAATTGTGTACGATCTGCAGATTTGTTCCAGGTTTTTTAGCTCCTGGGCCTGCCAGCGCGCCGCGCGCCGCTCTTGTCTACCATTGTATTGTACAGTACTCACTTGGCCCTGTGCTTCTTGAGCCCCGGCCTGGCTCGGAACACCTTGTCGCAGTCCTTGCAGGGGAAGGCTCCGTGCGCGTCCGGCGGCGCCTCCTCGGCCTGCCAGCGCGCTGCGAATCGCGCCGCGCGACGCTCTTGTCTGAAATAGTATGAAGGACACGGTAATTTTTTTTATTTATTGTTAATTTAATAGACGAGCAGCTTCTAGCTGATGTGTCTATATCACACAGTGTTGAGCTTATTCATTGTGTTACGTTTTTTACTTTATTATTTTTGTCTCGTAACCAGTTGTCGAGTTTATTCTTGAAGGCGTTTATTGATGTGGCTGATATAATATCTTCTGGTAATAGGTTCCAATTGTGCACCACTCTATTGCTAAAATGGTGCGCGGCAAGGGATTTCGTAGAGTCACATCTCTAAGGTGGTGCCCGCGGGTAGAACGTCCTTCTTTCTTTATGTAGATGTCTTGTAAGGATGGCAGGTTGTATTGGTGAGTGAGTATCTCGTAGGTCTCGATGAGGTCACCTCGAAGACGTCGTTCTTCTAGAGTAGTGAGGCGTAGTGCGTGTAATCTTCGTAGGATTTCCGTCGTAAAGCCCATGGAATCTTGGTAGCTCTTCTCCGTACACTTTCGAGCAGGTTTATCTCTTTGTGAAAGTTAGGGCTCCATGCTTGGAATCCATATTCGAGCAGGGGTCTAATATATGTCTTGTATATCTTCCGGAAGACTTCCACCGTCATTGATTGAAAGGATCTACTTCGATCGAGAGAGTGAGTCGATCTCACCTGCAGCTAACGTCACATCACACAGTCATACCTCATAGTCTGTAGCTCCTTGATCTCCTCTGTCCTCCGCTCGTGCGTGAGTCCGAAGGAGTGCCACTTCACGTGGATGAGGAACCGCTTCGGGTGGCGCACGACCAGCGCGCACGACGGACACTCGTAGTACGTGGATGATGGTGCCGTGTTGCCTGGAATGGTGAATTACACTTGAATTAAAAAACAAAACAAAAAAATGCAGAATATTTTATTTCCATCATCACCATCGTCGTCATCATCAGCCTATAGTAGGCCACAGCTGGACATAGGCCTTCCCTTTTGAGCGCCATAGCCACCCTACCTTCAACTTACCGTATCCATATTTCTATAGGCTTACAAAATAAGCACTTAGACAAGTCAAATTGTATACTTTAAATTATTATCAAATAATAAATAAGGTGTTTTTGATTTTTTGTTCACTTCAATGTTTTGTGTGACTTTCGTGAGGAGTCCGTAAGTTGTGTCAGGTCTAAAGGTCCTCTTGCTGTCTTTGATATTGTTGTTTATCTAGCACTACCTGCACTCACCATTCTTTACACACATACTATGTTAACTAGTATCGTGCTACACCGAGTAACAAGTCTATCAGGAAAGGTGTCGGACGGATCTACACAGTGAAGTTAGCTGCAGTTTCCTAACTTATCTACAAGTAGGATCCAAGTTGTTTTACCGTTCTTGACACAGTCTCTAGCGCGCTCCACGCTGCACTCGCTATAGACAAGCTCTCCTTGGAGCTTGTCCGGCGCGGCGACGCCGGCCGCGTCGCGACAGTACGGCTGCTGGTAGTCGCTATCGGCCCAGGAGGTTGGCTCCATCTTCACCAGGATGTACGAGTGGGGGTCCGGCGAGGAGGGGGGCGGGGTGCGGTCCAGCTTGAACTGTATGAGACAATTAATTCATTAATTAACACTTTGTTTTAAATAGACAAATAAAAACATATATTGTTAGTAATAAAAAGTCTATAATGTTGATGGTGATGATAATGACAACAGATAGATGCTTAAAATATTTAATTATATATTCACTCTAAAAATTATTAATGAAATTAAAATAAAACAAATATTTAATAGGGGCTTTCATACAACAGACAACATTTTCTTTGCCTTTTTTTAGATAATGGCACGGAACAAAAATATTGAGTATTGAACCCTTAGCTTGCTGTGCTGTGTGGATTGTCCAGCAATATTTATATATTTTAGTTTTTTATTATATGTATACAAAGGTAATAATATACCTACAAAATATGAATATGCCTACATAAGTTGTTTTCTAAGACAAGAATGGCCATAAAAGTTGCGCAAGTTGCGCAAACTCAATCTGTCAAACCCGTAATCGAACCCACGCCCTTCACCGCGCACCAACTAGGTCAAGACAACGCTCAGTGAGATTTACAAGATTTACGTACTCTTAGGGCTGTTTCAACAACTTCAATGCGTTTTATATGTCTTTTACTTACTTTAGGAACATCTACGGCCACGAAATTAAGCCCTGCGTGCATAGTTTCTGTGGTTTCGTTACTAAACTCGTCGTTTTCGTTGGTCTGCTCGAAATTCGGAGGCCGCAAGTACGGCCGCGTAGCTCCCTCGAAACTAATTGGAACCTGACCAAACTGCGAGAAAGCGTGCATGTTGAACTGTTCTTTGCTTTTCTCAGCAGAGACGCGGCGTTGTTTACCCATTATATTAAAATTCAGGGCATTGTTGTTGGCAGATAGGCTCACTTGAGAAAGCATATTATTTGGCATTTCATTGTGCCCGTATTGATCACTGTTGCTGTACATTCTGTTATTCTTATTTCTACGGATTCATTTCAAACGAATTCTCATCAAATTTACAGAAAATAACGCGAAAATTAGTAAACATCACGCACGAATTTCACAAATCCAACTTTGGCCTTGGTTGGGTAGTGTTGTGTTGCTAACTAAACTAAATTATTTGTTTTTTTCAAACATAGGTTGTGGGAAGGATAAGGTGAAAATCAACTACATTTAGTAATTAAAGGTGCAAAGGCGTCTAAATGAGACTTATGCATAACCTTTTTTTAACAAAGGCAAACAGGAAAACGAAATAAAACACCTTCTCAAGACATTATTCTTAAAAATAGGGAAAATTTATTAAAAAGTCGGCTGCACAAAATATGACGGCAAAACTGACATTGGCACTTTATTAGCTCGCTGTCAGTATCACACCCACCCGCCCACCTATTTTTTTTTAGTGAATGGTTGGGCGGCGATGGTGTTGGATGGATGTAGTATTCGTTGTTATTTCGTATTTTTTTTTATCGAAAATAATTATATATCTAAAATAAAAGTGCACTGAGACTCCTCAAAGACGTAACCATGGCGCTGGCCGCCGCTGCCGATGAGTATTTCCGGTCCATGAATCCGCTCGCTTCGAAAATACACGACGATGTTTGCGATGCGAAGAGCTCCTACGATAACATTTGGGAGACGCTAACGGAAAAGGAAAAAGTGAGTTAAAAACTTCCTGGACACGCAATTTAGTGTTTAATAACGCACGCAATATAATTGTTACGCGCAATTAGTTCATAGTTATATATTTAATTATAGCCTATTGAATAAAACATTGCTTTAAGTGTATGCATAGGCATACTTACATGCAATAGAATACTGCAGTAGGTATATAGGCATCAGTAGGACGATTCTTTACCTCTTAGTCACATCACAATGCACGCATTTTGATCTTAGTAATTAGTTAGTCACATCTACATGGTACCTACTGCTTACTTAAATAATTAAGAACAGTTGGTGTGACCAATATCTATCAAGCTATACATGTAACTATCCTGTTTGTTTTGAGATCATCAACCTGCTTATTTTTAAACACAAAACAGGTCAGTGACTGCTCATTAATAAAACTCTGTACTATCCAAACATGTAACTCAGACTTATATCCTATTTCTTCTCTGATCTAGTCTTCTTATCAGCACAGCATTTTGTTATGGTTGTTCTGGTCCTTATGTATAATAAAAAATATCTATCCATGTAATCTATTGTATTAAGTTTAATTCAATTCATTTATTTATCTTTTGACACATTAACATGTTCTTAGATAAGTCACAATTATGTTTATAACATGTAATAACTAACAACATTAACCTCAGTACCTACCGCATCAGAAAATATATTTTTATCAGCCAAAGCTTCGTCAATAATAGTCATCTAGTGCCCAAACACAAGCTCTGCTTAGCTTGGGGCTAGATGATCCTGTGTGGATTTTCCAGCATTATTTATCATTTATTTATTCTATACATCCAATGTTGATCGAAGCTCCCCTGAATTTACCAGTGCTTTGTCATTTTCCCCAAGCATTATCGCACTGGTGTTCAAATACAAAAAAATACTGCTACTTTACCTCTGCTTGATTCCCTCAGTTGACTTTTATGTCTTTATTTATGACATCAGGCTGAGTAGGCTTGGTCTAGTCTTAAGCCACTACCACCAAAGCCACCCTGATCTACACTGCCGGCCACAAGTTTGAGACCACCTACATCAAAGTAGGAAAATGAAATACAAAGCAAGAGGTTTAATTATTAATTAAAATGCTTATATTATTAAACAAAAATCAAGAAATATCAACTATTTATTTAAAAAATGCCCTTCATATTTTAAACAGATTTTTTGAAAAAAAGCCTCCTTTGCACTCTATCACTTTTTTAACTAGTCTCTGCTACAAGCAATTAATTTATCAATTGTATGCTGTGCAATATTGTTCCAGCTTTCAGCTTTTTTTGGAAGGCTCTACGAGAAAGCTGGAACAATATTACAGTCTTCTTGTGAGAAGGGACAACAGTTGACTCTTCCTCTGCCGCACCATGTTTTTTAACGCTCCTTCTGCTGCTGTGATCTGTTGTATCCACTGTATCAGACATAGGCCTCCAATGAGCACCATAGCGCCCTGTCTTCATCTTGCCGCATCCAGCTGCTGTGTTCCCCTGCATAATTTGAAGAATGTTTACGATCATTATCTCGGCCTTCCCGATCGCGAACGATCTTGATTACTGTGGGTCTCCTTGTATCGGGTTATGGTGTTATGAACACGTCTTCGGTAACTTAAGTTGAGAGACAATCGCACAAATTTTCATTTATTTATTTAAGAAGATAGGAGTTTACAGTATAAACTAAAGCACTCACTTCATGACCAAGTCCATCCCAAGCAAAACTTCGTAATATGCATTAGGGATTAATATTATGAACCACTGCCCAACCCGCCCACGGAGTCGCAGCTGACGGTCACGAGTATTCATAATATTAATCCCTAATGCATTTTACGAAATTTCGCTCGGGAGGAAATATTTTACCAAATTTGTACCTGGCTAACTGCACGGCAAACTATCATATTATAGTACTTTTGAAATATTTTGTCGGTGAGAAAGTTTTACAACTTCTGGCCGGCAGTGTACATCAAGCCTTAAGTATCGGTATATCAGACGGAAAATGCGTCGAGCTCATCATCGGTCGCGTCTATTCGGTCAAATCCGACCTGCCACACTACGCGTCTAATCAGTTCAAAAAAACAAACGATCTCCGCCTAGTCTGAATGCATCAATCAAAATACACATGGTGCGATATTTTACGTCGACCGACTATGAGTTGACGGAAACGTAACAGACGTTGTACGCTCGACGCACTAACGCATAATTGGTTGAGTGTGAAAAGTAGAATGTTTTATTGTAAATTATTTGCCTGTTCTGGCTTAACACTAGCGATAATTAAGTGACGCATTTTTCGTCAGATATGTATGGACCTATAAATGAACAACTGTCTACATTGTAGATAGTTGTTGATAGTTGTTCATTTAAAGGTCCGTACGTTTGTAGATTCTACATCATAATCATCAAAATTATTTATTTCCTTCCAGGCTGAAATAATAAACGAGTCCCTCATCAAACCCGACATCACCTTAAAATATGCTCTCCTAGACGACCTGGACTTCGACATAGACAACCCTCCTCTACGTTCAGACAACATTCTGTCATTCTTCGGACAGAACCATGGACAAAAACTCATTCAAGATGAAAACGTATCCTACAAAGATGAACATTCTGCCCCGTTCCTCTACCAAACGAAGAGTCAACTTAACTTGTGCGTGCTGGCTGACACTAGAGTCATCAAAGAACAGCCTCCACCCCCGCCAGTAATGTCTGAACTCGCTCTATCTCATTCTAAAGTTGTATCCGAGCTAAAAAACGCCTTAAAGTCTCATGAAATAAGGAATACTTTCAAAGAGGAGGTGAAATCCCCCGGTTTCATGAGCAAACTGATTGGTAATTTCAAGGGGAAGGATGAGGAGCGGGAGTGTCTGGTGTCCGGGGGCCAGGCGCAGGTCGTGGCCTCCTCGGATAACTTCTTCAGGACTAATTTCAAGAGCCCGCATGTGGAGAACAAGTTTGAGAAGGATTACCGGAGCAGTGTGGTTAAGTCTAGCAGCGGTGAGTTTTCTTTTATTCAATTTATTTTAGTTTATTAGGTACACAAAAAACACGAAAATGTAATATGACCTGGCTTGAAGCGTAAACTATCTGCACACAACAAAATAATAGAGGGTGACATGGTAAGTAGTACATCTTAAAATATACATAATAACATTTCGAACTTATATTCCAATTTTCAGGGTTTTTTCCGTACCAAAAGTCCAAAACAGGACCCTATTACTAAGACTCAGCTGTCCGTCTGTCACCAGGCTGTCTCTCATGAACCTTGATAGTAAGACAGTCGAACGAAGACTGAATCAAACCCGCAACCTCTTGTGTCGCAGGCGGACCTTCGCCTACCGCGCCACAGAGCTCGTCATATCGTGTTGACTCTCCTATCAACAAAAGAGTACCTACCCACCCACAGCATTGTCCTGCCTATCACAACATACCATTGTCAACCATAAATATTATTTTACTATGGCTTTACTACGTACCTACCCAAGTGTTATATTATAAATAACCATTCGAATCCAATGCCTATCATGGCACAAACTTAGGTACCTGTAACTTGAATAAAATGTCTTAAGAAATACGTAATAATAATAACCTAATTTGGTTCTTCATTCTTACACCTAGTTAGTTTTTATGTTTTGGATGACCTCTGGCCTCTATGGCGCGGTGGGCGACCACCCATCTGATAATTTTCTATGTATAATAAAAAATATCTATGTATGTAATGTATTGTATTATGTATATCAGTTATCTAGTACCCATAACACAAGCTCTGCTTACCATGGGGCTAGATAATGCTGTGTGAATTGTCCAGCATTATTTATATTTATCCCTAACTTTTTTGAAAATATAATATAGCCTTTGTTCACCGGGGTTAGTAGTAACTTCCCAACGTTGAAAACAATTCTCAAATCGGTCCAGTAGTTTCGGAGCCTATTCGATACAAACAAAAAATCAAACCTTTCCTCTTTATAATATTAGTATAGATTACCGGTCCATTGTATGCATTTACAGAACTAATTTGGTCTCTAAACGAATGAATTTATAAATGCTTTTTAAGTATTGCTCAATAAGATAGCGAAATAGGCAGGGGATGTGCGATTGTGGGTGACTCTGGTATCCAAATAACGATGTATACTAAAGTCGGGATATTTACTATCATTTTATTTTGGAGTTTTCCAATATTACGGCACAGTTTCATGCGCCATGATGAAATATCCCGTTTTAAATGACTTGAGTGTTAAACCATGATAGTTTCAAAAGTTTTATAACGATGCATAATTTGTTTTGTTTCTATTCCAGATATCTCTGAAGAGAACCGCGGGCTCCTGTCGTCGAGCGCGGCCTCCTCCGCCGACCTGCACTCCACGGAGACCCTCACCGACTCTCTGCCCAAGACGGGCTACGACTTCCTCGACAACTGGTAACGACCTGATCTACCGAGGAAGATTCCGGTGCAAGAGTAGCACTACATAGTACAAGGCTGGTTTTATGGTCGCGCCGCTGGGCAGCGCGCTGTAAATGGCGTTGTTCAAGCGCGCGACATGGAAACGCAACTACTACCCCCATACATCTCCGAACGCGCGCGCTACAACGGCGCTGCCGAAACGCATAACAATAAAACCAGCCTAAAACAAAGCTCGCTTCCCGCTGTCTGTCTGTCCATATTTGGTCCATATGTATGCTTAGATCTTTAAAACTACGCAAAGGATTTTTGATAGACTCAAGAGGAAGGTTTATAAAAACCATTTGACACATAGATTTACACGCGAAGCCGTAGGGCGCAGCTAGTATACATATAGCTCCTTGTATGTCGCCACTGGACCATGGAATCAGCCCGTTTGTAGAAGGGGAAGACCAATTACAAAATGACGCAATGCAATAATAATAATTAATTGCTTATGCTGATTGTTGAGCAATCAATGTTCAATATGGCTAAACGTCATTTAGCCATCTCATTGAATGAAAATTTAGTTGTTCCCAACAAATCAGAATCGTTTTGTTGGGGCGGCGGCCTGGCCATTCTACAAACGGGCTGATTCTACAGTCTGGCTGCGAAATATATGTAGGTACATACATAGCATTAGGTAGGTGATAGAAGTTTTATCAACTGCTAGTTGATAACAATTCTATTTCTATTCTTAAGACAACAGAGCAGTTAGTTGTCCTTAGATAATAGATTGCCCAGATCAATGAAGACATAAAGTCATTTAAAACGGGATATTTACCATGATTTGATTTTTGAGTTATCCAATATTTCGGCACAGTTGCATGCGCCATGATCACGGAGTAACTGAAGGCACTGCGAGTTTTTATGGGCAGACATACCGATCTACCCTCATTTTTTGTCTTTTGCTACGAACGTTGCCACTGCCACCGGTTTCACTATTATCGAACGCAGCTCGATCACGACACACAACACTGACGGTATCAGAACGCGAAGCGGTTGGTACATCACTTCTTCCGTTTTTGCACATTCTCACAACAGGGTTCCAGGTTCCCGATAATTGGAAGCCATCTTCTCGGTTGAAGTTCCTGTGTTTCGTAATCTCAATAGCCTCCCGTACCATTCTTGGTATGTAGTGTCGCTCTGTTGAGATTACTTGTGGATTATGTAACTCGATCCAGTGGTTGGAACCTGACTCGAGAAGATGTTCCGCTATAGCAGACTTCTCGGTTGCCAGATTCTTAACTGCTCGTATGTGTTCTTTTACTCTGCAGGAGATAGTGCGCTTCGTTTGGCCTATATAGGAGCTTCCACAGCTGCAATCGATCTTGTACACCCCTGGTTTCTCAAGTGGGAACGTGTCTTTAGGCGTGCGCAGGTAGTGTATGATCTTTTTCAGCGGCGTGAAAATGGTTTTAATTGAGGATTTTTGCAGGATATTTGCGACTTTATCCGTCACTCCTTTTATATAAGGCAAGAATGCTGGTTTGCGTTCCACTGTACTCCTGTGTGGTTTATGGTTGGTGCCGGAACGAGCTGGCAATGATCGAACCTTATAGCCGTTCCTTGCTAAAACATTTCTGACGTGGGTCAACTCACTCTGTAGGCTGGTGTCATCGCATAGGTCGTAAGTACGGTTGGTGAGGGATGTTACCACCGAGTTAAGATCCCGAGGGTGGACGCCCTGTTGTGAGAATGTGCAAAAACGGAAGAAGTGATGTACCAACCTCTTCGCGTTCTGATACCGTCAGTGTTGTGTGTCGTGATCGGGCTGCGTTCGATAATAGTGAAACCGGTGGTAGTGGCAACGTTCGTAGCAAAAGACAAAAAATGAGGGTAGATCGGTATGTCTGCCCATAAAAACTCGCAGTGCCTTCTGTTACTCCGTGATCATGGCGCATGCAACTGTGCCGAAATATTGGATAACTCAAAAATCAAATCATAAAAAAAAAGGTAAATATCCCGTTTTAAATGACTTTAGTATTAATAACCATGATAGTTTCAAAAGTTTTACAATGAAGACATGTTGCAATGTCGGTCTATCACGAAGCTATTATGCCTTTTCTTCAAGAAATACTATTTATAATATTTATTGGTAAAATCAATTTACATATCAAAGTTTCATAAAAATTGTAATAATAATACAAACCTACACCTGGCGGATACCATCTTCGGGTGTATCATATTGTGCACCCGAGGATAATACCCGCTATGTGTAGCCATCGCCTTTAGATTAACTTCTCAAAGGGCCTCTGTGCTGTTGGCTTCGGCCCCACGCAAGCCTTCCAAAGGACCGGGTCACTTTATGGCCCGAGATCATGGTAAATGAGATACAAATTGTATTGTAAAATCAGTGAACAAATTAAACTTAACAACATAAATAGAAAAGAAATTAAAAAGATGGTATTTAAATGAATAGAAAAAAAAATTATTTAATCTAAAATGGAAACGCAATCAACTTTAAGTTTACTGTACTTACTAGTGGTTTGTTCACTGAATAGAAATTCTGCTCGACAAGCCAATGTTTCAACATGAATTCGAAGCAATGTAGACTGCCATCAGCTATGACGGAGTCTGGTAGTTTATTGTGTGCCCACAACATGCGTTAATGTACCTGTTTCAAAACATCTTCAGGCCTAAATCCTCGAAAATAAGGTCTTATTAAAATAAATTCTGCCTCTTAATGTTGATGGTATCGTTCATCAGCCTACGTTTGCAGTGAGAAATAAATATAATTTAGATACCTACTGCATAAGTCGCTGATTATTAACAATTAACAATATGTGAATATGCCAAAATTACCTATACAATATACGTAGTTAAGAATGTATCATAGTTTTCTAATTCTCATTAATTTGATAATTAATAAATAACTGAACTAGTGTTATTATAATAACTGTGCTTTCTCCAAATGTATTGCATTTATTTACTGTAATTTATTTCTTGTGTATCTCAAGAAGGTAGGCTCTCTATTAAGGTAAGGCTCGGTATGAATGTGTGTGATCAAACTGTAATCTCATTTTTGTACGTAAAAATAATAAATATTATACGCTATATTGCCTCAAAAACAGTTTTCTTTTAAACGAGAGTAAGGGTCGGTACATATCTGACGGAAAATGCGTCACGTATTATCGGTCGCGTTACGCCAGAACATCCAATACAGGGTGGTTATTTTGTATGATGCATTCAGACAAGGCGTAATATGGCGGATTGTTGGGAATCGCAATGTGGCAGGTCTAATTTGACCGAATATACGCGACCGATGATACGACGCATTTTCCGTCAGATATGTAGGTACCTAGTCCCTACCGACCCTTAAAAATCTCTTTGAATGTGATCTGAACGATCCATTCTTGTATGGCATGTGGAACAGCGCCCCTAGCGTGCGGATTTGGAACCACGAAAAGTCTTGACAGGTACCTATACTCCCAACTACGCAGAGCCATCTAGCAAAAAGTTGAAGTTGAAAACAAACAGTATGTACTAAAAAACAATCATTTATTTTTAACAAAGTACAAATCAACAGGGTAATTAATATTAATTATGCTTACGTTTACAAAAAAGTTCAGACAGTTATCACGAGATAATCCAATTATTATTTTATTCCCTAGTATTGAAAATATTCAGGAATTCGAAGTCATATTTAGTTTTTTCAAACCAAGGAACGTATGTATATTCCTCTAAGATCTTGACTTGGTACAGTATTATCCATCTAGTATCCGGTGATGATCATGCCCTTCTCCACTGCATCCGCCTTCTCCTTCCCGACCAGCTGCTCGATAAGAGTCAGCCCGAACCAGTAGGCTGTGCCCGGACCCTGCACACAGAGATACGATTACAACACTAAAGCTTACCTAAATTAAGAGTAAGTAATAATTGGTTGTTTTGTATAATAAAAAATATTATCTATTTATGTACCTAATGTATTGTATTAAGTATATCAGTCATCGAGCACCCATAACACAAGCTCTACTTTGCTTAGGCCAGATGACGCTGTGTGAATTTTCAACTTTTTAGCAACAACGACTTGAGAATGTTTCACAGTAACATGACCGATGACGACTGGAGCCGAGTGCATCAGCGTAACCGACCCGAGCGTGACGTTTTACCACTAGCTGTATGTAACTCACCCGGCTGGTGACCAGGTTCCCGTCGACCACGACCCGCTCGCCCTCCACGTACTTGTACTCCCCGGGGATCTTGTCTTTAGTGGTGGGGTATGACGTCACACGCTTGCCCACGCCCACGCCGTGGGCTACGAGCGCGGTGGGTGCTGGAATGTGAAGGGAAATACTGGATTAGGTAATGAAGAAATCTAGAGTGATCACACTAGGTTTCTCTAAGTGTGTATGGTTTCGGTGCTTATTCAATGCAAACAAACAAACAAGAATCTTAATCTTTCCTCTTTCTAATGTAAGTACCTATAGATTTGATAATTTATACAGTTAGTTACTATTGGACTTGTGCAAGAACTTGTTTGAGTAAATACTATTCTAGTTTTAAATCTAAGCTCATTGTGTGAAGAGAATAAAATATTTTATTATTATTGCCGGTGTGATCTAGATGATTCTATGCTGTGGCTTGTCCAGCATTAACATTAATATTAAGTGAAAAAACAATTTATCTAGACTTTTGTCTATAACGTATAAAGTCACTGACCCGCACAGATGGCCGCTACGATCTTGCCACTCTTCTCGTGTGCCTTCAGCAGGCTGCCCACCACCTGCGACTTGCTGAACCGCTCCGAGCCCTCCAACCCACCGGGGAGGATCACCTGTAAGAAAATCAATGTTGTGCTTATATTTAAATAAATATGACATAATACATATGTAAAATCGCATTATAGTTAGATTTAGATAAGCAAATGAAATGACATGTATTAGATAAATAAGTGATATATGAACATACTAGTGGTTTCTTTTCACTTCTTCCACTGTGCACAAAAAATTAAGTGAACATTAAAATAATCTTTTTTTCATAGATATTTCTTATTATACCGACCAGAATACCCGGAACAAATCAGCAGATCGTACACAAAATTGTCCCGAGGCGGGAATCGAAGTAAGAAGTATACTCACAGCATCATAGGAAGGCGCGGCCGCTAACGCATCAGCCAGGGACACGTCCGGCACTATGGTGATGTTCCTGGAGCACAGCACGGGCCCCTTGCCATCCAGCCCAGCAACCGTCACCGTCACCTGAACATACACAGCTTGTACATCAGTATGCTCCGGGAGCCAGTCACAGATTTTCATGACCAAATCCCGTGAATGATGTTATAATTTGTATAATCTCATTGGTCCCTCCTAAGCAATGAATAATATGAATTAGGGATTAATATTATGAATACTGAATGAATAAGGTTCAAATCAGAATTCTGGAATATGCTAATTTTAATTTCTGATTTGAACCTTATTCCATGGGAATAATGTCGTCATCGCTGCCGCTGCCCAACCCGCCCACGGAGTCGCAGCTGACGGTCACGAGTATTCATAATATTAATCTCTAATAAATAATGTATTTTACTAATTTGGGGTCAAAAATCGCCAAAATCGCGTTACGTAATTTATGGATGCCCCCTTATATTAGCAGTTGTTGAAAATACGAGATTTTTGGCTAAAACTCATCATTTTCTGTTAGTTGTTAGTACCTACACTACACAGAAAATATAAAATTAAAATTCAAAATAATTTATTTCGCTTACGAAATAAGCACTTAGACAAGGCAAATTTTATATTATAAATTATATCAAATAAGAAATAAGGTGTTTTTGATTTTATGTGGAAGAAGTAGAAAAGAAACCACTAGTAGGTACATACATTACTTAATTATATCACTTTTGTGTCTAATACACGGTTGTTATGCCTATGTAAATCCACAAAAACATGAGAATCTCGCACCAACACGAAATTAACACTTTGACTGCGATCTTTTTTTTAACCTAAACAATTCGTGCTGCCGCTCTACACAGAGCGGTTGTGTTGCGCCGCACATGCGTTTCGTTCGAAAAATATTACGGCTGTGCTGAGTCACAAAGATCTGTATTTTCTCAGCCGCTGCGCTAGTGTGGATTTACGCATATTAGTCACTTGTAGAAACCAGAGTTCAGCACTCAGTGTTAACAACATAGATGTTGACAACTAGCAGACATTATTCTAACATAAGTGTTGTATCAATACAATACAAAAACACTTTATTGTACACCAGTTACAGATCATTATAAAAGACATCACATGATACAAGCACAATGGGCGGCCTTATCGCTTAGAAGCGATCTCTTCCAGGCAACCTTTGGATGGAAGGAATTATGTGAATTTAAGAAAGGCAGGGGGATAAGCTAGAATAATTATGTACATAACATGAATATCTCTTGAACACCCTCGTACAATGCAGCTTATCTCAACTGGACAATCGCTCAGTGGCTTTGGTTACATTACGAGGTAGATAAACCATTTATTTTTGAGGTACCTATCCATGTCCACTAGAATACTAACAACTCATAGCGATTGGCTAGAGAAGAGATGAGAGGGAGGTACATAGGGATACAGATATTTGTTCCGGGTGTTCTGGTCGTTTTCTATGTATAAATCTATCTATGTAATATATTGTATTATGTATATCAGTTATCTAGTAACCATAACACAAGCTCTGCTTACCATGGGGCTAGATAATGCTGTGTGAATTGTCCAAAATTATTAATATAATATAATATAATATATATATATAGGGGTCCATCAGATTGTTGGTAATAAGCAGTCTTCAGAATGTGAAGAGTTTATTTACCTATTAGTTGTAATGTAGAAGTAACACAGAGTTAATTAAATGAAATAGTATTTATTTGCTTAAATATAGGTTAACAGCAAAGGTCTTCAAATAAACATAAAAAATACTGAGGATCTCTGGAGCATTTCAACGAAAGTACTAAGTTCAATTATTAAGGAAGTGGCTCCCTGCTTGGCCCATATTTTCAATAATTGTGTAGACGCAGGAGTTTTTCCTGATCTTATGAAATGTAGTAAACTGGTTCCTCTTTACAAATCTGGTAGCCATACTGATCCGGCCAATTACAGGCCAATTTCAATACTTCCTGCAATAAGTAAAATTTTCGAAAAAATTATCCTCACTCAGTTGACTTCACACTTCAACCTTCACAGGCTGTTTCATAAAAATCAGTTTGGCTTCACCAAGGGTAGATCGACAACCGATGCTGGCACAGTTCTATTAAAGCATATATTAGATGCCTGGGATAAAGCAAAAAACGCTATTGGTGTATTCTGTGACCTTTCTAAGGCTTTTGATTGCGTGGATCATGGTACACTAATTAGGAAGTTGGAACACTATGGAATTAATAACAAGGCACTGGACCTTATGCAATCATATTTAGCTGATAGAGTTCAAAAAGTAGATATTGGTAAAGAAAGATCTAGAGGATCAAAACTTGAACTAGGCGTCCCGCAAGGATCAATATTAGGTCCTTTTTTATTTTTAGTATATGTAAATGATCTTCCATTTTCAGCAAGAAATCTTTGTGATATAGTCTTATTTGCTGATGATACTTCATTGATTTTTAAAGTTGATAGAAATAAATATAACTATGACGATGTAAATAATTCGCTTTCACAAATACTAGATTGGTTCACCGCCAATAACCTACAACTCAATGCTAAAAAAACTAAATGTATAAAATTCATGCTACCGAATGTAAGAGAACTCCCAACAAAAATAATGCTGAAGGATGAGATTGTTCACCTTGTAGACTCTACTGTATTCCTAGGGTTACATATTGATTCTTCTCTTCAATGGAGGTCGCAAATAGAGGCTCTGGCAGGTAGACTTAGTTCAGCAGCTTATGCAGTTCGAACAATTAGATATATTACCAATGAAGACACAGCTAGGTTAGTTTATTTTAGTTACTTCCATAGTATTATGTCTTATGGTATTTTGCTTTGGGGACAGGCAGCTGACATCCAGACCATATTTATTCTTCAAAAAAGGGCGGTACGCGCTATTTATAAATTAAAGCCACGAGATTCTTTGAGGGAATTATTTAAAAACATTAATATTCTGACTGTAATATCGCAATACATCTATGAAAATTTAATATATATATATATATATATAGTATATATATAGTATACCCACAAAAATAAGGATAGCCTTATGAAAAACTGTGATGTTCACAATAGAAATACTAGAAACAAGAACAAGTTACACATCCCATCATTTAGATTACACAAGGTAGGAAAATCATTTATGGGCAATAGCGTGCACTTCTATAATAAGCTTCCATCTGAAGCAACTGAGCTCCCTATTCGTAAATTTAAAAATTACATAAAACTAAATCTCATCAAGAAGGCTTTCTACTCCATAAATGATTATCTCAATGATGTTAATGCTTGGCCAGATGTCGCTCAGTTTCACACCGACAATAGTATGTAAGTAATTTGTTGTTGTGCATAGCTTTACTTAAATATTGACATGTATCGAATCATATTATATTTAGACTTAAAATAGGCAAATAACCATGTATTAGACATATAAGAGATGAACATGCTAGTGGTTTCTTTTCACTTCTTCGACTAGTGGACAAAAAATTGAAGTGGACAGTAAAATAATTTTATTTGATAATAATTTATATTTAAAATATGACTTGTCTAAGTGCTTATTTTGTAAGCCTAAAGAAATAAATAATTTTTTATTCTTCTTCCACTAGTAGACAATTTTTTGTCTACTAGTGGAAGAAGTGAAAAGAAACCACTAAAACACACATAAAATCATGGTAGTTAGGTAAATAAACTCTACCTATTCCAAAGCATAAATGGGTTTTCTAAATTAAAAGATCTAGGATTATTACCATGTAGTATTATAAATATGCATAAGTTAAATTCTAATTAAATAATGCTGGACAATTCACACAGCATTATCTGGCCCCATGGTAAGCAGAGCTTGTGTTATGGGTACTAGATAACTGATATACATTACATAGATATTTTTTTTTATATAGAAAACGACCAGATCACCTGGAACAAATATCTGCAGATCATACACACAATTGTTCCGAGGCGGGAATCGAACCCGCAACCTCCTGCGTCGCAAGCGGACCTTCGCCCACCGCGCCACATCGGTGGTCAGATTGTATGTTAACTACAGTAGATAGGTATTATAAATTTATTTTTCACTAATAACTAAATTCATTAACCTATTTGTACAATAAATAATCTATCTATAAATCACTGGTAATAAGTTATGGTAATGTAATAGTCACCCCGCCTCGCCGCAGCATGTCGGCTGTGATGATGGCCTCCATCTCCTCGGAGCCCTGAGCGATGATGAGGAGAGCTGTCTTCGACATTCTGGAGCACGGGTTGTGAGCGTATCTGAAATATTGGTAGGATTCCATTATATTTCTGGCTTACTATGGCTTTGCACGCGCTTTTCCGAGATAAACTAATAAAAATTATACAATGAATAAATTCAACACTGTGATATAGACACATCAGCCACATGCTGCTCGTCATTAACAATAAATAGACGCCTATATGTTTAATATGACTATATTTCTGTACTTATCAATTCTTTTTTATGTCAACTTTGTAATTTATTTATTTGGTTTTATTTATGTTTTAATTTATACAATTTGTATTATAATTATAACTAGGTATTCTTATGAAGAAATTACATGTAAATTAATGTTAACAATAAATTGTATTTCTGTTAATGCAGGCCTAGATCTCAAACATAGTATAAAACAAAGTCGCTTCCCGCTGTCTGTCTGTACCTATGTATGCTTAGATCTTTAAAACTACGCACCGGTTTGATGCCGTTTTTTTTAATAGATATGAAACTACGCACCGGATTTTGATTCAAGAGGAAGGTTTGCAAACATTACGAATAAAGATTTCAACGCGGGCGAAGCCGCAGGGCGTAGCTAGTGATTTATGTAAGCAAATTGAGATGAAAGAAAACTAAAAGCAGGTTGTCCGGTCGCAGAGTTAGACTAGCCAACGTAGCCAACCATCGCGAAAGTACAAGATATTACCTGGATAGAAGAACACTTATGTCTTTATTTAACAACTGGTTAGAATATTTACGCACTACTACTAGTTTTGTGATGGAATTTACAAGATAATTCATTAAATTCGGCGAAAGACGTTTGAGGGACGTTTACGTATTCCAAAGACGTATTAATCTTGCAAAACAAATGAAGTGAAGGAGAGAAGATTTACGATACGAGGTTTGAAACGTACACCATTTAGCATAAGCGTACGAAAGAGATGGCTGAATCCACAGTTGAATCATTTCAAGCAAAGAGATTTTACATATAGAGACGTCATACTCATTGTAAAGAAATAAAAACATTGCGATATTTTACTATAGCTACATACCTAGCGTCGACGTTCGAACATACAACGCCGCATGGCATTATCTCTGTCACTCATAAACGTAACGCATTGCTTGTCTCGTTCGTGTTGGTGGCAAAGCGGCAACAGCGCGGCAGTGATTTTAGTTCGAACAGACGAGATGCCGCACGGCATATATATGGCCTTATCACTGTCACTCATAAACGCAACGCACGAATTACTTGTCTCGTTCGTGTAGGTGGCAAAGCGGCAACCGCGCGGCATTGATTTTTGAGTAAAATTAAATTTATTTTATGATTTTCCATTTTAATCAGTACAAAACAAATAGAAGACATGAAAAGACACATCCTTCTTGCTTTTCACAACCGCCCCATAGTAAGTATTGCACTTTCTAAACGCGCAACATGGCATTTTAATATTTTTCATACTCCAAAATCCCGCTTCAACGTACGTCCGCGTCGTCGCGGCCAGGAGCAAGACGGACTGAGTTCAATTCAGGCACGTACCTGATTTTCGTCTTGTTAGGCAGACCTCGGTACAACGTATCTACGTATATATAACATCATTGATTTCAAGCATAATTCCTACATAAAATAGTTGATCATTATGTATTTGTTCAACAAAGGTAATTAAGTGTAATTACGATCTAATGCTACAGACAAGATGACAAAACCTTAAAGTACTATCATGGACGTTTCCTTCATCTATAATCCTACAGTAAATAAAACGAGAAAACCTGCGGCATAATAGATAGGTATGCTTAGGGTATCTAATTGGACAGAAAGGGCCTGTTTTTGTATATGTTATTGTTTTCATACACACTTCAAATAGCTAATCATAAAATTAATGTTATCATACAAACTTTTCATTTGCACGCCATCTACCTATTAAACGACGCTTTATCTTGTACATTATGCCACGCCATCTATCACTATTCTTTAGAGACTAGTCTACCAGGACGATTATCTATTAATGAAACAAAATTTGAATATATCAACCGGTAGGTATCATAAACTTATTTAAAAAAATCTATAAAAGAATTGTTACGATTATCAAATGACTCCTATTCATTTACCGAGTTTAATCGTGGAATATAACGATTTTCGGGATAAGGATCAACGCCATCTAGTATTATCCAGAATTTCGGAGGAACGCAACTTTGAATGGGCTTTGGCTATCTATTGTTTCCTTCATCTATGGTACTATCGATCGTAACGAACCTACTAATATGTGAATGCGAAAAAATCTCCGAAATTGTGTTGAATTATGGTATGATGTGTGGAATGTTGTCATGTCTTGTATCTTGTTTTTGTCCATCTAAAAAACAAGTCATTACGTCGTATCCAATCCTATTGTACCTATGTATCCCTTGAAGAAAGTAACACAAAGAGAACTTTATCTTTAATGCCTAAAATGAGAACAACATTCTGAAACAAAGTATTCATAATCCTCTCTCGAATCCCGAATCCTTTTTACACGTAAAATGTCAAAGTCATCACATAACATTTTTTTACTTTAATCTATGTTTTTTACCATGCTTTTATTAGCTTCATCTCTATGTAAGTTTGCTTGTTTGTTTGTTTGTAACCGACTCCTTTCGACTCGATTTTGACCCACTTTGTCAGATTTCATTTAAACTTTGTAAACTTATTAATAACCGATGATAATACAATAATTTGATAAGATTAAACAAGATTAAACTAAAAAATAGAAAATAACTTTTATTTATCACTCTCATCCATAATTTGAATTATTTAAAAAAAAACATTTTCTTCTTTTTTGTTCAGTTTATTTATAAAAGCGTTTTTAAGTTTTGTTATTAACTTTTAATTATTTTTTTGTTATTAACCCTTTACCGCATGGATTTTTTGATTTTGTTCAAATTAATTTAGGTGATTCTAGGGCTTGATAGGTACTCCGAAAAAATATTATTTTATTTTTAGGATTATTGGAATTTGCAATATTCAACTCCAAAGTCAATGTCTCAAATATGATACGTCATGCAGTTAGGTATACATACCATATATGATACTAAATGCAGTAAGGGTATGTCTTTTTAGTTATATATCTATTTATATTTTATCCTGATGAAATGAAACAAATTAAAATACGATGAAAGTGTTTAATTCAATTTCATTCCAAATGGAAGGTTTTAAAACAATTTCGTTCTTTGTTTAAGCAAAAGTAACAATTGCATTTACATCAGATAAAAAATGAAATTATGAAAAAAAAATAAAGAGTTACTCTTAGTGCATGTAGTATCACATTCGAAAATCACCCTGCTTGCATGTAGTATCATATTTGAATTAAGTTAAATTACCCTAATTGCATGAAGGATCATATCAGATACAAACTTTGGGATAAGCAATTAGAAAGAAGTAATTGATAAAACTTACGCCTTTTTCCGTAGAACTTAGCAGGATCCATCCTTTTTTCACTCAAAACAAAGAAATAATTTTTTGCGGAGGAAAATCTTGGGAAAATAATCGTTTCGAATCTCCAATAAACACGAACTGGCAGAAATGACGGTTTCTAAAGTTTGGTGACAGATATAACAAACCATAGCCAAGTAAAAACTCTATTTGTTTTTTTTTTGTATTTGGATATTAGTCAAGTGTACAATTCTACCATACGCACGTCCAATTGCCAGCTCAATTTTTTTTAATCTGTATAAAACCTTAGTGTATCATATATGATACGATATGCGGTAAAGGGTTAAATTATTACGTGTAGGGTGTAGGGGCGTCAATCCAGCCAGACGCAGCGCAGAGTCATCCATAGAGTAAGTAACTTTTATACTGGAGTCCATCTGGAGTCAACAAAATTTTTTAAAATCACTTAATTATGGCAAATCCCATGCAAATCCTAAAACTACCGAGTCAAAAAAAAAAAAAGCTAGCAAGAAAGAAGTTGTACATATTTCTTTCTTACTTACACAGCACAGAACAGACAGACTACTCAGGGTCGGGATACTAATCGTATGCTTTGAGTTTGTTTACTTTACTTTTTATTTCGATCAATCAATAGCTAGGTATATAAATTTCGGAAAAAATTGCTCTTGCACGCGCACTCTGGAAAATGTATACTCTTAAGTACCTAGCGCGACTAATGAATGCGAGTCCCTACGTGTGACTAAATATTAATTAGGTGACTGAAAAGTGAAAAATACCTAGTACCTACCTGAATACCACCTACATCTTGCTCTGAAAGGCACGAGATTTATCCTGCGATTGAATCACAATGAGCGAACTGAAGGTGACACCCGTACTGAAGTTACCGAAAGCGGAATTAACTCTGAACGATGCTCGATACATGCTAGAGGCAGCGTTAGGCCATAATTCCCAGAAGTACTTCAAACATTTACAAGAATGGTTCAAACTCAGAACCAGCAAAAAAGTGATTGACACTGTCGCCAGAAGGTATTCATTATTGGTTGCTTGTAACCCAGCACAGGTAGCAGAGCATGTCTTATGTGAGGAATAATTCCATTACCGTTAGATACAATGTATTCATATAACTCTATTGGCTAACGCCATGTCTCATCTCCCAGTCAATATTTTTCGGATATTTTCAATCATATTTATATTTCAGCCCATTTTACACAAAACAACCTAAACCACCCTGAATACTCTTTCATAGTTATTTATGTTGGTGTTCAAACAAATAGAAGCGGTGCGGAACTTTGTCTTATATTTTTATTTAAAAGGTCTTCCTGCGATTTGATATATATATATATATCATTCTTTAGGTATCTGAAGCATGAAGGACTGATGCGCTATCATGAAGTATTCATTCTGACTTTGCTGAACAAAGTCGGTGGATTGAACGAGAACATGCTAGCTGCAGCACATCAGATTGTGTTCCCAGATGGGCTGGTTTGTCCACGGATGAGTAAGCACTACAGGCCTGCGTCACCAGTACAACCCTTGGCTGGACAAAAGACCCTCCAACCAGCTCCGAATGCCAAAGCTGATCGGAATGGTAAAGTTGATCAGAATTATCAGGCTAAGAGTTTGCCAATGAAGCCTCCACCACCGACTCCGGCTGTAAATATGGCGGAGGTAAACATTCATTTAATTGAATAAAGAAAAAACTCCACACAACATCAACTAGCTAGCTAAAGTAATCAGAGCTTGTTTGAACTAAAAGGTTAAGTTAGTTGGATCTAGCAAATAATCTAGATATAGATACTATTATAGGTAGACAAACATCAAAAATATACTTTATTAATTTAAAAGATAAGAAACCAAGCCTAAAACATTTTCATTTCAGTCTTTCCAAGAACTTACTTAGGTATATAAAAAAGAATACCACATTATCTGGGAATCGAACCAGCAACCTTCTGCATCAAAGCCTCTCGCCGTAAAGGCTGTTATTCCATTGATATTCAATGAGTATTATTACAGGACAGCTGCCTGCCTTCCCAAGCACTAATGCACGGTCGCTTCCTCCTCACCTCATGGGAGCACGAACTGGAAGGAGTCGAACCAAACGCAGCAGAACTCCTCCTCGAAGCCACCAAGACCTTTCTCAAGAATGTCCTAACTGTCATCACAAATGACATCAAACCATTCAAGAGGTGCACCTGGTCACATATGTATCATGTGGAACATAATACAAGGGAGAAACATAAGGAGATCTGGTACAAAGAGGGGGAGAGCTATGATGAGGAGCAGGTCATAGAGGCTTATGAACAGGAGGCTATGCTGAACCTGTTGCCTAAAAAGGGGGAGCCTAATTATGTGCCTCCGGAGTATTATACAGATGTGCCACTAATGGCTACGTCTACTTCAAATGGGTATGTAGAAATAATCCTTACTGACTTCTTCATTATGGTTATTGTAGGTTCCCTTAGTCGACTCATACGACATTATCGGACCGAATTGGACGGGTCGATTCTTACGCCTCGATCGCCACGGCCAGAAAAACGGCTTAGAATTAATTCTACTAATATTATTAACTAGTTTCTGCCCGCGGCTTCGCACACGCTTTTTCTCTGGGAACATTATAAAGGTGGTTTTCTATGTATAGTAAAAATATCGATCAATGTAAATATAAGTAACTTATATACTTACCACCCATAATACAAACTCTGTGTTGTTCATTGTTCATTGTGTTGTTCCAAAGTTGGTTGCCTGGCAGAGATCGCTCATAGCGATAAGGCAGCCCATTGTACAACACATTCAGTATTTGTCTTTTCCCTGTCTTGTAATAAAGATTAATTGTATTTTAGTTCCAGCCCGCACCCCGAAGAGGCAGACACCAGGCTGACTGCATCGCACGTGTTCCACTCCCTCCGGAGGAACCCTGATATAATCCCACACGACGGTATCTCTGCGCGCACAGTCATGAGAGCTTCACTCAACATGAAGCTGGCCGGTCAAGATAAGGCTATTGCTTCATCATCATCAGCTAGTCCATTAGACATAGGCCTCCCCCAATGCGCGCCATAACTTCAGCTTGACGCATCTGCAGTCTTTCGCAGGTCGTCATCCCACCTGGGCGTACACTACGTTTACCGACTCGTGGTCTCCACGGTTATTACTTAAGCTGAGTTTTTGCTTTGTTTGTACGTATACTGACCTCTCTGTTGCGGTGGGCGAAGGTCCGCCGACGCCGGGGTTGCGGGGTCGACTCCCGCCTCGGGACTTTTATGTGTACGATCTGCAGATATTTGTCCTGCAATGACCTTTGTAGTTGATGCAAAATCCGAAAGCAGTAGACGCATATTGTAAATAAATAGCGATATCGAGTACGCTGCGTGCGCTCCGATTCCGATGCAGCGGAAGCGTAACTTAACAATGATCTCATTATTATATTTTGTCACTTCCATTTGGGCCAAAAATGTAAGTGAAGAGTAAATCGAATAACATGTTAATTAATATTTGATAATAATTTATAGTTATTTACTCTTCCTTAAAAATATTGAAGTGAACAAAACATCAAAGCTACCATTTTATATCCTAGTTTTACTTATGCAATTTGAATTTAGTGACGTGTCCAACAGTCCTGAAGGGTATAATATAAGCACTTGGATGTTTGATGTTTAAATTTGAGCTTGTAAAAGCTTATTTTGTAAGCTGAATTAAATTAACATTCTTGATGTCTTTTTATATTTTTGACTGGTATATATTTAAGCTGTGTGTAAAAAATATTTTGGACTATTAGAGAAAACCAGTACATTAATAATTTCGCTACAAACATAATCATCAAAACATAGTTAATAAGTACCTATACCTTTCTTACCCTCAATTTAATGTAGGTAGAGATAATAAGCAAGAGTTTTTATTATGTACCTAACACCAGGGACCAGCTATATAAATAATCTGGGAATAGCCGTAAAATTTGAGCTTTTTCTGAGTCACGATTTCGTGTGCGGGATTGGCAGTCTTTTTGTATAACTGGTCCCTGGTAACACTAATGGTTATATCTCATATTTATACAAATAAAATACAAACCAATTCCTGATGTCTTTATTCCTTGATCCACATCATCACATAAATAGTTGACTGCTGTAGATAGCCCTCCCAACTCGCCACAGAGCACCCTGTCTCCCGCCGCACCAGCATCTATCCCACCAGCAGTCTGCAGTAGGTCAACATCCCATCTGGACACAGGGCGTCCTACACTATGGCTAATTATAAGCAAGCACTAATACAACGGGTATTTATATATATTGGTTTATCGTGTTTATTTACCTACTTTTCCCGACGTTTCAACAGGTTTACATACTGTCGTGATCACGGAATGACTATGTAAATAAACGCGATATATACCCGTTTTATTAGTGGTTCTACTTGTGTTCAGATCGCGTAAGTTTAAAAATATAGTATGGCGCGCCATTTCATAATTTATTATAAAAATCTCTGATTAAGATTCTGAGTCGCGATCTCCACCCAACTCTCCCTCAATGATTATTACTTGCATTGATTGTTAAATGGTCGAGTCACAAGTGCGTATTGTGGATTTTGTCTGTTAATACGACGCCAGTTTTTTCTTTCTATCTGTAAACCATATTTCATCTCGCATAATGTACCAAGTTCAACTTAACAAAACGTAGAGACACTATAATAATCGAGCACACACAGCCTTTAAGAGTCTTTGTGACTTGTTCGTTCCCGTCACGTTCAGTATGTATTATATTATCTGTGTTCCCTAAATTCAAATAGTTTTGTACTTGTGACCGCTAGATGGCGTTAAATACATTCATTTTCAAAAAGTAATTAATTGCCATTCCTGCTAGATGGCGTGGTGAACGGGTGCATTGAGTGTGGGCCGCTCAAAATTTAGGTACCTACGATTGAGGCAAATTATTTGTATGTACGTACCTACCTTTCTGGCTAGTCTATGGATTGCTGATTTGCTGTGGCGTAAAATTAAACGTTTTCCTTTTTGAAAAACGCCTCAATAGCATGCAATATTTATATCGGAAAATTCAAAGTTGAATATTCAAATTCATGGAATGAACTCGCTTTTTCATGCTTATGGTAATATAACGTTAACAAAGACAATATCAAAAATTTCATTGGGCATTTTGTGATACCTATTATAAGTTTTTAAATGCTTCTGTAATAGTTTTATTTTATAGTACTAGAGTTATCCTATCAGACATAGACCACAAAACAATAATATCCTAACGGAAAGAAGTAAGACTCCATAGAGTAAAAATGCCAACACTAGAGCACACTAGCGCCTCTAACTTAAGCCCACGGTAACTGGCGTTTGGCGGGAGCTTCAAATTAAATAGGCGCTCAATTCAAAAGGTGCCTTTTTAATTTCTCTGCGCCTATAATAATTTATCAGACGAATGGTAATTATTCAACATTTTGTTGAATATTCACCATTCACCTGACACAATATAAAATATAGAATTGCACCCAATATTTAAGGAAGGATTTTGGTTAAGTAATTAAAATGCCAATTTGGTCAAAACAGTGAAAAAATATATAATTTAGTAGGTAAATATAATATTTTTTTGTTTTTCACGTAATTCACCTTGTTGTCACAGTATGATATTAAATAAAGAAAAAGTACAAGCAGTTTAAATGTTTTGTAGTATATTTATTTTCTTTTTAATTGCTTTCTTCGATGCATATTGTCGACACAATTATATGCAATTTATTTTTTTTAAATGCTTGGAGCATCCTTGCAACCACTCAAAATCTACTTCATTATCTAATTTTTCTTTTAATGTTTTTTTAATAATGCGTAAACCATGTTCATGCTATTAGAGTAGTTTAAACTACTGTGAAGTTTAGGGAGATCGTTCATTTCTCGGTGGCATCACTGGCAGATGTTCGTTGAGTTTTTTATTTTTCTTTGTCGAATCTAATTCACTTTATTTGTCTATGGTCACTTGATGTTGATCGACGAGCGAGAGAGCTTCTTTCGTCCTTTCTTTCCGAGTTTATTTACGATTTTATGAAGAAAAACTTTCATAACTCGCGTCGCAACAGGACTTATTGAAATAAAAATGATATCCATCGATTGAATTAAACGAGTAGAATGGTTTGGTGGCTTGTGGATATATGTAAATAAATAGTTAGGTTATAACGTTATCATTGAATAGGCGTGTTTACAAAGGTTTACCATGGATTTCGTGAAGAGAGAGGATCAAAATTTATTAGACGAGGAGAATTACAAGGAGTATATGGATAACGTAAGTGATTTAATGTAGTTTTGAATAAGTAAACATAACGAGCCAAGTTTTCATTGAAGTATAGAATCAATGTCTTGTCTCTACAAAAAACATTAAAGCAACATTGCCTATTTACAGACTCAATAGGATCCTATAGGTAACAATCTCGTTCCTACCTGACTAAAGAACCATAAACAATTATTGCAGCTCCAAAAGTCTCATCAGATCGATCCAGCAGAGTACCAGCACACGCAGATATCGATGGAGCAGCTCCACCAGGCCATGCAGTCCTCTCTGAACGGCTCCCTCGTCCACAACTTTCAGCTGCCTCTCTCGCCGCGCCAGATGTCCACTCTCATGCTGAAAACCAACCTCCATTCCTTCAACGAGATCCCGGCTCACTTTCGAAACCTTGAACTGAACTTTGCCCAGAACCTCTCCGACCAAGTTTTAAGACATGAAGAGATGACACAGAACTTAAACCGGAACATAGATATCTCGTTGGTCCGGATGGGGAATGATATTGACCTTCAAAACAACCTAAACCACAGCATCACACAGAACTTGTCAGAGGACCTGCGTCTCAGTGATATCCAGCTATCGCAGCTGCGGTCGGACCTGCCGCACGACCTCAGCCATGAGATGGACCTGTCGCACCTGAACCGGCAGACCCTGGAGCAGGAGATGATTCAGGATGAGGCGAGGAGGATGGTGATACAGTGTGCTCCCGAGAATGTCATGGAACAGAACTTGGGGCAGATTGGACATAGGATAGACCAGGTAAATAAAGACCATAACCTATACTCGGTTATAGAATCACATTATATTTTGTAAACTAAACAATTTATGAATGAAAACTTAACTTAGGTTAAACAAGCCATTCATCCCAACAAATGTCCAAGGGTTTGATGGTTTTCTATAAACCCAAAAACTTAAAAAATATACCTACACTAGAAACATAGTAGTTTCTAAAAAAAAATTATACCATATACATTTGAAAAATACTATGTTCTAAACGTTCGTATTTTAACATTGATTTTAGCCCAACTTTGGACGAAAATAAATAAATTACGAAGAAAGAAAACTCTAAAATGAAGCCTGTTCTGAGATACAGTAGTTAATTGAAAGTTGAAATACAATTATTTTGAAAAGATACACTCCATAGTTTTACTATGCATAATAACCATTGTGCCTGTTTCAGTTTTAACATGTTCGTTTTAGGAATGAATTATTGTGCATTTCATCATAGCGCGCACATTTAGGCCCTCTTAAGCTCGAATTTAACACGGGTGAAACCGTAATGTAATAATAAAATAATATCTATGTAATGTATTGTATTATGTATATCAGTCATCTAGTACCCATAACACAAGCTCTGCTTAGCTTGGGGCTAGAAGACTCTGTGTGGATTGTCCAGCATTATTTATATATTTATTTGTCCGTTTGATATATTTATTCCCTGTCCTCAGGTCCGCGGCATGGAGCACCGGCTCGTGAACATAGCGCTGGACCGAGCAGCCCCCGCGCCGCCGCCCGCCGCTCCCGCAGCCCCCACCATGTTCCACATCAAGGCCGAGCAGGAGGAGGAGCCCTATTACTACGACAACATGGGCCAGCTCAATGTCAACGGGATTAATGGTGAGCTCAATTATTTATCTATCACTACATACATAGTATAAAACGAAGTCGCTTCCCGCTGTCTGTCTGTCTGTCCATATGTATGCTTAGATCTTTAAATCTACGCAACGGATTACGGATGCGGTTTTTTTAATAGATGCGTGATTCAAGAGGAAGGTTTATAAACCGTTTGTCACATAAGAGACGACCGATGTGACGCGGTGGGCGAAGGTCCGCCTGCGACGCAGGAGGTTGCGGGTTCGATTCCCGCCTCGGAACAATTGTGTGTACGATCTGCAGATATTTGTTCCGGGTGTTCTGGTTGTTTTCTATGTATAATAAAAAATATCTATCTATGTAATGTATTGTATTATGTATATCAGTTATCTAGTACCCATAACACAAGCTCTGCTTACCATGGGGCTAGATGATGCTGTGTAAATTGTCCTGCATTATTTATTTATTTTATTTATTTATAGATTTCCACGCGGGTGAAGCCAAGGCACATGTCCAGCTGTGGACTAACATAGGTTGATGATGATGATGATCTTACTTGCAAATATTTTTAGGAAAATTTCCTTTGATCTATCTTCATTGATTAGTATTCTGTTACAGAGCTGAGTTTGTGAATAAATATAGATGGTGCTCGGCGAACGGCGGATTATTAACCTTTTCTACGTGAATATTAATTAACACAAAGGTCATCGAGTGAGCCACACTAATGCTTCATGCGATTTCAAAAGTCCAGTAAATAAAAGACAGACAAGAGAATTTACAAGCAGAATGCTTGAAAACGAAAGTTTTCAACCAGTGCGTCCTACCCGTTATGACCTACGGAGCTGAGACGTGGACACTCACGATAGGGCTGGTCCACCAGTTCAAAGTCGCTCAGCGAGCTATGGAAAGAGCTATGCTCGGGGTCTCTCTGAAGGATAGGATTCGTAACGAATACATCCGACAGAGAACCAAAGTTATCGACATAGCTCTGAGAATTAGCAAGCTGAAGTGGCAGTGGGCCGGCCATATCTCGCGATGAGCCGACGGCCGCTGGGGCAAACGTGTTCTTGAGTGGAGACCACAACTCGATAAACGTAGGGTACAACCCAAGGTATGATGACAACCTGCGAAAGACTGCAGGTAGATGCTGGATGCGGCAAGCTGAAGACAGGGCGCTATGGCGCTTATTGGGGGAGGCCTATGTCTAGCAGCGGACTGCTATAGGCTGATGATGATGATGTCCAGCTGTGGACTGCTATAGTCTGATGATGATGATGAGTTTGCATACATAGGGACAGACAGACAGTGGGAAGCCACTTTGTTTGATACTATGTAGTGATCAGACCGCGTAAGTTAAAAAATATTTCCTATGTAGTGATTTCTCTGTTGACGTTAAATACATTTTATTCTACCTCTAGAATCGAGAATGGTTGTCTATGTATTCATAGACAGAATAATTCTTGAGGCTAACATCTAGACAGCCCTAAAAATCCTAAAATGGTGAAAATATAAGTTAAAATTATTTCAACATCGTCATTTACTATATAATGGATAGGAACTCATTCTAATGAGGCAATAAATTCAAAACCAGGCCGAGTTATAACCAGGAATTGTATCTATATGTTAATTGTATGTATCTTTTTCAATCAATTTTTTTTTTATCTATCTAAATGCGAGATCGAAAGAAAATTTTCCCATACAAGTATTATGAGATTTAGCATTAAAATGATAGACTAGAACTTGTCGACCGCTGCAGAGATTCGATGCTTCAAGTTCAAGGCCTTATGATGAAATCGAATCATCTGTTTTATGTTAATAAGTCGCTTAATAAGATTCTAGTTTTTAGGATTCCGTACACGAAGGGTGAAAACGGAACGGAAAGTGTCCGCTGCTGTCTGTCTGCCCGCCATCCAGCGGGTTGTAGCGATAAAGGAAGACCTGCTGTACCTGACGTCAGCTCTCATACGCAAATATTTATAAAAGTTGTCTATGTTTCTGAATCTCAATCAAAGACCCTTTGTATTCTTCCCACTTTGTAAGTGTAATGCTATCTAACTTTTCTGCAAATAAATATGGCAATTTTTTTTACAGAATATGTATTTCTTTTGCCGTTATAACAACGAATACAAAATGTAACGAGTTGAATACCGATAACTGATGTTATAGTTTGACCGAAACCGCTGTACCGCGCCTGAGGTATGCGAGCGGCGAGACGGGAAATATCGGCCGCTCCGATCCATCAGTCTGCCGTCAACGCGTACTCTTGCTCTTTTTTTCTCGCCCGAGCGGTACAGCGATTTCGGTCAAACTATAAGCAACGTAGAGCGCGGGTCAGTACCCGGGTGGGCGACCGCGTAATGATGGCTTTTGCCAGAAATCGTTTTTTATGTACGGAACCAACCGTGTGGGAGTCGACTCGCGCTTGGCCGGTTTTATTTCTTGCATAATGAATCGTACTGTATTATTTGTATGTTGAACTTTTACTTTTTGTTTATTGGCATTTAGAAAATTAAATATCTTTTAGAGAAAAATGTAGCACGAGATTGATATCATTAGGGGCTAAATATTTATTTATTTTCGTCCAATCTGTCAGCGGCGAAAGCGCTTAAATTCTTTATGGTACACACATTATTACGTAAAAATAACTAAATAGAGTATGTACATGTACTACGTAGGCGAGCTTAACCCTGACAAACAGTTTTCTTCCAGCAAACCTTAGGGTTCTCGGACATAGGCTTCTTATTTAGTTTTTCCAAATACTTGGACCAGAGGCTCACACTGTTCGGCGAAAATCTACACATGTAATATGTCTACTTAGTCTAAGGCTAGATGGTTTGTGTATTGTCAAGCGTTATTTATTTATTATTATTAATTACTGGCTGCGCCCTGCGGCTTCGCCCGCTTGGAAATTTCTGAGCAATTTTACCATATTTTCTCACCGTTTAAACCTTTCCTGGACTACGACGAACATTTCAAAACAAAATCAACTAATCGGCTCAGCCGTTCTCGAGTTTTAGCGAGACAAACGAACATTGATTTTTATATATGTATATTATTATATTATAATAATATTTTGTGTCTTATTCCAGGTCAAGTCGAGCACCCCCACACTACGCACGCCGACACACAGATGTATTCCATCTACCCCCCGCAGACCATCCCCGCGCTCAACCCGATCGACCTGTACTCCCGGCAGAACTACCAGTTGTTCAGCCGGGACAACCCTCAGAACCTAGTCATGCACCGCCAGTACGACACCAGCCCTTACACTGAGAAGATACGAGAGGAGAGCAAAGAGAAGGTCGAAGAACCCAAGGAAAACCTTAAACCTAACGATAATAAGATTTTCTACAACGAGTTCACAGAGAAAGAGGAAAGTACCAAGCTAACCGAAGAACTCTCCTTAGGTATTAAAGGGGAGTATATCTGCTACAAGTGTAATGAAGTCTGTCCGTCGAAGAGAGTGTTGAAACAGCACGCTAAAGCCTGTCAAGGGAAGGAAGAGACCGTTGATAAATACTCCAAGTTTGGCTGCAGTCAGTGCCCGTACAAGTGCCAGTCTCCTGCCATATTGAAAATACATGAACGAACTCATTCAGGGGAAAAGCCATTTTCTTGCAACTTCTGTGATTATAAATCCGGGCAGAAGAATAACGTTGCGAAGCATATACTGGTACATATGAAGGAAAAACCGTTTCGCTGCCAATACTGCGAGTACAGGTGCGCGCAGAAAAACAACTTGGTGGTTCACGAACGAACCCATACGGGGTACAAGCCCTTTGCCTGCCCGTACTGTGAGTACCGTACGGTACAGAAACCTAATCTGGTAAAACATATGTACCTACACACCGACCAAAAGCCTTATAGCTGCGATGTGTGCTCGTATAAATGTGTACAGAAGACTAACTTGACTAAACACAAGCAGAGGCATTTGAACGAGACTGCCACTGGGAACGTCACCGTGACAGACAAGGTTAAACCGTACCGGCCTAGGCAGAAGAGTCTCAAATGTCCCCATTGTCCGTACAGATGTGTACAGAAGTCTAGTATGGAGAAACATTTGCAGTTTAAACATAATATAGAGTTCGTGAGTATAGATAGCCATGAAGATGAATCCGTGCAGAATTTGAGTGTCAAAAAAGATTTTGTCGAAGACAAAGTGTGTGAGAAAAGTGAAGAAATCATGTCGTAGCTTTTAAGTTAGTATTTTAAAGTTCTGTGTATATTTTAAAATGTCCCAAAGCTGCTGCGTTTTCCATGCTCTGTAGCACAAAAGTATGGAGGGCTGGCCCATACGGCAGTGGGAACATTATTTGATGGTTGTGTCGAAATAACAAACTCTCACTACACTTAACACTTTAGAATCTTTGCCACTACTTTGTAGAACAGTCAGAAGTGGGATCATTCAAAAAAATAATGCTGGACAAACTACAAAGCATCATCTAGTCCCTAGCTAAGCAGAGCATTAGTTACGGGTACCAGATGACTGATATACATACATTACATTACATAGATAGATATTGTTTATCATACATAAAGGGTCTTTCAACAAGAAGGAAGCTGTGTGAGATATTAACGTAATTTTTTTTTTATTCGAAAGGCCTGTTAATGCCATTATTTATGCAATATGATATCGTTTAAATGTCCGCCGCGGCTTTGAACAGTGGCACGGATCCGAGAGGTCTAATTTTCTATGACTCTGCTGCATAAATCCGTCAGATCCGTAAAAACGTGCGGTCTAAATGATTAATGCTATTGCTATTGCTATTGCCTTATGCTATTGTGATGTGGTGCGTTGTGACGCGTCAAAAGAATACCAGTTTTATACATGTTGTAGGGATAGACATTATGTCGCTACTGTAATAATCATTGTGTCTCTAATACAAGAACTTAATTGCACTAAATGAATCGCTTTACCATAACAATTGTATCGTCTCAGAATGTGGCATAGACAGACAAACTACTAGACTCGGAGGCGGCCTTACCTATTGCGAGGCTCCGGGCGGCAGGTCTTTGTGAGGCACCTTGTCTAGACTAGACGCAGAAACTAAAACAATACAGATACAGACGCTTGTCATAAATGTCAAGATGGAAACCATTCTATCAATATATCTAAATCGCACGCACTATCTAGAGGTTCTTTCATCTTTGGATGATTCTGTGGTGATACCTGGTGATACCATTTTTGTAGTAAATCCATTAGTTAGGAGATTTAGGCCCCTGAATTAATTATAGAGCCCCTGTGTTTTCTTAGTTTGAGAGGTGTCACTGGCTAGAGTGGGAGCTAATTTTGACAAGGTTTCAACTATTTTCCAGCAGATAATATTTTAGAATATAATGAAGCTATTCGCTAGAATATAATGTAATGTGTAACTTGGACATGTCAAAGAATTAAGTATCCTTAACACGTTGTACGCCATATCACCCACCGGTGAGCCTAGCTTACTTTTCCATTCGGGCCGAGCCAAAATGAGGTAATCGGTCATTTTCATCAACTTGAAATTTTAATTCCAAAGTTAATAAAATGAAGTAATTTGCATGGAAAATAAAAATTACCTTATTAAGAAGCGTTTACGTCAAACCTCTCGCGCGGCTCACCGGTGACCCCCATGGCTCAAACGGCACAGTACGATTAGGCTCACCGGTGAGCCCCGTGGCCTGAATGGAAATGCTCGATTTTTCAAAAAGCGTTCAACGTGTTAACTAATATATCCTGTCAGTGGCCAGTCGCAACCAGAATAGCTATGTACGCAGGACATTGTAGTGCACAAGTGTGTGTGCAAACACAAGTGCACTGACTATGCTCTCGCTCTCGTAATTTCGTGGAGATAGACAAACCAATTTGACCAGGGAGAGGTCAGACGCAAGTCCAACGGCATATTGTGCGCGCCAGGTATGTGTGTTACCAACTTCTTGACATAGATGCCTGTTAAACTGATATATGCCCGTTATTTCATGTCTTCATCAAATATAATTCTTGGGAAGCAATTTGATGAGCTACTTTATCGTAGACTAGCAGACCTTCTCGGCTTCGCACGGGTTTAGTTCGTATCCCTAACTTTTTTGAAAATATAATATAGCCTATGTTCACCGGGGATAGTGTAGCTTCCCAACTGTGAAAAAAAATCAAATCGGTCTATTAGTTTCGGGGCCTATTCATTTCAAACAAACAAAAAATCAAACCTTCCTCTTTATAATATTAGTATAGAGAGACATAGTTTCTCCATCTCCTTATTTATATATCTGTATTAACATTTGTCAGTGTGTTACTATCGCAGCAATCATTTCTACTGTCTGTGTTTTTATAATTTGTTTGTTTGTTCATCTGTTTGCCATTATGGAAATAAAAAATATTTTTTCATCAAGTCTATAGCGGACAGGCTTGAACCCTCCATTGCCATACCAGTTTATAATTTTGTAGACTGTCTATCAGCAGATTGCAAATAGACAGTTTGCAATTAGCTAAATTATTTCATACAAAATGCATATAATATCTTTATACAAACAAGAAACTTACATAATATTTTTTATATTTAGTTTGATTCATCCCACTGCTGGGCAAAGGCCTCCCACAAATAATTCTTATAATAATTATGAATAACTTTTACTACTTCTAATTTGTTTCAGTTATTTGAGTGTAATTTTCTTGGTATATAGAAGGTAGTATAGAAGGACCAGTTGGACATGTCTAAGTGGTATTGTGATAAAAGCCTCTCTGTGTAAGATATTGTTCCTAACAATAACTTTTAAGTTTAGCTTATGAAAGCCTAAATAAAACTGTATGTTAAGTGGAATTATTTCATTTTAAGATATGTATGTAGCTAGACGAACACTTATCAATGTGTATTTGAAATATTGAACAATCATAGAACAATAATAGACTTCATTTAAGTTAAATCTTAAATCAAACTGCTTCGTATTTACTTATTGTATTTAATCATTTTAACTGAAGAAAAAATGGTTGATTGATTTTTTTTTATTATTTCTGTATGATGTGGCCTTTATTTTATCCCACCAAAAGTCGGTTTGTTAGCAATATTATAAGTACCGCGAGGACAAATTGATTACCTAGCAACGCCATCTAGATTAGGAATATGTAACATTTCTAGAAATCTAGTTTTATAAAATTTTGTTACCAAGAGATTCGAGTACCTAAATTGACATCACTCTGTAAATTTGTAATGATTTAGTGATATTTTGTTTGTAAGAATTGATTTTGTATGTTTTTTTTATTAAATGCCGCTTACCAAAGTGAATTTTGTTTTTGTGAGTGATATGATATTGTTTGTTCACTACCATCCCAATTTCGAACCTATGATTTAGACACGTGATTCTGATAAATATATTTACTTTATCAACCTAAATAGTCCGTTGCTGTAGATTGGCTACCTATAATGATGTATCATTATTGGTCTAACTGTTGCGAATTTAACCGCTGATAACGTCCCGGGTTAATCCAAATATTTTATAATTTCAGCATATAATCTCATTGCAAGTCTCGTTTCGCCTGGCCGAAATTGCAAAAAATTTGGTATAATCGTATGAAAAAGATCATAGAATAATAGAATATTCTATAAATTATTTTATTTAACGCATGTTGTTTAAATTATGATTTCAGAATGTTTATTTGGACCATGGCTAAAAACTGTAGGTGTTAGCTACTCGACGCTAGATGTAGTTACTCTTAGCTTCTACTTTTTACCAATAGATGGCGATATATTAACTTCTAGTCATATTGCCTGACACTGATAGATTAATAGCTAGCAACAATCGAGCAAAACGTCAAATTGTTGTCAAAATTGTCGACGTAAACATTCCTCTCACGGTCGGACTTGTTTTGTTTATTTTCATATAGATCTCTGTATTTTAAAGGAATTAACTAATTTAGAACAATGTCCGGTCATAACGTGAATGTCTGTGATATCGGCGACGATGTGAAGGAGGTTCTCAAGAAGTTCCGCTTCCAAAAACACACATCCAACTCTGCACTTATCCTCAAGGTAATATACCATTTTTCTCGATTATTCTGTATAAAACCGGTATTAAATGAACTGAAATTGTTTTGACCATTAATTTTTCTACCTATATTACAGTTTACTAGCAGTTTATGACATCATAAATATCAATACAAGGGCATAAACGTGAGCCACTCCTCCTGAGTCACTCACGCATATCACAGCAAGTAGTTATCTATGCGTCATTTACACAGTAATTCGATATTTCCTGTACTATTGGCTATTGAGTTTCTCGGTTATCCTGCTAGCAAAGCCTTCATAACAATATTTTTGAGGCTGAACATATGATTTGTTTTGATTTCAATACTATTTATTATTTACTTCAGCAAAAACTTTTAATATTGGTCTTTTATTAAACTTGGTACCTATGGTTAAAGCTCTAAGAAATAGTCTCTTATTGTGTCTTGAATCCCTGATATACATCCACCAACCAACATTAGTATGTGAATTCAATAACTCAGTAAACTTAGTGGATGTCACACAAAGAACAAGCTGAATGTATTATTATTTTTTCCATTTTCACAGATATCTAGATGCAATAACTCCTGTACCTACGTATTGTATGAGTATATCTTGCAATACCGGATACCTTACTTTACTTGGAAATTATTCGATAAAATAAGATTAAAGAGATGAGAAATAATAAAAGTTAATTATCTGTTTTACTTCGAATGAATATTTGAATGAAATACAACAAGTCCATCATCCCAGTGCTAGGTCAGCCTCCTGGGTAGTAATTTTATTAGTAATATTTAAACTCAATTAATTGAAGTAAATACCTCACTCATAATAATTAGGGTAGTAGCATCATACATAACATAACCAACTTTTTCCTCAGTCGTATTGTATTATGTATATCAGTTATCTAGTATCCATAACACAAGCTCTGCTTACCATGGGGCTAGATGATGCTGTGTGAATTGTCCAGCATTATTCATTTTATTCCTTGGCCAAAAGAGGGCAAACAGATGAAAAATTTATTTATATATATAATATAAACGGTTTATAAATACATTAATTATATTCCAGGTGAACCGAGAGAAGCAAGCGCTGGAGGTGGATGAACAGCTGGAGAGCATAGACCTGGAGGAGCTACAGGATGTCCTGCCTTCGCACCAGCCACGGTTTATTGTCTACAGGTGGTGACTAGATCTTAGCAACACTGAGCATAACGATTTGTGGAAAATTCGCTGAGAACAGTTTGTCTAAAGCAATTGCTGAAAACAAAATTTGCTTAATTTTAACATTCTCTAACCTAACCTGAGGTTTCGACGAGTTGTGCTTACGGCGAATTGTTCTCGACGAATTTTCCGTATACGGAGCATAACACTAACCTATGTAATATCAAAATACATTCGTTTTCTGGAGCCTATCTTTCTCATTCTGGATAAAATATATTTTATACAACCCAATATACAGACAGAAGGACAAGTGGGCGCCCTAAGTCGATTTAAATAATAAGTTATTCGCATGTTATTTGTTTCAAAAAATGGAGTATGCGATGTTCGAAGGCGACCGCGGTCAGGCCCTAGTATTAAGTATTAAAAATATAATCAAACTGGGTTAGATAGATAGATTCGTGGGATTCGTAGCTTCCTTCTTCACAGAAATTTTACAGATTATGATAGTTCTGATTTACATTGATGATAGTGAATGACATATTTTCTGAGCATAATGATTGTATTAATTATTTATATAGGTATATATATTACTGTTTAAGTATAATATAAGTAGCTTAGTATCATTATGAGTTGTATATTTCATTATGTTCGTAAGTTCTAGTACTACTTCCTAAACTGTTGTCTACACTACCCAAAGGTAGAGAAAGGTAGCAGGTAGAGAATGCCATCTAGAGTTATGCTCGCCTGTTTAACTTTTGTGCAATAAAGTATATTCTATCTATCCATTGTATTATTAATTTGTTATTATTTGTTTGTATTTCAGTTATAAGATGGAGCACAGCGACGGGCGCACGTCATTCCCCATGTGCTTTATATTCTACACGCCCCGAGACGCGCACATGGAGCTACAGGTTATTATATTACATATATCTATTACTAACTGCTGCCCGCAGCTTCTTTTTAAGCGGCATTTCATTAAGATCCATTGTACACTTCCTCTATCTGTTCCATCGCCTCTCCTAAACTCTTTGTCCTGACAAACACTTATTTTCGTTAGGCTCGCCTATGTACAATTGTACATATCATATATTTAATTAATTTTTTATTTTATTTTTTATTTATTTATTTAAAGCATTACAACTATTTTTACAGGTATTACCTAATGCAATAGTGTAGTCAACCTAATTAATCACTAGCATAGAATTTAACAAAAACGAATAATCCAATATACATAATGTCAATGAGCAAAAATAATCCAATATACATGTCAATAAGCAAAATAGAATACAATCACAAATGTCCTCAAGAATTAATATTCTATAATAAATTATTCCATACAGTTAGCAAAATAAATTAAATTGTCAGTAGCATACACAAAAATATTATTATTTACAATAACATGAATTGAATAGTATAGCCCTTGCGAACTCGCTCAGTGGACAGTGGAATACATCAATGGTCTCCGCTACCCGATTGAATAACTGTATGGTGCGCGTCAAAGGGGCTTTGTTCAGCAGGTTAGTCCTTCCGCGAGGCACTGCGAACAGAGGAGGCCGCCTACGCCGCCCTACATACTCGTCCGGTACGCACAGGCTCATCATCTCCAAGATGGTCGGGTTGGATATCATCCCACGGAACACCTTTATCACATACAGCGAAAGCGCCATATCCCTTCTGATTTCCAACTTGTTGTATCCAACCATACCCAAAACAAATAGGGTTGGATACATCAAGGGATAGAAAGGGTAGACGCCATATCTTTTCCAGTAAAGGTATCGAGTGAACTTGTTCTGTATGCGCTCCATCATGAGACTATATTTAGCTTCGTGAGGAGCCCATACAGAAGCTGCGCTTTCCATCTGGCTTCTGACCAGGGCATTATACATTGCTGTTAGAGCCCTAATGTTTGTAAAAACAGTTGCTTGTCGTAAAAGGAATCCTAAAATTCTGTAGGCCTTTTTACAAACGCTCACAATATGGGCTCTGAACCTCAACTCGGTGTCCAGTCGAACCCCAAGATCTCTCACCGATTCTACACGCTTCAACTCCGCTCCTTCTATGTGGTAGTTGTAGTGGAGTGGGGCTGTTGCTCTACTAAATGTTATTATGGAACATTTGTCCACATTAAATTGCAACTTGTTTCTCTGGCTCCACTCCACTACCCTATCCACGTCTTGTTGAAGACGGACACAGTCTCCTTCTTCCTTAATTGGCAAGATCAACTTGAGGTCGTCTGCGAACAACAGACATTTGGCCTCCGTGACAACTTCTGGCAGATCGTTGATCATAATGATAAATTCCAGTGGTCCTAAGTTGCTCCCTTGGCTTACCCCTGTCTTCGTGAAATAAGGTTCAGATTTGCACCCCGCATACTCCACATACTGCTGCCTGTTCTCCATGTAGCTCGCAAGGAACTGCAGCAGTTTGGTGGTGCAGCCGATCGTCGCCAGCTTCGATAATAGTATGTCATTATCGACCAGGTCAAACGCTTTTTTAAAATCGAAGTAAGCGACGTCGACTTGAACCCCTGCGTCTACGTTTATTAAGTTATTTTATATATTATTGTGTGTACAGAATTAAAATATACCCCTCAAATGAGTCTCGTTGAAGAGTGTCTCATGATATCAACTCTCAGTAACAACAGCAAATCAAATGTATTAGACACATAAGTTACATGAAAATACTAGTGGTTACTTTTTTACTTCTTCCACTTGTGGACAAAAAATTTAATGAAGTGAACAGTAAAATAATGAATGGTATAAAATTTGACTCGTCTAAGTGCTTATTTTGTAAGCCTAAAGAAAATAAAAACTTTTGAATTTGAATCAACAGTCTCTATCCGCAGGTGATGTACGCGGGCACGCAGCGCGCGCTGGCGGCCGCCGTCGGAGCGCCGAGACTGCTGGAGGTGCGCGAGCTGGACGAGCTCACCAACGACTGGCTGCACGACAAGCTTAGCAAGTAGACTGTCACGTGCACTTGGACCGACCGGTGCCTGTTCCACCTGGACTTATGCGTCGGAATCGGAGCGTACGCAGTGTACGCGATGTCGGCAATTATATATACGTGTGCGTCCGCCTCAGTATTGTAATAAATGTAGGGTAGCTTTGGTACGCGACAAACTGTCGATAGAGTGCATCTACTGCTTTGGGAATTTGCAATTTATGTATCTGCATAGCGCTGTTAGAGATAGAGTTTGCAGATGACGTCATCGGCGGAAATACTGGTACCTGGCTTCGGTATCGGCAGATATGCGGATCCAGTGCACGCAGTCCCATATACATCAGTACAAAGCAACAAATCCTTACGCTGCGTACGCTCCGATACTAATCCGGTGCACGTACAGCCTTCCGATTAATTTTGTTCCACACAGCTTCCACGAGTAATTAATCTCCCTTTGAACAAAATAACCCGTTCAAATGGCAAGTCTAATAATCGCGTTATTTTTGCAAAAAATTGTATAAAACGTTTGTTTAGACCTCACACTTCACTCAAATATATTCTAACAGAGTTTTCTAAGTTTTCCAACGCGTAAGAGAGATTCTAACAGTATATACAGGGTGAAATTATGTAATGCCACCTAATGGAAGGTACTCATAATACATAATTTAGATAGATGATAGAGAACATTGATACTGGCTGTTTACAGATTTTAGTCGGTTTGTTTTCCGGGTGTGGCAAGTGAATTTTTGAAAATCTTTAACATGTAGGTACTTTCGATCAAAGCTAATATTAAGACCTAAGCAAATGAACTGATGTATACAATTACTGATGTATACAATAAATACAGATGATGTAACAATAAGTAAGAAAGATAAATAAATAAAATGAAATAATTTCTGAAATACATTCCATATGATCGGTTGAACACAGGTTTCTTTCTTTTCAAAAATAAAGGAATGTTTTCTTTAAGTATAATGTTCTATCTACAGTATTCAGAGTACTTTGCCTTCAGGTGGCATTACAAAATTCCACCCTGTATATAATAATATACCTAAGAACATTCCGAGTAATAATACAATGGTCCATATTATTTAAGGCACTAAACCAAAGCTAACAGAGTAGTTTACTGTACAGATGTCTATAGCCATACTTATGCGTTTTCATTCACATCATCAGCACTCAGTCCCAGCAGTGGACAATTGGACTTGCCTTCCCTAAACTAAGGGGGGTTTTGTCATAATCACCACGCTCGGCTGGCGGATTGGTAATCGCAGCAAAGGTGTTAAAAATACACGGAAGAAGACTGGGTTCCTTTTGCTCTGGTGGGTTCCCTTAGTTGACTATTACGACGGTCACGGGCTGTGGAGAGGTCGGTGCAGCCGCCACGCACCGACCATCATGTCGTTTCATAAAATAATCTTATTATATAAATCAACTAGCTGCGCCCCGCGGCCTCGCCCGCGTGGAAATCTATGCGTCAAATGGTTTATAAACCGTCCTCGTGAACCACTGTATCTGTTAAAAAAACCGCATCAAAATCCGTTGCATAGTTTTAAAGATCTAAGCATAGGTACATAGGGACAGCAAGACAGCGGGAAGCGACTTTTTTTTATACTATGTAGTGTAGTGGGGTTTGTTCGAACACTTATATCTAACTCGAGAACGGCTGGACCGGTTGGCATAGTTATTGATTTGTTGTATTTGTCTCCGTCCCGAATAGCAGAATAATCAATTAAATATATAAAAAACACGACGGGAAAAATATGCAGTAAATTACATTTTTAGTGTGTAGCGCCATCTCTGATTCTAAGGCGGAACTAGCCAGCTTAGTTAATTAATAACAGCATAAGTGTGGATATAGCTCTTCAAATTAGATTAATATAATGCTTTTAGTTGTATTTGTGTCTCGTATTTTCATTAGTATTAAATAAATAAATATTTTATGTCTACAGAGATTTATTATTTATGTGCGGTCTTTGATGTTTCTCGCAGCGCCCTCTGCTGGCGCCATTTCATGACAAAAGGACGATCTAAGTCATTTGTTGGTTTTATGAAGTAAATATCATTTTTATTCCAACAATTTATAAACGCGCTAGTCGTAAATAATAAATTAAGTAAATGTTTACAAATTTATTTATCTATTTCATGTTACCTACATAAAATAAATAAGTATGTAGTTGCAAGCACAAAGAAAATAGTTTCATTTTATTTATTCGCAAACAAAATTTATTGCGCGGGATATTTATAAATAATAAATTTAAGTAAAATAGGTTCCTGTATATTTTTTTTTTTGTGAAAATTGTCATTCCAAGAAACGATACGTATAAAGTTCTATGTAACTGTTTTTTATGTATTTACCAGTTTTTGAAAGCAGTTATTTATTACTTACTACTCTGTTTTGTAAATTCTATGAAATAATGTAAAATAAATAAATGATACATAAAAAATATTTATAACGCATTTTTATTACGAATACCTACAAAAGCCCCGCATAAGCATGTTTAATGTTGCAAGCTGAAGTGGCAGTGGGCCGGCCATATCTCGCGAAGAACCGACGGCCGCTGGGGTAAACGTGTTCTTGAGTGGAGACGACGACTCGGTAAGCGTAGTGTAGGACGCCCTCCGGCCAGGTGGGATGACGGGATGACGACCTGCGAAAAACTGCAGGTTGATGCTGGATGCGGCAAGCTGAAGACAGGGCGCTGTGGCGCTCTACTATATCAATAAAAGTTAGTAAAGGGACAGACCACTCAAAATAGGTAATTTTGCTTTCTTATTCATAAAATTAATCCCTAATGCATTTTATGAATTTTCGCTCGACAAGAAATAATTTACCAAATTTTTACCTGGCTCCCGGACCATAACCACAGTAACCATATTGTTCAATTACATGGTAGACGGGAACTGGGAAGGAGTAAATAATTTAAGTTTCGGAATTTTCTTCGCAATTTTTAGTGCCTAAGCTGAGATTTTGGTGATGGTTTAATCGTGACCGGCAGAGGTTTGTGGAGTGACTGCAATTTGCAAAATGACTATCCTCGGCTTGGCCATTCAAATGCTGAATAATCAAAACGCGGATGCGCCATCTACCGTAAGATAAACTGTGTCACTAATCCTCAATATGATGACAAGTGGGGCTACCATGCTATTTAACATAAGGTTGGCAGGGTGGAAGAAGCTAGAAATCTCGGAATTACCATCGACAGTAACCTAAGATTTGAGACTCATGTTCTTAATCTAGTAAAAACTTGTTTTTACCGCCTAAAGATTCTTTACAAAATTAGGAGTCAATTGACTGAAGCATCCCGTATCGTCCTTTGTGAATCACTGATCATTTCTAAACTCAATTATGGAGATATTGTTTTTGGTCATCGTTTGCTTGCGAGAACCCAGCGCACCATACAAAGAGTGCAGAATGCTTGTTGTCGCTTTTGTTTTAATATTCCACCTCGTAGTCACATAACACCGTACCTGAATAAGATGTCCTTATTGAATATGGAATCACGAAGACTACTGCACCTGGGCGGACTGGTCTTTGACGTTATCAAGTTTAAAAAGCCTGAGTATCTGCACTCAAAACTTAACTTCGTCTCTGGTGAACGGTTACGGTCAATAAGATCTGCACTCTCCTATCACAATCACAAGACTGCAGCTTTCAGGGGAAGTTTCAGGTACTCGGCAACGAAGTGCTGGAACAATATACCTCCCCCTATTCGCAATACTAACACTAAATACACATTTAAATCAAAATTTAAAAAGTTCTTATTGGAAAAGCAAATAGAAGGTATACCCAAGCACTTCGTATGCCAAAAATAAAGCTATCGTTCTGTTCACTTTTTTCTATGCAAGTTGTAATTATTAATAAAATTATAAGTATTATTTGATTATAATTATTATTTATTATTGTTTGTAATCTCTAAAAATTTAATATACTTTGTTTTTACTACATAAAAACTATTATTCTTATTTTTACATTTATACACGACTACATTACTAATTAATTCTAAACCTACACGTTTTCCGTTTGTGCTCGTTCTGCTCGCTCTCAGGTTTTGGCTGAAAATCAGTGTTTTTGCTTTTAGCAAAAAATATCGCTGAGCCATGGCCTATTTGTTGTACTGCGGCACACACATGTTGACCTACAGTAAATAGTTTAGTAACCATTTTAATTGCTCGTTTTATTAATTGTTTCATGGTAATTTAGTTTAATATTGTATCTTTCGCTATGTTATTTGTATGTGTGTGTTATTAGTACCAAATAAACGTTTTATCTATCTATCTATCTATCTAACATTAACACGTAACGTAACGAGCGTTATCAGCGTTATTACGGTAATTTTAGCGCGATTAAGGCGAATTTGAACGCGAAAACCGCCTTTTCACATGTTATTCGCGTTAAAATGCGCCTTAACACGCGTTTATCGCGTTAAAATTTGCGTAATAACGCTGATAACGCGCGGTACGTTATGTGTTAAATAGCATGGTAGCTACACTGTTCCTTGTCAGTTTATGATCAAGTTCTATGCCTAAGTATGTGATACCGTCTCGTCTCTGTGCGAAGTCGGTTAACAATTTATTATTGGATTGTTATAGTTTTTTAGACAAAACTACAATCAGTCTTTACACAGAAACCATTTATTAGCCTTATTAATGTTAGAGTGACCTTCTCACTTGTCGAATTTTCTGTAGACGGAAATAGGAAGTTTTATTTTTGTGTGGAAACCCCAGTGTGCATAGTTCCATATCCGATCGCTAGGAGCGCTGCATCCATCCCTTACAAAATATGAATGAGTGGGGATACTTTCGTTGGAGAAACCAAACTGAGCCTTGAGTCCGGTTGATATTAGTACCGAGACGTGATCGTTGATTAGGGCCAATTTCATTCGCAGAACTACGTAACAGAGGAATCAAAATATCTGCCGATGTCGAAAATATATGTATAGGTTAAGAGCCGATGTCGGTCTAAGCTAGATACTCATCCCCGCTGTGAGCATATCTTGTTCGCAGAGTGATCCCGGCAAATATATCTTTCTTATAGGGATCACTCTGGGAAAGGGACACGCATATTATTTATATTTATTTATTTTAAGCCATTACTGTCCCAATGCTGGGCAAAGGCCTCCCTTTTCTTCTTCCACTCCTCGCGATCCAACGCTGCAACAGGCCATGATGGAAGATGTACCTCGAGCTCGTCGCGCCATCTCATCCTGGGCCTTCCACGTCGCCTCTTAGCGTTGGGTGGGCTCCACTCTGTGGTGGTCTTATATGTTATATTATAATTTTATTATTAATCTAGGTTTTCAATTGTTCTATTTAATTTAAGAATTATATTTTTGTGTGTTTACTAACCAAATATTGATCCATGGATATCTGAAATAAAAAGTTTTTTTTTAAGCGCCCGTTCTGGAGTCTAGACTGTGTCAATTCGGGGTTCATTCAAAACCGTGACGATTGTCGACCGGCTGTCGGACGGTATTTTTAACGGAACGCGTACGCGTTAATACGCGTCTTTCTAGGTTACATAAAACTCTTGACAGTCGATGAGAGATCAATGTTATCCAATTTGGCATTAAAGTGTGCTATTAACCCTATCACTCAACACTTTCATATTAAATCAATCGAGTTGCCAAATACATTATAATTATTTTGACTTGCTTACATAACAGTGACGATATACCTCCCTAGCTGCTGAAAGCCATATAAATGGCACATTATGTTATTGAAACTAAATGTGTAGATAAAGTACAATTGTGTTGTGTTTGTGTATAGGTGTATACATGAAATTAGACCAATAATAAAGTTATTATAAATAGATATACAGAGGCTAGTTTTAAATATTGTAAAACATAGTTTTTTTTTCTTATGTATCTCATTATAAGTGAACCATTTGTGTTTGTATGAGAATAAAGTTTTTTAAATCTAGATATAACATCGCCTTAGGACTAAAAAACTTCTAATGATGTTAATATCTCAATAAATAAATATATTTCACTGGGGGAGGTCTATGTCCAGCAGTGGACTACTATAGGCTGATGATGATGATGAAATAAATATAGCTGAGTGAGAGTAGACAAAGCCGGTGCCGCTCGCGGAAGAATTGACCCTCCATCTCTACCCGTGGTTGTCATATCATCGAGTGGACTAAGGGAAAGTAAGTACTAGAGAAAGGGCCGCTCTGGGTATTTTAACACCTACACTGCGATTATCTATTCGGTTGCCAAGCGTTGTGATTACGGCGCCGTCGTCGTCGTCGTCGTCGTCCCTCTTGTTTTGAGGAGGCAGTGAACGTACCTACCCATGTGCTTCCTATGTGTAGATTAGACTATAAGTAGATTTCCTAGTCGCTGCCTAGCCTAGTAGATTTTCTAGCGCGAAAACCAAATTGCAATCAAAAATTAAATTTTCAGTTTCCCTCCAAAGGGTGAGTCAATTTATAGCAGAACGATGGACATACAGGCCTTTATATAAATAAACACAAGTTTATGTATAACGAAAATAAACAATAGATTCGTGGAAAAGGCAGGTGTAACTGAACTGGCATACAATCTGGAGCTAGAGGTGGGATACTGTCGATAGATTCTGTCGATTTCAAAATTTTATCGTAACCAAGCAGAGAGGACACATTTTCTACCTCTTTGTTAGACGTAAATAGGTTAAAGTCCATAATTTGATTTTTGAGTTTTCCAATATTTCGGCGCAGTTTCATGCGCCATGATAACGGAATAACCGTTTTAAATGACTTTAGTGTTAATAACCATGATATTCTCAGAAGTTTTATTGTAAATAAGTTGTTAACAATACCTATAGGTTTTTACAACAAACATAGTGGGTAGGTATTATTGGTAAGTAAGGCCTGATCAAATATACATATAAATAAAAATTTGTTAGCTCATTTATGAGTGTGTTTTGTTTATGTAACGGAACGTAGTAGGTATCCAAAAACCATCAATATTACATTGGCAGAAAATCTGAAATGTGTAGTTTAGTGTAAGATGAAAATATCTCGCATTCTTGGCAGCCGAAAGTTTGCTCGTTTTGCCTAAAAAAACGTTGTCAATAGTATTTACTGCCGCCAGGAAATACCAATATTGTAATTACTACTTTCTGTAATTAGTAGCGCACGTTTTCATCGATATCCCACGCTCCCAACTCGACGAGTAATTTTATATTTCCCCAATCCAGCTTTGCTCGGGATCATAACAGGATTATATTAGTATTCAGATGTGAAACGTTGGCTGAACGGAGCGCGCGCGCGGCCTGGCTACGCGTTTAAAAATAAACTATTCTTTTTTCGAATTTCCCGAATCGCGCCGAAAAATAGTGCCTGTTTTTGTCGGACCTTTTTCAAAAGTGCTTTGTTTTTCGGACCATGATTTTGTATTGGTAAGTGAGTATTGATTTTATTGTTTTGGTGTCGTGCGAAAAAATGTTTAAATTAGAATTCGTTAAAGTTGGGTAACATTTCTAAGATTGTAGCTGAAAACAAAGAGTGATGGGTCATTCACTAGGTTTTGTCGGTGGTTTTGCCTGCGGAGATTTGTTTAGCGAGGTGAACCACATTTTTTTGGCGTTGTCAGTGGCTGTGGTATTTGTATGAAATAACTCATTTACGAGTATGTAAACAGATACATTTATAATTATATCTGATTGCATTAACAAACATGTTTATTATAATTTTTTGTAAAGAAACGTTTAAATTTTTGCGACTGTTACAAAAATATCTTGTTTATTTATTTCTAAATACAAGTTAATTACAATGTCAACTATGTCATTATAATACTTGGAGACAATTCAACAAATTAATTCATTTTCACCTCAACACAGGACGAAACGGCGTTTTTTGAACCCGATTCGTCTTTGTCTAATTTGTTTTATTTTGTTGAAGAAATTGGTCTGGTGACTGATATATAATAATTTAGTTAGGGTCTTGCAACTCTGCCAACTCTCATACATCCTCGATGTCTGACCAATATTAGTACCGGTAACGTGTCAACTGTGTAAAGTACAGATCTTATGTTAAAACTAAAAGGGTGCCAAAAACACGTTGTTAAGATAACACTCACTGTAACGTAATTTGTAAAAACCAAACAACTTCAAAGGTTGCATTATGGGTTCGATTCCCACCGCGCTGCGCCGGGTCACTTACATGATAGGTGTATGACGATGTTATTGTTTACAATAATTAAAATTATATAATCTCGTCTCTTTGATTTTATGTAATTTTAATGAATAGTCGCTTAAACCAATGTAGGTTTTGGGAGACTTCAAAATACAAGTTTATACGAGTTTATAGCACGGTATCTCAAATTCAGATATACTTAGGTACCTAATTTTGATTAAAATGTCTGGACTAAAAGGCTTATCTATGACGCTCCTGCCGCCTGCGTCACTGATGAGCCTTCTTCTAGCGGGTTCGAATCCCACTACGTGAAAAATATTTGTAAGATCAGCAGGTATTTTTTCCGGATCTATGTGATGTATCGTATTATGTATATCAGTTATCTAGTACCCATAACACAAGCTCTGCTTGCTTAGCTTGGGGCTAGATGCTGAGTGGATTGCATTTAGTATGTAGTCTACACTCAGTTTGTAGCAGCTAAACTGGAAATACTCACAGCAACAATACTCCACTATTATTAGCGACTGTAGGTACACCACACGTGTATTGCATAGTTCTATTGTAGGTCGTGTACATACCTACACAGCTTGCAACAATGTCCCCAGGAGTTGATACCATAAGTTATGCGTTAGCGGCATACGTATCGTGTAAAGAGTGTAAAAGATTTTGAAAAAGTATCCGTCATGCTAGATCGGTCAGCAGTACTTTACGAGTTGTATTTTCCCTTATAATCTACTAGCTGCGCCCCGTGTCTTTGTCCGCGTGGAAGCTTCCTCTTGAATCACTCTATCCGTTAAAAACCGCATCAAAATCCATTGCATAGTTTTAAAGATATAAGCATACATAGAGGGATAGACAGACAGCGGGAAGCGACTTTGTTTTATAGGTACTATGTAAGTAGTGATATTGTAAATTAACATCAGCGTAAACTGTGTAAGTTAAATATACGTACAACAAGTATTACTATTGATTCTGGTTTGGATCAGATCGGTAATATTGTGTTAACCTTAGTCTTTCAAAGCTCAGGCCTCCCATTGATTCAGGCGCCTGCGTGTCTGCCTTTCAAGAGTGTTGAGTCACTTTTAAACAAAACTTTTCAGTTGAATGCAGAACATACAATCTTATTCTAAACGTACATTCAATATTGTAGAAAGTAAACTACGATTGAACAATGATACCTACTTGCCACAGGCACCAGTCTGATTGTCAAATACAGGTGTTATCTATCTATCTATCAGTCTTTTGAAAATCGAAACATCATCAGAATCATCACGCCGTCTCATCATGCCAAGCAGCGGGTCGCCTTTGTGGACATCGTACGCCTATTCCCAAATAGGCGTCTCCTTAGTGTAGCACAGGTACGAGTAGCATAGGGTAGGTCGGCCTTACATTGATTAAGCGGAAAAAAATACTATAAAACTACATTTTAAATCAATTTATTCGGTTTTACCAGTAAACCGACGATAATGACGTCATCGTCTTGAGTTAAGACACAGGATACTGCCTACCTTTTTAAATTTTTTACTTGTTCTATAGAAACGAACCCCAGGTTAATTCATTTTTTCTTTTTTTAATTTTAGTGATAATAGAAAACTGATGCCGGAATCAAAGTCTAGTTTCCGATTATTTGTGATCGTCCGTCGCTATAACGTCTGTCTGCCGGTCTCAAGCGTGGCTCAGCTTCTAGCCAGCCAATCCTAGAGACATTTTGTCGTCTCCATCCTATCTCCCCAATTTATCAGCCAGTTACTACACTTGCAGCAAAGCAAGTCGGACACCTGTGCGTCTGTAATTTAGGACCGTGCAAAATGTCGGTTTCTCTGCCAAGCTTTTACTACGACGGCCGCCATTTCTGTTATAAAACTTTATTTTCTTCTGTTTTGTGTTGTTGACTTTGCGAATCGTTACGGATTACTGCTTTTAAACTGTTTTATGCACTCAACTCACTATTTTGAGACTTTAGTTAGCTATTTAATATAGTTTCTATCACATTATTTCATTTTACAAATTAAATCAGATAGTCTATGGGTAAAAACGAAAGACTCTAGAATCGAATAGGTTCGGCCCCTTGGCTTTGCATGCTGCGCATGGCTGCGATTCCGAATAATATCGAGTATGATCGCAGACTATGATTCCGTGTTTTATTTTTCACTATTTCAGATATTTTGCAGACTATAGATAACTTTGCCTCATTTTATTTAATTTGATCAGCCGTTTTATTAAAAAAGGCAAGGAAACAGTAAATATATTTATTGTCTCTAGCAATAGATAATTGTTTACTGTTTTTGTCTAAAGCTTAATTTATATATTGTTTTGCAAGAGACGAGAGGTTTGTGAAACCCTTGGTACGGGTCACTGGGCCTTACTCCGCAAGATCATTTGGGTAACTTTCATAAGAAAAGACATTAAAAACGAATTGTTGCAAACAAAATAAGTCAGACCTAGTAAGTATAAAAATAAATAAGAATAATACCATAAGTATGAATAATAAGTAATAACCCACTTATGCCTCAGGCACACTGGTATTATTTTGCTGTAGATATTGGATTGAACTATAGCCACTTTACTAATAGTCGAGTATCATTAGCCAAGAAATACAGCGCCGTAGGTATCATCATCTATCCAAAACGTGTCGCTATTGGCAACACGGCTACTACGTTGTATTGTGCTTACGTTCCTTCGTAGACTCGTAGAAAGTCACTTTTTGAGTTGTTTGTTATTTATACCTGACAAAAACATTCATCTTTTTTTAACAACAGGAAGTTTGGATTCAAATGTTGTTTTAAAGATTTTATCGTATACAATCATTATAAAAGTGTTTGTATGTAATATAAACCCTAATTCGTTGTAAAAAACATAAAGTCATTCCTCTAAGCCTTTATTGCTGGTTGTTGTGAATTGTTGAGAATATGTATTTAAAAAAACACTTAATTTGTAAACTAAAACTACTATTCCTATAATCTATCTATATATATAAAAGAAAGTCGTGTTTGTTACAACACTTATAACTCGAGAACGGCTGGACCGATTTAGCTGAAAATTGGTGGAGAGGTAGCTTAGAACCAGGAGTCTAACATAGGATTTTATCATTTAAATAATTTGACACATAGATTTCCACGGGGGCGAAGCCGCGGGGAGCAGCTAGTAATATATAAATATTTATTTTCAATAGATTGCTTGGACTAACTCATCATTAGGATGGCTTATCATATTTTCAACCGACTTCAAATAAGGAGGATGATTGTTCTCTATTCGGTTATTTTTTAAATGTAAAGGTCCTAGGTATGTATGTTATTTCTACCTACCTATTAGGTGTCTATGTCTACGCCAATTCCTTAGGAATTTTAGTTTTTAACGAACGGTTTTAATGATTCTTTACCTTTGTTTTTGAATTTACAAGTAATTTCACTTGTTTTTGTGAAAGGAAAGATTGAAAAAAGTAAAAAAATATTCAAAACAGAACATTTTAAAACAAAATTCGAACAAAGCTAAAACACCTACGGCTGTGGCAGACCAGTGACGTCTCTGCTAAATCCGTTCTGTAGTTTTGTTTGGGAGATCTCATAGCCGTGGTAGCTGGGCGTAAAAATACACAGAGAAAATACATAAAGGAAAACATTCGTCTTATTTGTGTTTTATCTCTACGAGATGACAGGAGACATCTCTACTAGAGCTGTTCTAGCTAAGATAATTTTTGGCTTGGCAGTTGGCACACGGTGTAGCACCCTTTTATTCCCCTATCCTATCCATCCATGGTTGTCTGGTAGAGATCTTGCGCTCTTGAGCGCTAAGACCGCCAATTGTAATTATTAATTTTACGTTTATTCTGTACATAATTTTATATTTAGAGTTCATAAATAATTTTCTATCTATCTATTTTTCCTGATCCTGTACGATCATATTAAACGATAATACATGACTACTGAGTAATTATTGTTCTAAATTTCAGCCCGATCTGTCCAGTTTTAACGAGAAAAAACAAACATCCATTTACAAAATCTAAAAACCCAATGAAACAGAATCTTGTACTACAATGAGAGCACAGTTTGACCTACACCAGTTTTTAAAAATAGCGCCATCTATTAATAATAGTACGACGACCTTTTGATGTATCGATAGATGTACATCACTAGTGCCAAGACGATTAGTCGATTGTTGTTGATCTTCGATGTTGATAGACTAGTGCCAAAATAGTATCATAAGCAGTATCTGGACATAGAGGTAACTATTAAAGTTACTTAGTACAAAGCAATTGAAACTGAAAATAACTATGAGAGGACTAACTTACTATTATATTAAATATAAGACGCCAGTGGGGCTACCATGCTATTTAACAGATAAGTAACGCTCGTATCAACGTTATACGCAAATTTTTGCGCAGATAACGCGTTTAAGGCGCATCTTAACGCGAATAACTCGTGAAAAGGCGTTATTCGCGTTAAATTAGCGTAAATTAGCGCTAGAATTACCGTAATAACACTGATAATGCGCGTAACGTTATGTGTTCAATAACATGGTTGCAGCCCCCACAGGTCTTAATTTCTTAGAATTTGATGTTAATCACCTTCCAAAAATGTAAAAACCCGTTTGTCCCGAACCTAATGCTTTACCAACCTTCTAAGCTTCCCAACGGTGAAATAATTTTTCAAATCGGTCCATTAGTTTCGGAGCCTATTCATTACAAACAAACACAAAATTAAACCTTTGCTCTTTATAATATTAGTATAGAAGATAACCTAACTTTAGATTTTGAAGGGTGAATGGATAACGATAGTTGTAAACTTGTAATAGTAGTATATCTACCTAATGTTCGACATTTTGGTAACATAAGTAAGTAATTATTCTGTGTAAGATTAAAATAATTAACATTGGTTTGAAATAAACACAAAAATATGTAGGTAGGTACATTAGGTACCTATATACCACATCATACTGATTCAGAAATGTCTTCACAAGGGTCATCGCCCGTTCCCTTTTCCCTGAAAAAGATATTCTCAGAAATATATTTTAAATGGAGATACTGAAAGAAGTCGCGTATTTTCGGGAAATAATTGGCAAATAAATAAGTCAAGGAAAACCTAAAGGTACCTACTTTTTCTGCGTGATTTGTGGCTTCACGCGTGACTTATATTTTTATGGTCATACCAAAGAATAGGCAATCTCACCATCAGCCTATAGCAAGCAGTCCACTGCTGGACTGGACATAGGCCTCCCGCAAAGAGCGCCATAGCGCCCTGTCTTTTAAAGTGTTCTAAAACAGTGGCCAGAACTTGGAATTTGGAAATACAATAAATATAATGTGAGCGAGCGTCCAGTCGGTTGCGGGTTCGATTCCCGCCTCTGAACAATTGTGTACGATCTGCAGATATTTGTTCCGGGTGTTTTGGTCGTTAGTAATGTAATTTATTCTATTAAGTACCTATATCAGTCATCTAGAACCTATTAAACAATCTCTGCTTATTTTGGGTCTGTGTGGATTGTCCAACATTATTTATTTATTATAGACTTTCCTACTACGTATGGTAATAATTTTACGAACGTCGTCACTAAACACCGTGCTAATCGTGAACAAGGTTTTTACTTTTAAAGAACTAATAAATGGCAATTATCTTGACGTTATCGATGTAGGCTCATGTTGGTATGTTTCGATTCAACTAGGTTTATAACGTCTAATCTAAGAGGTCACTGTAACAGCTTACAGTCATATCAATAACAGATTTAATATATTTTTTTGAATTTTTCCGTGTGTTCTGGTCGTTTTCTATGTATAATAAAAAATATTGTATTGTATTATGTATAACAGTCATCTAGTACCCATAACACAAGCTCTGCTTAGCTTGGGTCTAGATAATGCTGTGTGAATTGTCCAGCATTATTTATTTATATTTTACTAATTTTGGAAGAGATGGTGAGAGAGAGAAGAGCAGGATCTTTATTATTATGTCAGCAGCCCACTCACGTCCATTGCTGGACAATGGGCCTCCCCCCATACGAGCGACGACACAAATGGTGGTTTAAATACAAAGGTTAAATTAAATAAGATACCAATTATCCAACTTAATGTCCAGCGGTGTACTAGTGTAATGCTAATCTAACATTTCTTTTCATCGATATCGATAAGAAAAGAACTGTCCCAATACCAAATCTAAATGTCAGTTACATCTTAAGAAAAAATAATGATGGCGGCTGGTCTTTTGGTATTGTGTTCAAAATGGTTTCAATCCATGTAGTTACTATAATTGTTATATTATAATGTAATTTAATTAATTATCCAGTAACACGGCCATGCCAGTTAGTATAGTATTTGTTTTTGTAAATAAGGCGGTTTAGGCAATGCAAGCTTAAGGAAGAAATAATGTTCATCAAAAACTCGTTCAAAAACCAAACAAACAACGAAACAATCCGACAGACCGCAGCTTTCCCGCGCTTTTTATAAATTAATGGCGGAACGCACATGAAGGTCAATGTCGGTTCGCGAATAGATCAGATTTATAACGGGGAAATTAGTCTCAACTCTCATTTATTTTTAAAAATGTTAAATTTATTTATACGACACAGACAAGCAACACGTTCTGATCATTAGAGTCAAGGTCACAGCAGGAGGGTTTTCCAATAATGGTAAGAACACGCCTCATCATCAGCCTTCAGTCCAGTGATCCTATATAAGGGTTTATTTTTACCGTTTGAGGTGCGGAACCCTAAAAATCAAATGACGATTTAGGTTCTAGACAAACGGACCGCATTTCAACTGTAATCCAACCGCAAATTGCAGTTCAGTTGCAGTTGACACGACTGCAATAGAACTGCAAACCAACCGCGCAGTCCGATTGCAGTTCAATTGCGTTTGTCAGTCGGCGTGCAGTCGTTCACACGACTGCATGCCGACTGACAAACTGCAACAGCGACAAATTGCAATTTACGGTTGGACCGCATTTCTAGAGCCTTAAATAAATACCTGTAAAGAGTGTTCTGCAGACCATGGTGCGTCATAATGATAACTGGCTATGACCCTGAAAAGCTCGGGTATTTTAAAGATTTTTTTTCTGAAATTGCGGCTATTCAGTGCTTTTTTGTACGAAGTATTATGATTTACAATTCATTTTTATTACTACTCTCTAGGATGTTAGCTCTTAGAAGTGTTGAATAGTTAACATTAAAAACAGGTAGATCAACTTTGGATTGAATGAAAATGGGATAAATATCAGGAAATCCCAGTCCCAAGGCGAGAATCCAACCTGCAACCACATGCGTCACAGGTGGACCTTTTTTCCGCTGCGCCACAGAGTTCGTCATTTCAAGTGGCAACCTTATCTAAATGAAAGTTCATTATAAATCGTTAAACCGAATAACTAGAAAAAATACGAAGACACAGAATCTCCATTTTCCACGCGTGGAGTTAATTTCCCGCCTCTTTTCCGTCATATTGGACGCAAGCCAAGCCAACGTCAAACTTCGAAAACGATAATTTGAATCAATCTGTCAAAATGACGCGAGAGAGAACGGTAAGTCTAGGAACTTAAGGTGTATGGGGGCATCGATTATTTATTAACATATTATGTATAGGGAGATTAATATTAATTAATAGGATAACCTTCTCTTTCTACGCCCCCATATTTTATAGATTTTTCCAAATAAAATGAACTTTTCTTGACCACTAGCGCCACCTAAAAGCGCGCCATAAAGTCGTTTGCGAACTCTATCGGTTCGAATTGGAAACATTATCGACTACCAACCTATTTCTTATGTAGTAATTTAGATAATTTGAATTGGAATATTGTGATACCGTGAGTAATAGACTAAGTAAATAACAAATCATTGCTCTGAGTGGTTCCGCGTGTACCTACTTATAGGTATATACTTTAGAGGTGGAGCAGGGAAGAACTCAGGATTGAGAATAGGGGCGAAAAGAAAATGCGACGAGTTGTCCTATAAAACAAAACATGGGGGGGCCCCATGTTTTGTTTTTCGATTATTTCACATGATTCGTTCAAAATCCAACACCCAGCCCACTCGGAAAATACCTGTTTTATAATAAACCCCGTGGCTTCGCCCGCATGGAAGTCTATGTGTCAAATCGTTTATAAACCTTTCCCTTGAATTACTCTATCTATTAAGAAAAACCACATCAAAATCCGTTAGGTACCTAGTTTTAAAGATCTAAGCATACATAGGGAGAGACAGAGCGGAAAGCAATTTTGTTTTACACTATGTAGTGATTGTATATGTAGGTATCTACAAGATAAGGCAGATCTCGCACCCCATAACTCCTACAAACAACTTCTGGTACATTGTACGATCGCCTCGCCGACTCACCAACACCTTGCAGATGTTATTCTGCAAGTAATGCAGCGTTGGCGGAACATGGCCGCCGCCGCACAGAAATAACATGTTTACCTGAACAAAAGACAAGACCTACTTTAATTATTCTGGTTCGTGCACCCGGAAAGAGTGACACATGTTTCAGAGCGGAAGCGCTGGCTTGACCTGTTTGTTATTTACTGGGTTGTCTTGTCTCGTCTCCAAGGCGAGAGAAAGGAGGAATATACCGGGAATCGTGATAATGTACCTAAAATATTGATGCGTCTCTCCCAAATAAGTAGGTAGGTCGAAAGTTCTGTAATTATAAGTATGAATGGAAAGATTTAACGTTTTTAGATACGATTTAATTATAATTACCTAATTAATTATTTTTTTAAACTATTTGAAGGTATAGTTGTAGCCTCTTGAACGGTCGATTTTCCGTAATTATTAGAAAGCAGTAGGTAGATACGTAATTCGGAAAACGTAGTCAGACGCCATCCGGCCAGAGGGGATGACGATTTGCGGAAGAACTGCAAGCAGATGCTTGATGCAGCAAGCTGAACACAGGGAGAAATAAAAACATTTGTGTTTGTATTTTGTATGATGAGGTACTTTCTTATAACTGAACTCTAAAGCTTTTAAAACTATCAATGAGCCACGTGCGTCCATCCGCAGCTACAAATTTACCACCCTTACCAAATTAAGATGTACTTTATTTTGACTTTATGTTTGGATTGCGAATAAACTTGTTAGGATCAGCCTCATCATGAAATTAATAAAGATATGGTTATGATGGTTATTCTTGAGTTCTCGAGTGTAATGTCTTTGATCAGGAAGATATTCGTAACTTCATTGATCTGCTAATGTCGGTACATACAATAAACAATACTCGCGGGATCAATCTTCTAATAAAAGTCGTTATAAATTCGCATGAGTTATTGTAGCGGACAGACAAACAGACGGAAATAAACTAAGAGACCGAGCGATGACCTCTGCCTACCTCCTCAAAGGTTGTCGCACACTTATCGACACTGAAACAAATCGGAATAGTCTATCATATCACTGCCATCATATTACTCTGTGCCACTGCCGCGCAGCACGCCCTGTCGCGCCACGTCATCATGGCGTACAGTAATTTAGTAGCTATATATGTTTCTCACCAGTGATTATTAATCTTTTGAGAAGTAAATAAATATCTTAAACCATTATATTCCACACGTAATAGTAAAAAAGGCTGTGCATGCCGTCGCAATACTTATCATCGCAGAGTGTCCCCGGAGTTAGTGCAATAACCGAAATGAAACAACTTCTTCAAACATATGTATATTCGTCGAGCATTTTTCATCAAGTTTCACTATTTTGGGGATCGCAGCTACGATTTATAGATGTATATTTTTTTTATTTGCTTTGGGGTGGCTTTCGTATCACGGCGGCCATGATAGGCCTATTGTGATCGCCACTTTTACATTTCAGTCCCGAAGCCGTGGCGTTCATAGTTCGCCACTAACCCTTGCAGCTGCTAGGAACTGTAGGATTTTCTCCGGGGTGATGTCTTTCAGCTCGTCTGGTCAGTCTCGTCTATAGATGTATAATGAAGGTGCGTTGTATATGTTATAATTATAACTAACACTTATACTATGCACTTACGTTATACAGAATGTCCCCCGAATAAATTAATAATAATAAAATAATTTCACTTGATCCATAGTTTGTTGGTAAAATTAAACATATTAATATAAGAATAGATATCTAATGGTAACTATTTAAACGGCTCAAGATGAGGTAGAATAATGGTTGCGTATCCAGGTTGATAAGTGTGCGACAACCTTCATACTGAAAACTATACGTATCTTGACGTTTTATAACAGCAGTGTCACTGCCTTGCTGGTGAAGCTCTAGCTTTATGATGATCTACGCCAGTCTACCTGCTTGTAGCAGTTCTCTTCTCATCACTACAGTATCTACTTCCCAAACAATCATTTAATCAAATCATAAATTAATCGATGATTTGTCCCCAATGACTTTATTTCGACAGTGGGCGAAGGTCCAACTGAGATGCAAGGTTGTTGGGTTCGATTCCCGATATACAAATGTTTGTACGTTCTACAGATATTTGTCTGAACACCTGACACTCAGTCTGGTTTTCAATGTTTAATAAAAAAATATCTATGTATGTAATTGTTGTTAATACGATCTTGATCAGCTCTCATTGTTTAGAATCGATTAGTTTTTAAGGTTTTGTGTAATTTCTAATGAGCTGTAGGCTTGAAATTAATACTTTTTGTATTGTTAGCAACCGTCTGCAGATGGTAATCCTAAACTGTTTTAGAATAGAATAGTTTATTTGTAACTCAATACACAAAAACATAAAACAAACATGATTAAAAAAATAAAGGACAAATCAGATTTTTGCCCAAAAAAAAATGGACTCTATATCAGCATGAGTTAGTGTAGTTGTGTTGTGTATATTTTGTAAATACATATTCCTAAATAAGTCCCTAGGTTTTATTTGTAATCTAGCGCTTAGAAGCAGGTCATTCTAGAGTCCTCCAAACTCAATATAAATCGATGCTATAACCTTAGCTCCAGATTTTCCTCAACAACAGATCAAAATTACCAGTAAACTATAAAACGATCTACGTCTTGGATTGTAAACAAAATATCTATTTGTAGCAGAACGTGATGCTCTTGGGATATATACATAATGTACCAGTAATACTAATAACAGAGACTTAGGTAAGTAAATATTTATTTAGGTACTTGATTGCCTGCTTTGCCTTGAGTAGCATCAGTTCAAGGAGTCTTAATAATTTGGTGAGTAAGGTAGGTATGCAAAGTTCGTACCGAAACCTTAACGTCTCGGGTCCCACAAGCTTTTATTATACATACTTGCCCTATTAGTTTGTGTGGGACAAGTCTTGTAACTGAATTCTAGACCTCTCTGGAGGTCTTCAACCGATTGAGCTGAAATTTGGCATACTTATGTGAGTTTGGTGATGGTACAATGTGATGTTACCATCGAGCGAGCTGTTCTGATGATGGAGACAGAAGGTGGCCATAGGAACTCATAAACGAAACGACTTAACCCCATCCAGTTTGGGTTCGTTGGATTTGTATTCCCAAGTACTTTGGAACTATTGAATAAAAACTTGTTATTAAAGTTTTTTATTGAAATGAATGAAATGAAATGAAATGAAATGAAATGAAATGAAATGAAATGAAATGAAATGAAATGAAATGAAATGAAATGAAATGAAATGAAATGAAATGAAATGAAATGAAATGAAATGAAATGAAAGGAAATGAAATGAAATGAAATGAAGATATTATTTTATTTGGTCGTTATTGTCATCCACAAAGATCATTTCTCTGTAGCTAGAGCTAGGCAAAATATATTATAATTCTGACCATCTTGATACATTTCTTTTGATTGATACACTTTCAGTTTTTGCAAGCGTCACGAGTCAGTCAGTCTCAAGAAGTTTAATTAACTATTTATGTAGTCGGACAATATGGGCAGTTAAAACATTAACTATAACGTTGTGCTATTCAAATATGTTCTTCTGCATCTATTTTCCAACTCTTACTGTCCACCCCAATTCTTTCACACCAAAATCCAATAAAACAGTTTAAAACAGCCAAAAATTGCGAAAACTCCCATTAAAATGCAGTGGACAGAATAGCCCCGTCACATATCACCTCTCGTCACTTGTATCTGGGACAGATATTTGGGACGCCTGTTATTGTATAATTAGGTATTCCTCCCACGCGACTCCACCTACTAAACGATTTACTCAAACAATGTTACAGAATATCGTTTCAAAATATCCCTTTGTTTTTTAAATGGCGCTGAAGACTGAAGTATTTAAGCGTGGTGAGACCATCTCACCACACAAAGGTGAGGTGCGATCATCTCGTAGGTACTTCATACTTCTAGTTCAGATATTGTCATCACCACTAGGCTAGGCTAGGTAGTTTTTCACGACCTGTGTGGCGCGTTGGGCAAAGGTCCGCCTTCGACGCAGAAGGTAGCGCGTTCGATATGTACGATCTGCAAATATTTATCCCGGGTGTTCTGGATATTTTCTCTGTATAATGAAAAGTCTAATAATCTATCTTTGTGATGTACTATATCAGTCATCTTGTACCCATAACACAAGCTCTGCTTAGCTAGATGATGATGTGTGGATTGTCTAATATTATTTATTTATTGTATTATTTTATCTCGCTTTCAACCTAATAAGATTATCATATTTCTGCAATCATGCACATTTATTTATTTATTCGAATAACTTAGAAAATTATAATTGTAGCGCCAATCCACTAGCAAACGTGCGATTATAACGTGCGATTGCCTAGGGGCCTCAAGAGATATAGGCCTATGCCCAGCAGTGGACATCTCCCGTCTGGAATGACGATGAACCACCTATTGACGTCATTAGTGACTAGCCACCAATTATTGCCCTGATCCACATTTTCCGACCGGTGAGTCATCATGATTCATGCGAAGATGTAGGTAGACAATAATATCAGGTTCATTTCCTATGTCGTTGAATATTTGGAAATAAAACTCGGATTGTTGTAGTAAGAGTCCGTTGTTTATCATTAGCTAAACCATCACTTATTTATTCACTTCATCGACCGCTGTCTCAGTCACTCAAGCCAAGTATGGCCACAGAATTAAGTTCCAATTATTTTAATTCTGAACACATCAGTATTTCTAAGTTTTAATTTTCTATGACCACAAATCGCAACTATAACTAGGTACAGGCGGCGCGGCGGTGGTACCCCAAGGCACACAAGCGCCGCCACCTATTTTATGGTGGAACAAAGAAACATCAAAAATTTCGTTGAGCATTTTATTATTCCTAATTGCAAGCTTTTTTGATGCCTCTTCAATAGTTTTTTTTTGTAGAGATGCGAAGATAGAGTTTGGTGGCCACCAAGGGCAACTTCGTATCTGTGCGTAAACTATACAAATAGGGACATTAAAAGAAGCTTATTAGCATTATCACAAAATGCCCAATGAAATTTTTGGTATTCCTATGTTCAACTTAATAATACGATAATAGGTGGCGGCGCTAGTGTGCCTCGGGGTACCGCCTTAAATACTTTTGAAATAGTACACCTCCATATAGCTTTATATCCCGATAAACTGTGGATTAGATGTAACCGGCGCACCTGGCTGGATCGGCACGGGGTCACGGTCACCTGACTCGGTAATAAACTGAATTACCTCATTCGATATATTGGGAACGATGCGACACACGAATCGGGACTAAGTCACTAGAACTAACAGTCGATTTTGTACGATTTTGTCGAACAAACTCGATTTAGATTTACTGCTTATGAACATACTAGTGGTTTCTTTTTCACTTCTTCCACTGGTGGACAAAAATTAAAGTGAACTTTAAAATAATGCCAATTGATAATAATAAATAAATAATGCTGGACCATTCACACATAATTATGGTAAGCAGAGCTTGTGTTATGGGTACTAGACAACTGATATACATAATACAATATATTACATAGATAGATATTTTTATTATACATAGAAAACGACCAGAACACCCGGAATAAATATCTGCAGATCGTACACACAATTGTTCCGAGGCGGGAATCGAACCCGCAACCTCCTGCGACGCAGGCGGACCTTCGCCCACCGAGCCACATCGGTCGTCAAAAATGAATAGTATAAAATATGACCTGCTAAATGCTTATTTGTAAGCCTCAAGAAATAAAAAACTTTTCATTTTCTGCCTACGGGCTACTAATAAAACTCCCGAAGTTGTGCAGTGGAACCAAACCAGCAACATTCTGTATGTAAGGCGAACTTTCACTCACTAGGCCTGCGCCACAAAGGTTGCTTAAAAAATATTAAAACTTTTATTTCCAACAGCAAAATTCATAATTTGTTGGTAAATACAGGTATAATACTTTTAATTAGGGTAAGTTATTTGACATAATACTTCATATACCACACTAGCTGCGCCCCGCGGCTTCGTCCACGTAGAAATCTACGTGTCAAATGTTTTATAAACCTTCCTTTAGAATTATCTACTCTATCTATTAAAAAAAAGCATCCGCAATAGGTTGCGTAGTTTTAAAGATCTAAGCATACCTACATAGGGACAGAAAGACAGCGGGAAGCGACTTTGTTTTATATTAGGTATGTAGTGATATTATTATGGTTTTCACGATCAGTTTTTTCTTGCTTCCAGGTAAAACAAGAACTCTCTCACTCACGTCCAAGGTAAATGGGATCATCTGTCAGGCAGACCCGCAGAGCCAGCAGCTAAGCGAGGGTGGACGCGCACGGACGCAAGATGTCGCTAGTCGCGCCGCGGCGGGTCACGCTGGACTGGGCTCCCACTATACCCTGGTAAGGATTCGTAAAAACCTAGACCCCACCGCTTGTTATTGTATTAAAAACCTGCCAAGTGCGAATAACTCGCGCTCGAAGGGCTCCGTTTATCCTCCGGGCATTATTTGAAAACATGGCAAAAAAAATTGTCTGTTGTATGGGAGCCCTTTTAAATATTAGTTTTATTTGATTTAATTATAAAGTTAATATAGGTACTAAGTAAATATTCTGTAAATAATCTAATGGTATTAGTAGGCTAGGTACCCTGATCCTGAATCCGTTCCTGGCTTTACCTATGGTTTATGACTTCTGTGGTTAGGTTACCCACCTCTTAGTTGGAAAATCATGGTTGTAAACAGGGACGACTGGTATTTAAATCATCCCTGGTTGTAAAAATACCTACTAGAAACTTTGCCTCCTGGAAAAATACAACGTCAGTTTTTGTTTTCACAGAAGACAGAAGACAATAGGTAAATTGATTGAAAATTCATCCGAGAAAATTACCAATAAGAGCTTTACACGTCCCTGAATAAGAGCTTTACCTATCTACAATTTTTCAAAGATTAAAATTTTTCACGTTTTAAAATTGTTGACCCCTGGATGGACTTCTATTATATTACTATTTACGGTAGGTAGAGTTTACTGAGTCTCTACTGTACCGTAGACTGTAGGTTTCCCAAAGATTTAAATCTTTGGTACTACCTGTGACTGCGACTCTTGAGTGAGTCTTGTACTACGCTCTATAGAAAGAATGAAAGCTTCGTAATTTCCGTGCGAAACTTTTTCCAAATGGCAATTATGGCAAACTAACCTACTCCGAACCGAATAGGTCACCGACCTCCTTACTTGCTTACTATCGTATCGGCTAACTTCAGGGCAATGTCCAGAAAAACTTGTCCGTCAGCTGAGCGAGCGCAGCTAACTTCAGTCAGTAAAAAATGTTTCTGTCATGGCTACGCGATCGATGTTTCTCCTCCGCTAAAATCACGAGAAAACATTAAAAATATGCCGCGACATGCGATGAAGGACGTTCCACGTGCTTATAATAACGTCTAACAATTATATTCGACATAAAACTACATCCGTAAAGTGTTTATTCTGTGAGTTCTGAGCCAATCTAATTTTGTTCCTTGTCAATCCGGACGACACGAAAATTTTCGGTGAGTATTTGTGCATTTATCGCTATTTTAATCGCGTAGGCGGCTTTCTCATTCGACATGTGTGTTATTTTCTTTGCCATTTCTGAGGTTTTTGTGTGACAAAATCATTCGAGCTTAGAGAAAATCGATTATTAGTGGGTGGGTAACCCGTCCATAAAGTCGCCCAGTTTTCGTATAACCCGACCGATTAGTGAAAGTGACGTAATATTGCGGGACCGCAAAGCGGTGACGATTCTTGAATTCTGTCGCATAACTGTTTGCGTCCCTCTCTTTGGTAATTCTTGATAATTTTAGTACAGACTTTCTTGGATAATTTTACATTTTTCTATGTAAAATCGTATAAAAACCGAATGGGGTATCAGTCTAAATATATTATAGAATGGATACCACTCGCTCTTACATCTAGTAATACAAGAAATACGATTGATTTCAATCGATACTGTTGAGTAGAGTAAACCCCACCTATGTTGCTAATAGCGGCGAATGTGCACGCAACAACAGTCGTTATCGGCGGTGACATAAATGCGGTAATCGTTTGTATGTTTTTGACGTATCCCACAGACAATTCGCTGATTTTAACGTTCCCGGAATGGGAAAAATGGTTGTCTTTGCGAAAGGAACAGAAAGGGAAAACCAGTTTTTTCTTTTGCAATAGGTTTATTATAATACACAAAAAAAAATCTTACAAGTTTAAGCCTGGTAAATTGTTGTTTGGATCTAAGTAATTTGCCTGAACACTGAGTCCAATTAGAACCAGAATACTAGAAAAAAATAATAAGAAATTATGATAAATTACAATGAACACCCTAATTGGATCCATATTCATAATTGACTACTAAGAGTGATAGTATTATGATTTATTGATATATATATTATTTGAGAAATCAATAAATATATTAATACAAGCTTCTAAGAAAGAGTTTCAACGAATTAGCAAGCTGAAGTGGCAGTGGGCTGGCCATATCTCGTGAAGAACCACCAACCGCTGGGATAAATGTTACCTGTGATTGACTGAGACTTGGCATACCTGAGGACACCCAGGTGGATGATGATCTGCAAAGACTGCAGGCAGATACTGGATCCAGCATTAGTCCAGTAGTAGTGTTATATAGACTGATGATGATGATGACTAGCTTCTGTTTGCTGCTTTGCTCGCCTTTTTTACAATAAAATTAGACTATAATATGTTATTCAGGGTTGATTTAAATCAACTGTTTCTCTGAAATAGAAACATAAAGCAGTCAAAATGTATAGGAAAGGCTCTAATTAAACTTGGGTGCACATGCGCTGTGTTCTTATATCTGCTCCCCTGGATGAGGACTCAGGAATTCTTCAGATATTAAATACTGCAAGATGTCAAAGATGCTAAACCTATGTGTTTGCGACAAGCCATAACTGTTTTATAATTTAAATAAGGAATAAATGAACATAGTTATCACAATTGACCTTTCCTACCTTAAAACTGTATAGACCAAAGCTATCCCATTAACATTTTGTTTTACAGAGTTAGGCTGGTTAAACTAGCAAACACACTACGCACAAAGGAACAATCGGAGTCTAAGTGCGGAAACAAGAGTGCAACTACAACTAACGTTATGTTTTTTCAATGATAAACTTTAATGTTAAGTTATTGGACATTTAGACAACCGATGTGGCGCGGTGGGCGAAGGTCTGCTTGCGACGCAGGAGGTTGCGCTTTCGATTCCCGCCTCGGAACAATTGTGTGTACGATCTGCAGATATTTGTTCCGGGTGTTCTGGCCGTTTTCTATGTATAATAAAAAATATCTATCTATGTAATATATTGTATTATGTATATCAGTTATCTAGTACACAAGTTCTGCTTACTTACATGGAGCTAGATAATGGTGTGTGAATTGTCCAGCATAATTTTTTTTATTTTTATTTCTCTCTTAAATATTTTTGAATACCGACCGACGGTCAAGCATTGATTCTTAAAATGTATTTACTTGTTATCTTACATAACACATGTTTTGGTAAATACAAAATCCTTATCTTTAAAGTATTATTATAGTTATCTAGAGCCAATAATAACACAAGTTCTGTTCAGCTTGGAGATGCTGCGTGGATTGTTCAACATTATTTAGAAAACCACACAACATTATTTATTTAACTCACAATAGGGCTGGTCCACCAGTTCAAAGTCGCTCAGCGAGCGATGTAAAGAGCGATGCTCGGAGTTTCTCTGAAGGATAGGATTCGTAATGAATACATCTGATGGAGAACCAAGGTTATCGACATAGCTCTAAGAATTAGCAAGCTGAAGTGGCAGTGGGCCGGCCATATCTCTCATATAGCTGTGGTCTAACATAGGTTGATGATTGTCATGTTATCATCTGTGCATATTCTACTTTGTTGGATTAATAAAGTGGATGTATGTGGGTAGTCACACTGATGGTCATATCGTTTTTACAAGGTACCCTCACTTCGATTATTCAGCTCCGTAGCTGTAATACAAGTCTTAAATCAACAATGTGTTTTATTTGAAATCATGAACATAATAATGATGATGTCCAGCAGTGGACTAACATAGGTTGATGATAATTTATCAAACCAGCAGGCATATTTAGTTTACAAAACCTCCAATGTCATTAATTTTTTTGTAGCAAAATCTAGTTAGGATATGTACAATAGGACTATTAACAAAAACTGCATGCTCATTATAGTGCAATTATTGGTCTCAAGGTTACCTTGAAGGTGGAATTTCAACCTTGACTTTTAAAGCAGTTCGCCTTATCTCAGGAGTTTTATTAATACACTGGCTTCTGCCTGTGGCTTGGCTCACATAATACTATACAATACAAAAGTACTTTATTGTGTGTTATCAAAGACATCTACCATCAATACTATCTACTAGAAGAAGAGAGAAAAGAGAGACCTAACCTAAGCCCACGCATACACCTATAACACATATTTTGAATTTTTCTTTGCTAAAGGTACAGATAATAGCTAAAGGTAATAAGATAAAACAGGTGACGGGGCGCTAGTGTCTCGGAGCTGCACGCACATAATACTAGTCCCAGGGCGGGAATCGTACCCACAACCTTATCTGCAGATGGAACTATGCCCGCTACTACTCACAAATCCACCAAAACACGACCGTTGTGGCGCGGTGGGCGAAGGTCCGCCTGCGACGCAGGAGGTTGCGTGTTTCGATTCCCGCCTCTGAACAATTGTGTGAACGATCTGCAGATATTTGTTCCGGGTGTTCTGGTTGTTTTCTATGTATAATAAAAAAAAAACTTTCTATGTAATGTATTGTATTATGTATATCAGTTATCTAGTACCCATAACACAAGCTCTGCTTACCATGGGGCTAGATAATGCTGTGTGAATTGTCCAGCATTATTTATTTATTATTTATTTAAAACAAGAAGATTTCAAGGTTGCAATTTAGCTAAATATTTGCAGAAAGGATTTTAACAAATTCTCACGCTACTGCGGTAACGAAATGTATGACATTTGGCCAGCAGGTAAATATACATATGAAATTTAATAAATGTAGTTAGTAGCTATACCTACCCTGGCAATGTGCCTAAATGGCCTAATACAGTACAATCTAAATAGTCTCCACATAATTACCTACTTGACTCAAATATTTTAAAGCAGAATTTGTTTTATTCTTTGGAGCGCGGTGGCGAAGGTTGTGGGTTTGATTCCCACCTCGGGGCAAATGTCTGTGCAATCTGCAGATGGAATAATTTTCCAGTCAGTTTTTTATGTATAATGAAAAATACGTATCGATGTAATGTATTCTATTAAGTATATCACTTCACTTAATAGTAAGTAACACAAGCTCTGCTTAGCTTGGGGCTTGATTATATCCCACATATTATTTATTTATTCATAATTATTTAATCTAATGTCTATTCCAAATTTGACTATGGTCTGTTTTGGTGATATCAGATTTTTTTTAAATAAATAATGCTGGAAAATCCACACAGCACTATCTAGCCCCAAGCGAACCAAATCTTATGTTATAAATACCTTGTGGTCTAACTAACTGATATACATAATACAATACATTACATAGATAGATATTTTATCTATACTTATATATTATAAAGAGGAAAGGTTTGATTTTTTGTTTGTAATGAATCGGCTCCGAAACTACTGGACCGATTTGAAAAATTCTTTCTCCGTTGGGAAGCTACACTATCCCCGGTGAACATAGGCTATATTTTATTTTCAAAAAGTTAGGGATCCGTACTAAAATCGTGCGAAGCCGGGAAGGTCCGTTAGTTCATTATACATAGATAAAGACCAGAACACCCGGAACAAAATATCTGCAGATCATACACAATTGTCCCGAGGTGGGAAATCTTGCGAACCTGCGCCCACCGCGCCACAGAGGTCGTGTATACAATAATCACGTATTTGATACGCAAGAGCCACATTAGCGAACGCACAACCTTTGCAGCGACCTTTAACGCTCCAGCGGCCATTAGAAATGTTATCAGGCTAGGCAACCTTAATAAGTAATCTAAAGGCGAAACGAACTACCTACCACATCATCATCAGCCTATATTAGTCTGCTACACTGCTGGACATAGGCCTCCCGTAACTTGCGCCATAGCGCCCTGTCTTCAGCTTGCCGCATTCATCTACCTGCAGTCTTTCGCAGGTCGTCATCCCACCTGGCCGGAGGGCGTCCTACACTCTATATTGCACTTTAATTAAATAAGATTAGATCACATTATAGCTTACGTAAAGCAGAGAGACGTAAAGGTGAAACGCGTTAAGATAAAGTGGAGATAGTAGCCAGGGTGACTCTAGACATCGATCTATCAGTTGTATTGCTATTGAGACACGCGCCAGAGCGTCGTCCGCCAAGTTACGGGCGCTATTGGGCACGCTTTTATTCCGTCTATTTAGACATTTTTATACTGTGTCGTCAAGATGATTGAACTTAATTTAAATAGATTTGATTTAAAAAGTAAAAAGATTTTTATTTTGTCAGAACAGAACAGAGACTCTTATAAACTAAACTTAGATTAACAGACGACAGAGACTGACAAAACTCGGTCTCCACTCAGCATGTGCTATGGTAGAGCAGATCGTACCATAGCGCTGGTCTTCCGTGGAGACCGTGCTGCGCAAGGTGGCCTAATATAGTGAGGAACCAAACAAAAATATAAATTAATCAAAAAAATTTAGGTACATTCATTTACATTCTAGCGGAATCAGATTCAGCAGCGGCTGTCTCATTATTCAAAATTTTTATGCATCAGTGACTCCCTTTAAAAATAGCCACAATTTATATGTTTTGTTTGTTAGTTATAAGTTTAGGTTATGATAGGACTGGCATACTTTACGAAGTAAAAGTCCTTTACAATAAAAATGATTAAAAAAAAAGAAAGATCATATTTCAAGAACTAAAACATATGAGATAACTCTTGTGACTGTATTCCGCAGTGCTTGTAACGTGTCGTCTTGTTCCAGGGAAGAAGAGCCCAGGTGCGAGAGAGAGGAGTCTTCCTTCAAGAAGCAAGCGCCGCACCGCTCTAACCCATCAGGTAATCCACACTGTATGCCCTACTCATATTATGAAGGCGAATGTTTGTACCGCGCTGTGAAGATGGTGGAAGAGGATGTTGATGTGAAGAAGAAACTACTGAATGGATCTGGCTGAAATTATGCACACGAAGATCTGGAATAACATCTAGGCTTTTGAGGGGTTTGTACCCAAAGGGTGCCAGCGGGATCGTATTGCTGCCAGGGCCATGGCTGCTATGGTCGCAGCCATTCCGGTGTTAAGCCTAAGTCTTTTTCGTCTTTCTCATATGTAATAGTAGATTGTCTAAACTAACTCGGTCTTGTCATCCTCCCTCGCTACGCTCGGGAGTATAACAACCTCGTATATAATGGGATGGTTTAGTCCCTTGTAAAACACTCTACTTTTCACTTCGATTGCGAGAAAATAAAACAATTCAAAATTAGACAATTTTCAGAAAATTCTACCGTGAAGGGAAGAATCAACCTTCATAAAACATCACCAAGACGGTTCTATTTTCAAAAGAAAAGATTGACGGAGCACCAAGAAGTCGAGTTTTTATGTAAGATAACGAATGCTTTGTACGGGCTGATGATTTTAGACAAAAATTAAAAAGAATAAATACTTTTTAGCCCGAGGTATTAAACTCGAGTTTTAGGCCCGCTAAGCTACACTATTATGATACACTTTTTGAGCAAGAGAAGTGAAAAATAACTACTAGCTGTTTCCCGCGGTTTTGCCCGTGTTAAAGTCAAATTTCACATTTCTACAATATAATATGTATAGCCTATGTTCACCGGGGATAGTGTAGCTTCCCAACAATTTTTCAAATCTGTCCACTTGTTACGGAGCCTATTCAATACAAACAAACAATCAAAGCTTTCCTCTTTATAATATTAGTATAGACAAAAGGTACAAAGGGTGGGCTTAATGCCGAGGCATTTTCTACCTGCCGGTTCATAATTGATTTATTGTTTGTGAATCAGGGTAATGGATAGTCAGATACATAAGAGTTATTTTAGATCGTACAAACATTTTAATAAACAATTAATATTTTAGCTTATACAATATACCTACCATAATTATATTATCTTATAAAAAGCATGCAGTTATATAAATAATCATTTAATTTAATTACTTATCATTTTCAATGAATGTCTAATTATGAAAATTTTTTAAAATGATAGATTAATGTACAGAAGGAGATTCAATGTCAATGTAAAGTTAAGGTAATCATTTAATAAGCAATGTCAAAAAATAGTACAATCTGTAAATTTAATAATATGGTGTGTGTTGTGTTCCAGAGTCGTCATCATCGTCTGCGGACACCGCGTCGCAGGGCTCCGGCTCGGCCGCGCCCCGCCCGTCCCGCAATGAGCCGCAGGTAACATGGAATTAAAATATTTAGTTATTGGGCACACAAAGCAGAATACAATCAAATATTAACAAATAGAAATACATAATAACGAGTTCAATAATGTAAGTATTAGAAAAAAGTCGCGTGACTCGCACTCGGCCAACTATAACTATGCGATATAGGCTCTCGTCTCTGGGCTACGGGTGCGGGTACGGGAAATAAACGGCAGCAAATAAGTTATGAATAATAAAAATAATAAATACCCGGGCGAAGCAGGGACGGCCCGCTAGTACATAATAATTAAAACTAGAATGTATCCCTAAATATGTGCACACAGCATGTTCAAAGAGCAGTTTTATTGAAAATGAAATACACAATACCAATGGTTACTAACTCTAAAGTAAGGTGTTATCAGTTTATCGTCAATTTCAATTAGTACAAACTAGCTGACCACGTGAACTTTGTTCAACCTTAGATGTCCGTCTCCTGGTTCTAAGCTACCTTCCCACCAATTTTCAGCCAAATCGGTTCAGCCGTTCTTGAGTTATAAATAGTCAGGTTCAGGTGGGGGTACTCCTTTATCCGCATTTGGACTCCAGTTGAGTTATAAATAGTGTAACTAACACGACTTTCTTTTATATACGAGTATATACATATATGTATATATATATATATATGTAGATAAGCTAAAGTAAGTACAGTACAGTGTTATCAGTTTTTTGTCAATTTAAATTAATACAAATTAGTGTACATACTGTTTTCTTTCTTCATAGAAGGACTAAAATCAGTCTTGAAATACGAAAATTTAGAAGCTTGCATTTTTCAAATGTGTACTTTTATGGTTTTGGTACACAAACATAGATAAATTATAGAGGTAAAGAGTTAGACCACCATCTCAATTGAGAAGTCAAGATGAGGTTTCATTTTTTCACATCCCTAAATAAAGTGACTTGACAGACTCATCTGTCATGATGGCTGCTATGGCTAGAGTTCAATACGTAACGATCCTATCCATCTAAAGGTTGCCTGGAAGAAGGCGTCGATTGTGCCACTAAAGTTATATAGTAGTAAGATCCTTTATTATTATTATTTTTTATGTAACCAATTCATTATTTGTTTTATTGTGATTAATTATTATAACTCGTCGATATGTGCATCTTGCCCGTCCTAACCTACGGTGCGCAGACATGGTCGCTGACTGAATTACAAACATCCAAGCTCAAGATCTGCCAGAGGGCAATGGAGTGGAGCGTAGTATCTTGGGCTTCCGGCGAATCGATCGCGTTAGGAATACGATGCTACGCTCTTTGACAGGTATTGTCGATGTGGGAGTTAAGATATCTTGGGCTTCCTGCGAATCGATCGCGTTAGGAATACGATGCTACGCTCTTTGACAGGTATTGTCGATGTGGGAGTTAAGATATCTTGGGCTTCCTGCGAATCGATCGCGTTAGGAATACGATGCTACGCTCTTTGACAGGTATTGTCGATGTGGGAGTTAAGACCGCCACACTGAAATGGAAGTGGGCGGGGCACATTCGCCGAATGCACCCCGAGAGGTGGGCTAATGCTGCAACACCCTGGGTACAGGAAGGAAGCCGCGTGCGAGGTCGGCCAAGAAAGCGCTGGCGAGACGACCTTAACGCCTTCCTCGGAGATTGGTGGGAGATCGCACGTGACCGCACTGAGTGGAAAGATTTGGGGGAGGCCTTTGCCCAGCAGTGGGACGAAACAGGCTAAATAAAAAAAAAACAATTTATATAATTTTTTTAAGAAGGCATGCCTTTCTGCTTTTCTTTGCACAATGCCCTATGGTGTTTCCTTTGTCAAAAGTTAGTGTGTGATATAATAAAAATGTAATTGAACTTTTAGAATGTGTAGTATTTAACGACATCAAGTGTAACATGTGTACCTACGGTGGAAATAAATAATCTAATATTGGTGGTGCAATAAAGGTATATTGTATTGTGAGTTAGGACATTAGGATTGTTTATCTGATGGCGGTGTATTGTTGCAGAGAGAAGAGCGGCGCGTGGAAGCCGCAGTACCGCCGCGGGTGCAAGCCAACCCGCTACTGAGGTGAGGCTTGAGTTGCACCTAGGGGGCAGCACTATACGTGTGCTTAGCCGAAGGGGTGTAATGGCTAGACCAAATATTTGGTAAAAGTAAAGTAAAGTAAAAAATCATTTATTTCTTTAGGCTTACAAAATAAGCACTTAGACAAGTCATATATATAAATTATTATCAAATAAAATTATTTTACTGTTCACTTCAATTTTTGTCCACTTTTGCGGTCAGAAACGATCCGCAATAGACAGACACTGTGCCATTTTTATTAATTTTATATGTTTTATGGGTGGTAATAATAGAGGGCGGTAGCGAAAGCGTTGCTTGCCGACCTCGAGCAACACTTTCATACGGAGTCTTGTTTGGATCCACAAACATTACCACTAAGTAAGATAGATAGATAGATAGATAGATAGATAGATAGAATATACTTTATTGCACAAAAAGCTGTACATAGGCGAGCATAATGCTAGATAGCATTCTCTACCTGCTAACCTTTGGGTAGTGTGGACAACAGTTTGGTAGGTAGTGCCATATAATAGAGATAATAAAATATACTACTCATAATGATACTAAGCTACTTATATTATACTTAAACATTAATATATATACCTATATAAATAATTAATATATAATTATAATTTCGTACCGAATTATTCTTGCGAAAGAAAATAGTTATAGACTCTAGATCTGAAGACATTTATCGATTAAGAGAAATTTAGGATTTGGTAAGAGAGATGAAATAGACTAGCCAGGCTAAATATACAATAAAAATAGAACAAATTATAGCTCCGGAGCCCCCCTTCGGCTTCTACACATTATTTAATCACATAAATATATTGTTGATAATTGAATATAATTACCTATAGCGTCTTCTATGACCATGAATGGCGAGTCGTAGACGCTGCTGTGGCGAGTGGCCGCCACCGGCTACACCTGTCTATACAATCCATATGAAAAAGTCTGTTAATTCGCTGTCGCTGGCCACCGGGGTCTGTGGTCGGTGGCCCGTTTGTGCCGGGTCTAGGTACTTCATTCTGCATTTCATTTAATTAATTTTTGCATTGGTTACAACTTTAAAAGTATCTACCAAAAGTATTAACTTTATTTCTAATTATTAACCTAACTCCCCCCCCCCTCCCCCCTTCCAGGTCGCGCACACTCCCCAACTTCGGCGGCGGGCGTGCCTCGCCCCCCTCCCGCTGCGACACCTCCCGCCGCGCGCACCACATCACCATGGCCTCCGAGGACCTGCTGCAGCCGGGGCACGTCGTCAAGGAACGATGGAAGGTAACACAACTTGTACCTTATCCCTGCGTGCTAAGGTCCACTTTAGACCAGGGTATTAACATCAGCCTTCCTAGAGTAATAATAAAAGGTATACAACCCCCCCACGTATGTATAAGTGTGTCTTACTTTAGGGCTATGTGCTAAGTGTGTCCTTTCCCCCCCCCTTGGGCCAAAGAAAAGGTTTCTTTGGCCCAAGGGGGGGGGGGACACTTAGTGCTAAGGGAGCCCCTCCCCTATTATCCTAATAGCGACCATTACGATACCTCCTGAGTCAGGTCTATTTTATAAAATTAAAAAACATAAGATTTTTTATTCCGTAACATTAAAACGGCTCTTTCCCAATCCCATACATCCATTCCCATGGGATAGAAATCACCTTAAACGTTTCCATAGAAACAACCTTACTAATAATCGAGATCAAAAAGAATAAAAGAGCTCGCTTCTAAGCGATAATGCCGCCCAACGTACTTGTCATGCCCATTATCTGATAAAGTGTTTTTGTATTGCATTGTAATAATATATATATTTGTGAGCAGGTTGTGAAGAAGATCGGCGGCGGCGGCTTCGGGGAGATCTACGAGGGGCTGGACCTCGTGACGCAGGAGCAGGTGGCGCTCAAGGTCACTCACATTCTAATTTAATCACTACATAGTATAAAACAAAGCCGCTTCCCGCTGTCTGTCTGTCCCTATGTATGTTCTTTAAAACTGCAATGGATTGCGGATGCGGTTTCTTTAGATAGAGCGATTCAAGAGGTTTATAAACCATTTGACAAATCGATTTCCACTGGGCTAAGTTGCGGGGCGCAGCTAGTATATAATAAAAATAACAGTCGCAACAGCACCCTCGGTACTGTGGCGGACTGCCGTGATCAATGAAGGAACCTATTTCCTTGATTTGAGGTTATCGACATAGCTCAAAGAATTAGCAAGCTGAAGTGGCAGTGGGCCGGCCATATTTCGCGAAGAACCGACGGCCGCTGGGGCAAACGTGTTCTTGAGTGGAGACCACGACTCGGTAAACGTAGTGTAGGACGCCCTCCGACCAGGTGGGATGACGACTTGCGAAAGACTGCAGGTAGATGCTGGATGCGGCAAGCTGAAGACAGGTCGCAATGGCGCTCATCGGGGGAGGCCTATGTCCAGCAGTGGACTGATATAGGCTGATGATGATGATGATGATGATTTCCTTGATTGATTATCCACGGCTTTTATCTTTTTATTTCTATCTTTGGGTGGCTTGGGTACCACAGCGGCCATGATAGGCCTATTGTGATCGCCACTTACACGTTCAGTCCCGAAGTCGTTCATAGTTCGCCCCTAACCCTTGCAGCTGCTAGGAACTGTAGGATTTTCTTCGGGGTGAGTCAGTTGTCATGCTCAGGATGGGAGATTCCATAGTTGAGTCTTTCAAAGATCTCAGTTCATGGGAGAGCCAGTTCCCTCCGCCCAGACAGCTGGCCCTATTCATGCTGGTCTTTGCCTCTTTATGTAATTTATTTATAAATAAAATCATTCTTCTTATTGGTTGTTCGTTTGTTCCAGGTGGAATCGGCGCGCCAGCCGAAGCAGGTGCTCAAGATGGAGGTGGCTGTTCTGAAGAAACTACAAGGTGAGTGGGAGGAGCCGTCTTCTGACGACAAGTCAAGTCTCTTCTTCACTCATGTCTTTACTTGAGTGGAGAAGCGACAACGTCGACCAACGTGTTCTCGAGTAGATACTCAAGAACACGTTGGTCGAAGTTGTCTGTTCTTCGTGATATATGTCCGGCCCACTGCCACTTCAGCTTGCTAATTCTTTGAGTAGATGTTTATACCATAGACTAAAATAATTAATATGTAGTTTTTGTTGTTGTGTTATTTAGATTTAAGGCTTAGATTTTTAGATAGGTTTAAGGGTTATTTGTATTGAAGCTTTGTGCCACCACCAGGACCTGCCTGACAATCAGCGCCGCTACTAACTCCGGCTTGTAGCGGCATCATGCTGAGACAGGGACCTTTTTGGCCCCTTATGTAACACCTTACTATGTAATGTGTCGTGTTATGTGTAGTGTCAAATAAATGTATTTTGTTTCTACATGAACAGGCAAGGAGCACGTGTGCCGGTTCATAGGGTGCGGTCGCAACGCGCGGTTCAACTACGTGGTGATGCAGCTGCAGGGCCGCAACCTGGCCGAGCTGCGGCGCGCGCAGCCGCGGGGCGCCTTCTCACTCTCCACCACGCTCAGGTGCCTCACCGTCACTACTCTGTCACTACTGTGACTACACCCACTTATATGGCACTCTCAGGTGCCTCTCTGTCTCTCTCAGGTGCCTCTCTGTCTCTCTCACGCACTAATATGGGGATCGATCTCGATGAACTTGACAGTGTAGATTAAATAGAATAGAATAGTTTATTTGTAACTCAATACACAAAAAACATAAAACAAACATGATTAAAAAATAAAGGACAAAACAGATTTTTGTAATTGAGTCACAAAACGGACTCCATCTCAGCATGAGTTAGTTGTAAGCGTGTTGCAACCAACGCTGGTCTTCCGATGGAGCCGTTTGGTGATTACAAAACAGATGTCCATTTCCGCATTCAAGACGGCGGAAACCAGACCCGCCGGGTGATTATGTAACTCGCGACCGGTTTGCGACAGGCGTAAATTAAACAATCAGTGCTGTCAAACGTCAATTTTGTATTAGTTTGACACCAGCTACAACGTCAAAATTGGTCGAAATTGACGTTTGACAGCACTGATTGCTTAATTTACGCCTGTCGCAAACCGGTCGCGAGTTACATAATCACCCTGCTGATAAAGCATGGCTCGTGAAGCAAGCCACCCTGCATTTGCCCTTCCAAGAATATTGCCCCCCCCCCCCCCCCCCCTCCCCCTCCCACACGCAAGGCGGTAACGTAGCATCGCGGCTCACCAACAATAGTTCTCTATTATAAAACTGAAGATTTTCCATATTGTTTGTGATAACTTTGTTGATGTCTGTAATAAACGTATTGGATTGAATTGTTCCAGACTGGGCCTGCAAATACTCAAAGCCATAGACTCTATACACTCCGTGGGGTTCCTGCACAGAGATATTAAACCTGTGAGTATTAAGCACATATAACTCTTCAAGTAAATATAAAACATCATCACCTATAGTCTACTGCTGGACATAGGCCTTCTGAACGACACAGTACCAACTCCGGTTATCCTAATTAGAGGTATAGGTAAAAACGTCCAACTCAGTAGAAGTTATTTATTTGAAAATCAGACCGGAGGCCATTCAAACCCGTGCGTCCTCGTCAGCGTGATTCAGCCGTGGTGCAACTTTACTAGCGACATCTAGTTATAAATTAACACTCTAAAGTAGGTAGCCTCGTATCTACATCTTAACTTACTCGTACATTGAACACCTCCCCTAACGTATTGAATGTGGAGTAGAATGCGACCCGTGATATTTATTCCATGTGACCCCCAGAGTAACTTCAGCGTGGGCCGGCACCCGGCGAACTGTCGCAAGGTGTTCATGCTGGACTTCGGGCTCGCGCGGCAGTACACCACCAGCAGTGGGCAGGTGCGCCCGCCGCGCGCCGCCGCCGGCTTCAGAGGTATCTATTGCACAGAGACAGCGGGAACGCGACTTCGTTTTATACTACGTAGTGATAAGTCCTGAATGTATCAACAGCGAACTTCTCTCCGGCCCTTGCCTGGAGGCAGGCCTCATTACCCCGGCGTCAACTCGAGGGGTGACGACCCCTCGTTCCTTTGGTAGTTGGCAAAGTACTTTTTTTTGTTGAATGTATTCGTCGTGTGTTCCAGGCACGGTCCGCTACGCGTCCATCAACGCGCACAAGAACAAGGAGATGGGCCGGCACGACGACCTGTGGTCGCTGTTCTACATGCTCGTGGAGTTCGTCAACGGACAGCTGCCCTGGAGGAAGATCAAGGACAAGGAGCAGGTCTGTGGGTTCACTTCCCGGCCAGCACTGGGATATGTTGATGAGGTCATGAGATATCGACGACCTGTGGTCGCTAGCCCTAGACCGCGCGTTCTAGAGTACATAATTACTAGCGACATCTAGTTCAGTTTGTCGGAACTAATACATGTCACGTGGCTACTAGATTGAACGCTTGCTCTGGAGCTAGCAAACGCAATGTGGATTGTTCAGCATTTATTGTTTCGGTTTACAGGTCGGGCTGATGAAAGAGAAATACGACCACCGTCTCCTTCTGAAGCACCTCCCGTCGGAGCTGCGTCAGTTCCTGGAGCACGTGCAGTCGCTGGAGTACGCGGACACCCCGGACTACCCCATGCTGACGTCACTGCTGGAGCGGTGCTGCAAGCGGCGCGGGATACGCGACGCTGACCCTTATGACTGGGAGAAAGAGGTGAGTTTGGCTTGTAGCTTAGTGATAGAGCACGTGCAGTCGCTGGAGTACGCGGACACACCGGACTACTGCTGGAGCGGTGAGACCACGACTCGGTACACGTAGTGTGAGACGCCCTCCGACCAGGTGGGATGACGACCTCCAAAGACTGCAGGCAGATGCTGGATGCTGAAGACAGGGTGCTATGGTGCTCTACTACTAACATAGGCTTTTGATGATGATGACACCATCTCTATAAAATCCGTCCACGCATTTATTTTCTTTGACTTTATTAAATAATTTTTATACACATCTATTCTGTCGGCTCGATAAATATCCAAGCTATCATTCAAGTCCCAATATTTTCGAGATTTGACATTCTTTCAAACGGTCAAAGAAAATAAATGCGTGGACGGAGCATAGTTGGTGGTGTCAAGCAAGCGGTATGTAGCGATCAGCAGGTCGTGGGTTCAAATCTACGCGGTGAGAGTAAATATTGGTATTCGACAGTTTTTGCAATTTTTTCGGACTTTTGTAAGGCAGGTGGTAATTTTCTGAGAATTTTTGGTTATTTTTGTCATTTTCTGCATTTGTTTCGTTCAAAATTTAATTAGTTAAAAATTGAGAATATGCGTTATATTTATTTTACAGTGTGGGGTGTTTTAAAAGCTTAATTTCAACTTAGATGTACAAATATTTATAATTGTTTATTATTTATTTATTCTCTGTCCTCGTGGCGATCACAATAGGCCTATCATTTCCAAAGTGACACACCAGCCACTCATCTATACTAATATTATAAAGAGGAAAGGTTTGATTTTTTTGTTTGTTTGTTTGTAATGAATAGGCTCCGAAACTACTGGACCGAATTGAAAAATTCTTTCACCGTTGGGAAGCTACACTATCCCCGGTGAACATAGGCTATATTATATTTTCAAAAAGTTAGGGATCCGTACTAAAACCGTGCGAAGCCGGGAAGGTCCGCTCGTCAAATACAAAATGGTAAAAGTAAATTTACTTTTCAGGCCGTTGGCTTAGTCCAAAGCTACTCTGTGTCAGATATCGGTGAGATTAATGTTCGAAACTCATTGGAAAGTTCAATATCATCTTCTGTTTACGCACACAGATCCCCATGTACAATCCAACGGTCCTATCCATCCACGGTTGTCTGGTAGAGATCGCTCTTGAGCGATAAGACCGCCAAATTGTCACATGTTTTGTATTTTATTCTGTCTTGTTTGTTTTATTTTTAATTGTGCAATAAAATAATTATTTATCCATCTATCTATTTATCTATCTTATGTGTGACATCATTATTCTCTGTTATGTACCTACCTCATTTGTGAACTAATCAAAGCGAAAAACATACTGTGATTCTGATATTATGTGCATTTGTTGGAATTTTTATATATTTACACTATGAAACTCACGAAACAACACACTCTAAGTATATCCTACTAATATTATAAAACGTGAAAGTTTGTAAGTATGGATGGATGGATCTTGATGAAACTTGGAACATACATAGTATGTGTACTGGAATAACATATAGGCTACTTTTTATCGTGGTACCAAGCGAGCGAAGCCGCGGGCGAAAGCTAGTTATAAAGTGATGGGCAGTTTATTACACAATCGCTACCCAGCTTTGGACTAGATGATGCTGTATGGATCTACCAGTGTTATTTATTCAGGAAAATCTGTATCATTTAATTAAACCAAAGTAAATAAAAGCGTGTACATAGTTGATAATTGCAGGCATGTTGCACTTCTGTTATATTATTTTTAGACATTTGTTCACATGTAATGGCCCGGGAGCCAGTGATAGAGTTTCATGAACAAGTTCCTCCCAAGCAAAACTTCGTTAATATTATGAATCCTCGTGACCTTCAGCTGCGACTCCGTGGGTGGGTCGGGCAGGGGCAGCGATGACGACATTATTACCATGGAATAAGGTTCAAATCAGAAATTATAACCTTATTCCATGGGAATAACGACGGTCGTGGCTCCCGGACCATAAACAATAAACAGAATATAACAGAATAGAAAAAACATTTATTTAGACACAGGTACAAAATATAGGCATGGAATAAACAAACAAAGAAGTTTATCATGGGGGTAAACGACACAAATAGCTGATATTAAGAATAGAATAAGACTACCTCCATGACCCTGCGCCGAAATAGGGGTAAACCATTGAGTTTTGAGTCCAATCTGTAACTAGTTGCGTGTTTCTTCCTACAGATGGCGATGGCAGTTTCACGTTCGCGCGCCGCAGCGGCGCAGGCGGCGGCGGAGGCGGCCGCGGCTCAGGAGAGTCAACCTGACAACGTGAGTGTATCTCTCATACTAATGTTGCAAGCCTGGGACGTGAGGGGCGGCTGAGACATCGCACCATCCATACTCATACACATATCGCTCAGTCCGCAATCGCCTTCGTCGTGGGTTCAACCATTTTAACCATAAGTTGGCAACAGTACTTTAATAAACAAAAGTATCAACCTAACTTGGGCTGTGTAGCATTTATTAGCAAGTATTACAAGGGTGGTAGAGATCAGGGAAGCAACAAAAATAGAAAATATCACACTGGTAATTAGGAAACACAAATGGAGATGGACAGGTCACACCTTAAGAGGAACTGAGAGGTGGAGCAAAACAATAACAAACTGGCAACCCAGAAACCGCAAGAGTAAATATGGGAAGATGACCTAAAAGCTATCGCTGGAAAACTATGGTCAAGAACCGCCAGGGATAGGAATGAGTGGAAGAAAATGGAAGAGGCCTATGCCAAACTAGGGCAAGCTAAAATAAGTTAGATTTAAGGAAAATTGTTAGTTATCTGAATAAAGGCTTATATTGTTATAACAAGGATGACAAAGAGTATCCAACGCACGCCGCGTCTCTGTGACCCTTCAGATATTACACGTTAGATTTAACAATTTAAATATAATAAAAATAAAATAAATAATGCTGGACAATTCACACAGCATTATCTAGCCCCATGGTAAGCAGAGCTTGTGTTATGGGTACTAGATAACTGATATACATAATACAATACATTACATAAATAGATATTTTTTATTATACATAGAAAACGACCAGAGCACCCGAAACAAATATCTGCAGATCGTACACATAATTGTTCCGAGGCGGGAATCGAACCCGCAAACTCCTGCGTCGCAGGCGGACCTTCGCCCACCGCGCCACATCAGTCGTCAATATGTTATATGTTAGCATCATCTCCCCAAGCGGTGATGCAATAGCTCATCACCGACTTAACAGAGAGCCGAATTTCTTTCATACGTACTTATAAAACTTTATTAACAAAGAAAGTTAGAATCAGTGAATAGAAAGAAACAAGATCAGCTTAGCTTGGAGCTAGGAGATGCTGTGTACAATGATCCAGCATTCAGAGTCCGCTTTAATTATCTATTAATATAATTTCCCCAGGGGGCGCGGTCGGCGCGCGTGCGGCTCGAGTCGGAGACGGCGGGCACGGGCGCGGCGGAGGGGACACCCGCGCGCGACGCGGACCCCAAGCGCGGGCCCCAGGAGCCCCGCCACAGGCTCAACGGATACGTGAGTATACACCTTATATTATTAGAGACCTTATATTAGTAGAGTATACACTTTATATTAGATACATGAGTGTTCGATACATCGCTCACGTAGGTATACAAGCAGTTAGACCTAAGTAGGTTCCTCGTGCCGCGCGCGGACCGGGCGCCTACGGAGGTCAGTGCATCACCAGCAGACATTCAAACACCATCATCATCAGCCTATGTTAGTCCATTGCTGGACATAGGCCTGCCCTAATGAGCGCCACAGCGCCCTGTCTTCAGCTTGCTGCATCCAGTCCTTCGCCGTCCTTCGTTTACCGAGACTTATTATAGATCGCTGATAAATACTATTTTAATACAAATAATGCAATATTATGGTGGAAATATGCTTGAATTAGAAATAACTTTGGTATTACGTTTGTATGAAGAATTCGTCCATCCTTAAGGACAAAGATTATTGAATGTTGAAACTGTGTTCAAAAACCTATCAATGCAAGCAACAGTGCACTCCTAAAACAGGCTGACAACATGGCCGCTAATCCCACCGCTGTTATAACTTGTTCAGTTCGAATGTATACCTCATGATGGGTCTGTTTGTTCCAGTCGGCTACCGACAAGGCGGGCGCTGCGTTGGAGAAGGAAGGCGCCGAGCCCGCCACTACGCCGGCACCGTCGCCCGACAGACATGCCAAGGTATATTACTGCATGTCCAGTCTAAGGTTGCCTGGAAGAGATCGCACTCAGCGATGAGGCCGCCCTTTATACCTTTATTCTTAGTTTTTATTTATGTTTTGTGTGGTATAATAAAGTGGTTTCTATCTATCTATATTGCATTACAAACAGCACTAAACTGTTTGTACTTTAATTTAGTTTTATTTTCCTGTCAAAATGTTTAATTAAGCGTCAATTCCACGTTTTTTATTATAGTTAAAAAAGAAATGGAGCCGGGTTGTATGATTTAGAATGGAAAACACCGCAAATATGTTGACGGAATATTAACAGAAAGTTTGTTACAGGAGCCGTCCTCGTCCGTGGTCACCGCCACCCGGCCCGAGAGGCAGAGCGTGCCGCCCTGCAAGCCGCGCCATCCCGCGCCAGGTAACAAACATACAAACAAACCAATAGTCCAGTTAAAGACAGTCAGTCCAGACAAATTGAATGATGAATGAAAGGGGCGATACATTTGTTGAGCGAAATATAAAGATTAAAATATGTAGTATTTATGTATGAAGTGGCAGTGGGCCGGCCATGTCTCGCGAAGAACCGACGGCCGCTTGGGGCAAACGTGTTCTTGAGTCCCTCCTTGACGACCTCCGACCAGGTGGGATGACGACCTCGAAAGACTGCAGGTAGACGCTGGATACGTCAAGCTGAAGACAGAGCGATGTGGCGCGGTGGGCGAAGTTCCGCCTGCGACGCAGGAGGTTGCGGGTTCGATTCCCGCCTCGGAACAATTGTGTGTACGATCTGCAGATATTTGTTCCGGGTGTTCTGGTCGTTTTCTATGTATAGTAAAAAATATCTATCTATGTTATATATTGTATTATGTATATCAGTTATCTAGTACCCATAACACAAGCTCTGCTCACCATGGGGCTAGATAATGCTGTGTGAATTGTCCAGCATTATTTATGATATTATTTATTATTAATGTATATTTTGTTATGTTCCAGGCGCTGGTCCGACGCTGGCGCGCCTGCGCGTGGTGACGGCGCCCGCCACCTGCGTGCAAGACCTGGCGGCGCACTCCGCGCAACCCGGTGAGACACTCATATCATTTATTGTCATTCTATGCATCCAGGTTAGTTCTCAGGTGTGCTATATCAGTGGGTCCACTATACATTAAAACCCGGCCAGGACACAACTATTTTTGTTAAACACTTTGACTGCGATCTTTTTTTTAACCTTACAAATTCGTGCTGCCGCTCTACACAGCGGTTGTGTTGCGCCGCACATGCGTTTCGTTCGAAAAATATTACGGCTGTGCCGAGTCACACAGATCTGTATTTTCTCAGCCGCTGCGCTAGTGTGGATTTACGCATATTAGTCACTTGTAGAAAACACATACCGTGTGATTTCAGAACTCAAAGTGTTAAAAGTAAGCCTATGTTTTATTCCGGGCCTGGAACTAACTGTATACAAAGTTTCAGCCCGATCCCTTTAGTTTTTACTTACTTACTTTCGCGTCTATAATATCAGTAGGATTATTACAAAATGGTGAACACAGCCACGCTGCTTGGCCGGAGAAACCTTGCTACCGCTCGGCGGGCCGGCCTTCTCACAGTAATCCATACTTATTACTACCTTAATGAGTAGGTGCGATTAAATACTTAACGGTCCGGCGACCCTCGTTTGCAAAACTCGCTCCGAATATCGCTGTCCCTGTTTAACCCTTGCGCCGCGCCACATGCGTGCGCGATAGCAATATTAGCCGTTCAAAATGTGGTTTGTTCCGTAATACCTAAAATTAAGACAAAACTTTTTGTATTCTTCACAAAGTATTGTTATTCTGTAACTAGACAATATAAGCTATGTTCCTTAATAAATAAAACGTAAGATATTGATGTTTTTAATACGAAACAAATAGCAAGAAAACTTGTCCATTTTCGCATAAAAATGTGCAAAATGAGATTGGCTTTCATTTCATTTTAGGTAAGTATTTTGAAAAAAACTATTTGGGAACCTAGATAAATACTATTTTAATACAAATAATGCAATATTATAGTGGAAATATCCTTGAATTACAAATAATTTTGGTATTACGTTTGTATGAAGAATTCGTCCCTCCGGAGGCCCCTTACTTAAGGCTTAAATAAAATGTTGTAGAACTATGAGTTAATGTCTTTTGGTTTCTGTTTGCAGGAGAGTCTTCGAGCCCGCGCATCGTGGCGGACGTGGACAGCGTACATTCTGATACGCACTTCAAAAGAGGTGCGTACATTATTTCTTCAACTAGCTGCAATGGATGTATTTTACTTTATTTATTGGGCACACATAACAATCAAATATTATACAAATCAAAGCACACAATAATTAAAATAAGACTGTATCCCTAAGTTCTACAAGTGAAAACTGTGAAGCTTTTTTAACCACAAATGTTCTACTTACTTAAGTTTTATAAGCTGTTTGTTTTCCAACTAAATAATAATGAAATAAACAGTCTTCTGTTTCCATTTTCTTTATTATATTTTTTTGTATGTGCTGCTGGTTTTCCAAGTTTGCTTGTTTTTTTTTTCAAGGACACGTGCTGTGTACACACAAATAAATAAATATGTACACAGCATGTTCAAAGAGATGTTTCATATATTTGTATGATTACTGAGACGGCAGTGAATAAGTATGATATGTGTTATATAAGGGGCAAGAAGTCAGCCATTTTGGATTCGAATATGGACATCTTTTTCGTAATCTACACTGTCGAGTTTATCGAAAACAATCCCCGTATTATAAAAATAAAATAAAAAGTTTCTTTATTCAGAAATAAATTGTCCACACATTTAAAAATAAAATACAATTAACACTTTGACTCACACGGTATGTGGGTGTGCAGTATATTAGTCGTAGCATATGGACTCATTGTGCTGTCTGGAAATAAATAATTTTATATTATTTATTAGTGGTTGTGCAGTCACTCGTTCGCCCTGCTGTGTGTCGGAGGTCGCATTGCAGTCAATTAATATAATTGGTATGATTCCAGGCGGGCGGCGCGCCGGGCGCGCGCGCGCGGACCAGAGCTACACGCAGTTCGCAGTCATGGACGACGAGAACGTCTCCGCGCTGCAGCAGGTCAGCTACCCTCGCATGCTGTATATCTGTTCACTAGTTTTATGTTTAAATTTGTTAATAGTGGAGACTTCACTGGTCTATGTAAATCCTTATTGTAACTCTTTATAATGTCTATGTACTGTCTGTCTTCCAAATAAACAAAAATAAAATAAAATGCATGTCCTCAACATGTTTCTTGGGGACTTCTTTAGATATATTTGCACTGACAGAATGGATCTAAGCGAGCGGCCGGTGTTATCTCATGCCATCAATATTAAATGTATTTAGTCGCTTTTGAAAGAAAGAAAATTATTTATTAGGGCTGTTGATTTTGTTGAAACAGTATAAATACACAACACAATACACAAACAGACTTGATTTAGTACTATTTAGCCCACACAGCAAGCAGTCATCTGCTTGCTGTGAGGGCTAAATCGTGTGTAGGTCTTGCATACGATCATCTTTAATGTTAAAGGCGGTAGCCTGAGGTAAACTAGCGGGCCAAATTGATAAATATAATGTATAAAAACTGCCCTGGGGTCAACCTGTAGCTAATTTTTAGAGCCTTTTTATAACAACTCTATACATGTATGTAGGAGGAAGGTCAGACATTATCAGATAGACTAGGAATCAACGTTTCGATAATAATTTATTATCAATTAATCAGATTTCAACATTAATTCGGTATCTTATCTAAGTGGCTAGGTAACAAGTCTGGTGCAGTATGATTGCATGTGCACTGAGCGAGCGCCGACGAGAGAATGCCCGGTTGTTTTTTTTTTTTTTTTTCGAATGTACTATTATGCTGTTGACCTCAGATGGCCATGACAGCGTTACCGGAATTTTGGCGGGCGCAGAGGGCGCCTCGCCGGTAAAAATTAGGTTGGGGCAACACGCACAAGGGCCACCACTTAGGTGCGAGCCTCGGCTGGGGCTGTTGCCAGATGCTACGAGAGTAGGGAAGTAACGCCTTAGGTGCACGAGTGCACCTGAGGGCGGAAACGGGGAATTCTTCGACCCCGCATCCGGCGGGGTCGGTTATTAGGTCGGGTGTGTAGTGTGCGGAAGCTGAGTTGTTGCCGTCACTTCCGGGTTAGCGTCAGTGAGTGGGTCAACAGGGTCACCAAGAACGTGTCCGGTTGCTGCCGCGCGCTCGCCTTAAATACGCGCGCAGGTAGCGTCCCTTTGTTTGCCTCGGTGCACCACGTGCTCAAAGCCAGACCAAGGCGCCTCATATTCTTTTGTTTATTTATGTTGTTATAAGTTAATGTTTTTCTATTCTATACCTAATATGAATGCGTGCTGTTGTGTCAGGTGACGAAGGGCGGCGCGCTGACGCTGGTGTCGCTGTGGAAGTCTCAGTTCGACGACAGCGAGGAGACCACGGACAACGAGTGGAAACAGGAACAGCTGCAGGTCAGCAAGGGGATATTATAATAATAATAATAATAAACAAAAACTCGTAGTTTTTGTAACGCGGGGGAACTATCATGCTTCATCACAAGAGTCATTTATAACGGGACATTTACCATTTCATTTTTAAGTTGTCCAATATTTCGGCACAGTTGCATGCGCCAAGATCACGGAATAACTGAAGGCACTGCGAGTTCGTTTTTATGGACAGACATACCGATCTATAATTATAAGTATTAATACAACGGGTATTTATCGCGTTTATTTACCTATTTTTCGCGACGTTTCAACAGGTTTACACACTGTCGTGGTCACGGGATGACCATAATGTACCGATCTACCCTCATATTTTATCTATTGATTTTGCATTTTTTGAAACCCGAAATATTGAAAAACTCAAAAAACAAATCATAGTAAATATCCATATATATTTTTTATAAAGTAAATCCTATATTGGCCTTATGTCTAGTGATTAAGTATGTTAATTTTAGTTTTTAAAGGCAAAAATAATAAATAAATAAATCCCGTTATAAGTGACGTTTGAGTGAATATAATGTTAACTCCTGCAGTCCCCGGAGCACCGCGTGACGCGCGCCGCGTCCGCCGTGTCGTCGTGCAGCGCGGCGCGCACGCAGCTGCTCAACAGCACGGCGCCCGCGGCTCCGCCCGCCGCGCACGCGCACGCGCCGCGCCCGCCCCTCGCGCGGGACACGCACGCACAGGTCAGCTACCCACTAGATATCCCCCACTAGCTGTGCCCTAATCGGATATCAATTGGTGAAGATATCATAGACATATCATTTATTTGCCACTACATATACACACAATATCGTATACCATATTTTATCCTACTAATATTATTAACGCGAAAGTTTGTATATATGGATGGATGTTTGTTACTCTTTCACGACAAACCTACTGAACCGAACGGAAATTTTGTATGTTGGTAGTTCCAAGCCATATTTTATCATATAAATGAGTTCCCATGGGATATAAAAAACCTTACAACGTTTCCATAGAAACAACACGTGCGAAGCCGCGGGCAGAAACTAGTAGGTTATATATCTCGTGTAAATCTACGTGTCAAATGGTTTATAAACCTTCCTCTTGAATCACTATCTATTACTAAATACCACATCCGCAATCCGTTGCGTAGTTTTAAAGATCATATATAGATAGAGACAGCGGGAAGCGACTTGTTGTATACTATGTAGTGATGTGTTGGTTGTTTGCAGGCAGTAGCCGGGTCGCCCCCCGCCGCCCCCGCTGCCCCCGCCGCCCCCCCGCCGCGCCGCTGCCTGCAGATCCCCGGCATCGAGGCCTACCCGCACCTGCAGGCCGTGCTGCCGCGGAGCTGGTCGCTGCCTGCCATTGGTACGTACTAACAACACGGAGCGAAAGTGCTGAGCTGAACGATCATGTAACGGTTTCGTTCGCTCACGCGCCGCGTCAACTTGGTCCTGAGCTCCGAAGTAGGTCAGAATGAGTTCTGGCGTATAGAAAATAGGTCAGAATGAGTTCTGGCGTATAGAAAATAGGTCAGAATGAGTTCTGGCGTATAGAAAATAGGTCAGAATGAGTTCTGGCGTATAGAAAATAGGTCAGAATGAGTTCTGGCGTATAGAAAATAGGTCAGAATGAGTTCTGGCGTATAGAAAATAGGTCAGAATGAGTTCTGGCGTATAGAAAATAGGTCAGAATGGGACTATAGAAAAAAGTGGTGGCGGCAGTGGGATATTATGACCACCACACTGTGAATATTTTGAGGTCGCGGCTTGCGTAAATTTTTATGTTGTTGAAAGGGTAACTGATTCTATGTCAATTAAACCATTTATGCAAGCTCAATCGTTTCAATTGTAATTCCTAGTTGTAATTTGTTTCTATTGATTGTAAGTTTGTTTGTTACTAAGAAAGTCCTTATTTGTCAGGTTCCCACGTGCGCGCGCTGAAGCCCCCGCTGCTGCAGCAGGCGTCCTTCTCGTGCGCGGCCGGCTCGCTGCGGTACAGCATGGACGTGATGCGCGGCGTGGCGCGCCGCGACAAGCACACCGCGCCGCCGCACAAGCACCACACTGCTCCCGTGAGTACAATGCGTCTATATATTGACGACCTCTGTGGCGTTGTGGGCGAATGTCTGTCCGTCACCCGTGCCGCCGGCTTCCCGGATGCCTCCAGAGGTCAGTGCATCACCAGCAGACGCTCGAACACCACTCACTACATACTAAGACTATCTATTTACCTAGATGTAAGCTAAATAAATGCAATCATAAATTAATATAATGATAATTTTGTGTCGTTTTATTATTACTGCTATCTTTTCCGTGTTGTGTGCCACAAATAATAAGTATATCTGTTTGTTCCAGTGTTTGTCCGCATCGTACAGCGGCGTAGCGCCCATCAAACCGAAACCGGTGGAGCCAGAGGGCGCCACCGTCTCGTCGCGGCTCGAGATACGAGTGCGGCCGCCGGACACCGCTAGTCCTGGACATTCGGGTTAGTTAAACACTATTTCATTAAACTACACTTCAAACATATATATACTATATATATATATATACATTATAACTGTTTAAATGTTTTTAAATAAATAAATTGAAACTAATACTAAGAATTACGCCCGTGTGTTAATGTTCGGTATAGGGAACAAACTTTATGAAATAAAAGTAAATTTTGCTTGAATTGGGTATAATTAGGCTTTAGAATTGAATTACAAATAGGTTTTTGGTAGATAGAATTAGTCGACACGCTTTTTCGTTCTTGTCTTGTCTTATGTCAAAAGGCGGCGGCGGGCGCGCGTCTCCTTGCGTGGCCCTAGATCTTGGGATTGGTGCTTTTTGAATAGCCGCGCCATGGCGTCGGCTCTCCATAGGCCGGTTCTAGTGCGACGTGTGGTGTGATGAATGGCCCTCTCTTTTTCGTTCAAAAACTGACAGGAAGGTTCACGCGTTCGGAAACAGTTTGGCGTAAACAGTTAAGATTTATCGTTTTGTGTTGGATCTAGTTTTCTTTGGGATTTTAGACCTTATAGTACGAGGAATAAAACGCAATTTGTTATTTCGCATTCAACACTGTTTCAATACCTGTAGATTACTTTTTGAATGATTAAAATCGGACCTTTAATTCGAAAGATATTGCGAATTTTAAAATGTCAATCTAAACAAATAACTAATATAGAAATAAACGCCGCCGCCGCAGCGGGCAACGGGCAACGCGGCGAGGGAGGATTCATGTCCTGTATAGAGATATATTTACTCTACGCTTATCGCAAAATGTTTATGAAACATATATCCACCCATATGAAACATATGTGAAGCCGGGACGGGAGGCTAGTTAAAAAAAAAAAACCCACAATGCATAATTCATAATGGGCTCTAACGGAAGACCAGCGCTGGCCAAGTCTCCTACGGAGCTGAGCCAGCATTATGCTGAGTTAGAGCCTTTTTGTAACAACTCTATAGATGTACCTATTCTGTGCCTTTTTGTTTTGTCTATACTAATATTATAAAGCGGAAAGGTTTGATTTTTTGTTTGTTTGTTTGTAACGAACAGGCTCCGAAACTACTGGACCGATTTGAAAAATTCTATCACCGTTGGAAAGCTACACTATCCGCAGTGAACATAGGCTTTATTATAACATATTCAAAAAAATTAGGGATCCGTATTAAAACTCCAATATTGTAACCCAAAGTGTAAAAAAAATACCTTAAAATTCCAATACCCGTACGAAGCCGGGACGGTCCGCTAGTTATAAATAAGTCTTTCTAAAACTTGTGAAACTATCATAATAATTAACACTAAAGTCATTTAAAACGGGATATTTACCATGATTTGATTTTTGAGTCTCCTAATATTTCGGCACAGTTGCATGCGCCATGATCACGGAGTAACTGAAGGCTCTGCGAGTTAGTTTTCATTGGCAGACATAACGATCTACCCTCAATATTAAAAGACTCTAAAATCAAATCAAGGTAAACATCCCGTTTTAAATGACTTAAATGTTGTAAGGGTTGCCGGCCCTACACCTTTAGATGAGAGTGATAAGAGATAGAGATGACAATTGATAGAGAGATGTTTAAATTGACACCTTTAGATGATAGTGATAAGAGATGGAGATGACAATTGATAGAGAGATGTTTAAATTGACACCTTTAGATGATAGTGATAAGAGATGTAGATGATAATTGATAGAGAGATGTTTAAATTGACACCTTTAGATGATAGTGATAAGAGATGTAGATGACAATTGATAGAGAGATGTTTAAATTGACACCTTTAGATGATAGTGATAAGAGATGGAGATGACAATTGATAGAGAGATGTTTAAATTGATACTTGATTTATTGATGATACGAATACGCGGGACAGCGGTCGAACGCGTACTGAGCTGTCCAAGATTAGGTAGGTAAAAATGCACCGCTTGCAGAAGTTCAAATGTACGGTTTATACATAAATCGTAAAAATATCTTTTTATTTTTATTGCATTATATTCCAGTGTAACAGCATAGTATGTTCTGTGAACATATACACATTATATTTCCAGTGAAGATACACTCGGTAGTGAGCGGCGGCGAGCCCCGAGCCAACCACGACGAGGCGTCCATCTACTACGACGCGACGGAGCACCAGCGGGACAAACGGTCAGTCATGTAAGGCAATTAGAAAGAATAGAATAATCATTTATTTGGACACAGGTTCAAAATACAAGGATACAATAAACAGACTGAAAACAAAGGAGTTTATCATGGGAGTAAGTGAAACAATAGGGTGATGGTTAAAAATAAGACTACCTCCATGACCCTGCGCCGCAATAGGGGTTGTCTCAGCGTGTGCTGAACATTGTTATATTCAGCGCTGTTTTTCAGCCAGAGACTACAGCTAAATACTAATTGAAGTTACGGACGACAATTCGGTGACAACAAAGATAAATATATTTTATACAAAATAAACAACAGTTTAATAATAGCGGATTTGTACAGAGAGCATGCACCCTTACGGGGCGTTGCTATTACAATAAAAAGACATCAGTAAAAGTTGTAGTAGAAAAGCAATCATCAGTATCAACCTATAACAGTCCACTTCTGGACATAGGCCTCCCCCAATGAGCGCCATAGCGCCCTGTCTTCAGCTTGCCGCATCCAGCACTTTCGCAAGTCGTCATCCCACCTGGCCGGAGGGCGACAAGCAATAGAAAACCTCATCATCATCAACCTATGTAGTCCACTGCTGGACATAGGCCTCCCCTAATGATACCAAATTTATATGTATCTTTATAAAAATAATGCTGGACAATTCACACAGCATTATCTAGCCCCATGGTAAGCAGAGCTTGTGTTATGGGTACTAGATAACTGATATACATAATACAATACATTGCATAGATAGATATTTTTTTATTATATATAGAAAACGACCAGAACACCCGGAACAAATATCTGCAGATCGTACACATAATTGTTCCGAGGCGGGAATCGAACCCGCAACCTCCTGCGTCGCAAGCGGAGCTTCGCCCACCGCGCCACATCGGTCGTCAAATGAGCGCCATAGCGCCCTGTCTTCAGCTTACTTATCCTTAATAGACAACCTAAATGTGACAAAATACAAATGTGTCTATTGTTCTCGCAGATCGTCCACGAGAAGCAACGAGAAGAGCCAAAGCCCTGCGCTCGAGAAGGCGAGACTCGACACGATACATGACAGGTAAGCTATTTTATTTTGCATCATACCATTATTTGTACCAAAGGGTGAAGTGCTTTTGTGGAAGGGTGTTGAAGGGTGCTGTGGTTAAACCTTAGCCATGATAAAAAATAATGCAAGTTCTGGCATTACAGTGGGGCCACCATGCTATTTAACATATATTAACGTAACGCGCGTTATATCGCGAATAACGCCTTTTCACGAGTTATTCGCTTTAAATTGAGCCTTAATACGCGTTAATCGAGCTAAAATTACTGTAATAACGCTGATAACGCGCGTTACGTTGTGTTAAACAGCATGGTAGCCCTACAGAAGTTACACTTGCTTACGTCATTGTCAAGTAGCCACTTATGTGACAAACAAAACATGGGAGTTGGGAAACGAATGTCAATCGTCGTGTCGCCGCTACACGAGTTCGAGACAACTTTTGTTGAAAAAAATTGTCTTTAACTGGTTAATATTTTTCGTACAAACGTCTTCTTAACCTGTGCCTCTTCTTATTTTGCTTGAGCAACGGTGGAAGTATAGAAATAATTATTTTGATGTTCCGAATTCGTAAGTTAATTGATGTAAACTATAGACCTATTTGTAGAAAGTAATGACATTGTTTCAGAGCCAGTTCAGTGGTTAAGAACAACTCCTCTGGAGCGGGCGATGGATCTCAGAGCTTGCGAGACGTGAGTATACACATTATATATACACACAGTATATACACATAGTATATACACATACAATACAGTTACTCTTTATTGCACACCAAATAAAAAAACAGATACAGAAGACAGGAAAAGAAAAAACAAATACAAAATATGTTGTACAATAGGCGGCCTTATCGCTATGAGCGATTTCTGCCAGGCAACCTTTGTATAGACACGAAGTGTTAACACAAGTATAGACATAGTATATACACGTAGTATATAGTTCCACTTGTCTTACGTACCTACTACCTTCTACTTCTACTCTCTAGTTATCTCATGATTTGTGAACTAGATAGATTATACGTAAGTTTGTTTAATCTTGTTAGAAATTATATTAAAATACAGGACTACTAGCGCCATCTGTCATTCTCTTGTGTACTTACCTAACTGTCAAGATTGATGTATGTCAATAACCAGCTTAGAGAATTAAAAAATAAATTCAGTCGTTTGTCAACGACCATGTTACAGAAAATATGAAGTTTCTCTTATAGAACATTGAAGCCTAGCTGGTGGTGTGTGAATGATCCAGCATTGTTGTATGATTCCAGCGGTCCACGGGCAGCAGCACGTCGCGCATCCCCGTGGCCTGCGAGAACCGGCTCGCCAAGTGCGCCTCCTGGAGCGGGGACGCGGACACACCAGACCTGACGCCCGGTAACACTCCTCACAGTTATTACAAAACAACGGAGATGTAAGAGTTTGGTAGACCATTGTATACAACAGAAAATTGAAAGAGTCCTTATACAACTGACTGGCTGCCAAATTCTCATTAATATTTTGTAGTTGAAGGTTGCGGGTTCGATTCCCGCCTTCGGACAAATATTTGTACGATCTTCAAATAATTGTTCTAGGTGTTCAGGGTATTTATAGTACTATACACTACAAAATAAGAATGAAGAAAATAAGATTGAAGCTAATTAGTCGTTGAATCTTCGACACTCCGTGGGCTGAAACATTTTGTTGAAAAATATCTAGTGATGTGACAAAATCCCTTTCTAACATTGTTATGTTTGTCCGCAGCACTGCGCCGCCGCCGGCAGAACGCGGCGGACAAGTACGCGTGTGACCCGGCGCGGGAACTGAACCTGCGGTTTGCGCGTCCGAGGCACACGCAGCCCAAACAACACACTAGGTAAGGCGACTTCTCTAGTCATTTGATGACAATTCATCGAATTTTATGAGTATTGGTAGTATTATTTGACTTTTAATATTATCTACATAGCATTATTGTCATTTCGCTGACATCGAAATGACTTTGGCAGATGATACCTGGCAGTAAATGCGTGAACTTAACAAGGGCGTTACGTAATAGCAGAAAAAGAGCAGAAATAATACAAATTAAGAACTAACAAAATAATTTAAATACGAGAACACAGAAAGGCTGCCGGCTCAGCAATAAATGCTGCATTGACACGAGTGCCAATGCAGCGCTGAGAGAGCGATGAGATCACAACTAAAGTCCGGCCGCGAAGCAGAAAGAATTTCGTACATTGACATTTATTCCTGTCTCTGTCACACCTGCACAGATATCTGTGCGAGTGTGACACAATTATATTTACGCGGGAGTGACAGAGACAGGAATAACAGGTCAAGATACGAAATTCTTTCAGCTTCGCGGCCGGACTTTAGCACTAATGTGTCATCACCGCTGCCATCAAGATGGCCGCCTTTCCTTACAGTGTGTTGTGTTCCAGCCGCAGCCAGTCCCGCGGCGTGCCCTCGCTGTTAGTGGGCTCCCCCCCGCTGTCGGGGCGCTCCTCCCCCTCGGGCTCGCCGCCCCCCGCGCCGCCAGCACCGCGGCCACACAACGCGGCGCGCGCGAGACGCTTTCGCCCGCTCTCTATAGCGCCAGAGTGACTGTGAGTACGAGTTATAGTATATTTAACAATATAACGAATAGGACGCGGCCGCAGTGGAGACGTATGTATAGTGTAGAAAATACTCCTTATTTTTTATTTATATGAGTCACGTTTACAGTCGTGTGACATAGACGTCGGCTGGCGCGCGGGGACAGACCCCTCTCCCCGTTGATAGATTAGAGCGGGAGAACGAATCTATCAACAACACACTAATTAAATAACTATTATAAATGTTAGTTTTGATGCTTGGATGGATGGATGTTTGTTACTTCTTCACGCCAAAACTATTGAATCAGCCTGAAATTCAGCATAGATTAAGCCCTCAGTCCGGAATCAAACATAGGCTATTTTTATCCCACAAACCAGTTCACATGTGATAGAAATAATCTTTAAACGTTTCCATAGAAACAACGCGTGCGTAGCCACAGTCAGAAACTAATCATTAAATCACACAGCGCGAGAAAATGTAAATTTATTTACAATTGCATCGTGCAGCGCCACCTACGAACTTTTGAGATATTCATCCAAAACCGCTGCCGCACCAGCCCCACTAATATCCACTGAAATTATGTTTCTAAATAAATTATTCTCGTTCTAGGCCCGTCCACGCCGAGGCAGCGCCGCCAAACAAAAGTAAGCCTTGAATCGAAGATGGTGAATACAAAATTGCGTTCTTCCTACAAGCTCAGTTTGTTTAGTTTTTTTAGTGATCTGAATTGTTTTTAATTTAGACATTATTTCGTTAAATTATACGCAATTTTACCTTGTGACGTCATGACATCAGCTGGTGTGAAGTGAGGCACATATTTATTAGAAACAAATAAGAACACATTGGTGTCGTTAATATGAAAACTATAATTTGACAGAACTAAGATTATCCCTTACCTTTTATTCGTAAGAGAAAGGGACGGCAACATTTGAAGTGCTGATTAATTCTTTTGGTTTTATATGTAACCGAATCGACACCATTATAATGAAATGAATGCTGGACAATCCACAGTATCAACTAGACAGACTAGACATCAATATGGTACTGTTTGTTGCTAACTTCATATCGGTCAAGAAGATTATGAAACAAATTGTATTGCTTTGAAAAAAAAACTTAAGATTTTTCATAAAATTCTAAAAAATTAATTGCGTTGGAAAAAAAACTTGATTCTGATTTTCAAATAATTTCTAAATGAATAAAAAGTATTGTATAACTTACGAGTACAATTGAAGATATCATTAAAGTAAATTTTTCAAATTAGCTTTTGAATAATATGTTGTGATCTTGCTATTTTAATTCTTATATGGTTAACGATAAGGATGATAATAGCTTACGGTTGTGGTTTGGAGGGATTTGGATATAGCCAAGTGAGAGTAAAATCATGTGCTAATACTTCATTATCATTATCCTATAGTCCACTGCTGGACATAGACTATCCCTATTACGTGATTTTTAAGTACCTATATGTTCAAAGTTTGGTCTTAATTAGATAAAACAAAAATATACAATGTTAATGATATATATCACCATTTAATAAAGTTGGTTGATTGTAAATGTTTTCAAAAATTTCGTCTCCATGTTGAGATAAAAAAAATATTAAATATAATATCTAAAATCCCTCTCAGCATAAATTGAGCACTGTATGCCTTCTAACGGTGCAAAAATGGTTGACAGATCTCTTTAGAAGCGAATATAGCTTTTATATGTAAATATTTAGAGCTGATATTTGCGAGTTGGCTGAATATAAAAAAAAAATAGCATTTTCCTAATAACTTACGCAATTTTTACCAAATTGCACAAGAAAGAAGGTTATTATAACCAAAATGGTGTCAATTTTGGTGTCACCAAAACTAAATTAGACGGCGCTTATAATGGTGCGATATTTGGAACAATCAGAAAAGGATGGCAACACTTGTAGCTCGGTCAAATTTTTCAAGTTTAGTTTTTGTGACAACGGAATAGTTGATAATAGTGATCAATGACCCATCAAGTATTCTAATGAAGGTCATGAAAGTAATAGAATCTCACTTGGAATACCATATTTTGTTTAGCCCGACCAAGAAACTGCCAAAAGGCTTAAATCATGCCAATTATTCACAACTAGCTTGTGTGCTGGGCCGTTTGTGATGCGGCTTTGTATGTACAGGGAGAATAAATGTGTATCTAGGCAATTTGATCGTAGGGGGGGGGGGGGGGGGGGGGTTACTAGGTCGATGAAAATATCGATATACTGTATATATATAAAAACACGGCATCATAATTTTAAAGACTAATTTGAGCTCACTCTATTTATTAGTTAAATCACAATTTCTTTGCTTTTGTAAATAAAAACTATTTATTTAAACGGTGCATGGTCGTTTTTTGATATAAATATGTATCATTGTTACTTTATTATTTTATGGGAAATAGATAAAAGATGGCGAAGAACTTAAACAACAATTGTTGTTGTGACAACTAAAATAGGTCCCATTTAAAATACCATGATTGGTAGATTTGAAATCGCTCTTGTAAATATTTTGTTTTGGTGCTAAATTATTTTTATTTAAATACCCTCTTTGAAAGGAATATGATATATATATATATATATATATATTTGTACGATTGGCTCGCCTTCAATATGTTATCTCAACAAAAAGTAAATATAATTGATAATATAAATACGAAGACGATCTGTTAGCATACTTTGTAAATGTTTAAACTGATGCATGTACAAAAGCGAAGCTGCTGGCTTCGCCTTTCATATTAATAACGCCTATGATGATGATGATAAATATCTACATATATATACAATATGTATGTCACTAAAGTAAAGACAGATTAAAAGTAAAAAGGCGTTTGATATACAATTAGTTAAGCGTTTATAAATTGTAAAGAAAGTCTTCAAGACCATCAATAGTGCTTTTTAGTGAAACATCGACTCTTTATGTATAATGTAAAAATGGCATTTTGTAATGTAAAAATGTAATTTGAATTGCATTTCTCTTGGTATTTACTTGTAAGTTGTGTTCGTTATGTATCTAAGATGACGTCTAATGTACTCTCTATACCTGTTGTAAGATACCTCCCTCTTGGCTTCCTCGACGCTACTCGTTTGGAAAATAGATTTCATCGATATAGATATAATGTAGAACGCCCTAATCTCATTAAGATATTGTAACTTTCATTGTAAAAGAAAGATATTTTTGAAAAGATGTAAGTTTGGACTGCGTTAGAGAATGTTGTAATGTATAAGAAATTAACTTTAAATTAGGGATGGGATATGTCTTTCAAGATGTTGAAAACTTTTGCGTAATTTGATGTTGCACTCGGGTTAATACTGTCTTTGGGTCTTTCTAACGACAGCCAGCTCTAGCTCTAGTCTAGCACAAATCGAAGGTAGGTTAGATTATTAACTTATTTCTCTAAAATGTTAACAAATTGTCGAGAGCTCTGCCTCAGTTATCAAAAACACGCCAGGTTATTTTTTTGTATATTTACTTAGAAAGACTCAAACTATATACAAATGTATAAAATAATATTTATATATACGTTACGTAGATGCCATTTAATTATAGTCCCGCTGCTTAGATAATAGTTAAAAAATTGATAAAAAAAATATTATGTAATATTTTAATTAAAATTACGACGGTTAAACATATTAATAGCGTTAAATAAGATATTAATTGAGAGAGTTGAGCGGCAAATGTTATTTACGTCGCCGTTTATGAAAAGGCGAGGAGTTTGTGCTGTTTTAAAGCTTGGGATGTGACCGCGCGTGGGTTTCATATCACTTTCAGTTTTTAATCAGCTATTGTTTATATCAAACACATGACTATTTGTGTTGTGAAAGATGGTTCTCCTTTGGAATTTAACAAAATATATAGTCACACCTGTTTTTGTCCAAAACTAAATTTGGTTCCAAGACTTCCAGCCTTGAAGGTTCAAGACTCAATTAAATATTTGTATAGATTCTGGATGTTACTGTAGTTACTCAGTGAGATGTACCCGGAATACTCTAAGGTAATAAGTAAGATTTTCCGATAGTTTTCAACAAGATCTGTCAAAGAAATGCCTGCAAGAGACCTATTTTTAGAGTCATATAAAATATAAGTTTGGCAGGCGAAGCCACGCGCGGCGCCCTATCATTCTAGTCTACAAACGGCTTCCGTCTCATTATATGTAAAGTATATTATATCAGTTTAATCTTTTTGAAAGCTACAACCTCAGGCCTTCTCTCACTGGTTTATGTATATTATATCATTTTATATATAATACATTTGTGTCGCTCTGGTTGGTTTCTGTCGTTCACTTGTTAGTAATCTTATAGATACACAGATAATGTAGATTTCCTATTTACATAGAAAATTACAATCAAATAATAGAAACAATTGACAACTAGCACAATACAATTGAAACGATTGAGGTAACTGCTGTTTATTGCAAACAATCTACCGGTAGCTCAACTGATCTATATTGATACCAATCGGAAGCGTCCCCAAGACGTTATCCAGATACATTTGACACTGTTGAAGACAAGTCGAAATCCATGTAAATAAATAAACAACGCCGGAGATAGATTGATAAAATCAGATTCAACGTGAGACTAAAGGACACCACAAAATGCGCATTCAATTATGGGCTTTAACTCGTAATATCTAGATGCAATATATATTGACGGCATCAGATATCACACTGGTCGCGGGCCACTCGCTTGAAGCTTGCGGTAACTCATTTAGTCAATGTAAACTGAATCTAAAGAATACGCGTTTAAGCTCATATTTGAAAGCTTATTTAGTCTTGTGTGGAAGTAGTGCTGAACAATGTGCTGTGTCCTTAACTCTACATATATATCTGTATTGGCATGACGCGTACCAACAAGAGCAAAGTCGAATGTAGTTCGTCCTCGACCATATAAATGATGTACGAGTGTATGTACCAGTGAGAGAAGTCACGTGTAACGTATGTATGTATGAAGCTAATGTTATTGCACGCTCAGTTAATTTCATTTTGCCATATTTTTTATATTTACCAAAATATGCACAATGGAAAAATAAATAAAAGGTATTTGTCCTTTCATCCTGGTTTTATTTCCGAGATATCTTATACCTACATGACAAATCATTATTTTTATTATTCATATAAGAATACTAGCGACCTTCCCGGCTTCGCACGGTATTAGTACGGATCCCTAACTTTTTCAAAATATAGCCTATGTTCACTGGGGATAGTGTAGCTTCCCAACGGTGAAATAATTTTTCAAATCGGTCCATTAGTTTCGGAGCCCCTATTCATTGCAAACAAAAAATCAAACCTTTCCTCTTTATAATATTAGTATAGATAAGATATATAATTTTATTGATTTGTGAATTGAAACACAATTGAGTTTCTCTAATAATAGTTTTATTGTTAGTTTTACATTGTCAAGTTCTCATGATATAAAAGTTTATCTAACAACTTTAGCAAACGACATTTATCTTCTACAAAAGATTTTCCCTCGTAATAAAATGCCACGGCATGACAGCCTGGTCCTGTAGGCTTCATGTGACCACAGATTACAAAGTAATTATTAATGGTCTGTGAGCGTCTACTCGGTTACATGAAAATAACTCTGCAATGTTGGTTGACAAACGACTGAATTTATTTTCTAATTCTAATACATACAATTAGGTAAGTAGACACAAGAATAACAGATGGCGCTAGTAGTCCTGTATTTTGATGTCATTTCTAACAACTTCAAACATTAATTTTTATCCCTTGGTCATGAAGGACAAATTAATCAGGTTTTTTGGTGTAAAAGTTTCGTTTTTTTTAAAGGATATTATCCTATATATATATTATCATACTATTCGCCGACGCAGCGAGCGGCTCGACTATCATCATCAGCCTATAGCAGTCCACTGCTGGACATAGGCCTGCCCCAATGAGCGCCATAGCGCCCTGTCTTCAGCTGGACGCATCCAGCATCTACCTGCAGTTTTTCGCAGGTCTTCATCACACCTGGTCGGAGGGCGTCCTACACTACGTTGAACCTTATTCCATGGGAATAATGTCGTCATCGCTGCCACTGCCCAACCCACCCACGGAATATAAAGTTTGGCTTGGGACTTGGTCATGAAAATCTGCTCCCGGACAAATAGGAGTCACTGAGCGAGTCACTCGACTGTTAGCAGTAAGCGAAGCTCTCTGTGTGTGGTATTCGCATAAATCTTGAATGGGTCGAGTTCGGTTATGGTAATTCGCACATACCTATCGTGTTAGTTTCTCAATGGGCGAGACGACACGACACCAAAAGGGGATTGTGAAAGAAATCAAAGGTTGTTTTTGTATAAATATCTTATATTTCCTCAAAATATCACTTCGTTACAAAAATATAGGTACTCGCAAAAATAAAACTAACAAAAATACAATAAAATAGGTACCACAGTTTTAAAGTACATAACAGCTGCTTAAATTATAAACAGAATAGGGTAAATAAGATGCTGTTCACCGTTGAAAGGGTCTGAACTAACATTATTAATGTGAAAGTTATGTAAATCTGTCCGTCTGTCTCCACCTTATTCATGCGTAAGCTGAACCAACCCTAATCTAATTTGGCATTTGAGATACATTCCACGGAAGGACATTATATACCTCTTCCCATATTTCTTGGCCGCTGTGAAGTTAGCACAGAAATGCACAAAAATATAACTATCTTTTCATAATTCAGTCTATTATAAAAGGAAGCATTTGTGTCTAACTTCAAATCGGCCAAGATATAACCACCAATATATTTGGGTTGGGCCAAATATATACGAAGTATATTTTGAAAAGTAGGTCTACTTAAATATATTTGAGGTCCAGTCCAACCATAAGTTAACCCATAATTTATGGATACTATTTCAACGGTAAATAGCATAAAACATGGCCAAGAAATCCATATTTAATGGCAAATAAATCTACATGATTCAACATTATTTTGAGATAATAATTAATACTATTTAAATACAAAATGAAATACTTAAGTTGCCAAGAATTCACCAAATGCAGTTTTCTAAATCAAGCTGTTTTTGACTAAAATTCTCATGCATTTTTGAGCGTAACTTTTTTTTTACTATGGAATTTGTGCTATTTTAAAATGAACATTAAATAATGATTTATCATAATACCTATTTACAAATTAATTTATTTATATATTTCTGATTCGACCGATCCAAATTAACTAAATTAAACAAAATTATTTAGTTTAGACTAGCTTCCGAACTCGGTACAAGTTTACAAAATCCTACAAATACTCTGATATTTAAGTATTTTCGGCTGAACCATTTTTGGTATGTACTTACAGATTTTATATGAAAGTTCTAATAAACAAATCCAGCCTTTTCGATGCAAAATAACAAAGAAACTCCCAACCTTTACAGACCATCTCTACTTGAGCTTTACACGTCACTTGATATTACTAAGCCCCGCTTACATAACCTTATTTATATAGCTTAATTAAATCAGATTTAATTAACCTATATAAATAATAAAAATCATATGTACTAGACACATTGAACATACTAGTGGTTTCTTCTCACTTCTTCCACTGGTGGACAAAAAATTGAAGTGAACTATAAAATAATTTAATTGATAATAATGAATAGTATAAAATATGACCTGTCCAAGTGCTTATTTGTAAGCTTAAAGAAATAAAAACTTTTCATTTTCAATAAGATTTAAATTTATTTTAGACATTTAACAATGTTCGTGCAAACGGGGCTGGGTATCGAACCAACTATTACTGACTTCGAGTCCTGAAGTCAATATCCCCCTCCGATATATCTTCAGTTGTCCAATATCCCACGGTACGTATACTAAGATAATTGTACCATAACTGAGACCGTATAGACGGCAGCGCATGTGCTAGTAGATTGCGACAGCGTAGCTTCTCAAAGACTGCATCACCTTGGGACACCGAGGACGCCTAGCGAGGCATGCACCGGCATCAGCGAGCTGCTGGCCTTCCTGGAGGACATCGGGTGGTTAGACTAGCAACCCCCCCACGCAAAAAAGGCCCACCGGCGGCCAAGGTGCGGAAACCAGTCCAGAAACAAGTAAGACACCGTATAGAGACATACCACGGCCGCACTGTAGAATGGTAAGCGGGTAAGTTGGCTGGCTGCTATGTGTTAGCTAAGCCCGTGGTATAAAGTTCATATCCAAGCGACTAGCTAACGTTAGACACTTGAATTGTAGTCAGTGCCTTATGTTTCCTCATCGGCCGTGGCGATTGAGGCGTAAGAATCGACCCCCCAACTCGAGACTAAGGGAATCAACTGAAAGGCCAGCCAAATCAGCGCGTGGATGTCGTAATAGCCGACTAAAGGAATCTACTAGACAGGCAGCAACTTTCTTCTGTGAATATGGTACACTGCGTTCACCAATCGCTCGCCAAGCGTGGGGGGACGTCGCTCTTGTATGTGGGGGAGCTATGTCCAACAGTGGACGTATGAATGTCGGAGAGGTTCTAGGTAATGTTGTGGGCGGTATAAACGGTTGTTCAGGAGTTGATGGCAATGTTTCTCTTCGGGATGAAGGAGACGGTCGTCAGGTCGTCGTCTTCTTGCAGCAGGTAGCCCTCAGTCTTGCGGGAGATCAGTCTGCGAAAACAAAGAAGAAAGAAACTATAGAACAACATTAACAACAACAGCATTAACAACAACAAAAACAGCATTAATTTTTCCATAGGCGGGAATCGAACAAGCATCCTCCCGCAGTCGAATCTTTGCCCACTAAGCCACTGAAGTTATCAAAATGTATAAAAGATGAATGAAACCAGTTTGTGTGAAAAAATGATTAGGATTGTAATACTAGAGGTAGAACTCGATTTATATGATTCCTCATTATAATAATATTGTATAATAAAACAACAATTACCAAACCATAAACATAAATGTTGCTGTGTGAATTTTCCTGCATTATTTATTTTATATTTTATAATTTATTTTAAAATTAATTCAGATAGCACCGACACCTAAAAAAACCACAAAACAACAAAACCCAAACCAAATGGATGGACCACCAATTTGAAATTTCTCACAAATTTGCAAAAATGAGAGTGGGCTTTAAACCCAGCAGTGGGAGAAAACAAACAAAAAAACACAAAACACACTTGTATATAAACATTTTAAATGATTGCGATGCTAAAACAGTTTTTTTTAATTGTTGACCTAATTATTTTAATTTTCCTGTTACCTATGTATAAAATCACAAATTCAAAACGGCTGCACCAATTTTCATAAAACAGCAAGTAATCTATTGGTCAAGAACCGATTTTGATAAAGTTGGTAGAGAAAAGTTGGACAAAGAAACTTTTAGAAATAAAAATAGGAAATATTTATTTTCAGTTTCATATAAAATAATAATACAAATTAAGAACTAACAAAATAATGTAAATACGAGATCACAGAAAGGCTGCCGGCTCAGCATTAAATACTACATTGACACGGGTGCCAATGCAGCGCTGGTCTTCTCTTATCAAAATCAGTTCATCCGTTTCAGAGTTACGATGCCAAAGACACGAGGTAAAAAAAGCAAAATCTGTTTTAGCAAAACAACAATTTAAAAAGTTTACAAACACACGTCGTTATTTCTATTTACAAACCGTATTTATGTGATCAGTGCGGACTTCCACGAGTCTCGGTTCTTGCTGGGAGCGAGCGAGAAAATATAGGTTAGAAAGAGATCGTGGATATTAGACACACAGCCAAAATACATTAGGTTTTCTGGCTTCAAATAATCTGGCTATTTTTCTGGATCCGGGATAACTACATTCTAGCGTCAAAGCAAAAAAGTTAATTTCAGCTTGTGGCTCTTCGTCAGAGCTCAAAATGTGAAACAGCTGTCTTTCTGCGTTGAAATAGAGGGCGTCTCTTTCTATTCTATGCAAACTAAGCGAGACTTTAGACCCAGAATGATAGAAAGTGCGCTTGCAGTGTAAAACCACTGTCAATAATTTACACGTAACAATCAGTAAAGTAAGTTATACTTAAAAATTAAGTATGAAATACGTTATTTTAAGTTAATCTGTTAGTATTTACTACTTATTAGTTAAAGTATGTAAAGGTTTCATATTATTTAACCTTAAAAAATGAAGTAAACAATCAATCAATGTAGTATAAAAATAACCAATAATGCACACAGATCCCCTTCTTCAATTCAACGATTCTATCCATCCACGGTGTGTTGTGTGTACGATCTGCAAATGTTTGTTCCGGACAAATGTCCCGAGGCGGGAATCGAACCCGCAACCTGTCGCGTCGCAGTCGGACCTTCGCCCGCCGCGCCACGTCGGTCGTCAATCTAATGTTATAAGTAGTTTCAGCGTGTACTAACTTGGCGAGCGGCGAGGCGGCGTGGTCCGGGTCTACGCGCTCGTCCAGCCCGCGGTGCACGGCCACGGTGTCCAGCTCTGCGCAGTGCAGCGACTGCAAGTACTCCGGGGTTCGGAGCTCTTCTATCGTCTGCTTCTTGAACCTGGAATACCATTACATCATACCATTTATAAGCTTTTCAAACTATCTTTGGTCACGGAACCCATCAAGTGACGTATCGCCGCCGCGCTTGTCTACTTCCGTTAGATATATAAGAAAGTATTTCCTAACTGTAAGGGTGTTACATTGTTATGTCTTCCCGCTGTCTGTCTGTCCCTATGTATGCTTAGATCATTATAATTAAATAAATATAAATAAATAATGCTGGACAATTCACACAGCATTACCTAGCCCCATGGTAAGCAGAGCTTGTGTTATGGGTACTAGATAACTGATATACATAATACAATACATTATATAGATAGATATTTTTTATTATACATAGAAAACGACCAGAACACCCGGAACAAATATCTGCAGATCGTGCACACAATTGTTCCGAGGCGGGAATCGAACCCGCAACCTCCTGCGTCGCAGGCGGACCTTCGTCCACCGCGCCACATCGGTCGTCAACTACGCAAATCGTTCATTAAAACTACGCAACGGATTTTGATGTGGTTTTTTTAATAGATAGAGTGATGCAAGAGGAAGGTTTATAAACAACATAGATTTCTACGCGGGTCACATATTATATTTCCTAACTGTAAGAGTGTTGTTGTACTAAGGTTACTTACGTCTTGAGCAGTAGACTCGAGCAGACGACGGACACCGAGCTCATGGCCATGGCCGCCGACGCCATCCATGGCTGAAACAGAACACATACTTTTATTACCACTCTGGTTATTTGGCGACCTCTGTGGCGCGGTGGGCGAAGGTCCGCCTGCGATGCAGGAGGCTGCGGGTTTCGATTCCCGCCTCGGGACAATTGTGTGTGCGATCTGCAGATATTTGTTTCGGGTAATCTGGTCTTGTATAAAGTATATCAGTCATCTAGCACCCATAACACAAGCCCTGCTTAGCTTAGGCTAGATAATGGTGTGTGGATTGTCCGGCATTATTCATTTATTCATTGTCTGCCAAGTCACGTGTCTGGCACGCTGAATGTCTGTAGATATAAACCAGCCTTTAGGGGGCCTAATGACGTCACCCTCAGTCCCATGCCCCGCAGGTAGGTACCTGCAGTTGGAGCCCTAGGAAGGCCAGGGCTCCGCTGGCGAGCGGGATGCCGAGCAGGTTGTACACGGAGGCGAACAGGAAGTTGAGCCGCACGCGCCGCACGGTGACGCGCGACAGCCGCAGGCACGCCACTACGTCGAGCAGGTCGTTCTGGAAACATACAGTTAGTACTCACTACACACGATATCAAACACACTTTATTTCTTTTTTGATAATCACTACATATTATAAAACAAAGTAGCTTCCCGCTGTCTGTCTGTCCCTATGTATGCTTAGATCTTTACAGCTACGCAATGGATTGCGGATACGGTTAAGATAGGGTGATTCAAGAGGAAGGTTTATAAACGATTTGACATATAGATTTCCACGCGGGCGAAGCCGCGTGGCGCAGCTAGTTTGATAATAATTTGTAGTATGCAATTTGACTTGTCTGAGTGCTTATTTTGTAAGCCTGTAGGAATAAAGGATCTTACTATAGTTAGAGTTTCAAGCTTTAAAAATATAGTGTTTCAAAGGAGGAAAGTTATATTTCGATATAGCATCTTGCTGCACCTAGCACTTTGATTGCTGAAATCACACGGTATGTGTTTTCTACAAGTGACTAATATGCGTAAATCCACACTAGCGCAGCGGCTGAGAAAATACAGATCTGTGTGACTCAGCACAGCCAATATTACGGCTGTGCTGAGTCACAAAGATCTGTATTCTTTCGAACGAAACGCATGTGCGGCGCAACACAACCGCTGTGTAGAGCGGCAGCACGAATGGCTTAGGTTAAAAAAAAAACGCAGTCGTCAAAAAAAGATCGCAGTCAAAGTGCTAGACACTCTTTGTTCATGTAGCCTATGTTTTATTCCAGGTCTAGAGCTACCTGCATGCAAACGTTCAGTTGTTTCGCGGTGAAGAGGTAATCAAACATATAAACTTTAGCAAAAACCCGAAATAAATGATTTTATAGTTAGTTGTTAAGAACCCTGTCATTGTTACTTTCTAAGAATGTGTTTGAAGGAATATTTTGGCAGAATTGCGTCAATCCAGACGCAGCGCCATCTAGTAGGAAGTTGAAGGAATGTTTTTACAAAAATGTTATTGTTGACATCGTCCGCAGTATCTATACTAATATTATAAAGAGGAAAGGTTTGATTTTTTGTGAAATTTTTTCTTTTTTGACGACCGATGTGGCGCGGTGGGCGAAGGTCCGCTTGCGACGCAGGAGGTTGCGGGTTCGATTCCCGCCTCGGAACAATTGTGTGTACGATCTGCAGATATTTGTTTCGGGTGTTCTGGTCGTTTTCTATATATAATAAAAAATATCTATCTATGTATCGTATTGTATTATGTATATCAGTTATCTAGTACCCATAACACAAGCTCTGCTTACCATGGGACTAGATAATGTTGTGTGAATTGTCCAGCATTATTTATTTATTTATTATTTTATTTATTTGTTTGTTTGAAATGAATAGGCTCCGAAACTACTGGACCGATTTGAAAAATTCTTTCACCGTTGGGAAGCTACACTATCCCCGGTGAACATAAGCATATTATATTTTCAAAAAAGTTAGGGATCCGTACTAAAACCGTGCGAAGCCGGGAAGGTCCGCTAGTAGTATATCATGTATATATACCCTCATAAGCACTAGGTCCGCGGCTTCGACCGCCACGTCGGTGCCGGACGCGATGGCGATGCCTACGTCCGCCTGCGCCAGCGCCGGGGAGTCGTTCACGCCGTCGCCCACCTGTGGGGAAACATTCATATCTATATAGGTTTTTGGACGAGGGTAGTCCTGATAGCAACAACCTCTAAAATCTCTCTGTATTTATTTAATTAAAACAAATAGTTTATATTCACTTACAATATTTATTGCTGTATCACATGAATCTCTGATAGTTTTCACCTGCCTAAAAGTGTTATCTCCCATATTTACCAAGCTATAACTTCACTATCACTCTTTGTTTGGGATAACCGCACTTCACCATACACAATACGATGGAGTCTACAATTCAGCAGTCTGCCCAGCAACTGATGATGGATTTGAAGCAGCGCATGGACTACTTTGAGGCTGAGCTGCAGAAGAACATCAGCCCTTCACCAACAGTGGCTTCTCTCGCAGCTGAGTTTGCCAGCTACAAGGCATTCACTATGTCTGTGTTCCGTACACTGCAGGAACAAATGGAGCTGGCCACACAGTCCATAGACAGATTGGAGATGCGGACCCGACGTAAAATCCTGCTCATCCATGGAATCCCGGAGCAGCAGAACGAGGATACGACAGCAGCCTTGTCCAAGGTGGTAAGCGGCAAGCTCAAGTTGAACACTTTCTCAAGTGATGATGTCAGTAGGTGCCATCGTATGGGCCGTGCTGTCTCAAGTCGGCCCAGGCCAATTCTTGTAAAACTGCGTGATGTCACTCTGCGCGACAAGATTTGGTTCTCCAAAGCCCATCTCAAGGACACTGGCATCACTCTCTCCGAGTTCCTTACTAAGGCCCGCCATGAAGTGTTTATGAAGGCGAGGCAACATTTCGGAGTCAATAAATGCTGGACTAGAGAGGGCAACGTGTACGTGGCCGGCGAAGGTACTGCTCGCCACCGAGTGAACTGGATGGGTGATCTCGAGAAGCTGATTGGACAGCCGCAGTTGGCTGCGACGGCATCGGGATCGTCTTCTCGGTCGGTGGTGTCTAAGGCGGCGACGGCAGAAGCGGCGCCAGCGCAGAAAAATCGGCGTGCAGCCGCGACTACGTCTAAGAAGTAGTAAGGCGTCCTAGTGTAGTTTTCATCCTCTTCCCGCCTGCAGCAACCTACAATCTGGTACGGAATCGGTCTGGAACTTTTCCTAGTTTATTTCGAGTCACCGTCAATAATTTATTTCAATATTCGCTTTCTCTTGTAATTATTTTTCTTTTCTGACAGTGTGACAGCTGACTGACACATGATGCAACTATATAACTTCAACTTCTTTCCTAATGGCGCCGCGCCGGTACGCGACCAGATTTACGTGGTAAAATTTCCTTTACGTAAAGGCGGGAGGAATCAAAATTGTTTTCTTTTTTCTTTAGTGTCGTATCTTATGTTTGGTTTTTCATTTTAATATTTTCATTGGTTTTGTTTCGTTTTCTCTGATTTGTTTCCGTGTTTTAGCTAATTTAATTATTTTTGTAAATCTCCTTCCCATGGCACAACCGGCAGGTGGACTAAGTAGAGTTTAAATTTATTTGTTTATTTATATAGACGAGTTATATTTAGTTTTTTTTTTTATACTTATATTATTAGACTGATGCGAAGCAGTGACAGTGAGGATGAGTTTTTCACATCGTTTACGTCTTCTACACATTGCACCTCTGATGACAGCTTTAGCAGCATTCCTACTCTTTCCGAGTCCCTAGAATCCCATTTTTCTGACTGTCCAAAGAATTTCAACGTTGTGCACATTAACGCACAGAGTATTCCTGCTCATTACCCGGATATGCTGGCGTCGTTTGAACTCAAAACCATAGATGCAGTTTTAGTATCTGAGTCGTTCTTAAAACCTGCTCTTCCATCCACTTCATACTCACTCCCCGGGTTCGTTCTTATAAGGAACGATCGCATCCATTGTGGTGGCGGAGGGGTGGCTATATATCTCCGCGCACATATCCCTTACTCTGTGATCAGCACGTCCCCCTCACCACCTCCGTCGGGTGCAGGAGAACATCTTTTTGTTGAGATTAGCCTCCTGCATACTAAAGTCCTTTTAGGAGTATATTACAGCCCTTCCCTTCGCGTCAACTTCTTTTCGTCTTTCGATAAACTCCTCGAAGACTTTGTCCCTTTATACAATCACACCATCATCATGGGTGATTTTAATACATGCTTGCTCAAACATGACTCTCGTACTCGTAGTTTAGAATCCCTTGTTTCCTCCAATAATCTTAACGTTCTTCCTTTAAGTGCTACGCACCACTTCCCAAACTGTACCCCTTCTCTTCTAGACCTTATTCTTGTCTCTTCCGTCAATAATGTTCATAAGCACGGGCAGTGCCCCGCGGACGCCTTCTCGTATCACGACTTAATATTCATGTCCTATAAAATCCGTCCACCGAAAGCAAAGCCTAAAATCATTATGCAGCGTAATTTTAGTGGTATAGACGTGGAAAGTCTTCGCGCGGATGCACAGCGTATAGATTGGTCGGAGGTAGACGGCGCTGCTACTACTGATGACAAGATCAGCTTGTTCAACTCTGCTCTAATAAACTTATACGACAAACATGCACCGTTAAGGAAAATTAAACTAAAACATTTACCAGCGCCCTGGCTCACAGACGAAATAAAGCATGTTATCCATCGCAAGAACGTGGCCAAGTTTAGAGCTAAGTGTTGTCCTTCGGAAGTGAATGTTTCTAAGTATATCGAGCGACGAAATCTGTGTAACAAGGTGTGTAGGAACGCCCAACGCCGCTTTATCCACAATTCTGTCCAAAACAAAGACCCTTCCAAAGTTTGGAAGTTTCTTCGAACATTAGGGGTTGGTAAATCTCGTAACGATACACTTCCTAAAAATATAGACGTTGATTCTTTAAATCGACACTTCTCTTCTTCTTCCCAATTTGATGGGATAATTAAAACTAACACCCTGCGGGCTCTTTCTCTGTCACCAACCCCTGCCACATCAACCTTTTTTCTAAGTCAGTTCTCCGATTGTGATGTCAAGAGAAGCGTCATGTCAATCACGTCCAATGCCGTCGGCGATGACAACATAAGTCGTAATATGCTGCTGCCCATTCTCGACGATGTTATTCACGTCCTTGTCCATATCCTTAACCACTCCATATCCAGTAGCACTTTCCCAAGCTCTTGGAAAAATGCCCAGGTTATTCCTCTTCCAAAAAAATCTAGACCTACCACCTTCTCCGATTTTCGGCCCATTTCTATTCTTCCTTTCCTCTCCAAGGTGTTAGAGCGTCTGGTACACAACCAACTCAGCCAGTTTCTCTCTAGCAACTCTCTCATGAATCCTCTTCAATCCGGTTTTCGCCACGGTCACAGCACAGTGACGGCCCTCTCTAAAATTATGGATGACATTCGTCGGGGCATGGACAGCGGGCTTGTAACTGTGTTGTCATTGCTTGATTTTAGTAACGCATTCAACAATGTCGACTTTGACATTCTTCTTGCCGTGCTTCGTTCTCTAAACATATCTCCAATTGTTACTGACTGGTTTCATAGTTATCTGTTCGGTCGCCGGCAGCGCATCCGCCTTGACGATGTATTTTCGTCTTGGTGTGATGTTCCCGCTGGTGTTCCACAGGGCGGCGTACTCTCTCCTCTTCTATTCGCAATTTTCATTAATTCCATATCCGAACATTTGTCTAGTTCCTACCACCTGTACGCTGACGATCTCCAGATTTACCAACAAGCTTCAATTAGTGACCTCACACCAGCTATTGCTTCATTGAATGTTGACCTCTCACGCATCCTTCAGTGGAGCAAAGAGCACGGTCTTTTGGTGAACCCCAAGAAGACTCAAGTTATCATTGTGGGTAGTTCAAGAATGATAGCTAAAATCGATATGGCGACCTTATCTCGGTGTATCAATACCAGTGAGCAAATCTGTTAAAAACCTGGGTTTGATCGTAGACAATGAGTTGTCCTGGGGTCCGCAACTGGCGGAACTCAGCAGAAGGATGTTTGCATCGGCGGGCTCACTGCGGCGACTGCGCAATTTTCTCCCGACTACCACTAAAATTACACTTGCCCAGTCCCTATTGCTTCCCATTCTCGATTATGCCGACGCTTGCTATCCGGATCTCACTGAAGAACAATTAAACAAGCTTGAGCGCCTCCAAAACTTCAGTATTAGGTTCATATTTGGCCTTCGCAAATATGACCACGTTTCCGAATATCGCGCAAAACTCAAGTGGTTACCCATCCGACTTCGCAGGAATACTCATATGTTATCCCTCTTGTACAGTATCTTATTCTATTCTCCAAGCCCTTCTTATCTCAAGGAGCGCTTCGAATTCCTCTCAAACTCTCACTTACTCTCTTTACGTTCCTCTGAAACCCTCATCTTGAAAGTCCCTGCTCACTCTACCTCTTTCTATGACAAGTCATTCACTGTACAAGCTACCCGTCTATGGAATGCTCTCCCTCTGGACATCAGACGTGCAAAATCACTCCCTATATTTAAAAAACTGCTGCATCAGCATTATTTATCCATATGAAATATTGATAGCCTTATCTTATGTCTATGTAAGTTTATTATAATGTTTGTAATGTAGGTATTTAGTGTATTTGTTACCAATTATTTATTAAAGTGCCACCGTCTATATTGTTCGTTCATGTCCAGTCCATCCCAAGGTTGCCTGGAAGAGATCGCTCTCAGCGATAAGGCCGCCCTTTATACCTTTATTCTTAGTTTTATCTCTGTATTATTTTCTGTTTTTGTGTGGTGTAATAAAGTGTTATCTATCTATCTATCTATCTATCTATCATATCTTATAGACATTATGTAAACGAAGGAGTTTTTTTATTTTACGAATTTTATGAACTGCAGTGGCGACTGTAGCCTTATTCGTAGGATATGACGATTTGTCCCAACTCTTGATTTTTTCGTTTTATTCAAAAACACCTTTTTTTTACTCAAAAACCCCACAAGTGGTCTGCACAGGTCGGTTGAACAATCTGGTGTACAATCAAGTATTTTTGTATTGTATTCGTATTGTATTGTTCACTCACCATCGCCACTTTCTGTCCTTCCTCCTGTAGTTTCCTAATTTTGGCCACTTTGTGTGAGGGCAGCACTTCTGCATACACTTTGTTGATTCCCACCTACAATCATTAAATAACAACTTTAGAGAAAAACTCGTTAAATAATTGAAATGAAAATGTTTTTTAAACTAAAATTTGGTCTCCGTCCACCTGTGGACTAGCATAGACCGATGTATAGACTAATGGTGGTCGCTCATACGTCCAACCCCACTGCCGCACAACACACAAATGAACATTCAAATATGGATTTAAACTCTTAACATTATGATATAAAATAGTAGACCGCGTGCCACTAGCTTGAAGCATACATATATGTCACAGTAAAATGTATCTAAATGTTACGAGCTTAAGTTCATATTTCAATGTTTATTTTTGTGTTGTGCTGTGTGGTTGGACTAGTGAGCAACAACGAATTCTTCATACAAACGTAATACCAAAATTATTTCTAATTCAAGCATATTTCCACTATAATATTGCATTATTTGTATTAAAATAGTATTTATCTAGGTTCCCAAATAGTTTTTTTTTTTCAAAATACTTACCTAAAATGAAATGAAAGCCATTTGCTCATTTTGTACATTTTTATGCGAAAATGGACATGTTTTCTTGCTATTTGTTTCGTATTAAAAACATCAATATCTTACGTATTATTTATTAAGGAACATAGCTTATATTGTCTAGTTACAGAATAACAATACTTTGTGAAGAATACAAAAAGTTTTCAGTCATAATTTTTGGTATTACGGAACAAACCAAATTTTGAACGGCTAATATTGCTATCGCGCACGCTTGAGGCGCGGCGCAAGGGTTAAACAGGGACAGCGATATTCGGAGCGATTTTTGCAAGCGAGGTTAGTCGGACCCTTAAGGCCCAAACTTTTGTTACTGGACTTACATGCTTACTAACACGTTTCCTCTTAGTTTAAATTTATTATGCTCTATGTAAGTCTTTTAACAAAATAAATCATTTTATTTTCATTTCATTCATTTTCATTTAATTTCAAACTAACCTGTTCCGCGATAGCCCTGGCCGTCTTCCTATTGTCCCCGGTCAGCAGACAGACATGCAGACCCATCTTCTTGAGCTGGTAGACGGCTAGGTGTGCCTCGGGCTTTATCTGGTCCGCCACGCCGAGGGTGCATACTAACTGGTCTGGAATTATAATAATAATTATTTATTTGATATAATAATATATTTACATTGTCCTTACTAAATAATTGTCGAAATACTAAAACAGCATAAAACACAGATTTAAGACTCGTACAAGTTATTTTAATGTGAATGGACGGAAAAAGATATTTGAATAAATTAATTGTTTCTTTCGACGAAAAACTATATAACTCATGTCTCTTTTTTATATACCGACTTTGTATAAAAAAGTCGCTTCCCGCTGTCTGTCTGTCCCTATGTATGCTGAGATCTTTAAAACTACGCAACGGATTTTGATGCGGTTTTTTTAATGGATAGAGTGATTCAAGAGGAAGGTTTTTAAACCATTTGACATCATCATCATCATCAGCCTATAGCAGTCCACTGCTGGACATAGGCCTTCCCCAATGAGCGCCATAGCGCCCTGTCTTCAGCTTGCCGCATCCAGCATCTACCTGCAGTCTTTCGCAGGTCGTCATCCCACCTGGTCGGAGGGCGTCCTACACTACGTTTACCGAGTCGTGGTCTCCACTCAAGAACACGTTTGCCCCATCGGCCGTCGGTTCTTCGTGAGATATGACCGGCCCACTGCCACTTCAGCTTGCTAATTCTTTGAGCTATGTCGATAACCTTACATACAACCATTAACCATTTGACATACAAAAATGGAAATCTATATTATACAATAGGCTTGTTTCCACTAAGAATAAATCGGATGGCTTAGAGTTTCTAATGATTAGCCATCATAATTATTAAATAAAATAAAACAACTTTTTATTAAAATATTAATAATATTTTTGGAAAATAAAATCGACAAAACGAGACGTTTAATCACGTGACATGAAACAACAATCAGAGAAGCGCATGGTAGCGTGACGTCACACCTCGCGAAACGCCGCCATGTTGTAGCTGTCATTTTCGCATAAAGCGAACAGGTTGTTTCGCGAGGCGTGACGTCATTCAAGACGCCATGACAGTCTTGGCCTTTTTCGCGGTCAATTTCAAGTTCATTTCTAAAAACTCAAAATACTAATGTAAAAGACCTATTTTTCTTAAAATAATATATTTTTGGGGTGAAAGAGATGCTAAGCTATAGTTTCAAACTAATTTCCAAATTTTGTTAACTAGCCTATTCCACTAGCTAGTATACCTATAAAATATGGTATCCAATATCTTCACCAATTGATATCCGATTTTGATAATGATTCTGTCGCTGTCTTTTGATTAACCTTATTGGGAAATAGTCAAAACATAAGACAAGGGGCGGCCTTATTGCTTAGAATCGATCAATGTATGTGTGGACTCACCGTCTAAAGCGACGAGCACGGCCGTCCTGGCCAAGCGCGAGTCGCGCGCCATGTTGGCGGCCACGCTGTCCGGCACCGAGATACCGTTCCGGTTCATCCACTCGCGGTTGCCGATCAATATCACGCGTTCCGTCTCCTGGAATAAGGTAGGTTTTTGTTTGAGTTGCCTTTGTCGACGCTTCTACAACAAAACTCCAAGTGAATTGCAAAAAGGATTATCTAGACTAGACTAATTTGTCTGCAGTACTAAATCAAAAGTACCAGGCAAGCATAACTATCAAGGAGGTGCCAGCCATAATATATAGCAAGATTTCTGGCCGACCGGAGTCAGTGTCCGGTGCTTGTATGCATCGCCTTCTACTCACTGGCAGCTCCTTCTGTAGCAACTTTCAACCTTTATGATTGTATACATAAAGGAATGCCTACGTTAGTCTCTTCTAGAACCCTCTCGATTCCAAAAGTTACTAGAAGGATCAACATCCGCGCCGCCGATTTACAATAGGTACCAGGCTAACATGACTATTAAGGTGTTCTGCATTCGAATTCTCTTTCGAAGGACTAGAGGTCGTTCTAGGTTTGAAACTTGAGTTCATTGAACTATTGCGCCTTGCACCGTTTCGTTTCTTATTACAAGGTACATAAAGATTAAAACTCAAAATATTTTATTTCTTTAGGCTTACAAAATAAGCACTTAGATAAGACTAGACCAAAAAAGGGCTGCTGGCTGACCGGAGTCAGTGCCTTGTGCTCGTAGACGCATGAAAGGCTAATGTAAGTCTTGTAAGGTCGAATGAAATAGAGCTGTATTCTCACCGGCGCAGGGTGCAGTGTCGCGTGCAGCCGCCGCGCCGCCTGCGCGGAGCTGAGCGCCGCGTCCCCCGCGCCCCCCACCACACACACCTCCACGTCGCACACAGAGAACGATGACCCCGGCCTGGACGATAGACACTATATATTAATAATGCTGGACAACACACAGCATCTAGACACAAGCAAGCAGAGCTTGTACAAACAGCACTAGATTACTGGGATCAATACAATACAATACAAAAATTCTTTATTGTACACCATAATCAAATTAATCATTACAAAAATACATTATATGCGACAGGTACAATGGGCGGCCTTATCGCTTAGAAGATCAGTTCACTATAATATTAAAAATGCGAAAACTTTGGATGGATGTTTCTTACTTTTTCATTCGCTACAATGTTTCTTTTATCGTTGTTAGCTAATAATTTCTATTCGCATGTTTGCTTTTGGCTGTCAGTTATCAAACTTGGTTCAATCACTATAATAGTTATGGGTCACTATAATTTCCTGGTAGTTCACTATAATTTGGTTATAAGTCACATCACCGTCTCGCCGCTCGCATACCTCAGGCGCGGTACAGCGGTTTCGGTCAAACTATATAGGTCACTATTTGTTAATCAGTGACTACAATTTGGTTATTAGTCACTATAATTTGGTTGTATGTCACTATAATTTGGTTACAGGTCACTTTAGGTTATATAGCGATATAGTGATATATATATATCACTATATCGCTAGGTGCGGTCTGCACTCACCTGGCCCGGTTGAGCTGGTCTACGAGCTGCGCGGGCGGCACTAGCTTAGCGCTCGCCCGCAGCTTGGCCCGCAGCCCGCAGCCCGGCACGGCTATGAACCCGCTACAGTGCAGCGGCGGCGCGTCGCCGAGCACCGCGGTGCACCATGTAACGATCGCTGGGAAACATAACGATAACTTATTACACAAAAACAATATTGATTCTATGCCGTTATTGTAAAATGAGTAAAGAGTTACATAAGGCATATCTATGTAATATTAGTCTTTATTTCGAAATGTTTTGAGCTGTATTTAAAGCAAAAAGAAAGAAAACTAATATTCAGTAGTTCCTTCACTGAATAACACGCATTCAATCAAATTAAAATGGTCGCTGTCGAGGAACACAATGTTTGAGCAATCAAGGAGTTCCTTTTCAATAAATGTGTAGTAGTAATAAGTTGAAAGATTTGGGGGAGGCCTTTGCCCAGCAGAGGGACGAAACAGGCTAAATAAAAAAAAAAGTAATACTTTGACGACCGATGTGGTGCGGTGGGCGAACGTCCGCTTGCGACGCAGGTGGTTGCGGGATCGATTTCCGCCTCGGAACAATGTGTGTACGATCTGCAGATATTTGTTCCGGGTGTTCTGGTCGTTTTCTATATATAATAAAAAATATCTGTCTATGTAATGTATTGTATTATGTATATCAGTTATCTAGTACCCATAACACAAGCTATGCTTACCATGGGGCTAGATAATGCTGTGTGAATTGTCCAGCATTATTTATTTATTTATTTGTATGAAAATACAAGGCTATTGAATAGTACTCACAAACTAACAACCTAACAAGGTGGGGTTTGTGTTTTGTCTCGGTGATTTCCTATTTTTGTGAGCAGAAGTAATACTTTCATACGTTGCGTTCTAGATTTTTCTGATTTATTGACAGACCATTTCAACTTCTTTTTATAATCTAACATTTTGACAGTGCGTCCACTTGACATTGACATCTGACTAAGCGGCACATATTGCCCTTATTAAGGAATTAAGGTCAAAACTACGAAATAGCGCTAATAAAAGCGCTAAAGGTTTCTTGTTCGCTTCTTTACTTTACCTCAAATAGATTGAAGTAAACAAAAAATCAAAGTGATCACTTTATTTCCTAATTTTACAGATGCAATTTGAATTTTGTGGCGTGTCCAAGAGTACTGTAAAGTCTAGAGGAAATAAAAGCACTTTGATGTTTGATGTTTGGTAATGGGAGCTATGGAAAGAGCTATGCTCGGAGTTTCTCTGAAGGATAGGATTCGTAACGAATACATCCGACAGAGATCCAAAGTTATCGACATAGCTCTGAGAGCTAGCAAGCTGAAGTGGCAGTGGACCGGCCATATCTCGGGAACAACCGACAATCGCTGGGGCAAACGTGTTCTTGAGTGAAGACCACGACTCGGTAAACGTAGTGTAGGACGCTCTCCGACCAGGTGGGATGACGACCTGCATAGGGCTGCAGGTAGATGCTGGATGCGTCAAACTGAAGAGAGGGCGCTATGGCGCTCATTGGGGAAGCCTATGTCCAGCAGTGGACTGCTATAGGCTGATGATGAGATGATGATGATGGCAGGGTGCTCACCGGATGCTACAGGATGCTCGGAGTTCCTCTCGGCGGCGAGCAGGCAGGCCAGCACGTCGGGTAGCGCGGCCGCGTCGCCCGTCAGCAGCCACACGCTGGCCACGGAGGTGGCGCCCTGCGTTATAGTGCCGGTCTTGTCGAATATCACGGTCTTCACCTTCAAACATACATGGAAAATACATTATTCCACTTTTTATACAGGAAACTATAAAATATAATAAATAAATATTAAATAATAAATAAATAAATAATGCTGGACAATCCACACAGCATTATCTAGCCCCATGGTAAGCAAAGCTTGTGTTATGGGTACTAGATAACTGATATACATAATACAATATAAAACATAGATAGATATTTTTTTTATAATACATAGAAAAGACCAGAACATCCAGAACAAATATCTGCAGATCGTACACACAATTGCTCCGAGGCGGGAATCGAACCCGAAACCTCCTGCGTCGCAGGTGGACCTTCGCCCACCGCGCCACATCGGTCGTCAATATTGCTGGGCAATCCTCCAATCAAGAATGAGAATCGTACAAACAACATTTATTTATTTATTCGAAGATTGATTTCGTCAAGGCTTGTTCTGATTTGTTAAGACCACTCTGCATAAGTTACTAACCTTGTGTGCATTCTCTAGCGGCTCGGCCCCCTTCACCAGCAGCCCCTGGCGCGCCCCCACGCCCGTGGCCACCATCACAGCGGTGGGGGTGGCCAGCCCCAGCGCGCAGGGGCAGGCTATGGCCAGCACGGACAGCGCGAAGTGGAAGGCTCGCTGCGTGATCAGCTCCCAGTCGGAGTAGCCCGCGTTCAGGTAATGTGGCTGCAACAAATTATAAATAAGTAATGCTGGATAATCCTCACAGGATTATCTAGCCGCAAGTTAAGCAGAGCTTGTGTTATGGGTACTAGATAACTGATATATGTACTATATGAGAGATATGATGACAATTCATTAAATTAAATAGAGAGATATTTTTATCATATATAGAAAACGACCAGAACATTTTTTTTTTCACTATCCCGAGGCGGAAATCGGACCCGCATCTTCCTGCGTCGCAGGCGGACCTTCGCCCACCGCGCCACAGAAGTCGTCATCAAACACTCACTACTCTACAAGGTGTAGTTGAATTCGTTGGCATCCTTCTAAACCAAGACATTACTTATGACACCTAACGCATTGTAACTAATATTATGCAAATCAAAAATATAAATTTATGTAACTATGGAAAACGCTCAAAATACGAAGTCATATCATAGCTAAAGGCTATATGTTCAATCTAGTAGCCACATGACCTATATTCGTTCCAAAAACCTTAACTAGATGTCGCTAGTAAATGTGTACGAGCCCTAGATCGCGCTGACGAGAACGCACAGCTGCGAATCAGCGGATCACCTCCAAAGGCCACACAACATTTCATTTCGTTAATAAGTAACTGAAGAATTGATTTGGATTTGCTGAAGCATGAGCTATCATCATCCGTTGATGAAAGTAATTAGTTACTGTTGTAGTAATTCATTGAATAGAAATTCAGCTCGACAAGCCAACGTTTCAGCCGATTATTGTAATATCTTGAATGTGGGTATACATTCAAGATATCACAATAATCGGCTGCTCTGTCTGTACGGACGGAGATAAAAAGAAACTGTATATTTAACCGGCGTGATGTCCTTGATGATCTGCGGGTTGACGGCGCCCGCTATGATCCAGCAGACCAGCGTCAGCAGGGAGAGGAACACTACTATCGGCACGAAGTATCTGTAACAAGTATATCAATATCAAATTTTGACGAACGATGCGGCGAGGTGGGCGAAGCTCCGCCTGCGACGCAGGAGGTTGTGGGTTCGATTCCCGCCTCGGAACAAATGTGTGTACGATCTGCAGATATTTGTTCCGGGTGTTCTGGTCGTTTTCTATGTATAATAAAAATATCTATCTATGTAATGTATTGTATTATGTATATCAGTTCTCTAGTACCCATAACACAAGCTCTGCTTACCATGGGGCTAGATAATGCTGTGTGAATTGTCCAGCATTATTTATTTATTATTATTATTATTAAATATTACACTTATTTGAACAATCAGTAAATAAATCTAAAGGTTTCGGGGCAAGATTCTCTTGCTGAAGTCGCATTGGGCCAGCCATATCTCGCGAAGAACCGACGGCTGTTGGGTAAACGTGTTCTTGAGTGGAGACCGCGACTCGGCAAACGTAGTGTAGGACACCAGCCGGCCAGGTGGGATGACGAACTGCGAAGGACTGCAGGCAGATGCTGGATTCGACAAGCTTAAGACAGGACGCTATGGCGCTCATTTGGGGACGCCTATGTCCAGCAATGCACAACTATAGGCTGATGATGAGTGAGACAAGATTCAGTAGATCTAAATAAATAATGCTGGACAATTCACACAGCATTATACTATATATGAAGTTCCGAAAACCTTAACTAGATTGCGCTAGTAAACGTTCGTGATCCAGAGATCGCGCTGACGAGAACGCGCGCTCTAGGGCTAGTTTGTAAGGGTAAGATAATGTACCTAACATCGAATGAACAGAGCGAGTTAGAGTCCTAATATTCACGAGCGGAGTGAGCCGCTCTGAATTATTACCTGACATGCTAACGATGGGTTTTTGAGACAAATCGTGTTTCGTAGCGTGCTAATTTTGTTCGGTTATTTCTTCATAATTTTTACAACTCTTATCTGTCAATGTCAAAAGATAAGCGCGAGTCGGAGAGGTCCGTATATATATAATGGGTCCCTCAGTCTACAACAGGCTGCCGGATACTATTAGAAAGGCATCTTCCACCATGGTATAAAAATGTAAATAAAAAAATGGCTCTTAGAGAGCTCTTTCTACTCTATAGACGAGTTCTACGCTTTACCTATTGTATAAATTTATTATAATTTAATTTTCCATATTACAATTGATCAATTATACTTTTTATGACATATACATATTAGTTAAGGACAATATTGGATGATATTGATTGCCTTATTATTATTACGTGTGACTTGTAACTTGGCGTTATTAATAAAGAATTTGTATATGTATTTGATACTCACCCAGCTATTGTATCGGCTAGCCGCTGCACGGGGGCCTTACTGCTTTGAGCATCTTCTACCAGTCGCACTATTTGAGCTAATGTACTTGCTTCCCCTGAAAAATTAGAAATGCTTTAAAAATATGGCTTATGTGCTATAACAAATATAAAATATAACAGAGAAATACATTTGTATCACTCGTATATGATACACACGAAAGCTATGATTGGCCGGATGTTTGTTACTGCTTCACGCCAAAACGTATCTTTAGAGTGGAATTTATCTTTAAGCCTGGAATCATACTTTTTATTTACATAAATCAGTTCCCATGGGATAGCAATAAACATTAGAGTCGTATGAAACCGCTCGCAGAAACTAGATTTAAATATGTGTATGAGTTATCTCCGGACCTTTAAATAAATAAATAAATAATACTGGACAATTCACACAGCATTATCTAGCCCCATGATAAGCAGAGCTTGTGTTATGGGTACTAGATAACTGATATACATAATACAATACATTACATAGATAGATATTTTTTATTATACATAGAAAACGACCAGAACACCCGGAACAAATATCTGCAGATCGTACACACAATTGTTCCGAGGCGGGAATCCAACCCGCAACCTTCAGCGTCGCAGGCGGACCTTCGCCCACCGCGCTACATTGGTCTTCTTAAAGCCGCCACTCAAACTCAAACTCAATAGCATTTATTTCTTTAGGCTTACAAAATAAGCAATTAGACAAGTCAAATTTTATACTATTAATTATTATTAAATAACATTATTTTAATTTTAATTCCCACTTCAATTTTTTGTCCTATTGTGGAAGAAGTGAAAAAGAAACCACTAGTATGTTCATATAACTCAGAAACCGTGGCCGGGCAGGAGGCGAAGGCGTGCGTGTTGTATCATACGAATTTATAAGAAAGACTACACATACACTGCCGTACAGTGGCTAAGCAGGGCACTTAAATTTGTATAAAAGAAATAAAAAAAATCTCTTTATTACGGACTAGCGGTCCTTCCCGGCTTCGCACGGTTTTAGTACGGTTCTCTAATTTTTTGGAAAATATAATACACTTGCGAGCTATAAACTGGAATCACTTCATCGCTGGTTTCTGCAGACCATATTTTACAGTTTCCATGGAATAAACTGTAGGTTGTGGTATATTATTTTAAAGATAATTTTATTAGCTTTCAAACTCTTTCGATATCATAGCGAAAAAAATGTTCATCATATGTCATGGAACGTGAAAACAATAGACATAAATTTTTGGAACGAAACATCAATTTTTTCAAACTCCTGAATCCCTATAAAAACTGGGAATTTATACAATTTTGTCATCACTCCAATATATCACGTCACTCAAAATACTGGAATTACAAGAAAATGGAAACCACACCAATAGAAGCCGCTCAAATCGTCACCATAATCCAGCAAGGGTTCTCTCAGCGTACTATCGCTCGACAGCTTCATCTGAGCCAGTCCTGTGTCTCCAAAGTATACAAGAGGTTTAGAGAGACTGGAAACTTAGTCCGAAGACCAGGATCTGGACGACAGCGATGCACTTCGGCGAGAGATGACCGATTTATTGTCAGCACTTCTCTCCGAAATCGACATCTAACCGGCGTTGACGTCCAGCGGGAGCTCGGAGAAGTTCGAGGGAGAACTGTCAGCGAGTGGACAGTGAGGCGAAGACTCAAAGAAGCTAACTTGACCCCAAAAAGGCCAGCAACGGGACCCAAATTGTCTACAGCCCACCGACAAGCCCGACTTCAGTTTGCTCGTGATCACTTAGATTGGGATATACAGCAATGGAGCCGAGTTTTGTTCGCGGACGAGACTAGGATGTGCCTGCATGGCAGCGACCGTCGACGGAGAGTCTACAGGAGACCGGGAGAGCGATACGCACAATGCTGTATAGCGGAAACAGTGGCATATGGGGGTGGGTCTTGTATGATGTGGGTGGGGATTTCAATTGAAGCTAAAACGGAGCTGGTATTCGTACCCGGTGGAGGTCGGGGAGGAGGACTAACCACAGAATATCTACGACATTCTGCTGGGCCATGTACTCCCTTACGCCGGGTTTATTGGCGAAAATTTCCTGCTAATGCACGACAATGCCCGCTGCCACACCGCTCGTGCGACTAGACAGTACCTGGAAGAAGTCGGGATTCCCACAATAGACTGGCCAGCCGTCAGCCCTGACATGAACCCTATCGAACACCTGTGGGACGAGCTGAAAAGGCGGGTACGAGGAAGATCTCCAGCTCCGGCGTCAATAGAAGACCTAAAAACTGCTCTTATCGAAGAGTGGCAGGAAATTCCACAGGATTCCATCAGGAAACTCATTAGGTCAATGAAAAACCGTTTACAAGCAGTCATTAGGGCCAGGGGGGGGCAATACAAAATATTAAGCGGGAAATAACAAAGATTTTAAATAAAAATTTGATATTTTCATATTAATTTAAACATCCACAACTTCGACCTATTGTAATAATTCACTAAATGAAAGTAGGAAACTTAATTAAATTTAAATAATGTTTATACTATTCGAAAGCTAACAAAATTTATTTTCAAATGGTATACACCAATCTGCAGTTTATTCCATGGAAACTGTAAAATATGGTCTGCAAAAACCAGCGATGAAGTGATTCCAGTTTATAGCTCGCAAGTGTAGATAGCTGTTCACCGGGGATAGTGTAGCTATCCAACGGTGAATTAGATAATTTTTCAAATCGGTCCAGTAGTTTCGGAGCCTTTTCATTACAAACAAACAAACAAAAAATCAAACATATCCTCTTTATAATATTAGTATAGATATCCATGGATATGTATGATACAACCCGCGCGCGCTTTTAAGAAAATAGAAAATACTGTTATTGCACATTTAAAAATACAACAAAACAAGAGTCTAAGTCCGCTTTGGAAAACTCTTTCACACAGCAGACAGATTATTGACACAGGCTACATTATATTCAGGTGCCTACCACGTGAGCAAAGCCACGGGCAGACACGAGTAAAGTATAAAGTGGCTTACCCGTATGCGTGGCGGTGACCAGCAAGGACCCGTGCTGGTTGATACTGCCGCCGATCACCACGCCCCCTGGAAGATATAACGAGCAACGATTATAGCGACCTCTACCAACGCCAGCTGAACTACAGAGTTAACGTCTAATGAAGAGCTCCATAGAACTATAAAGGTTCAAATCAGAAAATAAAATTGGCATATTCCAGAATTCTGATTTGAACCTTATTCCATGGGAATAATGTCGTCCACGGGGATCTTGTACCTGCAGTCTTAGGCACGGGCATGGACTCGCCCGTGATGAGCGACTCGTCGCACGTGCTCTGGCCGGACACCACCTTGCCGTCCACGGGGATCTTAGCGCCCGGGACCACCTAGATCAACATATATCATTTATTAATTTATTTAGTCATTAATTAATCAATTTCAATATTTTATCAATACATTAATTTATCAATTTATTAATGTATCAATTATTAATTCATTAATTTATTTCAGAAAAACTTACGGCTAAACATAACAAAACAAAAGAAAAATATACTCTTCTCGGCCACCACGCGCCCCTCCCCGTCCGACGTCACCAGAACTGATTCCGTCGGCTTCAGGGACAGCAGCTTTAGACCACCAGCCACGTGCACCATCCCGGCCGGCCCGGTACCAGACTACCCTCACCTTCAGTACATCCCCTCGCTCCACCAGGTCCACGGGTATACTCTTCTCGGCCACCACGCGCCCCTCCCCGTCCAACGTCACCAGAACTGATTCCGTCGGCTTCAGGGACAGCAGCTTTAGACCACCAGCCACGTGCACCATCCCGGCCGGCCCGGTACCAGACTACCCTCACCTTCAGTACATCCCCTCGCTCCACCAGGTCCACGGGTATACTCTTCTCGGCCACCACGCGCCCCTCCCCGTCCAACGTCACCAGAACTGCTTCCGTCGGCTTCAGGGACAGCAGCTTTGATAGCGCCTCTGACGTTTTACCCTGGACGAAGGAAATAATGGTTAAAAAGGAGAAATGAAATGAAAATAGATAGAGCTAAAGAAAAATATAAAAGTATCTAACTATAAATACCGAATAAACCAACAAATAACATTCTTTGAGCAGGATTGCATTAACTTCAGGGCTTCCCCTGCAGGTGGAGCTAACGGCGCTTAAAACGACATCGGACTATATGCTTTATCTATATTAAAACAATGTCTACAATCATCATCATCAGCCCATGTAAGTCTACTGCTAGACATAGCCATAGCGCCCTGTCTTCAGCTTGCCGCATCCAGCATCTAACTGCAGTCTTTCGCAGGTCGTCATCACACCTGGTCGCAGGGCGTCCTACACTAAGTTTGTCGAGTCGTGGTCTGTCTACCACGACGTATGTGGTGTGGAAGTGTACATTACCTTGGCGATATGCTCGAGCCACCGCCCCAAGGAGACGAACACCAGCAGCATGGGCGGCGTGTCGAAGAAGGTCATGGGGCTGGTGGACTCCTGCATGATCATGGCGGCCACCACCACGCACACGCTGTACACGTAGCTGCAAGAGGAAGGGGTTTACATTATTACATATTTAATTACAGACAAACCGCCTTATTCGCGGTTCCCTTATTCGCGATTTCACTATTCGCGGGTAAAAAAATTGCTACTCTTTTCCTTTATTCGCGGTTAAATATTTCACTATTCGCGGATCCAATCCGTATATTGAATCAAAATCGAATCGCAACACGAAGATTTAACCGAAACAGACTATTAAACTCTGATTCTATTGAAGAAGAGCCTTCCACAAGCACTGTAAAGGCGTCCTTATAACTGAAAACCCTTAGTGAAGGTTTACGCGTGGCAAATGAACTGTGTGATTTTTTAATGAAAATTGATCCATTTATGGAGGGAAGTCTAATTTTTTTTAAGGAGATTTGCTTACGCCGCTGCCGAGAATATGAATCCGAAGGTCCTTTTAAAAGCGGCAAAACAAGAGAAAATTACCAAGTTTTTAAAAACCTTTGTCTATGCCAGATAATAATTAGTAGGTATTGTTAAAAAAAACGAGTTACATAATTTGACTTCAGTACGATTTCTTATTTCATTTTAAGTTCTTAGAACGTATCCTCTACATTCCTATACAAATTATCATTCCGTATCCACGGTTTCTGTAATCGTCATATTTGCGGAAAGCGGCATATATACCCCGCGAGCGGTATTGACTGTATGTGATTTAGGGTGGCACGATCTCCATTAGAAGACAGGGACAAAAATAAATAATATACATAATACAATACATTACATAGATAGATATTTTTATTATATATGTATAGAAAACGACCAGAACACCCGGAACAAATATCTGATATAGGCTGATGATGCCCAGCGTGGGGATTATTAGCATTACCGCTTAAGATAAAAGCCATATATAAGCCCACTTGTGAGAGGAAAGTGTATGTCTGTGTACGGGATGATGGTGAATAATATATAGTAAACCATAGACAAAAGCAATCATAGAGTAGCTTGCTCACCTGATGGTAGTGGTCATGGAGATGAGCACGTCCATGTTGGTGGTCCCGTGCGCGAGCGCCTTGTACGCCTGCCGGTAGAAGTGGTAGCCGCCGATGAACTGGAAGTAACATATATTTATATCAATAACACTCATATTACAACTTTTCAAACTTTCACGGTTTGTTTACATAAATAAATAAATAAAATAAATAATGCTGGACAATTCACACAGCGTTATCTAGCCCCATGGTAAGCAGAGCTTGTGTTATGGGTACTAGATAACTGATATACATAATACAATACATTACATAGATAGATATTTTTTATTATACATAGAAAACAACCAGAACACCCGGAACAAATATCTGCAGATCGTACAAACAATTGTTCCGAGGCGGGAATCGAACCCGCAACCTCCTGCGTCGCAGGCGGACCTTCGCCCACCGCGCCACATCGGTCGTCACATAATATAATTATTTTGACGACCTTGTCGGCGACGAGGTGGGCGAAGGTCTGCTTGCGACGCAGAAGGTTGCAGGTTCAATTGTCATTGACAATTATGTGTACGATTTGCAGATAGTTTCTGCAGATTTCGTAAGTTCTGGTCGTTTTCTATGTTTATTAAAAATATCTCTCGTATCTCTCATGTAATGTATTGCATTATGTATATCAGTTATCTAGTACACATAACACAAGCACTGCTTAGCTTGGGGCTAGATAATGCTGTGTGAATTGTCCAGCATTATGTATATATTTTTAAAGCTTGTGTTATGGGTACTAGATAATTGATATATATAATACAATACATTACATAGATAGATATTTTTTATTATACATAGAAAACAACCAGAACACCCGGAACAAATATCTGCAGTACGTACACACAATTGTTCCGAGGCGGGAATCGAACCCGCAACCTCCTGCGTCGCAGGCAGACCTTCGCCCACCGCGCCACATCGGTCGTCGTGTATATATATTGTCTCAGACCTGCACGGGTGTAGCCAGCAGGAACATGATGATGTTCTCGGTGCTGAGGCCGGGCAGCACGCAGCACATGTCCTGCGGCTCGTGGTGCCGCGCCATCACGCCCATGAAGTACGCCATCGCCGCCATGCATGGCGCGCCGAAGATTAGGGAATCGAACCCGCAACCTCCTGCGTCGCAGGCAGACCTTCGCCCACCGCGCCACATCGGTCGTCGTGTATATATATTGTCTCAGACCTGCACGGGTGTAGCCAGCAGGAACATGATGATGTTCTCGGTGCTGAGGCCGGGCAGCACGCAGCACATGTCCTGCGGCTCGTGGTGCCGCGCCATCACGCCCATGAAGTACGCCATCGCCGCCATGCATGGCGCGCCGAAGATTAGGGAATCGAACCCGCAACCTCCTGCGTCGCAGGCAGACCTTCGCCCACCGCGCCACATCGGTCGTCGTGTATATATATTGTCTCAGACCTGCACGGGTGTAGCCAGCAGGAACATGATGATGTTCTCGGTGCTGAGGCCGGGCAGCACGCAGCACATGTCCTGCGGCTCGTGGTGCCGCGCCATCACGCCCATGAAGTACGCCATCGCCGCCATGCATGGCGCGCCGAAGATTAGGGATATTAGGAACGCGCCGCGCCATTTGCGGATTTCTTCTCTGGAAGAGATAAAGTTTATATGAATAAAATACAAATCAAATAAATGAATAAAACTATGATTGGTTTTTGAGTTTCTCGATTTGTTCTATAAAATCAAATAATGGTCAATAGCTTTGTTCATGCCATTGCCATCCCAGTGCATTCAATCTAGTTGCCACGTGACATGCTTTAGTTCCGAAACACTTAACTAGATGTCGCTAGTAAATGTGTACGAGCTCTAGATCGCGCTGACGAGAACGAGTCGAGGGCTAATTAGTTTGTAACGCAAAAATAAATTCAGTCTACTCCGATAATTCAAGGTGTTTCATTCAAACTCCTCTTTAGTACAGTAAATCGATGTAGGTCTCAAACACAGAGCGAAGCGAGCCCGCCAACCCCCTTGGCTCGTCATGCGCTGTAAGCGCATGACGACCCAAGCGAGCCGCACTTACTTATTATTTTTAAGTGTACCGTGTAGTTAGTGTGTACTATTATTATATGTGTTATTGTACGAAACTTGTTTATTGCCAAATACATTTATCTTTATACTTACTTGTGCTCTAGATAGTTGGAGGTCCCGCGGTGAGAAGTAGCTAGAGCGGCCTCGAAGCCCAGCTTGTTGATGGCCTCACATATCGTACGCGGCCCTATCTGGTCCGCCACGTACTTGATTTTACCTCTGTCAAACACATTACATATTTAATTAATACATGGTATAAAACAAAGTAGCTTTCCGCTGTCTGTCTGTACCTATGTATGCTTAGATCTTTCAAACTACACAACGGGTTGCGGAGGCGATTTTGTAATAGATAGGATTCAAGAGGAAGGTTTATAAACCATTTACTTTACATAGACAAAGCCGTGGGGCTCAGCTAGTTTATGGATATCCTTATCTCGTTTGTATTCAATGGGTGTTGGTTCAGCCCGCACGCACCCTACCTGACAGTGATTTAAGCAATTGATCTAATAAATCAAGGCTACCAAACTATTTAGCACATAACGTATCACACTTTATCAGCGTTATTACGCAAATAGCGAGACGAAAATAAAAATAACGTTAATAACGCGTTAAACGTTAATAATGTATTTTTGTAGTGATTTGATTATGGTGTACAATAAAGAATTTTTGTTTTGTATTGTATTGCATTGACGCTTTATTAATGTTAAACTGCGTCTTAACACGCGTTATTCGCACTAAAATTAGCGCAATAACGATGATAAGGCACGTTACGATTACGCCGTTACGTTATGTGTTAAACAGCGAGGTAGCGTTCCCGGTTTACTTGCTGGTGGTGAGCGCGACCGAGCAGGCTACCGCGTGTTTTAACGTTAAAATGTTATTTTTATTAGCGTAATAACGCTGATAACGTGCTTAACGTTATGTTTTAAACAGCGTGGTAGCGTTACTATCTTACTTGCTGGTGGTGAGGGCGACGGAGCAGGCCTGCACGCCGCTCAGCTTGAGGACACTCTTCTCTATCTTGTTGACGCAGGACGCGCACGTCATGCCTTTGATCTGGAACAAACACGTGCTCTTATTATATTTACAACTCACATGTCATGTTCGAATTAAAAAGGGAGAGATATGAACATGCTAGTGGTTTCTTTTTCACTTCTTCTAATAGTGGACAAAAAAATTGAAGTGAACAGTAAAATAATTTTAATTGATAATCATTTATGGTAAAAGTATGACTTGTCTAAGTGCTTATTTTGTAAGACTAAAGAAATAAAAAAATTTGAATGTTTCAGTCAGAACCAAATCTCACACAATCTCAAGTAAAAGTCTAGTCAACAAATGGTTTTTAGGTTAAAACTTTTTCTTATTCTCCAAAAACTATGATTGAGGCGTCATTCGATTCCGAATGGCATGTAGATATTTTAAGAGAAAATTTAAAGGCCGCTCGCAAAAATTACAAAAGTAATAAAGCAATAAGTAAAAAAGCAATTAAGCGAAAAATAAAGTTTTTCGTAAATATATCAAAAACTATTACAGATTTTTTGGGCTAAATGTGGGCTATGCAAAGGTATAAAAGAAACCTTTAACTAGTTAGAACAAGCGGTCAACTCACCATAACCTGCAGTTCCTTCTGCCCGCTGCCATCACAGTCGCTGATCACTTCCGCCGGAAACCCCAGCTCTGTGATCGACTGCGCGATATCCGGCGCGGATATCTTGCGAGGCTCGTACTTGACTTCCGCCTTCGCTGCGAGCAGCGCTATCAGTATTGAGTTTACGCCTGGAAAGGAAATATTAGATTGATAGAAACTAATTGATTACGAAAGATTTGGCTTCTAATTGAATATCTTATGTATAGTAGCCACCTTACTTACTAAGGTTCTTAGATGGATTAATTATAACAAAAAATGGTTCGGAAAGTCGTTCCGGAGCCGTGCGTTCTCGTCAGCGCGATCTAGCGCTGGTCCACTTTTACTAGCGACATCTAGTTAAGCTTTTGAGAAGCTTGTTTGGTCGCAGTTCCAGATTTCGCCGTTAGACAGCTGTTTTAAGTCTTTACAATAAGTCTTTACAATATATTAATATACTAATAGTAATAATTGGGAGTGTTTTAAAAAACTATAAACCGATTTCAAATTCCTTAATAGTGAAAATGGGTTTAAAACTCAGTTTTAAAATCAGATTCATCAAATTCGGTTTACCCAGTCGAAAGTTCTAACTAACCAACATAAAAAATCTTAACATAGAATTGAGACTCGCAGTGGACTATTACAGGTTGATGAACATGTACTGATATAGGCCTCCCCCAATGAGCGCCACAGCGCCGCCGTCTTCAGCTTGCCGCCTCCAGCATCTACCTGCAGTCTTTCGCAGGTCGTCATCCCACCTGGCCGGAGGGCGTCCTACACTACGTTTGCCGAGTCTTGATCTCTAGCATCCTACACTACGTTTGCCTAGTCAGGGGTCTCTAGCATCCTACACTACGTTTGCCGAGTCACGATCACTAGCATCCTACACTACGTAAGCAGAGTCGCGGTACATACCGTATAGTTTGGAGCAGTGTTTCTCTATCGCGGAGACGCAGGAGGCGCACGTCATGCCGCGCACCTCGAGCGTGCAGCGCGCGCTCCCGCTTTCTGTAGGGGGGGCGGAGGTACCCTGCAAAAAAGTTACCAGTTTTAATATCTATCAATATATAATTTAAAAAAAATGCCGGGACTTGAACCCACGACTTGAATTCCCTTCACGGGAATGCGCTTACCAACTGCGCCACGAAACCAAGTAACCGACGAGTCGAAAATATTTGAGACCTCATAACTGCGAGCACATCTACTATCTAGATGCGCAAAAATCCCTCTCCGTGAATAAGAGCGCACTTGTAATGTGAGCTCTTATTTCGTTTAGTTCGATTGAAATTGAAACACGCCAACGAAAACACGTGTCACAATGCCGCAATGTGTATTCTAAAGTTGCAAAAATAATGACCGAAAAAAAAAATATCATCTTTGGGTGTATCATAATGTGCACCCGCGGATGATACCCGCTATGTGTAGCCATCGCCTTTAGATTAACTTCTCAAAGGGCCTCTGTGCTGTTGGCTTCGGCCCCACGCAAGCCTTCCAAAGGACCGGGTCACTTTATGGCCCGAGATCATGGTAAATGAGAGACATAATAATAATAAATAATAAATAATGCTGGACAATTCACACAGAATTATCTAGCCCCATGGTAAGCAGAGCTTGTGTTATGGGTACTAGATAACTGATATACATAATACAATATATTACATATATGTATATATATTTTTTTATTATACATAGAAAACGACCAAAAGCAATAGTATACTATGTTATATTTTTATTTTTAAACTTGTAAACAACCGCTACAAAACTACTTGCAGTAGTGTGCGTCGCCATTTTGGTGACGCACACATTCAAACACAAAGCCACAGTTTTTGGACTCAGGTCGCATCTAACGATAAAATAATGATATAATAAATAATGCTGGATAATTCACACAGCATTATCTAGAAACAGGGCAAGCAGAGCTTGTGTTATGGGTACTAGATAACTGATATACATAATACAATATATTACATCGATAGATATTTTTTATTATACATAGAAAACGACCAGAACACCCGGAACAAATATCTGCAGATCGTACACACAATTGTTCCGAGGCGGGAATCGAACCCGCAACCTCCTGCGTCACAGGCGGACCTTCGCCCAAAGGGCCACATCGGTCAAGATGATGATATATAAGCGATGACGACATTATTAAAATTCGCATATTCCAGAATTCTGATTTGAACTTTATTCCATGGGAATAACGTCTAATGCATTTTACGAATTTTCGCTCCGGAGGTAATAATTGACCAAACTTGTACCTGGTTCGAACGAGTCGAATTCGCCGGAATTCCCGCGGCGCCGCGGGCATCCGCGCGACTCGTTTGAGTTTCTCATGCGATAAAAAGTTTTATTGTAATGAAAATAAAGTTAAAATTCATATGACACTGAAACTGCGCTCCGCTTCGCTGCGCTTCGACGCTCTTTTGGTGTGAGTTGAGCCTTAGGCCTGCGCCCGCCGCGCCCCAGAGGTGGTCATATATAAAGCTGTATACTCACGTTGAGTTGTGACTTGCTGGGAGACGAGCCTCTATCGCCGTCTCCAGAGCCGTCCTTGTCGCTCTTAGCGGACTCGACATCTGAAACGAATGGATCCTACTTTATGTTCTGTACTGCATGTATTTGTTTTCTTCTCTAATAATACAAATACAAATACAAAAAAAAAAAAAAATTACCAAAAGTTTACATAATATAATAACAACTTAACTTAAGATAATTAAATAAATAAAAAATGCATTATCTAGCCCCATGGTAAGCAGAGCTTGTGTTATGGGTACTAGATAACTGATATACATAATACAATACATTACATTACGATTGATATTTTTTATTATACATAGAAAACACCCGGAACAAATTAACTGCAGATTGTACATACAATTGTTCCGAGGGAGGCGGGAATCGAACCCGAATTAATTATTATGATTATCGAATTTATTTCACACATAACAATTAGGTACTCTTCTTTTGGAACTGAGTTCTTTTAAATAATCAAATGTTTATTTGCTATTTCAGAGAAAAATCAATGAATGGGACATTTAATATAGACGACCGATGTGGCGCTATGGGCGAAGGTCCGCCTGCGACGCAGAAGGTTGCGGGTTCGATTCCCGCCTCGGAACAATTGTGTGTACGATCTGCAGATATTTGTTCCGGGTGTTCTGGTCGTTTTCTATGTATAAAAAAAAAATATCTATCTATGTAATGTATTGTATTATGTATATCAGTTATCTAGTACCCATAACACAAGCTCTGCTTACCATGGGGCTAGATAATGCTGTGTGAATTGTCCAGCATTATTTATTTATTTATTTATTTATTTATCACTCAATCCCATTTTTTTAGTACGAAAAACTAATAAAAACAAAGTACTAATACTTCTATGGGTCATGAAATGACGTCGTTTTCCATCCCATTCTCTAAGTACGCATGTTATATATATATATATATATATATATCCACTAACCTCGCCCCTCACCATTAACAGTCAGGATCTCTACGTCGAAGCCCAGCGAGTATATACAGTCGGCGATCTCCTGCGCGGTGCACTCCGAGAACCGAACCCGCGCCACCTCCTCCGCCAGGCTGACGGAGCAGGACGCTACGCCGGGGTGGTCGTTTAGGGCACCTGGAATATAATAAAAATGTATTTTGAGACAAGAACAAAAAAAAGGTCTATATTCTCTCGGTCTCCATTTAGTTTAATTCTTATGTCGATTTTAGAACGAGCGACTTTCAATTATATAGCTAAGTTTCAATTAGCTGTGTCGTTGAATTAAATGAAAACGGTTATCCGCCTAGCCATTTTACAAACGGGCTGATTCTACGATCAGACCATATAGAGCCCATGTCTATGAGGAGCTCTGTAGGGATCTCTTTGGGAAGGAGATTTGTTTATAATAAGTAAGTAAAGTGATGTCCTTACATTCAATAGTATTGACACAGGACTGACACGTTATACCCTGCACAGATATAAGTACTTCCGCGGCACTAGAGCCCATGTCTATGAGGAGCTCTGTAGGGATCTCTTTGGGAAGGAGATTTGTTTGCACTAGAGCCCATGTCTATGAGGAGCTCTGTAGGGATCTCTTTGGGAAGGAGATTTGTTTATAATAAGTAAGTAAAGTGATGTGCTTACCTTCAATAGTATTGACACAGGACTGACACGTCATACCCTGCACAGATATAAGTACTTCCGCGGCACTAGAGCCCATGTCTATGAGGAGCTCTGTAGGGATCTCTTTGGGAAGGAGATTTGTTTATAATAAGTAAGTAAAGTGATGTGCTTACCTTCAATAGTATTGACACAGGACTGACACGTCATACCCTGCACAGATATAAGTACTTCCGCGGCACTAGAGCCCATGTCTATGAGGAGCTCTGTAGGGATCTCTTTGGAAAGGAGATTTGTTTATAATAAGTAAGTAAAGTGATGTGCTTACCTTCAATAGTATTGACACAGGACTGACACGTCATACCCTGCACAGATATAAGTACTTCCGCGGCACTAGAGCCCATGTCTATGAGGAGCTCTGTAGGGATCTCTTTGGGAAGGAGATTTCTGAAAATAATAGTTTACTGTTAGAGTACCTAATATCAAAAAAATAATACAATAATAGTTATTTGTTCAATAAGTGGGCTAAACAATTTCTTGTTGAATAATATTAAATAATATCGATATGGGAGTTGCTCCTCTGTGAAGCTGCACTTATTATATATCGAAGGGAAGGAGGTTGCATAGTGTTCAACCTTCATAGAAAATAATAATATCGTTCGTTCGCGGTCTGAAAGAGGTTTATAGCATTCTAAGCCTTCATGGTTGTGACCTAAATGAGTTTTTGACATTCAACCTCTTTATATTATTGCGAAATATTGTCTCGGTAGAGAGCAAATGATTTTTGTTTCGTGCCTTTTCCATTCTACAGTAGAGTCACGAGCGTAGCGAACAGCTTTAAAGTTGACTAACGAGGGTATTATAATACATATCGACACGTAAAACGAATTGTTGAACAAATAATTTTTTGGTCTCAATAAAATTCCTTTTAGGCATATGTACGTACATACATCAAACTAATAATTACATTAAATGCGAATGTTTAGCTGCTTAGGTGTTTCCTCTTCCGGCCAAAACTACGGAACGGATCGGCGTGAAATTTAGCATCTACCTGGCGGTAACAAAGAGAACTACCTCTACACAAGACTCTCACCTGGTTTCGTCATCCGGCACCTCGAAGCCCATATCCTCTATGTGCCGCCGCAGCACGTCAGCAGAGCTCTGGCGAGGGTCATAGCGAATGTAGCCCGCTCTCTCGGATAGCTCCACCTGGTGGCCGAATACGGAACTATTAGTGATCTATTTGTATCAAGGCAGCACACTAGCGCCGCCATTTGATGTTATTATTACGTTGAACAAGGGAAATATCAGAAATTTCATTAGGCAGTTTCTGATACCTATTGTAAGCATTGTTTAATGCCTCTGAAATAGTTATTTTGGAAAGTTTATGTAGAGATATAAAAATAGAGCTTGGTGGCCACCAAGGGCAGCTTCGTATCTCTGCGTACATAATAAAGCTATTACAGAGACTTAAAAAGGATGAGAATTTTTAATACCTATTATAGACATAAAAAAATGCCAAATGAAACTTTGTATACTTTATGTAATATTTCCTTTGTTCAACTCGTCTTATTTAATTGTTTATAGGTACCTACTATTACTTATTGCATCGACTACGTACCCTAGACACCTGATACAGGGCGAACGATTTAAGACATCACATAAGAAAAAGAGATCTTATAAAAATCCACGTCCAGTAACGTTCGATCATTAACGACCAGACCAGTGACCCGTGACAATCTCTGCGCTCGCTTACTTAATGGCTCCTGACGGAGCTCAACTTAATTTGGTTGACCGGTTGAGGTCAACTGTCGAGGTCAACTGTGCATCTCTTTCTTTCATAACCAATTCTGTTTTTGCTTTCCTTTTTTCTCTTAGAAGGCGGGGTAAATAGTGCTGTGCCGTAGGCGACATTAAGATGTCGATGGCCGTAGGAAAGATTATGATGAATTATGTAAAAGTCGATTAAAATAATATTTAACGTTACATTGCTACATGGTATTATCTAAAATGTAAGGTACCTAAATGTTAACTCTAATATTTATTTATTTTTCATATAATATTATTCCATTCTACTAGAGCATAAAGCTAGATTACTATTGATACTTATTTTTTTTTATTATTATACATTATATTATACATTATACATACTATATAAAGCTAGATTACTACTGACTGACTGATTTTCGCCTTGATGGTGGATGGGAAGGTATGTTTTTTTTTACAGAATCGTATAGGGGAGGTAAAAGTCTCCTAGGGAAAATTCCGACTTTTTGACATTTGCCCCCCCAAGACCGCCCCCAGTGAGGGGGGCTCCTACATGGAGCCATATTGCTTAATTTTTTTATGGGGGTTGTATAGAGGGGGACACGTGATTTTGAATGGATAGAAAATGTTGCCCTCCTTTGCCCCCCCAGGACCCCCCTTTTGAGTGTGCTACCAGATGCCGTCGCGATAGAGGGGTTCTGATTGCGGGGTCGTATAGAGGATTTCTCTTTGTTTTGGAAGAAAAAAAATTGGACTTCCCTTTAACCCCTTTTTTGCCGTGACCCCCCCACGCCCCCAGCCCCCCCTGCATCTCCTCCGGCCGACAGGCCTCTTTTTTTTAGGAAAAACCGAAAATTGACCTATTTTTACTACCCAAAACACCCGAAACAAATAGGTACTTTCAGATCGTAGAAATATTTGACCCCAGGCGGGAATCGAACCCACAACCTCACCCGCAGCCTTCGCCCGCCGCGCCACGTCGATCGTCAAATCGTCAATGTAAATATACCTTGTTGCAAGTATCGATTGCTTTCATAGTACTTACCCCATCACTAATAATGGTCATGATTTGTCGTAACCTTGAACGGCCCAATGAGCACTCACTTCCCCGCGCCCGCTCACCTCAGTTGGTTGACAGACTTGTTTGCACAGTGAATAAATAGGTATTAGGCGTCTATTATTCGTAGTCGATGACTTATTGTTTACTATTAGGTAATGCTATAACTCATTGTTCTCCAATTTATCTGTGTTATTTTACTATGCGCCTGTCCTATTGTGACCTTTGTAACATGTGCTGCAGTGACGAATAAATGTGTTATCTATCTATGTATCTATAAGATACGATAGGTTAGTCTTACCTAGTCTTGAGTCTAGCTAGAGTCTAGAGCAGAACCTAGCACATCATCATCATCAGCCTATATTAGTCCACTGCTGGAGATAGGCCTCCCTTAACTCGCGCTATAGCGCCGTCTCTTCAGCTTGCCGCATCCAGCATCTATGTACCTGCAGTCTTTCGCAGGTCGTCATACCACCTGGCCGGAGGGCGTCCTACGCTACGTTTGCCGAGTCGCGATCTCAAGCATCCTACACTACGTTTACCGAGTAGCGATCTCTAGCATCTTACACGACGTTTGCCTTTTATTATTATTATAAGGCATTATTGGGATGACGACCTGCGAAAGACTGCAGGTAGATGCTGGATGCGTAAAGCTTAAGACAGGGCGCTGTGGCACTCATTGGGGGAGGCCTATGTCCAGCAGTGGACTAACATATGTAGGTTGATGATGATGATAAGGCATTATAAACCTTATGCCTACGTATATAAGGCTCACCTTAACGTGTGCGACCCCGGGTAGGTCCCGCACCGACCCCTCAATGCTGGCCACGCAGGACTGGCATGTCATGCCATTGATGGGCACCCTCACAGCCACGAGGTCCGGGTTTGATTCCCTGTTCACAAACGAAAATTAATTTTATTATTAAAAATAAACAAATAATAAATAATACGGGACAATCCACACAGCATCATCTAGCACCAAGCTAAGCAGAGCTTGTGTTATGGGTACTATAAGACATACTTAATACAATAATATTATATAGACCTTTTATTATGTAGTACATATGTACATATGTATTCAGTGTATGTATATCAGCAGGCGGGCGTTCGGCCTCCAGGCCACGGAGGTCGTCATCTAAGCCCCTATGCTAAGAAGTAATTGCACATTTTTAACTGACCTCAAAAATGAGAAGGTTCATTCGACTGATTTTTTAATGTTTCTTTCCCCATAACTTTCGACTGGGAGAACCCCGCATGGTGATTATGTAACTCGTGACCGGTTTGCGACAGGCGTAAATTAAGCAATCAGTGCTGTCAAACGTCAATTTTGACCAATTTTGACGTTGTAGCTGGTGTCAAATTAATACAAAATTGACGTTTGACAGCACTGATTGCTTAATTTACGCCTGTCGCAAACCGGTCGCGAATTACATAATCACCCGGCCGATTGCGTACGCTTCGAGTCCGATACTGCGGACGCGCAGCTTTACCAGAAACTGTGTAGTAAACAGTTTTAATGGTGTTTAAAAGTGTGGTGTAATGGTTTTGAATAAAAAAATAAATGGTAAAAAAACAAAAATAAAAAAAAATAAGACACAAAACAAATAAGATCGTGTGTAAAATAAATGGTGTAGGAAGCACCTAAGCAATGACCATCCGGCGACCAAAACAAATAAGATCGTGTGTAAAATAAATGATGTAGGAAGCACCTAAGCAATGACCACCCGGCGACCAAAACAAATAAGATCGTGTGTAAAATAAATGGTGTAGGAAGCACCTAAGCAATGACCATCCGGCGACCAAAACAAATAAGATCGTGTGTAAAATAAATGGTGTAGGAAGCACCTAAGCAATGACCATCCGGCGACCAAAACAAATAAGATCGTGTGTAAAATAAATGGTGTAGGAAGCACCTAAGCAATGACCATCCGGCGACCAAAACAAATAAGATCGAGTGTAAAATAAATGGTGTAGGAAGCACCTAAGCAATGACCAGCCGGCGACCAAAACAAATAAGATCGAGTGTAAAATCACCTTACACTAAGTGCATACTCTAACGAGCATCTATAGCGAACGGATTAGACATGATAATACTCGTACTATAGGTATTATGTATGTGAAAACATGTACAGTCAGCCGAGAGGATATGTATATCACATAAAATAAACTACCTGCGGGGCAGGAAACATAGGCTCTTTGCTCCGCCTCCCTGCCGCACGGGCGCGCGCGCCCGCTCTCCCATACCTAGGACCCTCGAAACCCTAAACAGACTCCTGGTGGCCTTTCCGGATACCGACATTTTTGCGGACGAGTGAAGAAGTCTGATGCTTACATGTTTAGCTTTTTGTGAATGTAATTTTTGATAATGTTTTAATGTTTACCTATTATATAATTTTGTTTACCTATTTTTGACTCAGCTATATTTAATTTCAAATTTTATAATTCATAATTAATTTATTGTTTGTGAATCAGATAATTAAGTTTTTATACTTTTTATGTTGACTATAATAACTTGAAACTATAGTAGAATATTTCCTATGATAACTTCAGATTGATTATTATTTTAATTGTATAACTATAATGTGTTCTAACCAGAGATAGGAATAGGTAGTGCAATTTGGGGTAAATGACCTCAAACATTATGAATAGTATGGATACGCCCCGGGATTCCGGGAAAAAGATCGGGAAAAATATGACGGAACAAATTTCCGATAAAAAACCTTATTTTAATTATGCTTTTATTGTTTCTTTTAAAATATGACAATAATCAATAACAATTAAAATAAATATTCGCAACAGAGATAAATAAAATTATTTTAACCATAACTTAATACGTGTTAAATTTGGTTCAAATTGAAATAAGTTACAATTAGTTTTTCGATATTTTCTTCTTTTAATCTATTTCTTTTGGCGTTCAATATCCATTTATAAGTTGAAAAACTCATTTCAACTTCTACTGATGTTAACAGGGCATATTTAAATATTAAAATATCGTCACTAGCCGAGCCGTTTGCTATATGGTCTGAATACGTTCTAACAATATCTAATTCCGGATAACGATCCATGACCGCTTCTAATTTCTGTTCGATGGATAAACATTTACTCCACTTTCTTCTTCTTTCTTCTTCGTCGAATATTTCAAAAGAACCTACTATAGAAATATGTGTATTTTGTAATTTTTTTAAGGCTTTTTGTATGGTCTTAAAATTATCGTTGATGAAGTCCAAATCAGTTTTTATGTTTTCTTTATTCAGTATATTTTTCTCATAATTGATACTGCTTCGGTTCTTCGTAGGTATGATAAAACAGTTTTTATTTCATCGAAATATTTGACATAATAAGATGTCGCGATGATGCGAGCCAAGTGTCCCATTTTGTTATAACTGGTTGTGGCGCCAATGGCAATGGCATGTATTTTCAAATATTATTTTACACAGTATAGAATAACATTTTCTTATTAAATTCCTGGAACTTGTGGCATGTCCATATTAAGATATCTTCATGAAGTCTCGGCAAATTGCACTATCTATTCCTATCACTGGTTCTAACCTTAATCTAACTATATTTTAGATCCACCATCATCATCATCAGCCTATATTAGTCCACTGCTGGACATAGGCCTCCCCCGATGAGCGCCATAGCGCCTTGTCTTCGGCTTGACGCATCCAGTATCTACCTGCAGTCTTTCGCAGGTCGTCATCCCACCTGGTCGAAGGGTATTTTAGATTAACAGTCTGTAATTAGTATAATTGGCCTACGGCCGTTCTGATTACGTATATAAATAAATAAATAAGATAAAACAAAGTCGCTTCCCGCTGTCTGTCTGTCCCTATGTATGCTTAGATCTTTAACGCAACTGATTGCAGATGCGGTTTATATTAATTGAGAGTGATTCAAGAGGAAGATTTAATTTATGCAATACATGCATTTGCACGCGCGCGAAGCCGGGCGGGTAATCAATCACACACACTCTACGTCATCGTATAATGTCAGAATACGGTAGGTATACATATTTTCGCAGCTGATTGTACCTAAGAGTCCTTTCTTCTGTTTACGGAAGAAGGTAGTCATGGTCATGTTGGTCATAGGCATGACTGGCTTCTGCAATCGGATTCGCACGCGCTCGTTTAGAATACTACTGTTTGCACTCGGTTTTAGACGGGCTTTCTCGTTTATAAGTGGCCTATAAGGCCACCTTATAAGTTCGCTTAGTTCCGTTATAAGTAACTAGTTTCTGCCCGCAGCTTTGCGTGCTTTGTTTCTATGGAAACGGTTTAAGGTTATTTCTATCCCATGGGAACTGATCAATAGGATAAAAGTATTATTAATGTTAACTATCTATGAAATATATTGTAGTACTACCTGCGCCCCGCGGCTTCTCCCGCGTATCGTAAAGTAAGTAAAGTAAAAAATCATTTATTTCTTTAGGCTTACAATATAAGCACTTAGACAAGTCATATTTTATATATAAATTATTATCAAATAAAATTATTTTACTGTTCACTTCAATTTTTTGTCCACCGTGTGTATCCTTATGAATTGTAGCCTATGTGTTTTTCTGATATGTAAGCTATAATATTGTGAAGTTACATCAAAATCCATTCAGTAGTTTTTGCGTGAGAGAGCAACAAACATCCTCACAAACTTTCGCGTTATAATATTAGTAGGACAGTAGGATGTATATCAGTCATCTAGTACACATAACACAAGCTCTGCTTACCTTGGAGCTAGATAATGCTCTGTGAATCGTCCAGCATTATTTATTAATTTTTATTTACCCAAATTTCAGGGCGCAGTATTCGAGCACAAATAAAATACTCACGGGAAAATATAAAAACCATGAAGAAGATAAGATATGAAGCCACAAAACTAACAACTATCAGTCACGAGCTAAAATCAGCCTTATTGTTCACATTCTACGTCCCGAATTTCAACGTCTCGACTTTTCAGAGAGAATGTAACGTTTTTTTTTTTAACGAACTCGCAGTGCCTTGTATGATTCCGTGATCATGGCGCTTGCAACTGTGCCGAAATATTGAAATACTCAAAAATCAATCTTTAGAATATAACTGGACCATACATTAAAAATACCACTTTATATAAAAGAGATAAATCTCAATTTCAAATGAGTCGATACTAAGCGTAAGCGGTGCGATCGGAAACTGAATTTATACCATGTTTGAATTTGAACGGAGAACGTCGAATTGGCGCGGTGTGCAATGGAGACCTTGCACTATTCAGCAGCTTCAAGCGCTTTATTTCAATGTTTAATTTTACCATAGACATAAAACTATAGATTTATTTAAAAAACTTTTAACATTAAATAATCTAACCATTGTGATTCGCTATGAATAGGAGATATGTTTAGGGAGTTGGCACATTGTGCTAATGTTTTCGTTATGTCTAAAACGAAACGAAAACGACCGATGGAACACGTAGGCTCCTAAGTACATCTTGGCTAGCTAGCTATACCTACTCCGGCCAAAATGAACGTACAATAAAACCGGCCAAGTGCGAGTCAGACTCTCGCATGAAGGTTCCGTACGTAAAAACGGTAAAAAAATATAAATATTTATGATTCTGTTTTTTTTTTGTATTTGTAGTTGTAATAGGGTGTAGGGTACTTAAAGGGTAAAACGGAACCCTATTATAACAACAAATACTTAAAAAAACAGATTTTGTCATTATAGTGCGTAAGCCCTCGCACTCGAGGTAATCTGTAAGAAAAAAATGGCTTAGTTGGTTAGAGCGTTCCTTACTGAGGGAAGGTCGCGGGTTCAAGTCCAGCCGAAAATTTTGTGATATTGTTTGGTTTCTTTGAATATACAATGTTTGTAAACATTGCCTACGATACTTATCTTTAAACTCACTTCCGTGTTGTTGATTTTGAGTCAAAATTTTCACAACTTATCAATTGAAGCTCCCTACATTGCGTATCATAACGCTCACAATGTTTTATATCACGCCAAAGTGAGAATATTGAATTATTGAGTATATATTTTTATGAACAATGAAAGTTACAATCAAATAATAGAAACAAATAGTAAATACAATAGATTTTTTTTTTATAAACAAATTGAGCGACCTGCAGACTGTCGCGAACTCTACCATCTCAACTGATCCTTATAATATATTATATACCAGTCGGAAGCGTCTCCAAGACGCCCTGCTTTACAAACATTGTACATTGGCTGGAGTCTGGAGTAGGTGCCTATATAAACATTTTGTGTGTTATTCTCGGACATTCGTTTTTTTATTTTTTAACAAGTTAAGAACTTCTTGTATGCAGTTTCAGCCAAATTCGTTCAGCATTACTTTTACAGAACTTTCTGACTACATAAACATTAGGGTGATAATGATCGCGTGAGTATGGAGGGAGCGAAAGAGGCCTGTGCAAAAAAATTAACGCTTTTCTCCTATGCGCTTATTGTCAAACAACAACGTGAAAAAGCGCTTTCCCATATAAGGGTAAATCGCTTTACAAAACATATTCTTGGTGTCATTTCATAGTGTATGGTGTGCAAAAGCGCTATCTTCGCTAAATGTTACATCGTCATGGTGTTGCTGTAAAAGTGACGGTGGACGGTGTGCAAAAAATCGCTTTATCCGCTTTAACGCTACATGACAAAGGTGTTGATATCAATTTGATGGTGTGCATCAAGCGCTGTATCCGCTTTAAAGCTACATGGCAATTGTGTTGTGTTGATATCAATTCGACGGTGAGCAAAAAGCGCTTCATTCGCTTTAAAGCTACATGGTAATGGTGTTCATATGAATTTGACGGTGTTCAAAAAGCGCTTTATTCGCTTTAAAGCTACATATCAATAGTGTTGATATAAATTCAACGGTGTTCAAAAAGCGATTTATCCGCTTTAAAGCTACATCTCAATGGTGTTGATATAAATTGGACGGTGTGCAAAAAGCGCTTTACCGCTTGAATAAACAAAACATGGCGGCGCATTAGTCATTCATTAGACTTGCAAATTAATGTTTTATTTAGTAACGTAATCGGTTCAATACAATGCCTTTATTTACCGCTATTTATATAAATAATAGTTAAAGCCCGTGGCTTTGTTTATGATCCTGTGGGAGTTTTCTCTATTCTTCTTCTAATCGATAATTATTACAATACAATTCAAAAATTAATTTTACGCTAAATCTTTTGCTATTTTTATATATTAAAAGAAATACCATGCGACAGCCATAATGGGCGGCCTTCTCGCTTAGAATTTTTTTTTTGACTTTATAATGTTTTTGGTTAAAAATCAAGACTTTACACAAATTAAATGTATTCGCAGATTACATACAGACAGTTTTTACTTTTCCAAATATGAGTAACATAAATTCGAGTTTCTGCGTAATATAAATGTCAAGATAATTTTAATTAAGCTTGAAATTTTCGAAAATACGATAACTGAAGAATTATTTTAATGTGACGAATTATACACCGTTATAATTATTAATATACACTTCATTTGTATAATTATATAAAGTAGGTATTATATGGTAAAGTATTTGTTTTTTTTGTTTATTTGTTGACAATCTTACTATTTATTATAAACGCGAAAGTTTGTATGGATGTATCAATATTTATTACTCTTTCACGCAAAAAACTACTGAACGGCATGGTGATTATGTAACTCGCGACCGGTTTGCGACAGGCGTAAATTAAGCAATCACGGCTGTCAAACGTCAATTTTGACGTTGTAGCTGGTGTCAAACTATTACAAAATTGACGTTTGACAGCACTGATTGCTTAATTTACGCCTGTCGCAAACCGGTCGCGAGTTACATAATCACCATACGGATCGGGCTGAAAAATGATCGGGGAAAACATTTAACTCATTTCTTTGGAAAAGTGGTTATTTCATTTAAGTTTGTTAGAGATATATCATTTTCTTTTTACTCCTAAGTTATTTTTGAATAATTATTATTATTATGTCTCTCATATACCATGATCTCGGGCCATAAAGTGACCCGGTCCTTTGGAAGGCTTGCGTGGGGCCGAAGCCAACAGCACAGAGGCCCTTTGAGAAGTTAATCTAAAGGCGATGGCTACACATAGCGGGTATCATCCGCGAGTGCACAATGATACACCCAAAGATGGTATCCGCCAGGTTTCTTATTATTATCCTAATAATTGACCCTAAAGAACGATGCATTAAAATTACAAATCGTAATTTTTATAGATTTTAGTCGGTTCGATTCCCGAAAATGCACTAACCATTGTGGCAAGTGAATTATCGAAAATCTTTGTGTTCGGGTAAACCGACCACGCAGCAGATATGCATTTAGCTGCGCTAGCAATTGAATGCGTATTCGCTCGCGGTTGCCTAAATGTACTCAGTTCGCGATCGGCCGCCTTCGTCGCAGGTTCAACCATACTTCGACTGCTGAAAACGCACGTATGTGTTTTCTACAAGTGACTAATATGCGTAAATCCACACTAGCGCAGCGGCTGAGAAAATACAGATCTTTGTGACTCAACAGAGCTGTAATATTTTTCGAACGAAACGCATGTGCGGCGCAACACAACCGCTGGCTGTGTAGAGCGGCAGCACGAATTTTTTAGGTTAAAAAAAGATCGCAGTCGTCGAAAAAAAACCGCAGTCAAAGTGTTAACCATTTCACACCATTATACCATTTACTTTGGCGGCAGTAGTATATAGAATCTTGTGAATATAGTCCATACCATAAACCATTGACTTTCCTTGACCACTAACCTACACCGTACTACCTACCAACCTCAAAGGGCTGTTTGTGGATCCACCAGTACCATCTACCATAACCGCCAACCATAACCCTTTTCACTTTGAATGCAGTTTTCTTTCTTTTCAAAAATAAAGGAGAATGTTTTCTTTTGTTAATATTTTCTATGTAGAGTATTCAGAGTACTTTCCCTTCAGGTGGCATTAGAAAATTCCACCCTGTATTTCAATTCAATTCAAATTCTTTATTTTCAGACAACAAAATAAAAACACATACACAAAATTACAAAAAAGAAAATACAATAGCATCGAAGAAAATAAAACCAAAATCACTAAATATAGAGTCTAAGTAATTTCACCCAGTGGTGTCGTATTGGACGGTCATATTTATTAGATATTACTTTCATATATATAAAATATGTGCAAACGACGACCGATGTGGCGCGGTGGGCGAAGGTCCGCCTGCCACACAGGAGGTTGCGGGCTCGATTCCCGCCTCGGAACAATTGTGTGTACGATCTGCAGATATTTGTTCCGGGTGTTCTGGTCGTTTTCTATGTATAATAAAAAAATCTATCTATATAATATATTGTATTATGTATATCAGTTATCTAGTACCCATAACACAAGCTCTGCTTACCATGGGGCTAGATAATGCTGTGTGAATTGTCCAGCATTATTATTTATTTATTTAAATATAATATATAAAAATCAATTGCTGTTCGTTTGTCTCGCTAAAACTCGAGAACGGCTGGGCTGATTTTGGTTTTGAAATGATTGTCGTAGTCCAGGGAAGGTTTAAACGGTAAGAAAATATGGTAAAATTGCGTAGAAATTTCCACGCGGGCGAAGCCGCGGGGCGCAGCTAGTTATTGTATGGAGTTATCAGTAGGTTAGGTACCTACTACTCAATGATCACGACGTGGTCCCATTAATATTTTATTCCCGAGGGAATATTTTGTAATAGTAATTCAGATTCAGATTTCTTTATTGTCATAATTCTTACATAAAGTGTAGAATATAATATATATATATATATACCTTAATTATGCTAAGGATACGACGTAATTGTTGATTAGTATTTGTCAGTTTTAATATTAAGGAATTTGAAGTCGGTTTTTAGGTTTTTTAAAAGAATCAAATGATTATTTCGATCGCTAGGAATTTTGCGGACGGCTATTTTAGAGCTATTAGTGACTAATTAGTTTAGTTTAGTTTTGAGGACATCTGAATTGACACCAATCGTCATTGGTAACACCTTAATTTAAATGTTATTAATTTTAGTTAATATCATTAAATAGATTATCGATATTCTTCCAATAAATACAGTTAAAGCAAAAACTAAAGACCAAAGACCCATTAAAAGATTTCAGCTACAAAATTTGTTAAAAGTTTTTTTAAATTTTGTATAGGTACATTTTTTTTGTAATGTAGGTATTGTATTATCTGTGTTTAACACTTTGACTGCGGTTTTTTTTTCGACGACTGCGATCTTTTTTTTATCCTAAAAAATTCGTGCTGCCGCTCTACACAGCGGTTGTGTTGCGCCGCACATGCGTTTCGTTCGAAAAATATTACGGCTGTGCTGAGTCACACAGATCTGTATTTTCTCAGCCGCTGCGCTAGTGTGGATTTACGCATATTAGTCACTTGTAGAAAACACATACCGTGTGATTTCAGCACTCAAAGTGTTAAGCCGAATTGAAATAAACTTATTTTATTTATTTTTAGTCAATACATTAAATTAGTCCAAAAATATTTATAGTCAAGGTCAAAAACATTTATTATTTATGCTTACAAAATAAGCACTTAGAACTAAGCACTGACTATTATTATTATTAATTATATACAGTTATTTTGCTGATGACTTAAATGTGTTATATAAAAAAAACTCACGTTTAAACTTCAAAAATGGAACCACAATGCCAGCCGCCCAATAGCGTGGCTGCGCGGGAAATAAAACAATAATGGCGGTCTCAATCAAATGTTTGAAAAATACAATGCTTAGATAACTAATAACTAATGTTTTGGATATGTTACATAAACATGGATCGGAATTATAATATTTACTTTAGTGTGCAAGTGTTCAGGGCGCGTCATTTGATAGTTGGTTCTTAGGTACCTAAATCATTGTTCAGGGCAAATAGTTCACGCAATAGAAATATCTAATAGGTTGTAGAATCTGAGATGTTTCATGAATTCATATATAATGAATAGAATTTCACAAAAATGTATAACAATAACAAGGCATACGTATCATAAAACGGAAAAAAAACACTTTCTTTAACAATGCAAAAGTTGAGAAAAAAGGTTGCGCATACACATTTTTACAAAATTTTTGAGAAGTCACGTTCTAAAACGGTCCCCTGGCGATGTAATGATGTATGAATTTTGGAACTATCATGGTTATTAGTAAAGGTGGCACTTCACATGGCTATTTGTGTTAGCTATTGGGTGTTTGTTGTATTTGGCAAAATATATGACGTTCAGACGAACATGCAAAAAGAGGCAAATACGACCATCCACACATGGCACACAAATAACAAACACACAAACATTTGGCAGCAGACTGAGCAGAGCGCAAGGTGCCAATACGGCCATTGTGTGGACGGCTTAATGCGTATTTGCCTATTTGACTGCTTTGATGTGCCTCGAGAAACCGACAAGCGCACGGTAACGCGTATTTGGTATTGGCCTTATTTGTCAAATAGGCAAATAAGGCGAACACTTTGTCAAATAAACTGTCCACACATGGTAATTGTTTGCCAAATACACAAATACAAATAGCCATGTGAAGTGCCACCATAACACTAAAGTCATTTGAATCGGGATGTACATATATGGCGCATGCAACTGTGCCGAAATATTGGAAAACTCAAAAATCTAATCATGGTAAATATCCCGTTTTAAATTACTTAAGCCTAAAGTCAAAAAAAGGCTTTCAAAACCAAGCACTTCTTTCAACGTCCATGATATTGCAGGTTCTTTTCCTACCCCGGAAAAATGTGTGTACTACTGAAAATGAAAAATGAAAAGTTTTTTTATTTCTTTAAGCTTACAAATAAGCACTTAGACAGGTCATATTTTATAGTTCACTTCAATTTTTTGTCCACCAGTGGAAGAAGTGAGAAGAAACCACTAGTATATTCATAACTTATGTGTCTAGTACATATGATTTGCTTATCTGTAAGTTGGTAGATTTTGAGTTGGAGCAAAACTCGTTCCAAGCTTATTTATCTTCTAAGTAATCTGATATTTGACTAATGTAAAAATCTGTAGATTTTCAGAGAGTTCTGGTCATTTTCTATGTATAACAAAAATATATATCTTGTATTATGTACCTATATTAGACACCTGGTGCCCATAGCACAAGCTCTGCTTAGCTTGGGGCTAGATGATGCTGTGTGAATTGTCCAGCATTATTTATTATTTATTTATATATTGAGTTACAAGATTACACAGACAAACAAGGTTAGTTCTTTTAATGGAATACGCGAATCAGTTTATTTATTTCCACCGTAGGTACACATGTTACACTTGATGTCGTTAAATACTATACATTCTATAAAATAAATAAATAAATAATGCTGGACAATCCACACAGCATTATCTAGCCCCATGGTAAGCAGAGCTTGTGTTATGGGTACTAGATAACTGATATACATAATACAATATATTACATATTTTTTTTTATTATACATAGAAAACGACCAGAACACCCGGAACAAATATCTGCAGATCGTACACACAATTGTTCCGAGGCGGGAATCGAACCCGCAACCTCCTGCGTCGCAGGCGGACCTTCGCCCACCGCGCCACATCGGTCGTCAATTCTAAAAGTTAAATGACATTTTTATTATATATTATGTATAACCACACACTAACTTTTGACAAAGAAAACACCACAGGGCATTGTGCAACAAAGAGCAGACAGACGTAGGTACATTAGTTAAAAAAAGGAATAATAGGTAAATGTATATATGTATATAAGTAGTATAAGCATATATATTTTATGATATGTATGTAGTATATTGCCATGTAAGTATTATAAGTATTATATTTTATTTTATAATGTATGTATAACCTGCAAGCACAGAGATCCCCTGGTACTGTCCACGATCCTATCCATCCATGGTTGTCTGGTAGAGATCGCTCTTGAGCGATAAGACCGCCAATTGTATCTAGTTTTTTTACGTTTTTATTTTACATTGTCATTTTAGTGTGCAATAAAGAATTATCTATCTATCTAAATTAGATTAAATATCAAAGAATTCTGCTGTATAAGGGCATTGGCAGAACAAATAAAATTCTGACCTATATAAAGCTTACCCTCCATTCAAGTATTATTTAAATATATCGGGAAAGGCATTGGGATAATGAGAAATTCCAGAGGGAACGCGCCGCTATGCATGGGAGCGAGGCGACGCGGCGCCTACAGGATTCTAATAGCACCCACGCCGTTCTATTGCTCTTAGGAAAAGCGTAGGGGATACGAAACTATACTCCGATTTCGAATCCAAGATATTTTTTGTCAACAAAGACATTTATGAAACTTATCAAACATTGATAGTAAATAACAGAAAACAACGAGGTATCAGCAAGGTAATTATGAAAAATTAAAACTAATGCATCATCATCATCATCATCATCAGCCTATAGCAGTCCACTGCTGGACATAGGCCTCCCCCAATGAGCGCCCTGTCTTCAGCTTGCCGCATCCAGCATCTACCTGCAGTCTTTCGCAGGTCGTCATCCCACCTGGTCGGAGGGCGTCCTACACTACGTTTACCGAGTCGTGGTCTCCACTCAAGAACACGTTTGCCCCAGCGGCCGTCCGTTCTCCGCGAGATATGGCCGGCCCACTGCCACTTCAGTTTGCTAATTCTCATATGTAATCTCAAGAACCTAATGAAGTAAATATCCTTACCCGATCTCCACATCCTCCAGTATTTGGTACTTGATACCTCTGGACATCATATTTAATACCTTTCACTTTTAATCACTTTATTTACTTCACTGCACATTATCTGGTCCCATTGTCCATGGCCTCCTTTCACTGCTTTCACTTTTATTCTTACTTATGTCACTAAATATAATAATTTATCACGTTGACTTAAATCACAGATATTATTTAGTGTATAATTATGTTGAATTCGTTGTAGTAAAAGATGTGTTTTGTCTTCAGTAAACATTCGATATCTGTATTGTATTCGCCTCGGAGTAAATGATTGTACGATCTAAATTCAAAATGATTTATTTCTACTAAATAAGAAACAAAATAAGCAAATAATAAATTATTATGAAATAAGGCTTGCAAAAATAAGATTTTTATAATTTTTACACCTTGGTTACCACGTTATATTATTGGAGTTTTAGTAAGAATCCCTAACTTTTTGAAAATATAATATAGCCTATTTTCACTGGGGATAGTGTAGCTTCCCAACGGTGAAAGAATTTTTCAAATCGGTCCAGTAGTTTCGGAGCCTATTCGTTACAAACAAACAAACAAAAAATCAAACCTTTCCTCTTTATAATATTAGTATAGACATGTGAAAGACTTATTAAAGAGCTATTTAGTAAGCCTAAAAAAAGTTATTGACTTCTCACAGCATCAGCCCTGAATTAAATTAGGAATTTAGATTTTAATTTATTCTCTTTCTAAGTCCTGTCCTATCAATTTACAATTTGCAAAACCTAAGTAGTTATATTGACTGGAAAACGACAGGCGCCTAATTACACTAAACTAATTGCTTCTCCATAACAACAATGGTATCGTAATCGTAAAGAAACTACAGGTTGATTGTTGTTTTATCAATATCACGTGTGTAATACTAGGTTGTCTTATATTCCTGTAATTAAGTTTGTTTGTGTGTGTGTTTTTTTTATCAATTTATATTAATTATTATTGATAATTAATATAATAGATAATTTGACGACCGATGTGGTGCGGTGGGCGAAGGTCCGCTTGCGACGCAGGAGGTTGCGGGTTCGATTCCCGCCTCGGAACAATTGTGTGTACGATCTGCAGATATTTGTTCCGGGTGTTCTGGTCGTTTTCTATGTATAATAACAAATATCTATCTATGTAATGTATTGTATTATGTATATCAGTTATCTAGTACCCATAACACAAGCTCTGCTTACCATGGGGCTAGATAATGATGTGTGAATTGTCCAGCATTATTTATTTATTTATTATTATTATTTATCCTATATCTTTTAAAGTCGTGTGTTGTACGTATTTGTTAATCTAGTTAGATACTTAAGTTTTCTTTTATTTTTCTTTAGCTGTACTTATCATAATAAAATTATATTTTCATTTCATTCATTTGTTGTGTTTAATAAATATTTTACATAAATTCTTTACAGATAGATTGGCAAGTGTCAAGTGCGTGCAAATATCACCGCACGCACTGTCTTGAGTTGCTTTCATCTATGGACGATTCCGCGACGGATACCATTGTCATAGTAAAGCGATTGGTTATCAGAATTGGGCCCCAGGTTAAGTGTATTCTGTGAGCTAAGCTTTAGGTGTATTTGCATTAGTCATGAGGTACCTAATCTACATTTAAAACGCATTTACAATTTCCCGACGTGCAAAAGATAATGTCTATTGCAAACAACGATAACCAATAGATTACCTATTACTACTTAAAGTTAATTGTCTGATATTGACGACCTCAATAGCGTAGCGGGCGAAGGTGAGCCTGCGACGCAGGATTTCGCGGGTTTGATTTCCACCTCGGGACGAATTTTAGTATGATCTGTCCAGATCAAACTAAAACTCAAATTCATGGATAAGATTGAAATCAGAATTATTGAATATGCGATTTTTAATTTCTGATTTGAACCTTATTACATGGTAATAATGTCGTCATCGTTGCCGCTGCCCAACCCACCCACGGAGTCGCAGCTGACGGTCACGAGTATTCATAATATCATATAATATTAATCCCTGATGCATTTTACGAATTTTCGCTCGGGAGGAAATAGTTGACCAAATTTGTACCTGACTCCCGGAGCATATTTTAACACTTTGACTGCGAACTTTTTTCAACGACTGCGATATTTTTTTTAACCTAAGCCATTCGTGCTGCCGCTCTACACAGCGGTTGTGTTGCGCCGCACATGCGTTTCGTTCGAAAAACATTACAGCTGTGCTGAGTCACACAGATCTGTATTTTCTCAGCCGCTGCGCTAGTGTAGATTTACGCATATTAGTCACTTGTAGAAAACACATACGGTGTGATTTCAGCAGTCGAAGTGTTTGAAGATTCGAACCCGTTACTTTGCTATAAAGGCCGTACCCAGAATAGCGGACAGTAGCCGACAGTAATAGGTAAGGTACTGGTGGTATGACGCCTCCCTGCGCGGGCGCAAGCCTTGGCGAGTGAAAGTCTTCGGATTACGTAAACCAAGAGCATGTGCTTCCACGGACCAGTGGCCATGTTGTGACTGATACAAGTTACGATTGATAACTGGAGCTGCTAGTTACTTCGTGCAGATTAGGTAACGTATCTATACTACGTGACCCCTTCAGGGGGAGGGGGAGGGTCTTAAAAGTACAATACAAAAACTCTTTACACCATAATCAAATAATTACAAAAATACATTATATGCGACAAGTACAATGGGCGGCCTTATCGTTTAAAAGCGATCTCTTCCAGGCAACCTTTGGATGGAAATAATTATATGAGTTTAAGAAAGGCAGGGGGTGTACCTCAGTTAATCTAAATATGAACATAACAAGAATACTAAAAAACAAATATTAAATGTACCAAACTAAATAATACACTACTTAAATAAATAAATAGTAAGTATCAATATTAATTATTTTGGCAGGAAAAACTCCTTGACGTGAGCTTTAAAAACTGTCAAGGATATAGTTCATAATGTTGTTCCAATGGACCCTGGCAGTGCATTCCACAACCTTATGGCCTGGATGGAGAAGGATTTGTCGTTGAAACTGGTTTTGTGAGGTGAGATATAGGATAAACCACCCAATCGTTGGCACTTTATCACTTCGACTGCTGAAATCGCACGGTATGTGTTTTCTTCTGACTTAGTTCTGCAGCATATGCAGTTAAAAAAATCCGTCACCTTACAGACGTTGATACTTCTAGACTAGTCTATTTCAGCTACTTCCATAGTATTATGTCTTATGGCATACTACTGTGGGGGAACGCTGCAGATATAAACACCGTATTTGTGTTGCAGAAAAGGGCTGTTCGTGCGATCTATAATATGGGTCCCAGGGAATCCCTGCGTGAAAAATTCAAAGAAATAAACATAATGACAGTACCGTGTCAATATATTTATGAAAACTTGTTGTACACTCATAAAAATATCAATCGGTTCACTAAAAAAAGTGATATACATAATGTAAATACTAGAAATAAGAATAAACTCGCTGTGCCCACAACTAGACTACACAAGATAAATGTATCTTTTAAAGGGCAATGTATACGCTTCTACAACAAAACTCCAGGTGAGTTGCAAAAATTATCAATAAATAAATTTAAAAAAATTGTTAAACACATTCTTTGTAAAAAAGCTTATTATAAAATATCAGATTACTTAGAAGATAAAAAAGCTTGGAACGAGTTTTGCTCCAACTCAAAATCTACCAACTTACAGATAAGCAAATCAAATGTACTAGACACATACTAGTGGTTTCTTCTCACTTCTTCCACTGGTGGACAAAAAATTGAAGTGAACTATAAAAAAGGATCTGTCTAAGTGCTTATTTGTAAGCTTAAAGAAAAAAAAACTTTTCATTTTCATTTTCTACAAGTGACTAATATGCGTAAATCCACACTAGCGCAGCGGCTGAGAAAATACAGATCTGTGTGACTCATCACAGCCGTAATATTTTTCGAACGAAACGCATGTGCGGCGCAACACAACCGCGCGCTGTGTAGAGCGGCAGCACGAATTTTTTAGGTTAAAAAAAAGATCGCAGTCGTCGAAAAAAATTCGCAGTCAATGTGTTAAGAGTGAGCTTCGTGTCAGTCTGAAATTAAATTACCATAAAAACTCATTTGGGAAAGCTAGTAGACAAAACATGTGACAGAATCAAAGAAAATATTTTAATCTTTGGTTTTATAATAATTTTTATGTGATGGAATAGTATTAAATAAATATTTTGACGACCAATGTGGCGCGGTGGGCGAAGGTCTGCCTGCGACGCAGAAGGTTGCGGGTTCGATTCCCGCCTCGGAACAATTGTGTGTACGATCTGCAGATATTTGTTCCGGGTGTTCTGGTCGTTTTTTATGTATAATAAAAAATATCTATCTATGTAATATATTGTATTATGTATATCAGTTATCTAGCACCCATAACACAAGCTCTGCTTAGCATGGGGCTAGATAATGCTGTGTGTGTTGTCCAGCATTTTTATTTTATTTATTTATTTTACACTTAAATCCGAAAGACTACAGAAAATCCTATTATTGGCATAGAAATTCTCAATATTGGCATTTACTAGTCTAATTATATAGGCAGGTAGGTACATAAATATAATTTATCACGAAGTGTAGGGACCTTCACCCTACAGTCACTTAGGTCTTAGTCATCATCATCATCATCAGCCTATATCAGTCCACAGCTGGACATAGGCCTCCCCCAATGAGCGCCATAGCGCCCTGTCTTCAGCTTGCCGCATCCAGCATCTACCTGCAGTCTTTCGCAAGTCGTCATCCCACCTGGTCGGAGGGCGTCCTACACTACGTTTACCGAGTCGCGGTCTCCACTCAAGAACACGTCTTAGTCACGTAGTCAATATCCTCTAGGGAAATCGCAAATCTCTTTTTCTCTGTCGCCGAGGTGGGAGGCCTGACACAAATGAAGTTGCGGGTTCGATTCCCGCCTTGTAACGTATGTTTTACGCATCTGCAAATATTTTTTACGGGTGCGACAATACTTATTGATACCCAGAGTCTTTACCTATACTAAAAAACTAAAAACCTTTTTGTATATTAAAAAACTCGTATCTACGCGTATGTTATGTATTGTACCTATTATGTACATATATCAGTCATCTAGTACCCATAACACAAGCTCTGCTTGGCTTGGGGCTAGATGATGCTGTGTGGATGTTGAATTTTTAAATTTTTAAATTTTTAAATTTTTTTTTTAATTTAAAATAAATATAATAATAATAAATTAATAAATGCGGGACAATTCACACAGCGTTATCTAGCCCCATGGTAAGCAGAGCTTGTGTTATGGGTACTAGATAACTGATATACATAATACAATAAATTACTAGATAGATATTTTTTATTATACGTAGAAAACGACCAGAACACCCGAAACAAATATCTGCAGATCGTACACACATTTGTTCCGAGGCGGGAATCGAACCCGCAACCTCCCGCGTCGCAGGCGGACCTTCGCCCACCGCGTCACATCGGTCGTCAAAATTTATAATCAATATAGTCAATATTTATAATGATTAGTGTAATTTGACAATAATTTGTAGTTTAAAAGACTTATCAAAGTGTTTCTATTCTAATATTATAAAGAGGAAATGTTTGATTGTTTGTTTGTAATGAATAGGCTCGGAAACTAGTGTAAAAATCCTTTCACCGTTGGGAAGCTACAATATCCCCGGTGAAGTTGCGTGTGAAGTGCGCGTGTGTCCCCACTGAACTAGCTCAACACTGAAAAGATTACAATAACAATGTACAAACTATCGATTGTGCTCGTTTGTTTTGTTTGCACATTGTCTGGCGAACAATCAACAAATTAATGAGTCGGCGCAGCGCCTGCACTAGCGGGTGGTGGCGCATCTAAGGCTCAACTCACACCAAAAGAGCGTCGAAGCGCAGCGAAGCGGAGCGCAATTTCAGTGTCATATGAATTTTAACACTTTGAGTGCTGAAAACGCACGGTATGAGTTTTCTACAAGTGACTAATATGCGTAAATCCACACTAGCGCAGCGGCTGAGAAAATACAGATCTTTGTGACTCAGCAGAGCTGTAATATTTTTCGAACGAAACGCATGTGCGGCGCAAGCGCAACACAACCGCTGTGTAGAGCGGCAGCACGAATTTTATAGGTAAAAAAAAAGATCGCAGTCGTCGAAAAAAAACCGCAGTCAAAGTGTTAACTTTATTTTCATTACAATAAAACTTATTATCGCATGAGAAACTCGAACGAGTCGCGCGGATGCCCGCGGCGCCGCGGGAATTCCGGCGAATTCGACTGAGTTGAGCCTAAGGTGGTTCGAGTCGCGATACTGACAAATTATAATATTTTCATCATCGTCACCAGCCTATAGCAGCCCTGTCTTCAGCTTGCCGCATCCAGCATCTACCTGCAGTGTGATTATTCTAGCCAAATTCGAAATAAAATATTTGCAAACAAACCACAACCAAAAAATATATTCAATTACTTCTTTTTAATATCGGTTAAAACTGGCATACATGCTATCATCGAGAGATCATCGTTAGACGACCGACGTGGCGCGGCGGGCGAAGGTCCGCCTGCGACGCAGGAGGTTGCGGGTTCGATTCCCGCCTCGGAACAATTGTGTGTACGATCTGCAGATATTTGTTCCGGGTGTTCTGGTCGTGTTCTATATAAATATAAAAAAAACTATTTATGTAATGTATTGTATTATGTATATCAGTTATCTAGTACCCAACACAAGCTCTGCTTACCATGGGGCTAGATGATGCTGTGTGAATTTGTCCAGCATTATTTATTTATTTATCATCAGCGCGACGACACGCGCAAGAAATAGCAAATTATCAGTAAAAAATAAATATATATGATAAAAATCTACTCGCAATGGAAAACCAATGATTTATTGTTCACGGTTCAAACACTCCGCTCCACCACTACATCTTATCAGTTAAGATAATTATAGTTCACTAGCGGCCCGCCCCGGCTTCGACCGGGTGGATATTTGTATCATAAAAATCTTACGATGAAGATAGAGTAAATGTATCTTTATGCTCGAAAAAGTCTTCATTTTTCGGGTCAATATATCAATAAATAGTATAAAACAAAGTCGCTTCCCGCTGTCTGTCTGTCCCTATGTATGCTTACATCTTTAAAACTACGCAACGGATTGCGGATGCGGTTTTTATAGATAGAGTGATTCAAGGGGAAGGTTTATAAACCATTTGATACATAGATTTCCACGTGGGCGAAGCCGCAGTTCAAAGTCGCTCAGCGAGCTATGGAAAGAGCTATGCTCGGAGTTTCTCTGAAGGATAGGATTCGTAACGAATACATCCGACAGAGAACCAAGGTTATCGATATAGCTCAAAGAATTAGCAAGCTGAAGTGACAGTGGGCCGGCCATATCTCGCGAAGAACCGACGGCCGATGGGGCAAACGTGTTCTTGAGTGGAGACCACGACTCGGTAAACGTAGTGTTGGACGCCCTCCGACCAGGTGGGATGACGACCTGCGAAAGACTGCAGGTAGATGCTGGATGCGGCAAGCTGAAGACAGGGCGCTATGGCGCTCATTGGGGGAGGCCTATGTCCAGCAGTGGACTGCTATAGGCTGATGATGATGATGATGATGAAGCCGCAGGACGCACTCACTAATAACTTTCTACTAATATTTTTTTAAAATCGGTTCAGTAGATCCCGAGATTACCCCCCTACAACCATACAAATTATACCTCTTTATTAGTTTAGTACAGATTATTTACAATCTCACGTTATCCGATAACGGGTAACAGTTGTGTACAGTCTATACTGTTTACAGAGAACGCCCAGATATATAATAATATATAGATGGAGGTTATTTATATACTTTTATTATATATACGTATGTATAATGAAACTAGCTGTTCCTAGCTGCTAGTATATTAATTATTATTATCTAGAAGGAGGTTGAATGGCTCATTTCAGCCTACTTCAAAAAAGTATGAGGTTCTCAATTGAACTGTTGTTTTTTTACCATATAAGTCTAAGCATTAATAAATAAATAAATAATGCTGGACAATTCACACAGCATTATCCAGCCCCATGGTAAGCAGAGCTTGTGTTATGGGTACTAGATAACTGATATACATAATACAATACATTACATAGATAGATATTTTTTATTATACATAGAAAACGACCAGAACACCCGGAACAAATATCTGCAGATCGTGCACACAATTGTTCCGAGGCGGGAATCGAACCCGCAACCTCCTGCGTCGCAGGCGGACCTTCGTCCACCGCGCCACATCGGTCGTCACGAATTAAGTGACGAATAACTCAAAACTTTTTTAAACTAAGTATAATACCCATTTTCATTATTATCGGAATTCGAAGTCGGTTTATAGTTTTTTCAAACACGCCAAAACTTTCTACCCGACCCGGGATTTGAACCTTGGAGCTCTATCACCGCAGTTGAACAAGCTGTCCGCTAGACCAGCCAGGCAGTCGATGGAGTGCCCAGGTACTTCCCACACTAGAACTACTAAACTTTCCCATACATATAGATCTATCACTCAAGACCGTCGCGTCGTCGTATCAAGGGAGATAACCACAAAGTGTTTAAGTGGTATTTATCAACAGTTTGGTTATCAGTAGTATGTACCCACTCAATATTCTGATAGTCATATTGGTTTTGTATATCTCTAATTTAATACCAACATCCGGCCATTTTTTTGCGTTTTTATCGAAAATAGACCTTTGATTTGACCACAATTTCAATATGTGACGATGTGGCCGACGTTGCTTTGACTGCTGAAATCACACGGTATGTGTTTTCTACAAGTGACTAATATGCGTAAATCCACACTAGCGCAGCGGCTGAGAAAATACAGATCTGTGTGACTCAGCACAGCCGTAATATTTTTCGAACGAAACGCATGTGCGGCGCAACACAACCGCTGTGTAGGGCGGCAGCTAGAATTTTTTAGGTTAAAAAAAAGGTCTTTTTTTTATTATAATTTTTTATTACGGCTCTGCTGAGTCACAAAGATGTGTATTTTCTTAGTCGCTGCGCTAGTGTGGATTTTCGCCTAGTTACTTGTAGAAAACTCATACCGTGCGTTTTCAGCACTTCAAAGTGTTAAAGATGTTTCCCAGTAGTAATAGTAAATGCTAGAGTTTGTTTTCGCATAGCACCAGCCTTATTATTGTTCAAGGGATTCCTGTTTGAATAACGTAGAGATAGCTGAGACATGACTGTCGTTGACGCATGCGGGAAAATAACATTATTATACTTGGATTAATAATAATATAATAATATTAACAGTTGTTACACTCACTCTGTGACCGCTTGGGATTTTTGTTTAGTGGGATCAAACCAAACAGCAAATTACGCGGTCAACATATTAACACTTTGAGTGCTGAAAACGCACGGTATGAGATTTCTACAAGTGACTAATCTGCGAAAATCCACACTAGCGCAGCGGCTAAGAAAATACAGATCTTTGTGACTCAGCAGAGCTGTAATATTTTTCGAACGAAACGCATGTGCGGCGCAACACAACCGCTGTGTAGAGCGGCAGCACGAATTTTTTAGGTAAAAAAAAAGATCGCAGTCGTCGAAAAAAAACCGCAGTCAAAGTGTTAATAATAAAACATTTGAAACTATCATGGTTATTAACACTAAAGTCATTTAAAACGGGATATTTACCATGATTTGATTTTTCAGTTATCCAATATTTCGGCACAGTTTCATGCGCCATGATCACGGAATAACTTTATAAACCGATCTACCCTCATTTTTAAAATGAATGTAGATCGGTACGTCTCGTCGCCCATAAAAACTAACTCGCAGTGCCTTCAGTTATTCCGTGATCGGCGCATGCGGCGATGGCGCATGAAACTGTGGCGAAATATTATTTAACTAAAAAATCAAATCATGGTAAATATCCCGTTTTAAATTACTTTAATATATTAATAATATATCCTGTTTTAAATGACTTCAATATACCTATTAATAATATATCCGCGGATTTAAGTAATGATTTCTTTATGAAAAATCAAATTATGGTAAATATCTTTAATATATTCATAATATATCCCGTTTTAAATGACTTTAATATATTAATAATACATATATCCGCCGATTTAAGGAATGATTTTTTTATGAAAAATCAAATTATGGTAAATATCTTTAATATATTCATAATATATCCCGTTTTAAATGACTTTCATATATTAATAATAAATATATCATATAATGATAGTCACATGCCTCCCCCAATGAGCGCCATAGCGCCCTGTCTTCGGCTTGCCGCATCCAGCATCTACCTGCAGTCCTTCGTAGGTTGTCATCCCACCTGGTCGGAGGGCGTCCTACACTACGTTAACCGAGTCGTGGTATCCACTAAAGAACACGTTTGCTCCAGCAGCGGCCGTCGGTTCTTCGCGAGAAATGGCCGGCCCACTGCCACTTTGCACTGCCGTGGACAGGACAGACAGGCCTAAAGAAACTTTGCAGGGAACACTTAGTTTCATCAGGTCCGTCTGCTATTAACTACGGAATCCTAAAAACCTCTAGACATTCTTCGATAGTACGGCCTTTATTCGCTTTACGTTTAAATTGGACTATCGTTACACGTGGTATACACGAAGTCGTTTAGCCTTCAATGAAACCAGAGCGGGCCAATTAATGTCGATATACTATGTAATGTATCACGAGACTTCCGAACCTTAGTTAATATAGTGCCTGCCAGTATCGAGAGGACCGGAGGCTGTTGCTACACACATAGGTACGTTAACACTGTGACTGCGATTTTTTTTCGACGACTGCGATCTTTTTTTTAACCTAAAAAATTCGTGCTGCCGCTCGCGCGCTCTACACAGCGGTTATGTTGCGCCGCACATGCGTTTCGTTCGAAAAATATTACGGCTGTGCTGAGTCACACAGATCTGTATTTTCTCAGCCGCTGCGCTAGTGTGGATTTACGGATATTAGTCACTTGTAGAAAACACATACCGTGTGATTTCAGCAATCAAAGTGTTAAGAGTGTGGTTCGTATAGCTTACTCAGTCATGAAGCTGTAGTAACGCTTATGATCATTAATCTCAGGTAGTTATAATACAGCAATTTATCTTTTATCAATGAACCTAATATTTACCTATTAATGAGGTGTAAATCTTCCCTGGCTTTATAATTATAAGTGATCAATGTATAACCATATCTATACTAATATTATAAAGAGGAAAGGTTTGATTTTTTGTTTGTAATGAATAGGCTCCGAAACTACTGGACCGATTTGAAAAATTCTTTCAGCGTTGTTGGAAAGCTCCACTATCCCCGGTGAACATAGGCTATATTATATTTAAAAAAAAAAAGGGATCCGTAATAAAACCGTGCCAAGCCGGGAAGGTCCGCTAGTATGTAGATATGTTTATTTAGTACCTATGTTAGGCTATATAAAATACAAATTCAAACGGCGACGTTAAAATATACTGTCGATGACAGACAGTCCTCCGTTAATTCAACGCCTATTATTAGATTTTTTTTTTTAAATCAGAAACTGTGCTGCTTGGAAAAAAGTCTTATTTCAAAGCTTTTGATAATTTCAAAGAGGTCTTTGTGAACTTGAGAGAGGCTATATTGGCGATGTTGCCGTGTAAATATTATATTTTAACACTTTGAGTGCTGAAATCACACAGTATGTGTTTTCTACAAGTGACTAATATGCGTAAATCCACACTAGCGCAGCGGCTGAGAAAATACAGATCTTTGTGACTCAGCACAGCCGTAATATTTTTCGAACGAAACGCATGTGCGGCGCAACACAACCGCTGTGTAGAGCGGCAGCACGAATTTTTTAGGTTAAAAAAAAGATCGCAGTCGTCGAAAAAAAATCGCCGTCAAAGTGTTAATGCCCAGGTTAATAAACAAAATGAAAAACCAAGTTAGGTATTAATTAAAGATTTTCCCTATTGTTTAATATTCACTGACATTGATTTGTATTTCAAGGACCTGCCTGTCTGACTGTATAATTTAATTAGAGTACTTACAGAACAGAACAATAAAAAGGTAATTTTGTCTGGGGTCACCCTGTTTCGGTTTAGCGCACATGTTCTGTGACACCTTGCATTGATAATTAAAAAAAAATCACATTGCACATACGATAGTAGAATAAATTGGATAACGTTGAAAGAGAAAGACTTTAGTATCTCATACATAACCGAATGAATTAAATATGTTTAGGTAAGTTGGTTTGATAATAAATTATCTTTGGCGCATAACTAAGAAACCATATTTTTTAGTTTGACGATCGTTGTGGCGCGGTGGGCGAAGGTCCGCCTGCGACGCAGAAGGTTGCGGGTTCGATTCCCGCCTCGGAACAATTGTGTATACTATCTGCAGATATTTTTTCCGGGTGTTCTGGTCGTTTTCTATGTATAATAAAAAATATCTATTTATGTAATGTATTGTATTATGTACTTATATCAGTCATCTAGTACCCATAACACAAGCTCTGCTTAGCTTGGGGCTAGATGATGCTGTGTGAATTGTCCAGCATTATTTATATTTTATTTTTATTTATTTATTTAGTTGCCTATTTATGTATACGAATGTTAAATCTGTGACGTACCCTAGGTAGGTACCTACCTTTATGTGCCTAAGCTATTGTATTAGTAAATGTTTCTTTAAAATCACTTAAAAACAACCTATGCTTATAAAATACACTGAGATAACAAAAACACTTTGTAATTTGTTCTCTATACAAAAACAACGCAAAAATCGTAAAGACAAAACACATTTCTTACAACTTCAACCACAGACAATTCTTACACTTTTTTTCTTTTTAATAACCACAAAAACCATGCAAAAGCTCGCATTCAACCAACACAATCGACTAATTCGATTTTGGAAAGCGAGATTTCGCGGGAACGCGTCACGTTTGAATTTGAATCACGAACGCGGCCGCGCGGCTAGAACGTTCGCGGAAACTGGCTCAATGAGCGAGCGGGCGGAGTAGTGTAGCGACATCGTACATCCCCGTTGGATAAAATATATCGACAAAAGACCTGTTGATCATCGACTCAACGATTATGCCGGGTTTTCACTATACGAGTACTCTCGGACCGAGTGCGCTCGTACGAGCTAGATCGTGTAGTGGACAAAAAATTGAAGTGAACTGTGTAAAATAATTTTACGTGATAATAATTTATAGTATAAAATATGTCATGTCTAAGTGCTTATTTTGTGAGCCTAAAGAAATAAATGCTATTAACTTTGACTTTTATATATGAGTTAACTCTGAATTAGGTTGACACGTTACGAGTTCATCAGCGTCAAAGTAGCATTTAATTTTGTCTGCGTTCGCATCAAGATACGACCACTTTTTCTTGCTTGACGCCATTTTATTTTCATATAATAATCCGAGTGAACCTATAAAAAGAGAACCGGGTCCGATTCCCTCTGATCGGATGCCGCTATCCGAGTGCGCTCGGATCACGTGTTTACACGCTACGAGTAGTAATCCGACACACTCGGTCCGAGTATACTCGTATAGTGAAAACCCGGCTTTACTATACGACAATTCAGTATTTTACGTTTATCGCGAGACGCGTGCAAAACGCTTATTTATACAGTAACATTAATTGATAAAGAGACAAGAACATCATTGAGGGTTTATTATTTATTTACGTGGATAAATTACGTGTGCAAAGCGATTGGGAATGAATCAAGTATTATGGTATGGGCTGAGTCTTTAATGGATTAAGTGATTGTGAACTCTATTTACATTTAAATATTTAATGTAAAGAGCAAGAAATTATCGTTCAATGCACGTTATGTCTATAAGTGGCATTATCTTAAAACGCAGATATGATAAAGCATTTTACTCACAAGTTTATCCTCTTTTTGCAGGCATTTGATAAGCAGGCAATTCAAAGATTATTGTTTTATTATCTTTGTTATTTGTGAATATCGAGATTTTAAAATATCTTGCCTTATTTTGTTCTATAGCTAAACGTGAGCTGAAAATATTGAGCGCAATATAATTCTCTACCAGTTATAAATAAATATAATAAATAATAAATACAGTTTGAAAAAACAACAAACAAGTATACTTTTGTTTTTCTAACATACACTAAATTGATAACAAAAGGAAAACTTTGTTTACTCATGAATCTAAGTAAGGATGATCTCTGGAATTACTGGTTTAATTTTAAATATTTTCGCTGAAATATAATGCAATATTATCCATAGGTGGTATTCGTGAAAATCTGTAATTTGCTCTCTGATGCTATTACTGAAATTGATTAGGTAAGTTAGTTTAAACCATTGATTTTCCAATAAATGAAATAAATAAATAAATAGGCTATGTTGTACACAGGTACCCAGTAAGCGAAGCCGAGAGCAAAAGCTCAAAACCAAAAACTTGCAAAATGTTTAATGTCGTATTAAACATTTTACAAGTTTTTTGGTTTAGTTAACCAACCAACACTCAACTACATAATACAATATAACCATCTTAATTCTTTAAAAAACTTCTGAAAATATCAAGCTTTCTTCATCCATATAAATAAAATTTAATAGCCATTAAAATCATCGATAAATTTAATCGACACGCGCCCCACCCTATAGCGATTACCGAGCTTAGATCACTAGGTATATCCCACCAGCAATCGTAAACAAGTAAATAGCACCTTAATACTGGTACATAGAGTTTAAATTCCTCAAAACATGTACATTCGCTTAAGAATTTGTATGAAATACCTACAGGATTTTACGGATATCCTTCAAGAGTACCTTAGATCGATCAAAGTACATAATGTTATAGATCGTTATCTATGTATAATATAAAATATCTACCTATGTATTGTATTATGTATAGTCATCTAGTAGGTAAGGTACCCATAACACAAGCTCTGCTTAGCTTGGGGCTAGATGATGCTGTGTGGATTGTCCAACATGTACATATTTTAATTATTGCAGATGACATCGTTTTCATTTTCAACTTTAAGTTGTTTACCCGTGACCACGACAGTGTGTAAACCTGTTGAAACGTCGCGTCGTGAAATATAGGTACCTTGAGATGACAGTTCACTTCACTAGAAAAAACATTTACAAAGTGTAGTTCGAGTGAAGGGATATTTTACGAAGCATACTGAAACACGCATCGTTGACGTTGGTCAGACAGCCGGAAGCCTGAAGTGGAACTGGGCCGGACACGTCTGCCGTATGTCTAGCGACTTGTGGGCAAAGGCCACGACAGAGTAGAGAAAATCTGGTTTTGAATATGCCACTTCATAAAACCAGTTTCAACGACACATCCTTCTCCGTCCAGGCCATAAGGTTGTGGAATGCACTACCAGGGTCCATTAGAAAAACTATATCCTTGTCTGTTTTTAAAGCTCACGTCAAGGAGTTTTTCCTGCCAAAAGAATGAATATTCGTACTATTTATTTATTTATTTATGTATTTAAGTAGTGTATTATTTATTTTGGAATTTGTAATATTTATTATTTGTTTTTTAGTATTCTTATTTAGATAACCTGTGGTACACCCCCTGCCTTTTCTTAAATTCATATAATTATTTCCATCCAAAGGTTGCCTGGAAGAGATCGCTTCTAAGCGATAAGGCCGCCCATTTTACCTGTCGCATATAATGTATTTTTGTAATGATTAATTTTTGTATTGGATTGTATTGTATTGAGTGGAGCCCACCCCAACGCTAAGAGGCGACGTGGAAGGCCCAGGATGAGATGGCGCGACGAGCTCGAGGTACAACTTCCATCATGGCCTGTTGCAGCGTTGGGTCGCGAGGAGTGGAAGAGAACATGGAGGCCTTTGCCCAGCAGTGGGACAATAATGGCTTAAAATAATAAATAAGCATACTGAAACGCATTTGGAGTTTGAGTAGAGGTTGTATCGTGGTCGATACTAAAGATATGGTGGTCGACTCTTGAGTAGAGGTTGAATCGTGGTCGATACTAAAGATATGGTGGTCGACTCTTGAGTAGAGGTTGAATCGTGGTCGATATTAAAGATATGGTGGTCGACTCTTGAGTAGGGGTTGAATCGTGGTCGATACTAAAGATATGGTGGTCGACTCTTGAGTAGAGGTTGAGTTGTGGTCGATACTAAAGATATGGTGGTCGACTCTTGAGTAGAGGTTGAGTCGTGGTCGATACTAAAGATATGGTGGTCGACTCTTGAGTAGAGGTTGAGTCGTGGTCGATACTAAAGATATGGTGGTCGACTCCAGCACCCACGAGCTGTAGCGAATAAAATTACAAAATAGCTGATAAATTTTATAATTTAGGTCGTTTTGATAATCTAAAGATTAAAGCAGTACAAATAATTTTCAAGTGTTTGTTAAGCGATAAGCAGAATGTCCTGTCAATCTATCTATCAATATATTTTGTGAAATGTGTATCTATACTAATATTATAAAGGTAAAGGTTTGATTCTTTGTTTGTTTGTTTGTATGTTTGTTTGTTTGTAACGAATAGGCTCCGAAACTACTGGACCAATTTGAAAACTTCTATCACCACCGTTAGGAAGCCTAAATATCCGTGGTGAACATAGGCTATATTATATTTTCAAAAAAGTAAGGGATCCTTACTAAAACTCCAATAATGTAGCCAAAGGTTCTAATACCCGTGCGAAGCCGGGACGGTCCGCTAGTAAAACTATATGTTTGTATTATTGTAATTTAGGTATTATGGTATGTAGTGTAGGTATTTGTTTTATTTTGTTTATCTATATATTTATTAAAGTACCAACGTCTATTTTGTCCCTTCATGTCTAGTCCATCCTAAGGATGCCTGGAGGAGATCGCTCTCAGCGATAAGGCCGCCCTTTATACTTCATTTTTTTCTATTGTTTATTCCTGTATTGTTTTTTGTTTTGTGTGAGATAATAGAGTGTTTTCTATCTATAATAATAATAAAAAAGTTGCCCGCTGTTTCCCCCATATTACCCAGTTCATTCATCAATCACCATGACTTTCATTTCCCTTTGCATTAGTCTCTACACCTGGCGGATATCAATTTCGGGTGTATCACATTGTGCACCCGCGGATGATACCCGCTATGTGTAGCCATCGCCTTTAGATTAACTTCTCAAAGGGCCTCTGTGCTGTTGGCTTCGGCCCCACGCAAGCCTTCCAAAGGACCGGGTCACTTTATGGCCCGAGGTCATGGAAATAGAATAAATTCTATTAAAAACTAGCGCCCCGTCCCGGCTTCGCCCGGGTGGTCATTTGTTTCAGGCAATTCTTAATTTCTTTTTTCTTTTTTCTCTCCGTGAGAACCATCCTCGTACTTCAAGGAATATTCTAAATTGTTTCAGCTGCTCTCGAGATTTGCGCTTAGCAACACATTCAGTGACTCATTTCATTTTACAGAAGATGAGAATGAGAAACACATAATATTAATAATAAATGCTGGTCAATCTACACGGCATCATCTAGCCCCAAGCTAAGAAGAGCCTGTGAATGGTCTGTTACGATGGTAGAAAGACCGACAGTATTTTTAAAACCTACATCACAGAACCTACAACGATCTTCATCATCATCAACCTATGTTAGTCCACTGGACATAGGACTCCCCCAATGAGCGCCATAGCTGCCCTGTCTTCAGCTTGACGCATCCAGCATCTACCTGCAGTCTTTCGCAGGTCGTCATCCCACAATGATCTTATCCATCCAAATTGTTAATGTTCTTTTTTTAATCATTGTTAATATTATCAATATTTTATTTTGTTTATATATCTATCTACAGCTAAGTACCTATTACATTAATTTGTATATTCTGTGTAGATAACTTTTCCTTTGTTTTTCCGCAAGAGCAATGATCCTTTCATTTTATATCTGCAAACTTTACATATTGCTATGAAATTAATTTCAGGGGCCCGTGTACTTATTTACAAACGAAACTCCGAGCCCAATGCTAAGCGTAGGCGTAACCGGGTGATGATCTTTCCATGAGACACTCGTCATTAACCTATAATAATCCATTGCTGGACATAGGCCTCCCCTTATGAGAGCCATAGCGCCCTGTCTTCAGCTTGTCGCATCCAGCATCTACGAGTAACTGCAGTCTTTCGTAAGTCGTCATCCCTTGCCGGAGGGCGTCCTACACTACATTTGCCGAGCCGCGGTCTCCACTCCACTCAAGAACACCTTTACCCGAGTGTTGTTTTGATATATGGCCGGCCCACTGCCACTTCAGCTTACTCTTAGAGCTATGTCGATAACTTTGGCTCTCTATTGGGTGTATTCGTTACGAATCCTATCCTTCAGAGAGACCCCGAGCATAGCTCTTTCCATAACTCGCTGACTTTGAACTGGCGGACCAGCCCTACCGTGTCCACGTCTCAGCTCCGTAGGTCATAACGGGTAGGACGCACTGGTTGAAAACTTTCGTTTTCAAGCATCGCAGTATGGATGACGAGAAGACTCGGTGTAGTTTTCTAACCGCTGCTGTCCAGCCTAGCTGGATCATAAATAATATACTAATTAAAGTTTTTTTTTTTTCATAAAAGTACATGAATTATTCTAAGTTAAAGAGTTTGAAATCCGCCTGCGATGCAGGATGATTCGACTCACTCTAACTCGAATTACTTAAAATTTATATCTTTTTGATTTTTATATGTTTTATAGGTAAACATTCACAATGGAAACACATCTATATATATAAAAGAAAGTCGTGTTTGTTACAACACTTATAACTCGAGAACGGCTGGACCGATTTAGCTGAAAATTGGTGGAGAGGTAGCTTAGAACCAGGAGTCTAACATAGGATACTTTTTATCATTTAAACAATTTGACACATAGATTTCCACGGGGGCGAAGCCGCGGGGAGCAGCTAGTTATTAATAATAATAAATACCCGTGCAAAGCTGGATTACTAAATATTCTTCATTCTAATAATTTCTATAACGTATGATTGTAGTGTCTTTTTATTTAGTAAGATTTTTTTAGGTAATATATTTATTTATTATTCATACATAGTAGTTACTTTTTTTTTTTTTTTTTTTTTAATCATATTTATTTTAAGGACTTTTACTTCGTAATGTATGCCAGTCCTATCATAACCTAAACTTATAACTAACAAACAAAACAATAGATACAGCAAAATAAAAACATATAAATTGTGGCTATTTTTAAAGGGAGTCACTGATGCATAAAAATGTTGAATAATGAGACAGCCGCTGCTGAATCTGATTCCGCTAAAATGTTAATAAATGTACCTAAATCAAATCTATTTAAATTACGTTCAATCATCAGTGCCTCCCTTCGATCTTTGAATTTAACGCAATCCATCAATATGTGGTGCACATCATCTAGGACTCCGCAAACATCACAGTTTGGGGAGTCCGTTTTTCTCATAAGGAACCCAAATTTCTTTGATGGATAATGACCAGATCGTAACCTGTGAGCGATGACAATAACAGTTCTACTTATCTTACCTCTAACAAACCATGGCATACAATAGTAGTTACTTTGGAACACAAAACTTTAGGGGTCGCATAGATTGACTAAATAAATAAATAATGCTTTTTGATTTGTTTTTTTTTTATAGTTATGTCTGCCAATTGGCGATGACTCGAGCAATATAGGTATACCTTTACCGTACATGCAGTGTCAGTCAATTTTGGCCTTATCATTAGTGGAGTAGAACTAGGTACTGATAAAGGGGCATTGACCCCAATAAGGCAATAAGTAATGTAATTTGTAAATTGGTCAACATTGTATGTGAAGGACATTTTGTTATTTGAAGTGTCATTTAAAACGGGATATTTACCATGATTAAAATGAGATTTTTGAGTTTTCCAATATTATATTTACGTGATCACGGCGCATGAAACTGTGCCGAAATATTAGAAAAATCAAAAATCAAATCATGGTAAATATCCTGTTTAAATGACTTTTGTGTTAATTACCATGATTTTTATTTCAAGTATATTGCTTATTTCGCCATATTGTGAGACTGAAGGTGAAGTGATGGCGTAGCGGGCAAGGTTTCTGCGAAATATTTGTTCGATGTGTAGAGATATCTGTGCGATGTGAAGATATTTGTGCGATGTGTAGATATTTGTGCGCTGTGAAGATATTTGTGCGATGTGTAGATATTTGTGCGCTGTGAAGATATTTGTGCGATGTGTAGATATTTGTGCGCTGTGAAGATATTTGTGCGATGTGTAGATATTTGTGCGATGTGTAGATATTTGTGCGCTGTGAAGATATTTGTGCGATGTGAAGATATTTGTGCGATGTGTAGATATTTGTGCGATGTGTAGATATTTGTGCGCTGTGAAGATATTTGTGCGATGTGTAGATATTTAATATAATAATAATATTCGTTTATTTCAGGCAAAAAACCCATATCACAAAAAATACAATTACAATTTTAAAAATACGCACAAATAAAAATTAAAATACTTAAAACAAAAGATATCACGACGCTGTCGCACGTCATTTTCTGTTTCCCTCCATATGTAGGGAAATCCAGTGCATGTATATGGGGTTATTGTAGACCTGGTCAGAGACAGCCTTCAAAATGCTATTTTTGGAGCGGACCAACCTACCCCAGAAAGCTGCGACGCGAGAGCGGACGATGGCGAAGAAGTCGGGCACTCCCGCTTCGGAGAACATGCTCGAAGCACTGCAGCATCTCGGTAACCTCATCAGTGCCCGATACGCGTCATTGTACTGGACTCTGATGGTATTTATGGCCTTCCTGGTGAAATTTGACCATAGCTGGCATGTGTACATGCCCAGACAATACGCACGGAACAGGGTGTTCTTGACGTCCGTGCTGCAGTTCGTGAAGCGGCGTGCAAGCATGTTACTCCTCACCGCGAGCGACCTTCGTTCCCGCTCGATGTCCTCGTCATCCCTCAGCGTTCCTGTCAGCAGGTGCCCTAGGTACCTGAACCGCTCTACAACCTTAATTGTAGAGCCGCTCAACCGAACCTCAGGAATCTTATCCGGACCTCGACCCGACCTAAATACCATCATTTCGGTTTTCAGTACATTGTATTTTAACCCGTGACCAATAGCATATTGCTCACAGATTAATAACAGCTTCCTTAACCCTTTAATCGAGGGGCTGAGAAGCACCATATCATCGGCATAACTCAGGTTATTTACGCATACGTTGCCTAAATAACAGCCAGTGCCGGAGCTCCTCAGCTCCTTAATCAAGCCATTGATGTACAGGTTAAAAAGGTCAGTCGAGGTCAATCCCCCTTGGCGAACACCGCATTCTAGTATGTACTCGCTAGAAGTCGTGTCACCCCATCTTACACAGTTAGTTTGGTTTCCGTACCAGTACTTTAACAGATTGACCACGTGAATAGGCACATTAGCAGCTGTTAATTTGTCCCATAAGATGTCATAGCTCACGAGGTCAAAATCACGGCTAAGATCTAGAAAGCAAGCGTATACGGAGGTGTTCTGTGAGGTGTAGTAATTCACCGTGCTTTTAAGGCTCATTATGGCCGAATCCGTCGAAAGACCTGGACGAAAACCAAACTGTGCGTCTTCAATGCTCAAATTCTCCTGCAGCCTAGGGCAGATTAGTCGCTCCAATACCTTTCCTATAATAGTTCCCAACGATATAGGGCGGTAGTTAGTTGACGAGCTGAGATCGCCCGTTTTATTTTTCACCACGGGAACTACAGTAGTTTTCATCAAACCAGACGGAAGGTAACTATATTTATAACACATGTTGTAGAAATGACACAGATGCTCAATTAGTTTATCGCTACCGTACAGAATGTGCTCGATGCTGAGACCGTCGTGGCCAGGTGACTTGCCACGTTTCATAGATCTTACGGCCTTTCTCACGTCTTCCTGAGAAAACATGCAAGGGTTATCACACAGTACGGTTTCAGCAGCGGGCACACTCTCCACTGGTTGCGGGCTAATTTTAAACTTTTTCGCAAAAACTTCAGCTATTAACTTAGGTTCCTGCAAGCCATCAATAGATAATGGTACATTGTGTTTATAATTTAGTTTTTTAGTCGCATTCCAAAACTTACCAAAATTCTTTTCCCTTCTATGAGTAGCTAAAATATTCATTTTTATCTTGTCTTCATTCTTTTGGCACCATTTTAATTTATTCTTAAATTCAGACCGAGATTTACACATTTCACTAAATAAGTTACCTTCCGACGGCCTGCCGGCCAGTAGCCAGCAGTTAAAATGTAACCTTGCGTTTTGGTGGCTGTCCCTGACGTGGTAGTTCCATCCTATGACTTTTTGCCTATTTTTATAACTATTTACCATACGTGCGTGCCTAATAGAGGCAGTTTGTAAAACATTTATAATATTATAATAATATTCATCTAATAATTTAAAATAGTCTTTGAAATGTAAACATACTAAAATTGTATCACAGTCACAAATAGAGTTGAAATTATTTTTAAAATTAAAGTTAAGATTTTCATAGCAATATTTACTATAGCCGCGCCTTTGCGCTTCCTCTCTATCTCCCCATCTGATATTTTTCAACGCGTCACAGCTGCCGAAGGTGGTTGAACCTACTGCTACGCCTGCTATGTCGCACACAATACGCAGAGGGTAATGGTCCGACCATGTAACGTCATAGATGACACTCGCCGATACAATAGTATCCCATGCAGCTTTAGTGGTCAGACAGTGGTCCAACCACCTTCGACAACCGTGCGCTTCACTCTGAAAGGTAAAAGTGTCCGAAGAACCTCCGAGGAGGTTAATGTCCGCACATTCCCACAGAAGATCGCTACAGAAACGTTCAAGTTCCACACCAAAACTAGCAGAAGGATGGGCGTTAAAATCGCCAAGTACATAGGCCACTTGCACTTCACTTTCCTCTATGATCGCACTAACTTGGGCTAAACAGTCCGTAAATTCTGTCAAATTATCCGATTTATCTACTGGCATATAGACATTTATCACTAACATATGGCCCGACCCTACAGAGATTTTTAGATATTTGTGCGATGTGTAGATATTTGTGCGATGTGTAGATATTTGTGCGTTGTGTAGATATTTGTGCGATGTGTAGATATTTGTGCGTTGTGTAGATATTTGTGCGATGTGTAGATATTTGTGCGTTGTGTAGATATTTGTGCGATGTGTAGATATTTGTGCGTTGTGTAGATATTTGTGCGATGTGTAGATATTTGTGCGTTGTGTAGATATTTGTGCGATGTGTAGATATTTGTGCGTTGTGTAGATATTTGTGCGATGTGTAGATATATGTGCGTTGTGTAGATATTTGTGCGATGTGTAGATATTTGTGCGCTGTGAAGATATTTGTGCAATGTGTAGATATATGTGCGTTGTGTAGATATTTGTGCGTTGTGTAGATATTTGTGCGATGTGTAGATATTTGTGCGTTGTGTAGATATTTGTGCGATGTGTAGATATTTGTTCGTTGTGTAGATATTTGTGCGATGTGTATATATTTGTGCGATGTGTAGATATTTGTGCGTTGTGTAGATATTTGTTCCCGGCCTGGGTGTTTATAGGTGCCATAAAAAATCTAACTATTGTATTACGGTGCACGGAATCCGGAACCGATAACTCAAGCTGTGCTTGCTGCGGGGCTAGATGATGCTGTGTGGATTAGATTTTCCAAAGATCCAACCAATTCAACTAACAAATTGGTGTTAAAGTGTAGACTCAACACCTGTTTGTCGCAATGGATTACTTCTTAACTGTGGTCTGTCTATGCCTTTCTAAAGACCTTGAAGCAGCTGTTCACCGAAGGTTGCCAACATAACTCCAGCATCCGTTGGTCGGTGCTATGCATCGACATCTTAGTGAGATGTCGATGGTGCTATGCCAGTAGAAAAATAACACCGGGTCAAGATTTCAACTTCTAGTTCGACGCTCATTCAAAATATAGCTTTACAATAATTTGGTGTTTAAAAAAACTTATAAACCGACTTCGAATTCCTAAATAATTAATATGAGTTTAAAACTTAGTTATAAAAAAATAATCATCGAAATCGGTCGGCGTGCTATTGAGTTATTCTTCCATTTGTCGCGCACATACTTAATGCTAATTTAAGACTTTATAGTTTTCTTATGGATGTCATTGTCAGAACTGGACCAAATTGAAATTGGACCCCCGGATGCAAAAACTCCGTGGCTACCTCTGCCCCGGGAACTCCTAGAGTCGCCCGAAGCCATCACCCAGGATGATCAGAACAGCCAACAGGCTAATGAACAGCTCTTGAGAAGCCTGCAAGGCTCTCATAGCGACAGCACATGACTTGAGGAAAGCTTTCCTCGACGTAGAAACCGGAAGAAAGAACTCTGAACTCTAGTTCGATTCCTGCCCGCATTCAACAACGTAGACAACGTTGAGTCGAATGTTGATGACCACCTGATGATGAAATGGGACCACACGGGAAGCACCAGCTAAATAAATAAATAAATATGCTCAATTACTATTGAGCATATTTATTTGTTGTACCAAAACCTGCCGAAAGCCATGGAAATGGCATACTAGTTATTGAAACGAAATCTATACATTAAGTAGTTATCATGTATAGATTGTATGTACATTAGTCAACATCTCAATATATATAATAATAAAAAATATATCTCAATAAATAAATAAATATGTTAAACAACTTACATCTCCGTTTTGTCCAGCATTTCCGTTGTCTCGTCTGAAACAGAATTATTAGAATAAATAAAATAAATAAATAATAAGAAGAGATATCATATCTCATTATATGATATCTCTTCGCGTTTATAATTTTTTTTTTTATAATGCTGGATAATTCATACAGCGTTATCTAGCCCCATGGTAAGCAGAGCTTGTGTTATGGGTACTAGATAACTGATATACATAATACAATACATTACATAGATAGTTTTTTTTTTATTATATATAGAAAACGACCAGAACACCCGGGACAAATATCTGCAGATCGTACACACAATTGTTCCGAGGCGGGAATCGAACCCGCAACCTCCTGCGTCGCAGGCGGACCTTCGCCCACCGCGCCACATCGGTCGTCTATTAGTAGGATTAATCGCGTACTTTTTTTTATTCCAACTTAACGTGGGGGCGTTTTCATCGCGATATGATACAGCGGTCGTGGGCACAGGGCGACAAAAGGTACGCGATAATTTAATCATTAATATGTTAACAAATCGCGTAAGTTTAAAAAGTTCTATAACAACGATTATTATTATTTATTTATCTATCATATAACATAATATCTTCACTTCATAGTATAAAACAAAGTCACTTCCTGCTGTCTGTCTGTCCCTATGTATGCTTAGATTTTTAAAACTACGAAACGGTTTTTTTAATAGATAGAGTGATTCAAGAGGAAGGTTTCTTAACCTAGTTGTAGCTAGTTTTATCTATACTAATTTTATAAAGGTTTGATTTTTTGTAATGAATAGGCTCCGAAACTACTGGACCGATTTGAAAAAAAAAACACCGTTGGGAAGCTACACTATCCCCGGTGAACATAGCCTATATTATATTTTCGAAAAAGTTAGGCATCCCTACTAAAACCGTGCGCAGCCGGGAAGGTCCGCTAGTGTTATATAATATTTGTTATAACTATAACTCACTTATCAGGGCCATCTTGTGCATCAGTCCGCTACTTAAAGCCTAGTCTTGCATATGTAGTTTATCTGAAGAGCTCTGACCTGAAACAACAGTACAATTAATTTTATTTTATTTATTAAACACAAAACACATTACAATGGTATCTAAAATAATCATACAATAGTAGATTATTTTACAAGGGACTAAACCATCCCATTACTTATATACGAGGTCTTGTCATCCTCCCTCGCTACGCTCGGGAGGATGACAAGACCGAGTTATAATGGGTGGTTTTGGCCCGAGTAAAACACTCTACTTTTCACTTCGATTGCGAGAAAATGAATGAAGAAAATTCTAGAGATTTAGCGCCAATACCATCTTTTATTTAAAATCTCTATTTAACCCGCAAGATTAATTTATTCTTCTTTAACAATTGTGTGTATGATCTGCAGATATTTGTTCCGGGTGTTCTGGTTGTAAAAATATCTATCTATGTAATGTATTGTATTATGTATATCAGTTATCTAGTGCCCATAACACAAGCTCTGCTTACCATGCGGCTAGATAATGCTGTGTGAATTGACCAGCATTATTTATTTATAGTACCTACAGAGTCTGGCTAACAAATGTTGAGTCTGGAGATATTAGTAAATGTCTTTTTAAAAACAAACATACATTTTACAAAACAAAATTATGATTTGGTTTAGGTACTGCTCTCAGTATATTCATTATTTTTTTTTTATTTAGCCTGTTTCGTCCCACTGCTGGGCAAAGGCCTCCCCCAAATCTTTCCACTCATTCATTAATATTATCTATACTAATATTATAAAGAGGAAAGGCTAGATTTTTGGTTTGTTTGTAATGAATAGGCTCCGAAACTACTAGACCGATTTGAAAAATTCTTTCAGAATTGGGAAGCTACACTATCCCCGGTGAACATAGGCTATATTATAGTTAAAAAAAGATAGGAGTCCATACTAAAACCATGCGAAGCCAGGAAGGTCCGCTAGTATTTACTAAAAAGAAGTAAGAATTATCTGAACTTCTATCTACAATCTCTTGTATTTCCTTCCTACACAAAATACTTTTGTTATAAATAATATATTTAAATGATTTAAGTAATATGTGCCCAGCAGTGGAACGAAACAGGCTAAATAATATAATATAAATAAAAAAGTAATATGTATAATAGTAGAGTAGATTATACATCAAGTGTATGAAGATGTACCTACAATGGAATAAATGAATTGAATTGAATTAGAAGTGGTATAGAACTGCAGGCACCTGTCTTCTATAACACAAGTGCACTTCTATAGCACAACATATTATCTAGTCCAGAACTAACCTATACTTCTTGACTAGATAATACTGTGTAGGAAAGTCAAAAATAATATTCTTTTGATTCAAAATTTCTAACACGAACTACTGTATAAAACAATAAAAGGTGCAAGTAAAGTAGGTATCTATGTATTGGTATATCAAAAATTAGAAAACATTTGCTTGATTTAATGTTTAGAAATTTTATTTGATGCTGTGAGAGTTGTTTAGCATTATTTATTATTCTGTGAGTAGTTATTGTTAGTGTGCTAGATATTTATTGAACATTGGAACATCTGTTGAACAATTAGTCATGCTTATACACAACAAAGATGGGTCTACTTATATAAGAATGTATTAATGTTAATTATATTCCTTTTCTTTGTTAAGGTACATCATCTCATGTTTTTAAGGATGATAATTAATTATGTAAAGAGCAGTTTGATATATGTTACAGTTTATCTATTTGTAGTGAAAGTAAATTGAACAGTTTCAAATTTTCTTAAAAAGTTTCAGTAATTTTAATTTACCGTTCGAGTGCAAGGATATCGTATAATTTACAATCAAATGTACTCACATATAGCTAATGGTGTTGTAAAATACTGTTGACCTTTTATTATCGCAGGAAACTCGAACACAATAGCGAAATTTCAATAATAACAACAATTCAAGTCACGGTCACAAACATGCACATTTTCACTCACATAGCAACCATTTTTCATCCGGATAACGATTGGGGATAGATAAAACTAAGCGTCTGAGTTGAAAAGATGTGAGAAAGATATGCTATCGCTAATATTTGATACACAAAACTAATTTTAATCCCCGTACAAAACGGGGTCACAGTTTTCTATCACATTTCAATACAATATTTTGACATCTACACTTTTGACAATCATCGCCTCCTTTTTGCTACCAACTGTCAGTCTATGTGAAAGGTTCGTTCAGAAACAGAAGCTCTTCATCGATTTCGTTCGTCCAATTAAAACTAGTTTCATGAGACGCTATAGCCATCTAGAGATGAGTTGCTGAACTTTTATTAAATTAAATCATTTCATCAATTAAAATTGTTCATAATTTAACAGAAAGATGGCAATGCGAAAACATGAAGTAGTGATATCTCACTAAAGTCAATTCTACCTCAGTGATTTGAAGGAACAAAGTTGATTAAAATGTTTTTATTTAATATGAATAATTTGTATTTTTATTTCTTTGCAAAAGCATCTTTAAGGGCGCTGGCGCCAGCTCCGAGGGCCTGGCTGAAACTTTCCTGCGCAGCCGACAACAGCTTCGGACCTGAAAATATAGAAAACTGGAATATTATTGTTATTATAATAGGTAGAGTTGTTTTCTATGTATGTATAAAAATCTATTTATGTAGTGCATTGTATTATGTATATCAGTTATCTGGTACCATAACACAAGCTCTGCTTAGCTCGACCAGATAATGGTGTGTGAATTGTCCAACATTATTTATTATATTTTATTTATTACTAGTTGCGCCCGTGGCTTCGCCCGCGAGGGAATCTATGTTTCCAATGCTCTGTCGCATTAGACTTGCTCATCAAGGTAACACAGCTAAAGGCTCGTCGGGTCTTATATGATCTGATCCTATTTTGAGGGCAATTCCTTCTTGATAAAACTCTCTATTAAATATAACATGTAAACTACTCTAATAAAACACGTAAAATCAATAATTATAAACTACTGAAGCATTATAATTGTCTTTTTATTTGAATTACCTTCAGCAGTCAGCGACTTGAAGGCCTCTTCAACATTTTTCTTCTGTTCCTCTGCTAGTTTAGTGACCGCGCTCTTGAAGCTGCTGTACTCGATATTGGATTTATCCTTCACGTCTGCGAACAAGGCCCGGGCTTTTCCTTCGGCTTCCTTTGAATCATCTATTATTTTAGCTGAAAATAGATGACAAATCTATTCCTTTGGATTTTATACAAAACTTAACCAAACACCGAGCTACCACAGAGGGCGCTGTTTTCGCACTTTTGATCGTGGAATAAAGAGACGATTTTGTATGAACAATCTCAATAGTTCTCGAGAAATTGGGTTTTACATACACTCTTTCATCCACTGGACTAGATTATCAACTGTATTCTTTTGATTTTTCTTTAATTTCTCGAATGCCGCTTCCATTGTTGATAAACGCACTATAATAAGCTACACAAAAAACTAGAAAATAAACAATTTAGTAGGTATACATTGAAGGAACTAATCTCTAATATTCGATGAGGAAATCTAGAGGGCTATTCAACATTTAATATAGTTGAAAAGATTGTAAACCTACTTGTTTTATAAGCGATTATAACACGAAAACTTACAAAAATCTTTCGACCACTGCCATCTTGTATCGAGTAGCAGAACTAATTATTGAGTCACGTCTTTACGTACAAGATAATGCTTACCTACTTAAGATTTTCATCTCGTTTTTTTCTTGATTATTTATCAGAGTTTATTTCGTAGCATTTTTCAAAGCTTGTGCCGCGGCCGAGGCTGCCTCGGAGGCTGCATTGGCGCCGCTGGCCAACGCCGAGCCAGCTGCCTCAAGAAACCTGGGGACTGAAGAATGTCACGTGTTGCTGAGCAAGTCTTAATGAAATTTGACAAATATGTAGGTAGACGGTAGCTCACGGACGGATATAGGCTACTTTCATCCGGTGAAGCGTGTGCGAAGCCGTGCGCAAAAGCTAGATTTTATTTCTTTATGTTACATATAAAGGGCTTTATCGCATACGCGATTATAAAAAAGCTAGTTAGCTATAGGTTACTTAATTTTAATGTAGGTATAAAAGTTATAATATTATTGTATTATACTACTATTAATAATCATCGTCATATCGGCCATATCTCGTGAAGAACCGACGGCCGCTGGGGCAAACGTGTTCTTGAGTGGAGACCACGACTCGGTAAACGTAGTGTATAACGCCCTCCGACCAGGTGGAATGACGATCTGCGAAAGACTGCAGGTAGATGCTGGATGTGTCAAGCTGAAGACAGGGCGCTATGGCGCTCATTGGGGGAGGCCTATGTCCAGCAGTGGACTAATATAGGCCTATAATGATGATGATGGTACTACTATTCTAATTTAAAGAGACCTTAAATGTATTCTATTACAGAAAATTGTAGTTTTCGTATATTGACTAGTCAATGAAGGTACCTACCCTTATGTTGTGCACTTTTATATATTTGATTTATGGGAATAAAGAAATATGAATCTAATCTACATGTTTATTTGATGAGTTTTTTTTAAAGTTTTTGTTCGTTTAACACTTTGAGTGCTGAAAACGCACGGTATGAGTTTTCTACAAGTGACTAATCTGCGAAAATCCACACTAGCGCAGCGGCTGAGAAAATACATTTCTTTGTGACTCAGCAGAGCTGTAATATTTTTCGAACGAAACGCATGTGCGGCGCAACACAACCGCTGTGTAGAGCGGCAGAACGAATTTTTTAGGTAAAAAAAAAGATTGCAGTCGTCGAAAAAAAACCGCAGTCAAAGTGTACTAAGTTCTTATAAACTGCGATGAAAATAAGAGTACATAATGCTGAGCCAACCCTTATTTCAGCGCAGGGTCATGGAGGCAGCCTTAATTTCTTAATATCACCTATTTGTGTCACTCACACCCATGATAAACTACTTTATGTGCCGTTTGTTATTCTATGCCTGTATTTTGTTATCATCATCATCATCATCATCAGCCTATAGTAGTCCACTGCTGAACATAGGCCTCCTCAATGAGCGCCATAGCGCCTTGTCTTCAGCTTGACGCATCCAGCATCTACCTGCAGTTTTTCGCAGATCGTCATCTCACATTATAGAATCAAATTCAAAGTGAGATTCTACTGTATGAAGAAAGAGCCATGGTGTAACCTGCGATAATAGCGGTACACAAATCTTTAGACAGCAAATTAAATGATAAAGTAAAGAGCATCATTTTGTCGGTCGGAGGGCGTCCTACACTACGTTTACGTCGTGGTCTCCACTCAAGAACACGTTTACCCCAGCGGCCGTCGGTTCTTCGCGAGATATTGTACCTGTATTTTGTACCTGTGTCCAAAAAATGCTTATTCTATTCTATTCTAAGTGTGCAATAAAGTAACCAAAGTTATCGACATAGCTCTAAGAATTAGCAAGCTGAAGTGGCAGTGGGCCGCCCATATCTCACGACTCTGTAAACGTGGTGTAGGACGCCCTCCACCGGTGGGATGACGACCTGCGAAGGAATGCAGGTAGCTGCTGGATGCGGCAAGCTGAAGACAGGGCGCTATGTCGCTCGAGCACGAAGGCCTATGTCCAGCAGTGGACTATAATAGGTTGATGATGAATAAAGTATTATCTATCTAGCTACATTGTATAGTACCAACCTTCCTTGCCAAGTTTTTCAGTGAACTCCTCCATCGGTGTCTTCTGCTCCTTGGAGAGGTTCTCCAGGGCTGACTTGAAGGAGGCAAGGTCCACATCCGCCTTGTCTTTCACGTTAGCAAACATTTTGCGGAGCTTGTCCTCTGTTGTTTCCTCTTTCACGATTTTTGCTGCGACAGAGTTAAACGATTAAAATTATTATTCACTTATTTACACTTTATTTTTGTGTGATTTAATCAGATCTATGTGAGCCTAGCAACTGACTTTGAGATATTCATGTTTTTTTGATCCTATTCGATTGTACCGGGTTTGTATCCGATTGTACCGGGAATATTTTCGTTTGTACCCTAAGGGTGTAAACGTTATGGGGAGGGGGAGGTTTTCCAATAGTGGTTTTTGACCTACGTTAGTAAAGTGAGTAATTTAATATCAAAGTTAAATATTTTATAGCACTTAGCCTCGGTACTTCCTTCCAGAGAAGACTGGCTAAATAGAACCTCTCTGCAAGGATGGATGCCTAATCTGGTACACGGACAGCTCCAAAATGGGACTGGATGTAGGCTGTGGAGTGTACGGAGAGCGACCCAGGTTTGGCATAAGAATTAACCTGGGAAATCACGCCTCTATCTTCCAAGCAGAAATATTCACCATCCTAGAATGCGCGGATATAAATCTAAAAAAGCGTTACTCCAACCAAACTATAATCATTAACTCTGACAGCCAGGCAGCACTCCTAGCGCTGGACTCGAAGGTCATCACGTCCAAGTTAGTCGAGGACTGTCTGTCACGACTCAACGCTCTGGGCTCTAATAACAGAGTTCTCTTAAGATGGGTTCCGGGGCACGCAGGAATCAACGGCAATGAGTGTGCCGACGAACAAACGCAGCATCCATCTGGGCAAGCATCTGCATGGCTCAGACGAGCTGCAAGACATCACCTCGAAGAAAATCCTACAGTTCCTAGCAGCTGCAAGGGCTAGTGGCGAACTATGAACGCTACGGCTTCGGGGCTGAACGTGTAAGTGGCGATCACAATAGGCCTAAATATCATGGCCGCCGTGATACGAAAGCCACCCTAAGCTAATAAAAAAAAACATAGCCTCGGATTTCGTTAGTCCTTAAAATTGACAATATATTGAACGTATAACATTCGTTTTTAGGCTGAAAAAAACGGGTGCAATAGAAAAACATTGGCTTATACAACGAAATTGTTAAAAAGTGGCCTAGAAGAAGCTAGAAGTAACGTAATCTATGGCGTACCTATTCGGAGATGTACTTTTGTCTATTCTATGCAATTCTGGAATATGCGGAAATTTAATTTCTAATCTAAACCTTATTCCATCGACATAATGTCGTCGTTGCTAACAAGGACGAAATATCGAAATGTACGGGAACTTGACAAACTTCAACTAACTAGGAAGTCACTGACTTCCTACGTAACTTAATACCAGCAGCAGAAAAGCAACGGGTTCCTGCCGAGTTTTCGGGACGCAAGAAAAATCAACTACTTTTGTGAAAAATTTGTTTTCTGATAATGATTCTTTGTTAATGGCAACTGTGTCTGGCTGGACACCTTTCTAATGTCAAGTAATGGAAAATAATTGTAAAATGAATGAGTAATCAAATTATGAAGATGGTTTAACATTTCCACCAGAGCCTAGTTCGTTATCTAGCAGGGTGTACCGAGTGCAGGTTAGGTTGGCTTTAATCAGCAAGTTGAAGTGGCAGTGGGCCGGCTATAGGGTTTGTATGTATATAACAAAGAACCGACAACGGCTGGGGTAAACGTGATTTAGAGTTCTTAAATGTATTACCTAGAGTTACCATTTACAAAGTAGTATTATTATAGATTGCCACGCGGCCGAAGCCGCTGGGCGCACCTAGTGACTGTATAATTTGTTAGAATTACCAATAAAATTACAGTCTTTCATCCACTGCACCAGGTTGTCCACGTTATTTTTTTTCTCGCCTCGCATCTTGTTGAAAGCGTCCTCCATTATAATTTAACTTGAATTTACGTGTTCAAAATGTTAAAACAAATTAAATTTTAATACTTGTGGATTTTTCTCCATTGTTCTTTATTGTTTTTATTTAGTTTGATATGTTGTAAAAGTACTTTGTGAGTTTGACTAAAAAGCATAGAGACAAAGTTATACAATACGTCATAGAGAAGAAACTCGTATATTTGACTTGCATCATCGAAATAATACAATAAAAGAAATCTCGGAAGAAAGAAGTATGTTCAACTAGATGCGCCCCGCGGTTTCGCCCGCGTGGAAATCTGTAATAATACTTTGTAACTTACAAAAATCTATGTGTTAAATGGTTTACAAATCTTCCTTTTCAATCACCCTATCTATAAAACTACATCAAAATCAGTTGCGTAATTTTAAAGATCTAAGCATACATATGTAGGGACAGAGAGACAGCATACTATGTAGTGATGTGAAATTCATGAGCATGTAATAACTCTATGGTACCTAAGTTTTGGAACCAAAATTTGGTATATTGTTGTCTGTGAGCATCTTCGAACGAATTAACTAAGATAATACAATAACTACCTACGGTACTAATAATTCTATTTGACGACCTCGGTGGCGCGGTGGGCGAAGATCTGCCTGCGACGCAAGCAGATCTTCGCCCGGGAAAAATGTGTGTACGATCTACAGATATTTGTTTAGGGTGTTCTTGCATTTTTCAATGTATAATAAAATAATATTATCCATGTTATGTATTGTATTATGTATAATTGTATAGCTTGGGGCTAGATTAAGCTGTGTGGACTGTCCAGCATTATTTATTTATTCTATTGTGAGCCTAGAGCCAGAATTTTTTAACCTTATATTTAGGTTTCGGTACAGCGTCTCTATCGTGCGGACAGGGGTGAATAATAATCACAAGGCGTCATTTAGAGAACCTACCTAAATGGTAAGATTTAGGCAACAATTCGTCACAGCAAAAAAGTTTTCTAATTGGTCACAACGCAAAAACTAATAAAAAAGACAATGGCTGTGGAGTGTACGGAGAGCGACCCAGGTTTGGCATAAGCATTAACCTGGGAAATCACGCCTCTATCTTCCAAGCAGAAATATTCACCATCCTAGAATGCGCGGATATAAATCTAAAAAAGCGTTACTCCAACCAAACTATAATTATTAACTCTGACAGCCAGGCGGCACTCCTAGCGCTGGACTCGAAGGTCATCACGTCCAAGTTAGTCGAGGACTGTCTGTCACGACTCAACGCTCTGGGCTCGAATAACAGAGTTCTCTTAAGATGGGTTCCGGGGCACGCAGGAATCAACGGCAATGAGTGTGCCGACGAACAAACGCAGCATCCATCTGGGCAAGCATCTGCATAGCCTAGACGAGCTGCGAGACATCACCCCGAAGAAAATCCTACAGTTCCTAGCAGCTGCAAGGGATAGTGGCGAACTATGAACGCCACGGCTTCGGGGCTGAACGTATAAGTGGCGATCACAATAGGCCTATCATGGCCGCCGTGATACAAAAGCCACCCTAAGCTAATAAAAAAAACATACCCTCGGATTTCGTTAGTCCTTAAAATTGACAATATATTCAACGTATAACATTCGTTTTTAGGCTGAAAAAAAACGGGTGCAAACGAAAAACATTGACTTGATATAACGAAATTGTTAAAAAGTGGCCTAGAAGAAGCTAGAAGTAACGCAATCTATGGCGTACCTATTCGGCGATGTACTTTTGTCTATTCTATGCAATTCTGGAATATGCGGAAATTTAATTTCTAATCTAAACCTTATTCCATCGACATAATGTCGTCGTTGCTAACAAGGACGAAATATCGAAATATACGGGAACTTGACAAACTTCAACTAACTAGGAAGTCACTGACTTCCTACGTAACTTAATACCAGCAGCAGAAAAGGAACGGGTTCCTGCGGAGTTTTCGGGACGCAAGGAAAAATCAACTATTTTTGTGAAAAAATTATGTTCTGATAATACAAATACAAAAAAAAAAAATTGCCGTTTCACTTATATGTATCTGGCGAGGCGCCGCACGAGGCAAGCCTGTGTCGCGGGAAGCCTGTTTACATAGGTAACTTTAACGATACAGATTTAAAGAAACTGATACTGATACAGGGCAAACAAACAAATACAATAAGAAAACAAAACTAATCAATTATATATGTAGGTGATCCAAAAAATTATAATTAATCAAATCAAGAGCACAAAATCTGCAAAAATATGCGTCACTCACTGATTACGTATGCGGAGAGCGGAGTTACTGGCTTGAGGGCAAGGAGAAAAGAGGGGGGGGGGGGGGGTAGATGTGGAAAAGAGGAGTGTGGATTACTTATATTAGTTTCACTTACATAATGGAGCCAATGGAATAAAACTATAGTAATCTTTACATTTACTTTAAGATGCTTAAGAGGTCTTATAAATGATTAAATGATCCAATGATTCTTTGTTAATGGCAACTGTGTCTGGCTGGACACCTTTCTAATGTCAAGTAATGGAAAATAATTGTAAAATGAGTAATCGTAGTAATCAAATTATGAAGATGGTTTAATATTTCCACCAGAGCCTAGTTCGTTATCTAGCAGGGTGTACCGCGTGCAGGTTAGGTTGGCTTTAATCAGCAAGTTGAAGTGGCAGTGGGCCGGCTATAGGGTTTGTATATTACAAAGAACCGAAAACGGCTGGGGTAAACGTGATTTAGAGTTCTTAAATTTATTACCTAGAGTTACCATTGACAAAGTAGTATTATTATAGATTGCCACGCGGCCGAAGCCGCTGGGCGCACCTAGTGACTGTATAATTTGTTAGAATTACCAATAAAATTACAGTCTTTCATCCACTGCACCAGGTTGTCGACGCTATTTTTTTTCTGGCCTCGCATCTTGTTGAAAGCGTCCTCCATTATAATTTAACTTGAATTTATGTGTTCAAAATGTTAAAACAAATTAAATTTTAATACTTGTGGATTTTTCTCCATTGTTCTTTATTGTTTTTATTTAGTTTGATATGTTGTAAAAGTACTTTGTGAGTTTGACTAAAAAGCATAGAGACAAAGTTATACAATACGTCATAGAGAAGAAACTCGCAGATTTGACTTGCATGATCGAAATAATACAATAAAAGAAATCTCGGAAGAAAGAAGTATGTTCAACTAGATGCGCCCCGCGGTTTCGCCAGCGTGGAAATCTGTAATAATACTTTGTAACTTACAAAAATCTATGTGTTAAATAAAACTTCTGAAACTATCATGGTTATTAACACTAAAGTCATTTAAAACGGGATATTTACCATGATTTGATTTTTGAGTTTTCCAATATTTCGGCACAGTTTCATGCGCCATGATCACGGAATAACTGATCCATGACATGTTATTCCGTGATCATGGCGTATGAAACTGTGCCGAAATATTGGAAAACTCAAAAATCAAATCATGGTAAATATCCCGTTTTAAATGACTTTATGTGTTAAATGGTTTACAAATCTTCCTTTTCAATCACCCTATCTATAAAACTACATCAAAATCAGTTGCGTAATTTTAAAGATCTAAGCATACATATGTAGGGACAGAGAGAGCATACTATGTAGTGATGTGAAATTCAAGAGCATGTAATAACTCTATGGTACCTAAGTTTTGGAACCAAAATTTGGTATATTGTTGTCTGTGAGCATCTTCGAACGAATTAACTAAGATAATACAATAACTACCTACGGTACTAATACTTCTATTTGACGACCTCTGTGGTGCGGTGGGCGAAGATCTGCCTGCGACGCAAGCTCGAGGGTTCGATTTCCACGTCGGGAAAAATGTGTGTACGATCTACAGATATTTGTTTGCGGTGTGCTTGCATTTTTCTATGTAAAATAAAATAATATTATCTATGTTATGTATTGTATTATGTATAATTGTATAGCTTGGGGCTAGATTAAGCTGTGTGGACTGTCCAGCATTATTTATTTATTCTTTTGTGAGCCTAGAGCCAGAATTTTTTAACCTTATATTTAGGTTTTGGTACAGCGTCTCTATCGTGCGGACAGGGGTGAATAATAATCACAAGGCGTCATTTAGAGAACCTACCTAAATGGTAAGATTTAGGCAACAATTCGTCACAGCAAAAAAGTTTTCTAATTGGTCACAACGCAAAAACTAATAAAAAAGACAATGGCTGTGGAGTGTACGGAGAGCGACCCAGGTTTGGCATAAGCATTAACCTGGGAAATCACGCCTCTATCTTCCAAGCAGAAATATTCACCATCCTAGAATGCGCGGATATAAATCTAAAAAAGCGCTACTCCAACCAAACTATAATTATTAACTCTGACAGCCAGGCGGCACTCCTAGCGCTGGACTCGAAGGTCATCACGTCCAAGTTAGTCGAGGACTATCTGTCACGACTCAACGCTCTGGGCTCGAATAACAGAGTTCTCTTAAGATGGGTTCCGGGGCACGCAGGAATCAACGGCAATGAGTGTGCCGACGAACAAACGCAGCATCCATCTGGGCAAGCATCTGCATAGCCTAGACGAGCTGCGAGACATCACCCCGAAGAAAATCCTACAGTTCCTAGCAGCTGCAAGGGATAGTGGCGAACTATGAACGCCACGGCTTCGGGGCTGAACGTATAAGTGGCGATCACAATAGGCCTATCATGGCCGCCGTGATACAAAAGCCACCCTAAGCTAATAAAAAAAACATACCCTCGGATTTCGTTAGTCCTTAAAATTGACAATATATTCAACGTATAACATTCGTTTTTAGGCTGAAAAAAAACGGGTGCAAACGAAAAACATTGACTTGATATAACGAAATTGTTAAAAAGTGGCCTAGAAGAAGCTAGAAGTAACGTAATCTATGGCGTACCTATTCGGAGATGTACTTTTGTCTTTTCTATGCAATTCTGGAATATGCGGAAATTTAATTTCTAATCTAAACCTTATTCCATCGACATAATGTCGTCGTTGCTAACAAGGACGAAATATCGAAATATACGGGAACTTGACAAACTTCAACTAACTAGGAAGTCACTGACTTCCTACGTAACTTAATACCAGCAGCAGAAAAGGAACGGGTTCCTGCGGAGTTTTCGGGACGCAAGGAAAAATCAACTATTTTTGTAAAAAAATTATGTTCTGATAATACAAATACAAAAAAAAAAATTTGCCGTTTCACTTATATGTATACATATCTGGCGAGGCGCCGCACGAGGCAAGCCTGTATCGCGGGAAGCCTGTTTACATAGGTAACTTTAACGATACAGATTTAAAGAAACTGATACTGATACAGGGCAAACAAACAAATACAATAAGAAAACAAAACTAATCAATTATATATGTAGGTGATCCAAAAAATTATAATTAATCAAATCAAGAGCACAAAATCTGCAAAAATATGCGTCACTCACTGATTACGTATGCGGAGAGCGGAGTTACTGGCTTGAGGGCAAGGAGAAAAGAGGGGGGGGGGGGGGGGGGGTAGATGTGGAAAAGAGGAGTGTGGATTACTTATATTAGTTTCACTTACATAATGGAGCCAATGGAATAAAACTATAGTAATCTTTACATTTACTTTAAGATGCTTAAGAGGTCTTATAAATGATTAAATGATCCAATGATTCTTTGTTAATGGCAACTGTGTCTGGCTGGACACCTTTCTAATGTCAAGTAATGGAAAATAATTGTAAAATGAGTAATCGTAGTAATCAAATTATGAAGATGGTTTAATATTTCCACCAGAGCCTAGTTCGTTATCTAGCAGGGTGTACCGCGTGCAGGTTAGGTTGGCTTTAATCAGCAAGTTGAAGTGGCAGTGGACCGGCTATAGGGTTTGTACATATGTTACAAAGAACCGACAACGGCTGGGGTAAACGTGATTTAGAGTTCTTAAATGTATTACCTAGAGTTACCATTTACAAAGTAGTATTATTATAGATTGCCACGCGGCCGAAGCCGCTGGGCGCACCTAGTGACTGTATAATTTGTTAGAATTACCAATGAAATTACAGTCTTTCATCCACTGCACCAGGTTGTCCACGTTATTTTTTTTCTCGCCTCGCATCTTGTTGAAAGCGTCCTCCATTATAATTTAACTTGAATTTATGTGTTCAAAATGTTAAAATAAATTAAATTTTAATACTTGTGGATTTTTCTCCATTGTTCTTTATTGTTTTTATTTAGTTTGATATGTAGTAAAAGTTCTTTGTGAGTTTGACTAAAAAGCATAGAGACAAAGTTATACAATACGTCATAGAGAAGAAACTCGCAGATTTGACTTGCATCATCGAAATAATACAATAAAAGAAATCTCGGAAGAAACAAGTATGTTCAACTAGATGCGCCCCGCGGTTTCGCCCGCGTGGAAATCTGTAATAATACTTTGTAACTTACAAAAATCTATGTGTTAAATGGTTTACAAATCTTCCTTTTCAATCACCCTATCTATAAAACTACATCAAAATCAGTTGCGTAATTTTAAAGATCTAAGCATACATATGTAGGGACAGAGAGACAGCATACTATGTAGTGATGTGAAATTCATGAGCATGTAATAACTCTATGGTACCTATGTTTTGGAACCAAAATTTGGTATATTGTTGTCTGTGAGCATCTTCGAACGAATTAACTAAGATAATACAATAACTACCTACGGTACTAATACTTCTATTTGACGACCTCTGTGGCGCGGTGGGCGAAGATCTGCCTGCGACGCAAGCTCGAGGGTTCGATTTCCACGTCGGGAAAAATGTGTGTACGATCTACAGATATTTGTTTAGGGTGTTCTTGCATTTTTCTATGTATAATCATGGACGAATAAAATAAATAGACTTCCAAAGTCCATTCATCCGACCGAGAATCGATTACTAGTTATCTGGTAGGGCGCGAGATGGGGCTACGTGTAGCAATTCGTTAAAATTAATCAATCTGCCCGTTTATTTACACACTTTATTACCGCAACAGCGCCACCTATTAGATGGTATTTGCAGCTTTTCAAGAGGTTATGTCAATGATATACTTCCATCTAACTCAATTTTATAGATGGTGCTAATGTCGATTGCTACATGATTGATACGTTGCCAGATAGCATTTTTCCCGGCTGAACGACGACGACGCGACCCGGCGACGCGCGACGTTGCCGTTCTGCTGTGTTCTGCACTGGTTTGAGTAAAAATATTATTTACGTTCTCTCACGTACCTACCTCGCAACAGTATTGACATACAATAAAAATCCCCTTAATTTTGGGTTAATATATAATATTTTTTTACGAATAATGTTTGAACTTTAATTCATAAATTTTATTCATGTTTTTCCTACAGCACACACATTATGCATAAAGCTCGAAACAATTTTCAATACTTGATTTAGCACGTTTCTTGGTCGATTAGATGGACATTTTTTAGAACATGTCTTATGAAGATGTCTGTTGAAGTACCCTGCCTGATAGGATTTTTTGAATGTATGACGTCGGCCGAACTACCACCAGCAGAGCTGGTGCCAGCAAGGCCAACGTCACCACTCACTCTAGGATCACTCATGTAAAATGTAATGGGCTTCGCCCGCCGCACAATGCGGTTTTATTTCAAAAACCACGTGGTTCGCACACGTGGTTTTTGACGACGAGATAATGTTTGAGAAAACATTTAAAAATCAATTTTGATGTAGTAAATATTAACGTCATTTATAAGCTTATTTCTCATCGATTATTCAAGTTTACAAATTAGTTTAATCGTTAATAGTTGTTGCATGAACATACGTCACCTCCACTACGTAGCGCGCAGTTCAAACAACAATTTGTCTTTTAATTTTACAAAGCATTGAAAACACTTAAAATCTTATCTCCTTGGTATTCTAAATTAACCTTATAAATTAATAACTATTTACAAATAAGAAAATCAATGTCAAACAATAAGCTTGATTAATTGTTTAAATCCAAGAGTATGTTTTCAATTGTTTTGAATTTGGTTTACAACACCATAAAAATCTACGTAATTATCAAACATTCCATCAGGACATTAGCCTTAATGAATCAAATTTCTAGCAATTATTCGTTTTGAAGCGGTTCTGCGTCGTCATGTCAAAAATACCGAATTATTTTATAATATATATATATTTATATCATAAAATTTGTAAGGTATCATATTCCTTCAAAAATCTTAATAATAAAAAGGTATTTATGCAAAAAGCAAGTGACGTGGAGGTTCGAACCAGCAGTAAGTCTTTTTTGTTGGTACATTCCAGTGTGTTAAACAACTGAGCCATGGAGCCGATAATTCTGTAGCCGAAATAGAAGGATCATTTCAATATTCTAACGATGTTCAAAAAATTATACGACCACCAGAATTGTTTTGAATTTGGTTCACAACACCATGAAAATCTACGTAATTATTAAGTTACAATTCACTAATCAAACATTCCATCAGGACATTAGCCTTAATTAATAAAATTTCTAGCAATTATTAGTTTTGAAGCGGTTCTGCGTCGTTATGTCAAAAATACCGAATTATTTTATAAAATATATATATTCCTTAAAAAAAATTAATAACAAAAAGATATTTATGCAAAAAGCATGTGAAGTGGAGGTTTGAACCAGCAGTTTCCAGTCTTTTTTGTTGGTACATTCCAGTATGTTAAACAACTGAGCCATGGAGCTGATAATTATGCAGTCGAAATAGAAGGATGATTTCAATATTCTAACGATGCTCAAAAATCCGTCAAGTTGGTAAAAATGTGACAAACTCGGTAGACAAATAATCACTGATTTTAATAACTTTGTATGATGTTTTCAGTGTATTTTCGTAATGTTCTGTTATTTTATGCTTGTTCTCGATCTTCACATGCATAAGTAATTTACGTTTATGGTGTTTATCGTCTTATTCACTTGATTTGCACTGTTTATTGTTGTTCACAGATCGTCCTTGTTGTTTTTGTAATCACTGTTTTCTAGCTCTAATTTGTAATGTTTCGTTGAGATAATGTTATCCCATATGCTTAGTACGTTTTACTTTAATTTTCACTGGTTTAATCACTGTTTTACCCGGATTTCAATTTTAAATCAATTTTATTCATAGGGTGTACGTTGACCGTGCGAGCGCAGCGCCCTCTTGCAAATAAGCTAAAGCAAATACCTATAGTAAATAAAACGAGAAAACCTGCGGCATAATAGATAGGTATGCTTAGGGTATCTAATTGGACAGAAAGGGCCCGTTTTTGTATATGTTATTGTTTTCATACACACTTCAAATATCTAATCATAAAATTAATGTTATCATACAAACTTTTCATTTGCACGCCATCTACCTATTAAACGACGCTTTATCTTGTACATTATGCCACGCCATCTATCACTATTCTTTAGAGACTAGTCTACCAGGACGATTATCTATTAATAAAACAAAATTTGATTATATCAACCGGTAAGTATCAAAAACTTATTTAAAAAAAACTATAAAAGAATTGTTACGATTATCAAATGAGTCCTATTCATTTACCAAGTTTAATCGTGGAATATAACGATTTTCGGGATAAGGATCAACGCCATCTAGTATTATCCAGAATTTCGGAGGAACGCAACTTTGAATGGGCTTTGGCTATCTTATGTTTCCTTCATCTATGGTATAATAAAATAATATTATCTATATTATCTGTATTGTATTATGTATAATTGTATAGCTTGGGGCTAGATTAAGCTGTGTGGACTGTCCAGCATTATTTATTTATTCTATTGTGAGCCTAGAGCCAGAATTTTTTTACCTTATATTTAGGTTTTGGTACAGCGTCTCTATCGTGCGGACAGGGGTGAATAATAATCACAAGGCGTCATTTAGAGTACCTACCTAAATGGTAAGATTTAGGCAACAATTCGTCACAACGCAAAAACTATTAAAATTTGGATTTTCTGGCAACGACACTACCAGCCGCACTACCAGTAGTGTCGTTGCCAAATGAACGACACTACCGCGCCTATTTGGATCAAATTGTACAGTCCACAACGACACTATCAGCCGTACTACCAGGATTGGATTGAAGTTTAGTAATATTAAGTAAAGTAAGTAATTATACCTTACGCATAGAGATCTCATTATGTCTTTCGTTAGTACTGAGACCAAAGAGATTAACTCAAAGTTCTAACTTATGATCAACCTCTTTTCAGAATTTATTTTATTCTTACGAAATGTTTCAATCAGTCACATGTAAATTTAGTTCTAATAAGTCACGTCTTAGTTTTGTAATTACTGGTCCCACGGCGAATTTGTGTTTATTCGTCACCCCGTTAGTCAAACAGTTCTAATTGGTTAAAAACTCAATCAACATGTGACTGATTGAAACAAATTTTAATGGTTTTTGCGCTGTGACCGATTAGAAAACTTTTTTGCTGTGACGAATTGTTGCCTGAATCATTTAGCAGATAGTGGAAGAAGGCAGGCAGAGCTTTCAAAACTACATAGTTTATTGAATTATACATTAGCATTACACTACAATCTACTCGTATTTCTATAGTATAGGCACAGATAATATAATACATAGGTAAGTATTATGAATACTCCTTGTAAAAAAATTGTTATTTATTTCTGCTTATTCCTCTCTTTGTCGTAGGCCTCCTTGCCAGCCGAGACCGCGGCGCTGGCCCCCGCTTGCAGCGCTGCCGTCAACGCGTCCAGGAACTTCGGGCCTGTGGGGTATTAGTTATTAGTAACTAGATGGCGCTGCGAAATGCGGGCCATCGAGTTCCACGCGGGACGCACCAGCTTTCAAATAAAAAAATAATCATTAAAATCGGTTCACCCAGTCGAAAGTTCTTAAGAAATATACATAAAAAAATGGAAAACGAATTGAAAATCTCCTCCTTTTTAACCGACTTCAAAAAGGAGGAGGTTCTCAATTCAACTTTCCATGTGGTCCATCGACATCTCACCCTAGGGTAAGATGTCGATGGTGTGGTCCCATTTCAATTTGGTCCAGTTCTGACAATGGTTTCCATGAGAAAACCATAATAAGGTAATACCATGTGCGCGACAATATTTGTGTTATTCGTCTATTTGTCGCGATACACTCAATATATAGATACGCCAACCGATTTCGATGGTTCTTTTTTAAAACTAAGTTTTAAACCCATTTCCTTTATTATGGAATTTGAAGTCGGTTTATAGTTTTTTAAAACACGGCAAATTGTCTAAATACATCACTGAGTAGTTTCTCTAAATCAGTCAAAATGCCTAATGTCCAGCATTATTATTATGGTTAGATATACCTAATATTACTTAGTTAGAATCCTTTGATTATTTCCTTTACCTTCAACACTCAGCATTGTCGTGAAATCTTCCAAACTCTTCTTCTGTTCTTCCGCCAGTTTCCCGACAACTTCTTTGAATTTCGCCAGCTCTACCTTGGATTTGTCCTTCACATCTCCGAATAGTTTTCGAGTTTTTTCTTCTGCTTCTTTTGTTTCGTCGATTAGTTTCGCTGTTAATAAACCGTAGGTACCTACTATAGTTTACTGTATATAATTGATCTCAGTAAGACCCATCACTAGTGACTATACATAGTAAAAACAAAGTCGCTCTCTGCTGTCTGTCCCTATGTATGCTTAGATCTTTAAAACTAACCAAACCAACGGATTTTGACGCGGTTTTTTTTATAGATAGAGTGATCCAAGAGGGAAGGTTTATATGTTTGCACCCGTGCGAAGCCGGGGCGGGTCGCTACTTGTTTATATAGCCTGGACGAATATTTGTTAGGCAGATAAGTGCTCGCTGGGCGGGCAGATACGATATTTAATGCGAAATTACATAAAATTTTGTTGAAAAAGCGAAGCCGCAGGGATAAACTACAATGCGAAATTACATAAAATCGTCTAGATAACTAAAAAAATAATAAAGATACATTACAATTCTTTACCCACTTGACCAGGTTGTCCACACTATTCCTGCCTTGCTGCTCCAACTTCTTGAAGGATTCGTCCATTTGGTCCACCATATCTGTTATCTAATTATTTATTATAACTTTAATTATACTTATAGCATCTTTGACGACCGATGTGGCGCGGTGGGCGAAGGTCTGCGACGCAGGAGGTTGCGGGTTCGATTCCCGCCTCGGAACATATGTGTGTACGATCTGCAGATATTTGTTTCGGGTGTTCTGGTCGTTTTCTATGTATAATAAAAAATATCTATCTATGTAATATATAGTATTATGTATATCAGTTATCTAGTACCCATAACACAAGCTCTGCTTACCATTGGGCTAGATAATGCTGTGTGAATTGTCCAGCATTATTTATTCAAATTTATTATTTATTATCTACTTATGTACCTACTTAGCCACATCAGCACACATATGTCCACAGCTGGACATAGGCCCCAGCATCTGCTTGCAGTCCTTCGCAGGTCGTCATCTGACCTAGCCGGACGGCAGCGTCCTCCTACACAACGTTTGCCGAATCGCTTGAGTTCGTTAATTTGACGAATACCTACCATATTAAAACTCACATTTGGACCGAGTTCAAACGAGCTTTAGATTTCATTTCGGTCAAGAGCTTTAGTTAGCTTTAGTAGTAATATTAATATTTTTCGCGTTCATACAAGAAACGTAAATCTCTTTGCATTATTTATTCAGTCTGACAGCAAAGAGAATACAATAACTACGTTACTGACAGTCAATAATTTTGTCACTTTCTATCCATCCTAGAGTAAAAACTCGTTGGAGTTTCATATTTATATATATATTTAGTTATTATGTGTAAGGGGGACTCCAACACCTCGTCTCCCAAGCCAATCTAACCTGCACGTGGTACACCCTGCTAGATAACGAACTAGGCTCTGGTGGAAATATCAATCCATCTTCATAATTCAATCATCATCAGCCTATATTAGTCCACTGCTGCACATAGGCCTCCCCAATGAGCGCCATAGTGCCCTGTCTTCAGCTTGACGCATCCAGCATCTACCTGCAGTCTTTCGCAGGTCGTCATCCCACGGTCGGAGGGCGTCCGACAGTACGTTTACCGAGTCGTGGTCTCCACTCAAGAACACGTTTGCCCCAGCGGCCGTCGGTTCTTCGCGAGATATGGCCGGCCCACTGCCACTTCAGCTTGCAAATTCTCAGAGCTATGTCGATAACTTTGGTTCTCTGTCGGATGTATTCGTTGCGAATCCTATCCTTCAGAGAAACTCCGAGCATAGCTCTTTCCATAATTCAATAACTCATCGATTTTTCAATAATTTCCCATTACTTGACACTGGCAGAAAAGTGTCCAACCAGACACAGTTATTAACAAATAATCATCATCATACTTTATTTTCTCTTCGGCTGTTTCTATCAATAATGTATCAAAGTAATAGAAACTACTTCTACTCTATGGTCGATAAACAGAGAACTATTGAGATATAGATATAAAGAATTCTAACTCAAATTTTCAATCTTTCTAGCATGAAAAACATAAGGTATAAGTTTGAAGGCTTTCATGGTCCCATAACGCTTGTCTTGTCTTCTTCCTCGGGATGAGAGACTGGGTGGGCAGTGAATGTATTAACATTATTCTTTTGAAATAATACTGGAGGAAATGAAATAAAGTCCAAATTTAGTTTTTGTCTCATTTATTTAGAAAACTGACTAGAAGTACAAACCTTAATTCTAAACTTACTAATCAATCCAGACATGATTTTTTTAAAATAATTACCGCCTAGTACATAACGCTAGGCTGATACAGGTAGGTACATAACTACTTAAAAGTACATACATACATAGTCACTAAATAGTATAGAACAAAGTCCCTTCCCGCTGTCGGTCTGTCCCTATGCATGTATGCTTAGATCTTTAAAACTACGCAATGGATTTTGATGCTGTTTTATTACATAATATTATATAGATTCAAGAAGGTTTATAAACCATTTGACACACAGATTTCCACACGGGCGAAGCCGCGGGACGCAGCTAGTATCATTTATAAATAATTAAGTTTGTTACCTAAAAAAATTTGGGATTACGGCATAGAGTTATTTTTTATACTAAGAGAATGCCGAGAGATATATACAAAAGTCACTTATTATAACGGGATATTTACCATTATTTGATTTTTATTTTTCCAATATTTCGGTACAGTTTCATGCGCCATGATCACGGAATAACTGAAGGTTCCGTGGAAGGCCTAGGCGGAGATGGTGGCATGAGCTCGACCTATACAATAAGGAGTTGGTTCTCCTTGCTGAGGACCGAGATGAGTGGAAGAAGGAGAGGGAGGCCTTTGCCCTGCAGTGGGACACCCCGGTCTTATATAATAATAATAATAATAAATGATTGACTTGTTTATGGCAGACGTCCGCAATCTCCCCTATAGCCCGATTACTCAGTCCATCCATCCATCACAATAACCTGGTTTTATTTCTTTCATTTTTCTTTGCAATAGTCTCTACACCTGGTGGATACCATCTTTGGATGTATCATATTGTGCACCCGAGGATAATACCCGCTATGTGTAGCCATTGCCTTTAGATTAACTTCTCAAAGGGCCTCTGTGCTGTTGGCTTCGGCCCCACGCAAGCCTTCCAAAGGACCGGGTCACTTTATGGCCCGAGATCATGGTAAATGAGAGACATAATAATAAAGTGACTTTTGTATGGTGTCTCTTGGCATTCTCTTGGTATAAAAAATAACCCTATGCCCCTATGCCGTAATCCCAAAGTTGTATATATTTAAATGTGTACTGGCTTTTGTCCCCAAATGTAACTAAATATACAAAAACAAATAGGAACCAATCTAAAATTTAAATTACCTACTTATATTACTTATATATAATAAAGTAACTAAATTTAAGTTTCGAGCTTATATTTCATCTTATGTAAGTTTGAATACATAACGGAAGCTGAATTAAGGGTCCACTTGCAAAAATCGCTCCGAATATCGATGTCCCTGTTTAACCCCTGCGCCGCGCCCCAAGCGTGCGCGATAGCTATATTAGCCGTTCAAAATTTGGTTTGTTTCGTAATACCAAAAATTATGACTGAAAACTGTTTGTATTCTTTACAAAGTATTGTTATTCTGTAATTAGACAATATAAGCTGTGTTCCTTAATTAATAAAACGTAAGATATTGATGTTTTAATACGAAAAAAATAGCAATAAAACTTGTCCAGTTTCGCATAAAAATGTGCAAAATGCGATTGGCTTTCATTTAATTTTAGGTGAGTATTTTGAAAAAAAAAAACTATTTAGGAACCTAGATAAATACTATTCTAATACAAATAATAAAATATTATACTGGAAATATGCTTGAATTGGAAATAATTTTGGTATTACGTTTGTATGAAGAATTCGTCCCTCCGGAGGCCTCTTAAGTAATAGTAGTTTACAAACAGTGCTCTGTATTTTTGATTTGCCGCACAACAAAGAAACCTTACAAAAACCTGGATATTTTTTGTATACAAAGGGTTTCCAAAACCCAAGGTATATTGGTGGTGGAAAATATTTAACGAAATTTAGTATCGTCGAAGCCAAGCATAGAAGCTCGAAACATTTTCTACCATTCATCATTTAATTGATCTGTCGCTCGTTTTAGAATTCAAATTTAAACATTTTTTGCTGCACTTGTGAGTTGTGAGATTTTATGTGTTATTTTGTGTTAACCTTGCTATTTTCTGATAATATTTAACTGATTTTGTTAAGTTTACAATCATAAATGTCTTTGTTGTCACAAAATATCTTTGATTCAAAATCGGAGCCACTTGATTGTCAACAAGTTAAAATAAAACTATCATGGTTATCAACACTAAAGTCAGTGTTCGTCAGTGTTGTGTGTCGTGATCGAGCAGCGTTCGATAATAATGAAACCGGTGGTAGTGGTAACGTTCGTAGCAAAAGACAAAAAATGAAGGTAGATCGGTATGTCTGCCCATAAAAAGTTACTCGCAGTGCCTTCAGTTATTCCGTGATCATGGCGCATGAAACTGTGTAGAAATATTAGATAACTCAAAAATCTAATCATGGTAAATATCCCGTTTTAAATGACTTAAGTTAAAATAGAATAGCGAACTCATAAATTCACTGATATAAAACCCTTGAATATAGGATTTTTTCAATTTTAGCTAAATTACAAACTATTTAATGATTATATCTAGGGAGAACTTAGTACTTGTAGCTGTTAGCCAACTTTTCGATTAACTCTTGAAGCGCTAAAGCCTTCGCTAAGCGTCTTCGGAAATCCTGTGAACAAACAAAGACAATGTTAATACAGACAAGCGGGATATTTACGATTATTTAGATCTCGTTCGCTCGCGGTTTGAGCATTGTTTTTGGAATTTTAAAACTTCTAAGTATTTTAAAACCGACTTCAAAAAATGTTCTCAATTCAACTGTATTTTTTTATTTTTTATCTTTGTTAGGTACCTCAGAACTTTTGACTGGGTGTACCGATTTTTGTGATTCTTTTTTTATTTGATAGCTGGTGCTTCCCGTGTGGTCCCATTACAATTTGGGCCAGTTCTACCAATGGCATCCATAAGAAAACCATATAAGTCTTAAATTTGCATAAAGTGCGCGACAAATGGAAGAATAACTCAATATCTCACCAACCGATTTCGATAATTCTTTTTTAAAACCTAAGTTTTAAACCAATTTTCATTATTTAGGAATTTGAAGTCGGTTTATAGTTTTTTTTAAACGTCAAATTATTTGATAATTCTTTTTTAAAACCTAAGTTTTAAACCAATTTTCATTATTTAGGAATTTGAAGTCGGTTTATAGTTTTTTTTAAACGTCAAATTATTTGATTCTCATCACAAATACTATCTAGATTTCGGGTCACATACAAAATCAAAGCTAAAAGCAGTCTCCGTAAAGAGCGCTCTTGAGGTAAGTAAATGTAGCAAAGTTAAAGATAGTTTTTGTAATCGCAGTTATTGGTCATTGTAAAGATGTATATAGTAGATCGCTAAGATGACCTACGAGAAGCAAGCTCCTCCCAACACCTCGGGTTGAGGAAAAACGTCTCGAGACCCTGGACGCAAGACGAGACCTAAGCCTGAGCCTAAGTCCTCCTACACGTATACATAATAACTCATCGGGCCAACTCTACTGTCATACGTGCCGTAGGGTATTCAAGACCAAGTTCGGTCTAGCGAGCCATATTAGAGCTCATGATAGAAAAAATCCGTGATGTCTAGGGTCGCCGTCATCGAAAGCGATGAGGAGGCCTATATATTGTAAATATATAATTGTGAAGGTGTACTCACAGTATGCATCTTATGCCCCTGGGCCGGTACCCTCGCTGCGAACATGTCCTGGGTCATGAGACACAGCGCCTTCCCGTTCATAGGGAACCGCTCCGGCCTGCCGCCGCAGCGGGACACCCACGCGGCCACGTCCGCACGCTGCCAGCTCCGGGGGTCTGGAACAGAACATAGGTACTCTTAGTTATCGAATAACCAACATCATTCAATTATTAAATTCCCGTTGTACTGGGGAAGTTAAACTCACGCTTTTTGCGCGGATGGTTTTATAGTCACGCCGCAGGGCAGCGCGCTGTCAACGTTTAGTGATAAGCGTTTACTGAACGGCGCTGCACAAGTGCGCGACTACACTCGCTAGCAACTCTACGCATTCAATACAATAATGTTTTCAGTCTAATGGGATGGAATCTTCATGTGCTTACCTAATGGTAGGTCATCGTCCTGCGCCCTCAGGTCAGCGGAGCCCCAGGGCTCCAGGGCGGGCGGCGCGCCGTGGGCGGGCGGCACGCGCGCACAGCGGGCTTGGCTCGGCATTGGGCAAGGGGAGTAGGTCTGGAACAATAGATACTGCTCTTATATTCTATACTTTCTTAAGTTTCGTTTAATAATTAGTAGTTAAGTTTTTTCACAAATTATTAAATAAATAAAATAAAATAATAGGGATGATGCAAAGTTTGTGATGTCCAAAGTTATCGACATAGCTGAAAGAATTATCAAGCTGAAGTGGCAGTGGGCCGGCCATATCTCGCGGAGAACCAACGGCCGCTGGGGCCAACGTGTTCTTGGGTGGAGACCACGACTCGGTTAACGTAGTGTAGGACGCCCGCCGCTGCGAAAGACTGCAGGTAGATGCTGGATGCGGTAAGCTGAACACAGGGCGCTATGGCGCTCGATGGGGGAGGCCTATGTCCAGCAGTGGACTATCATAGGCTGATGAGGATGATGAATAGGGGTGATAAAGGTAACTAAAAACGTCGTTTTGGGGACTGTTTGTCCTGGTATTGATTTGGACTAGTTGAGCTACCTGTACATTGTTTATAACGTTCAATCCGCTTCATTTCCGCTCAATGATATCTTGGTATCAACTAGTTCTAATTTGTGTCTTTAATTTTATTTATTTATTGTTAAAAATACTGATCCGTATATTTGTATTGTATCATTCACCCAAATAACCAAGGTCACTCACAAAAGGACCCAATTCCAACCAATTCAGTCAATACACATTGAAAACGTCACACAATTGCACCACGTAATCCATTAGAAGTCGCGTGTTTGACTTCCGGTTCCGGTCTTAAATGGCGGCGTTTTGACAAACTACCAGTTTCCGCGCCATTGTAGGGCTTCCCGATTTTTGTGAGGATTTCCGCCCGCTCTTTCATTTTTGTTGTCATTATTGAAAATTACAATACGTTTCCGATCCGACATAAGCTTCAGGTTGTACCTACACCTCATCATCATCATCAGCCTATAGCAGTCCACTGCTTGACATTGGTCCCCCCAATTAGCGCCATAGCGCCCTGTCTTCAGCTTGCCGCATCCAGCATCTACCTGCAGTCTTTCGCAGGTCGTCGTCCCACCTGGTTGAAGGGCGTCCTACACTACGTTTACCGAGTCGTGGTCTCCACTCAAGAACACGTTTGCCCCAGCGGTCGACGGTTCTTCGCGAGATATGGCCGGCCCACTGCCACTTCAGCTTGCTAATTCTTTCAGCTTCTTTTATGTCGATCACTTTGGTTCTCTGTCGGATGTATTCGTTACGAATCCTATCCTTCAGAGAAACTCCACCTACCTACATCTAAATGAATTTGAATGATTTTATGCTAATTCTACTTAAAGGTACAGTAGAAATAAAACACTGATAATAATCAATCAATAATTTACGCGTCAACTATCAACGCCAGGGTGCCACAAAACAATGTCTTAGGGGTATGAAGTTCATGAAACATCTAGGATTCATAGGGTTGAAAATGTAGTGCTTACGCTACGCACTACATTTTAAACCCACCACTTTGAAACGAAAAACCTAGCCTAGTGTGGGGGTGAATGTTCGGTTTAAAGGTTCTTTATTGTTAATTATTATATCCACCTAAAACTGTAACCACTCAAATCTAAGACCTATGTAATCCTGTGCTCATATTGGTGGTGGTGTTTTATTGTAAGCTTTTTTTGGAAATAAACATATAAATAAAAATATTTGTATTTTTTTAACACGATCCCCAGGTAGGAAGCCGGCTGTGATGCATGGAAAGGTGTATATGTATACTGATAGCAGATGCACGCGTGCGCGAGGACTCCTCCCTGTGGATACACCTGTCAGTTTTTACAGCATCCGTGTCCTAATAATCATGTTCATCTCATGCATCTTCGTTTTTTTGCGAAATTAAGATAGCGGTCGAGGTTTTTGTATTCGGTCCAAATCTCTTCACAGTATAAGGAATTTTGTCTGCGTTGGATCTCAGTAATAATGTCCTAACGAGTTTTTAATTATGACAGCAATGTCAAATTACGTCAGTACATGGACAATCGACTCATAAGTTGCGTACGCTACGCATTGATGGGTGAATCATCCCATGAATATGTACAGTAGGTAGCTTTTATTATGTTTATTAATTACCACAATAAACTTAAGGAGGTCGTTACAAAAAGGATGTGGCACGCCTTTGCCAGCAGCTGATGATAAAAAACAATGTTCCTGTTCCTTTTCCGAAGGCACCGGAAGTGTCGATTTCGATTATGGAACGTCCGTCCGTTTGGCGGGATGGCGCGAGCGTTTCCGTTGAAACCAGTGACTTTTTAATTTGAAAAATTGACTGATGTTGGGTTCTGTAAACATCCTCCGCTAAATAAAACTGTAGTTGAGATAAATGTCTGAAAAGATCTAACGGTAATTGAATGCTCGGATGTTATTTTTTGAATTATTTAAGAATATTATTATAACTGACTGTATTTTTTATAGTTGTTTGAAACCATCTTCGTCGTCACAATTTCTTACAACGACTCATTATCTCGACTTATTTATTACTTTTAGCTTGTACAACGATTCCTATAATAATTGACATAATTAGGTACCTATTTCTGACATTGTCAAGGGGTAGCCTGTATCATACATACCCCGTCCACTCTCTAATTTACTGTTTCGTACATGCACGACTATGAAGTTCCCTAATTGTTGACAGGTGAGTGAAGGATGACTAAATGATAGTTACTTTTGGCAGAGAGATGCGAATTGCGAATCTATCGACTTGAAATATACGAAATGTGTACGCGTACTTACATATACCCACAACTTAACTGCGATGCATCATTTTGTTGTTTATTTTGTTTTGTTTGTTATTTATAAGTTTAGGTTATGATAGGACTGGCAGACTTTGTATAGTAAAAGTCCTTTATAATAAATATTGTTAAAAAATATATGATATACGTACGGGGCCTATATTCATATCATATATATTCCACAGTAACTCAATCTGCCTTATTTTTTATCCCAACCAGAACACCCGAAACAAATATCTACAGATCCCACAAACATTTACCCCGAGGCGAGAATCGCACCTGGGACCTCTTGCATCGCAGCCAGACCTTCGTCCGCCGCGCCACCGCCGTCACAGAGATCGTCAAACAAGAATCCCATTAATAAATATAAATGCGAAAGTTTGCATGTTTATTATCATTGCATACTTCATACCACTTCCCACCAAACTTACTGGACGGATCAGGCTCAAATGTAATAATACTTTACCCCATAAATCAGTTCCCATAGGATAATAAATAACCTTTTAACGTTTCCAAACAACGCGTGCGAAGCGGCGGGCAGAAACTTGTAAATAAATAAAATAGCGAAGGTAGAGTTAAGTGTATCGTACACAACAGACTGAAGAAACCGTGTGTTAAACGTGATCTTCCCGCCATTGTTACACCGGAAGTGCGAAGAGAGCGCGGGAAATGGCGGACAATGGGGCAATTATCCCAAACTGTTGTTTCTAACTATGTGAAATTATAGCTTAGAGACTGGTAGATAAACGGGTAGACGAGCAAAATGAACAGGATGCATGTCACTTTGACTAAGCTTTAATATTGTATAAATTACTAAATAAAATAAATAAATATTGCAGGACAGCCCACACACACAACATCATCTAGCCCCAGAGCTTGTGTTATGGGTATTAGATGACTGATATATTCTAATCGCATCACAGAGAGGAACCGTTCGTTTGTGTAGAGTGGCTAATAGATCAATGTAAAACTAAGAAAATTACAATCAAAATAATAAAGAACTAGTATTTACAATTGAGCTACTAACTGTTGCATACAATATGAACCTTTGATTGTATGCCAACTGATCCATATCAATCCTAATCGGAATTGTCGGAAATCTTGGTGCGCGAGTCCAACTAGCACTTTACCGGTTTTTAGAAATAACTTGACTTGTACGAAATAACGTACATCCTCAATCATAGAATATTACGTTTTTCTGGCTAGATGTACAAAATCACATCTTGAAAACTTTGTATCTCTGTGAGAAAACCAAAACAAAGCGGAATTAAGAAATAATAAAGGAAGTGACGTGCGCCTGTATTGTTCGCGACCGGAAGTGCAGGAGCGCGGGAACAGCTGCTGCATAATGGCGGGAAACTAACCTAAATTGGCTACATGAGAATTTAGAATGTCTTCAAGCTTTAAAATCACTTACTTGCGGCTAGATTATGCCGTGTGGATTGTCGAGTATTATTTAATTATTTATAACATAAACTTTGAGATCCAGAACAAAAACGTACTAACATAAAACATAGAATAAACTCAAAATAAACTTAAAATTTTTGGTTTAATAGTTTTTACATAAAACAATAATGAAATAAATAGTTTTATGATATACATGAGCGCTGTTTATTGCTTTCTTTTGTGCTTTGGCATGAGAATAGAAAATAACATTGTCTATTCCTATGGCCCAGGTAGGTATTTGTTTAGATTTTTTAGAAGGTAGGTAAATACATTGAATTGGTGAGTCTGTTTGTAATATCGAAATAACAGCGTTTTAGTATATGAAAGTAAATATAGTTTTTTACTGCATATAGATTTATAAGTCATGTCGTCGTCGTCTACTAACACTAGTACCATGTAAACTGGCTGACTCCTCGCTCCGATACTTACTCTTATAGGCAATGTTAATTTGTCTGTAACAAATGTCTTATGTGTCATACACGGGACACTGTCATCATAATCATCATCAACCTATAATTCGTCCACGACGACGGCTCTGGACATAGGCCTCCCCTAACATAATGAGCGCCATAGCGCCCTGTCTTGTCTTCAGTCGGGACACTGCAGTTGCTTAGAATACTTTAAACCATTTTTTTATATTATTTATTGCGAAAAAAAATATAGTTAAAAAAAATCGACTTCGAGTCGACATGAAACCAAAATTATAAAACTTGTAAATTTTGTTCGGACACTCTTCAATTTCATATAAATTACCCCAGAGTGAGGCTTACGCATTATAATATGGAAAACCTTATTTACTGTCTAACTTAGTTTAAGTAAGTACCTACTTTATCCTAATTTAGATGAAGAACATAAAATCGAAAGCGCTAATAAATTCGTTGACTCTACGGTAGAGTACCTACGGCTAGAAAATAACTAAAAAACATTAACCCTAATTAAATTAAACTCACCATTTATTTATCAAATAAAGATCACCAACAAATCCGTCTCACGATCGAAATCACGATCACAACACTTTAACTTCGACACACGACCGCTCGCTTTGGCGTCCCGTAACGTAATGAACACAACACAACACAGCACAGATGGTTGGTTTGGTAGTGAAGATAACTTCACGCACGAGACGAGACAACACACACACAATGAAACAACACAACGAACTTTACAAACACAACGAATTTTATGAATGAACACAGGCAATAGAAAACACAACTCAAATGATTTGACCTGCTAACTTAAACCTTATTGACTCGTATTCTCAGTTGGATTTAGAACGGCGCCGGCCATCGGAACTCAAATTACAATTCATTCTTTATTTAAATTTGCGAGCATGCGCCCGGATGCGGGCGTGCTATCCCCCTTGTTCCGAAGACGTTGGAAAGGGATGAAAGGTTTTGGCTTTAAAATCGATAATGAATTTCTCGCATCCTGTCTGTCAGCGTGCGGTCCGAGACGAATCGTTTCCGCAAGATCTATCTCAGAAAAACATCCGTGTCTCGCTTTTAAAGCTCCCTAATTTCAACCTTAGCTAGCTAAAATACAGTAGATATTAGTTTGTTCATATTTAGCTCTTAGGTTGATGTTTTTGTTGAAATAATTAGGGAGTTGCGTTTCCGTCTGTTTTGGTTTCCCGCGTAAACGTATTTTGAGATAAATGGCGGACGGGTGACCTTTTCTCTAATTATGAGATTAGGGTATTTTTTGCTTGTGGGGTGTTTTTTGGGTATTTCTTTAATTTTGGTTTATAATTGGAAAGTTTAGTTGTCGTCTTTTGAAAAAAGCCAACGTGATTAACGCGTTCAGTGCCCAGCGGGCCCTAGCTGAAAGACTGCTAGATAAAGTGCGTCGTGTATTTATAATTAAAGTTATTTTAAGGGTTTCGTGCGACAACCAAAATAAAACGTCGTCTTTATCCTGTCTGACAGACAGACAGACAGGGTTCCTTGTTGACTGCAGAACCCTAAAAGATAAAGATTTTTATTTGCAAAGACATATTGTGTTATAGTAAAAAACTTTTAATTATTTCAACAATACAAAATAGGTAGGTAGAATGACACCCATGCGATACTATTATAAAGACCTAAGTTATGCTACCTCCAGATTGTTTGCAACAGTCTACAGTTAGCTCTTGATATCTAAATAACGAATACTAATAATTTGTTTCTAGGTATTCTTTGATTGTATGTAATTATTTTTTGTTACTAGATGCGTCCCGCAGCTTCGCCCGCTTGGAAATCGATGTTTTAAATGCTCCATAAATTATATATATAATACTATCTTGAATCACACTACCTAATTAAATAAACGTATCAAAATCCGTTGGGTAGTTTTAAAGATCTAAGCATACATAGGGACAGATAGGCAGCGGGAAGGGACTTTGTTTTATACTATGTAGTGATTAAACACTTCTTGCGATTCATTTTAAACATAACTACTCTCGAAAACATAATCCTCCTTGCGCAGTCGGGTAAACAAAAACCCGCCATTGACACTAACAAAAGAACAGAGAGATAAACAATAGCTTTGATAATCCCATCAGCACACAATGTGCCCTACGCTGGGCATAGTGGGCATACTGACCGTCCCACGACATCCTGCTACAGAAAGGAAGCTCAGGGATATTGTTTGGGAAGCGATAAAAAATGTTTTACGACTACTCTTGTGTGGAGGTATACAGGGTGATGCATTATAACATGCGGTGATGTTAGCTTTTGCTTCACATCATAAAGTATCATAGTCATTTATTTGACGACCTCAGTGGCGCGGGCAAAAGCCCTTTTGGTGATTCCCGCCTCGGGACACATACGTTTTGCTCGCTGCGCCTAGACATCGTCAAATTTGGTCAATTTTTCTTTGTCTTTATTTAAATAGACATATATTTTTATTTTCTTTGTAGGTATAGATAGATGTATAGATAACACTTTATTACATCACACAAAACAGAACAACAATACAGAGATAAAAACTTAGAATAAAGGTATAAAGGGCGGCCTTATCGCTGAGAGCGATCTCTGAGGTATGTATTATATAATGTAGGTGTAATACCTTTCCCTTATTTATAGCCTACTAGCTTCTGCGCCTACTCGTATGTCCGTCCCCTACTTGATTCTTTATTTATTATTTATTTTATTTTTAGCCATCATTGACCCACTGCTGGGCAAAGGCCTCCCTTTTCTTTAATTCTTTATATGATCTGATATTTCTAAAAAATTGCGAATTTGCGTTACACTTTCATCAGTTTATTTACATTACGGTACATGAGCTAGATTTTACAGTAATACCTATTAACGCATTTACTGCCTAGTCTCGGTACGACGCGAATGCAACAAGCGGCGCGATGCAGCAGGTGAGCTGAAGATAACACCAATGAATCCTAGGTAAATAGGATATAACTTGCCTAGCCTATAACTTATTGAATAAGGCTATTTTTATACAATAACAATTCAAAACGTATTCTTCATTATTCACTATCATCATCATCATCATCATTATCAACCTATGTTAGTCCACTGCTGGACATAAGGCCCAATGAGCGCCATTAACATATAATACAATAATTATAACTAATATTGTTCCCTATAAGTATGTGTGTCCTATAAGTGACAATATTAGTTTTCTTTGGACCCAACGAGTTTAACTTTTGTAGACACCCTGTATCTATTATTTAACTTAAATCTATAACAAAGAAGATTTTTACAATCCACTTCCGTCACTAACGGAAAGGCCGCCATTTTTTATGTCGTGTCGTCCGAACGTCTGAGATGGACTCTCATTTGATTGCTCGTTTCCGGTTTATGTTACAATAAGTGTGGCGACTTCCGATCCTAAGGGAAGGAGGTTTGCATCCGTTGTACTGAATTGAATTTACTATAATCATTATCATCATCACAGTTATGTCCACTGGTGGACATGTCATCAAATAATGGTGGTCATGTCTTAATCATCATCCATGGCAGGCAGATTGGTGATGGCAGCGGATGTGTTAAAAATAATCATTTCATTTCATCATCATCAGCCTATAGCAGTTCACTGCTGGACATATACCTCCCCCAATGAGCGCCATAGCACCCTGTCTTCAGCTTGCCGCATCCAGCATCGGCCTGCAGTCTTTCGCAGGTCGTCATCCCACCTGGTCGGAGGGCGTCCCGCACTACGTTTACCGAGTCGTGCTCTCCACTCAAGAACACATTACCCGGCACATATTTATATAGCACCAAACAAATAGCTACGTGCTCTGCACAGACCTACGTGACCTACACAGTTTGCAGACAAAGCACCGGAACCTGACAAAAGGGCGGCAAATACTGACCCACCGGAAATGAAGCCTGTGTAAACAGCTTTAGTTCTCCTTTCAAATTCCGGACGTCACGTCATGTTCTTGTAGAAAAAGAATTTAAACGATAATGTTTTTGGAATTGAACTTCACTACATAGTATAAAACAAAGTCGCTTCCCGCTGTCTGTCTGTCCCATTGTATGTATGCTTAGATCATTAAAACTACGCAACGGATGTTGATGTTGTTTTTTAAATAGATAGAGTGATTCAAGAGGAAACCATTTGACACATAGATTTCCACTAGTATAACAGCACAGCCAGTATAAAATTTATAGGTACTAACTGCGCCCCGCGACTTCGCCATAATGAACAAAAATCAAAGCGATAACTTTGATTTTTTGTATTTGTATGATCTAAACAAGCGAACAATAAACCTTTACCTACCTTGTTAGGTTGGCCTATTCATCGTCTAGCTAGATTATCTGATATTTTGTAATAAGCCTTTTTACAAAGTATACATATGTTTGACAATTCGTTTGAATTTATTTATTGTTAATTTTTGCAATTCACTTAGTTTTGTTTTAATCAGTAATCAGTAATATTTACTCACATAAGACATGGTACATAATACATTGGTGGAATAACACAGTAGAGCTGCATATCTGCAGCCCGAATGCAGGCACGTGAAGTATGTATTATATTATCTGTGACGTGAATATAAAAAACAATAAAATTAAATCAAATGTCAGTAATTAAATAAAATAAACGCAAACGTTTAGAAGCGTAGGTTTGCTTTGGTTGCCCTTTCAAATATACATTTACATACCTATTAGGATATATGATCTATATATATATATATATATATATAGATTTTTTTTTATTGTTCTTTAGTAGATTCATGTAGTTCATACTAAGTTCATAGCTCATTTGGTTACAGGTCACATGTATGGCCATTGGCACTTGCTTGTATTGTTTTATTTTAGCTTTCGTTTTATGCTATTGTTACTAAAGTTTTTGTTAGTGCACTTCATTACCTACCAGCAAACAGAAAATGTTTTGATGCCCCGCGAAACAGGCCTAGCCTAGTGCGGGGGTCACTGTTAACTGCAACACCTCAATGTATCAACTCTATAATGTAAGAATATGTACATAAATTAAGTTAAGGTGTAATTATTTGTAAGCTTTTGGTAAATAAATATTTTGTATTTGTATTTGTATAGATATATATGTATGCATGCAAAATGCATGAAAACCGCGGGCTATTCGTTAGTAATTCTTAACATGAATCATCGTGCAAAAAACTGTGTTTCCGTAACAAATCCGCAAAGGGTCGGAATAAGCCATCTTGTGAAAAACGCTGCATCCGCCAACGCCTTCTATAGGCTGTCAGATTTGACAGTTTGGGTTAGATACAAAAAACTACAGGGATTAACAACATTTTAGAGATTAGGTATTTTAAAACTCACTTGTCTTTAGTTGAAGAAACTTATTTAAATGGTAAAGTGCCAATTTCATAAGTTATCGCAGCGTTCAGTACTAGATACAGGGTCCTACACTAAAGTCATTTAAAACGGGATATTTACCATGATTATTTTGATGATTGATGAGGGTCCTACAGGCACGATAAATAAATAAATAATGTTGGGCAATTCACACAGCATTATCTAGCCCCAAGCAAGGCAGAGCTTTGTTGTGGGTACTAGATAACTGATATACATAATTCAGAAAAGAAAGAAAGAAAAGAAAATTTTTAGAAATGAAAATTATTATACATATAAAAACGACCAGAACACCCGGAACAAATATCTGCAGATCACACACATTTGTCCCAAGGCGGGAATCGAACCCGCGACCATCTGCGTCGCAGGCGGACCTTCTTAACCCTCTGCGCCCAGAGGATGTCATATATGATAAATAAAACATGAATATCAAATACAAAAAAAATTTGCTAGAGCCCATCACTATCTGCATCTGCTCAGAATGGGGCAGGCTGTCCTGTCCGTGTTACAATCATCATCAAGATGTCGTTGCGGCTGCCTCGCTTACGCTGGAATAGGGAAGCGATTTTCTTGCGTTTAATCGCGTGAAAGCCGTCCGTGCGCGCTTTCGCGATGCGCTGCATAAGCGAGGCAGCCGCATCGGCATTCTACCTTCTTACGCTAGCGCGAGTCGCGCAGCTGCAGTAAAGAAGCTTCTCCAAAGGTTGATCTTCCCTTCTTTTTTTTGGTTAAGCCTGCACGTGGCGGCGATTACATCCTACACTACACACTGATGTTGCATATTGTGCATCTGTTCGTCACGACTTTATTTCCAGAAATCTGACGTTTTGTATCAGAGGTTATTGATAATGGTGAAGGTTACCAATATCTCGTTAATTATGATAAATGGTGACGAACGTGACACCAAAAATGGTTGCCTGGAAGAGATCGTTTCTAGGCGATAATGACACCCATTTCACTTGTTTTGTCTCTTTGTAATTTATTTTTGATTGGTCAGTAAAGCTGTAGATTGTTTGTAAGTATTGTATTGTGAGTGATATAATACAATTAGGTTTATATGTATACTGAATGCTCTACTTAACTATACATAATACAGTTGTGTAATATATAGTGTATAAATAATACAATAATCCCTCGGGAATAACATTAATTATTATTATTGTATGTTTTATCTTTATGGTAAGTCACATTCATGGCCCAAGACATATTTATGACAAGCAAGACGCAGAGAAATTAGACGTACCTATTAAATTAATTTTATTTATATATAGCAAATTAGGCAATAGGTAGATAAAGCAATAAATGTTTTTTCTATTCTATTCTATCATTATGCCCTAAAGAACTAGATCGGAGACACACCTTTTCAAATAAATTTTACAGTATCCTTGGTCCTTTTTTATACAATAGATTAAATGTATTAGCCAATATTTATCCCTTAAATTATAATAGTTGTAAGAAAAAACTTAAGGATACACTGCAATGTATGTCATACGATGACACAGAACATTTATTGACTGTTTTTAAGTAGGCCTAAAAATCTTTGTGTACACCTTTATTATTTAAATTTAGTTTAGTGTAAGTAGCATAAGTTAATATCGTAAAGTATACATGTTCGTCGCTTTGTATAATAAGCAAGTTCAAATTGATTATTTATTTGTTGTTAGCACTCTTTCAGTTTGAAATATAGGTTTTCACCTAGTTCAGGCACCCACATTGTTGTTTCCATCAGAATTTAAGTAAGGTACTTTTTGTTACTCTTTAGTCCTAAGATATTTTTGAATATTTTTTATTTTTTATTATTATACCTAAACTTAACTTCTCGTATAGATAAAGGCATTCAGAAAAAGTACGACGGAAAAGCATTCAAGAAATGGTAAAGAATGTGTGAAAGAGCTTTTTTTAAAGGATACCCAAGACCCAATTAGGGGTTGCCGCCAATTATTGCAAATGGCAGTTTCCGGTACCTGCTGACAGTTTTTGTAATGACACGCGCATCCGGCTTTAGATTTGAGTCAATAATCATATATTTTTTCATAAATAAAAACAATTGGATTGCTTTGAAACAATTTTGAAACTCTTATTTTACACTGTTTTTAAGTTATGCGAGATAAATACTAATCCTCCGAGAATAGTTTTTATTTGTGAGGTAAATAAAAAACTTTCCATGTATTACATAAAATACAGCCGGACAGACAACCTCCTCCCTTTTTCGTAGTCGGTTAAAAATTAAAGTAAAGATTGTATCAACGCTTTTACTAAAAGCTAGAACGAATCATAGGCCAGCTATAAAGAACGAATATCGATGGAAAAACTTGAATTTCTTCTAAAATGCTAGCCAATAAAAAAAATACTTGGTTTATTTATTTACGTTTTTTGGTTTGAAAGCAGTGTTTTAGTAACCTGTATCGCCATCTATTATGTTCTAAATTATATAAGATCTTTAATTATTTTTATACTAGATGGCGCTTTCTAAACAATTTGCTACTCAAAGCTAGATGTCGCGGTCAAATATTTTCTTTTTCACGCTAGATGGCTCTATAAACATTTCTGATAGTTGAATCAATAGAAAGAAAGTTTAGAATGAAGATGCCATCAATGGGTGAATGTGAACCTATTCATGTTTGTGAAGCTAAGAACGCAAACAGGTACCTACCTACAACAGAGATAGGCAGCGTTGCAAAAGTTCCCGATTTATCGGGAGATCTACTGATTTTAGCCATGGTCTCCCGATATCCCGATTTAGCAATCCTATTTCCCGACTTTTTGCATTTTCAACTAATGTTAAAATAAAAATGGTAATTCAAAAGTAAAAATAGAAAAAAATATTCCAAATACGGAATTCTATGACTCAAAATCTATATATGCACGGGAACTTCCGTAAATTCTTCAAACCACGTCTAATTTTGCCCAGCAAATTGCAATGAAACACCTTAAAATGCGAGTTATCATTGTCTGTGGGAATTTTGGACAAGCGTGAGTAGTATGAAATGTGCTGATGGTTAACGCAGGTTTGAAAACGTTTGTTCCTTTGTAAAGTTCTATGTTTGCCACACTCATCTGTAAAAGTGGAAAGAATAATATCATTTTTCATCCATAAATATGATGAAAACTAAACAACGGAATAAACTTTCCTTTAAGTCAATGATAGGTCTTCTACACACAAAAAGATGTATAGGAGAAAATAATCAAAATTTTAATATAGATGAGAAAATGTTACAGAGTATGAATAATTATATATTGTCTAAATGATTGCACTATTATCCAAAAATACTCTTGTTTCATTCCGAATAAAAATCTCCCGTTTTCTCCCGATATTTAGCTGGCAAATTTAACGTTTTTTACTTTTACACTTTTGCAACACTGGAGATAGGTTTAGATTTCCATTTTTGTATAATACAATGAATTGAATGCATAGTTTTTTCATGATTTAGGACGGAACCTTTTGTTACCATATACTATTTTAAAAATTTGTATTGTATGTAAGTAATATTGCCATAAGGTCCATTATGCTAGAAAATGTAGTTAATTAATGTCTAGATTCTAGCGTACAACAAGCAACCTTACCTAGCTACCACCTAAAAAGTTGTTGCATAGATTGTCTTGTTTCTCGAGGTTATAATTTTCTAAAAGAGATAGTTTGTAACAAAGGAAAGCTTTGCACTTTCAGGCGCGGTCCCAGGAGGGGGGGATCACGGGGGCCATAACCCCTCCCCCTAAGTCTTAGTTTTGTAGTGTTGTGGTTATGACTATCATCTAACTAAACAATAATTGTGGTTACTCACTGCGGCATGTAAAATAGCGGCTCGCTCCGCTTGCCTATACTACTATTATATGTACTACTATTCTACTATTTTTTTTTTTTTTAATATAAGTAATTGACATGTGTATTGTGTTTATTTTTGATTCTATAGTGTTCTTTTTTATTTTATTATAATTAAGTTGTTAAAAATGCATGTAAATCATTAATTGCACGCCCATAAAGGGCAAATTACATTGACACTGTATTATTTTATGAACCATCTTCTCACATGTAATTATGCAATAAATATACTTTTATACTAACACATAGTAGATACCTACTAATGTTAATGGGCATTAAGTTAGTTGAGCTTCAGTTCTACAAAAGCAAAGCAACGTTACCTATTTTGAGTGGTTTGGTCTCTTACAGTCATTTTCCATAATTTCAACCACCACAACAAATAGCGCAATAATGAAACAGATAAATACGCTACTCTGCGAGGTCACTTAATTGAAGAGCCTAGGTTCAAAAAATATATGGAGTCAACGAAATTTTCTCGATTCGATCCGCCTGCTGATAACATTTGTTACTTCTGACTATGGCCACGAGCTGTGCGACCCCCTATTTATAATTATCACAAAAATCTGACAAAAATGGTCCCAACTCAGCTTATGCAGAAGTTAAAAGCATGCGCTGGTTTTCGATTGGGGCCTATGAGTCCGAGGAAATACAAATTAAAAATATAAAAGCGAAGTGTTTGGTAAGTATGGCTGTCTACTAACAAAATAAATAGAATAAAGTAAAAAAAAAAAATAACCATCTAAAAGTCTAGCTTTTAGATGGTTAATTTTTAATAAAATGGTCATGGACTAAAACTTTTTTTTCGAATTATTTGTCGCCGATAAAGCTTAGGGGTTATCGGTAAGGTCTTCATCCCCACTAAATTGCATTTCTGGCTACATACCCCACAAGGTCTTGGGCTGCGACCGCCCCAGACTTAGTGAAGAGAAAATCAATAATTTTGACTGACGTACGCCCCACACCGTATGACAATTTGAAATTGCCGCGTATGACGTCAGCAGGTAGTTCTGACGTCACACTCTCACCCTCCCGACGGTGAAAAGCAATCTATCTCCCTTCAAATGCTCAAAAATGAATAGGCACGAGCGAGAGGCAGCTATCGCGTAAAGGTTGTGAATCGAGTTATTTTTTTCATCTGTCATAGACGATCAACGCAAACCAACCGCATTGATAATCATCCAGTTTTAACGAAATACTGATGACCACATCTGTAGATTTTATTTTTACGATATTGAAACCCTAACTTTGTCTCATGTTGCGAGTGAAGTTACGTAATTAACGCAGCCGAAGAGAAAAAAATAAAATCAATTTCATTTCTATCGAGTTTCTTAATGAAACATCGGAGTACGTTCTTGAACGTCCCATGGCGAATGACGTGAGTGACAGTGGCGCCGCTGCGGCAAACATCGCGAACTAACCAGTACTCGAAAAACCCCGATGGATACCTAACTCCGGGGTCGGTATTTTGCGTTTTTCACGAAAATGGCCAACAATGTGAAGCCGATGCACAAAAGCAAACACTTCCCAATAGACCAGCTGGTGTGCGTCGGCAACTATGAACTCGAAAAGACAATCGGAACAGGCAATTTCGCCGTGGTAAAACTCGCCACACATGTTATTACTAAAACCAAGGTGCGTACCAATCTAGTTTTGTCAAGTATTTCAGCGATACAAGTGATTAATTGGTGTGCTTAGTGTTCATATTGTGTGATATAATGATAGAGCTGATCTTGTGTCCCTGTGTATGTTTTTTATTGTTAGATTCTGTTGGTTTTTTTCCATACACAGTTCGAAGGTTTTCCTCACTCAGCTTTGCCAATCAAAACATGATTATAGTTTGTCCCAATATTTGTGTGTTTCATACAGCCACTGGTCTCATAGGACTTAAGCTAGAAAAAAGTTAAAGAAACAACATAACATAATAACAACTTAATAGAAAGTACAATGTTTACCATGATTATCTGTTTTGTGTAGCACTTTTTTATTTCGTCGGGTAATACTGTGTTTTTTGCTAAAAACATCAAACTTTTTACATAAGTCCAATTATTTTTTTGCTATGACACAATTTATTTTTTCTCTGTTCAACTTTTCTTCACAATTTGTTAAATCCACGGAGTTTTATTAACTCAAAAACTATTACAAAATGGCTAAATTATGCTAATTTATTCTTATTTACAACAAAAATTACTTATTTCCTGCTAGAAACACACATCTTGTAAGAATCTTATAGGTAATCAAAACAAATCAATTTCCCATCTCACAACATCGAGTCTCCTCAAAGCTTTAAGATAAATTGTAATTGTATCTTAAGGAACCTGAAAACCATATGTTAAAAACTTTCCATATCGGTGAACAAAGCATGGAAAGATGTTGGTCCTGTGTTGGACTTCTCCCGAGTCCTATCAGTCTGTTCCCTGATCATGAAAGGGAGGAATCAAGAAACTTTTTGTTATTAATATTTAATTTTCTTGATCACGGTGCCATAAAGTGACCCGGTCCTTTGGAAGGCTTGCGTGGGGCCGAAGCCAACAACACAGAGGCCCTTTAAGAGTGTTAATCTAAAGGTGATGGCTACACATAGCGGGTATCATCTTCGGGTGCACAATATGATACACCCAAAGATGGTATCCGCCAGGTGTAGAGACTATTGCAATGGGAAATAAAAGAAATAAAAAACTAGGCTATTGTAATATTCGATGAGAGCTGATATGTCTATATCATAGTGCTTTTGTTTTTCACTACACTAGTTACTGTTAGTCTCTTATTATGGTCAGATTGGGCGTTCGTAACCAGTGGTCGAGTCTGTGTTTTAACTTTTACTACACTTACTCCTGGATAAAAGTTGTTTATAACAAGATAAGCACTTGGTCCAGTTCAAAGTCGGTCTCAGCGAGCTATGGAAAGAGCTATGCTCGGAGTTTCTCTGAAGGATAGGATTCGTAAGGAATACATCCGACAGAGAACCAAGGTTATCGACATATAGCTCTAAGAATTAGCAAGCTGAAGTGGCAGTGTGCTGGCCATATCTCGCGAAGAACCCACGGCCGCTGGGGCAAACGTGTTCTTGAGTTGAGACCACGACTCGGTAAACATAGTGTAACTCATGGCGCTCATTGGGGGAGGCCTATGTCCAGCTGTGGACTAATATAGGCTGATGATGATGATGATGAATATAATAATATGGTATAAATGTTAAGTCATATAAATTAAGCAAAATTTTAATTGCAAGTCACCAAAAGAATAAATGAATAAATAAATAATGCTGGACAATTCACACAGCATTATCTAGCCCCATGGTAAGCAGAGCTTGTGTTATGGGTACTATAGATATATATATATATAGATAACTGATATACATGATACAATACATTACATATTATTTAAAAATAAGTTTTTAGCATCTAAACACAGAATTTCAAAGAAATTTTGTAAGTACCTAGGTAACATAATTGTACATAACTCATCTTTTGAGTTCATGCATACATATGTAAATTTAATTCTTATAAAAGACTGTGTATTTCCGTACTCAAATGTAAATAATATTGTAAGGAATACCGATGCAACCGAGATTAACTTCAAGGTTGATTCCAGCACGCGCAATGCTAATTCTTTTTTAGAAAGCCCCCAGGTAACACTAGTTGTGACCTAAATGAATTTAAAATAATGCATCAAAACTGTTGTAGTGTGGGAAATAAGATAATGTTATTGGAAGGAATTGTAGAAACTTACTTGCCCCATGTATTAATATTAACTGAGACGTGGCTCTCCACAGATACTGTGTGTAATTTAGTAATTAATGGTTATACTCATGCCAATTACTACGTGAGGAAAAATCGTATTCACGGAGGAGTTTCTATTTTAGTCAGAAATAACACTAAATGTAAACATATCAAGAGTATAGATTCGTTATCAGTAGAGTACGAATGTGAATTAGCGTCATTGGAGATTTGCACTCCTTATGACTCGTTGTGGATTATAGGAATGTATAGAACAGGATTGGGGGATTTTACTATAATGATGGAGGTACTTAAAAAGCTCTTTGATATACTATGTAGCGTCGCAAAAATTAAAATAATCATTATGGGGGATTGGAATGTAGATTTTCTACTTAATACACAAAGGAAAAAAGACCTAACAGAGTTAATGTTAACTAATGGTTTTAGAAATATCGTTGATTTCGCCACGAGAATAAAAGATGACTCTGCTACCTCTATTGACTGCGTAGTGACTAACATCCAACGTCTTTCAATTCATGTAAAACCTTTGGCTACAGCGTTGTCGGACCATGATGCCCAATTAACTAATGTAGAGCTCATTAACCACCGAACAGAAAAATTTAGATACTTTGAATCTCGTACTTTCAATGTTCAGAAAATAGAGGAATTTGGTAGCGCGATGTTGACATATGAATGGCATGAAATATTTGATAATTATGACAATAATAGTTTTAAGACATTCATGAATAAAATAATTTGGAATTTAGATATTTATTTTCCAAGTAAATTAAAACGTATTAATAATAAACAAAAATGCCCTTGGATAAATCACAAAATAATAAAATTACAGAATGACATTAATGACTTGTGTGTAATTAACCGACAATACCCAGAATTAATTTCTAAAAATGGCCTCATCAGAGCAAAAATTCAAAGTAGAAATGATCTCATTCAAAAAGAGAAAATTAACTATGTAGAGAACCGCATTATGAACTCTAAAAACCCCAAAAAAGAGGTATGGAACGTTATAAAGCAAGAAACAAACAAAGCTATAAAAGAATGGGAGTGGGATCTAAGAGATAATTTGAAAAATACACAAATTGAATCAGAACACATTGCAGATTATATTAATGACTATTTTATTTCAATCGGTACCAAGCTTCAAAAGTCTAATATTCCTAATAAATTTAACGCATTAACATTTTTGAGAAAATACCTTATTAAACAACCCCACTTGACATTTCAATGTATAAATCTGGACGGACTATTAAAACTAGCAAAAAATAAAATTAATAAATCTAACACAAAAGATTTGTACGACCTGACAGGCACTTTTGTGTATCAAATCATGTCATATTTGAGTGAACACTTACTGTTTTTAATAAACGGTGTTCTTACATCTAATTGTTACCCAGACTGTCTGAAAACAGTGAGAATAACACCTCTTTTTAAAGGAAAAGGAGAAATGTCTAACATAGAAAACTATAGACCTATTGCAATAGTCCCCACTATATCTAAACTGATAGAATCAGTTTTATCCGACAGTATTATGAATCATCTAGTTGTTAACAAAATTATGTCATATAGTCAGCACGCTTATAGACCTGGAAGATCCACAATATCGGCAACTCAATGTTTAATTGAAAAAGTACTTAACCACCTTGAAGCTAAGAAAAAAGTAGCGGGAGTTTTCTTAGACTTGTCAAAAGCATTTGACTCTATCAATCATGAACTGTTGTTAGAAAAACTGAAGTTATATGGCTTGGTAGGAAATAGTTTAGATCTTATTAAATCTTTTTTAAGAAATAGACAGCAGATAGTAGAAGTAAAAATTAAAGGAAAACGGGTCAGATCAGCTCCAAAATGCTCTACTATAGGAATTCCTCAAGGATCCGCATTGGGAAATACGCTGTTTCTGGCGTTTTTAAATGATATAGTTCATATGGATATCAAGGGTGATATCATCCAGTATGCTGACGACACCACTGTCATCTTAGCAGCAGAAAATAACGAAGTTCTTTTGAACGATATAAGCGACACTATAGCTAAATTAAGTAGTTGGTTTCAGATGAATGGCTTACAACTTAATGAAAATAAAACCGACATATTATTTTTCTCAACGACAACTGTACAATCTCTTAACAGAATACCGATACCGTTACAAGACGGGAACACCTTAGTAAGTTCAAACTTAGTAAAAATGTTAGGGTTTGAATTAGATCCATTAATATCGTGGAAGCAGCATATCGACTCCACATGTAAAAAAATGGCCAGAGGAATTTACGCACTAAAGCAACTTAGACCAATTACTTCACCTAAATCTCTTAAAGATATATATTACGCATATATCCACTCGATTATGTCATATGGCATCATCTTATTCGGAAGCTCAACAGACTATGAAAGAGTACTTAAACTGCAAAAGCGTGCCATCCGAGTCTTAGTAAACGCAAAATACAGAGAATCATGCCGCGATCATTTTAGTAACCTCCGCATATTAACATCTGTTGCAGTCTACATAATGGAGGTAGTAAAGTATGTCAGACTACATTTAGGTGAATATACTATAAGAGGGGGCAGTAATAAACGCACAGCACGAAATAAAATGATAATAGAGCCGATCCAGCACCGACTAAACATGCTTAAACAGCTCCCTAAAATAATGGGTCAAAAACTTTATAATAAGCTTCCTCTAGAATTGAAATTAATTAAAAACGAAAATCGGTTTAATATAGAATTACGAAATCTCTTACTTAACAAAACGCTATATAGTATCAAAGAGTTTTTAGAAAACGACTACAGTCAGTTTAATGTGAAATCCTCTAAGTTACCCGACGTCCTAGTGGAATCACCTTACCCAAATATAGTGTAGATAATAGTGATAGATTTAAGAACCTTAGATTTAAGCATATTTATTATACTTTTTCTACTGCCCCTTTACAGCAAAATTGTTCTATATTACCTATCTCTATTGTATCTATATCGTGTTTGACGAGTCATAGTCTCATATTTTAATTTAAGTTACATTATTGTGATTTTATTATGTGTATGAAGTATGACAATAAATTATCTGAATCTGAATCTGAATCTGAATCATATATAGATATTTTTTATTATACATAGAAAACAACCAGAACACCCGGAACAAATATCTGCAGATCGTACACACAATTGTTCCGAGGCGGGAATCGAACCCGCAACCTCCTGCGTCGCAGGCGGACCTACAAGAAAGAAAGACACAAAGAACCACTTAAATATTAATTTAGTTTATGGTAGGATTTTTTTAATCCGACTATTAACTAAATAAACTAAAATCTCATCTAATATCAATAATAATATTATTTTCTTGGCTGTTTCTCTACTCTGGAATTTTATCATATATTTTAATGATTATCCTCAATAGTCTTTTCGTAAGATTGAATAAGGAACAGAGTCCTTACGGATGGCTTAGAAAGCATAATCACTTTAATTATTTTTATTATTATACACTCATTTATTTAAATTCTCGTATAAAATATTTTATTTACTATAGAAAATACAATAAAATATTATAAAACTATTCTACAGTAAAAAATATATCAAAACGGTAGATCACCGACCGCGAAGCTAGAGTCCAGCGGCCGGTGACTAGGGCTGCAGAGAGAGGAACTTCCTGACGATACGTGCAGAGTCCAAGAGTACCGCCTTCTGGATCTGGCCCTTGATCCAACTTCCTAGCGAGAGTCTCTTCAGTTCTCTTCTCTCTATTATTATTATATTAGCCTGGGGTGTCCCACTGCAGGGCAAAGGCCTCCCTCCCCTTCTTCCACTCATCTCGGTCCTCAGCAAGGAGAACCCACTCCTTATTGTATAGGTCGAGCTCATGCCACCATCTCCGATAATAGCATAATCACTTTCATATATATTTAATTTGATAAGAAATACTTTAATAGACCAACAAAACACATTTCCATTTAGGTATTTTACAAAGGCATTTACGAATGAAAACAGAATCTGACAACAATAACAGAAAAATAACAAGGTTATAAACTAAAAACTAAAACTTCTTATAATGATGTGGAGCGAAAAATGTTTAAATCTCGAATCTCAAAGTTAGATCTAAAATCAACAAAAATCGCGTAGCTTCTCAAAGACTGCAACACCTTGAGACACCGAGGACGCTTAGCGAGGCATGCACCGGCATCAGCGAGCTGCTGACCTTCCAGGAGGACATCAGGTGCTTAGACTAGCAGCCCCACCCGACACGCAAAAAGGGCCCACCGGTGGCCAAATTGCGGAAACCAGTCCAGAAACAAGTTACAAGTAGTAGATCTAAAATCGACAAGTAATGTTAATTGTGTATTAAAAGATGTTGCAACAAAGTGAATTTTCACACAGATCCCCTGGTACTGTCCACGATCCTATCCATCCATAGTTGTCTGGTAGAGATCGCTCTCGAGCGATAAGAATGAATGAATGAACACTTTATTGTACTGAAAACTATAAAATAACACCTTATATGTAAATATTACACGTTAAAAGTACAATAGACGACCGATGTGGCACGGTGGGCGAAGGTCCGCCTGCGACGCAGGAGGTTGCGGGTTCGATTCCCGCCTCGGAACAATTGTGTGTACGATCTGCAGATATTTGTTCCGGGTGTTCTGGTCGTTTTCTATGGATAATAAAAAAATATCTATCTATGTAATATTGTATTATGTATATCAGTTATCTAGTACCCATAAAACAAGCTTTGCTTACCATGGGGCTAGATAATGCTGCTGTGAGGATTGTCCAGCATTATTTATTTTTTATTATTTGTTTAATAGGCGGCCTAAGACCGTAAATTGTAATTATTTTTTTCTGTTTGTACATAGTTTCCTTTTTAAAGTGCAATAAAAAAAATAAAAATAATGCTGGACAATTCACACAGCATTATCTAGCCCCATGGTAAGCAGAGCTTGTGTTATGGGTACTAGCTAACTGATATACATAATACAATACATTACACAGATAGATATTTTTTTATTATATATAGAAAACGACCAGAACACCCGGAACAAATATCTGCAGATCGTACACACAATTGTTCCGAGGCGGGAATCGAACCCGCAACCTCCTGCGTCGCAAGCGGACCTTCGCCCACCGCGCCACATCGGTCGTCAATAAAGTGTTTTCCATCTATCTTCTTTGTTCACAAACATTCTACATTGAGTTTGGCTAGTGTATATACTCCGATAGAAGCATTTTATTCGTTCTATGTACAGTTACTACAATTAACCCAAATAATAAAGTAATAACTGAGAGCACAAATAATTACTTAACCTAGTTTGAGTAAATTTTCCATGGCGTGGAAAATATTGATTCATATGGAAACAAATGAAAACACATAATATTATTATTGGCAATGATGACCAAAGGAAATGAGGAGATGAGACTTTGTAGTTGATGACAACCTTCATGGCATAGTGGTTAAGGTGCGGAGACAGGCCATGTGCGCGGGACATTATTATAGGGGTAGTGCACAAGTGTGTGCGAAAACACAGGTGCACTATCATAATCGGATGGGGCTATTTGAAATTGTCTTTGTTTAATAATTTCATAAAGATTTCACTTTGTCTCAATAGATAAATGTACCTGACATTTTAACACTTTGAGTGCTGAAATCACACGGTATGTGTTTTCTACAACTAATATGCGTAAATCCACACTAGCGCAGCGGCTGAGAAAATACAGATCTGTGTGACTCAGCACAGCCGTAATATTTTTCGAACGAAACGCATGTGCGGCGCAACACAACCGCTGTGTAGACACGGCGGCAGCACGAATTTTTTAGGTTGAAAAAAAGATCGCAGTCGTCGAAAAAAATCGCAGCCAAAGTGTTAAAAATGTTTGTTTACAAATCTGTAAACTTATATGATTTAAATTGAATTGATTTCAAATATTGACGGCCTCCGTGGCGCGGTGGGCGATGGTCCGCCTGCGACGCAGGAGGTTGCGGGTTCGATTCCCGCCTCGGCACAATTGTGTGTACGATCTGCAGATATTTGTTCCGGGTGTTCTGGTCGTTATCTATATATCATAAAAAATATATATCTATTTAAAGTATCTGATTAAGTATATCAGTCATATATCACCCATAAAACAAGCTCTGCTTAGCTTGGGGCTAGATGATGCTGTGTGGATTGTCCAGCATTATTTATTTATTTAACACTTTGAGTGCTGAAAACGCACCGTATGAGTTTTCTACAAGTGACTAATATGCGTAAATCCACACTAGCGCAGCGGCTGAGAAAATACAGATCTGTGTGACTCAGCACAGCCGTAATATTTTTCGAACGAAACGCATGTGCGGCGCAACACAACCGCTGTGTAGACACGGCGGCAGTACGAATTTTTTAGGTTAAAAAAAGATCGCAGTCGTCGAAAAAAAATCGCAGTCAAAGTGTTAAAAATGTTTGTTTACAATTCTGTAAACTTATGTATATGATTTAAATTGAATTGATTTCAAATATTGACGACCGATGTGGCGCGGTGGGCGATGGTCCGCCTGCGACGCAGGAGGTTGCGGGTTCGATTCCCGCCTCGGCACAATTGTGTGTACGATCTGCAGATATTTGTTCCGGGTGTTCTGGTCGTTATCTATATATAATAAAAAATATCTATCTATGTAAAGTATCTGATTAAGTATATCAGTCATATATCACCCATAAAACAAGCTCTGCTTAGCTTGGGGCTAGATGATGCTGTGTGGATTGCCCAGCATTATTTATTTATTTAAATGTATACCAGCCATCGCCTAGACTGTTGGCACTATAACCCTGACTCCATCCTTGAGAAAAAGCATTGACCAGGTAAATCAAACAAAGTCCTTGACATAGACTGTTCTCTAGGTTGTACTGAAGGCCGTAGGTTCGAGTCCCGCCCATGAATCAATAAACTTTACCGATTATTAGACTCCGTGGTAGAGGCTGGAGGTCTACTTGTAAGATGATGTACCGCACGTAACTACGAACGGCCGAACCGTTATTTCGGTGGCACTACTAAGAATATTTTTTGGCATTTATTTTTTAGAGATACAAAATAATAAATTAGAATTGGAATTGAGAAAAAGACTAACAACATACATACTTATTTTTTTTTTTTTTTTTTTTTTAAGTTTGTTTTATTATACCTATGCCGATTGGCATTTTATTAAAATTGATATTATAATAATAATAATAATGCTGGACAATTCACACAGCATTATCTAGCCCCATGGTAAGCAGAGCTTGTGTTATGGGTACTAGATAACTGATATACATAATACAATACATTACATAAATAGATGTTTTTTATTATACATAGAAAACAACCAGAACACCCGGAACAAATATCTGCAGATCGTACACACAATTGTTCCGAGGCGGGAATCGAACCCGCAACCTCCTGCGTCGCAGGCGGACCTTCGCCCACCGCGCCACATCGGTCGTCTTTATTCGATCGATTATAGAATAGGTACATGTATAGTGGTTATAAAAAGGCTCTAACTCAGCATAATGCTGGCTAAGCTCAAAAATGTGCATTCAAATATTATTCTTTATTATATTATATCGCATTCAATGCCCAGCCTCGTCGGTGCGACCCGCAGTGCCGCGATGCTTGGGCCATGAAAGCGTTAACTCGTAGCATTTAGATATGAAATGAAATGAACGTTTATTTCTTTAGGCTTACAAATAAGCACTTAGACAAGTCATATTTTATACTATTCATTATTATATTGATATATACATTGATATATTTTGTAAGTTATCAGTTTTTGCTAACTTTTCATTCATAAATGGGTTTGATGACATAAAATATCATGGATTATAAATCGGAGTAGTACAAACTACGATTTAACCTGTGGTTATCTATCTCTCAAGGATTTTAGAGCTTATGCTTGAGGGCTGAAGGTTGTTTTTATAAACAAGGCTGTTCTGAAGTTGGACTCGAAAGTTTTGTTCGAAAAATACATTAAGTGTTATATGTATAACTAAAATAATGATTTTAGTTTGAGGGTCGTGTTTTCCTCCTGGATTTAACGGAGTATAAAAAATCGGACAAGTGTAAGTCGGACTCGTAAACGAAGGGTTCCGTACTCATCGTATAAGATAAAGGGCGAGCAAAAATGCTGAAATATCCGCTTATAATGTATCTGGTCGTTTTGTATGTATAATAAAAAATATCTATCTATGTAATGTATTGTATTATGTATATCAGTTATCTAGTACCCATAACACAAGCTCTGCTTACCATGGGGCTAGATAATGCTGTGTGAATTGTCCAGCATTATTTATATATTTTATTTATTTATCTCTCGTTATTTTGTGGATTTTTATTTCTTATGTTTTTTACAATAAATATAACTTACGAAAAGTAATTTCTGTAAATCGTACCTACACCATTTTCTATGAACCCATTATAAAACTAACTTCAATTAAATTTGTGAAAATGAAGATTTTCCAAAATCCAATATTCCCAAATGCTCCTCAAAATACTATTGAATTGTTTTTTTCATAAATCAATAGACCGCACTGAGTGAAAAGATTTGGGGGAGGCCTTTGTCCAGCAGTGGGACGAATCAGGCTAAATAAATAAAAAATGTCAATAGAAAATGGTTAAAGAAATGCAGCAAATTACTTTTCCGCTAGTTTTATTTATTGTATAACACAGAAATAGGAAGGAAGGAAACAAAGAGCGGTTATTTATTTCTTTAACACTTTGACTGCGGTTTTTTTTTCGACGACAGCGATCTTTTTTTTTACCTTAAAAATTCGTGCTGCCGCTCTACACAGCGGTTGTGTTGCGCCGCACATGCGTTTCGTTCGAAAAATATTACGGCTGTGCTGAGTCACAAAATCTGTATTTTCTCAGCCGCTGCGCTAGTGTGGATTTACGCATATTAGTCACTTGTAGAAAACACATACCGTGCGTTTTCAGCACTCAAAGTGTTAACCGACTTCGATAAAAAGGGTGGATGTTCTATTTCCGACAGTATGTGAGAATGAATGAATGAATGAGAATATTTATTTTGCAGCTCAATAAACAAAAGAAACACGATTAGAAATAAAAGACAGTATTTGTAGTTCGTCGATTTTTTATTCAACTCTGGACCATTTTTTAAATTTCTTTCGCTATACATATCCTAAGTTGATCACATAAAATTGTTAATTCCCGAGGAAATTATATTTACCCCGCTTTAAAACTTTTTGACGACCGATGTGGCGCGGTGGACGAAGGTCCGCCTGCGACGCAGGAGGTTGCGGTCTCGATTCCCGCCTCGGAACAATTGTGTGCACGATCTGCAGATATTTCCCCCTCCCCCCCTCGGGTCCGTCGTAGTTAGACGTGTCGTATTTTGCTCCGTCGATTTTAATTCAGTACGCAGATTTAAGCTACATAATAGTGCAACAAAAGTGATCAACGTTCGCAGAACGACCCTCTACACGGATTAACGTAATCAATTTCGGAATTCAAGAGCTATTTATGGTGCAAAAACTGAAAACATCGAAAATAAATTGTGAGTCAACATTCACTTAAGTACCCACATTACAAAAAATAATACTTACAATTCGTAAGAGCAAACACAAAAATCGGTCACGTCAGGAGGCAAGTCAGAGCGCCTGAATTTTTTGCAATAGCAAGACTCTCTGCTCGACTGGCCATCACTACTAGAACTTTATAAGGACATACATCAACGTAATGTTTCCTCTCAATCGGACCCCACCACAGACTCCTGATGCCTCGAGCGCGACTGAAAGCTCAGTGAAAAATCCAGCTCCGACGGATACTCCACTATACTCTATTTTCTCGCAACGAACACTGGAATCGGAGTTTCAGGAGGATTCAGCTTCTAAACGCATGAAACGTAAAGTCGACAGCACTGACAGAATAGACAAATGCACAATAATTTCAGAAATGCGGTCCCTTTTTAGTCAGTTCACGGAGGAGCAGGACAAAAAACTCTCGTCTCTACAAACGTCTATAGAAAAGTCCGTTCAGGTCTCCGTTGCAGCGCTGAGCTCAGAAGTCTCTGAACTCACTAAATCACTCGAGTACCTTTCAGCGCGACAAGAGGAAACTGTCGCTAACCTAAAGAGATTAGAGAAAACCCGTGAGCAAGATCAGGACTACATACGCTCGCTCGAGCGCGCAGTCGAATTCCTAGAGCGCAAAGCACGTAGCTCTTGTCTCGAAATAAGAAATATGCCAAAGGCTGAGAGTTCCACCGGTCTAACTGAGTCGAAGGCCCAACTACGAGATCTGATCATCAATCTGGGAACGACTCTTAATACGAAGATTGATGAGGCTGAGATAAAGGATATCTACAGACAACACAGCAACAGAGATATTAATAAACCGATTACAGTCGAGTTCACCACGGTGCTGAAAAAAGAAACCGTTCTAAGCTCAGCGAAAAGGTTTAATAAGGATAGGAAAGGCAGCGACAAGCTCTCTACAAGTCACCTTCGTATGAAAGGTCCCTCTCAACCTGTCTACGTCTCAGAATGTCTGACGTTTAAAACTAAACAACTTTTCCGCTTAGCGCGTGAATTCAAGAATTCACATAACTACCACCACTGCTGGACCGCGAATAGCGTTGTGTACCTACGTAAAAAGGATGGCGCGCCTCATATCCGCATAAACCATGAATCGGATCTTGATAAGCTGGAGCTAGAAAATCCTAAATGACTAGAGACGACTGAAGCTTTACTTTATAATGCATGCTTAAACTTTTTTCTATTTTTGCTTGACCATTTTAATTTAAGTAACACTATGCGAAGTTTAAAACTTAACACACGCACGTATAGATATATAAATAACAATTATCTTATTATCCTACGGTACACAAACGATATTATTGGTTTATTAAGCTCTCAAGAATATAAAACGAAATACTGCTTTCAACGATACTCAAGCGATTCCTCTGTGTGTGATCTTATTGATAAAAAATGTAAACAAAAGGTAAGCTCTATTTTAATTTTTAGTGCTGCTCATGCTCTCTGGTATTATGTCTGCAGTTGTGCACAAATTTATGGTCTTTTACTATATAAATATAATATAAATATAAATAAATAATATAATATAATATAATATAATATATAATAAATATAAATATATGATGGATACAATTTTAGATATTGAGCGCCAATTAGATGATTTGAGCGTGTCTAACGCTTTTACATGTACACCTGAAACCTGTTCCACTATAATGAACGATCCTAAGTCAAATTGCCTAAACATAATCGCCCAAAACATTAGAAGTATAAATCGCAATTTGGATGGATTTTATACTTTACTCAATAGAATATCCGTGGAGCAGGATATTATCATCCTTACAGAGTCGTGGCTGTCCGGAGGATTTCTGACCCCGAGTTTAAGTGGCTACAATACTACGGTTTCTACAAGGCTGCATAATCAAAACGACGGACTAGTAATTCTAACAAGATCAGACCTCCCCTGTAATATTTATGAACCGAAATTCTGTGACGCTAATTGCATTATTATTACTTATAAAAAAGACGTTGCCGTTATTGCCATTTACAGACCTCCCTCATTCGTTAATATTGATAATTTTACACACTCCTTAGATGACACGCTTAGGTCTTTGTCTAATTATAAGACGGTGGCAATTGTAGGCGATATAAATATTGACATAAAACCGGACTCGAAGGACAGACACGCATCTGAATATTTGAATCTCACTGCTTCGCATGGCCTTCTTCCAGCACACATTTTTAATACTCGAGCCTTTAGCTGCCTCGATCACGTGATGCTGATGACTAAACTTAAATCCAAGACCATTGTCGTTGAAAATAGCCTCACTGATCATTATACTGTAATACTATCCTTAGATTTTAAAAATAGAGTTTCAAGATGTCCCAGATTAGGAATAACTAAGATAAATTATGACCAAATTCACAGCGATATTAACCAGGCGAACTTTCAGTGCGTATGGGACTGCATAGACTGCGATACTGCTGCTGAAATTCTCACTAATATGGTGGCGGATATCGTAAAATCCCGTACAACGGTAGTTTACTTGGCTAAGCGCAAGACTCCTATTAAACCGTGGATAACACCTGGGTTAATCAGATGCATGAAAAATAGAGATCACTTGCACAGTTGCCTGAGAAAGTCCCCTGAAAGTATTACTTTAAAAGTAACATACACAAGATATCGTAACTTTTTGAATCGTATCTTACGCAAAGCTAGACTAACGTTTGAACGCACACAGATTCAACAAGCTAATACAATGAAAAAGATGTGGCAAGTTATCAGCAGCGTTACTAACATGAAACCTAAGAAATCACATTCTACAGAACTTCTCACTGCTGCTTCTTGTCCCTTAGATGCCGTAAATAGTGCAAATAACTATTTCGCTAGCGTGGGAGAGAATATAGCTAATAGTTTAATTCATAATTCTTCCATTCCCACCCCTGATAGTCCATTCTACAGCTCTGCGTCGAGTCCTTCTCAGTGCAATTCCTTTGTGATGCTAGAAACAGATCTTACTGAGGTTGTCGCGATCATAAACTCACTCAAAAATACGGCTTCCACGGGGTATGATGGTATATCTTCTCGCATACTAAAAGAGAACAAGCTTATCCTGGCGGGCCTCTTAACACACATATGTAACCTGGCTATTAAACAAGGCTGCTTTCCGAAAGCTTTTAAAAAGGCCACTATTATACCTATTTACAAGACTGGTTCCAAGAGTGAAGTATACAACTATAGGCCCATTTCCATTCTCCCTACTTTTTCAAAAATCTTAGAACGTGTACTAAACAAGCGGCTGGTTAATTATCTGGAGCACCACGACCTTATCTCAACCAATCAATACGGTTTTCGCCAAAACATTTCAACTGCTGATGCTGTCTGCGACCTTACTGACTCTATTGCCCGTGGTCTTGATTCTGGACACAAGTGCTTGGCAATTTTTTTGGACCTAGAAAAAGCATTTGATTCTGTTTCTATTCCCCACCTTCTTCAGAGGCTCGAGAGACTGGGTATTCGTGGTTTTCCATTACAACTATTTAAAGACTATCTCACAGATAGAGTTCAATGTGTAAGCATCGCTAATACTTCCAGCTCATATGTTCCAGTCAAATTCGGAGTGCCCCAAGGCAGTATTCTTGGTCCGACACTCTTCCTTGCCTTTCTAAATGAACTGTGTAATTTGGAATTACCGTCGGGTAATATTTTTACATATGCAGATGATACCGCGCTTGTTTTTAGGGGAGAGAGCTGGGACACTGTTTTCTGTAACGCCCAGAAAGGTTTTAATATTGTAACCAATTGGCTATTCAGTAGTCTCCTTAAGTTAAATGTCTCTAAAACCAAAATTATGACATTCTCTCTAATTAATAAATTCCAACCGCCCCTTGACTTTAACATTGTTGCCCACACGTTTTCTACCTCACCCAACTTATGTGCCCAGAACTCTTGTGTGTGTCCTAAGCTGCAAAGAGCATCTGATATTCGCTATCTTGGTGTGACACTTGACACCCGATTAGTGTTCGATCAACATATATCGACGCTTGTAGGTAGAGTAAGAAAACTCATTGCTATTTTTAAGAACATTCGTCATGTCACTGACAAGGACACTATTCGCATTATATATTTTTCCCTTTGTCAAAGTTTACTTACATACTGCATAGAGTCTTGGGGTGGAGCCCATAAAACCCTTTTGCTCACATTAGAAAGGGCACAGCGCGCCGTGCTTAAAGTCAGTAATTTCATGCCCTATAGATTCCCTACTACTACACTTTACAAAGAGACTAACGTCTTAACAGTGCGACAATTATTCATATTAAGACTTATAATAAGACAGCATAGATTTTGTCCAGCAGCGCGAGGAGGACGGCGTGCTTATAGAGTTTTTGACGGAATGCAGCCTTCCACTACTTTTATTCAGCATTTTCCTTGTTTTCTGGGTAGTTATTTGTACAATAGGCTCTCTAAAGAGGAACGCTTACGTGATCTTAACTTTTTTCAATTGAAAGCATATATCTCTAATATTCTTAAAAACCATTCGTATGACAGTACCGAGGACTTGCTAATTGTTATGAAGTGATTTAATCTACTTCACTCCTCTATCTCTATATAAATCGCATAATATTTAGCTGTTATTATGACAATTTAGAGTAACTCATAAGCTTAATCTTAATACTGTAGGTTAGTTTTTCTATAAAATTAGTTAAATCAATTAATTAGTATAATTTTAGTAATAATTATTTCTACATAGAGTCCATTTTATTTAATCAATCAAATTAAATTTTATTTACTTGTAATGTCTAAACAATCTGTAATAATTTATTGTACATCAATCTATTCACGCATCAATTTGTAATCAGTATTAGTAATCAAATTATATATTTTTTTTGTCTGAATTCTAACTGTTTATCTAAGTAGATTATTTGTAACATGATTAAAATAGTACCGAGCCAATTTTTATCATAATTCCATAATTTTTTGTATGTTAAATTATTTATTTTATCGTCATCTTTCAAACAATTTGTGTATCATAGTAGGGGGAGCACAGGTGCCTATATTACAGACTTTTCAGTCTAGTTTAGGCAGCTGAGGCTACGTAATAGTTTGGACTAGAATCTCGATATACTGGACTTGTTTCTAATGTAAACTACAAATGAATTATGTTATGTGTTTGTAATAATTCTTTTTTGGCAATAAAATTTTATTTATTTATTTATTATTTATTATTGTTCCGGGTGTTCTGGTCGTTTTCTATGTATAATAAAAAATATATATCTATGTAATGTATTGTATTATGTATATCAGTTATCTAGTACCCATAACACAAGCTCTGCTTACCATGGGGCTAGATAATGCTGTGTGAATTGTCCAGCATTATTAATTATTTATTTAAAAGCAGTGTAAAATCAAGATCGGTATTTATTTATTTCAAAACTGGTTCTCATTGAGGGAGGCGTTAACTTATCCTCAAGAAAAGTAAAACCCCGTACAGTATCCAGCAACGCCCTGCATGTATAGATGGCATTACGGATTGCATTTACCTTTCGACTGACCCCTGACCTCCGCCCTTCAAGGGCAGTCGGTCGCTCTGCTATTTTGTGCACTGACCTACGCAAAAAGATTCTGGTCACTGCTCTAGTAGTGGGATACAACGGAGAGCGTGCAAAGTTAATTTATTTATTTATTTATTTTAAGGAAGGCCTACAGCTTAAATAATACAAAATAGGTAACATTAACCTAGCAACAGAAAAGCTAATAAATGGCCTTCACGGCTAAATGAAAAACTTCAAATCAATGCCTCACTTCAAATCATTTTTAACGAGTCTAAAAAAGGAGGAGGTTCTCAAACAGTACAGAAATAATAGCTTAGAGTACAAATTACAACTAAGTCTTTTATATCGGGATATAAATGATTAGTTTTTTGAGTTTTCCAATATTTCGGCACAGTTTCATGCGCCACGATCACTTTGATTTCAGTTATATATTATATATGACTTTTGAATGACAAGTTAGTGTAAAGGTTCAAGTCTGAGATGGGCTGTAGATTGCAACCGCAGGCGACATTGCGGCTAGCGGCTGCGGTTGACCGCAGTGCTGCCTGCGGTTGTTTCTATTTCCAAGCACGGTTCGCGACACCACTGGCGCTGCAGACTGCGGACGCTGCGCGCCGGGGTAGCAGGCCGCAGTGTAGCCGCGGTTGGAATCAATTTCATAGAGATGCATAGAAACAAATAGTGTCGCTTTCAGCCTGCAGCTGCTGTTTGCGGCCTGAGGTCCATCTTGGAATTGCAACTTAAAGCTACCTTCTATTAGATAAAACCATATACTCTGTAAGCGAATTTCTTGACAATGATTATACAAAATTTGCAATTCCTCAAAGACGAACCTTTCCTGATCTCTACATGCCTAATTAAAACGAACTTATGTAATTATAATTATTTTAATTGACGAGAAACTGATAACACCTGACTTTAGCTTAACATAGAGTTAACCATTGTTATTGTGTATTTCTTTATTAATAAATATTTTCATTTCATTTCATTTCTTCTATCCATGAATTTGAATTCTTCTATCCATGCTCACGGAATAACTGTTCTAACAGTTATTCAGACTTCAGTTATATGACTTGTTAAAAATTTACTGACAAGTTATTTTTAATGTGAATTTCTGTTTTGTTTCAGGTTGCAATAAAAATAATAGACAAATCAAGACTAGATGAAGACAATTTGAAGAAGACTTTTAGAGAAATAGCCATAATGAAGAGACTTCGACATCCGCACATAGTTAAATTATATCAGGTATATTCATCCATTTATTTTACTTACCGTGGATTCCATCAAATTACGAAAATAACTAAGACTTGGTACATATCTGACGGAAAATGCGTCGCGTCGCGTACTATCGGTCTAATATTTCATAAAACATTCAACCTTTCGCACTGAACCGATGATGCGTTAGTGCGTCGATCGTACAGCGTCTGTTCCGTTTCCGTCAACGCAATTTCGGTCGAATTAACATATCGCACCACGTGTATTTTGATGAGTTTTTTTCTATCATGAGCTCTAATATGGCTCGCTATGATAGAAAATATTTGTGATGTCTAGGGTCGCCGTCATCGAAATCGACGAGGAAGCCTATATATTTTGATGATGCATTCAGACTAGGACCGTTACATCGGCGGAGATCGTCTGTATACAGGCTGTTCGAACTGACTAGACGCGTAGTGGGCAGGTCTGATTTGACCGAATAGACGCGACCGATGATACGCTCGACGCATTTTCCGTTAGATATGTACCGACCCTGACCTTATTTTCAGATTTTAACACTTTGACAGCCAAGCATTGTATTTATTTTCAATCTCTGACAGCCGATCACGTCCCCTGTCCGTGACAATTTTATAATAAAAAAAAAACAATCATACTTGTTTCTCTTATTTTATATAATAATATGAGATACCCTCAATACAATGAAAATAAAATCATGGCCGCAACTATTACAGTCTTTTTTAAAGACTGTAAAAAAAATGGTCAAAAAGTGCCGTAGCGCCCAGAATGGTACGCTAATTATGTATGCGGCTAACTAGGATAAAATAAGCGTCACGTACGTAGTACGTGATCCGCTGTCAAAGTTTTAAATCCAACATATTTTAGGTCAACAAAGACATTTATTAATGAAAACCTAATAAATACTGATAACTATAACAGACACCAAGTTCAACAACGCATAATCTCATAGCGAAAAATGTGAAGATATATTACGCAAAATATAAGTGCTTTTTTGATGAAAGTGCTTTTCCTTTGGACCTTACAACACTCTTGGGCACGTCGCAAAATTCAAATCACATAAGTAAAACTAGGAAATAAAGTGATCGCTTTGATTTCTTGTTCTCTTCAATCTATTTTCGCGGTTCTGCACGCGGCTTAGCCCGCAATGAAGTCTGTTTAAATGATTAGTTTGTATTTTCAGGTAATGGAGAGCGAGCACACAATATATTTGGTAACGGAGTACGCGCCGAACGGAGAAATATTTGGTAAGTTATTATTCTCACCTTCCCCTATTCGTGTTTTGACAAATTACCATTTGATTCGTCAAACAATTTGTGTTTTGTTTTTATAGTATTTTGTCCAATGCGCTTGTTTTCTAATTAACGAGCTAATGCCCAAATTTCCCACTGTGTTCACGTCTCATCTCATTTAAACCAATTATATATAATAAATAAATCAATATAAATAACTCAATTCTCATTTTGCTCAGTTCCCATTTGGTCCCATTCGCACTTTTCCTTCTTCTGACTTGGACTGATTGTTATTTAAAATTAAATTAAATTAAATTTTTCATTTAGCCGAATTCCCATTTAGGCCCTTTTCTACATTAGACAAAACAACTAAAAAAAAAATCTCGACGTGTCATTTTTATCATTTGTAAACTTTTTAAAACATTTTTTTTGCATTTGTTGGTCCTATACTACAGCGAGGGAGCCAGGTGGGATGGATCGACCTGCGAAAGACTGCAGGTAGATGAGCTGGATGCCTCAAGCTGAAGACAGGGCGCTATAGCGCTCATTGCTTGCGACTGCTCTAGGCTGATGATGATGATGATGATGAAGCGTTTTTTTCGCACGTTATCTTGTATGTTATTATTTACAGATCACCTAGTGTCCCGCGGGCGCATGCCGGAGTGCGAGGCGGCGCGCGCGTTCTCTCAGATGGTGTCGGCCGTGGGGCACTGCCACACGAGCGGCGTCGTGCATCGGGACCTTAAGGCGGAGAACTTACTGCTGGACGTCAATATGAACATTAAGGTGGGAGAGGACAATATCAACATTTGAACAACAGATTTCACTCACTGCCGGGTAAAGGTATTCCCGAATTTCAACAATAACATCGACCATTTGAGAAAAGAAGAAAAAGAACGAATGCATGTATAAACTTATTATATTGCTTAGGACATGTTTTGTACTGTCGTCATAATGCTGGCACTAGCAGGTACAAGTGGCAATTCAAACTATAATATCTCATGTTACGAAATTGCCTCCAAAAGACAAGTTATTATTCTGCCTGCAAATACGACGCTAAAAGACTAAATGAGCGAGGAAGAGACTAGACAACTCACACCAAAAGAGCGTCGAAGCGCAGCGAAGCGGAGCGCAGTTTCAGTGTCATATGAATTTTAACTTTATTTTCATTACAATAAAACTTATTATCGCATGAGAAACTCGAACGATAATAAGTTTTATTGTAATGAAAATAAAGTTAAAATTCATATGACACTGAAACTGCGCTCCGCTTCGCTGCGCTTCGACGCTCTTTTGGTGTGAGTTGAGCCTTATGATGTGTCTGAAGTTTTAGATAAAGGTATATAGGCTTTCCAAACGGATAAACAGATTATGATTTTTAGCTTCTGTGGTTTGGTGACTTTAAGTGTTCTTATCTTTAGCATTATTTGATGGAATACTGATATTCTAATATTATTACGACGTTAATAGTTCTAAGTTTCGAAGTAAAATAGTCATCACTACATAGTAACTATAAAAGAAAGTCGCTTCCCGCTGTCTGTCCCTATGTATGCTTAGATCTTTAAAATTACACAACGGATTTTGATGTGGTTTTTAATAGATAGAGTGATTCAAGAGGAAGGTTTATAAACAATTTGATACATAGATTTCTTTTCCTTCTTTTATAAGCTTGTAGATTATAAAAGAAGCTAGTTAAGGTTATTTTTTCGTTTTCCAGCTGGCAGATTTCGGGTTCAGTAACGACTACAACACCGGCTCTCCTCTGTCGACGTGGTGCGGGTCGCCGCCGTACGCCGCGCCCGAGCTCTTCGAGGGTAGGCGGTATGATGGACCCAAGGCGGATATATGGGTGAGTGTTCAAAGTGGAAACTGTGTGTGACAGTTACAAATAGGAAATGCCCTATTTAAGAACTCTTTGTTCAGATAAACAGATAAATATTTTATTCATAATATGTAAAATTTTAGGTTAGTTTTGTTGTTATAGCGGCAAAAGAAATACATACCGCAAATTTAAAACTACATATGTATATATGTATATTTTACCGCACATGCGATACAGCCCACTGAAAGACAGAAATTTTGCAATAGTCTTGTTATAGGGTCATCCAATTCGAACTGTGACAGATTCGCGTAATGTTCCAATTCCCATTTCGTCCAGCTCGCGTTTGGACCATCTGTCACTTTGCCTTACTTGCGTTTATTCGCGTAATGCCATATTCCCATTTCTTCCAGCTCGCGTTTCGTCCAATTCTCACTTTGCCTTACTTCCGTTTATTCGCGTAATGCCATATCCCCATTTCATCCAGCTCGCGTTATGTCCAATTCTCACTTTTCCTTGCCTTTACTTAATGAAATGTTACTGAATGTTATTGTACAGAACATACATAAATAGATACTAAGATAGACTTTAAAACTATTGAGTAATATTAATCAAGCTCACTGCAAAGAAATAGAAGGCTTACATGCAAAGTGGGCCCATCTGTTGCCCAGGTGCGGGAACCAGTCCAGAAACAAGTAGATAGATAGATAGAAAATTCTTTATTGCACTTTAACTATAAACTATGTACAATAAAAACTTAAAAATTAAGTACAATTGGAGGTCTTATCGCTCAAGAGCGATCTCTACCAGACAACCATGGATGGATAGGATCGTGGACAGTACCAAGCAAACTGAAAATCAGCGTTGTTCCGCGCCATGCGTGGTTCAGCACATAGCTGAGTTTGACCCTTTTTGGTCAGCAGGTTACGTGTATTATTATTATTGTTTCTCTGTAGGTTTATTTAATTTAATTTTATGTTTGCTGTGTTTTACTGTTTTAATGTGTTGTTTTGTTAAACCTGTTTTTTTTTGGCCAAATAAAATTATTTTCTTTCTTCTTTCTTTCTTTCTTACCAGGGGATCTGTGTGCTTGTAAGTTATGGGAATAAATAAAATACTACAAGTAATACATTCTAAGGCTTTTTATTTATATATAATGAATGAATTGTTACAGTCGCTGGGTGTAGTCCTATACGTGCTAGTGTGCGGCGCGCTGCCCTTCGACGGGGTCACTCTGCACGAGCTGCGAGCCGTGGTCCTCAGCGGCAAGTTCCGGATACCGTACTTTATGTCGCAAGGTGAGCTTCTTTACTTAGTTTGATCCTGTGCAAGTCCACTGCTGGACGGCAACCGACGCACGCGATGTTTTAGAGGCCTCCGGAGGGACGAATTCTTCATACAAACGTAATACCAAAACGATTTCCAATTCAAGCATATTTCTACTATAATATTGTATTATTTGTATTTAAATAGTAATTATCTAGGTTCCTAAATAGTTTTTTTTTTCAAAATACTTGCCTAAAATTCAATGAAAGCCAATCGCATTTTGCACATTTTTATGCGAAAATGGACAAGTTTTCTTGCTATTTGTTTCGTATTAAAAACATCAATATATTACGTTTTATTTATTAAGGAACATAGCTTATATTGTCTAGTTACAGAATAACAATACTTTGTGGAGAATACAAAAAGTTTTCAGTCATAATTTTTGGTATTACGGAACAAACCAAATTTTGAACGGCTAATATTGCTATCGCGCACGCATGGGGCGCGGCGCAAGGGTTAAACAGGGACAGCGATGTTCGGAGCGATTTTTGCAAGCGAGGGTCGCCGGACCCTTAAGGGAAAGATTTTCTACCCCTTCCATTGTGAAAAGTGGTGAGGTTGTATACTAACTTCGGAGGGTCTCTCTAAAACTACATGTGATTACGGGGTGAAGCCCGTGGAAGCCACTACCTACAATCACGTGTATTTTTGGGTTATCCAGTTTTCCGCCCTGAAACCCCCCTTAGGGGAAACCTGGAATTTAAACAGGAATTCCAGTTTTCACCTTGATGGAAAATGAAGCACCATGATATCTGTTCCAGAGTGCGAGAGCCTGATCCGCCACATGCTGGTGGTGGAGCCCGACAAGCGGCTGTCGCTGCGCGGCGTCGCCAGGCACCGCTGGCTGCACCAGAACCTACCTTACGGTAACCTACCTGCGGTCTAGATGTCGGCTCGACGCAAACAATCCGTACATTTACTTACCTCAAGTCGCTCTTATTTACGGAGACTGCTTTTAGCTGATTTTATATGTGACCTGAAATCTAGATAGTATTTGTGATATAAATAAACTGAAACTGAACGTTCCGTTTGTAAAGTAAATCCACCTCCACAGACGCAGACAGCATCTCTATAGACGCGTCGACGGGCGCGTGTCGCTGCCACGCCGCCGCCGCGCCGCGCGCCTCCCCCCGCGCCGCCGACACGGTGCTAGCTCACATGCTGACCTTACCGGGGTTAACGCAATACCAAATACAACAAGTGAGTAATTGTAACAGGCACTACATACAGACGGACACACATCTCTATAGACGTGCGTTTAGCAATTTGCAGATCGTACAAACATTTGTCCCGAGGCGGGAATCGAACCCGCAACCCCCTGCGTCGCAGGCGGACCTTCACCCACCGCGTCATAGAGGTCTTAAAAAGTTGTAAATATAGTCTTAAACATTGATACCGCTATGTCGTTGCCCTCTATCCAGTTCATATGTGTTTGTAACAAGTGTTTGGTTTCCAGGCGGTGCAGGAGCAGCGGTTCGACCACCTGTACGCGATCTACCACCTGCTGCTGGACAAGCTGCAGCAGCGGACCAGCGCCAGGAGTCACTTGACGCACAGAGGTTACTTTAATATACTAAATTAACGCTTCCACGCTATTTAACACAACGTTATCAGTGTTAATTAACTCATTTTAGCGCGAATAACGCGTGAAAAGGCGTTATTCACGTTATAATGCGCCTTAACACCCTTTTTTTAAATTAGCGTAATAACGCGAGTTACATTATGTGTTAAATAGCGGTAGCCTTGCAGATCAGTTAAATTTTATAAAGCGTACCAATGCTTGCGTGTAAAGTAGAATTCAGGACGGTTGATTAGCTTAGAAAGAGTTTTTATTAGCTAAGAACGAGTTTTGATTAGCCTAAAACGAGTTTTGATTAGCTTCGAAAGAGTTTTGATTAGCTTAGAACGGGTTTTGATTAGCTTAGAACGAGTTTTGATTAGCTTAGAACGAGTTTTGATTAGCCTAAAACGAGTTTTGATTAGCTTAGAAAGAGTTTTGATTAGCTTAGAACGGGTTTTGATTAGCTTAGAACGAGTTTTGATTAGCTTAGAACGAGTTTTGATTAGCCTAAAACGAGTTTTGATTAGCTTAGAAAGAGTTTTGATTAGCTTAGAACGGGTTTTGATTAGCTTAGAACGAGTTTTGATTAGCTTAGAACGAGTTTTGATTAGCCTAAAACGAGTTTTGATTAGCTTAGAAAGAGTTTTGATTAGCTTAGAACGAGTTTTGATAAGCTTAGAACGAGTTTTGTTGGAGGTAATTCTAAAGTGTTATTTATTTATAATGTGATATTTTCCAGAGTCATTGGATTCCACAACGGGGCAGCCCCTCGATCTCACTAGTTGTAAGGTAAGAGACTACTCACATTTATTATACAATAGTTTATGCTTACGGCTTCGCACGCGTTGTTTCTGATGGGTTTGAACGAAATATATTTATTCTACAGTAAAAAATATATCAAAACGGTAGATCACCGACCGCTCGCTAGAGGCACGCGGCCGGTGACTAGGGCTGCAGAGAGAGGAACTCCCTGACGATGCGTGCCGAGTCCAGGAGTACTGCCTTTTGGATCTGGCCCTTGATCCAACTTCCTAGCGAGAATCTCTTCAGATGTTGATCGAGGCTCTTCGCTATTACGCCGTTAACCGAAACGACTATCGGGACGATGGTCGCTGAATCTACATCCCACATGCTGATTATTATGTCTCTCATTTACCATGATCTCGGGCCATAAAGTGACCCGGTCCTTTAGAAGGCTTGCGTGGGGCCGAAGCCAACAGCACAGAGGCCCTTTGAGAGAGTTAATCTAAAGGCGATGGCTACACATAGCGGGTATCATCCTCGGGTGCACAATATGATACACCCGAAGATGGTATCCGCCAGGTGTAGAGACTATTGCAAAGAAAAATGAAAGTAATAAAACCAGGCTATTGTGATGGATGGATGGACTGGGGAATCGGGCTATAGGGGAGATTGCGGACGTCTGCCATAAACAAGTCAATTATTATTATTATTTTCTTCCAGAAATCTGAAGACGAAGAGATGGAGTCGGAGGAGATGTCCTCGTCACAGGATTGGCTCGTGGCCATCCCCTCCGCCGTCGAGTACATCACGGACACTAAGGATAACTTGGAGAAGGTCAGTGTCTATAGCTACCCTCATCTGACAGTCCGCTAATGGCTTAACGGACCTCTGGAGCAGTGATTACTGCGATCACAAATACTATCTAGATGTCGGGTCACATACAAAATAAAAACTAAAGCCGTCTCCGTAAATAAGAGCGCACTTGAGGTAAGTAAATGTAGAATGCGTTATATTTAGCGCTCGTCCACGTTTACTAGCGACATCTAGTTATGTTTTTGTGAAACTTGTTTGGCCGTAGTTCCACATTTCGCCGTTAGACAAACCTTGTTCGTTTTAATTATCCTATTCGTTGTTTGTCGTGTAAATACAGTGTTGGACGATATAACTGAGTATCTTTATTTTATTTTATCATCATCATCGTCAGCCCTTATCAGTCCACTGCTGGACATAGGCCTCCCCCAATGAGCGCCATAGCGTCTTCAGCTTGCCGCATCCAGCATCTACCTGCAGTCTTTCCCAGGTCGTCATCCCACCTGGTCGGAGGGCGTTCTACACTAAGTTTACCGAGTCATGGTCTCAACTCAAGAACACGTTTGCCCCAGCGGCCGTCGGTTCTTCACGAGATATGGCCGGCCCACTGCCACTTCAGCTTGCTAATTCTTAGAGCTATGTCGATCACTTTGGTTCTCTGTCGGATGTATTCGTTACGAATCCTATCCTTCAGAGAGACCCCGAGCATAGCTCTTTCCATAGCTCGCTGAGCGACTTTGAACTGGTGGACCAGCCCTACCGTGAGTGTCCACGTCTCAGCTCCGTAGGTCATAACGGGTAGGACGCACTGGTTGAAAACTTTCGTTTTGAAGCATTGCAGTATGGATGACGAGAAGACTTGACGTAGTTTCCCGTTTTTTTGTTTTTATTTTATATATTAAACACACAAAACACATTACAATGCTATCTTAAATAATCATTAGAAAGTAGTTTTAATCTACATTGTACCTTAAAGATATATGTGTACAGCTGTACTTAGTAAATGTTATTATAATAGTTCGTACTAAAACTAATATTAACAAAAAAAAAAAAAAACTATTTTCTAAAAGACACTGGTGATAAAACATTCCTAGCTTGCTTACATAATGCATCATCATCATCAGCATATGTTAGTCCACTGTTTGACAAACGAAAGTGTTCAGTGCGTCCTACCCGTTATGACCTACGGAGCTGAACTATTTTCTAACAGACACTGGTGATAAAACATTCCTAGCTTGCTTATATAATGCATCATCATCATCAGCATATGTTAGTCCACTGTTTGACAAACGAAAGTGTTCAGTGCGTCCTACCCGTTATGACCTACGGAGCTGAACTATTTTCTAACAGACACTGGTGATAAAACATTCCTAGCTTGCTTATATAATGCATCATCATCATCAGCATATGTTAGTCCACTGTTTGACAAACGAAAGTGTTCAGCCAGTGCATCCTACCCGTTATGACCTACGGAGCTGAACTATTTTCTAACAGACACTGGTGATAAAACAAGCCTAGCTTGCTTACATAATGCATCATCATCATCAGCATATGTAAGTCCACTGTTTGACAAACGAAAGTGTTCAACCGTGCATCCTACCCGTTATGACCTACGGAGCTGAACTATTTTCTAACAGACACTGGTGATAAAACAAGCCTAGCTTGCTTACATAATGCATCATCATCATCAGCATATGTAAGTCCACTGTTTGACAAACGAAAGTGTTCAGTGCGTCCTACCCGTTATGACCTACGGAGCTGAACTATTTTCTAACAGACACTGGTGATAAAACATTCCTAGCTTGCTTACATAATGCATCATCATCATCAGCATATGTAAGTCCACTGTTTGACAAACGAAAGTGTTCAGTGCGTCCTACCCGTTATGACCTACGGAGCTGAACTATTTTCTAACAGACACTGGTGATAAAACAAGCCTAGCTTGCTTACATAATGCATCATCATCATCAGCATATGTTAGTCCACTGTTTGACAAACGAAAGTGTTCAGTGCGTCCTACCCGTTATGACCTACGGAGCTGAACTATTTTCTAACAGACACTGGTGATAAAACATTCCTAGCTTGCTTACATAATGCATCATCATCATCAGCATATGTAAGTCCACTGTTTGACAAACGAAAGTGTTCAGTGCGTCCTACCCGTTATGACCTACGGAGCTGAACTATTTTCTAACAGACACTGGTGATAAAACAAGCCTAGCTTGCTTACATAATGCATCATCATCATCAGCATATGTTAGTCCACTGTTTGACAAACGAAAGTGTTCAGTGCGTCCTACCCGTTATGACCTACGGAGCTGAACTATTTTCTAACAGACACTGGTGATAAAACATTCCTAGCTTGCTTACATAATGCATCATCATCATCAGCATATGTAAGTCCACTGTTTGAGAAACGAAAGTGTTCAACCGTGCATCCTACCCGTTATGACCTACGGAGCTGAACTATTTTCTAACAGACACTGGTGATAAAACAAGCCTAGCTTGCTTACATAATGCATCATCATCATCAGCATATGTAAGTCCACTGTTTGACAAACGAAAGTGTTCAACCGTGCATCCTACCCGTTATGACCTACGGAGCTGAACTATTTTCTAACAGACACTGGTGATAAAACATTCCTAGCTTGCTTATATAATGCATCATCATCATCAGCATATGTTAGTCCACTGTTTGACAAACGAAAGTGTTCAGCCAGCGCATCCTACCCGTTATGACCTACGGAGCTGAACTATTTTCTAACAGACACTGGTGATAAAACATTCCTAGCTTGCTTATATAATGCATCATCATCATCAGCATATGTTAGTCCACTGTTTGACAAACGAAAGTGTTCAGTGCGTCCTACCCGTTATGACCTACGGAGCTGAACTATTTTCTAACAGACACTGGTGATAAAACATTCCTAGCTTGCTTATATAATGCATCATCATCATCAGCATATGTTAGTCCACTGTTTGACAAACGAAAGTGTTCAGCCAGTGCATCCTACCCGTTATGACCTACGGAGCTGAACTATTTTCTAACAGACACTGGTGATAAAACAAGCCTAGCTTGCTTACATAATGCATCATCATCATCAGCATATGTAAGTCCACTGTTTGACAAACGAAAGTGTTCAACCGTGCATCCTACCCGTTATGACCTACGGAGCTGAACTATTTTCTAACAGACACTGGTGATAAAACAAGCCTAGCTTGCTTACATAATGCATCATCATCATCAGCATATGTTAGTCCACTGTTTGACAAACGAAAGTGTTCAGTGCGTCCTACCCGTTATGACCTACGGAGCTGAACTATTTTCTAACAGACACTGGTGATAAAACAAGCCTAGCTTGCTTACATAATGCATCATCATCATCAGCATATGTAAGTCCACTGTTTGACAAACGAAAGTGTTCAACCGTGCATCCTACCCGTTATGACCTACGGAGCTGAACTATTTTCTAACAGACACTGGTGATAAAACAAGCCTAGCTTGCTTACATAATGCATCATCATCATCAGCATATGTAAGTCCACTGTTTGACAAACGAAAGTGTTCAACCGTGCATCCTACCCGTTATGACCTACGGAGCTGAACTATTTTCTAACAGACACTGGTGATAAAACAAGCCTAGCTTGCTTACATAATGCATCATCATCATCAGCATATGTAAGTCCACTGTTTGACAAACGAAAGTGTTCAACCGTGCATCCTACCCGTTATGACCTACGGAGCTGAACTATTTTCTAACAGACACTGGTGATAAAACAAGCCTAGCTTGCTTACATAATGCATCATCATCATCAGCATATGTAAGTCCACTGTTTGACAAACGAAAGTGTTCAACCGTGCATCCTACCCGTTATGACCTACGGAGCTGAACTATTTTCTAACAGACACTGGTGATAAAACAAGCCTAGCTTGCTTACATAATGCATCATCATCATCAGCATATGTAAGTCCACTGTTTGACAAACGAAAGTGTTCAACCGTGCATCCTACCCGTTATGACCTACGGAGCTGAACTATTTTCTAACAGACACTGGTGATAAAACAAGCCTAGCTTGCTTATATAATGCATCATCATCATCAGCATATGTAAGTCCACTGTTTGACAAACGAAAGTGTTCAACCGTGCATCCTACCCGTTATGACCTACGGAGCTGAACTATTTTCTAACAGACACTGGTGATAAAACAAGCCTAGCTTGCTTACATAATGCATCATCATCATCATCAGCATATGTAAGTCCACTGTTTGACAAACGAAAGTGTTCAACCGTGCATCCTACCCGTTATGACCTACGGAGCTGAACTATTTTCTAACAGACACTGGTGATAAAACAAGCCTAGCTTGCTTACATAATGCATCATCATCATCATCAGCATATGTAAGTCCACTGTTTGACAAACGAAAGTGTTCAACCGTGCATCCTACCCGTTATGACCTACAGAGCTGAACTATTTTCTAAAAGACACTGATGATAAAATTTAATAAGCACGGCCTAGCTGTAAGACCGGGCAGTATTCTATTCAAGTCCATCACCAGGTTGAATGGTCCAGCTTGGCGGACCAGGGATATGAGGATCATTGAAATGGAGGATATCTTCAACACTTTGAGTGCTGAAATCACACGGTATGTGTTTTCTACAAGTGGCTAATATGCGTAAATCCACACTAGCGCAGCGGCTGAGAAAATACAGATCTTTGTGATTCAGCACAGCCGTAATATTTTTCGAACGAAACGCATGTGCGGCGCAACACAACCGCTGTGTAGAGCGGCAGCATGAATTTTTTAGGTTAAAAAAAAGATCGCAGTCGTCGAAAAAAAATCGCAGTCAAAGTGTTAAGTACATGTATCTGTGCCCTACCCCTTCTAGACATAAGAAAACATTCCTTAATATCTCTTTCGTTCGTTCCAGTTCGGCGAGGGCGTGACGTCCGTGGAGACGGACTCCCTGCAGCCCTCGAGCCAGCAAGCGGAGCCGCACGCGACGCGGCGACACACCGTCGGCCCGGGCGACTGTAGGCATACACAGGTACATAAATATTAATTATCGTTCATTGTGGGCAAAGACCACCACAGAGTGGAGCCCACCCAACGCTAAGAGGCGACGCGGAAGGCCCAGGATGAGATGGCGCGACGAGCTCGAGGCACATCTTCCATCATGGCCTGTTGCAGCGTTGGATCGCGAGGAGTGGAAGGAGAAAAGGGAGGCCTTTGCCCAGCAGTGGGACAGTAATGCTTAAAATAAATAATAATCGTTCAATTGCAAAACACTACAACAAATACAAAAAAAAAAACATTTACCAAAATACAAAACATGAATGTTATAATCATATTATCATTTGGTCCATATTAGCACTAGGTCCAATTCTTATCTTGTGTTACTTTGATTTAAGTCGCTGTGTTGTTCAATCCATATTATCAATTATATACTTTAAGTCTTTATAAGTCGTGTGCTGTATTTCTTTACTATAGTTAGATAATTGATAGAGATGACCGATGTGGCGCGGTGGACGAAGGTCCGCCTGCGACGCAGGAGGTTGCGGGTTCGATTCCCGCCTCGGAACAATTGTGTGCACGATCTGCAGATATTTGTTCCGGGTGTTCTGGCCGTTTTTTATGTATAATAAAAAATATCTATCTATGTAATGTATTGTATTATGTATATCAGTTATCTAGTACCCATAACACAAGCTCTGCTTACCATGGGGCTAGATAATGCTGTGTGAATTGTCCAGCATTATTTATTTATTTATAATTAAGTTTTTTGCTCTATCAGAATAAATATATTTTCATTTCATTTCATTTCTCAGGGTTCAGAGCTGGGGGCGGCGGCGTCAGCGGACTTACGGCCATCGCCGTTGTACGTCTCGGCACAATTCAATGTAAGTCGAATGTAAATATAATTGGCACCTCGGGTGTAAGGGGGACTCCAACATCTCGTCTCCCAACCCAACCTAACCTGCACGTGGTGTACCACGTGCAGGTTAGGTTGGGTTGGTGGCCTGCTAGATAACGAACTAGGCTCTGGTGGAAATATCAAACAATCTTCATAATTTAATAAATCATTGATTTTACAATTATTTTCCATTACTTGACACTGGCAGAAAAGTGTCCAACCAGACACAGTTGCCATTAAGAAAGAATCAAAAGTGAAGAAATAAATGATTTTTGTCATTTATTTCTTAAGGCTTACAAAATAAGTACTTAGACCTTATTTTGTATCAATCATCATCATTAACAGCACACAGTCAAGTTGGGCAGTGACACTGTGATGTTTTCTAAGGACAAACAAGTCGCTCATCTTCCCATACTAACGTGGAAGGGTAGCTACTACACTGTTTGATGTTGACCATCCAATACTCAGGATAATATCAATTTATCACGTCATTATCTATGTTTGTATACACCTCCAATACTAAGGATAATATCAATTTATCTCGTCATTATCTATGTTTGTATACACCTCCAATACTAAGGATAATATCAATTTATCTCGTTATTATCTATGTTTGTATACAACTCCAATACTAAGGATAATATCAATTTATCTCGTCATTATCTATGTTTGTATACAACTCCAATACTAAGGATAATATCAATTTATCTCATCATTATCTATGTTTGTATACACCTCCAATACTAAGGATAATATCAATTTATCTCGTCATTATCTATGTTTGTATACACCTCCAATACTAAGGATAATATCAATTTATCTCGTCATTATCTATGTTTGTATACACCTCCAATACTAAGGATAATATCAATTTATCTCGTTATTATCTATGTTTGTATACAACTCCAATACTAAGGATAATATCAATTTATCTCGTCATTATCTATGTTTGTATACAACTCCAATACTAAGGATAATATCAATTTATCTCATCATTATCTATGTTTGTATACACCTCCAATACTAAGGATAATATCAATTTATCTCGTCATTATCTATGTTTGTATACACCTCCAATACTAAGGATAATATCAATTTATCTCGTCATTATCTATGTTTGTATACACCTCCAATACTAAGGATAATATCAATTTATCTTGTCATTATCTATGTTTGTATACACCTCCAATACTAAGGATAATATCAATTTATCTCGTCATTATCTATGTTTGTATACACCTCCAATACTAAGGATAATATCAATTTATCTCGTCATTATCTATGTTTGTATACAACTCCAATACTAAGGATAATATCAATTTATCTCATCATTATCTATGTTTGTATACACCTCCAATACTAAGGATAATATCAATTTATCTCGTCATTATCTATGTTTGTATACACCTCCAATACTAAGGATAATATCAATTTATCTCGTCATTATCTATGTTTGTATACACCTCCAATACTAAGGATAATATCAATTTATCTCGTCATTATCTATGTTTGTATACACCTCCAATACTAAGGATAATATCAATTTATCTCGTCATTATCTATGTTTGTATACACCTCCAATACTAAGGATAATATCAATTTATCTCGTCATTATCTATGTTTGTATACACCTCCAATACTAAGGATAATATCAATTTATCTCGTCATTATCTATGTTTGTATACACCTCCAATACTAAGGATAATATCAATTTATCTCGTCATTATCTATGTTTGTATACACCTCCAATACTAAGGATAATATCAATTTATCTCATCATTATCTATGTTTGTATACACCTCCAATACTAAGGATAATATCAATTTATCTCGTCATTATCTATGTTTGTATACAACCAAAACCATAAGTATTCATTTTAAAAATACAACTTACGTATTTCAACATTAATTTTAGCCTAACTTTGAGCGAAAGAAAGAAAATTGCACCCTATGTCATGTGAGATAACATACATTTAGGCGTCACCTACCGGCGAGTTCGTGCCGCCGTTGACTTTTTTCTTCTTCGACTTTCGTTTACTCTTAATGTCAAAAAATAGAACTCTATCTAGCGACTCTCTCGCTTACATCAATGGACGTACAGACAGTCTTGTCACGAGTGAGCGAGACTAACGAACAGCAATAGATTTTTATATATAAAGATTATTATCTACTGAAAGCTAACAGAAGTATTGTTATTTCAGCAACAAGCGTCTCCCAAGGTGTCGATGCTGCCTAACACGAACCTGGCTGCGTGTCAGCTGTTCAACCAGCCGCCGGCCTACTTCAGTGTCAAGGATCAGCATCTACTGAAACCGCCCATCGCCATGCAGACGCAAGGTATGTCGCTCTACGGGAACGGAACCCGCACTCAAACGAGACTAGCCACCAACACGAACCTGGCTGCGTGTCAGCTGTCCAACCAGCCGCCGGCCTACTTCAGCGTCAAGGATCAGCATCTACTGAAACCGCCCATCGCCATGCAGACGCAAGGTATGTCGCTCTACGGGAACGGAACCTGCACTCAAACGAGACTAGCCACCAACACGAACCTGGCTGCGTGTCAGCTGTCCAACCAGCCGCCGGCCTACTTCAGCGTCAAGGACCAGCATCTACTGAAACCGCCCATCGCCATGCAGACGCAAGGTATGTCGCTCTACGGGAACGGAACCCGCACTCAAACGGGACTAGCAACCAACACGAACCTGGCTGCATGTCAGCTGTCCAACCAGCCGCCGGCCTACTTCAGCGTCAAGGACCAGCATCTACTGAAACCGCCCATCGCCATGCAGACGCAAGGTATGTCGCTCTACGGGAACGGAACCCGCACTCAAACGAGACTAGCCACCAACACGAACCTGGCTGCGTGTCAGCTGTCCAACCAGCCGCCGGCCTACTTCAGCGTCAAGGACCAGCATCTACTGAAACCGCCCATCGCCATGCAGACGCAAGGTATGTCGCTCTACGGGAACGGAACCCGCACTCAAACGAGACTAGCCACCAACACGAACCTGGCTGCGTGTCAGCTGTCCAACCAGCCGCCGGCCTACTTCAGCGTCAAGGACCAGCATCTACTGAAACCGCCCATCGCCATGCAGACGCAAGGTATGTCGCTCTACGGGAACGGAACCCGCACTCAAACGAGACTAGCAACCAACACGAACCTGGCTGCATGTCAGCTGTCCAACCAGCCGCCGGCCTACTTCAGCGAAGACCAGCATCCACTGAAACCGCTATGCAGACGCAAGGTATGTCGCTCTACGGGAACGGAACCAGGACGCTAACGAGAACCAACCGGCTACCTAGAATAGGATAGAAAAACATTTATTTGGACACAGGTACAAAATACAGGCATAGAATAACGAACGGCAAATAAAGTAGTTTATCATGGGGGTAAGTGACACAAATAGGTGATATTAGAAAATAAGGCTGCCTCCATGACCCTGCGCCGAAATAGGGGTTGGCTCAGCGTGTGCTGAAATGAAAGAATAGGCTCCGAAACTACTGGACCGATTTGAAAAATTCTTTCACCGTTGGGAAGCTACACTATCCGCGGTGAAGGAAGGTTATATTATATTTTCAAAAAAGTTAGGGTACCGTACTAAAACCGTACGAGGTAGTAGTAACCGGGAAGGTCCGCTAGTTTTATATAAGAACTAGTTGTTGGATGTGCGCGAGCTGCAAGCAGCTCGCGGCGGTTATGTGTAACAGTTATTTTTTATTAAGACTTCCTTTTCGTACCTTTGATTATTTTGTTTGAAATCGTTAGCCATGAGAAAATTTTGCGATGAAAAAACGTCAGCCATCTTTGATTTGGAAATGGACATCTTTTTCGTAATCTACGTATGCGAGTTATTCGAAAACGATACCCATATTATGTGGGTGCTCGTCTCAAGGCGAGTATAAACTGCGATATAGAGATGTCAGCCATCTTGAATTTGGAAATGGAAATTTTGCTTTGTTCCAGCGTCGTCATTCGGTCGGCGTGCGTCGGACGGCGGCGCGCACGTGCCGCGCGGCCGGGAACGAACCTGCTGCCACTCCGCACCGCCACACCATGTAAGTCGTTTGTACTAGTTTTTAACCGACTTAAAAAAAGGAAGTTCTCAATTGTCTAAAATATAATTAATTTTAGATCAGAATTTATAAATCTCGAATACCTTATTGGCTCTTGTTTCACAAGGCATGTTCTTGCTCAAGTTTCTTTAGACTTACGAAAGAATCACTTAGACAAGTAAAATCTTATACTATAAATTATAAATTGTGGATAGTAAAGAGCTGTGTTTTTGTGTAGGTGTCAGACAGCGGGACCCCGACGCGCGGCGAGGACAACGAACAGACAGACGAGCAGGCCGGCGACGCGGCCTACAACTCCAACTTATGCAGGTAACTACTGTCAGGGCATGTGTAGGTGTCAGACAGCGGGACCCCGACGCGCGGCGAGGACAACGAACAGACAGACGAGCAGGCCGGCGACGCGGCCTACAACTCCAACTTATGCAGGTAACTACTGTCAGGTCATGTGTAGGTGTCAGACAGCGGGACCCCGACGCGCGGCGAGGACAACGAACAGACAGACGAGCAGGCCGGCGACGCGGCCTACAACTCCAACTTATGCAGGTAACTACTGTCAGGTCATGTGTAGGTGTCAGACAGCGGGACCCCGACGCGCGGCGAGGAGAACGAACAGACAGACGAGCAGGCCGGCGACGCGGCCTACAACTCCAACTTATGCAGGTAACTACTGTCAGGTCATGTGTAGGTGTCAGACAGCGGGACCCCGACGCGCGGCGAGGACAACGAACAGACAGACGAGCAGGCCGGCGACGCGGCCTACAACTCCAACTTATGCAGGTAACTACTGTCAGGTCATGTGTGTAGGTGTCAGACAGCGGGACCCCGACGCGCGGCGAGGACAACGAACAGACAGACGAGCAGGCCGGCGACGCGGCCTACAACTCCAACTTATGCAGGTAACTACTGTCAGGTCATGTGTAGGTGTCAGACAGCGGGACCCCGACGCGCGGCGAGGACAACGAACAGACAGACGAGCAGGCCGGCGACGCGGCCTACAACTCCAACTTATGCAGGTAACTACTGTCAGGTCATGTGTAGGTGTCAGACAGCGGGACCCCGACGCGCGGCGAGGAGAACGAACAGACAGACGAGCAGGCCGGCGACGCGGCCTACAACTCCAACTTATGCAGGTAACTACTGTCAGGTCATGTGTAGGTGTCAGACAGCGGGACCCCGACGCGCGGCGAGGACAACGAACAGACAGACGAGCAGGCCGGCGACGCGGCCTACAACTCGAACTTATGCAGGTAACTACTGTCAGGTCATGTGTGTAGGTGTCAGACAGCGGGACCCCGACGCGCGGCGAGGACAACGAACAGACAGACGAGCAGGCCGGCGACGCGGCCTACAACTCCAACTTATGCAGGTAACTACTGTCAGGTCATGTGTAGGTGTCAGACAGCGGGACCCCGACGCGCGGCGAGGACAACGAACAGACAGACGAGCAGGCCGGCGACGCGGCCTACAACTCCAACTTATGCAGGTAACTACTGTCAGGTCATGTGTAGGTGTCAGACAGCGGGACCCCGACGCGCGGCGAGGACAACGAACAGACAGACGAGCAGGCCGGCGACGCGGCCTACAACTCCAACTTATGCAGGTAACTACTGTCAGGTCATGTGTAGGTGTCAGACAGCGGGACCCCGACGCGCGGCGAGGACAACGAACAGACAGACGAGCAGGCCGGCGACGCGGCCTACAACTCCAACTTATGCAGATAACTACTGTCAGGTCATGTGTAGGTGTCAGACAGCGGGACCCCGACGCGCGGCGAGGACAACGAACAGACAGACGAGCAGGCCGGCGACGCGGCCTACAACTCCAACTTATGCAGGTAACTACTGTCAGGGCATGTGTAGGTGTCAGAACCCTAAGTAAGAACTCAAAGTAAGGCTGTGAACACACTGGGGGGTACAAAATAGGCTCTCTCCGGACTTGGAATCACATAATAATAAAATCATTTATTTCAGACCAGTTGATCCATAATATTAGGGGCCATCCATAAATATCGTCACACGTGTTTCATGATTTTCGACATCCTTCCATGTTCGTGTTTACACTTAGATTAAAATAGACTTTGAAATGTGACGTCACGAAATTTAGGACTCCTCCCTTGTCACACAATGTCGCCCCCCTCCCTCCCCGTTAACACTGTGATGAAATTAACGGATGGGCACTAAGATGTTGTTGTCCACAGGTACATGATGAACCGCGGCAGCAAGCAGCGGCACACCATGACGAGCCCCGAGGACGCGGCCAACACGGCCTCCTGCACACCCGGCTCTATGGTGAGGCGCTTTATTTATTTATTTTATTCATTCATTCATTTGATTTCGAACGGTAAAGCCAATGACTGGGCACTATGCTACTGTAGAGTCAATACAGGGTCTGCTATAGTTTGACCGAAACCGCTGTACCACGCCTGAGGTATGTTAGCGGCGACACAAGGGGGGGGGGGGGGGGGGGTGTAATATCGGCCGCTCCGATCCATCAGTCCTATTTTTTATTTTTATTTATTTAAACGCACAAAATTAGGCTTTAGAACTTGATCATTTCACAAAATTATGTGCATACTGAGAATCATAACAACAATACGTGTAGAGCAAAACGTATGATAATAAAAGCTTGAAATAGGAAAAAAAATAAACCGGATAGGTACCTAAATCTATATATAAGTAAACTTACATATGTGCTCCCACGTGTACCCACGTACAATTACACATCATTATAATCTTAGGATCAGGAAACTTAATCTAATTTAACGATCTTCAAATCTTTTTTTTAGGTCTCGCGCGTACTCTTGCTTTTTTTCCTCGCCCCCACCTCGCCGCACTTTCCCTTTTTTTTTCTTGCTATTTGTTTCGTATTAAAAACTTCAGTATCTTACGTGTTATTTATTAAGGAACATAGCTTATATTGTTTAGTTACAGAATAACAATACTTTGTGAAGAATACAAAAAGTTTTCAGTCATAACTTTTGTTATTACGGAACAAACCAAAATTTGAACGGCTAATATTGCTATCGCGCACGCATGGGGCGCGGCGCAAGGGTTAAACAGGGACAGCGATAATCGCAGCGATTTTTGCAAGCGAGGGTCGCCGGACCCTTAATAGGCAAATAACCATGTATTAGGCACTAGTGATAAAAACACGAGTTCACTGCAGAATATTTACTTTATATTTATTTATTTTCATATCTAAAACTATATTACATTTGTGGAGGTTCTGCTAAACTGTGTAACAGTTCGGCAGTAGCCCTCGTGGGCAAAATTATATTGTAACTTCTACTGATATTATAAACGCGAAAGTTTGTAAGTATGGATGGATGTTTGTTACTCTTTCACGCTAAAACTACTGAATGGTTTTGATGAAACTTCACAATAATATAGCTTATACATCAGAATAACACATAGGCTACAATTTATAAAGATATATTGTATATTATCCCAAATATCTATCACCACGCGGGTGAAACCGCGTGGCGCAGCTAGTGTTATATAAACCTGTGCTAATACTTAAAATTTAGCTAATTATACTTCCTAATTGGCTTTGAGAGGAAATTCGTAGAGTAGTCTTCGACGTCGAACATCAGCGTGTGAATGCCGATGTCGCGGCAGGTGGCGCCGCGGAGGAACCACTGTGGGACGAACTGGTCCAAGTTCGGGACCAGCAGCGACCACAGGTCTACGTCCTTGTCTGGAAATATAATTCAGATTATTTATTTCCACCGTAGGTACACTTGATGTCGTTAAATACTATACATTCTAAAAGTTAAATTACGTTTTTATTCTATAACTAGCGGACCTCGCTTCGCACGGTTTTAGTACGGATCCCTAACTTTTTTGAAAATATAATATAGCCTATGTTCACCGGGGATAGTGTAGCTTCCCAACGGTGAAAGAATTTTTCAAATAGGTCCAGTAGTTTCGGAGCCTATTCATTACAAACAAACAAACAAAAAATCAAACCTTTCCTCTTTATAATATTAGTATAGACACACTAACGTTAGACAAAGGAAACACCAACGGCATTGTGCAAAGAAAAGCAGACAGACATGCCTTCTTAAAAAATTAAAATAAATTGGTATATAATAAATTATTTTATTTATTTATTTATTTTATTTTTTCGTTTAATATTCATTTATTCTCAAAAAGACAATTTAAAGTCACTTACATGAGAACAGGATTCTTAGGTTAAGGTTATACATAGGTTGTGGTCATTCAATAGCTGGCTCATTTGATGTGTTCACTTAATAAGAAGTGACTTATCATTTATGATATGTTGAGCTAATTTGAGTTTGAACACATTAAATGAGCTTACACTTTTAATTCGGGAGGGTAAAGTATTGTAAAGCTGTGCGCCTTCACATAGTATCGTTTTTTTGCCATAGTTAGTCCGAATTTTCGGAAGAACGATAAAGCTGGCACGACGTGAACTACGTTTGCTTATTTCTCCTATTTTTGTGTATGTTAAATTTGTGTGAATTTTATTATTTAGTATTTTACGGACTAGGATGCATGTTGTATATTTGTATAACTGTTTAATGTTCATTATTTTTGTTTCCTTATAAACTGTTTCTGTGGAAGTTAAGTAGGGAATATTGAAAAGAAGTTTGATAAGTTTATTTTGTGATATTTGAAGTTTTGCTAATTTTGATTTTACAGCACTGCCCCACAGCTCTATCAAATATAGCAAATGTGGTTTGACAAGGCTGTTATAGATAGTATAGCGTATTTGACGCGGAACACAATACATGACATTTTTTACTGAACCAGTTAGCGATGAAAGTTTCGATTTAATGTGTGTGATGTGTGTATTCCACGTCAAAGAGCTATCCAAGTGTAAACCTAAATATTTTTCACTGTTCCGTTCCATTAGTTCAACATTGTTTAATTTGGGAGGGTCATAATAAGGTAGTGGTTTGTTTTTGGCTTTAAAAATAATGTAGCAAGTTTTAGAAATATTTATTGTAAGAAGATTGTGTTGAAACCAGGAGAAGAGGTTGTTGAGATCTTTTTGAGCATGAGACAGCATGGTATGAATTGAAGCACCAAAATAGAACAAACATGTATCGTCCGCATACAAAGTAATATCACCATCTAAGCCTATCTGATGTGCATTATTAATATAGATTAAAAACAGGAGAGGTCCTAAAATAGATCCTTGAGGGACTCCACAAGTTATGGGTTCTGTTTGACTTTGGGTATCTTCTATTTTAACAACTTGAAATCTATTTGACAGGTAGGATTCAAACATTTTAAGAGCAGTTCCTTTGATACCTATAATTTCTAACTTTTTGATAAGTAATCTGTGGCTTACAGTGTCAAAAGCTTTTTTTAGGTCTATGAATATGCCTAGAACAATGTTTTTCTTATCTATGTTTGATTTAATTTTGGTGACAAGGTCGATTGTAGCTGCGAGGGTATTACTTTTGGATCTAAAACCATATTGTTGTTTGTAAATGAAATTTATAGTTTGTAGGTGGGTTTCTAGTCGATTGTGTAGTATTTTTTCAAAGATCTTCGAAAGTATAGGTAGAACAGAAATCGGCCTATAGTTACCGGGGTCTGTTTTAGAGCCTGATTTGTAAATAGGTGATACCTTTGCTATTTTGAGTGTATCAGGGAAAACACCGTCTGATAGTAGTTTGTTAAGACAATTTGTTAGGTTAGTTATTATTAGTTCTTTTATGCATTTTATTACTTTAGTACTTATGCCATCTAAGCCTGTGCTAGAATTGGAGTCAAGATTTTCTATTATTTTGTTTACTTCGTCAACGGTACATGGTTCAAAGGTGTTAAATTCACATTGAGCAGTATTGTGTGGTAGGGCTTGCATTGGGTTATCATGAAATGTTTTAGGTATTTGATCAGCTAGGAGAGAAACAATTGTGGAAAAGTAGTAATTGAATGCTTCGCATATCTCTTTCGTATCAGTTGCTTCTTTAGAGTCTACTATTAACTTTGAAGGCGCACAGTTCTGTTTGGTTTTGTTATTCGCTAAGTTATTAATAAGTCGCCACATTTTCTTGGGTTTTCTAATGCAATTTGAAAACACTTTGTAGAAGTAAGAGTTCTTGGTTTTTTGTATAAGTTTCGCTGTATAGTCTCTCTTTGTTTTGAATTTTTCTTGTAGTTTTGGGTTTGACGGATTTGCTTTCATTTCTGTCCATAGTGAATTTCTTTGGTTGATTTCGTTTATGATTTCATTGGTTATCCATTCTTTTTGAGGTGCGTTGATGATCTTTGTCTTTTTGACCTTACATTCATTTACTCTTTGTTTTATTATGTTTTCGAGTTTTGTGTAATCAGTGTCAGTTGTCTGGAGTCCTAAGTTTTCGATTGAGGTGTATACTTTTGAGTAGTCTATTGCTTCATATTTTTTTGATATTTTTGTCTGTGGTTTGAATTTCTTCATCTCGAAATATATTTGTTTGTGGTCCGACATGGATGAGTTAATAATAGCCAAGTGAAAGTTATTATTTTTCATGTTAGTGCAAACGTGATCCAGGATAGATTTTCTTGAGTCGGAATCTCGCGTAGTGTGTTTCTTGTTGATTTTATTTAGAATTCTATATCCAGCTTCATTTATGAGTTCTGTGTATTGTTTGGTGTTTTTTTCAGTTTTTTTCAGAAGGTCTACATTGAAATCTCCAAAGACGATCGAGTTTCTACGTTGTTGCAATTGAGCATCGTATTCTTCAAGGAATCTCTCATAATTAGTGTTGCCAGGGTGATAAACAAGTCCTACTTCCAAAGCATACTTTTCTATTTGAATCCAAAGGTAGTTGTTTCCATCTTTATATTTTGACTCAGACAAATTATGTTTCAAATTGTTATGAACGTATGCTGATACTCCTCCTCCTCGAATATCTGTCCGAAAATTGTGATAGTGAGTGTAGTTGGGTAATTTCAATTCTTGAGCTTGTGTTTCATTTCTAATCCAGGTTTCTGTTAGGAGAATAATATGGATTGTAGTCGGTATTGATTCAATAACACATTTTAACTCATCTAGCTTCCCTCTTTTACGAATACTCCGCGCATTTAAGTAGAAGAAAGTCAAACGTGATTTATTGGTTTTTAAGTGTAAGTATGTGTTGCATGTTTGGTGTGTCAGGTCTTCTCTTTTCGATTTTATGTTGTTGTTTACTTTTAGTTTTTTGAATCGGTTTTTACAATTGTTGGTAGTCCTTTGATGTATTTGATAGTGATGTCCTTTTCGCCGTTTTCTGTGCGGCGAGCTAGATCCTCTTTTATTGTTTGTAAATATTTTTGTTGGGCTGGGGTTTGGTCACTGTATATCTTAATATTCTCAGAGAAATTCGTTTTATTTTTGAGTATTTGTTTGACTGTTCCAGGAGCTTCATAGCAAACTTTAATTCGTCGATTTTTTCCTGGGTTGTACTTTCCAATGCGGTATACCTTTACTGGCTTTGGAATGTTCTGATCTACAGATAAAGTGAGAGATATGACAGCAGATTCATCTTTGTTCACTCTTTCCTCTGTTCTTAGCGAGGTTTGCTCTGGTATTCCTGCTATTATTATGTTTTTTTCTCGTTCATTACGTTCTTTCACTTCTTGTATCATTGCTTCATTGCTTAGACTTGAGTAGCTCGGTATATCTTTATTGTAAAGTTCAGTTTCAAGATTTGCTAGTTTGGTTTCGCCCAGGCTTATTTTTTTTTCTAACTGTATAACATCGTTTTTTATACACTTCTGCTCATTGGATATGGCATAAGAAGATGCTTTGATATCATCAACTTGAGTCTTAACGTCGCTTATGCTGTTCTCAATTGAAGCAAAAGTTTTTTCATTTGAGGTTTTTAAATCGCTTATTTGAGTTTTTACTTCTTCCATATTCTCTTTTAGTTGATTGATAATATGGTGGTTTGACTCGACATACCGTTCCAGCATAGATGTCATACGGCCGAGTTCACCTCGAATTTCTTTTATTTCGGTGGTACAGTCGCAACGATCCATCGGTTCTTTGCGCTTGCGGAATGTTATAAGTGAATTTGCTTCGGCAGTAGTGATCTTTGACAAGTCTGGTTGTGATCCACCACTCGTATTCTGAGTCGATGCATTTGATGACCGGATCGCCTCCATTGTGTTGCGTAGTGGGTAGTACAAATGACAAAAAAGTAAGATAAATTACTCACAATATCTGTCCGTCCACAAACAAAATCCAATGCGCTCTTTTGATGGCCCGTATGAAAGGCACCTCGTTACAACTGCAGCGATGTATGCAGTACAGGGAGTCCCACAGTGTAGCAAAGAGTAGTTGTAGCTTCTGCGTTCGGTGACACACTACCGGAAGGTTTTAAGTCCACGATTTCAACTCAAGGATATTTATGACGTTTATTGAAGGTGCTAAGGTGCAATTTTGAAAGACACTAATTTGTATTTTTTCAAAAAATTCGATACACGTCCTCTCAGTAAGGCGGCCGAATGACCACTATTTTAAGCCATTACTGTCCCACTGCTGGGCAAAGGCCTCCCTTTTCTTCTTCCACTCCTCGCGATCCAACGATATAATAAATAATAAATAAATAATGCTGGACAATTCACACAGCATTATCTAGCCCCATGGTAAGCAGAGCTTGTGTTATGGGTACTAGATAACATAATACAATACATTACATAGATAGATATTTATATATATCACTACATATTATAAAACAAAGTCGCTTCCCGCTGTCTGTCTGTCCCTATGTATGCTTAGATCTTTAAAACTACACAACGGATTTTTTTAATAGATAGAGTGATTCAAGAGGAAGGTTTATAAACGATTTGGATACATTGATTTAGATATGTAAATAAATAATGCTGGACAATCGACACAGCATCATCTAGCCCCATGGTAAGCAGAGCTTGTGTTATGGGTACTAGGTGACTGATACACATTAAATAGATATATAAATATATTTTATTAAACATAGAATCTCTCATCTCATATTATATTTAGACTCAAACAGGCAAATAACCATGTATTAGACATATAAGAGATGAACATGCTAGTGGTTTCTTTTTCACTTCTTCCACTAGTGGACAAAAAATTGAAGTGAACATTAAAATAATTTTATTTGATAATAATTTATATATAAAATATGACTTGTCTAAGTGCTTATTTTGTAAGCCTAAAGAAATAAATGATTTTTTACTTTACTTTTACTTTACTTTAGAAAACGACCAGAAACAAATATCTGCAGATCATACAAATATTTGTGTCGAGGCAGGTATCGAACCCTCAACCTGCGTTGACGGACCTTCGCCCACCGCGCCACAGAGGTCGTTGGGAAGTCGGCTCAACCACATAATATAAGCAGAATTTCAGCCCGATCAGTTCAGTAGTTTCAGCGTAAAGAAGTAACAAACATCCATCCATCCAAACTATCGCATTTGTTAGTGTGACGACCTCTGTGGCGCGGTGCGTGAAGGTCCGCCTGCGACGCAGGAGGTTGCAGGTTCGATTCCCGCCTCGGGACAATTGTGAATCATCTGCAGACAATTGTTCCTGGTGTTCTGGTCGTTATCTATGTATAATTAAATTTAAAATATCTATCTTTGTATTGTATTATGTATATCAGTCATGTAGTACCCATAACACAAGCTCTGCTTACCATGGGGCTAGATAATGCTGTGTGGATTGTCCAGCATTATTTATATATTTATTTATTTATCTCTTACATGTTCCGTATCCCATTAGTATATAAGGCGTATATTTATCCACAACGCCTTCGCAGGAATCATCGTAGAAGCGGACGGGTTTGTCGTGCCGGTGGAATGTGTCCCCTTCCAACTTACGTAGACCTGGAACAAACAGGAATATGTTGAAGACAGGATAGCTGGGACTTATTCCCTGTTCGGCTTATGGATGGTTCGTACCATTCGCAATTAACACTTTGACTGCTGAAATCACACGGTATGTGTTTTCTACAAGTGACTAATATGCGTAAATCCACACTAGCGCAGCGGCTGAGAAAATACAGATCTGTGTGACTCAGCACAGCCGTAATATTTTACGAACGAAACGCATGTGCGGCGCAACACAACCTCTGTGTAGAGCGGCAGCACGAATTTTTTAGGTTAAAAAAAAGATCGCAGTCGTCGAAAAAAAATCGCAGTCAAAGTCTTAAGTATTTTTTCTGCAATTACGTAAATAAGTGCATGTATTTATACCTCGTTGGATAGCTAGAGATGTGTAGATGTTTTTCAAATAACATGCTGACCAATAAATTAACTATGGCACTTTTTTTAATTTGGGGTCTCTCGTAGGAATTTTCTAAAAAGCAATACTTAGGCTCAACTCACACCAAAAGAGCGTCGAAGCGCAGCGAAGCGGAGCGCAGTTTCAGTGTCATATGAATTTTAACTTTATTTTCAGTACAATAAAACTTATTATCGAACGAGTCGCGCGGATGCCCGCGGCGCCGCGGGAATTCCAGCGAATTCGACTCGTTCGAGTTTCTCATGCGATAATAAGTTTTATTGTAATGAAATTTAGTTAAAATTCATATGAAACTGAAACTGCGCTCCGCTTCGCTGCGCTTCGACGCTCTTTAGTGTGAGTTGGGCCTTAATAAAGCTATTCATACCCGTCTATGGAATGCTCTCCCTCTGGACATCAGACGTGAAAAATCACTCCCTATCTTCAAAAAACTGCTGCATCAGCATTATTTATCGATATATAATATTGATAGCCTTATGTCTATGTAAGTTTATTATAATGTTTGTAATGTAGGTATTTAGTGTATTTGTTATCAATTATTTATTAAAGTGCCACCGTCTATATTGTTCGTTCATGTCGACCGATGTGGCGCTGTGGGCGAAGTTCCGCCTGCGACGCAGGAGGTTGCGGGTTCGATTCTCGCCTCGGAACAATTGTGTGTACGATCTGCAGATATTTGTTCCGGGTGTTCTGGCCGTTTTCTATATAGAAAACGTGTTCCGAGGCGGGAATCGAACCCGCAACCTCCTGCGTCGCAGGCGGACCTTCGCCCACCGCGCCACATCGGTCGTCACAATGGGCGGACTTATCGCTTAGAAGCGATCTCTTCCAGGCAACCTTTGGATTGAAAGAATTATGTGAATTTAAGAAAGGCAGGGAGTAAATATAAAGTTAGAATAAATGTATATTATGAATATTTGATGATGATGATGATGATGATGAAAGATATATGTATTTGTGGATATAGCTGTTCTCACCGACTAGTAGGGGTCCGTAGTTGTACACGATACTTCTCAGCATATTTTCCTTCTCGATGTTAAACTGGTGACAGGAGCCGACGCCGGCGACCACCTTGCTCTCGTCGAATCGGCACTGGGCATCGGAACTGTTGGATCTATAATCCGATTCTCGTTCGAACCCGCCCTGGGTCATCAGCCGGCTGAAATATTATTATAGATTTTTGTATAGAACTCAAAATTTACGAATTTCAATTACGAATTACTATAGATATTATATTTTGAAAATTTAAACAAATTATCTAATATATCGTATTTGTAAAAAGGCTTATTACAAAATATCAGATGGTTTAGATTGGACGATAAAAAACTTGGGACGAGTGTTGCTCAAAGTTTTGCATAAAGGTTTGTTCGTTTGTTTATTTTACCTCTTAACACTTTGAGTGCTGAAAACGCACGGTATGAGTTTTCTACAAGTGACTAATCTGCGAAAATCCACACTAGCGCAGCGGCTAAGAAAATACACATCTTTGTGACTCAGCAGAGCTGTATTATTTTTCGAACGAAACGCATGTGCGGCGCAACACAACCGCTGTGTAGAGCGGCAGCACGAATTTTTTAGGTAAAAAAAAAGATCGCAGTCGTCGAAAAAAAACCGCAGTCAAAGTGTTAAAAGATTGAATTGAACAAAAATCAAAGCGATCACTTTATTTCCTTGTTTTACTTATGTTATTTCATATTTGTTTATTTATAAAAAATACAGCAGTTAGCTTACAGTCTAACACCAAAACACTAACTACTAGACTTAAAAAAGACAGAATATATTAAAAACAATATACAGTATATAATAATAAATTTAAAAAAGATTACAAATAGGTAGGTAGTCATACATAAATAAACAGATTATTTAAAAGTAAGGTACGATCTTAAACTTAACACTTTGAGTGCTGAAAACGCACGGTATGAGTTTTCTACAAGTGACTAATCTGCGAAAATCCACACTAGCGCAGCGGCTGAGAAAATACAGATCTTTGTGACTCAGCAGAGCTGTAATATTTTTCGAACGAAACGCATGTGCGGCGCAACACAACCGCTGTGTAGAGTGGCAGCACGAATTTTTTAGGTAAAAAAAAAAGATCGCAGTCGTCGAAAAAAAACCGCAGTCAAAGTGTTAAGTAGATAAGGCTTAAACTATCATTAAATATGTCCACATGTTGGAACTGTTGCAAGAAATCGTTGAGTAGTGCGAGTGCTCTGAGTGTGCTCTGTTGTGACGTGTCTAACTGTCCAGGAAATTCAGCACTTGATGCTTTTGAGTTTTGCGACACAAATATTCATATCATTTATTATACAATACAATACAATAACTCTTTATTGCACACCAAATACATAAAAGATACACAAGACAGGAAAAGAAAAAAAAATACTGTACAATGGGCGGCCTTATCGCTAAGAGCGATCTCTGCCAGGCAACCTTTGGATGGACATGAAGTGCTTGAACAAGTAACAAGGTGGCGTGTAATACAGAAAAATATTTAATAGGGACATACATAAAATACCTACTGATATACATAGCTATAAGTATAAATACATACATAAATATATAATATAAATAAAATAAAATACACATATAAATATATAATATAGGTATGATGTACATAAATATATCAATTAACAGTTGAGGTAAGGAAGTGTTCATAGACCATATGTTTGAATATAGGGAGAGACTTAGCTTGTCGTATAGAAATGGGTAGGGCATTCCACTGTTTTATGGCATGTACGGTGAAGGACGAGCTATAGGAATGGAAGGGGCGGGGAGTTTTTAACACTTTGACTGCGGTTTTTTTTCGACGACTGCGATCTTTTTTTTTTACCTAAAAAATTCGTGCTGCCGCTCTACACAGCGGTTGTGTTGCGCCGCAAATGCGTTTCGTCTGAAAAATATTACAGCTCTGCTGAGTCATAAAGATCTGTATTTTCGCAGCCGCTGCGCTAGTGTGGATTTACGCATATTAGTCACTTGTAGAAAACTCATACCGTGCGTTTTCAGCACTCAAAGTGTTAACAGTTGACGTAAGGAAGTGTTCATAGACCATATGTTTGAATATAGGGAGAGACTTAGCTTGTCGTATAGAAATGGGTAGGGCATTCCACAGTTTTATGGCATGTACGGTAAAGGGTGAGCTATAGGAATGGAAGGGGCGGGGAGTTTTTAATTGAAGAGTGTTTGTAGAGCGGAGGGAGCGGCTATGGGTTTGGTGGATGTATTCAAAACGTTTTATTATCATTTCATGCATACAGGTAGTTTCTTAGGTGTAGTCTTAATGGGTATCGTCGATTTTTAACGGGCTGCGAAAAGGTTTCTATGTTATTCGGCTTTATCTCAATTTTATGTTTATACATAAATGGTCAATATACATAAAATGTTTGAACATGGGCCGATTATGATTATAAAAATAAATAAATAAATAATGCTGGACAATTCACACAACATTATCTAGCCCCATGGTAAGCAGAGCTTGTGTTATGGGTACTAGATAACTGATATACATAATACAATACATTACATAGATAGATATTTTTTATTATACATAGAAAACAACCAGAACACCCGGAACAAATATCTGCAGATCGTTCACACAATTGTTCCGAGGCGGGAATCGAACCCGCAACCTCCCGCGTCTCAGGCGGACCTTCGCCCACCGCGCCACATCGGTCGTCAAATGCTTTTGCCCCGACAGAGTTTTTATGCATTGGTACACAATGCATAAAAAACCTGTCGGGGCACAACAATTTTTGGGTTCTTCTTAATGTTAGCTTACAATTCTAAACAATAATACGACGATAAAATATGGGACTGCCCCGGGCACATTTTGTATAGAAAACCAAAAGTATAATCATAATCGGCCCATGTTCAAACATTTTATGTATATTGACCGTTTATGTATAAACATAAAATTTAGATAAAGCCGAATAACATAGAAACCTTTTCGCAGCCCGTTAAAAATCTACGATATAGAAGCAGACGTTTGGGAAGGTACACTAACATTACCCACAACACAACTCATAACTACTACTCTTTTTGTGGTGTTCTGTATATAAATGTTTCTTTCTCTCTCTCTCTCTCTCTCTTACGTGACGTAGCCCGTCCACGAGAGGTCCTTCTCCCACTCCTGGGCGCAATCGATGAGCTGTTTAGCAGCCAGGTTCACGGATTTCCCGTATTTTAACTCGTATTTGATCTCTGTGTAAACTGTAACAAAATTGGACGCACACTCCTTCGTTCATGTCATTCGAGTTACAAAAAAATATCAATATATAAATTTAAAAAAATTGTCAAACACATCCTTTGTAAAAAGGCGTATCACAATATATCGGCGAGGTTTCTTTCAACTCGAAAACAAACAACCTAACAAGTTAAAGGTTTCTTGTTCGCTTCTTTACATTGCCTTAAAAAGATTGAAATAACTAATAATTAATGAAATCAACTGAAATTAAATGAAAAAAAGTTTAATTTCTTTAGGTTTACAAATAAGCACTTAGACAGGTCATATTTTGTACTATTCATTATTATGTTGATGTTCACTTCAATTTTTTGTCCACCAGTGGAAGAAGTGAGAAGAAACCACTAGTATGTTCGTTCATAACTTATGTGTCTAGTACATATGATTTGCTTATCTGTAAGTTGTTAGATTTTGAGTTGGAGCAAAACTCGTTTCAAGCTAATTAATAATTATATAAAAATCAAATCAAATGAATACGTACAGGCTAGAGTTCTAGCGACCAAGTCGTGGTATTCCGTAATGTTTCTGTTGAGCGATGTGGAGAGGTGCTGCGACCAGTCGAAGGAGGCCGGCATGTCGTAATCTCGTATGGAGCCGTCCAAATCCACATTCTGGCAAAATTCAAATTCCTTTAAATGAATGAACGGAAATATGCTTGAATTAGAAATAATTTTGGTATTACGTTTGTATGAAGAATTCGTCCCTAAGGAGGCCCCTTAAGCGACTTCAAAAAAGGAGGTTCTCAATTCGAATGTATTTTTTATGTGTTACCTCAACTAACTTTTGACTGAGCGGGCTTCAATTTGGGTTTTTTTTTAACTTAAACCTTCTTCAAATTCCTAAATTATGAAAATGGGTTTAAATAAAACTTAGAGTTAAAAAAATAATCATCGCAATCGGTTGGCGTCCATTTGTCGCGCACATACTCGACGTTTCACGGTTAATTGTTTATTTAGCTTCAAGTTGATGGTCGCTAGTTTACGCCGTGGCGTGTTGCCCTAAGGACAGTTGATTGCGACTGCCAGTAATAGCGCCCTAGAGACACGTCACAGCGTAAACCGCTGACCCGCGGGAACATGTATCTCTATGGTATGCAAACCGTACATAGACATAGACATTCATTTATTTGCCGCTGAAGTACAAAACATAAACAAAGTAGGTATGACATCTATATATATATAAAAGAAAGTCGTGTTTGTTACAACACTTATAACTCGAGAACGGCTGGACCGATTTAGCTGAAAATTGGTGGAGAGGTAGCTTAGAACCAGGAGTCTAACGATACTTTTTATCATTTAAACAATTTGACACATAGATTTCCACGGGGGCGAAGCCGCGGGGAGCAGCTAGTTTTGAATAAAAATAACTTAGTTAACTTATAACGAGAAAAAAAAAACAATTGCAAAAACAAAATATCAAAAAACAAAAGAGACAGATGTGTGTTACAGCAGCAAAAAGGTCTCGACTCAGCATAAATGCCTACACCTTGTTATGCTTGTATTAGGCCACCTTGCGCAGCACGGTCTCCACGGAAGACCAGCGCTATGGTACGATCTGCTCTGCCATAGCACATGCTGAGTGGAGACCGATGTTGTCAGTCTCTGTCTTCTGTTAATCTAAGTTTAATTTAAAAGAGTCTGTTCTGACTAAATAAAAAATATTTTCCTTTACTTTTACTTACTTTACATTATGTATCACAGCTTCATTCTTAGCGATTTTACATATTATAGTAGCGTTTCCTAGCACTAGGCTTACACACGATATTTTAAAGTTATTTTTTACTAGCTGCGCCCCGCGGTTTTACCCGCGTGGTGATAGATATTTTGGATAGTATACAATATATGTATCGTTATCAATTGTAGCCTATGTATTATTCTGATGTATAAGCTATATTATTGTAAAGTTTCATTAAAATCCATTCATTAGTTTTATGTGAAAGAGTTACCAACATCCATCCATACTTACAAACTTTCGCGTTTATAGTATTAGTAGGATTATTTTTTTAAGAAATTAAGTAGTTATTTTGACTTAGCAGACCCTGTATTGACTCTACAGTACCATGGTACTCTGTCATTATGTAAAATCGCATCGAATGAAGCTGTTCACATAATTACGATCGAACTTCACGGAAGGGTAAGTTCGTTTGATCATTTAGTATTGTAGCTTTTAAAACCTACTTGACAAAATCTATGCATGGGTACAGAGCGGACGCCGCGCTCTGTTCTCGAAGACACGTCTGCGGTTCTGCTAAAACCTGGAAAAAACAACATACAAAAACAAAATCTTTATTTGAAACATAAAACTTAATGTATAGGTTACTTTATTGGGCTGAGTACTGGCTACTACATAATATGATTATTTAATATTTTTACGATAGTTTTTAAAGTAAAATAAATATGTACTTACTGTTGTTTTTACATAAATAATAATATGCTGGACAATCCACACAGCATTAGCTAGCCTCAAGTTAAGCAGAGCTTGTGTTATGGGTACTAGATGATAGATCGTACTAACATTTCTCACGGGGCGGGAATCGAACCCACAACCTCCTGCGTCTGCGTTCTATGTATAATATAAAAACCTAGCAAAGTTATATGACTTATAAAGTTGGTGATTTACTTTTCTGATAATTAATTTATAATTTTTTATTTGATATTATGAATCATGCTAGAAAATATTTTAGCAGTAGGTAATTTTAATATTTACCAAAGTCAGCTAGAGAATTCTTAAGCAGCTCCATGTTTTTATTAACTCTCTCCAGATAATCCACAGTTTCTTTTCCATTTTTATTAGTCTTCATGAACCCGTCTTCTAATCCCTTCAAATTACCATCTTTTCCGGCATTTACTGTTTTTTCTAAATGAAAAGATGAAACCGAATAACACAGCGTCAATATTAAAAGAAATAACATCGTCGGTAAACAAAATGGATGATGTTACAAAATGGCCGCCTCAATGGGGGACTGAACGATAAAAATTATTTAATTATATATAAATACAACAATAATGAGCATTATAGTAGGTTCGTCGCGTTTTATAATGCTTATCGCTGAATTTCAGCTATTTATTGACATTTTTAATGATAAGCTAGTTATTGTGTTTGGGTTATTTTAAGTATTTCAGTGCAAGGTCGAAATAGGGTCAGTACCTATAGGATAACTATGCAGATGCGCGTAAACGATAAAATTATCGCTTCACACATAAGTGTCCATATTTCATATAACACATAAATATAAGATAAAATCAAAAATGGCGTGTGTTCACCCGGCCAGCAAGGCTACCACGATATTTAATACATAACGTTACTCGCGTTACTAGCGTTATTACGCTAATATTAGCTTGAATAACGCGTGCGATTTTTTTTCGACGACTGCGGTCTTTTTTTTATCCTAAAAAATTCGTGCTGCCGCTCTACACAGCGGTTGTGTTGCGCCGCACATGCGTTTCATTCGAAAAATATGTATTACGGCTGTGCTGAGTCACACAGATCTGTATTTTCTCAGCCACTGCGCTAGTGTGGATTTACGCATATTAGTCACTTGTAGAAAACACATACCGTGTGATTTCAGCAATCAAAGTGTTAAAAGGCATTATTCTTACTTTATCACGAGTTATTCGCTAAAATAAGCGTAATAACGCTGATAACGCGTGCTAAGTTATTTTATATAGCGTGGTAGCCTTACAAGGTGTAGAAAATGTTATTTGTCTAATCCCTTCTCTTGTTTCCAGCCTAGCGCCTCTCCATCATCATCATCATCCATCCGGGTCCGGAGAACCGGTCTACTGACGGTCACAGAGCGGCCGCCAGGTATGTACGCGTCAGATAACATTGCGGCTGCGTGCATTGACACAACGACTTCTAGAGCCCTAGCATAGGATTCACGCGGCAAAAAATAAATAAAAATACATAATATAACATACAGTCTTATGTACTGTTTATTTCCCAAATAAAATACAGCTGAACATAGAAAAACCTCCTCCTCTTTGGTTTATTGTCGTCGGTTAAAAACAACCCGAATCATGTTAAATAATCCGTAGCGTGTAACTTTAAATGAAGTTCTATAATAATGTCTTATATATGTTTTGGAGTCAATTTTGATAGTTTAAAATATTATTTTTACCGCGTGAACCCTATGATAGGACAATGTTCTGTTTTTTTAGTATTGCTTGAGTTTTTATTTCGTCCGTATTAGAGTTTGAATATTGCTTGAAGTTTTTCGTTGTTTTTAATTTATGTGGGTGCATCTTTAGATTTTTTGGTATTTTTCCAGCCATAATAACTTTCACTTCCTATGCATATTTTCATAACTTTTTAACCAATTTCTTTTTGTTTTCTTAAATGTCTTAACAATTTACCAGGTTTAATATTGAGTGTCTCTGTCTAACGGGAACTTCTATTTTCCTATTTCAAAATACCAAAAAATTAAAAAACCCAGAATGATGTTACGTAGAAGCATGGCAACATTTTATTTTCGCTAATTTGTTTTTTTTTTGCTCACAACTTTTTAGTTATTAGCCCTGAACTAGTCTTGGAGGTAGAAGCTCGAATGAATAGGAATTACCTCCCGCCGTCTATACAGAATACCTACCAGAACAGCAGTGGAAACCTGAGTCCCTCACAGAGTACTAGCCAAGGGTCTATCACAGCTGGTACACCCTTTAGCCCCACAGGGACGAACCAAAGTTCAGCGAACCCTGGGACGTCAACCTTTGGTCAAAACCAAGGGTCTTTAATCACTGGGGGGTCAAATTTCGGACAGAATCAAGCGGCTACGAATCAAGGGAGCATTGTCGCTGGTACGCCTAATTTTGGCCAGAGCCCAGGCTCTATTATGAGCTCTTTCAGCCCGAGTCAAACCACGAGTGCGGTAAACCAGTCGATTGTGGCTGGTACATCATTCGGGCAAAATCAGGGAAGTAATGTATCAGGGATGTCAAGTTACGGACAAAATCAGTCGATGATTACTGCGAATCAAGGGTCTATAATGTCTGGTACACCGAATCAAGGGTCAATCATGAGCGGAACACCGAATTTCAGTCAAAACCAGAGTACGATCTCAGGAAACCCAGGTTTCATTCAAAACCAAGGCTCAATCATGTCTGGAACACCTAACCAAGCATCTATGTCATCCGGAACGCCAAATTACAACCAAAACCAATCTCCCATAACCGGAACCGCTTTCAACCAAAACTACAACCAGACAAACTTCAACCAAAACCAGAATTACAATCAAAACCAGCCAAGTTTCAGCCAAAACCAAGGGCCAATGGCGGGGACGACCACCAACCAGAAATCTAGACTCGAAACCATTCCGCAAGGTTCTATAATGAATGTACAGACGCCACCACCTGGGCCAAATATGACTCAAAATCAAGCTGTTGCTCCCTATACACCCACCCTTACCGGCTCGATAACAAGCGGCACCCCTGTACAAAGCCCAGGGCAAACCGCCCCTACTTTCGACTACTATAACACGGGAGCTTTCAACTACAACTTCGGAGCTAACTTCACGCCAAACACAGCAACTAACTTCAGTGCGAACACAGGCTATCAAGAATATGACAGTAACTTTGGGAATTATCAGAATCAGAAACCAACTGGGTCGATTACGGCGGGAACGCCTGTGCAGAGTGGTTACGGTTCTAGTTATGGCAACCAACCTAGTCCTAGCTATGGGACGAACCAACCAAGCTCTAATTATGGACCGAACCAATCAAGCACGAATTATGGCTCAATTCCACCAAGTTCTAATTATAGCGCGAACCAACAAAGTTCTAGTTATAATCAGAATAGCGGTTCGATAACTGCTGGGACACCAGTACCAGGCGCTAACTATACTTCTAACTTTGGCACGAACCAACCAAGTTCCAACTATGGCCAAAATCAACCAAACTCCACTTATGGCCAAAACCAACCAAGCTCCAACTACGGCCAGAATCAACCAAGCTCTAATTATGGCCAAAATCAACCAAGCTCTAATTATGCCCAAAATCAAACAAGTTCCAACTACAGCCAATCAAGTTTCACCGGACCCAACCAACAAAGTTTCAGCGGGAAAAACCAAACGAGTTCAAACTGCGTCCAAAACCAACATGGTTCCAACTATAACAGACAGAGAAAGTATTCTGGACCACAGCGAGTGAAGCTGCAGGCGTTAGCTACTGTGCAAGAGATGGGTAAATTTTTACTTTTTTTTGGGCAGGTTTTGGGTACTGTAGGAGGTTTGGGATATAATGGTAGATGTGTTTTGATACTATGTAAAAGTACAAATCAGTATAAAGCATCTAATCGACCAGATCCAGATGTATTGGTGGTATCACTCATGCTATTTTTGCCGTCTATTTGCTGATTTTTGATATAATATGATATAATATTAATAACTAAGAATCGACTGGAATCCCTTAGTATTAAAAAGTTTTTTAAGTTTTGCGGGATAAATAGGCATCCCTTGGGAATAAAGTTTTAATGAGAATTCCTCGGAATTATCTTCTATGAATGATACACTAATATTTTAGGAAAAGTTGTGGTTTTTTCAGATTTTTTTTTCAAAAGAAAAGGAAAGTTTAGTAGGAATGGGAAAGTATGCTTTTGAAACACATTTGTAGATTTGTGTTTTTGCATGTTGTGTTTTTGCACTTGTGTTTTTTTTGTGTGAGTGTTGTGTGTGTGTGTTTGTTTGCATTAGTAGAACTGAGCTGTATATACATATTGTAGTATATAGGAAATGACTAAAACTATGTAGACTGATGACGTTTTTTTATGTATATGGTTCTAGTTTTCTTTACTTATTTTTCGTAGCACTATTGCAAAAATATTTGTCTAACAGCGGAAATCGAACCCACAACTTTTTGCGTCCAAATGGACTTTCACCTACTGTGTCTGAGAGGTCGTTGGTTTTAGACTGGCTGTGTGAAATTCATCATAGGTAGGCCAACCAAAGTTGGCTTCGATCAGTTATCCGAAATTTACACACCAACTTACAATTTAATTTCATTCGTTTTTATAGAAAAACAGCCGTTTACAAATGCGTTTACATAATAATTAACTTTTTACAGAAACTACTAGTTTAGATAAAGAATTAGATATAAATAAACACTCTTAGATCACATTTGATCAATCATGATCTGCGACAGCTTTATCATAATAATGCCGGACAGTTCCCACAGTTGAAGTGAACAGTAAAATAATTTTATTTGATAATAATTTATATATAAAATATGACTTGTCTAAGTGCTTATTTTGTAAGCCTAAAGAAATAAATGATTTTTTACTTTTACTTTACTTTACCACAACATTATCTAGCCCCAAGGTGTTATGTGGGTACTAGATAACTGCGTCATACAAACATTTGCCCTGAGGCGGGAATCGAACCCACAGCCTCCTGCGTCGGACCTTCGCCCACCGCGCCCCAGAGGTCGTCAAGCATGTTTTCACACTGTCATTCTAAATCCATTATTTATCTATACGACTTTTCCCACCACTTATATATGTTATTTTAGACGACCGATGTGGCGCGGTGGGCGAAGGTCCGCCTGCGACGCAGAAGGTTGCGGGTTCGATTCCCGCCTCGGAACAATTGTGTGTACGATCTGCAGATATTTGTTCCGGGTGTTCTGGTCGTTTTCTATGTATAATAAAAAATATCTATCTATGTAATGTATTGTATTATGTATATCAGTTATCTAGTACCCATAACACAAGCTCTGCTTACCATGGGGCTAGATAATGCTGTGTGAATTGTACAGCATTTTTTTTTTTTTTTTTTTTTAATTTTTGGAAAACATGTTGTGCAACTGACGGATAATTATATATATAGTTACCTCAAGTAAAAAAATATAGATAAGTTAAAACAAACCGTTAAAAAAGAAAGCTCAATCATCTTAAATCATTTTTTCTAGAACACCACTAGTTTTTTTTTTTCAAACAACAGCCAAAGATGAAGAAGAAGAGGCTATGATGAAAGCTTCTTTTGAGCATTGTAATGATTAAAAAAAAAATCTTTGGAAGTTATTTCAAGTCATTTAAATAAGAAGTAATGACAATAGAGGAAGTCTCTAATCCTAAACAATGATTGAAATTGCTGAATCTTTCTTTCTTGGTGAGGTTGTCTGTCTGTCTGCCTTTAGTCATTGAGTTGTATATGATTCCAGCTCGCGAACACGCCGAGCGGTACTCGCCCGTCAGGCGGGCCGAATGTTCGCCGCCGCGACAGGCACACGACATCGCGTCCGCGAGGGCGGAGTACCACCAACTACAGGTATGGCATACATATAGGCACTCAAATTCATTTTTTTTATTTAGCCTTACAAAATAAGCACTTCATCATCAGCCTATGTTAGTCCACTGCTGGACATAGGCCTCCCCCAATAAGCGCCATAACGCCCTTTCTTCAGCTTGCCGCATCCAGCATCTACCTGCAGTCTTTCTCAGGTCGTCATCCCACCTGGCCGGAGGGGGTCCTACATTACGTTTACCGAGTCGTGGTTTCCACTCAAGAACACGTTTGCCCCAGCGGCCGTCGGTTCTTCGGTTATTGCGATATTACAGTCAAAATATTAGTCTTTAAATAATTCCCTCAAAGAATCAGCATGTTTTGCTAGGAGCTATATGATAGGCACATGCCCATTATATAGCTCGTAGTAAACATCCATCGTTATGGTATTATCTAACCATTTATTTATTAATTTTATCCATGTATAATTCCAGAAAGGGTTGGAGCGCCGCAGCACGCCCTCTAGCGGCGCGTCGCCGCCGCTCGCTGAAGTTAGACTGCACACGCCCGCCACATCCATGCCAGGTAAACAAATAACAAAGAAACATAAGAAAATACAACTATACGACGACCTCTATGGCGCGGTGAACGGAGGCCCGCCTGCAACGTAGGAGGTTGCGGGTTTGATTGAAAATAATCATTTATTTCTCTTCACAAAAAGGTCATCTTCGTCATACATTTGTCCCGCCTTGGGAAAAATGTAACGAATAAATAATGCTGGACAATTCACACAGCATTATCAAGCCCCATGGTAAGCAGAGCTTGTGTTATGGGTACTAGATGACTGATATACATAATACAATACATTACATAGATAGATATTTTTTTATTATACATAGAAAACGACTAGAACACCCGGAACAAATATCTGCAGATCGTACACACAATTGTTCCGAGGCGGGAATCGAACCCGCAACCTCCTGCGTCGCAGGCGGACCTTCGCCCACCGCGCCACATCGGTCGTCAAACTACTACATACAATACAAAACATAGATGTCCCATGGGATATAAATATGTATATTTATTTATTGTTAATAGGCGAGCAGCTTCTGGGTGATAACTAATAGAAAAAAAAAAATCATGTGGTCCGATCGGCAGGACGATGCGGAATTACAAATCCTTATAATCCGACTAATCGAACTAATAGGAAAAAAAAGTTCATGTGGTCCGATCGGTAGGACAAAGGCAGTAGGACCACGTGGCCAGAGGGGTCTATATCGCACAGTGTTGAGCTTATTCATTGTGTTTATACGTTTTTTAGTTTATTATTCTAACTCGACAACTGGTTACGAGACTAATCTCGTAACCAGTTTTATTTATTTATTTATTGAGATAATAACATCATAACAGGTTTTTTTATTAACACTTTGAGTGCTGAAAACGCACGGTATGAGTTTTCTACAAGTGACTAATATCCGTAAATCCACACTAGCGCAGCGGCTGAGAAAATCCTGATCTGTGTGACTCAGCACAGACGCAATATTTTTCGAACGAAACGCATGTGCGGCGCAACACAACCGCTGTGTAGAGCGGCAGCACGAATTTTTTAGGTAAAAAAAAAGATCGCAGTCGTCGAAAAAAAACCGCAGTCAAAGTGTTAAGCCCTAAGGCGATGTTATAACTACTTATACTAAAAATTACATATTTTTACACATACACACAATACTAAATAATTTATAATTTTGTCTCAATAAACCTTTTGTGCCTTTTTCATCGCTTTCGGCAGGTTTTCGTAAAATATGTCTACGCTGTTTTTGGACAGAACATTGAGTGAATATATAGCGAGTGACATAGGGGCAAACTTAACACTTTGACTGCGGTTTTTTTTCGACGACTGCAGTCTTTTTTTTTTACCTAAAAAATTCGTACTGCCGCTCTACACAGCGGTTGTGTTGCGCCGCACATGCGTTTCGTTCGAAAAATATTACAGCTCTGCTGAGTCACAAAGATCTGTATTTTCTCAGCCGCTGCGCTAGTGTGGATTTACGCATATTAGTCACTTGTAGAAAACTCATACCGTGAGTTTTCAGCACTCAAAGTGTTAAGTAGGTTGGCCCTACAAGTGTTGTGTTGTCGAGTTTATTCTTGAAGGCGTTTATTGATGTGGATATAATGTCTTCTGGTTGTAGGTTCGAATTGTGCACCACTCTATTGCTAGTAAAATGGTGCGCGGCAAGGGATTTCGTAGAGTCACGGGACAATCCAAGGTGGTGCCCACATATACTTTTAAAAAATCCATAGAAACAATGCGGGTGAAGCCGCGGGGAGAAACTATTGTTTATATATTCATGAACGCTTGTAGAAATATCAATCGGTTTCCTAAAAGCAACGTTTGATATTATACATAAATTAAATACTAGAAATAAGAAAAAACTCGCTGTGTCCACAGTAATGTTTAAAGATAAAAAAAAATTGTAAATAAATATACAGTTTTTATTATCTCATAAATTAATCTCATGATTCTTTTCAAGACTTTTCTCTAAAAATCATAGTTTCTGATTTGGCCATCTAATCCCATCTCAAAAAACCACCCTGTATATATTATAAATGTATACTAATATTATAAAGGAAAGGTTTGATTTTTCGTTTGTATTAGGCTCCGAAACTACTGGACCGATTTGAAAAATTCTTTCACCGTTGGGAAGCTACACTATCCCCGGTGAACAAAGGCTATATTATATTTTCAAAAAAGTTAGGGATCCGTACTAAAACTCCAATATTCCCAATGTGTAAAAAAATCACATAATAAAGTGAAATTCGAGTTTAACGCTGGTGAAAGGTAGTGTATAATAAACTTAATATATCTATATATTGTATTATGTATATCAGTCACCTAGTACCCATAACACAGGCTCTGCTTAGCTTGGGGCTAGGTGATGCTGTGTGCATTGCCCAGTATTATTTATTTATTTATTTTTAATCATAGCGCTCTCTTAACACTTTGAGTGCTGAAAACACACGGTATGTGTTTTCTACATGTGACTAATATGCGTAAATCCACACTAGCGCAGCGGCTGAGAAAATACAGATCTGTGTGACTCAGCACAGCCGTAATATTTTTCGATCGAAACGCATGTGCGGCGCAACACAACCGCTGTGTAGAGCGGCAGCACGAATTTTTTAGGTTAAAAAAAGATCGCAGTCGTCGAAAAAAAATCGCAGTCAAAGTGTGGTTGAACAATTTTTTACCAATAACTATCACCAGAATATTATTTGTAAAACAGTACAGTAGTACTATACTGTTTCACCAATAATGTTTTTCTATAGTAATAAATGTATATTGTTCTATAATAAGGCTTCCTTAGAATAATTCCAAGGAAACGCCTCATTAGTCATTTCTTCGACCAACTCGCCGCGGTTAGAAATACAAGTTCTCTTTCCTTTGCAACAGGGATACTATTCGTAACTGTACGTCTATTGCATCGGAATTAAACGGTAATAATTGTCCATCGGAGGTCGTCCGAAACCGTCCGTTCTCGTCAGCGCGATCTAGAGCTCGTCCACTATTACTAGCGACATCTAGTTAAGAGTTGCTAATAAAAGTTTGCCTTTCTTTGATGAAAACGTCGAACTGTTTGTCCACAATTTTATCCATTATTTTTTATGCTATAGTTCAGATCAGATACTTTTTTTTACTACTGAAATGAAAAACGTACTGGCAAAACTTAAATTTGAGACTAGCTTATGCCCGCGACTTCACATGGCAGCTGGTTGAAACATAGCCTATTTCATATAAAAAGCTGTTTTATCAGAATAACACTGATTTACTCTTAATTGGAGATTTCTTTGCTTTTTTTAAAGAAAATCTATAGTTCATTCTAGAAATATCGCCTGCGGCCCGCGGCTTCACCCGCGTGGAAATGTATGTGTATATTCTCGGGTTTTTGCATTTTATGAAATGAAATAGTATTTATTTGCTATAATGAAATAGTAGTTATCACTATAATATTTGACTCGATAGTCGTGCAAATGTTTAATGGTAATTTTTACAGTAGCAAAGTTTTATTATATTCAATTCATTTATTGCAACAAATATGGTCATAATACAAGGTCTTAAACATTAGAATAGGTAGTGTTACAATTACAATGTAATTTTAAAACATTTAAACTAATAAGTTATAATATGAACATGTCAATAAGTTATTAGTGTCCAAGAACGCATGGGCTTAACATGAGTTCTTGGACACTATAGAAAGCATTTCCAATAAGCTTAATTTTAACTTTTTTATAAACATTTTTTTTAGTAATCTTAATGTTTTAAAATAATTTTTAGACAATATTATTATGGAGATGTAGTTTTCATTAAAGACAAATCTGTAGTGAACTCATTCTATAAATAGCACATGCGCCCCGCGGCTTCGCCCGCGTTTATAGTGAATAATTGACGAAGCTTTGGCTGATATATTTTGTGATGCGGTAGGTACTGAAGCTATTTACTTATTATAAGTTATAAATGTAATTGTGGCTTATCTAAGAACATGTTTTATTTGCCGTTCGTTATTCTATGCCTGGTATTTTGTACCTGTGTCCAAATAAATGTTTTTCTATTCTATATAGTGTCAAAAGACAAATGAATGAAATGAATTTAATTGTATATATATTATTATACTCGGGTTTTTGCATTTTAGCGCCGACGGGAACGGACGCGCTACTGTCTCTGCGTGGTTACTTATTTGTTTAATCAATTTATAATACACTAGCGGACCTTCCCGGCTTCGCACGGTTCTAGTACGGATCTCTAACTTTTTTGAAAATATAATATAGCCTACGTTCACCGGGGATAGTGCTTCCCAGATGAAATAATTTTTCAAATCGGTCCGATTGTTTCGGAGCCTATTCATTACAAACAAACAAACAAAAAAATCACACCTTTCCTCTTTATAATATGTATTATTATATAATATAATACAAGCGTGTTGATTATTTACTTAAAGGTTTATTTTTACCATGTTTTGAGTTAATGTGCGACACAAGGAAAATATTTTTTTATATCAGTAATTTAATGCACATCCCCAAGGGGTAGTTTTTTAAAAATAAAAAAATACATGATTAATTATTTACCTAGTTTTTACTGAGTTTTGAGTGAATCGTACAAAATAATCATTGTGTTCCACAAAAAGTGTACCACCCTTTTTTACCCTCTCATCGTCATCATCATCAGCCTATAGCAGTCCACTGCTGGACATAGGCCTCCCCCAATGAGCGCCATAGCGTCCTGTCTTCAGCTTGCCGCATCCAGCATCTACCTGCAGTCTTTCGCATGTCGCCATCCCACCTGGTCAGAGGGCGTCCTACACTACGTTTTCCGAGTCGCGGTCTCCACTCAAGAACACGTTTATCCCATCGGTTGTCGGTTCTTCGCGAGATATGGCTGGCCCACTGCCACTTCAGCTTATGTCTATTATCTAATTCTAATGTTATTTGTCTATTATCTGTAGGTTCACCAATCCACGCCCTGGGATCCTCTCCATCATTGGAGCTGTCCCGGCTATCACCAGAAGCCGGTAGAAGTCTGCTGGTGTCTGCGAGGCAGCTGGTCGGAGAGACCGCGGCGGCGGAGCTGCACGCGACCTCTACACTGACACAGGTATGAGAAACCTTTAGCTTACTCAAATGGAGGTTCATAGGTTTACTAGTTTCCTGCAGGTGATTCTGGATACCGAGGGGAACACCTTGGAACAAGGATTTATTAAAATTTCGAATTGTTAGTACAGTTGTTTTTTTTTATTTCTATCATATTCGTGTTCTTTCAAACGCACTCTTCCATTGTTTAACAAAGTTAATATTATTAAAAAAAAATATGATAATCCTTTGACATTTCAAAGTGTCAAAATCAAAACAATTATAAGAATGTTTTGTTAATAAATAAAATAAAAATAAACGTAATAGAACATAAAACCAAGAATACGACGAAGATAATAATGTCTTAGGTCGCAACGCAATGAAAACATTTGTTCACATTTTCGTTTACAAGTTAGGTCACATTACATCAATTCGTCATTCATCACTTTCTATTTTAATGACTGGCTTATTAGGACTAATTTCGACGCAATCAGCATCGGTTCCATGGTGTAACGGTTAGCACTCAGGACTCTGAATCCTGCGATCCGAGTTCAAATCTCGGTGGAACCTGACTTTTTGCATTTTTATTTTACATTGTTTTTGTCATTGTTGTTGGTTGTGTAATTTGTAGTAGATTTGATGTTGATGAGAAAACTTAAAAATGGCTTTAAGTATTTTTTTTATAAATAGTTTTATTCTGACTGAGATATTTTAGCGATAAGGCCGCCGGCGGACCCGCTGTTTGTTTTCGTGACATTTAGATACCTAGCTAAATTAGAAAAGTAAATAATTATAAAAAAAAATCGTTTAAGTTTTGCTCGAAAACGATCAAAACCTCACTTTATTAATTTATTAAGTACAGGCACATGAAACAACTATATTTTAAACTTAGGAATAAAAGTTATATATTATATAAATATAGAAAAAATATCGAGTACATATTGAGTACAACGTCCACTACGTTGTACTCAATATGTACTCGATATTTTTTCTAAATATGACACATTTTAACAAAGCCTTATGTTTAATTTTAACAATACCTTCTAAATTCCAGGAACTCGCACTCAGATTGGGTATCAACATCCACACCGTCCTGTCCAGCATCAATCCGTCCCAAGAAGTGCTGAAAGCCCTTCACATATCTAACTATAACCTCCTCTCCGGTCACACAAGCCCGGTCAGCCCCGGCTCACCCCTACACCAGATAACCGAAGGCCTGAGCTACCTGCACACCGGATCCATCACCCGAGGGACACCACAAGCATCAGCAACCCCTTTAGACCTCCGAAGCAATGTAGACATGGACACCGGGCAATACCAAACATTACTACCAATGATACATCCACAAATCCACCTCGTTACCCACAGATCTTTGAACAACTCCCCTATATCCAACCCTGGATCACCGTTGGACATGATACAGGAAGAAATAGGCAACGGAGACAAAGATCTAAGGCACTATAACACCCATCCTCAGATAAGTGTAACGGACTGTCTAGGATCTGAGATAACACTAGTCGCATCATCGTCTGAAGACAGCATGGATAGCTTAGAGAATTCTAAATACCATATACCACAGTTTGTGATCTCTGAACCGTCTGATTTAGAACATAGACCGTCTATAACTAGAGGTATAGGACGGAAGGTCAGTCAAGAGACGGAGGTTGAAAAGGATCAAGACATGCAAAGTCCTAAAGAAGAGACCGAATGCTATTTAAGAAGAGGCAGTGATAAGAGTCTAGGCTTCAGCGATGATTCTCTAAGCAATGATTCAGCTAATGCCTCTCCTAACTGCGATCAGAATGTACAATCTTTATATTCTAACTTGGTATCGACAAGCTCAGGGTTTAGTGAGAATAGAGGAAGCTTTTCAGAGCATAGAGAGTCGTTTTCGTTCTCTGATAGAGGCAGCTTTTCAGAACGGGGAGATTTCGGAAGATCATCAATGTCTGAACGGAGTGACTTGGGCAGAGGGAGTTTTTCTGAAAAAGGAGAGACTCCTAGAACCTCCTTCTCTGCCCAGGGTATGCTAGGAGAAGTTAAGGAGTATTGCGAAGATGTCTACATGTCGAAAGAAGATGACGAACTGAATAAAATACAGAGAAGCACAATGGATTTGAGATTAAGCGACATCTGTCGGCCTGATGATAAAATACCTATTTTGCTATCACCGCAGAAGGTGTCTTGCGCGCAAGAGTATTACGAAGTCACTCTATCCACTGTATGCTCCAAGTTAGACTGTAAAAGAATTTTAGAGTTACTTAAAGAAGCGATCAACAGTAGAGTTCCACCTAGAAATATATTTGAGACGCAAGACGATTTAACAGGATTACTTAACTTGGAGTATTCGGGAGGTATTCAAATTGAATTGGTTGTGTGTGAAAACAAAGCAATGGAGAAGAAAGGATTGAAGATGAGGAGGATTTCGGGAGACCAGAGGGAGTATGGGAAGCTGTGCGAGCAATTGATTACAAGTTTGACAGCTTAGTTGACAGCTGTCAGTGAAGTGTTATATAACTGACAGATCATAGAGTTTCCTTTACTAAATGAGTACAGTTAACTATGATCTGATAGTCAATCTAGAGTACCGGAATTTTCCAGATTTTAACTACGGGAGTTAGTACTTTGAAAATTCCATATTTTTCTTTGACCAAGAGTTTCTAATTCTCTGAATTGGTAAAAGGTGAAACCTTCGCTGATTTTTAGGCAATTGAATTCCAAAAAGAATTCTAAAGTTAGTCAATTTGTTGACGATATGTCAATTGATGATAGAACGATACTTTGATGTCAGGTTAGTTACTTCTGGTACAATGAAACTTTATTTAAATGCATTTATTTTTATTTATTTTTTCATTCCTCTATTTATTATTTTAGACGAAATATATATTTTATTTGTAACGACATAATAATAATATTACGTAATAATTATGTAAGGATTTATTTATAGGAATTTAATTGAAAATTCAGTTTATTGTAAATAAAAAATTGACACCAAATACTAGAGTTTGACTCTAAATTAGGAAAAATGTGAGTTTTAGATATTAGTTGTATCAACTTGGACTTTTGTAATTAATGTAAATACATAGCTAATTTAAAATAGTTACAAATTATAATCACAATTTTAAATAATGCAACACTTATAATATTTTTCTGTAACCATTAAGAACTTCATTGTGTACATATAGATCAAGATTATTATTTATATGCATAATTTTATATAATTTTTTATGTAAATTGTGAGTTCTAAAGAACTTATTTTAATAATCTGAGGAATATTCTGAATATTTTTTTTTTATTGCTACATTAAATCACAATTCTATAATATTATGATAATTATGTACAACTTGTACATACTAAAAGTGCTTAAATACAATCCAATGTCTTTACCTGCCAATTTAATAGTTTTTGTAACAAATGTAATTATATCGATAGTAGGTATTGATCTTCTGAAATGATATTTCAGGCATAAAGGAAAGCAACGAACACAAATCAAACATCTGCATTCAAATATGGACTTTAACTCGGAGATTACTGGCATCAGATTTCAGATATCTCGTAGACTTCTAGATTGAAGCTCGAGGTCATTTGGCACTAAAATGTATCTAAAGATAACGTGTCTAAGGCCATATTTGAATGCACGTGTTTTAGTAGCGGTATTGGATTAATGAGCGCAGAGATTAAAGGGTACTGAATGGCGTTACGGGGCGTAATGTAACGTGTTACACAGCGAGCGTGCAGTCAGTACGGGGATAGAAGGCGCTCGCAACGAGCAACACGGACTGTAGCGTACGGCGTAACGTGTCATGTTCGATGCGAATGATACATTACGCCGCGTAACACTGGTCTGTGCTGTACCCGGCTTAATAAGTTACAGAACGTCTTCCGAACACGTTGATGGTGTTAAAATCTCATTCTTCTATGCGATAACAGAAAAAGCTACTCATTTTGATACCTATGTTGTTTTCTTTATGCAATTCTAAGTCTCTATTTTAAAATATTTACTATTTATTTGTTCAGTATCATTTTTGACAGGCAGACCGACTGACAGACAAAGTGATAAAATTCCTGGGTTCTATAATCGATTGTGGAACCCTAAAACAGTGCAATAAGATTAGGGTCTCTCGATTTTGTACCCAATTTCTGTAGAGGTAGGGTAGAGTTTGCCATAAGTAATGTTGTTATCGTAAGATGTAAATAATATTTTAATAAATTCTGATTCCATACTGTTTTAACTTGTTTTCTTTATTATTATAAGATTTCACTTATAACAAATATGCATTCATTATAGATTACTATGACCGATTTTGTCGCTAGATCTTAAAGTACCAAGTCTTTTCATTCGGTACTTTAAGATGTAAATAGCATTTATATAAGTGAATTAACACTTCATGCCCCAAGATGCTTCAGGTCGCTCCGTCGAGGCTGGGCAGTGAATACGTTAAATATAATCAAAATAAAAGACTGCTAAGTCCATGGTATTCATAAATTTATTGATGTTGTTTTGAGAACTTCTGGTGCTACTCTGTATGTAAATAGACTAACTGCAGATTTCAATTTCAATTTCAAAAATTTCTTTATTAAAACCTTAAATAACATTGGTCTGGTACAATACTAGTGTAAATTTAATCCTAGAATGCACAAACATACACAAATAGAAAAACGTTTTTGAAGCTAGGGGTGCGCTTATCAAAACTTACGTAGGAAATTTTACACTTCGTTTACAAATCATAATTACTTAAAAATAAGTAAATTTTGGTTTTATACATATAAGTTTGAGATTAGCTCTTATGAAACATGCAAGCTTTAGAAAAGCAGTTGCATTTAATAATATACATATAATAATAACTGCAGATTAATTTTGACAGCGCCATCTATTGACGAGTAGCGGAACGAAACATTGATTGATTTAGTGTGTGACTGGGTGTGTTTGCTCAAATACCAGCAGCCGTATTGTCTCTCACTGGACTTCGAGGACAGCATGAATATTGCAGAGATATTTTCCTACTTGTTTAGATGAAAATACCTCAGCAATACTTATCTATGATGTCCTGGTACTTCAAACATTAATTTTTATCCATTTGTCATGACATGAAGCCTAAATTATCCTTCTCAGGATTTCCTCCGTAGATAGGTACGTCTGTTCGCCAGAAACAGTCACTAGCTTGGCACTTGGCAGTAAGCATTGCTCTTTGTGGTATTTGTCTAACTTTTAAGTACCGGAACAGATGATTTGTATTTATAGAGGTATTCCTTACCTATCTACATAATTCAGATTTCCGAATAATGCTGTAGATTTTTTGACAATATTTCTTTATAAAACTGGGTATGTAACTAATTGGATTCTAACTGAAATAGGTTCCAAGCATTTTATGTTGATTTGAAGGTACCTAATCAAACTTTTAGTCTTAGTCGGCGGGAATCGAACCCAACATAAGAATAGGTCCTGAATATTCTAATTTCCTGAACTATAAAGGCATAGGTAATTTAAAAAAAAACACGTTTATTAGTGAATAGCATATTATTTATGTAACCTCATAATTGGAAGTGATTGCGATGTGTTATGTACAATACATAAATACATTTAATAGAAACATCGTCATAATCAGCTCTTGCTGTCCCACTGCTGGGCATAGGCCTCTATGTTCATGTCATTCGCGCGAGTCCTGAGCTAGTCCGGGCCAGGAACCCACGCCTCCTTGGATGTTTGACCGGTGTAACTACGTAGTCGATCGGTGTAACACTAGTGGATGTCTTCTGATCCTCCAGCCGTCTCTCAGCCACCACTGTGTCTGTGGGTTAATAATAAACCAGAGATATGTATATGGAAACAACTACATTTCAGTATCTTTTCAAAACAAAATTATTGTTACAAAAGTATGAATTACAAATTTTCTACATTATAAGTACTTTAAATCATAATAATAATAACAATTGCACGGATTTACATCAAAATCTAAAGTCACATTGTAATCAAACGTATAATAAAAATATTGAAACTATCAAGGTTATTAATACTGAAGTCATTTAAAACGGGATATTTACCATGATTTGATTTTTAAGTTATCCAATATTTCGGCACAGTTGCATGCGCCATGATCACGGAGTAACAAAAAAAAATTGGATAACTCAAAAATCAAATCATGGTAAATATCCCGTTTTAAATGACTTTAAACGTATGATCTTTCGATTTCGATCGAAATTCACCGTTTAAGCAAAAAATCATCCTTTAATTGAGATATTAACATCATTTCAGTTATTTTTTGTGAAGCCCAAAGGCGATGTTATATCTACATACTTATTTTAACTGATTTATTGGCTCTAATGCAACAACCTATTATATAATAATATTATTTGTTTTTATTTTTCACTTCCTAAACACTAACTGTAAAATCAATAAAAATATTTTTTTCAGCAGGTAAAAACTATTTTTTGTAAATTTTCTTTTTTAGAACTCTATCCATGTGTAATCTCGGAGGAGGGCGCTGTCATCTGCGACAGTTTTTAGTTTTCTGCGGATGACTACGATATGATATCATCAGCAGGAAACTATAAACTGTGTTATTAAGGAACAAAATCAATGTATACTTATATTACTTAACACTTTGACTGCGATTTTTTTTCGACGACTGCGATCTTTTTTAACCTAAGCCATTCGTGCTGCCGCTCTACACAGCGGTTGTGTTGCGCCGCACATGCGTTTCGTTCGAAAAATATTACAGCTCTGCTGAGTCACACAGATCTGTATTTTCTCAGCCGCTGCGCTAGTGTGGATTTATGCATGTATGTGTTTTCTATAAGTGACTAATTCACTTATAGAAAACACATACGGTGTGATTTCAGCAATCAAAGTAAAAAGATCGCGGTTGTCGAAAAAAAATCGCAGTCAAAGTGTTAAGTAAGCATTGATTTTGTTCCTTAACGATTTATTATTATAATGTTATCTCTTCGGATCCTCTTCTCTTCTCTTCTCGTCGACATGCCTTGAGAGAGGAAAGTTAGCAGGTTATACAGTCGCCAAAAATAGTGTAATACAGTACTATACAACCTACTACCTCACCCCTCCCGCGGCTTCAGTTCGTCTCTTCTCTTCGCTTCTCTTCTTTGATAATACCTAAATACATAATAATCAAAAATAAAAAAAATATACCTACCAACATAAAAAAATAATATAAACATTACACCTGGGTAATTTATTGACAGAGAAAATTACAATCAAATAATATACATAAATTAGAACTATACTCTGATTAAGAATCCATGATATTTTATTTTTATATAGATGGAGAACTAACAGCTCAAAAAACTTACATAAGAAACAATGGCGGAAACAACAGAAGCTCAGAAACAACAGAAGCGGAAACAACAGTTTTCACTTATATGTCAACAATGACATTTAAAAAAAAACTTAACAAAATCGTTACAGAAAACAAAAAGTTTATGAGGTACAAAAAAAAACACAAACTTTAACAACGCATAATCTCACATCTGCAGCGAAAAATGACGTTTTAAACTTGAATTCGAAAATGAACGAGAGATCAATTAAATGATTGGGTAAGTAATGAAAAAGTTCAAAATGAGAAATTGTTTCGAGCTTCTATTTCGATGATACCAATGTCGTTAAATATTTTCCACCAATATTCCTTGGGTTTTGAAACCCCTTTGTATCTGTACAAACATATCCAGGTTTTTGAATCAGAATATAATATTTACAATTTAATTTTAAACAATTGATCTAATAACTAAGTTAACTTAATAATAAATAATGCTGGACAATCATTAGCTCGTTTTAATATTTTCTTCGTTTTAATATTTTTTCTGTTTAACAATTATTTATAAAACAGACTTCGGATAAAGAAGGAGCAAAATGTTCGTCGATCTCTGAGTAATGTATGGACGATTTGTATGATTCTTTTGCAGTTGTATAGAAAATGGTCTGATAAAAATGTTATTCCCGAGGGATTATTATTTATTCCTAACTGCCTTTAAAACTACTGGATTCGAAGTCGGTTTTATTTTTCAAAACAGCAAATCACTTAAATTAGGGCTATGCTACTATTTTACTATGGCTAATTTTTATGTTATTGTCTTCCAAGAATAAAGTGATGTATAAAAAAAATATAAAAAATTTGCCAACCCACCCTATGTTTAAAGCCAGGTATAGACCGGCGTACGGTGTGTACCATTTGCAATATGATAGATACGTTGTGTACATGCCGTGTGCTATATTCCGTTTCATTGCTTGTTGCCAACCCCATTTTTTACTACACGCTCGCTGTGTAACACGTATCATTACGCGCCGTAACGCCGGTCAGTACCCGGCTTAAGACTAAAATTGTTCCGATGGCACAAACATTTGCTTCGACACAGTCAAAAATTTGTCCCGATGCAGTCAAACATTTTATCCCGAGACGGTAAAAACATATTTTGTCCCTAGGCAGACCTTCTGCTCCACAGAGGCCGTTGGCCTTGCTTTCGTTGTTTCCTCTCCGAACTTAACGAGTAAAAGAAGCTAAAAAATGGTAGATGTTTCGATTTTTCAGCTACTTGTACTTATTTTGTCCGATTACTGATTTTTTGGACACCGTCGGCTTTGTTGGGAAAATACTACAATTATATTAGTAAAGCTAAAATAAAATATGCTATCACAAGACTTAATTATATAGGGTTTTTATGCATTGTGTACCTACCCACTAAGACTACACCTAAGAAACTACCTGTATACATGAAATTACAATAAATTATATGAAATTTTTTAGTAGTGTCAAAGATTTACTAACTTTCACAAAAAAATTAAGTCATCTATTTTATTCCGATCGATAAGAGAATGTAGGCAACATTTTAGTGGCGCCAATTTTTTTTTTTTTACAACAGCGGAAAAAAATTGCAGGCAGTTTCTGTTTGTGCGTGAACATTTTGCATCCCTATAGAATAGCAAAATGTTTAAGCCTGGGAAAGTAATACATTTTGCTAATTCTTGACAAGTAGATAAATACAGAAATACAGTAACATTACACTTAGGAATAACGTACCTACTTATGAAATAATAAATGAAAAATAAAATAATCTAGGCAGAAATTATAAAAAAAATACAGTTCAAATAAAATGATTTAGGTAAGCACTCTACCTATTTATAACAACGTATAATGCAAAGCAAAATGATACAAAAATATAAAGAATATCTAAAATACCAGGAACTAAATTTAATTAACAAAAAACAATAACTAATGCATAAAAGTAATAAAAATAAATAAGCTAACGAAGAAGTCGCGTCCCGTTGAACTTGCGCTAGAACTAGGCCCGCGTATCACCAAACTTGTGTGGGGGACGCAACTGAAAGTCGCGCGACCGACCTGCGACATTTTACCGCCACAACAAAACTGAAAGGTTTTGTCCCTTGCCAAGGGAACCCTAAAAAGTTTTGAGTCGATCGATGATACCGAATTTGGTATTAGAATATTTTTTTTCTTTTACAAAACTCTACACTGGTTCGAGAATAATAAAACAAAAACTGACGCAGCAAAATGTCGCAGTGTCGCGCGGCAGAAAGTCGCCGTCTTAGTCCCCAACGACTTTTAGCGCACAAGTTCGGATCTACGGGTTTCAGTTCCAGCGGGCATGCTAAATCATAAAAAAAAACAAAATATATCAAAACAAAAATTACTACAAATAAATAAAAACCTAATGTAAGTTAGATGTAAAATAAACAATTATAAAATTAAATGTTAAAAAGAACCAAAATAAATCTAATGTAAACTTAAGATTTTACATGTTTTTTTTATCCAATGAGAACTCATTAATGGGATAAAAAGCTGGCCTATCTTTCATTCCATGCTGCATGCCTTTACGCCCGATCCGTTCAGTAGTTTTGACGTGAAGAAGTAACAAACATACATCCATCCAAACATTCGCATTTATCAGATTACTGGATGGATGTTTATTGCTTCTTCACACCAAAACTACTGAACGCATCGGGCTGAAATTTTGCATACAGGTAGTCCTAGGCCTGGAATAAAACATAGGCAATTTTTTCCCACAAATCAGTTCCCATGTGATAGAAATAACCTTTAAACGTTTCTATCGAATCAAACGCGTGCGAGGCCGCAGGCAGAAACTAGTTATTTTATAATTCGATTGAATAGATAACTAATTTCATAGTAAAAATAAACTTTGAAACACAGTGCTTATACATTTTGGAACAACTGAATTGACACGATGCGGAATAATCGACACCCCGCCACAAGAGCCCTGCGATTGGTTTGTCAATAATATCGAAGTCATTATAGGGACGTCTCATTTTTCTATGGGATTTAGTACAGCGCCTCTATTTATTTATTTATTCATTTAATCAGAATGACCCTGGGTCATTTATACTAATTATAGAAGGTAATATAAAATATAATTCGATTAGGTAAGAACACATATCACCCAACGCTTAGAGGCGACGTGGAAGGCCCAGGATGAGATGGCGCGACGAGCTCGAGGCACATCTTCCATCATGGCTTGTTGCAGCGTTGGATCGCGAGGAGTGGAAGGAGAAAAGGGAGGCCTTTGCCCAGCAGTGGGACAATAAATAATAGTAAGAACACATGTTATAAATACTTACACAGTGAAATAATAAATAGTCAAGCTTAATTAAGTTATCATAAGAAATATTCTATTATAAATGCAAATTACTAACGAGTCAACATAAAATTAAGAATTAAATATATATTAAAATAGATCAAAATTAATTTATAAAAAAATAAGAAAGAAATAATAGAAATCCCATACAAATATGAAACGTCAAGAAACTATTGTCAAACCAATCGAAGGCCTTCTTGTCTTATGGCCCTAGTATTCCTTGTGTGCTGAAAGAACGTCGTTTTATTATTTTGCAGTGGATAGTTTGGGCAGGGCATGTATCAAACATCGCTGGGGTAAACGTGTTCTTGAGTAGAGACCACGGTAATCGTAGTGTAGGACGCCCTCCGACCAGGTGGGATGACGACCTGCGAAAGACGCTTGATGCATCCAACGTCTACCTGCAGTCTTTCGCAGGTCCTCATCCCGCCTGAAAAGAGGGCGCCCTACACTACGTTAACCGTCTCCACTCGAGAACACGTTTACCCGAACGGCCGTCGGTTCTTCGCGAAATATGGCCAGCCCATTGCCACTTCAGCTTGCTAATTCTTAGAGCTATGTCGATAACTTTGGTTCTCTGTCGTTACGAATCCTACCCTTCAGAGAGACCCCGAGCATAGCTCTTTCCATAGCTCGCTGAGCGACTTTAAACTGGTGGACCAGCCCTACCGTGACTGTCCACCATTACGTTTACCAAACCATAACTCAGCAATGCTGGCTGAAGACATGAAGGCTGTTCTTCTGTAGACGAGGTCAGACAAAGGACGCCACATTTCTTCCTTCTGGACCTGAAAATAAAGAAATGACAGACTTAGATGGAATCGATTTGACGACCTCTGTGGCGCGGTGGGCGACAATTGTTTGTATGATCTGTAGATATTTTTCTCGGGTGTTCTGGTCGTTTTCTATCTATACTAATATTGTAAGAGGAAAGATTTGATATTTGTTTGAAACTACTGGACCGATTTGGAACAATGACTATATTATATTCCCTTTATCCCCCTAGAAATTGTGGAAATCGACACGAGTGTATAATAAAAATATATATCTACCCATTACACAAGCTCTGCTTAGCTTGGGTCTAGATAATGCTGTGTGGATCGTCCAGCACTATTTATATTATTTATTTATTTCATCTCAACACTAATCTCAAACATGTCTCAAACCTTTAAAATTATCATGGTTATTAATACTAAAGTCACTTATAACGGCATATTTACCATGATTTTATTTTTGAGTCTGAATACCCCTGATCAAGGCGCATGAAACTGTGCTGAAATATTGGAAAACTCAAAAATCTAATCATTAATCCCTTTTTAAATGACTTTGACAATAAAACTAGACTTTAGTAAGGGTTTAGGGTAAACGTGTTCTTTACTAAAACTTTAGACTAAGGCTTTATTACGACCGATGTAGCGCGGTGGGCGAAGGTCCGCCTGCGACGCTGAAGGTTGCGGGTTCGATTCCCGCCTCGGAACAATTATGTGTACGATCTGCAGATTTGTTCCGGGTGCTCTGGTCGTTTTCTATGTATAATAAAAAAAAAAAAAAAAAACTATCTATGTAATGTATTGTATTATGTATATCAGTTATCTAGTACCCATAACACAAGCTCTGCTTACCATGGGGCTAGATAATCCTGTGTGAATTATCCAGCATTATTTATTAATTATTTATTATTATTTATTATTAGACTTATTATTTATTCGTAGCTTTATTCTAACTTATTATAATTCATTTTAATTTTCTTTTCAATTTAATTTTCTTAATTTTATTTTAGTACGTAAGAATTACTAACATTTATTATAAGATCATTAAGTGCCTGCTAACAAATTATGGATCTTAGTAATCCGAAATAAAGGAAGATTATTTTTATTTATTTATTATTTTTATTTAATCTGTCACAAGATCTATCGCAAGACAGAAACGTGCGAAATATTCGCGAATCCCGACTCATTGTTGGAGGAACAGGTGCGCGTCGCGTTTTATCAAAAAAACATAAAAATCGCACACCGTGAGAACTTTGGCAGATGGCAGATGGAGGGTGACTTGAAATTACGGTTTTTTAAAGAAATGGCTGTTTTTTAATATAAAAAGCGCAAGACAAATTGACGAGAGTTTTTGTAGGTTAGAAACGTTAGGTACGGTTATGTTCTTTCATAGTTTGTGTGTAACTCCCTATTGAAGATTGTAACATATTTTTTTTTAAATTGTTTTGAAAAAAAGATAAAAACTTTTTTTTGTATTGTCTTTTATCAGAAAGCTAACTACTATGATATACTTACACTGTTTTTTTGTTTATGGGACAAATACTTATCCCTAGGGAATAAAATTTTAACCATAACAGGATAATTCTCAATCCGTAATTGACGAAAAACCCATATATATACATAAAAAAACATAATATAGAACCGTCTCTTATTTTTGAAGGTACCAAACAGCAAGGATAGTCATATCTAAGACAGTTATCACAAATGCGTAGTGAATTTATATTACGACTATTATACAAAATAATATTATATGAAGACCTCTGTGGCGTGGTGGGCGAAGGTCAGGTTGCGACGCAGGAGGTCGCAGCTTCTATTTCTCTGGAATCGAACCCGCGACATATATTTGTAAGATCTGTAGGTATTTCTATTATCAAAGACAATTACAATCAAATAATTAAAAACAAATTAGGACTACAGACTGTTGCAAACAATCTACAGGTAACTCACGAACGTAGAGTAAATATATCTTTAAATAAACATAATGACAGTACCGTGTCAATATATTTATGAAAACTTGTTGTACACTCATAAAAATATCAATCGGTTCACTAAAAAAAGTGATATACATAATGTAAATACTAGAAATAAGAATAAACTCGCTGTGCCCACAACTAGGCTACACAAGATAAATGTATCTTTTAAAGGGCAATGTATACGCTTCTACAACAAAACTCCAAGTGAGTTGCAAAAATTATCAATAAATAAATTAAAAAAAATTGTGTAACATATTCTTTGTAAAAAAGCTTATTCTAAAATATCAGATTACTTAGAAGATAAAAAAGCTTGGAACGAGTTTTACTCCAACTCAAAATCTACCAATTTACAAATAAGCAAATCAAATGTACTAGACACATAAGTTATGAACATACTAGTGGTTTCTTCTCACTTCTTCCACTGGTGGACAAAAAATTGAAGTGAAGTATAAAATATGACCTGTCTAAGTGTACAAACAAGCACTTAGCCAGGTCATATTTTATAGTTCACTTCAATTCAAGCTTAAAGAAATAAAAATCTTTTCATTTTCATTCATTTTTCATTTTCATTCTTTATATACGAAAAAGTCTTTACATTTTTCGGCTTAAAATGTAACGTGGCTTTCTATGGGTAACAGAATTTTCAAAATCGATTCAGTAGGTCCAGAGATACCCCCTACAACCACACAAACTTTACTTCTTGATAATATAACTAGCTGCACAACGCGGCTTGGAATGGCGCGGAAATCTATGTGTCAAATGGTTTATCAACCTTCCCCTTGAATCACTCTCGACATAGCTCTACGAATTAGCAAGCTGAAGTGGCATTGGACCGGCCATATCTCCCGAAAAACCGACAACCGCTGCGCTGGGAGCAAACGTGTTCTTCTACCACGACTCCACGATTTATATTTTCTGTTTATGTAGTGGCAAATAAATGATATATCTATGTCTGTGACTCGGTAATCTATTAGAAAACTGCATCAAAATCCGTTGCGCAGTTCTAAAGATCTAAGCATACATAGGGACAGACAGACAACGGGAAGCGACTTTGTTTTATACTATATAGTGATAAATAAATAATAAATAATGCTGGACAATTCACACAGCAATCTAGCCCCATGGTAAGCAGAGCTTGTGTTATGGGTACTAGATAACTGATATACATAATACAATACATTACATAGATAGATATTTTTTATTATACATAGAAAACGACCAGAACACCCGGAACAATTATCTGCAGATCGTACACACAATTGTTCCGAAGCGGGAATCGAACCCGCGACCTCCTGCGTCGCAGGCGGACCTTCGCCCTCCGCGCCATAGAGGTCGTCATAAAAAAAGTAGTGATAGAAGTATAGATTTGAAACAAACTAGAACTATCATACATAGTATACATACCTGTCGATTGTTAGCAACAGTTAGACTGTTGCAAACGATCTACAGGTAGCTCAGCTCATACCAGTCCATATCAATACCAGTCTTAAGTGTTCCCAAGACCTTGGCTGCATTGTCCCTCTTTAAACCAATGCTTAGCTCTATTATTGTTTCAACTGTTAACACTATGTAGTTCTATTTTTTTTCTATTATATAATTGTCATTTACCATGATCTCGGGCCATAAAGTGACCCGGTCCTTTGGAAGGCTTGCGTGGGGCCGAAGCCAACAGCACATAGGCCCTTTGAGAAGTTAATCTAAAGGCGATGGCTACACATAGCGGGTATCATCCTCGGGTGCACAATATGATACATACAAAGATGGTATCCGCCAGGTGTAGAGACTATTGCAAAGAAAAATGAAAGAAATAAAACCAGGCTATTCTGATGGATGGATGGACTGGGTAATCGGGTTATAGGGGAGATTGCAGACGTCTGCCAAAAACAAGTCAATCATAATGTTAAGAAGAGTGGCAGACGGTGGCTTGCCGAATGCTGGATGGGTTCCTTAAAAAACCGGAGTAAATTACCGGAGAGGAACAACTAATATAATAATAATAATTGTCATTATTATTATTCATTTATGTTGTCCAGCTACTTGTGGGCAAAGACCACCACAGAGTGGAGCGCTAAGAGGCGACGTGGAAGGCCCAGGATGAGATGGCGTGACGTCGGCGTCTTCCATCATGGCCTGTTGCAGCGTTGGATCGCGAGGAGTGAAAGGAGAAAAGGGAGGCCTTTGCTCAGCAGTGGGACAATAATGGCTTAAAATAAATAAATAATATTATTGTCTTTGTTAGGCTCGACAGAGCTTAAAAAAGCTTCTAATAGGTAGCTATAATAGGTATCACTAAATCCCCTATGAAATTGTTCATATTTCCTTTTTTCAACGCAATAATAAGATAGTAACAAGTAGTAGTATTTGGAGCACCGCCATAGTAAAGACAATTTATTAGAATAGGCAAGAAAATATTGTATCTTTTGATCATTATTTGATGACCTCTGTGGGCGAACGTCCGCTTGCGACGCAGGAGGTTGCTTGTGGGTTCGATTCCCGCCTCGGCATAATTGTGTGTACGATCTGCAGATATTTGTTGCGGGTTTTCTCGTCGTTATCTACATATATATATATATATATATATATTTAAAAATATCTATCTATGTAATGTATTGTACTAAGTATATCAGTCAGTACCCATAAAAAACTCTGGTAAGCTTGGGGCTAGGTGATATGATATATGATGCTGTGTGGATTGTCCAACATTATTTATTTATTTGTAACAAAAATATCGTTTTTATTGGAACAAAAGGATGTCACCTTTACACCTTCACATCCTGTCGTCTCGCTAAACAAACAACATTATCCGATAGTTTTGAAAACATCCCAAAATAGAAGGGGTGTCAGACGTGTCTAGACAGGGGGGTGAGGTAGGGGTGTCTAGACGCCGTGGGCAGATAGTACCTTGCTGAGTCTGTTCTCCTGGTACTTGTAGATCATACTCTGTAGGATTCGCTTGAAATCATTCGCTTTTTAATCCATTTTATAAAGTACCTACGCAGTTCATCGAGCGATGTTTTTCTAAGAATTATTTTCCAATAGATATTTTGTTTCTACACCACACTTTATGCTCGACAGTGATGTTTTATTTTGCTTTCAAATTTATCTCCAATACACTTCTACTCTCCTGGTATTCCAGAGGCATTGAAATAGATAAAATGGACATTTTTATGTTCAACTAGCTGCGCCCCGCGGCTTCGCCAGGGTTGAATTCTGTTTTCTCAACGTTTAGACCTTCCCTGGACTACGACAAACATTTTAAAACCAAAATCAGCTCAATCGGCCCAGCCGTTCTCGAGTTTTAATCAGACTAACGAACAACAATTCATTTTTATTTATATAGATTTTGGTCACTTGCACACCCTCCGCTATATTTCTGTTAACCTGGTAGTTTGGATGAGGAACTCTGCTACAATAAAGTCGTCATGGCAGTTTTCGTTTATTCATCTGACTGTACAAAGCCCCGTTTATTATGTGCACGCGAGTTGACGACAGAAAAAATAGGTAAAATTGGAAGGTGCCCACGAGTTACACGCCCGCGAGTTGACGAACAAGTCATAACTTTTCTAGAGAGAATTCAAATAACTTATTTTCAGCCATATAATAAAATAGTTAGGTTTGATTTCCATAAGCTTTTATTCTACTTGCTTTGTACAACAAACAAACAATCTTGCAACTGCAGCATTTTAGACTATAGAGTTTTCCTAAACCGAAATTTAGCACGCTTAGTAAGTAGCAAGCTAAAGTGGCAGTGGGCCGGCCATATCTCGCGAGAAACCGACGGCCGCTGGGGCAAACGTGTTCTTGAGTGGAAACTACGACTCGGTAAACGTAGGACGCCCTCCGACCAGGTGGGATGACGACCTGCGAAGGGCTGCAGGTAGATGCTGGATGCGGCAAGCTGAAGACAGGGCGCTATGGCGCGAGTTAGGGAAAGCCTATGTCCAGGTAGTACCACTAACATTGGCTGATGATGATGAAGTTTTAGTAATATTTTTAGTAAAATAGTATTAGTTTTATCGTAAGTTTTAACTAACATAGTATTATTTAAGGGCTGTGGACTTTGTTAAATAAATAAATGGTTGTGAATTTATACTAGAGAGGAAAGGAAAGAGGAAAGGTTTGATTTTTTGTTTGTTTGTATCGAATAGGCTCCGAAACGAATGGACCGATTTTTAAAATTCTTTCACCGTTGGGAAGCTACACTATCCCCGGGTGACATAAGCTATATTATATTTAAGAAATGTGGAATTCGAGTTTAACGCGGGTGAAACCGCGGGAAACAGCTAGTCAATGATATAAATATTTATGTACCTGTTTAAGGCCTCTAAACCCTTGATGTTCCTTAAGACACGTTGTCTTGAGATTGATATCATGGAGATTGGATGCTATCATGGATGATGCTGATGATGGACTCATTCTTCACCTGAAAGTAAAAGAAATAGTTTTATCACTACATAGTATAAACCAAAGTCGCTTCTACTTGACACTGGCAGAAAAATTTCCAACTAGACACAGTTGCCATTACAAAGAATCATTATTATAAATAAATAAATAAATAATGCTGATATACATAATACTATATATTACATAGATAGATATTTTTTTATTATACATAGAAAACGACCAGAACACCCGGAACAAATATCTGCAGATCGTACACACAATTGTTCCGAGGCGGGAATCGAACCCGCAACCTCCTGCGTCGCAGGCGGACCTTCGCCCACCGCGCCACATCGGTCGTCAATCTAATAAATAATAAAATAAAATAAAATGATTTTATTTCAGATGACTTAAATGATCCATAATTTGTTAGTAAAATTAAACATTAAGAACTTATTAACTAGGGTTAGTTATACCTAATACTAGAAATTAAAACTAAAATTAAATTAAATCACTCTCCCCACGAAATGACTGATTAGTAGGTAATCAGTAATCAGTCATCTAGTACCCATAACACAAGCTCTGCTTTGGGCTCTTGGGGCTAGACAAACTTGTGTGAATTGTCCAGCATTATTTATTTTTCTTGTTATGTCTACGCCATCAGGCTTCTAGGATATGTCCTTATCAGTGACGTCACGTCACCACGCCCACCGGAAACACATCAGACGTGATAAGAAATGTTACTCCTTCCTTATTAGTATTAGATGGAAGCTTGCTAAGATACTTTGTACTAATAAATAATTAGATTGTTTAGAAAAACTATCGTAACTAATACATACGACAGAGAACCAAGGTTATCGACATAGCTCTGAGAATTAGCAAGCTGAAGTGGCAGTGGGCTGGCCATATCTCGCGAAGAACCGACGGCCGCTGGGGCAAACGTGTTCTTGAGTGGAGACTCGGTAAACGTAGTGTTCCTACACGACGTTTACCGAGTCGTCCTCCGGCCAGGTGGGATGACGACCTGCGAAAGATGCTGGATGCAGCAAGCTGTGCTATGTTGCTCATTGGGGGAGGCCTATGTCCAACTGTGGACTGCTATAGGCTGATGATGATGATGATGAAAAAACTAAAAATCGACTTCAAATTTCTTATGTATGTATACGGTTTATTTAAGTTTTTTGGGACAAATACCTCGGGACTAAAATTTTGGGACCATCTCGAAATCATTCTTCATACAATAGCGAAGAATTTTAAAATCGGTTCATAATTAACTGAGAAATCGAAAAAAATTACAAACGAAATACATACAACCGAACATAGTAGATATGTACTGTTTTTTTGTTTTTCATCAGTTAAAAAAAACGAGCTTTTGTCAGTTGAGCTACTTCTAGATTGTTTGCAATATTCTGCAGTTAGGTCAACGGTTTCAATTGTAAATATTGGATCTCACGAGTTACTCATTTGTTCTTCATAAAATAAACAAAAAAGAAAATATAAATACAGTAAATTAATAAAAAAATTATTATCATAGTAAATTAGTAAAAATTGTGTTATTATTTAAAAAAAAAAACGAATAAAGTTTTTTCATTGACACGTCGCGTCGCTAAAATCAGCTGCTCGAAAGAATAGAAGACGAACAATAGAGCTTTTTTTTTATTTTTTAATGCGAAAGGGATGTACTTAACAATGGTTTTTTTTCTTCTTGCTAAGCTTTTTTAATGCAGTGTTGGATTAAAGTGATTGTGATACATGTAGCAAAAAAATCGGGTAGATTTTTCTTCCCTTAGAAATTTGACAGATTATGAAGTCTATAAAAATCAATTTTTACCATTTCGAAATATTTCTTTCATGTTAAGGTTAGTAAGGTATTAATTCGTCAAATCGGTAAGAATCGTCAAAATATAGGTAGGTAGGTAATTAACACTTTGAGTGCTGAAATCACACGGTATGTGTTTTCTACAAGTGACTAATAATATGCGTAAATCCACACTAGCGCAGCGGCTGAGAAAATACAGATCTTTGTGACTCAGCAGAGCTGTAATATTTTTCGAACGAAACGCATGTGCGGCGCAACACAACCGCGGTGTAGAGCGGCAGGACGAATTTTTTAGGTTAAAAAAAAAGATCGCAGTCGTCGTAAAAAAATCGCAGTTACAGTGTTAATGAGTTCTTATCTTCCAATATTGACGACCGATGTGGCGCGGTGGGCGAAGGTCCGCCTGCGACGCAGGAGGTTGCGGGTTCGATTCCCGCCTCGGAACAAATGTGTGTACGATCTGCAGATATATGTTCCGGGTATTCTATGTATAATAAAAATATATCCATCTATGTAATGTATTGTATTATGTACCTATATCAGTTATCTAGTACCCATAACACAAGCTCTGCTTACCATGGGGCTAGATGCTGTGTGAATTGTCCAGCATTATTTATCTATTTAATGTATAACTAACTGTCCTAATAACTGATGCCATAGATGCATTATTCCGGCATTATTTATAAATCATAGTTTTCTATTTAATATTGAGTACTAGTTCTAATTTGTTTCTATTATTTCATTGTATCTTGCTTTAATACTGGGTCATAATAAAAATTCGTCTAAGTTCACTAAAATCACGTACATATAGACGAAGAATCGCGCGCAAGTTCAATACAGCATAACTCTTCTTTCCTATTTCTCCTTGTAGAATTAAATACGACGTAGCTATGTATATACTATGTATGTATGTATGTATGAGCTATGGATCCCAGACGGCGCGCCAGACATTTTTTTTGCCCACCGGTAGAATAAGAACCGGTTTGAGAGGACGCGGTGTGAGGCATGAGCGGTAGCGATGGCGATTTGCGACGCCCCGCGTGGAAATCTATGTGCCAAATGGTTTATAAACCTTCCTCTTGAATAACTCTATCTAATAAAAAAAACCACATCAAAATCCGTTGCGTAGTTCACTTTGACTGCTGAAATCACACGGTATGTGTTTTCTACAAGTGACTAATATGCGTAAATCCACACTAGCGCAGCGGCTGACAAAATACCTGAATATCTGTGTGACTCAGCACAGCCGTAATATTTTTCGAAGGAAACGCATGTGCGGCGCAACACAACCGCTGTGTAGAGCGGCAGCACGATTTTTTTAGGTTAAAAAAAAGATCGCAGTCGTCGAAAAAAACCGCAGTCAAAGTGTTAAACCTCTAAGAATACATAGGGACAGACAGACAGCGGGAAGCGCCTTTGTTTTATACTATGTAGTGATTGTAAAGCGTTTGACCACCATCTTGATTAAGAATATGTGTGGCTTACGTCGGAACACGCTTTTCTAGGTGGAAGTTATTCACTCACCAAATGTAACATGTATTTATTTTTATTAAAGTAATGTTCGTTGGAGGGCCAAAGTATCTAAGTTTTCCCTATTCTTTTTTTAATTATTTTGTCCGTGTTACGTGTTTTCTAGTAAGTAGGTACTATGTACTGTACATATGTAGTATTATTATTGTGTAACTGAACTTGTTTGTGTGTTGTTGCTGTGCTATATAGGCTGATGATACAAAAATTAAACTTATCTAGAAAAATTAAAACACACCTAACAAAGAGACTATTGACATAAAAACACCTACCTTGAAGTTGCAGGATACATGATGAAAAATCACAGTATTCGATATAACTCTCGTCACTGGTGTATCACGACTGTACGCGGGAGGGGAGGGCCTTTCATTTTATACCCGGCCGACCACGCGCGCGCCCACACATTCTCAATGAAACTACCCCACACCCTGCAGCCCTTCCACCCAAAGGCAAAGGCTAGTGTCTTATAAATAATTTACTTTCTTTCTTTCTTTCCTTCCCATTATACCAATTGGCTTATCGCGAATTGAATAGTATACCCAAAGAATCATAAGCGCAAGCGGAGAACTTCCGCTCCCGCATCCTCCGCACACCACACCGCTAACTCGCGGTATATATAAATCCGACTTTCTCTCGGTACCAGTTCTATAAGTAAGGGCTGCGTGAAGTTTCCCTCATCACTTCGCCGATCTTAATGACGTTTACTTGATATTACAAGAGTCAGCATCATCATCAACATCTTAATATGCTGCTGCACCATGCTGCGCCATGCTGGAGGTGCCCACTTGTAAGACCAACCTACTTAAGTTTGCCCCTATGTCACTCGCTCTATATATACTCAATGTTCTGTCCAAAAACAGCGTAGACATATTTTACGAAAACCTACCGAAAGCCATGAAAAAGGCACATAATGTTATTGAAACAAAATTATAAATTATTTAGTATTGTGTGTATGTACAAAAATATGTAATTTTTAGTATAAGTAGTTATAACATCGCCTTAGGGCTTAATAAAAAAAACCTGTTATGATGTTATTATCTCAATAAATAAATAAATATTACAAATAATTAGTTTCTTCTGACTTCACGCGTGTTTTTTGAACCTACCTTTTGTTCTTGACAATGCTATACATGCTTTTGTTTCATCATTATAATCGAAATATCTAATAATATAATATAAATAAGTATTCAAATTAATCAGGAAGTTCCTCTTTGCAGCCCGAGTCGCCGGTCGCTTGAGCCTAGCTTCGCGGTCGGTGGTCTACCGTTTTGATATATTTTTTATTTTAGTTTTATAATATTTTATTGTATTTTCTATAGTAAAAAAGAATTTAGAATAGAATAGAATAGAAAAAAACATATATTTTGAAAGAGGTACAAAATTTTTATTGAATTAAGCGAAATAAAAATTATGCTGGACAATTTACACAGCATCGTCTAGGCCAAAAGTAAGCAGTGTTAAAGGAACTAGAAAACTCATATAAATAGGTAGTTTTTATTTGAAATAACGGCCAAAAATTAAAAAACTTAGGACAGCTGGGCCAATTATCTATGTATCTGAACATTTCGAAAACCACTCAATTGAAAAAAAAAGCAAAAAATGTGCAGCTCACAAAAATGCAACTCAAATTGGCTTTCCAAAAAAATCTAATAAAGTAAAAAATTCTGTTAATAATAGGGCGCAAAACTGTGTCAAATTCTTTTATTACTGCCCCTTTTTACCCCTTATTTTTACCCACATATCGAATTTCGCATAAAAAAGTTTTTTACTTGAAATTAGCAGTTTTGTTCACCCTTACCCCACTCTACCCTTACAATAGGGTTAAAAAATAAAATCAATACTTTTGCCGTGACGCTCAGAGAATCGATTCAGTTTTTTGTTTGAGCAGATGTACTGTAGTTAATAATACTAGTTAATCTCGTGGTTTTGTTTGTTTTTTGGAGAAAAAAAAACATTATTTTTGATAAACTTTAAAATGCGGTTTTTATTAAAAACTCGTATCGTTTTACCGAATCACTTATGTATGATCGATATCTTGGCATAGATAGGATCAGTTGAGCTGCCTCTGCTCTCAATTGCAACAGTCTGCAATCAGCTCAATTATCATAAATAAAATAGAACTAGTGTTTAAACTTGATTCTGTAAAGTTCTAATTCCTTCTATTCTTTAATCACCAACACATCATTCACCGTCTATATTGTTCCTTCATGTCCAGTCCATCCTAAGGTTGCCTGGAAGAGATCGCTCTCAGCGATAAGGCCGCCCTTTATCAAGTTATTATAAAGTGTTTCTATTATACTTCACTTCTATTCTATTAATTATAATTTTAATTGTTAATAAATAAATACTTATTGGTCATCTATACTAATATTATAAAGTTTGTTTGTTTGTATTGAATAGGCTCCGAAACTACTGGACCGATTTGAAAAATTCTTTCACCGTTGGAAAGCTACACTATCCCCGGTGAACATAGGCTATATCATATTTTCAAAAAAGTTAGGGATCCTTACTAAAACTCCAATAATGTGTATAACGCGGCTGAAACCGCGGGGAACAGCTAGTTGTTAATAAATAAATAAATAAATAATGCTGGACAATTCACACAACATTATCTAGCCCCATGGTAAGCAGAGCTTGTGTTATGGGTACTAGATAACTGATATACATAATACAATACATTACATAGATAGATATTTTTTATTATACATAGAAAACGACCAGAACACCCGGTACAAATATCTGCAGATCGTACACACATTTGTTCCGAGGCGGGAATCGAACCCGCAACCTCATGCGTCGCAGGCGGACCTTCGCCCACCGCGCCACATCGGTCGTCAAATAATTATTGGTCCATAGATTATAAACTACAGACCTCCTGAACGGGTTATTATGGGACCTATTTATTTATATTTTACCTCCTTTCTTGTATCTCCTAATTGTTTGATATTTCCACCAGAGCCTAGTCCGTTATCTAGCAGGGTGTACCACGTGCAGGTTAGGTTGGCTTGCGAGACGAGGTGTTGGAGTCTCCCTTACACACCAAAATATTATAGTGCATAAGTGTGTGAGCAAACACAGGTGCACTTTATATTCCATCAGTCTGATAATTCGAGGCGTTCAACACAGGTCAAGCGACATTGTCAGTCACGGTTATCGAACCCGCAACACGCTACGTCAGCCCACCCACGTGCGATAGAGGTCGTCTCCGCAATGTCATGGTCTGTTTACCTTATTTAGACTAAATGATGACATTGTCGTAGGTCACGACCTTAACTGTAAATAAAGGAGCGCCATCTATCGGCTGCTATATTCGGGCATATCTCTGTATCACATTTCACTGTTAAAATTTCACTTATTAAATTCTTCTTTGACGACCACTGTGGCGCGGTGGGCCAAGGTCTGCCGGCGACGCAGGAGGTTGCGGGTTCGATTCTCCGGACTAATGTCTGTACGATCTGCAGATTTGTTCGGGGTGTTCTGGACATTTTTACCACGCTTTTATTAGCTTCATCTGTATGTATGTTTGTTTGTAACCGACTCCTTTGGACTCGATTTTGACCCACTTTGAACGGTTAGATTTCATTTAAACTTAGTAATCTTATTAATAACCGATGACAATACAATAATTTGATAAGATTAAACTAAAAACTAGAAAATATTAGTTAAAAAAAAACTTAAAAAAACACGCTTTTATAAATAAACCGAATTAAAACGTAGAAAATAACTTTTCAAATAATTCAATTTATGGATAAGAGTGATAAATAAAAGAAATTATTTAAAAAAAGCATCTTATTAAAAAAAAAAAAAACTACTTTTTAGTTCGGTTTATTTATAAAAGCGTGGTTTTTTTGTTTTTTTTTAAACTATTAGATATTTATTACAATAATAAAAAATATATATCTTTGTAGGTAATGAATTGTATAATGTATATCAGTTGTCTAGTTCTGATAATACTCAGCACTTCTTATAGCTTCAGGCTAGAAAATGCTGTTAGAATTGCATTATATTACACATAGATCACGACAAGAATACCCGGAACAAATATTTTATGCAGATCTTGATAGAGAACAATTGTGTGTACGATCTGCAGATATTTGTTCCGGGTGATCTGGTCGTTTTCTATATATAATAAAAAATATCTATCTATGTAATGTATTGTATTATGTGTATCAGTTATCTAGTACCCATAACACAAGTTCTGCTTACCATGGGGCTAGATAATGCTGTGTGAATTGTCCAGCATTATTTATTTATTTATCGTACAGACATTAGTCCGGAGGTGAGAATCGAACCCGCCTCCTCCAGCGACGCTGGCGGACCTTCGCTCACCGCGCCACATCGGTCGTCAATCTGATAATTATTACTATCCAATACGACACCACTGGGTGAAATTACTAATACCTTAGATTTAGTTATTTTGGTTTTATTTTCGCTGTAATTGTATTTTGTAATGTTGTGTTTTCTGAAGGACCTTTGTTGCCCAGAAATAAAAAATTGAATTGATCACATATTTTTGTCTAGTGTAGAAGTGTGCTAGTGGTTTATTTTTGCCTTCTTCCACTAGTGGACAAATATTAAAGTGAAGAGAAAAGCTATTACAACAGTATTTCTTGTGTCCAAAGGACGGGTGACCCGAGAGCTGGTGAGTATCTGGCGCAGAGCATCAGCATTGTCATACAGCGGGGCAATGCAGCCAGCGTTACGGGGACGCGCATCATCATCATCAGCCTATGATAGTCCACTGCTGGACATAGGCCTCCCCCAATGAGCGCCATAGCACCCTGCCTTCAGCTTGCCGCATCCAGCATCTACTTGCAGTCTTTCACAGGTCGTCATCCCACCTGGTCGGAGGGTCCTACACTACGTTTACCGAGTCGTGTTCTGACTCATGAACACGTTTGCCCCAGCGAAGAACCGGGGACGCGCGCCCACTAGTGTTGATATGAATCAGTTGAGCTACCTATTGGGGGAGGCCTATGTCCAGCAGTGGACTGCTATTGGCTGATGATGAGTTGAGCAACCTGTAGATTGATTGCAACAGTCTAGTCTAGTCAGTTAGCTCAACTGTTGCAGTTGTAAAACAGTTTTAATATTTCTTAACTATTATATTTTATTGTTATTTTCTTTGTTAATGAAGATATTCTAATAATTCATTATTAACAGACTTCAAAAAAAGAGAAGGCTCTCAATTTACTGTATTTTTTTTTATATTTGTTACCTCATAACTTAGTCATAACTTTTGACTGGGTGACCCGATTTTGATGATTGTTTTTGCAGTTGAAACTGGTGCTTCCTGTGTGGCCCCATTTCAATTTGGGCCAGTTCTGACAATGGCATCCATGAGAAAACCATATAAGTCTTAAATTTGCATAAAGTATGTGCGCGACAAATGGAAGAATAACTCAATATCACGGCAACCGATTTCAATGTTTTTTTTTAATAGTATTTACTACACTACCCCTTCCACAATACCTGTAAGATGACCTTTTGTCAAGAGAAATACATAATTTATTATTATTAAAACCATTTAGTGAAATGATGTGAAATTATATTTTATTGTATTATATTTTCGCTATATGTCGTATTTTCTTTAAGTGGTAGGGTAACGATTTTTTTTGTTTGTATGTTTAACTACAAATAAACGACTTGATTAGTTTTGATTTTTGATTTTTGAAATTAATGGAATTGAAGCCGGTTTATACATTTTTTAAACACTCCAAATCATATCATAAACCAGCGTTGCTCTACTTCTTGAGGAGAAGTAGAGCAACATTATGCTGAGACAGGACCTATTGGTTCGCTTTGTGGAGTCGCTTGTTGCTTGTATATATACGTAGTTAATTTTATTTATTTCTTTATGTTCTTGTTACTTATATATTATTATTATTTAGTAGCAAGCTGTACCTACTTGTGAATCAATAAATGTATTTTCTTTCTTTCTTTTCTTTTTTTATCAACAGCGAGTAAGAAATCAAAGCGATCTTACATAGCTCAGATTTTAGTTACCTGGGTCTAGGATCGCAGCTCTCAAAATCCGGTCGACCGTGACGGACTCTATCCGGTAACCCTGCACAACTTTTTGACAATTCAATAAAACACAACATACTTTAAAAGTCATTAAAGTAATGTTCTTATTGCTCTGTCTGCGTTTAGGGTTAAAAAATTACACTTTCACTACCCGATAAAATACTTTTTGGCCACTGAACGAACCTCCTTCGAAAACAGAGCACAAACTTTTTGAAAACCGAATAAAAACTTTTCGCCAAAAACTTTCCGAAAATTCCGCGAGCGCGTTCCTAATTCAAAGTCTGCAGACGTACTGAACTGAACTGACGATGGATGGTACGGTGATAAAAAAACGGTCTCGATTTAAGTTGGACTTTATCTCCCTTGCAATAGGGTAGCTTTCAGCTTCTATAACCAAAAGCTTATCAGACGGTTGTCTAATCGTATCTATAGGAGATCTCAGACGAATTTGGACCTTAAGTTTTGGAGTGTTTAGTCTAAATTGGTATGAACTATAGCTTAAACTTGTAGACGATTTAGTCCCATTGACATTATAATCCTTATATGTGTTACATTAAAGTTTAATTTCCATTGATCTAGATTAAAGATTACCAGACAGTTACAGACGGAAATATTTTTGCAAATTGCTAGACATTTTTTTTGGGGTGACGTCACAATTGACCTGTCAGAATTAAGGCTGTGTCAATGTATCTAGTAAGGTCTTTATGTCTTTTCTATAGATGATTTATTCAGGGTTATAAATTAACTTTTTAATTCTAATCATCATCAGCGTATAGTCCACTGATGGACATAGGCCTTACCTAATGAGCGCCATAACGTATTTCAGTTTGCCACAACCAGCATCTGCCTGCAGATCGCAGATCGTTATCCCACCTGGCCGGAGGGCGTGCTACACTACGTTTACCGACTCGTGGTCTCCACTCGATAACACTTTTGCCACATGTAGGATCCCTAACTTTTTTGAAAACCTAATATAGCCTATGTTCACCGGGGATAGGTGAAAGAATTTTTCAAATCGCTCCAGTAGTTTCGGAGCCTATTCATTACAAACAAACAAACAAAAATTTCCTCTTTATAATATTATTATAGACAACCAAGCTTAATATCAAAACACAGTAGAAAAGCTTGGAACTTCAGAACTACAGATAGCTATATAAATCGTCTAGACAGACATAGAGACAGCAAAGGGCCACGCGGGGTCAACGACCGTCTGGAGGCTGTGCTGGATTTATAACGACCTCTATAGCGTAGTGGGTGAGTTGCTGGTTCAAAGAACTTATGTGGGTGTTCGATTTCAGACCAATTATTTTGTTATTTATCTAGGAAAGTGTAGGTTGCCATAGGAAATTTGAAATAAATATAAATTGTACCTAGTAACGCATTGAACGAGGATTATTTATTTATTTCAATGAAGGTTTATTATTTCAGAGAAAATGTGGGCATTTGATTTCAGGGCAATTAATTTGTTTTTTATCGAGGAGTGTGGGTAGAGCCATGGAAAATTTTAAATAAGCAGATATGAATGAATATATATATTTTCTCCGAAAAAATATCAAATATCAAAGCATTATTACTTCAAGTTTTTTAAACGATCTGAAAACATTATAATCGTTTCCTGTGACCACAATCTAGTGTAAACCTGTCGAAACGTCGGGGAAAAATAATTAAATAAACGCGTTATATATATGTATATACCTGTGAATATTTATTTACCATCAGTGTTTTATTGAATAAATAAATAATGCTCGACAATTCACACAGCATTATCTAGCCCCATGGTAAGCAGAGCTTGTGTTATGGGTACTAGATAACTGATATACATACCTAATACAATACATTACATAGATAGATATTTTTTATTATACATAGAAAACGACCAGAACACCCAAAACAAATATCTGCAGATCGTACACACATTTGTTCCGAGGCGGGAATCGAATCCGCAACCTCCTGCGTCGCAGGCGGACCTTCACCCACCGCGCCACATCGGTCGTCGTGAATAGGAAGGTAAGTGTTTCCTTATACGAGAACTTTTGAAAAGATATACATATGTACATACCTTGATGTTTCTTGTCGAAGGCAAGAGAGAGAGAGTTCAAAAGAGTGCAGTGAAGAGTGTCTTCCAAAGAATGGATCCAAAATCTGTAACAAGTATAAAAATATGTCAGTACTAGATATTAATCCACTATACATAACTAGCTGCGCCCTGCAGCTTCGCCTATATGGAAATCTATGTGTCAAATGGTTTATAAACCGTCTTCTTGAATCTTGAAAAACCGCATCTCAATCCGTTGCGTTAGTTTCAAAGATCTAAGCATACATATCAGGTATTGTTATAGTCACAGAATAGAGAAAACAGTTATAGTTATGACCTACGGAGCTGAGACGTGGACACTCACGGTAGTGCGGTTAGCGTCATCCATACCGCAATGCTTGAAAACGAAAGTTTCCAATCAGTGCGTCCTACCCGTTATGGGCTACGGAGCTGAGACGTGGACACTCACGATAGGGCTGGTCCACCAGTTCAAAGTCGCTCAGCGAGCTATGGAAAGAGCTATGCTCGGAGTTTCTCTGAAGGATAGGATTCGTAACGAATACATCCGACAGAGAACCAAGGTTATCGACATAACTCTAAGAATTAGAAAGCTGAAGACAGAGCGCTATGGTGCTCATTGCGGGAGGCCTATGTCCAACAGCTTCAGCTTGCCACATCCAGCATCTGCCTGCAGTCTTTCGCAGGTCGTCATCCCACCTGGCCGGAGGGCGTCCTACATATGTTTGCAGAGTCGCGGCCTTCACTCAAGAACACGACAGCGCGAGCGGTTGTCGGTTCATCGCGAGATATGGCCGGCCCACTGCCACTTCAGCTTGCTAATTCTCAGAGCTATGTCGATAACTTTGGTTCTCTGTATATCAGTCATCTAGTATGTAGGTATGTATTATGGTATGTAGTGTAATTATTTGTTTTCTTTTGTTTATCTAAATATTTACTAAAGTACCACCGTCTATTGTCCCTTCATGTCCAGTCCATCCAAAGGTTGCCTGGAAGAGATCGCTCTCGGCGATAAGGCCGCCCTTTATACTTCCTCTATTGTATTGTTTATTCCTGTTTTGTGTGGTATAATAAAGTGTTTTCTATATTCTATCTATTTAGTCAAGATTGACAAGCAAGGTTAAAAATGATAAATCAGTTCTTATTAAGTGAACACATTAAATGAGCCTGCTATATATATATATATATATATATATAAATAATGCTGGACAATTCACACACCATTATCTAGCCCCATGGTAAGCAGAGCTTGTGTTATGGGTACTAGATAACTGATATACATAATACAATACATTACATAGATAGATATTTTTTTATTATACATAGAAAACAACCAGAACACCCGGAACAAATATCTGCAGATCGTACACACAATTGTTCCGAGGCGGGAATCGAACCCGCAACCTCCTGCGTCGCAGGCGGACCTTCGCCCACCGCGCCACATCGGCCGTCTATGGAATGACCACAACCTATATATATACATATATGTACTTAACCTAAGAACCCTGTTCTCATGTAAGTGAGTTTATATAAATTGTCTTTTTGAAAATAAATGAATATTAAACGAAAAAAAGCCAGTTAATACAAAAGCTTTCCACTGAACATACCTGAGGTTATATTATCTGTGCCTGAGGTAAGCCAACCAGACTAGATCAAACAGTGGGCTAGGTCAGGGACGTTACCCCGTCCCCTAGAGAAGATAGGGCTGTGCTGAAATCTGTTGAAGATTCCTAGCTTTAACAGTTTTATTCGGGTTCGATTCCCGCTCTGGGATAAATGATAAACACCTAAGTTCATTATTGTGTAAGTAATGATTAAGTTTTAATTTTTTATTTCAAAATTTTCATTTGCATTGTGTGTAACGTGTAGTTGTAAATAGATGATTAATATATAGGTTGCCTGGAAGAGATCGCTCTCAGCGATAAGGCCGCCCTTTATACTTTCGTTATTCTATTGTTTATTCCAGTATTGTTTTCTGTTTTGTGTGGTATAATAAAGTGTTTTTTTATCTATCTATCTAAAAGAGAATAAATTAAAGCTAGATAACAAGAGAGTAAATAAGAAAACGAAATATAAAATAATTGTATATTAATATTAATTTTAATTCTTCTCAAGACTCTCCCAGACGTGGCTCAACGTGGCGGCCAGTGGTATTCGCTTGCAAATAACGCGAAAGCTTTATGCAAGGATGTTTGTTACTTTTTCACGCTAAAAATACTGAACAATTTGGCAATTTTTTTAATTGTGGTTCTTGATCTGATATTACATTTAGTTTCTTACTTTTTCACGCTAAAAATACTGAACAATTTGGCTATTTTTTTAATTGCGGTTCTTGATCTGATATTACATTTAGTTTCTTACTTTTTCACGGTAAACATTTTGAACAATTTGGCTGTTTTTTTAATTGTGGTTCTTGATCTGATATTACATTTAGTTTCTTACTATTTCACGCTAAAAATTACTGAACTTATTTGACAAAAAAATTACATTATTGTAATTCTTGACCAGAAATAAAATTTAGTTAGTATACTTTAGTTTTCATCCCCAAATATCAGCGAAGACGCATCCAGAAGCTGGACACAAGACCATTAAATTGATCAAGGTGTTAAAACATGATTACAAAAGAATGGCAATAAAAAACTGGTGACCCCGGCGCAGCGAAAACGCACCATCTGCTATTCCATTCAAAAAAAATAAAAAAACATCAAAGTTGAGCCCTATTTTTGCGCGGCGAACAATGAACAACCCTATAGCGGAGCCCTGGTACTTAGACACTGGCAATAGCAATACACACACACACGCAAGTTTTATACAGGGTTTTTGCATGTCTTGTAGTTTTTTCAGATTTTTCGCAGATGTAAAATATTTGATTGGTTTTACCTATAATAGTATAAATTTCCTGTCGTATTAATACATTTTAAATACAGCAACATAATATTCATTTATTTATAGAAAAATGTTGTGTCTTACTTAGACTTAAATTTTTTTTTTTACATTTTCTCTGATGTAAAATATTTGATTGGTTTTACCTAAAATAGTATAAATTTCCTGTCGTATTAATACATTTTAAATACAGCAACATACTATTCATTTATTTATAGAAATATTTTGTGTCTTACTTAGTCTTATAATTTTTTTTTTTTACATTTTTCGCAGATCTAAAATATTTGATAGGTTGTACCTATAATAGTATAAATTTCCTGTCGTATTAATACATTTTAAATACAGCAACATACTATTCATTTATTTATAGAAAAATCTTGTGTCTTACTTAGTCTTATAACATTTTTTTTTTTAATTTTTCGCAGATGTTAAATATTTGATTGATTGTACCTACCTGTAATACTATAATAGGTCCTGTCGTTGTATTAAAACATTTTAGATACAGCAACACAACATTTATTTATTAAGCAAAGCCCTATCTATAGGGTACTCAGAGATTAGCAATACACACACACGCAAGTTTTATACAGGGTTATTGCGTATCTTGTACCTAGTATTTTTCACATTTTTCGCAGATGTAAAATATTTGATTGATTGTACCTTCCTATAATACTATAATATGTACGTTCTGTCGTTGTATTAAAATATTTTAAATACAGCAACTCAATATTAATTTATTTAGCAAAGCCCTATAGTACTCAGAGATTCGAAAACACACACACGCAAGTTTTATACAGGGTTATTGCGTATCTTGTACCTAGTGTTTTTCACTGTTTTCGCAGATGTAACCTATAATACTTTATTATGTTCTGTCGTTGTATTAAAATATTTTAAATACAGCAACTCAATATTAATTTATTTAGCAGAGCCCTATAGTACTCAGAGATTCGAAAACACACAGCAAGTTTTATACAGGGTTATTGCGTATCTTGTACCTAGTATTTTTCACATTTTTCGCAGATGTAAAATATTTGATCGAACGTACCTACCTACATATAATACTTCAATATGTTCTGTCGTATTAAAACATTTTAAATACAGCAACACAATATAAATTTATTTATAGAAAAATCTTGTGTGTCTTATTTTTTATTTTTCGCAGATGTAAAATATTTGATTGTATGATACTATTTGTTCTGTGGTTGTATTAATACATGTTTAATACAGCAATACAATATTCTTTTATTTATAGAAAAATTTGTATCTATCAAATACACTAAAACTAAATGTATAAAACGAACTATATATTCAACGGGGATGTGTGGTCGTAGAGTAGGTTTGAATCCGTTTGGCGAAGTATTTTTGAGTCTTAGCAGAAACCTATAAGATTTTAAAATCGACGAAGATAAAATGGCAGTTGGATTAATATCATTTGGCGTTGAAAGCTCTATGCTCAATGAAACTAGAGTTCGACAAATTGAATTGGCAAGCTGCTTGAACCAGACACCCTGTATACTACCCCCACTTGTAACCGTGTCAGTACACGTCTGCACTCACACAGAGACAGGACCATCCTACGTGAGTGTTGCCAGCGAGACGGGGATGATAGGATTTGAGATAAGCACCATGGATAAACTTATGAACAATAAATATATTGAGATAAATATTTAGCAATGCTGGATCCAAACTAAGCAGAGCTTGTGTTCTGGGTACTTACACATTATATTAGGACAAATGTTTGTACGATCTGCAAATATTTTTTCCCGGTAGAATACCCGGAAAAAAGTAGATTTCTATGTATAATAAAAAAAATATCTATCTATGTAATATATTGTATTATGTATATCAGTTATCCAGTACCCACAGCGCAATATATCTCGAGGAAGCAATCGAATCCGCAAACTTCTGTCTCAGTTCACGAACTAACCATTACGCCATTGAAGTCACCAGACAGTCACATAATTGTCAACTGAGAAACAGCCATAATATTATGTCAATATATTGACATAAATAGTTTAAGATGCACGCAGTACCTTCGCCAATGCGGTGCCAAAACCACAAACCGGATATAAACCGCCAAATTCAGCCAAATTCTTGCAAGCTGGCCACCCTCACTCACACAGAGAACCGTGTAGACACACGTCTGTAAAGTTTCACGCACACAGCCAAAGAGTTCGACGACCGAGAGGTTTTGAGGTAAAGGAAAATCTGTTTTATTATAAGACGGTGGCTTCGCGTGGAAATCTATGTGTCAAATAGTTTGTAAACCTTCCTCTTGAATCACTCTATCTATTAAAAAAACCGCGTCAAAATCCGTTGCGTAGTTTTATAGATCTAAGCATACATATGGACAGACAAGCGACTTTGTTTTATACTATGTATGTAGTGATTCTTATTGGGAGGTATCTTAAAGTGGAATGCTCCCGTTTGAAGGAACCTTGGGGGGTTTTGCTCCAGTACGAAAAATCAACAGATATGAAATTGACTGATTGTAATAAAGCCAGGTTCGTATTGACCGGGGTCTGGTTAATCATGTTGTCTGTCAGTCGGTCCGCTTGTCAAAAAGGACACTGAACAAATATATAGTAAATATTTTAAAATAGAGACTTAGAATTGCACAAATAAATCAACATAGGTATCAAAATGAGTAGCTTTTGCTTTTAACGCATAGAAGAATGAGATTTTAACACCATCAACATGTTCGCTCTGAGAATTAGCAAGCTGAAGTGGCAATTGGCCGGCCATATCTCGCGATAAACCGACAGCCGCTGGAGCAAACGTGTGGAGACCACGACTCGGTAAATGTAGTGGAGGACGCCCTCCGACTACGTGGGATGACGATCTGCGAAAGACTGCAGGTAGATGCTGGATGCGTCAAGCTAAAGACTATATGTATATGAAAATTATATGTTTATGTTATAGAGCTTTGCTTAGCTTGAGGCTAGATAATGCTGTGTGGATTGTCCAGCTTTATTTATATATTTGTTAATTGTAAGGTTTCCGGCCCTACACCTGGCTCAACTCACAGTTAGTTAGAGTTTCTCATACGATAATAAGTTTTATTGTAATGAAAATAAAGTTAAAATTCATATGACACTGAAACTGCGCTCCGCTTCGACGCTCTTTTGGTGTGAGTTGAGCCTAAATGATAGTTGAGAATAGATGGAGATGGTAAGAGATAGAGAGATGTTTAGATGATACTTGATTTATTGATGATATGAGTACGCGGGACAGCGGTCGAACGCGTACTGAGCTGTCCAAGATTAGGTAGGTCAAAATGCAACGCTTGCAGAAGTGCAAATGTGCGGTTTATACATAAATCGTACATTAATGTTTTCGCGGCTGATTACACCAATGGGTCTCTTCAAGACAAAAGTGAAGGTATCTTCTAGACCTTCGTGATATACCTATCGTCCGCCACATCGTCGCGTACCTTTAAGTAAGATTGTGAGATTGTGGTCAAACGAAGGTTGGTGCAATGACTCCTGTAAGTTGTTTTTTAATTTTTTTATCCTGTGTCACATCATCATCATCAGCCTATAGCAGTCCACTGCTGGACATAGGCCTCCCCCAATGAGCGCCATAGCGCCCTGTCTTCAGCTTGCCGCATCCAGCATCTACCTGCAGTCTTTCGCAGGTCGTCATCCCACCTGGCCGGAGGGCGTTCCACACTACGTTTACCGAGTTTTGGTCTCAAACAAGAACACGTTTCACAATCATTGTTAATCATTTAATAACTAGTTGCGCCCCGCGGTTTCACTTCACCGGTGCGTGGTGATAAATATTTTGGATAATATACAATATATCTTTATGGATTGTAAGCCTATGTGTTATTCTGAAGTTACATCAAAATCCATTCAGTAGTTTTTGCGTGAAAGAGCAACAAACATCCTCACAAACTTTCGCGTTTGTAATATTAGTAGGTTTATAATTAAGTTGTTTTAAAAAAAAATTAAGTACCCTTAGTTCTAAACAGGTTTTCTCTTCGTCAGAGAGACGAAGAAACTATTCTCGATAAAACAGAAGCAGCTAAAATCTCTTTCACTAATGCATTGTCATGATTTAAAAAATACAAACTCAATTGATTACTGGTATTAGACCACCCCTGTGGCCACCACTTTTATTACTTTCTTTGGAGGGTGAAAGCATGGTTTCTATTGGCCATCGGGGTGCCCCATGGGGTATTGTTGCTAGGGTAGTAATTTTCTCAACCAATAGGATGGAAAGGGTAGAAATCGATGAAAATTCAAAATGGCGACCCCCTTTTAAAATGGTGCAGTTTTTGATGCAATTGCGTTATTTTTAGGGTGACAATACGAAATGGCAATGGAACCCTTAAATCTGATTGTGTTTTGTCCGTATGTCATAGCTCCCTTTAAAGCAAAACTCACACATGCACAAGATTTTATAATATGTTTTTAAAAATATTTCTGTCTCTAATATTTTCTAAAAGCCGTACAAATTATTAAAGATTATAAATAATACTTAATAAATGAAAATGTTTAAAATCAAAAAATCCAATCATGAATTCCCCCATATTTAGGTAGTTTTTAAATCCTTCTCTTTCAGTCTCAAACAAATGGAATATCGGGAATATTTTATATGGTATCATTTTCCATACAAAGCCAAAATAATATATCAAAATCGGTTGACAGTTGACGGAGAAATCTAAGGTCATACATAAAAACCATTTTGGCCCAGTTCTGACAATTGCATCCATGAGAAAACCATATAAGTCCTTAATTTGCATTAAGTAATATGCGCGTAAATGATTTAACACTTTGACTGCGATATTTTTTCGACGACTGCGATCTATTTTTTAACCTAAAAAATTCGTGCTGCCGCTCTACACAGCGGTTGTGTTGCGCCGCACATGCGTTTCTTTCGAAAAATATTACGGCTGTGCTGAGTCACAAAAATCTGTATTTTCTCAGCCGCTGCGCTAGTGTGGATTTACGCATATTAGTCACTTGTAGAAAACACATACCGTGTGATTTCAGCACTCAAAGTGTTAAAAAGTACAAGCAAATAAAGAATACTAAAAAATATTGCATTTTTGTATTGCATTTTGAAAAATTGTGTGTAGCACGCACACAATTTTTCAAAATGCAGCCTGTCAAAAAGTCAATAGCTCAGCGAAAAGCTTTGCTCGATATTCCCTCGAGGTATGAAGTAGTATTTGCCCCAAAAAAGTTTTAAAACAGTGTAAGTACAGTGAATTTATAGTCTTAAGATTTCTTGAAAACAATGAAATTATTTTCAAATCATCATTTATCATTTCAACTTCTTCCATCAGTTTTAAATACAACCTTAAAACCAGCAATTACGTCCCAAACGAAGCAAAAAAGCACGACTACTTAAGATAAAACTTTAAACCAAAACCGAGGAGCGCGTTTATGTCTTTTCTAAGGGTTTTAAAGACGAGGCGAAGCGCAAAAAGGTTTGAACTCTAGGGTTCCTTGTGGCGATACCAAAACGCTAATACGAAGAGATAGAGAGAGAAAGAGAGAGGGAGAGGAGAGTCTGACATCGACAGGCATTTTTTTCCAAACCACCTGCATAGTAAAATAATTGCCATAAAAGGATTGGGATTGTGGTAAACTAGTTCCTTTATATCTAATTATTTCAATTGCAGAAATCTCTTGTTTGAAAAAAAAATAACTTAGAAATGATATTTGATTATTTCCATCAAGATAAAATTTTCTAAAATAAAAATAATAAATCAGATTAACAATCCTTTTAACCTTAAAAAATAAGTGAAAAATAGAGGGCATCTAGATGCCCCCTAAATGGGATGTGACAAAGCACATTCGCATTAAGAAACTCTGAGGACATTTGCATCATGAGCTGTGTGAATTGTCCAGCATTATTTATTTATAATTTATTTATTAAAGACATTTTTAGTACACAAATATCAAAGCATAAATAAATAACGCTGGACAATGCACACAGCATTATCTATGTATGTATGTTATGTACGTTTATGTCCCAAATAAAAGAAAATTTAGACGAGAGACGAGACGATGAGACTTACAGAACTCTTGGACAAGTAAATAAAGTGACTAGGAAATAAAGTAAAGTAACGAAGTAACTACACAGGACTTATGTACTGACTGTAAATTACGTGATTTACAAACAATAAATGACTGAATAAGAGTTTCAGACGTTTATTCTAAATATTATACGGAACCCATTCATTCCAATACCCGACTCGCGCCTTCCCCGTGCCTCACGAGACCGGTCCCGCTACCGTGATACGCGGTGCGTCTCCACTGTCATATGGTTAACGATTTTAACCCGGACACACACCTCGAGAATATCTTTTCATTAATTCCGACCTGCCAAGAATGAATGAATCCTTCGAAATAATCACTACATAGTATAAAACAAAGTCGCTTCCCGCTGTCTGTCTGTCTCTGTGTATGCTTAAAATTTTTTTTTTTTATTTTTTTTTTTAAAACTATTCAACGGATTTTGATGCAGTTCTTAGTAGATAGAGTGATTCGAGAGGGAGGTTTGTAAAGCCATTTCACACACAGATTTCCATAAATAAATAATAGAAGCTTTATTTACTTCATACAGATAAATTTCTCTATTCACGTGGAAGGCCTACGCGGAGATGGCGGGATGAGCTCGATGTTCAATAAAGAGTAAGCCCTCCTTGCTACGGACCGAGATGAGTGGAAGGGGAGGGGGGGAGGCCTTTGCCCTGCAGTGGTGGGACTGCCGGATTAAAAGAACTTGTACTTTTAATATATTTTTAAACTAATTACAAAGGTTGTGTTTCGAACACACGTTGTCGCTTCACGCCATGCGCCTTATTAAGAAAACTAGCTTTTTTTAATATTTCGGCAAAGGAGCATATACCTTTTAAAGTTACGATTTATTTTACATAATTATTTCAGGCTTACATAAATCTAACACAAGTGGATTATGACGAAATCCTAATTTGACTGATACATGATCACTAGCTGATTCACGGTTGTCTGGTAGAGATAGCTCTTGAGAGATACGACCGCCAAATTGTCACATATCTCGTATTTTTTTTTGAATCTTGATTGTTTTATTTTTAAGTATGCAATAAAAGTATTGTCTATCTATCTATCTCTCTTCATTTCATTTCTGACGTATGTTAGCTTATAATGAGGTTGATTAAATACGATTAACTTTATCAACTCTCATAGCAACACGCAAATAACATTTAATTATGGCGGCAACTGATACTTGGTAGTAATAGCAACAGACGTATTATCACATAATTCAATCTGAACGCTTGACTAACTCGTCACGACTCATGACACGTCTAGCATCACACGACCTTGACACGCTGTGACGTGCTACAATAGACAAGCGCCCGAGCCAATGACTCTAGAGCGCTAGCGCTAGTCTGCATTTAGTTCGTGCACCCGGATTTGCTTAGAGACAAGACTAACTTGTCACGTCACATCTAGCGAGTCACACGACCTTGACACGCTGTGACGTGCTACAATAGACAAGCGCCCGAGCCAATGACTCTAGAGCGCTAGCGCTAGTCTGCATTTAGTTCGTGCACCTGGATTTGCTTAGATTAGAGACACGACTAATTCGTCACGTCACATTTAGCGCGTCACACGACCTTGACACGCTGTGTCGTGTGACAATGGACACGCGCACGAGCAAATGACTCTAGAGCGCTAGCGCTAGTCTGCATTTAGTTCGAGCACCTGGATTGCTTAGATTAGAGACACGACTAACTCGTCACGTCACATCTAGCGCGTCACACGACCTTGACACGCTGTGTCGTGTGACAATGGACACGCGCACGAGCAAATATATATATATATAATGCTGGACAATTCACACAGCACTATCTAGCCCCATGGTAAGCAGAGCTTGTGTTGTTACTAGATAACCGATATACATAATATAATATATTACATAGATAGATATTTTTTATTATACATAAAAAACGACCAGAACACCCGGAACAAATATCTGCAGATCGTACACACAATTGTTCCGAGGCGGGAATCGGACTCGCAACCTCCTGCGTCGCAGGCGGACCTTCGCCCACCGCGCCACATCGGTCGTCTAAATGACTCTAGAGCGTGAGTCTGCAGTAAGTTTGAGCACCCGGATTTGCTTAGAGACAAGACTAACTCGTCATGACACATCTAGCGCGTCACCACGACCTTGACAAGCTGTGCCGTGCTACAATGGACACGCGCGCGAGCCAATGACTCTAGAGCGCTAGTCTGCAGTTAGTTCGAGCACCCGGATTTACTACTAGTGGATAATATTCCTATGGTTGCCTGTAAGAGATTGCTCTCAGCGATAAGGCCGCCCTTAGACAAAACTTTTTAGACAATACTTTTATTGCACACTTAAAAATAAAACAAACAAGGTAAACAATAATAATACAAGATATGTGACAATTTGGCGGTCTTATCGCTTAAGAGCGATCTCTAACAGACGCCCTTTATACTTTATTCTTTTGTTTATTTCTGTATTGTTTTCTGTTATGTGTGGTATAATAGATTTTTCTATTTATCTATCTATAAGTGCAATTTTTTCATCAAGAATATAAAAATTATACTCCGATTAATAAACCTGGATATTTTTGTATAATATACAAAGGGGTAACAAAACAAAACCTAAGGAATATTGGTGGAAAATATTTAACGACTTTGGCACCATCGTAACAACAGCTAACTAAGCTCGACTTATTTGGTTTTGAAATCTTTCATTTATCTTTAATTGATCTCTCGTTTGTTTTCGAATTAAAAGTGCATCACATGTATCAATCAAGTGGCAATACTCGCGTCTCGTAGCACACCTGTTGATTGTTTGCAACAGTCTATAGTTTGATTCTTTTAATTATAAATACTAGTTCTGATTTGTTACTAGGTATAGTAGGTATTATTTGATTGTAATTTTCTTTGTTTCAGTCTGTTACCTTTTCAAGGCTTTGTTTTAATGTTATTTATATCCCAAAAGATAAAAAGTAGCCTATGTTTTATTCCGGACCTGGAACTACCTTTATGCAATTTCAGTTCGATCCGTTCAGTAGTTTTTGCGTGAGAGAGTATCTAACAAACATACAAACATTCCCGTTTATAATAATAGTAGGATAGGATTTGTGTGTAGATTTTTGGGTATTTAATCTCAACAGGAGTATTTTAACGCAATATGATTCATCATCAGCCTAAATTAGTCCATTGCTGGACATAGGCCTCCCCCAATGAGCGCCATAGAGCCCTGTCTTCAGCTTGCCGCTTCTAGCTTCGCCTCAGCGGCCGTCGTCGGTTCTTCGCGAGATATGGCCGGCCCACTGCCACTTCAGCTTGCTAATTCTTAGAGCTATGTCTATAACTTTCGGTTCTCTGTCGGATGTATTCGATTAAAAGACAAAAAAATATATGCAACACGATTACGTCACATTAAATATTTGAAACGACTAAATAATGTATAACGGACTACGTATACATACAGGGTCATTTGCTTCGATCAAGTTGAAACTTGTCTCGCTAAGTAAAACCTAACGGGTTCTCAAATAAGGCCCTGTACCAGAACAAATTAACCTTATTTTTTTTTATTAAATCCTCTTCCTAATTATTTAAATCCCTTTATAGGTTTGAAGGCCATTTGAGAATTTTTTATTATTTTTCGTCAAACGTTCTTTATTACATATAAATTTCTATTAAAATACATATGTTTGAGGTGATTTAAAATGATTGAATGATAAACCTTTTGAAACGATCATGGTTATTAATACTAAAGTCATTTAAAACGGGATATTTACCATGATTTGATTTTTGAGTTACCCAATATTTCGGCACAGTTGCATGCGCCATGATCACGGAAATATTGCATAACTCAAAAATAAAATCATGGTAAATATCCCGTTTTAAATGACCTTTGAATGAATGATACTTTACTTTATGGTAAATTTACCTTTTTTATACATAGGTTTGTTATTTTAGAATTACCATTTGTATTTCAATATAACTGTCAGTAAACAAACTATAATAATAATATATCATTCATTTCAGACCATATATGTAACAGATCTTATTTAACTTATTCTATGGTCCATAGTAATATATATGTACCTTAAAACTAGCATACCTACATAAATATAATCAAATAATCAAATCATTTATTTGCTGTAATATAGGTACAAAAGTTCTTAATTAAAGATGGTATTTCCAATACATTACTACCTCATCGAGGCGTGCAAAATTAAGATAGCATGCAAATGTCACAGTAGAGTTTAGTAATGTTCTAACCTAGGTATATTATAGATAATTTTATATAATGTCAAAAATCTTAAAGTAATAATAGGCGAAATAGTATAAAAGGTAAAATATAAAAATACTTTACTATGGACACATAAATAAATATTATTAAGCAACATAATTGCAGTGCGCTAGCAGGGTGCATGTTTGAAACTTTTCATCTTAACGACCCCCTACAATATGTTTGCAATAATTTTTTGGACTAAATAATCATCATCATCATCAACCTATGTTAGTCCACTGCTGGACATAGGCCTCCCCCAATAAGCGCCATAGCGCCCTGTCTTCAGCTTGCCGCATCCAGCATCTATCTGCAGTCTTTCGCAGGTCGTCATCCCATCAGGTCGGAGGGCGTCCTACACTCCGTTTACCGAGTCGTGGTCTCCACTCAAGAACACGTTTGCTTGTTGGTTCTTCGCGAGATATGGCCGGCCCACTGCTACTTCAGCTTGCTAATTCTCAGAGCTATATTATCTTAGAAGGTCAATAATTAGATAGAGACGGTTCAAAAGGTCATTTTTACATTTGAACCATATTTGACCTCTTTATCGATGGATTAACTTCTAATCTTGTCATTGACCTAGACTAAGCTTAGTATGAATACAACTTCAGACTTAGGTTAGAGGTTAGGCAAAAAAGTAAAGTAAGGTTAGTTTTTTTTCAAGGATAGTATTTTTACACGACTCTATTTTTTGTTTTTGTTTATTTATTGAAAAATTTAGCTTTTCAAACACAAAAAATGAGGACTTGTTGCTGAACCTGTAGATATAATTTCTTATGAAAAAAATGAGGCCTCCAATTTGAACACCAAAAAAATGGCAGGTTAAAAAAATAGGTTAGGATAGATACTATCGTTATTTTATTTTTGTATTTCTAAATGTATCAATTCAATTCAATTTATGAATTTCTCAAACAATTTACATTGTGTCGGAAATTTGTACATGGAGCACATGTTATTCAAAAGTAAATTGTAAGATTAGAGCGGCAATTGGTAGTTGGTATCAAGTAAGTTGATACTTACTAATTGTAATTAAAATTAAACAATCAAAAGTAGATAGATATTTAGATATTTCCCTAAATTTCAAAAAAGTATAATTCCATCATCTCTACCAACATGCGTCCATCAAATGGTTCTAGTGGCACTTCAGCAAAGTCAGCATAATCATTTCTCTAATAAATTTTGTTATTATCATCTAAGACTCACCTTGAAAAATACTGATGGTAAGAACTTTGATTATGCCAATTCCTTAAAAATATTATCACCACCTTGATTTTCAGGGTCTTTGGAAGCCCTGTATAAATCAGGCCTATCACTAAACTCATCCACAAACTGGAACAATGCAAACGGAGCAAATAAAATACAGAAGAAGGTTTCACTCAAAATAGGTTAATTATCACTTTTTTGTCCGATTTTAAAACTTCACTGGTGACTTTTTCGGTAATTTCGAACGCACCATGTCTGAGTCTCAAAAGTCGAGATCAAAAAGTACTAAAGCAGACGCGTTTTAGAAAGAGATAGATGTGATTTTGATATTACAGCTTTGAAAGCGGGTTCAACGCACCAGCCTATGTCGTGGGCGCGGGCGACGGGCGTGCATCACGCTTTGCCGCCGCGTCTGCGAACGGGTGCGAGGGAGAGACGCAATGCGGTCCACTTTTTGTTCAGAGTTTGAATTTCGATCGATGTAGCGCGACGCAGCGGTCTTGGTACTTGGGTTTGAGTTTTAGGGTGGGCCCCTGGGCCTGTATTTTGATTTTCTTTGTTTTACTTTTTTTAACTTGGAGTAACAGTCATTTTATTTACGAAATAGGATAGACAACATTCTAAGTTATGCTTCTCACTTTTGTTTTCCATTTTAATTAAAAGGTACTTACGTAAACTGATAAATATATTATATAATAATATCAGAGAAACAAAATTCCCTACTATGGTTAGGTATTAAAGTAATTTGTAAGAGCGTCTAACGACATTTAGTAGTAAATGTAGAACCAATGTTAAAGCGTCGCCTCTGTTAGGTAGAGTCAACAATAGGTATAGGTATATACTTTTTCTATAAAACCTTTAAATACATAAATATAATTATGAACGTTTAAATAAATAAAGAAGTATATTTTTATTTTTTTAATTTTTTTATTTAAAACTATTATTACGCACATACCTTTATAAATCCTTTTACCTTATTAATCTTAATCAGTAAATTGCACATTAACTAAGATTGAAACCAAAAATGCAAAACAACTACATTTCCCGCCCTTTTTATAGAACGCTAATTGCGTACGGGTGAATGCAAAAAGAGTAAATAGTAAACATGAATGGCGGCTTAATGAATATATAAAAGACGTGTAGACTTGTCCGTCTGTCTTTAAATCGGGATGTTGTATCTAAGATCACGTCGATAAAAAATATATCACATTTTTGTATATCTTGTTAATTATAACAGTTTTATTTAAACAAAAAAAAAACATATCAACCACGTGTGTTGTAAAAAAGTTGATAGACTTTTCAGCCACAACCGTGTTGGTTAAAGGGTAAAAAAAAACATTTAGAAAGCTATACTTATCATGAAATTTAATATTATAAGGTTACCTGCTAACTTTTCAAAGGCCTGAAAAGCGTGGACGGAATAAACTCACACTGAATTTATTTATATAAACCTTAGGTACTTATACATAAATGCAGTATGAATCTACATAGAATACAGCGAGAAACATTACCAAGTGCAGAGTAAAACTAAACTCCACATCAGATTGTCGTAAGAATGTGTCCAAGGCGAGCGGTGCGGCGTGCGTGGCAACCGCCTATAAATACATTCTATTTTAAACACACTGGCGATACGAGGCTGCGTTTGCAATTAATTCATAAATTACCGACTTTTACTATCTATTTAAATATTTCAAAATTTCAGACAACTTAATTATGTTAAAAGAATGATTATTTTAGCAAAAAAAAATTATATAATTATGCGTCATAGCGTGACGTTATTGGTAATTTTGAACTCCTAATAAGTACAAAGCTAAGAACGCCTTCTAGATAGGTAAAATTGGTTTCGTTCTTAAGTTCAGTATATTTTGTGCCGTGTGTTTGTTAATAATTAATTGTTGGTACTAAGTAGGTACTGTTATTAACACATTTTGCTTAAATATAATTTGTATATAAATTAATTATAAGATAACGGTGATTATAGTAATCAAATGAATAAAACAATAACCATTGAAAACGTTTACTATAAGAGCTTCTTTTCTCAGCTCCTATTCACTCATAATTAAAACTCTACGCTTCACTTGAATAGAATTTGCACGCTCCATGACAACACGGACCTATAAATAGAGTTTTATTTATAGATCAATTAGAGGTCCAGTCGAGCAAAAAGAACTTGGTTAGTCGGTCTACGTAGCTATTTTAAGCATAGAGACAAAGAAGAAGATTGTTTATGCGTCGTACGTGGAGGAAAGACGGAGCGAATACATTTTAGCTATTGTGGCTTGGCTTCCCATGCAAGTTTATGTAGCCATGTTACATGACTATTGTAGTTTTTTTAACAGGCGTGAAGAAATAAAAAAATACTTTTATATATGCATAGTTATTAGTCTGATGTAAATGATATCTTTTTTCATACTAGTTTCTCCCAACGGCTTTGCATCCGTTGTGTTAGTTTATTTATATCCCATGGGAACTGATTTATGGGATAAAAAGTAGCCATTGTTTTATTCCAGGTCTAGAACTGACCTGTATACAAAATTTTACAACCAAACTTTTACATTTATAGTGTGATTAAGCTATTTGTGAATTTCCTATAAGAATTGGTTTCTGAATAATCCCAGTTAGCATTACATTTAATATTTTTAAGTTCAGTTTTTAATGACCTTTATGAATCTTTTTAGATTGTATTTACTAATTTTTCTAACAGGACGAAATCTAAGCTCTACCTATAAATAAAAAACAAAAGCAGAGAAAATAATCGAATAATCGAGCTTGACAGTTTACAGAACTATAAAAGATCAAAATTTTATGATTAAAAAGATGAATAGCTGTTATAAAATCTTGCTTGCTATCTTTATCGTTTTTATAATAGGTCAGCTTTTGCCTGAGGCCTCGCATTAGTTTTCATAAGATTCGATTAAAAATAGCCCGAATCTTTCCTTAGGACTCTCCTTTCTTTACATGAAGATCTGTTCAGCCGTTCAATCGTAAAAAGATTAACAGACAGACAGATACATCGCATTTATAATAATTAAAGCAGGTACGTATGTATATGTTACCGTTATTATAAATTGGTACTAAATCATGTCAAAATTAATTTACAACTACCCACTTGACGGACAATAGACAACTGTAGACGTTAATTAGGTACAAGTAGTAGCAAAAAACTAGCCTACTTTTATGGAACAGGTTATAAAATATTTCAAGGCTGCATTTTATTGTTAAAATGTTGACGTCTTGTAAAACTGGTTATATGAGCTGCATGATATTTTTTTAGTAGAAATAATTTGATAAACCGTGTAAAATCTTTTTTTTTTTACTTGACCTGGTTCTATTTATATATAATACTATTCAATAAACGTCAGTTTAAAAATAGTTCCAATGGGTTTTATGCTATTCTGGTTTGATCATTTGAATGAGCTAAAATGTCATAACCCCATCTCTACTGGAAGAGAATTCAATGCCGACGTGCGAAAATCTGCCAATTTCATAAATTTGGTTAAGTATCAAAAATCACAGTCACGTTATGCTCTCGCCCGTTTCAATGGGAGTGGTAGGCGGCACGCGTGTGAAAGAGACAGTTATACAAATCCTCGCACCGTCTGCCAAAAATAACGGTACGCGTCGCGCGCGCATCATCGACCTCAAAATATTTTTTAAATCCACCACTTGTATAGTCATTTAATTTGATTTTCAACGAAAATTATATAGATTTAGATCCAGGAAGACTTGATTCAGCATCTGTTGTTGTTTTTTAGAGGTAGGTATACAGGTTTTTGGGTACTAGTGGGAATGTAAAAGAGAGGAGACGGACTATTTTTAGAATGAAAGGATTCTGGGAATTAAGTGTGGATTTCTCGAAAATCCCTTTAGGGCTTTTAGGTTTAGGACTGTTCTATAGGCCGTTAGGAATTTTCAGTTTTAGTTTTATTTTAATACGTTAGTTTCGTCGTTGAATATTTTTGGCGGGAACGCGTGTTCGTGCTGGCGTTCTGACGAATGTTATGATATTATTTTATTATTATTTTTGAAAAAAATGTTATAATTCGGACAAATTAATGTTTTTTGCAAAGCGGTATAAAGTAATTTTATAACTTTTATTTAACATTTTGCGTTTTATAAGGGTGTAAAAATCATTGACTTCAGTTCTGAGCTATAAAATTTTTATTATGAACTCTCGCTAAGTATTGATCGAATCTTTACTTTTTAATTATCCTTTCGAATTATAATTAACAATAATCATATATAATAACATTAATAACCGACCAGGTGGGATGACGACCTGCGAAAGACTGCAAGTAGATGCTGGGTGCGGCAAGCTGAGGACAGGGCGTTATGGCGCTCATTGAGGGAGGCCTATGTCCAGCAGCGGACTGCTAAAGGCTGATGATGATGATGATGATTTATTTATTAGAAATAATACTGATAATTACTATAGTAGTAATAAGATTATTGTTATAGAATAGCTTTGTAGAATAATAATAACATACATAAAAATGAATAAACAATGTTTTTTTACTAGGTACTTCAAAAGTGAAAAAAATAACCCTTATAGCATCACTTCTTTATATTTAGATATAAGGTGTTATTTTAAGTGCAATAAAGTGTTCATTCATTCATTCATTCGTTGTCCGTCTGTCTGTCTGTCAGGACCTTTTTCTCAGGAAAGCATACACATTGCAACAAATTGAAATAAACATCAATTAACTCTGTAAAAGGACAAGTAGGTAAAAAGTAAGTAAGTAAAAAGTACTTGAATATTTAACTGAAGGTAGGTGCAATACATTTTTTTTTTATTATATTTATATTTTATTCTTTATTAAGGTTGCCTGGAAAAGATTGCTTCTAAGCTATAAGGGCGCCCATTGTACAATATATTTTGTATATGTTTTTTTCTTGTCCTGTCTTGTGTTAATTATTTATTTGGTGTGCAATAAAGAGTAATTGTATTGTATTTATTGTAAACCAGATACAGATAATTACTAAATACATTACTTGCGACACGGTACAATGGGCGGCCTTATCGCTTAGAAGCGATCTCTTCCAGGGAACCTTTAAGGAACACCTTTTTTTAAGGGTTAATTAACCAAAGCGTTACTAAACTTACCTTTGCGTTCAAAAGTTTGCAGCCCATTATCTGAAAAGAAAAAAAAATTATAATACTAAACATTAAAATACTTTCAGAGGTGTTGGTGTTATGTAAATATATAATAATAATAAATAAAATCACTAGTAGACTTAAATCTTTTTCCCCATCAAAAGGTTGCCTGGGAGAAATCGCTATCAGCGATAAGGCCACCTATTGTACTGTCTGTTAATATTTAGATATAAGGTTTTTTATTTTGTCATTTTTTTATTTCACATTCTACATTCATTCATTCATTCAAATCAGTCAAATTTTATAAATAAGAAAGGTGTTTTTGATTTTCTCTTATTATTTTCTACTTTTTGGTGAATCGTTGTTAGGTAGGTACATAAATAACATTATTTAAAACAAAAAAAAAAAGAATTCTTTTTATTCCAATCAACATCCATACAACCCTTACAAAAAAAATCAAAAAAGTAACAGAACACCATCGTTAATTCTACCCAAACTCAACCCCTTTCGAAAAAAAACAAAATGCATCCCCTTTCGGAATACACCTACATGGACCGGGGCTATTTATAAAAGTGGCTAAGCTTTTTCGGCGGTAGGCTTCAAGTGAGCAACACCTACTCTCAAAAATAAATTTGGTAAAATAAGTAATAGTTACTATTTTCAGTGGATAAACGTTGTAAATAAATAAACAAGAACCCCTACCTGCCATCTGCTGTTTTCCCTGCACTACAACCACTTTCAACATCATAATTTCGATTCTGCAAAAACTCGATAATCTTACTAAAGTCATTTAAAACGGGATATTTACCATGATTTGATTTTTGAGTTTTCCAATATTTCGGCACAGTTGCATGCGCCATGATCACGGAATAACTGAAGGCACTGCGAGTTCCGAAATATTGGAAAACTCAAAAATCAAATCATGGTAAATACCCCGTTTTAAATGACTTTAGTGTTAATAACCATGATAGTTTCAAATGTTTTACGACTTACACTAATCTGGCAAATCCAATAGGTTATATAACTAAGTATTTTTCTTGCAATAGGCATATTTATCAAAGTTTTCCACATTTACTAATAAGTCTCAGTACATTTCAGTTTGATGTCATTGACAAAAAGACGAAAAGAGAGAGTGTTAGAAGGAGACAGCAGATGGTCCCCCAAGGATTCTATTTGACGTTTACGCGACGTTGCCGCTCGGTGCATTACTTTCTGATGCATTTTGTCATTGGTTGCCTTTCTAAAAGGGTTTTTTTTTTTGAAAATTATAAATTTCATGCTGAATCATAAAATTTGCTGATAATAATGTTTTTGTTGTTTCATATCTCGCGAAGAACCGATGGCCGCAAGGGCAAACGTGTTCTTGAGTGGAGACCACGACTCGGTAAACGTAGTGTAGGACGCCATCCGACCAGGTGGGATGACGACCTGCGAAAGGTAGATGCTGGATGCGGCAAGCTGAAGACAGGGCGCTTTGGCGCTCATTGGGTGTCCTGTGCCTGTGTCCAGCAGTGGACTGCTATAATAAATAAATAAAAAAAAAAAACAATATTAACAAAAAAAAGCAATACGTTGTATTGTAGTAGTATCACAAAGCCAAAAGATATCAAGTTTTCAGTTTAGAATTAAAAACAGAGTAATTCACATAATTCACTCTTACAATACAATATGTACAATAACTCTTTATTGCACACCAAATAAACAAATACACAAGACAGGAAAAAATAACATATACAAAATATGTTGTACAATGGGCGGCCTTATCGCTATTAGCGAACTCTGCCAGGCAACCTTCGGATGGACATGAAGTTTAAGAACAAGTATAGACGGTAAGTATAACTGTTAAAAGTTTTTGATCGAGCGAAGCGAGATTCTCTAAGTTTTCACTTGTGATGTCCGTTCCGAATGATGGAAAACTCACTATGAATGAGTCAATTATACAGTCCATATACACTCGTATACCACATGCCTATGAATGAGTCAATTATACAGTCAATATACACTCGTATACCACATGTCTATGAATGAGTCAATTATACAGTCAATATACACTCGTATACCACATGTCTATGAATGAGTCAATTATACAGTCAATATACACTCGTATACCACATGTCTATGAATGAGTCAATTATGCAGTCAATATACACTCGTATACCACATGTCTATGAATGAGTCAATTATACAGTCAATATACACTCGTATACCACATGTCTATGAATGAGTCAATTATACAGTCAATATACACTCATATACCACATGTCTATAAATGAGTCAATTATACAGTCAATATACACTCATATACCACATGTCTATGAATGAGTCAATTATACAGTGAATATACACTCGTATACCACATGTCGATGCAGGCAATATAATTACCCACAGTAGCCCACATAACAACCCTATGATTTAATATTCAGGGGTTTAGTATGGTATTTATTCCCCTATGTTCCCCATTTGTATGTTTTTTTTTACCACCAAGGAAGCGCTTACCAGATGTCTCACTGGAAAATCCAAACAAAAAGTCTGATTTCTATACAAATATCCAAACATTGTAACTGCAAGCAAAAAAAAAGCGGGTATTCATTCGACATTAGTAATAGTATATTCAGTTTTATATTTATTTTATTAGTAATAATTATTATTAGTAATAATTCTGATTATTACGAGTATATTGTTATTCGTTTGCGGTAGAGCCCAAAGTTATATTAACCGGGGTCAAAATCTAGACCACAGTCAGACGGATTATCGGCGAGCGAAGCGAACCATGAACTTTTCACTCTTGCGTTTTTTTGCACCACCCTAACTAAGTCAAAATCAATAGCATTTATTTCTTTAGGCTTACAAAATAAGCACTTAGACAAGTCATATTTTATACATTAAATTATTATCAAATAATATTATTTTGCTGTTCACTTTCATTTTTTGTCCACTAGTGGAAGAAGTGAAAAAGAAACCACTAGTATGTTCATCTCTTATTTTTCTAATACATGGTTATTTGCATATTTTAAAGGTGACGAACAAACAGGCACGCCACTTATAGATACGATAGGAAGCGGTGACCGCAGCCTATGGACGCCTGCATCATGATTCACGACCTCCAGCCAAGAACACGTTTACCCCAACGATTGTCGGTTCTTCGCGCGATATGGTCGACCCACTACCACTTCAGCTAGCTGATTTTCAGAGCTATATCGATAACTATGGTTCTCTGTCGGATTTTATAGTTACGCCGTTAGCCGAAACGACTATCGAGACGATGGTAGCTGAATCTACATCCCACATGCTGACATTATTTTTTAATATTATAATTTATTTATTATGGCGCGACGAGCTCGAGGTACATCTTCCATCATGGCCTGTTGCAGCGTTGGATCGCGAGGAGTGGAAGAAGAAAAGGGAGGCCTTTGCCCAGCAGTGGGACAGTAATGGCTTAAAATAAAATAAATAAATAATAATAATAATTTATTAAAAATACACTGAGACATTACACGGAATTCTAAATCCGTAATAGTTTTAAGTAATAGGTAAGGGGAACCATTTTGTGAAATCGATTCTGCCGTAGCCATTTTTGGTAAACTGAGGGTAGTTAGGGGTTACCCATAAACCACCACTGCCAGGGTTTTCCCTCAGCACATTATGGGGTTTTTCAAAAGGGTCTTTTAAAATACTCACGGTAGGGCTGCTCCACCAGTTCAAAGTCGCTCAGCGAGCTATGGAAAGAGCTATGCTCTGAGTCTCTCTCAAGGATAGGATTCGCAACGAATACATCCGACAGAGAACCAACATAGCTCTAAGAATTAGCAAGATGTAGTGGGCATATCTCGCGAGGAACCGATGGCCGCTGGGGCAAACGTGTTCTTGAGTGGAGACCACGACTCGGTAAACGTAGCTCCGACTAGGTGGGATGACCGGTTCAGCTGCTTTCGAGATTTGCGCTTAGCAACACATTTAGCGATTCGTTTTTATATTATAAGATGTACCTACTTTGTTCATGTTTTGTACTACAGCAGCAAATGAATGTCTATGTCTATGTCTATATCGTAGAGCCTAGGACTCGGCTGGCTAAGTGAATGACCCGCGCCGGCGACGTCACCTGACCTTGCGCGCGCGCACTATATTTAGCAGCAAGTATCGCAAACGCGTAGACATTTCTACATATTGTAGAGGTAGGCCGGCTTTTGCTGAGTTCGCGCTATGTTTTACCGCGAATACAATGCAATCACTACATAGTATAAAACAAAATCGCTTCCCGCTGTCTGTCTGTCCCTATGTCATAACAACCGCTGGGACAAACGTGTTCTTCACTCTTCTTCGTTCTTCCCTCCGGCCAGGTGGGATGACGACTTGCGAAGGACTGCAGGTAGATGCTGGATGCGTCAAGCTGTAGAGAGGGCGCTATGGCGCTCATTGGGGAGGCCTATGTCCAGCAGTGGACTAATAATAATATAATAATAAAAATAATAAAAATTATTTATTTCCTCTTCACAATAGGTTTACTTAAAATTAAATTAATTAGGACACAAATGTTTAGTACTATGTTAAACCTGTATTGTGAGAGGCTGGAGCTTGCTATAGGTTTTAGAAAAAACCTGTACTACAAGTCTCCAGTGCCCCCACTCCACGGATTAAATTAAGAAAAAAAAGAGAAATAACTATTGGGTGGATATTGTGCGTTGTTCGGAAAAAATAAAATAAAAAGAAAGATAATAATAATAACAAATTCTACTTAGTCTAATCTAAATGTATCTAATCATACTACAACAAAGAGCTATGAAAACATGAAAAAACTAATATGATGCTGAATGCGTCAAGCTGAATAATGCTGGACAATTCACACAGCATTACCTAGCCCCATGGTAAGCAGAGCTTGTGTTATGGGTACTAGATAACTGATATACATAATCATAATACATTACATAGATATTTTTTTAATAGATACATAGAAAACACCTAGACACCCGGAATAAATATTTGCAGAACGTACGAACATTTGTCCCGAGGCGGGAATACAATACAATACAATACAATACAATACAATACAATACAATACAAATAATCTTTATTGCACACCAAATAAATAACGGATAGTACACAAGACGGGAAAATAAAAAAAACAAATACAAAATATGCTGTACAATGGGCGGCCTTATCGCTATGAGCGATCTCTGCCGGGCAACCTTTGGATGGACATGAAGTGCTAGAACAAGTATAGAATACAACCCGCAACCTGCGTCGCAAGCTAACCTGCGCCCACTACGCCACTTAGGTCGTCATAGGGTTTGGGTTTGCTCTACATCATTTAATTAAAAGATCTAGTATCCTAAGTACATCAGATAACATCTCCACTTCCGTTCCGTTATATCGTCTAATATCCTGCTTCAATAAAACAGTCTAACGGAATGTAGCGATATATAAATGGACTATAAAGCTGTGCGTCCACCGCATCGGAATCGACAGCGTACGCGGTAGGCTTTGGTCGTAATTTTTTTTTTTAAAAAAGCCGTCGAATTCCTTTTCTTAATATTCTGGAAATACCCTGTTCTGAATTTCACAGGAAAAGCGATATTTTTAGCTGGTTTGAGAAACGGGAAATCGTTAAATCTTTTCATGAACATCAATTTATTACAAATTTGAATACGAATTGGTTTTATCATTCATTATGGTTTTTACATCAATAGAAACCTACACGCCTTATACCATAAATGTAATGTCCAATTATTATAATAAATAAATAAAACAAATAATGTTGGACAATCTACACAGCATCATCTTGCCTCAAGCAAAGCTTTTATTATGGGTACTAGATAATTGATATATTTCTATATACTTCAATATACCTCTGCAGGTCGCATCGCTGTGATGTTTTTTTTATTAGCACGTACGTTTCAAAAGAAAAACTTTTTACTTAATAATATTAAAATATATTTAGTATAAATAGAAAAGATCCAGAATACCCTAAACAACTATCTGCAAATTGTACAAACATATATATCCAAGGCAGGAATTAAAAAAAAATGAAGTGAACAGTAAAAAGTTTTTATTTGATAATAATTTAATGTATAAAATATGACTTATACATTAAATTACAAGTGCTTATTTTGTAAGCCTAAAGAAATAAATGATTTTTTACTTTTGATTTTGACTTTTTTGAATCGAACCCGCAACATCCTGCGTCGCAAGGCGAGGACCTTAACCCGCCGCGCCACATAGGTCGTCATTTTAATACCGTCGTATTTATTATTATTATTCTCAGAAATCTATCAAATCAGTCGAAAATTCGGAAATTGCCACTTAATTCCGAGAACCAGGAATTCGCGTGCCCAAACCCTACAGCGCACGCTGCGTACGTTGCGATGCAGTGGACGCGCACCTTTATATCTAACTAGGTGTCACGTGGGAGTGTCTACGTCATATCGCGCGATGCTGCGCCCTGGCCGTCTCCTGTGACAGCTGACGTCATCTGAATCATCATCATTGTCATCATTAGAGTATATAACTCAACTACTGGACATAAAATATAATATAATATAATATATTGCTGGACAATCCACACAGCATTATCTAGCCCCATGGTAAGCAGAGCTTGTGTTATGGGTACTAGATAACTGATATACATAATACAATACATTACATAGATAGATATTTTTTACTATCCATAGAAAACGACCAGAACACCCGGAACAAATATCTGCAGATCGTACACACAATTGTTCCGAGGCGGGAATCGAACCCTCAACCTCCTACGTCGCAGGCGGACCTTCGCCCACCACATCACATCGGTCGTCAAAAAAAAGCTTGGAATGAGTTTTGCTCCAACTCGAAAACCGAAATGAAATGAAATGAAATGAAAGTTTATTTCTTTAGGCTTACAAATAAGCACTTAGTCAGGTCATATTTTATACTATTCATTATTATCAATTAAAATTAAACCGAACAACCTAATAAGGTAAAGGTAAAAGTAATTCAACGGGATATTTACCATGATTTAGAGGATTTTTTTTTGTTGTGGATTTTTCAGGAACCGACGTGTTTACAGAATTCCATTAGTTCCAACCTTCCCTCTCGTAGCAAGACGTAGTCCCTCCTTTTCACTACCTAACACCTACAATACAATTTGGAATAAGTTTAGTGACATCATTGACATCATTAATTTAACACTTTCACTGCTGAAATCACACGGTATGTGTTTTCTACAAGTGACTAATATGCGTAAATTTACACTATCGCAGCGGCTGAGAAACGCATGTGCGGCGCAACACAACCGCTGTGTAGAGCGGCAGCACGAATTTTTTAGGTTAAAAAATTTTTTTTCGACGACTGCGTTCTTAGTCGTCGAAAAAAAAATCGCAGTCAAAGTGTTAAGTAGTTTTGTATTGCATGCAATGTATTATGTTTGTGTTCTTTGTTTTTTTTTTTACTTCTCTATTACTGTTTGTTTGTGCTCTACCAACTCTTTGTATAACATATCTTTTTCTCCATCCCTGGTTGCTTGGAAGGAATCACTTTAAGCGATAAGGCCGCCTATTGTACTGTTATTTGTTGTTGTTGTTGTTCTGTTGATGATCATGATGATCTGTTGGCCAAGCATGTGGATTGTTGACGACCTCTGTGGCGCTGTGGGCGAAGGTCCGGCTGCAACACAAGAGGTTGCAGGTTCGATTCCCGACAATTGTCTACAGACATTTGTACCGGGTGTTCTGGTCGTTTTTCTATGTATTATAAAAATATCTATCTATGTAATGTATTGTATTAAGTAGGTATAATCAGTCATCCATCTGGTACCCATAACACAAGCTCTGCTTTGCTTGGGGCTAGATGATGCTGTGTGGATTGTCCAGCATTATTTATTTATCACCACAGATGAGATGTTGGAGTCCCCATTACACTCTCCAGTTGACATCTACAATCATTCGCAGATGTCATCTGGTCGATGATGCTGGGTACCCTAGACATTGACTGATCGCTCCAGACGTCCCATCTCCATAATAATTACATTAATATTGACGCCGGTGGTCATTTAGTAGTCTAATGGTCTAGACTCGTCTAAATCCGGATGTACAGTCGACAACGAAAATTCCTGAACACTGATTTCTTTCATTAGATAATTTTTAACGGGGACGCTTCCGACTGGTATTTAATTCATGTGACAAATGTATATATTCACATTAAAAATAAATAGTTAAATTAAAATAAAACAAATATTTAAGGGGCTCCCATAGAAGACAATATTTTTTGTATTTTTATAGATAATAAATAATAATAAATAAATAAATAAATAATTCAGGACAATCCACACAGCATTATCTAGCCCCATGGTAAGCAGAGCTTGTGTTATGGGTACTAGATAACTGATATACATAATACAATACATTAAATAGATAAATATTTTTTATTATACATAGAAAACGACCAGAACACCCGGAACAAATATCTGCAGATCATACACACAATTGTTCCGAGGCGGGAATCGAACCCGCAACCTCCTGTGTCGCAGGCGGACCTTCGCCCACCGCGCCACATCGGTCGTCTGATGTATAATGATCTAATGTACGGAACTCTACATGCGCGAGTCCGACATGCACTTGGCCGGTAATTTAAACGTTGCGTCACGTCAGCATTGCTGCGAATTTTTTTCGAAATTAAAAATTATTTTGCTATTCTAGGGAGAATAGTTACTTTATTTTCATAATGTCAGACTTTCAAATGGTCAGATTTTCCAATAGCGGTCCTTTCTAATCGTCACCCTTTCAAATGGTCAGATTTTCCAATAGCGGTCCTTTCAAATCGTCACCCTTTCAAATGGTCAGATTTTCCAATAGCGGTCCTTTCAAATGGTCAGATTATCCAATAGCGGTCCTTTCAAATCGTCACCATTTCAAATGGTCAGATTTTCCAATAGCGGTCCTTTCTAATCGTCACCCTTTCAAATGGTCAGATTTTCCAATAGCGGTCCTTTCTAATCGTCACCCTTTCAAATGGTCAGATTTTCCAATAGCGGTCCTTTCAAATCGTCACCCTTTCAAATCGTCAGAGTAGGTACAGTTAAGTGTAATGAAGGTAGGTACTTAATCCCAAAGATGATCCAATGTGAAAACAGTATTATGATGGTGAAAACAGTGTTTTTTTATTTGTCCCAGAGATCTAAAAAACAGTGTAAATACTAATCAACCGACCGTTGTGGCGCGGTGGGCGAAAGTCCGCCTGCGACGCAGTAGGTTGCGGGTTCGATTCCCGCCTCGGAACAATTGTGTGTACGATCTGCAGATATTTGTTCCGGGTGTTCTGGTCGTTTTCTATGTATAACAAAAATTACTATCTATGTAATGTTTTGTTTTATGTATATCAGTTATCTAGTACACATAACACAAGCTCTGCTTACCATGGGGATAGATAATGCTGTGTGAATTTGTCCAGTATTATTTATTTTTATAGGTACATAAATTATAAAAATTAAAATTATAAATTAAATTATAATTAAACCCGATGTCGTTTTTTTTTAAACAATCTCTTGTAAAAACATGTTCAATATCTGGGCTACGTATTATTTGAACAACGATACAGAAGCTTCGAGAAGTCAGTCTAAATTATAATGAATACATAAAACATGAAAGATAGTTACCCAGATGGCGCCGAGCGTTGGCGCCTGCATATCGGTTTCAACATCGACATTTGCCCCAGCTCCACTGTTGGACATTGGACTAGTTGCGACCCGCGGCTTCGCCCTCGTGGAAATTCATGTGTCAAATGCTTTATAAACCTTCCCCTTGAATCTCTCTATCTATTTAAACTGCATCATAATCCTTTGCGTAGTTTTAAAGATCTAAGCATACATAGGGACAGACAGACAGCGGGAAGCGACTTTGTTTTATACTATGTAGTGAAGACATGGGCTTTCTATAATCAGCTGCTTGAATATTCATATGTAGTCATTTGTTGTCTGTCTGTCCCTATGTTTGCTTAGATCTTTAGAACTACGCAACGGATTTTGATGCAGTTTAAATAGATAGAGAGATTCAAGGGGAAGGTTTATAAACCATTTGACACATAGATTTCCATGCGGGTGAAGCCGTGTGGCGCCGCTAGTTATCAAGAGAAGAGACTGTAGACAGAGACTGGCATGGAATAAAGAGACAAGCCTAGATAAATAGATATAAAACTAGTATACCACACAAAACAGAAAACAATCCTACTAATATTATAAACGTGAAAGTTTGTAAGTATGGGTGGATGTTTGTTACTCTTTCACGCAAAAACTATTGAACGGATCGGGCTGAAATTTTACACACAGGTAGTTCTGGACCCAGAATAAAACATAGGCCTTATTATCCCACAGAATAGAAATAATCTTAAACGTTTCCATAGAAACAACGCGTGCGAAGCCACGTACAGAAACTAGTACAGAAATAAAAACATAGAATAAAGCATATAACTAACATCCTGAAAATGTTATTATATTGAATACGTAGGGCGTTAAGAGTTTTTTTCGTGTACTTAACCCATAGGGTGCTCGTGTAGAAACACTGGCAGAAGGCCTTAAATAGAAAAAATTTAACCGGTATTGTACAACGAGCAAACCTACGGGCTACCATATTTCCTCTTACAGCCAACGCCCTACGTTCTCTGTCAATATCACAGTCTTTGAGATCATTAGTTATTATATATTAGTGCGTCGACCGTACAGCGTCTGGTCCGTTTCCGTCAACGCATAGTCGGTCGACGTAACGTGTCGTGATTCTTGTATTTTGTATGATGCATTCAGACTAGGCGTAACATCGGCGGAGATCGTTTGTGTCCAGGCCGTTCGAACTGACTAGACGCGTAGTGGGCAGGTCTGATTTGACCGATAGACGCGACCGATGATACGCTCGACGCATTTTCCGTTAGATATGTACCGACTTCGATTTATCTTCCTGATCACTTGATAATAATTGTATAGTATACAATTTGAATGTCGTATACTGATAGATAGATACATAGATATCTTTATTTATTGATACAAATTTGTTACAGTTTATACATATATAGATAGCATCTTAAATGCTAACATAGGTTTATCTAGACACGAGAGTTCTCTTAAGGGGCCTCCGGAGGGACGAATTCTTCATACAAACTTAATACCAAAATGATTTCCAATTCAAGCATATTTCCATTATAATATTGTATTATTTGTATTTGAATAGTATTTATCTAGGTTCCTAAATAGATTTTTTTTCAAAATACATACCTAAAATTAAATGAAAGCCAATCGCATTTTGCACATTTTTATGCGAAAATGGACAAGTTTTCTTGCTATTTGTTTCGTATTAAAAACATCATTATCTTACGTTTTATTTATTAAGGAACATAGCTTATATTGTCTAGTTACAGAATAACAATACTTTGTGAAGAATACAAAAAGTTTTCAGTCATAATTTTTGGTATTACGGAACAAACCAAATTTTGAACGGCTAATATTGCTATCGCGCACGCATGGGTCGCGGCGCAAGGGTTAAACAGGGACAGCGATATTCGGAGCTATTTTTGCAAGCGAGGGTCGCCGGACCCTTAACAATAATATGGTTAAAATTAATATTAATGCTAGCATCATCGGTAATTAGCGGTAGGCAGTCACACAACAAGCATAGTGATCTCGCTGTCCTGTGTCGCTGTGTCGCTGTGTGTGTCGCAGTGTGTGTTTTGTGTGTAGTGGTTATTTTGTAAGCCTAAAGGCACAGTACACAAACCTAAAGAAATAAAGTATGAAAATCTGAAAATTGTTGGTGTCAGACTTATAAGACTGGCTGCGCCCCGCGGTTTCTGCCGCGTGGTGATAGATATTTTGGATAATATTCAATAAATCTTTATGAATTGTAGCCTATGTGTTATTCTGATACGTACGCTATATTATTGTGAAGTTTTATCAAAATTCGTTTTGTAGTTTTTGCGTGAAAGAGCAAAAAACATCCTATTGTAATATTAGTAGGAATGTTTTTCACACAGTATTTATTTAGTTTAAATCTTGGCAGTGACTCTGACAGATTTTTCACTGTAAAAGTAAAAAATTGCCCCACGACACTCTGACAATAAACTCAACAACAAACTGTGCAATTCGTGGCAATATGCCAACTTCAATTATTTCGTGTAGGTGTGGGTAAATATGTCAAAAGTTCGTTGACATTATTTCTTTTTTATAAATTAAATAAATAAATAATGCTGGACAATTCACACAGCATTATCTAGCCCCATGGTAAGCAGAGCTTGTGTTATGGGTACTAGATAACTGATATACATAATACAATACATTACATAGATAGATATTTTTTATTATACATAGAAAACGATCAGAACACCCGGAACAAATATCTGCAGATCGTGCACACAATTGTTCCGAGGCGGGAATCGAACCCGCAACCTCCTGCGTCGCAGGCGGACCTTCGTCCACCGCGCCACATCGGTCGTCGCCACGTAATTATCTCATTCTTGAGAACTATGGTCCGGGGATGTAAGGGGGACTCCAACATCTCGTCTCCCAACCCAACCTAACCTGCACGTGGTACACCCTGCTAGATAACGGACTAGGCTCTGGTGGAAATATCCAACAATCTTCATAATTTGATTACTCTTATCTTAACTAATCCGTACAGTCCGCGAATTAAAAGGCTATAGATAAATACCTATAGAATAATACTAGTCGCGGTTTCACCTGCGTGGTGATAGATATTTTGGATAATATACAATATATATTTATAAATTGTAGCCTATGTGTTATTCTGATGTATAAGCTATATTATTGTAAAGTTTCATTATTGTAGTTTTTACGTGAAAGAGTAACATACATCCATATACTTACGTTTATAGTAGGATCTATCCTTTTCCCCAAAAGCTGTTTCCAAAGGGCCCGCGACGTTGTCGCTCTGCACAGGGCGTGCGCGCGCGCACCTAGCCAATCATAGACGCATACAACTATTGGTCTAGAGGCCCTTTGTCTGCGGCGTAGGGCGGGCCCTTTTCTACCAGTTATTTATTTTATGAGTTTTGAGTTATTTTATGTACTTTTTTGTAGCGTTTTGGGATGAAGTAGGTTTTTTTTTCTCTGCTTACCTTGAGAGAATGCTGTTTGAAGTGTCCGGATTTTTTTTTATTGTTTCTTTCTTGGGGTTAAGGCTTTTTTGGAAGAACGTTGGTAGTTTGGTCTCTTTGTAGTGGTCTAGGAAGGGGGAACGATTTTAGATATAACTGTTGTTTATTTTAATTGTTTATCTATATATATAAAAGAAAGTCGTGTTTGTTACAACACTTATAACTCGAGAACGGCTGGACCGATTTAGCTGAAAATTGGTGGAGAGGTAGCTTAGAACCAGGAGTCTAACATAGGATACTTTTTTATCATTTAAACAATTTTACACATAGATTTCCACGGGGGCGAAGCCGCGGGGAGCAGCTAGTTTTTAATAAAAATAAACAACAGTAATATCTAAAATCGTGTTTTAGCAGTACCTTCATAAAATTACCCAGAACGAACATAAAAAAAAATTATGTTCGTTCTGGGTAATTTTATGAAGGTACTTTTAGACATAGACATTCATTTATTTGCTGCTGAAGTACAAAACGTAAACAAAGTAGGTATAACATTTTGAATAGAAATAACTTAATGAACTTATAACGAGAAAAAAAAACAATTGCAGAAACAAAATATCAAAAAACAAAAGAGACAGATGTGTGTCTGTCAGCAGCAAACAGGACTCGACTCCGGAGCCACTACTCAGGAGTAGATAGGCGCTGATATTCTGCCGAAACCACTTTTTCGTAACTTAAAAATTTTTTTCATTGTGATAGTTTTTACTAAGGTGCTTTCGGCATTTTTTAACGAGTTGGACTTAACACTTTGACTGCGATTTTTTTTCGACGACTGCGGTCTTTTTTTTAACCTAAAAAATTCGTGATGCCGCTCTACACAGCGGTTGTGTTGCGCCGCACATGCGTTTCGTTCGAAAAATATTACGGCTGTGCTGAGTCACACAGATCTGTATTTTCTCAGCCGCTGCGCTAGAGTGGATTTACGCATATTAGTCACTTATAGAAAACACATACCGTGTGATTTCAACAGTCAAAGTGTTAAGTATTTGATTACGTTTGGACGGATTTTCATTCTACGTTTTTTATGTACCCAAGGTACTTAATTTTGTTCTTAAATGAGATATCAAATTATTCTTAAGGGACTAACTAAGCTATCTGTCCCAAAAAACTCATAATTAGGTAATGGCTATGTAATTGAGGAATTTGAAGTCAGTTTTCGAAATAACCTGAAATTATTTACATCATACCTAGGTACTATGTCGCGAAATGAAAAAGTAGAGCAAAAAATATTATTAATAACTAGAAGCAATGTTAGAGTTAACCTTGCCAGGAAAAATAAAAAAAAGTGAAGATGGACCACCTAATCAAAAAGGCCAGTTGGTACTCCAAAATAAAAAAAAATAATAAAAAAATAAATGGTTCTAAGTATTTTATTTATAATATCCCATAACTTCCAAGCACACAGATCCCCTGGTACTGTCCACGATCCTATCCATCCATGGTTGTCTGGTAGAGATCGCTCTTGAGCGATAAGACCGCCAATTGTACTTAATTTTTAAGTTATTACTGTACATAGTTTATAGTTCAAGTGCAATAAAGAATTTTCTATCTATCTATCTATCTATTCTAAAGAATCATATTTTAGAACGGGATATTTACCATATTTTGATTTTTGAGTTTTCCAAAATAATATCGAATTATTGGAAAACTGAAAAATCTAATCATGGTAAATATCCCGTTTTAAAATATGCTCAATTATTATATTACAATAATTTAGAATGAAACTTATAATTTTTTTAAGGTAACCTATCCCTTGACCTATCTCTTGTCTCGATGTAGGGCGTGGGTTCATTTTATATGGACCGTCATCCTTCTTAGTTTTCATCCCTGTCTCGAGAAAATCTTAATCCTTTAGAAACATAGAACAGAGATGAGTGGAAGAAACTAGGGGAGGTCTAGTCGGAGGATAAATAAATAAATAAATAATGCTGGACAATTCACACAGCATTATCTAGCCCCATGGTAAGCAGAGCTTGTGTTATGGGTACTAGATAACTGATATACATAATACAATATATTACATAGATTAGATATTTTTTATTATACATAGAAAACGACCAGAACACCCGGAACAAATATCTGCAGATCGTACACACAATTTTTCCGAGGCGGGAATCGAACCCGCAACCTCCTGCGTCGCAGGCGGACCTTCGCCCACCGCGCCACATCGGTCGTCAAAATGATTCTTTAGAATCATTGACTGACTGACAAATGTCTTTAGTGTTAATAACCATAGATAGATCGATAGGTAACACTTTATTATACCACACAAAACAGAAAAAAAACAGGAATGAACAATAGAATAAAGGAAGTATAAAGGGAGACCTTAACGCTGAGAGCGATCTCTTCCAGGCAACCTTTGGATGGCCTGGATATGAAAGAACAAAATAGACGGTGGTAATTTAGTATATATGTATAGATACCATGATAATTTCAAAAGTTTTATATAAAAATACAACACAATACAAAACAAGAATATTCTTATTAATAAATAAATAAATAAATAATGCTGGACAATTCACACAGCATTATCTAGCCCCATGGTAAGCAGAACTTGTGTTATGGGTACTAGATAACTGATATACATAATACAATACATTACATAGATAGATATTTTTTATTATACATAGAAAACGACCAGAACACCCGGAACAATTATCTGCAGATCGTACACACAATTGTTTCGAGGCGGGAATCGAACCCGCAACCTCCTGCGTCGCAAGCGGACCTTCGCCCACCGCGCCACATCGGTCGTCAATAAGAACTGAACTGAACTGATGAGAAACCTTGTTTCTAGGATTCCGGTTGGTCCATTTTTTGTTACCTTGGTCCTTTTCTACCTGGGTCCAACCAGGATTGGCCGGTAGAGCCACCCAAGTAGATACATCGTTTTTTCTATTCCGCCGTTTGGGTTGGACCGCCCATTGATATGTAAACTTTTTTGTTACGTGTGTTTTTTAACTTAAGTCTTTTTTTTTACTAAAAAAATTGATTTAGTTTGGGGACTGCCGATAGAAGTGAAAACTAAGTAATATTATATCTTTTTTATACCGGGAAGCGAGCGGTGACGAAGACGCGAATTTCACGCTTTTTGGTCACACAAAATGTACACTTATACATAAATAAATAAATAATGCTGGACAATTCACACAGCATTATCTAGCCGCATGGTAGCAGAGCTTGTGTTATGGGTACTAGATAACTGATATACATAATACAATACATTACATAGATAGATATGTTTTATTATACATAGAAAACGACCAGAACACCCGGAACAAATATCTGCAGATCGTACACACAATTGTTCCGAGGCGGGAATTAAATGAAATGAAATACAAAGTTATATATGTAGTGATATACATAGTTAGGAAAGCGTTCTATGACTAGTTCTAGTACTGTACTTGTAGGTTGGTAGCTAAGAACTACGTCACTACATATTACATACCTATGTAGTATAAAACAAAGTCGCTTCCCGCTGTCTCTCCCTATGTATGCTTAGATCTTTAAAACTACGCAACGGATTTAGATGCGGTTTTTGTAATAGATAGAGTGATTCAAGAGGAAGGTTTATAAACCATTTGACATAATATATCTCCACGCGGGCGAAGCCGCGAGGCGCAACTAATGTAAAAATAAACCTCGCTACAAGGATTCTATGCTATGGAAAGAGCTATGCTCGGAGTTTCTCTGAAGGATAGGATTCGTAACGAATACATCCGACAGAGATCCAAAGTTATCGACATAGCTCTGAGAGCTAGCAAGCTGAAGTGGCAGTGGGCCGGCCATATCTCGCGAAGAACCGACGGCCGCTGGGGCAAACGTGTTCTTGAGTGGAGACCACGACTAGATGCGTCAAGCTGAAGACAGGACGCTATGGCGCTCATTGGGGGAGGCCTGTGTCCAGAAGTGGACTATCATATCCTGATGATGAGTAAAGTTGTAGTTGTAGTTGCATTTTTATGAATCTTAGTTTTAAGTTAGTGTAATTTATATTATAATTATTAGGTATATATTAATATACTCTTTTGTTTTGATTATTTTATTTTTTTGTCGCTTTGGTGTTGCACTGTAATGACAATGTAAATACAATACAATACAAAAATACTTTATTGCTCACCAGTTACAGATCATTATAAAAGACATCACATGATACAAGCACAATGGGCGGCCTTATCGCTTAGAAGCGCTCTCTTCTAGGCAACCTTTGGATGGAAAAAATTATGTGAATTTAAGAAAGAAAGAAAGAAAGAAAGAAAATTATTTATTAAACACTAACACTACACACAAACAAGGTTAATTACACATAATTATATTAGACTACAAAGTACCTACTTAGGTACCTATTTATAAAACACATCGACAGAATATAAAAAAAAAGTGGAGATACAAAATGTAAGTAGTATTGTATATGGTACTAAGTAGCCCTGACAGAAAGTGGATAAGCGCGCGTGTGTAGGTCTAATAGGTCCTGACTCAGCTTGATGCTCTATCACAATAACCCAGGTCATTTGTGAAAGAGCGCTGGTTTTCAGTAAGAAAGGCAGGGGTAAATATAAATAAATGAATGAGTTAGCAAGTAGATAGATCCGAGAGCCGGCTCCGCTCGATAGCTCGCCACAGGCAGCTCTGTTCGTGTAAGGTCATCGCACGCCGCTGATAACGTTATCAGCTATCGGCGTGTTTATTGTAATTACTTGATACCGAGCCACTGCCTTCCACGCCCCCTGGTGGACGCTCCTCAAACCACATTCTGATGTATGTGTCACTTATACACTAGCGAAGCTAGATGTAGAATGTTTGTGAACAAACCACCGAAATACAGAAATACAGAAATACAATTTATTGGTAAAATCATTTTACATGTCAGGTGTTCATCAAAATAGTTAGTAATAATTATAATACAAATTGTATTTTTTACAGTTAGTGCATGATTTAAATATAAAAAAACATAAATAAATAATAATTAATAATAAATAAGTAATGCTGGACAATCCACACAGCAGCATTTAGCTCCAATTTAAGCAGAGCTTGTGTTATGGGTACTAGATACATAACTGATATACATAATACAATACATTACATAGAAAGATATGGTTACATTACATACAATTTAACTTATCCTATAGAAATGCAATGGAATTTATGCTTATCGCTTGAAGCGATGTCTTCCAAGCAACCAAGGTGTAGGAGAATGTCATTATTTACTAAGTCTTCTAGGTTAATGTGGTATGGTCAGAGGTATAAGGTATAAGCTTCCCTGACCAGCGCCTTATGGACTCCTATCACTCTACCAATGATTGAAATTCAAAATATTATGCAACCACACATCATTTATTTTGTCAGTGTTTCGTTCTTCTGGTCGCCTCAAAGGGTAATACTGAAAATCAGTGTTTTGCTTCGAGCAGAGCTTTTTGCTGAGCTATTACCTTTTTGCTGAGCTATTACCTTTTTGCTGAGCTATTACCTTTTTGCTGAGCTATTACCTTTTTGCTGAGCTATTACCTTTTTGCTGAGCTATTACCTTTTTGCTGAGCTATTACCTTTTTGGCAATTGCAGCACACACACAATTTCTAAATCCCTACTTTTTAAATTGTTTATTGTATCACTTATTTGTTTACAATTACTATTGTTACCTTTGTATCATGTGCTGCATTGTCAAATAAATGCATTATCTAATCAATCCTACTAATATTATAAACGTCAAAGTTTGTAAGTATGGATGGATGTTTGTTACTCTTTCACGTAAAAACTACTGAATGGATATTAATGAAACTTCACAATAATATAGCTTATACATCAGAATAACACATAGGCTACAATTTATAAAGATATATAGTATATTATCCAAAATATCTATCACCGTCTGAAACCGTGGGGCGCGTTTATCTCATAATGTAGAGTCGCAGGATAAAATTAATTCAAATTTATTTAAATGTGTTAAAATGCTGATGCTATGACCTGAAAGACGTTGCAGTGAGACATTTCTTTTTTCTTCAGAAAATTGAGGGAGAAAGGGATACTTCAAAAAGGAGAAAGATTCTCCCAAGGAGTGGGGATAATGCAAGTTAAATAATTTAATAAATAAATAATGCTGGACAATTCACACAGCATTATCTAGCCCCATGGTAAGCAGAGCTTGTGTTATGGGTACTAGATAACTGATATACATAATACAATATATTACATAGATAGATATTTTTTATTATACATAGAAAACGACCAGAATACCCGGAACAAATATCTGCAGATCGTACACACAATTGTTCCGTGGCGGGAATCGAACCCGCAACCTCCTGCGTCGCAGGCGGACCTTCGCCTACCGCGCCACATCGGTCGTCAATTAGAATTGCCATGCTGAGACATGACCTATTGGTTCGCATTGTAGAGTCGCTTGTTGCTTTTAAAGTTAACGTATTTTTTTTTATTTCTTTATGTTCTTGTTTACCTATACTATAATTATTTACTAACTAGCGGACTTTCCCGGCTTCGCACGGTTTAAGTACGGACTAACTTAACCTAACTTTTTAAAAATATAATATAGCCTTCACCGGGGATCGTGTAGCTTCCCAACGGTGATAGAATTCTTCAAATCGGTCCAGTAGTTTCGGAGCCTATTCATTACAAACAAACAAAAAAATCAAACCTTTCCTCTTTATAATATTAGTATAGACAAGCTGTCCCTACTTGTGAATCAATGAATGTATTTTCTTTCTATAAGCCCTGTTATAAACAAGTATGTTTAGGTATTCTGCTGGACAACCCACACAGCATCATCTAGCCCTAAGGTAAGCAGAGCTTGTGTTGTAGGTACTGGATGACTGATATACTTCACCCTTAATTACTCGCGTGGGGTGTTTAACACCCCAGCGACTGTTTGATCGTCTCTAGTTATTGGAGTTTCGAATTTACAACGCTAATTTTTAAATCTTAATCATAAAGAAAAGTCTGGTTTTGTATGTATTTGGTAGTTTTTTTCTAATTCTAAAATTGGAGTGGAAAGCACGGCACGCGAGTACTTATGTATATTTTTATGCGCGAGTAACTAAGGGTTAATAAAATACATAATAATAATAACTAACTTAACTAACCTTTGACTTCACAAAGGGCCTCTGTGCTGTTGGCTTCGGCCCCACGCAAGCCCCACGCAACCGGGTCACTTTATGGCCCGAGATCATGGTAAATGAGAGACATAATAATAAGCCCGCAGGGCAGCTTGTGGCGAGCTGTTGGTGAGTAGCGACACCACGGGTACCGAGTGCTCCCGGGGAAGTTCCTGGTTCTCGTCTCCGCTAGCGGAGTGGCATCCCAAGAGAACCAGACCCCCACCTCTTGCTTGCCTTCATTGGCCGGTCTGAGTGGAGTCGCGAGAGATGCATCTTAGGATGTAGACTCGGGGGTGGAAGTGTCTAATGGCGTAATAGCGAGGAAACCCGCTCACGAGCAGTCTTCGTGATGGTGAAATCGGGGCCGCACCTCTCGACACCCCTCAGTCGTTTGCGCCGATGTTGTTCCTCTCCGGTAATTTACTCCGGGTTTTTAAGGAACCCATCCAGCATTCGGCAAGCCACCGTCTGCCACTCTTCTTAACATTATGATTGACTTGTTTATGGCAGACGTCCGCAATCTCCCCTATAGCCCGATTACCCAGTCCATCCATCCATCACAATAGCCTAGTTTTATTTCTTTCATTTTTCTTTGCAATAGTCTCTACACCTCGCGGATACCATCTTCAGGTGTATCATATTGTGCACCCGAGGATGATACCCGCTATGTGTAGCCATCGCCTTTAGATTAACTTCTCAAAGGGCCTCTGTGCTGTTGGCTTCGGCCCCACGCAAGCCTTCCAAAGGACCGGGTCACTTTATGGCCCGAGATCATGGTAAATGAGAGACATAATAATAAAATCATTTATTGCTATTTCTTAATCTAAACTAATATTAAATACAAAAAGAAATTTCTTATAACAGGCAAAGGGAGTATACTCAGCTTTGTGCTGCGTGCCGAGACATGCGGCGCTGATTTTCAATATACTCCCGGCGGATAGGTGGTCACCGAGGGGATGGGATAGCGGGCTAAGAGTAGACTCTTGTACAATTAAAAACTCATATATAAACATATTAAAACAAATATTACTAGTGAAGTATTATCCAATATGACTGACGACCGATGTGGCGCGGTAGGCGAAGGTCCGCCTGCGACGCAGGAGGTTGCGGTTTCGATTCCCGCCTCGGAACAAACGTGTGTACGATCTGCAGATATTTGTTCCGGGTGTTCTGGTCGTTTTCTATATATAATAAAAAATATATATCTATGTAATGTATTGTATTATGTATATCAGTTATCTAGTACCCATAACACAAGCTCTGCTTACCATGGGGCTAGATAATGCTGTGTGAATTGTCCAGCATTATTTATTTATTTAATATAATACGTTATTATTATACACATTTATTTAAGGTTTGTGAATGAGTATCAATGCATGCTAGCTCTCCTGAGGCACCCGTCTCATGAGAGTCTGGGCAACTACATCACAACTACAATACAATACAAATACGCTTTATTGCACACCAAACACAGAAAAAAACAGTAAAGAACAAACAAACAGAGATACAGATGCACAATGGGCGGCCTTATCGCTAAGAGCGATTTCTTCCAGGCAACCTTTGGATGGACACGTAGCTATAGTATAGGTATAGACGGTGGCGTATTATAGACTAATGTAAATATAAATTATATACAAAACAAAATATACAAATACATATATACTTGGAATTAAATACTGATTATAGACACTAATACATAAAATATAACTACAACACATAGATAGATATTTTTTATTATATATAAATAATCTGCGAGCATAGAGACGACATGACAGGCGAAAATACTTGCAAGAAGAGTTTCTGTAAGTTATAAACTGAAAACTCTATCCACTCTATATGAAATGAAATGAAATGAAAGTTTATTTCTTGAGGCTTACAAATAAGCACTTAGACAAGTCATATTTTATACTATTATATTGATATTCACTTCAATTTTTTGTCCACCAGTGGAAGAAGTGAGAAGAAACCACTAGTATGTTCATAACTTATGTGTCTAGAACAAACTTAATATAAATTTACTAAACTACCACCGTCTATTGTGTTCCTTCATGACTAGTCCATCCAAAGGTTGCCTGGAAGAGATCGCTCTCAGCGATAACGCCGCCCTTTATACTTCCTTTATTATATTGTTTATTACTGTATTGTTTTCTGTTTTGTGTGGTATAATAAAGTATTTTCTTTCTATCTATGGATTAACGACATTGTAATCGTAGGGTGTCGATGGATGGAGGCGACAAGGACCGCTCTTTGTGGCGTGTTAGGCCTATGTCCAGCAGTGGACGTGTATAGGCTAATATGATTATGAGATAAATAAATATTCATGGACAATTCACACAGAATCGCGAGCTTATCTCCGTTTAATCTCAAGCTAAGTAGAGCTTGTGTTATGGGTCGTTGTGGGAGGCCTATGTCCAGCAGTGGACGTGCATGATGGTGATTAATAAACTCCAAGTACCTAAGCTACACTCCCTACCTATACTAAAGCATTTCAGTATAAACTCGATAAGTACGTACATATATTCCGAGAAATTACTTGCGTAGGTTTCATTGAAGCATTCGCCTTCACCTTTAGCCAGAATTATATTATCGAATAATGCGTATCCTACTTATATTATAAACGCGAAGTATGGATGGATGGATGTTTGTTACTCTTTCACGTGAAAACTACTGAATGGATTATAATGAAACTTTACAATAATATAGCTTATACATCAGAATAACACATATAGGCTACAATAAGATATGTTGTATATTATCCAAAATATCTACATATCAACACCCGGGTGAAACCGCGGGGCGCAGCTAGTAAGGAATAAAACCTTTTCAATTGAAGCTCAAAAATTATTATATTTATTATATATATTATTATATTTGTTAGGTTGGTAATGTATTTTGTGAAACCATTGATGACCTCTGTGGCGCGGTGGGCGAAGGCACGCCAGCGACGCAGGAGGTTGCGGGTTCGATTCCCGCCTCGGGACAAATGTTTGAGTGATCTGTAGATATTGGTTCCGGGTGTACCTACTGGTCGCTTTGTATCCTACAATTCCTACATATATTATAAACGCGAAAGATTATATGTATGGATGGATGTTTGTTACTCTTTCACGTAAAAACTACTGAACGGATCCTGATGAAACTTGGAACATACATAGTATGTGTACTGGAATCACATATAGGGTACTTTTTATCGTGGTACCACGCGAGCGAAGCCGCGGGCGAAAGCTAGTATATAAGAAATAAAAATATTTATCTATATATTGTACTATGTAAATCAATCATCTAGTACCCATACCTAAGACAAGCATAACTCTGCTTAGTTTTGGTTAGGGCTAGATGATGTTATTATTATTTATTTATTTTTATTAATTATCGACAAGGATACGAGCATAAATGAGATATAAGTAGATAAAGATTTTGTCTTAAATTTTGACGAATGAATATAATTTCAAGTCATTAACTAAGAATTACTTCGTTTTACTGTCAATGTTTTCTGTTTGTTTGTAAATTAAGAACAAAGAGATATAAAAAAGGTATATTTAGAATATCTAAAAAGTATTTACACTCTACACGAACCTTCAAGAGCAAAGCTCTCGCGCGTTCCTTTCTCAAAATCCTTTGTCTCGGAAACTCGAATTTGGCAAGTAATACTGCATCATTCTACCACAAAGTCACACCGATTTATTTATTCACGTTAGTTATTTGTATTTAAACTCATTTATTAATTTAATTTATTATTTAAATAAGGAACAAACGATTTTACTATGACGTCGAGTAAGCGGGGGGGACGCCCATTTTCAAAATGGCGACCTATGACGTAACGATTGATTTTACAGCAAATATAGTCTATGCACTTGAAAAAACACTTGTTTTATACAATTATTGAGGTTTTTCTCAACATTTTATAGAACAGACGCATTTTAAATTCGGTACTTAAGTAGAAATTACTTCATCTTATTCAGAATTACACTCACGTAGTTACCAAGGAGGTTTGGCATTTTACCGCCATGATGATTTTCAAAATATAGTCAGAAAGTGATTTCATTTTTGAACGAAATTACAAGACGAAAATTCAATAACCGAACATTACAGCACTGACAAAGAACGCATCGTAATTTCCAAACTGATAACGATTTGATACTCACCTCAAGAAACCTTTACGTTTCCAAACATGAGTAATGTTAAAATATTAATCAGAAAGAAAGCCACAGTACACACTAGGTAGATAAAGGTTCGGTTTTAGTAACGCTGAATGTTAACTTACCTAGCGTCAAAAATGGCGGCTCCATTCGTCCCCAAAACTGAAATCCCGCCGAAAACCCGTAAAGTCATCGTTGAAGCTGTCAAAACACTGATCTCTTTTCAAATTACTGATTTTTTTTCGCGGCGAAGCGAGACATGCAACCTCCGTGGTGCATCCGACGAGACTGGGCAGGGTTGCTCGCACACAGGCACGCTTGCACACAACTGCAGTATGCATAAAACGACTGGCGAAAGCGAGGAGCGGGTACGGCATGGCAACAACGTTTTAAAATTTTTAAATGTGGAATTAAAGTTATGGTTTTGGCCTGAAAAGAGGTTGAGTTTCGGGTACGCGGGTGACTGCTTTCGACGCTGCGAAGTATTTGGCAAAATGATTCCGTACTCATTTTTATCGAGTTTTTTAAAATGTATTTTAACATAACCTAACTCGATGCACGCTCTTACAAAATTATGTCAACATTAATAATTCATAGATAGATAGAAAACACTTAATTTTACCTCACAAAACAGAAATAAATAGAAGAAGTATAAAGGGCCGCCTTATCGCTGACAGCTATCTCTTCCAGGCAACATAGTACTGTATTATTTGTAGGCACTTATGGTAATATTATGTTAAATATAACTCTTACAAAAAATCTAAAAACATTAAATACATTTTCGATACAATTTCCCGTCAATCCTATATAGGCCTATTAGGCCTCGGTTGTCTGGATAAAATAGCTCTTAGCGATAATGCTGCCCATTGTAGAACTATGCTTTCTCTGTTTTCCTGTATTTTTGTATTTTCTTGGTGTGCAATAAATAAATAAATAATTAATAATGCTGGACAATTCACACAGCATTATCTAGCCCCATGTTAAGCAGAGCTTGTGTTATGGGTAGGTACTAGATAACTGATATATATAATACAATACATTACATAGATAGATATTTTTATTATACATAGAAAACGACCAGAACACCCGAAACAAATATCTGCAGATCGTACACACATTTGTTCCGAGGCGGGAATCGAACCCGCAACCTCCTGCGTCGCAGCGCAGTAGCGGACCTTCGCCCACCGCGCCACATCGGTCGTCAAAGCAATAAGGTGTATTGTCGACAAAGTTTTCCTTAAATTAACAGAATTCCCTGCGGAATTTTATAGTCAACAGACCTTCAGTTGACGATATCTCACCGTACGTGACGATGTGGCCGACGATGTATCGCGAAGATCTAGAAGATACCTTCACTCTTGGCTTGAAGAGACCTTCAGTTGACGATATCTCACCGTACGTGACGATGTGGCCGACGATGTATCGCGAAGATCTAGAAGATACCTTCACTCTTGGCTTGAAGAGACAAGAAAAACAGCAGCAGAAAGCGAGAAGTGAAGCTACAGTGAGGAAAGTGTAAAAACTAGGTTTATTGTCTTAACTTTATATAAATACTAGCTTACGCCCGCGGCTTCGCTCGCGTGGTACCACGATAAAAAGTTGCCTATATGTTAATCCAGTACACATACTATGTATGTTCCGAGTTTCATCAAGATCCGTTCAGTAGTTTTATTTTATTTTTATTTTTATATATTTGGGAAACAAAAAGCTTATGCTACAATTAATAGTACATTTAACACTTTGACTGCGGTTTTTTTTCGACGACTGCCATCTTTTTTTTAACCTAAAAAATTCGTGCTGCCGCTCTACACAGAGGTTGTGTTGCACCGCACATACGTTTCGTTCGAAAAATATTACAGCTGTGCTGAGTCACAGAGATCTGTATTTTCTCAGCCGCTGCGCTAGTGTGGATTTACGCACTTGTAGAAAACACATACCGTGTGATTTCAGCACTCAAAGTGTTAAAATATGAGTAAATGAAGCTAACACAGTTTCCGCTTGTAGTCCGCAAATAATATAACTGATTACAATAATAATAAGGTAAGTACAGAAGAAGAAAAAAACAAATAACGTGCCAATTAAATCATCACTAAAATGCCTGCCTAATTACGTGAAAGAGTAACAAACATCCACCCATCCTAAAGTCATTTAAAACGGGATATTTACCATGATTAGATTTTTGAGTTATCCAATATTTCGGCACAGTTGCATGCGCCATGATCACGGAGTAACTGAAGGCACTGCGAGTTTTTATGGGCAGACATACCGATCTACCCTCATTTTTTGTCTTTTCCTACGAACGTTGCCGCTACCACCGGTTTCAACTGTGGTGCAACTGTGCCGAAATATTGGATAACTCAAAAATCTAATCATGGTAAATATCCCGTTTTAAATGACTTTAGTATTAACACTTTGACTGCGGTTTTTTTTCGACGACTGCGATCTTTTTTTTACCTAAAAAATTCGTGCATCCGCTCTACACAGCGGTTGTGTTGCGCCGCACATGCGTTTCGTTCGAAAAATATTACAGCTCTGCTGAGTCACAAAGATCTGTATTTTCTCAGCCGCTGCGCTAGTGTGGATTTACGCATATTAGTCACTTGTAGAAAACTCATACCGTGCGTTTTCAGCAGTCGAAGTGTTAATAACCATGATAGTTTCAAAAGATCCACCCATCCATCCATACTTACAAACTTTCGCGTTTTAATATTAGTAGGATGAAGAAGGGTATTTATCTCGTTTATTTACCTATTTTCCCGATGTTTCAACAGGTTTACAAACCGTCGTGGTCACCGGATGACTCAATTGTTGACTCGTCTCCTCTGTGCATTAATACTGATAATTATGTTTAAAAATAATTATTAATACTCTTTACTAAAATGTTTGTCCAAAGCTCTGTAAAACCATATAACCTACCTCTAGATTCAAATGCTCACAAACACTATCTATATAGATATATGTATAAAGAATGTCGTGCTAGTTACACTATTTATAACTTTAGTTACACTATTTATAACTTTAGTTACACTATTTATAACTTTAGTTACACTATTTATAACTTTAATTACACTATTTATAACTTTAGTTACACTATTTATAACTTTAATTATACTATTTATAACTTTAGTTACACTATTTATTTATTTATTTAATGTAATCAGAACGACCTTAGGCCAATTATACTAATTACAGAGGTATAATATAAAAGTAAAGAACACATGTTATAAATACAGTTAAAATAAAATCAAATAATCAATAATGTCAATTATAAATTCAAATTATTGAAGAGTCAACATAAAATTAAGAATGAAATATAGGTAAGTCAAAAATAGGTCAAATAAATTTTTAGAGATTAAAACATTGTCAAAAATAGCATTCACAAAAAGTTAAACATATAAGCATTAGACTTCTCCACTAGTCCGCAAAAATGTTTATAACTATAGTTACACTATTTATAACTTCAGTTACACTATTTATAACTTCAGTTACACTATTTATAACTTCAGTTACACTATTTATAACTTTAGTTACACTATTTATAACTTAAGTTACACTATTTATAACTCAAGAACGACTGAACCGATTTGGCTGTAAATTGGTGGGGAGGTAGCTTAGAACCAGGAGTCGGACATAAGATACTTTTTATCATTTAATTTTAGCCATTTGGACACATGGATTTCTACGGGGGCGAAGCCACGAGGCGCAGTGAGTACTTAATATGTAGTAACATGTGGATAACGGGGCAGGTTCACTTTTAAAAATAAGTTTATTTAAGTTAAGTAGTAAAAATTAAGTATATAACTTAATTTTTAAGTGTTAGTAAAGCAAAGTAATAAAAGTAAAAAGATTTTTTGACGACCGATGTGGCGCGGTGGGCGAAGGTCCGCCAGCGACGCAGGAGGTTGCGGGTTCGATTCCCGCCTCGGAACAATTGTGGGTACGATCTGCAGATATTTGTTCCGGGTGTTCTGGTCGTTTTCTATGTGTAATAAAAAATATCTATCTATGTAATGTATTGTATTATGTATATCAGTTATCTAGTACCCATAACACAAGCTCTGCTTACCATGGGGCTAGATAATGCTGTGTGAATTGTCCAGCATTATTTATTTTATTTTATCAGAACAGAGACAAAATAAATGAAACTTAGATTAACAGAAGACAGAAACTGACAACATCGGTCTCCACTCAGCATGTGCTATGGTAGAGCAGAGCGTACCATAGCGCTGGTCTTCGGCGGAGATCGTGTTACTGTTGCTCTTTGTTATCCTTAAGAGATTAAGAATTTGACTTGTTTAATTGCTTATTTTTTAAGCCTTTGGAAATAAAAGATATTGACTATTGACTATTGACGAAAAATAAACTAAATAGTTTAAAAAATATAGGTTTGACTTTCCTCACCTAAACCTACACCAAATGGAATAAAGTGGCCCTTGCTGTATTTTGACTTAACACTTTGACTGCGGTTTTTTTTCGACGAGTGCGATCTTTTTTTTACCTAAAAAATTCGCGCTGCCGCTCTACACAGCGGTTGTGTTGCGACGCACATGCGTTTCGTTCGAAAAATATTACAGCTCTGCTGAGTCACAAACATCTGTATTTTCTTAGCCGCTGCGCTAGTGTGGATTTTCGCAGATTAGTCACTTGTAGAAAACTCATACCGTGCGTTTTCAGCACTCAAAGTGTTTAGAGAAAATAAAATAAATAGGTTCTAATAAATAGGTTCGGTTTTCCTCACCTAAACCTACACCAAATGGTAGAGCAAGGAGGCCCTTGCTACCATTTGGTGTATGTAATTAATTGGCCTCAGGGGGTAATTACTTCGTTCTATAGTCTATTATTTATACCAACGGCCATATTGGCGTGCACCGCCTGTCACTTCGGTGTAACAGTTGACGTTATTGTTGAAAGAAGTCGGAAGTTGTTACATTACATATTACCGCCATACAATGTATTCATACATACATCCTACTAATATTATCAATGTCAAAGTTTGTAAGTATGGATGGATGGATGTTTGTTACTCTTTCACGTAAAAACTACTGAATGGATTTTAATGAAACTTCACAATTAGCTTACATATCAGAATAACACATAGGCTACAATTCATAAAGATATATTATTGACGACCGATGTGACGCGGTGGGCGATGGTCCGCCTGCGACGCAGGAGGTTGCGGGTTCGATTCCCGCCTCGGAGCAATTGTGTGTACGATCTGCAGATATTTGTTCCGGGTGTTCTGGTCGTTTTCTATGTATAATAAAAAAATATATATATATCTATGTAATGTATTGTATTATGTATATCAGTTATCTAGTACCCATAACACAAGCTTTGCTTACCATGGGGCTAGATAATGCTGTGTGGATTGTCCATCATTATTTATTTATTATTTATATTATCCAAAATATCTATCACCACGTGAGTGAAACCGCGGGGCGCAGCTAGTCATACATAATCCAATTACTAGAAATAAGAATAAACTCGCTGTGCCCACAACTAGGCTACACAAGGTAAATGTATCTTTTAAAGGGCAATGTATACGCTTCAACAACAAAACTCCAAGTGAGTTGCAAAAATGTATCAAATTCAAACAAATTGAGAAGAGATCCTTTGTAAACAGGCTTGTGATAAAATATCACATTATCTAGACGATAAAACAGTTTGCTCCAACTAGAAAAGTAACAACCTAACAAGGTAAAGGTTTCTTGTTCGCTTCTCTACATTATCCTTAACACTTTGACTGCTGAAATCACACCGTATGTATTTTCTACAAGTTACAAATATGCGTAAATCCACACTAGCGCAGCGGCTGAGAAAATACAGATCTGTGTGACTCAGCACAGTCGTAATATTTTTCGAACGAAACGCATGTGCGGCGCAACACAACCGCTGTGTAGAGCGGCAGCACGAATGACTTAGGATAAAAAAAGACCGCATTCGTCGAAAAAAAATCGCAGTCAAAGTGTTAAAAAGATTGAAGTTAACAAAAAATGAAAGTGATCAATTTATTTATAAATAATAAAAAAAAGTATTTATTTCAAACATTTACACTCATATTAGAAAATAAACAAAAGAATCTTAAAAACTAAAGGATTGCTGCTGGCGGTGGGGTTCACAGCAGTGCCTGGTGTATGGGCAGTCTACCCTCCCAGCTATCATTGATTTCCTAGTTTTACTCCATGTAATTTTTTTTTTTTTTTTCGAATGCACTATTATTCTGTTGACCTCAGATGGCCATGACAGCGTTACCGGACTTTTGGCGAGAGCAGAGGGCGCCTCGCCGGTAAAAATTAGGTTGGGGCAACACGCACAAGGGCCACCACTTAGGTGCGAGCCTCGGCTTGGGCTGTTGCCAGATGCTACAAGAGGGTAGGGAGGTAACGCCTAGGTGCACGAGTGCACCTGAGGGCGGAAACGGGGAATTCTTCGACGCCGCGTCCGGCGGGGTCGGTTATTGGTCGGGTGTGTAGTGTGCGGAAGCTGAGTTGTTGCCGTCACTTCCGGGTTAGCGTCAGTGAGTGGGTCAACGGGGTCACCAAGAACGTGTCTCGGTCTACGGAGGAGAGATTCATGTAATTTGAATGTTGTGACGTGTTCAAGAGTCCTGTACGGTCTAAAGGATGTAGAGATGAATGATGAATAAAGAATCATTTAGTCAACTACCTAGTTTCTGCCCGCAGCTTCGTTGCTATGGAAACGTTTACAGATTATTTCTACCCCATGGAAACTTTTTTATAGAATAAAAAGTTTGAAAGCATATATTTTGTCCCCTAATGAGCGACATAGCGCCCTGTCTTCAGCTTGACGCATCCAGCATCTGCCTGCAGTCTTTTGCAAGTCGTCATCCCACTTGGCCGGAGGGGGTATTACACTACGTATGTAAGACACAGAGTCGTGGTCTCCACTCAACGTTTACCCCAGTGTTTGCTCGGTTCTTCTCGAGATACGGCCGGCCCACTGCCACTTCAGCTTGCTAATTCTCAGAGCTATGTCGATAACCTTGGTTCTCTGTCGGATGTATTCGTTACAATTTATTTTATTTTATTTTTATTTTTTACAATACGAATCCTTCAGAGAAACACCTCCTTTATGAGCAAAATCTCGGAAGAAAAGGTTTGAGAGACAGTGTGGGTAACAACCATTTGACACATAGATTTCCTCGCAGACGAAGCCGCGGGGCGCATCTAGTCTATACTTCTATACTAATATTATAAAGAGAAAAGGTTTGATTTTTTGGTTGTTTGTTTGTAATGAATAGACTCCGAGACTAATGGACCGATTTGAAAAATTCTTTCACCGTTGGGAAGCTACACTATCCCCGGTGAACATAGGCTATATTATATTTTCAAAAAGTTAGGGATCCGTACTAAAACCGTGCGAAGCCGGGAAGGTCTGCTAGTGTTTTATATATCCTGAAACTGAAAAGGTAGATACTCCTTCCGTACTAGAGTTAGCCTTGTATGTGTGCATAGAACCTTTATTAGAAACCAAAGTATTGCATTTGTATGTGTGAGTGGCTCTAACATAGAGTAGAGAAGAACATCCTATCTGTGGTTTACAGGGTGCCTCACGGTTATGGGACATAAAGGCAAGTACCTGCCTTTCTCAAATTCACATAATTCTTTCCATCCAAAGGTTGCATGGAAGAGATCGCTTCTAAGCGACCATTGTACTTGTCGCATGTAATGTATTTTTGTAATGATCTGTGTCGGGTGTACAAATAAGTATTTTTGTATTGTATGTATTGTAACAGAAGTATTATAGATAGGAAGTTCTACTAAAGGTTCGAAAGTAAGGAAGTTCTAAAAAGAAAACATTCCTTTATTTTGAAATGAGAAGTACATTAAAATTTTAAAATAAGTTTAAATTTTAATGTACTTCTCATTTTAAAATAAATGAATGTTTTCTTTCAAATTTAAACTTATGTTTAAATTTTAATGTACTACATTGAAAATAAAAATACAGGGTGCTTCTCTTTGGATTTTAGTTGTTTCGATTATCCGGATATATCTGGTTATCTCAAGTAACCAGTAATCAAAAATTTGCATCATGTTAGTTATAAGGCATCGATCGGTAGAGTCAATAATAATAATCAAATTAGCCAAATAAATAACTACCTAACTACTACTTTTTATCATAAATCGAGGTCCTCCTTCACATTCAAGACTTTTCGAACTGGTTTATAATTTGGCTATCCACCCCAAGAAAACCACCCTGTACAACCAAAGTCACAGGCAAAACTTAGTCAAACATGTCAATGTACCTTCCTAGGTAGGACCATCGTCCTTGGAAGAAAGAGATACCTACTCGATAAGAAAGAGAGAAAAGACAGTATTGATCCAGGTTTTGTGAACTTGCATGTCCTAAACGAGATGCAGTCTAATATGAACTTAGTGCACTTATCTTAAGGTTGTAAATTGGGTTGTAATTAATTCGTTGTAAGGTTTGGATATTTCGTATCTAAGAACCTTTGATAGTAAAATTATAGGGAAGGAAATTTAATAGCTTTGTGGTGCGGTGGGCGAATGTGGGACGCAGGAGGTTGCGGGTTCGATTCCCGCCTTAGGACAAATATTAGTACGATCTGCAAATATTTGTTCCGGGTAGTCTGGGTATTTTTTTTCGTATAATAATACCACGCACACCATACAAATGCTATGGAAAGAGCTATGCTCGGAGTTTCTCTCAAGGATAGGATTCGTAACGAATACATCCGACAGAGAACCAAGGTTATCGACATAGCTCAAAGAATTAGCAAGCTGAAGTGGCAGTGGGCCGGCCATATCTCGCGAAGAACCGACGGCCCGCTGGGGTAAATGTGTTCTTGAGTGGAGATCACGACTCGGTAAACGTAGTGTAGAACGCCCTCCGGCCAGGTGGGATGATGACCTGCGAAATACTGCAGGTAGATGCTGGATGCGTCAAGCTGTAGACAGGGCGCTATGGCGCTCATTGGGGGAGGCCTATGTCCAGCCGTGGACTAATATAGACGACCGATGTGGCGCGGTGGGCGAAGGTCCGCCTGCGACGCAGGAGGTTGCGGGTTCGATTCCCGCCTCGGAACAAATGTGTGTACGATCTACAGATATTTGTTTCGGGTGTTCTGGTCGTTTTCTATGTATAATAAAAAAATATCTATCTATGTAATGTATTGTATTATGTATATCAGTTATCTAGTACCCATAACACAAGCTCTGCTTACCATGGGGCTAGATAATGCTGTGAATTGTCCAGAATTATTTATTTATTTATTTAAATAAGCGCTATTTGTAAAACTAAACCCTATTTGCACTGACCTCTCGACTCACGGTCTATGTTAGGATAGGTCATGGCGTCTATAAACTTGCATACTTTATAAAAATACATAATATTTATACGTTGACGACCTCTGTGGCGCGGCGGGCGAAGATCCGCATGCGACGCATGATTTTTCGGGATATAAGGCGCGTTTGATTCCGCGCCATATATCCCGAAAAAACGCGTGCGAAACCGTCGGTAGAAGCTAGTAGGTAAGGTACATTATAAAATACAATACAAAAACACTTTTTTGTTCACCAGATACTATATAGATAAAATACTTTTTTGTTCATCATTATAAATAGACTGTTTAATTTATTTTATTACGTGCGTCAAGTACTATGGGCCGCTTTATCGCTTAGAAGCGATTTCTTCCAGGCAACCTTCGGATACAATACAATACAAAGTACTTATATCGTTAAAATCTTACTACACCAAATAGCTAGACCTAGGATGTCCAGAGCTAAAACCGACCGTGTTTCAATTAATTCTAAATATAATCTCGCAAAAAATCTCAGCACTTAGCAACAGACATACTCCCTTTGTTTTAGCGAGGGCTTTGGACTGAGTCGTTCACCAAACTTTCACTCTTAAGACTCAAGTAATAGAGGTTTTTATATCTTGCACGATGGTTTTATACTTGTGTATGTGCGTTGTCTTGAAACCGGCTGTGGTATTGATAAGCGCTGGTACGGGTTTTGTTATTTTTTTTGGTGGAGTCCCACAAGGCTCTCTGTGGGGACCCGATTTGTTTAAACGACCTTGCAAAGCGGGTATTTCTAAGGGTGGCTCGCATTATCAATAAATGAAAGGAGATAGGTTTTGATCTGAGGCAAGTTAGTGTATATTTAATGGTCTAGTACACGTTAAGCGGATATTTCTTAGGGTGGCTCGCATTGTCAATTTTATTATCAGCATTTCTTTTATTATTTATTACTTATTATTATCAATAAATGAAAGGAGATGGCAAGGTTTTGATGTGGGATGAGTTAGTGTATATATTTTGGCCTGGTACACGTTTAATAAAGGATCATCCATGTAAAAGTTTTTGATGTAAAACTAGTTTTAGTATTTTCGCAATGGTACCAGAATAATCACATAGAAATAAATTAACACAGCATCACCCTGCGGCAAAGTAAACCGAATTTCATCGTCCAAATTGTTCGTTCACGTCCCGTCCATCCTAAGGTTGCCTGGAAGAGATCGCTCTCAGCGATAAGGCCGCCCTTAAATTTCCTTTATTCTAAGCATTTATTTCTGTATATATTATAAAGTGTAGGTATTGTTTTACGAGTATAATGTAGGTACATACCTACCATATTTTTTTTTTTGCAGCGATCCTCTTATGTTTTTCTTTAGATAATAAAAAGGTAATTGTATGAAAAAACAAAAGACAATCGCGCCAGCTGTAAACAATGGACCCCATTGTTTGTAATATTACTAAGTATTATTTCAATAATGGATCCTCACTTTTACGACGACCTCTGTAGCGCGGTGGGCGAAGGTCCGCCTGTGATGCAGGATATTGCGGGTTCGATTCCCGCCTCGGGACAAATGTTTGTACAATCTGCAGATATTTGTTCAGGGTGTTCTGGTCGTATCCTATGTATAATAAAAATATTATATCTATGTAATGTATTATGTATATCAGTCATCTAGTACCCATAACACAAGCTCTGCTTAGCTTGGGGCTAGATAATGCTGTGTGAATTGTCCAGCATTATTTATTTATTATTTATTTCATTTGTTAACAATTGTTTTTATTTGTTTTCTATTGTAACTTGACACAAAACATTTTCAAAACAGAACGTCGATTGTTTTATTTGCGTTCGAAATACAAATAACTAAACGGAAGCCAATTTCCCAAAAGCGCCCGTGAGGTACACGGAAGTACCTGGGGTCGTTGAACTGCCGAGACTGGGCCTTGGTTGGGCGCGGGCGGTGTGCTCGCGGGTGCATAAGCGTAAGCGAGGGCGGGGTGAAAGTGAGTGGGATCTTACTAAGGAAGTTATATAGCGTCGTGACTATAGTGCTGTTTATGGAATTTGGGCTATATCCAGTTTTCTTAGAACAGTATCTTTAAAGAAATCGATAGACGTGATTAAAGCCTATGCAATGAACAGCTAATTGGCGGATTGTCCAGCATTATTTATTATAATTGCATCATTTTCTTGAGTTTTTTAGTTGAGAGCGTAAGTATTCAGTATTTATTAGTGTAATGCAATGTCAGGAGCTTAGTGACTAGAGGAGTAAACCTCATGAAGTCCATAAATAATATAAGTGTGTCATATAATATAATTAATTAATATAAAAAAATAATTATTAGTCTATTCATATATTTCTTGTATCACTACAAATATAGTATAAAACAAAGTCGCTTCCCGCTGTCTGTCTGTCCCTATGGTAGAGTGATTCAAAAGGAAGGTTTGTAAACCATATGACATATAGATTACCACGCGAGCGAAGCCGCGGGGCGCAGCTAGTTTTATACATAAAATAATACAGTACCCATTTAGTTTTTAGTGATTGTTGTAATACCCGCTCTGACTTCGCCCACACCCGTGTCCCCGACTCCGCATCGTAAGCCCAGACGGCGATCTTACAACTCCCTCACTCCTCAACAACATGCTATCTCTCTCTCGCTCGCCGCTTCAGACCTAATATGGATTTTGGAAGCGCCTGCTTTTATTTGCAATGCGCAAAGTGATGCCCTATTTTCAAGTTTTTGTAATATTTTATAATAGCTTCCGTCCGCGACTTCGCACGCATTTTTCTGATATAAAAAGCCTATATTTTATTCCAGGTCTAGAACTAAATCTGTGCAAAATTTCTGCCCGATCCGTTCAGTCGTTTTGGCGTGGAGAGAAGAGGAACATACAAAATTTCGCATTTATAAAATTATAGTTGTGACTACTCAATGGTTTTTTATGCCACACTAGCTGTGCCCGCGGGTTCACCCGCTCTATTCATTTATTATATTCTTTGTTCACTCCCTTAAGATTATTATTTCAGACAAAGGATAGCTGAGTCGACGACCTCTGTGGCGCGGTAGGCGAAGGTCCGCTTGCGAAGCAGGATGTTGCGGGTTCGATTCACGCCTCGGGACAATTGTGTGTACGATCTGCAGATATTTGTTGCGGGTGTTCTGATCGTTTTCTTTGTTTAATTTTTAAATTATCTGTCTATGTAATGTATTGTATTATGTATATCAGTCATCTAGTTGTTATGGGTACTAGATAACTGACATAGCTTAGCAGAGCACCAGCTCTGCTTAGGGCGTCTCTGGGGCTAGATGATGCTGCGTGAATTGTCCAGCATTATCTATTTATTTATATTATGTAAATTGAAACAAACTTAGGTCCAATTTCACCGCTCGCTGCCATAACTAAGATCAGCTTGATCGAGTTTAAATTCATAATACCTATATCGTGACATGACAGGCTTTTGCCCACAGTTGGGCAAGAGCCCTTTACGCATCACAATGTTCAGCTTTATAACTTAGCTAGGTATACATAAACACATAATCAGTACATATGACCTGTATTGATACCTACTTGATATATGATACCGTGAAGGTCACTCATATCAGTTCTGATAACAAGTGATAGTGTTATCAGAGGCCGGAGAAAGGTTTTACTTTCACAAGAGGGCATCATGAGCAGTCGGTAGAAGTCAAAGGCCGATAGGTTGCTTGGAAGAAATTACACTAAGGCTCGCTACATTGATATACAAGCTGCGCCTTCGCTTCGCCCGCGTCGAAATCTCATTATTAAATAGATAGATAATTTTTTATTCACTTAGTATGAATTAACAATGTAAAATAGAAACTTAAAAAACTAGATACAATTGGCGGTCTTATCGCTCAAGAGCGATCTCTACCAGACAACCATATTATTATATTATTAAAACCAACCAAATTATTATTTCATTCTTATTATTATGTAAACTTTATTGCTCTACAAAAGATACAAAGGGTTGGGCTTAATGCTGAGACATTATCTACCTGCCGACCAGAAAACACGGTTGGCGTGCTAACATTACATAAAGAAATGTAAGTAGTAACTACGTGTCAAATGGTTTATAAACCTTCCCCTTGAATCACTCTATCTATTACAAAAAACCGCATCAAAATCCGTTGCGCAGTTTTAAAGATAATCGTAGGTACATAGGGACAGACAGACAGCGGGAAGCGACTTCGTTTTATAATGTAGAGATATTCAATCGCCTAGTAATTCTAGGAGTTATTAGTGAAACTGTAAAATGCTTTATTTCTTCTTCCTAACTGCAACATAGAAGGTACTTTTAATGGACAGCCACACTAGAAAAAACCGGCTAAGTGCGAGTCATACGATAATGGTGCCAATTTGTAAGGCATTGGCCAAGTAACACGTTCAAAGTATATATAAGTATATAAATTTAAAGATTTAAGATTTCTTTTCGTTTTTGACGACCGATGTGGCGCAGTGGGCGAAGGTCCGCCTGCGACGCACGAGGTCGCGGGTTCGATTCCCGACCGTGTTCTGGTCGTTTTCTATGTATAATAAAAAAAATATCTATCTATGTAATGTATAGTATTATGTATATCAGTTATCTAGTACCCATAACACAAGCTCTGCTTACCATGGGGCTAGATAATGCTGTGTGAATTGTCCATCATTATTATTATTATTATTAGAAAATACCCAGAACACCGGAAAAAATGCGTAAACTAATGAGATATCCCGATCGATGTATTTATTGCGTCTATGCCCGGCCCTCACTAGAAAAAAAGGGTCGACCAATCAGGGCGCGACACGCGTTGGTTTTGATTTATTTTTGACATGAGGGCTATTAGGGGGGACTCTTGGTTTTCGTTTTAGGTTATGTTTGTCTGTGTTACCGTTAGGAAGCATAGAATAACGAATTGTATGACAATGTCCATGATTTTTGATTATAACTTTTTTTTTTTTTAATCATATTTATTTTTAAGGACTTTTACTTCGTAAAGTATGCCAGTCCTATCATAACCTAAACTTATAACTAACAAACAAAACAAAAGATACAGCAAAATAAAAACATATAAATTGTGGCTATTGTTAAAGGGAGTCACTGATGCATAAAATTTTTGAATAATGAGACAGCCGCTGCTGAATCTGGTTCCGCTAAAATGTAAATAAATGTACCTAAATCAAATCTATTTAAATTACGTTCAATCATCAGTACCGCCCTTCGATCTTTGAATTTAACGCAATCCATCAAGATGTGGTGCACATCATCTAGGACTCCGCAAACATCACAGTTTGGGGAGTCCGTTTTTCTCATAAGGGATAGCATTATCTAGCCCCAAGCTAAGCAGAAGCTTGTGTTATGGGTACTAGATAACTGATATACATAATACAATACATTACATAGATAGATATTTTTTATTATACATAGAAAACGACCAGAACACCCCAAACAAATATCTGCAGATCGTACACACAATTGTTCCGAGGCGGGAATCGAACCCGCAACCTCCTGCGTCGCAGGCGGACCTTCGCCCACCGCGCCACATCGGTCGTCGGAGATATACATTTAATAATAATATTGTATTCTGTGTGACAGCTATAGGGTGATGATGATCTTTCAAAAATAGGTGAAGCCGCGTGCAAAATAAGTGAAGAATCACTCTAATAATAACTCTTATCACTCACTAACAGATAAGTACATGTGGAACAGATAACAATGATAAAATTCGATAAGGTATGGGCGCCCGGTTGTCTAAAGCGACATTTATTTGTCGCGTATTGACGAATAAATAATGCTGGACAATCCACACAGCATCTGGCTAGATGATGAGAGAGAGAGAGGACATTGCACACATCACAAATTTCAAATTCATCATCATCAGCCTATAGCATTCCAGCTGGACGTAGGCCTCCCCATGAATTAATTAGCATAAGAAATCATAGGTTACCCTTCACTAAAATAGTAAATGTATTTACCTGCATACTTATAAATTAAAGTTTAAAACATAGATAGGAAAGTAAATAGGGAATGTTACAACTGAAAATCTGAGGAAGACCATTTATCTCATCATCATCATCAGCCTATAGCAGTCCAGTTGGACATAGGCCTCCCCAATGAGCGCCATAGCGCCCTGCCTTCAGCTTGCCGCATCCAGCATCTACCTGCAGTCTTTCGCAGGTCGTCATCCCACGTGTTCGGGATTTGAATTTCAAATTACATAAGTAAATCTAGAAAATAAAGCGATCACTTTGATTTTTTGTTCCCTTCAATCTTTCTAAGTAACGAAGCGAACAATAGTAGATTGTTTTACAAGGGACTAAACCCATTATATACGAGGTTGTTATACTCCCGAGCGTAGCGAGGGAGGATGACAAGACAGAGTTATAATGGGTGGTTTTGGCCCGAGTAAAACACTCTACTTTTCACTTCGATTGCGAGAAAATAAATGAAGAAAATTCTAGAGATTTAGCGCCAATACCATCTTTTTTTTAAATCTTTATTTAACCCGCAACGAAACAGTTCGCATTGTACCGTGAAGGGAAGAATCAACCTTCATAAAACATCACCAAGACGGCTATTTTCAAAAGAAAAGATTGACGGAGCACCAAGAAGTCTAGTTTTTATGTAAGAGAACAAATGCTTTGTACGGGCTGATGATTTTAGACAAAAATTAAAAAGAAAAAATACTTTTTAGCGAGTTTTAGGCCCGCTAAGCTACACTATTATGATACACTTTTTGAGCAAGAGAAGTGAAAACACCTTTATATACCTTGTTAGTTTTCGAGTTGGAACAAAACTCATCCTAAACTTTAAATAGCAAGCTAAAAAGCTTGCTATTTTGTCTTAGTCTTAATATCTTAGACCTAGTAGTCTCGCAGACCCAGTAGTCTCACAGACGCTAGACGTATTGGCGACGGAATCTAACCACTTAATATTCAAAGCAGGCGAAGTCACGGGCTGGGCTAGTGATTTGCATCGACTAAGCTTTTTTGGGTAAGACTGTCTTTTTACAAGTGAAAGTTAACCAAGGACTGAGCCTGATTTGAGTAAATTATTAAAAAAAACTTTTTTCAAAACAATAGCACACGTTTTGCCACTCTGTATTATACATTTATAATTGTTGTATTTTGTGTGTGAGTCTGAAAACGCACATACGGATTTTTTAAATCTATATCTATGTATATTATGTGTAATTTATAATATGGCTTCCAGAGTGAAAAAGGAAAATCACAACGTGATAATTTCAAAGGAATAAACATAAGGACAATACCATATCATAATACTTTTGAATACCTACATATAAATAAATAATGCTGGACAAATCACACAGCATTATCTAGCCCCATGGTAAGCAGGGCTTGTGTTATGGGTACTAGATAACTGATATACATAATAAATACATTACATAGATAGTTTTTTTTTATTATAAATAGAAAACGACCAGAATACCCGGAACAAATATCTGCAGATCGTACACACAATTGTTCCGAGGCGGGAATCGAACCCGCAACTTCGTGCGTCGCAGGTGGACCTTCGCCCACCGCGCCACATCGGTCGTATATGTCTTTATATCTATCGAAACGTTTTCATGGAAATATAGAGGTAGACTAAGATTATGATTTGTTGTTGTGCATAGCTTTACTTAAATATTGACATGTATCGAATCATATTATATTTAGACTTAAATATGCAAATAACCATGTATTAGACATGTAAGAGATGAACATACTAGTGATTTCTTTTTCACTTCTTCCACTGGTAGACAAAAAATTGAAATTAACAGTAAAAAAAATATTTGATAATAATTTAATGTACAAAAGATGACTTGTCTAAGTGCTTATTTTGTAAGCCTAAAGAATATATGATTTTTGACTTTTGATTATTCTCTCTATCGAGCCAACATAGTACATATGTGACGAAATTAAGTTATATAAATCGAAACTTTGTAATTCCTCACATTTTTCGAATTCTTTTGACAGATACATATTTGCTTCAAAAGAACTGATTTATTTAGGTAAAACCAAAATCCACAGTCATTCCACAGTAAAGTCATTTAAAACGTGATATTTACCATGATTTGATTTTTGAGTTTTCCAATATTTCGGCACAGTTTCATGCGCCATAAATCAAATCATGGTAAATATCCCGTTTTAAATGACTTTAGTGTTAATAACCATGGTAGTTTCAGAAGTTTCAAAATCCACAGCCCTTAAAAACTAAAATTAACATACTTAATCACTCAACAGAAGGCCAAAAGAGATTTATTTTCATGATGGGATGATTCTTTGTAAATGATAATGTTCAAGTTACGGAAAATAATTGTAAATTATCTCGGTTATCAAATTATGAAGATTGTTTGATATTTCCACCAGAGCCTAGTCCGTTATCTAGCAGGGTGTACCACGTGCAGGTTAGGTTGGCTTGCGAGACGAGATGTTGGAGTCCCCCTTACACACCAAAAGTAAATGTGTCTATGAAATACATCGGGTCATTCAGTCTTCAATCACTCACCTGTCAACAATTAGGGAACTACAAAGTCGTGAAAAAGAGGCGTAAGGGGGACTCCAACATCTCGTCTCCCAAGCCAACCTAACCTGCACGTGGTACACCCTGAGATAACGAACTAGGCTCTGGTGGAAATATCAAACAATCTCCATAATTTGATAACTCATTAATTTTACAATTATTTTCCATTACTTGACACTGACAGAAAAGCGTCCAACCAGACACAGTTGCAATTAACAAAGAATCATTATAGTCGTTAAAAAAATTACTGAAGTTAGGTTCAAGGAACTTAACGTCAGTATTTTTCGTTCGTTAACAAGATTAATTATGATTTATTTGTTATTGTCAATAGTACAATTGTTGACGCATGATGCAATTGCGAGAATCATTGCGAATGCATTGATAAGGCAATCATTGAATGCAAGTCTCTTATCAACATCATGGACAATGGAACAGATTGTCAAGTGTGTTGTTTAATATTAATTTAAACCGACTTTGAAGGGCTTAGGTTCTACGTTAGACTGAATGTTTTTTAAATGTGTGTAATATCATCATCTACCTAGTCCACAGCTGGACATCGGCCTCCCCTAATGAGCGTCATAGCGCCCTGTCTTCAGCTTGCCACATCCAGCGGATGACGTCCTGCAGTCCTTCGCAGGTCGTCATCCCACCTGGCCGGAGGGCGTCCTTCACAACTTTTGCCGAGTCGCGGTCTCCACTCAAGACCACTAGCGGTTGTCGGTTCGCAGATATAGCCAGCCAATTGCCACTTCAGCTTGCTTAGTTCTTAGAGCTATGTCGATAACTTTGGTTCTCTGTCGGATGTATTCGTTACGGATCCTATCCTTCAGAGAGACCCCGAGCATTGCTCACTAATATCGAGTGATATAGGCTCCACCAGTCGGGCTGGTCCACCAGTTCAAAGTCGCTCAGCGAGCTATGGAAAGAGCTATGCTCGGAGTTCTCTCTCATGGATAGGATTCGTAACGAATACATCCGACAGAGAACCAAAGTTATCGACATAGCTCTGAGAATTAGCAATCTGAAGTGGCAGTGGGCCGGCCATATCTCGCGAAGAACCGACGGCCGCTGGGGCAAACGTGTTCTTGAGTGGAGACCACGACTCGGTAAACGTAGTGTAGGACGCCCTCCGACCAGGTGTGATGACGACCTGCGAAAGACTGCAGGTAGATGCTGGATGCGTCAAGCCGAAGACAGGGCGCTATGGCGCTCATTGGGGGAGGCCTATGATGATGATAATGATGATATAGGCTCCATTTTTTACCGTGTACCACGTGAGCAAAGCCGGGCGCTAAATTTGAATAAGCCGTTTACTCCACAAAAAGCCTTAGGCGCCGATAAGGCCACCAAAAGTGACGTCACGATTTTTTGTTGATATCAAAGTTCCGTGTATTTTTTACCGACATTTTTGAGCAGGAGTTTATTGTATTATTGTATTATATTATTATAATTAACTAGCTGCGCCCCGCGGCTTCTCCCGTGTGGAAATCTATGAGTGAAATGGTTTATAAACATTCATCTTGAATCACTCTATCTATTAAAAAAACCGCATCTAAATCCGTTGCGTAGTTTTAATGATCTAAGCATACATATGGATAGACAGACAGCGGGAAGCTACTTTCTTTTATAATACGTAGTGATATTAAGTATTAAATAATATCTCTCAAGGAAAAGGCAAGCTGAAGTGGCAGTGGACCGGCCATATATCGCGAAGAACTTACAACCGCTGGGGTAAACGTGTTCTTAGAGACCAAGTGGCAAACGTAGTGTAGGACGCCCTCCGACCAGGTGGTATGACGACCTGCGAAAGACTGCGGGTAGATGCTGGATGCGGCAATTACGCGGTTTCAACCGCGTGGTTATAGATATTTTGGATAATATACAATATATCTTTATAAATTGTAGCCTGTGTGTTATTCTGATATGTAAGCTATATTATTGTGAAGTTTCATCAAAATTCATTCAATAGTTTTTGCGTGAAAGAGCAACAAACATCCTCACAAACTTTCGCGTTTATAATATTAGTAGGATAACATATAACACATAGCTCTAAGAATTTAATAAGCTGATGAGGCAGTGGCCCGGCCATATCTCGCGAAGAACCGACGGCCGCTTGAGTGGAGACCAAGTGGCAAACGTAGTGTAGGGCGCCCTCCGGCCAGGGATGACGACCTGCGATAGACTGCAGGTAGATGCTGGATGCGGCAAGCTGAATACAGGGCGCTGTGGCGCTTTTTAGGGGAGGCCTATAGATATCAACTTTAGTAAAAAGTTATTTCCTTATAGTTAAACGCTCCATAAAGCATCCATTTTTGTTGGAATACCACAGCTTTAACCTAAAGCTTTTTAGTCGAAGAGACCGAAGCCCATATCGTCATCAGACTCTTCTGGCTCTTCCTCCTCTCTAGGTATAGGAATTTGTCTATACCCATATATAAATATATGTACCTATAGGGTGGTCTATCATAGTTATGATAGACCACCCTATAGGTACATATATTAGAGAGGGTATCCAGAAGCCCTTTACATATAAAATTAGCATTAAAAAAAATACCTGTTGTAATATTTTTGATTTGCCTATACCTGCTACCTGTTCCTATTTATCCTATTTATGTAAATAAAAATATGCACCCTTATTAAATGATAGGAGAGACTATTCAAAATATACATAGAAGTTCAAGTTATCACCCTATCTCTGCCATTTGGTATTTTCTATGTATTAAATATGTCATCCACCAGGTGGGATGACGACCTGCGCAAGACTGCAGGTAGATGCTGGATGCGGCAAGCTGAAGACGGCGCTATGGCGCTCATTGGGGGAGGCCTATGTCCAGCAGTGGACTGCTATAGGCTGATGATGATGATGATGATGAAATATGTCATAATTATCTATGTAATGTATTGTATTCAATACTAGTTTCTGCCCGCGGCTTCGCACGCGTTGTTTCTATTTAAGGTTATTTCTATCCCACGGGAACTTACTCGTACTTATGGGATAAAAATGCCTAATGAAAATAGCCTATGTTTTATTCCGGACCTGGAACGCAAAATATCAGCCCGATCCGTTCAGTAGTTTTTGCATGAAAGAGTAACAAACAACCATCCATACATAAAAACTCTATAATCTATAATATCAGTAGGATATCAGTTATCTAGTACCCACAACATAAGCTCTGCTTAGCTTGGGGCTAGATGATGCTGTGTGAATTGTCCAGCATTATTTATTTATTTATTTCTGAGATATAAATATTTAGCATAGCAACCAAAAAAGATGTAGGGAGAGAAGGTACCCTAGTACCCTTGTTTATAACAGTCTACAGTAAGCTCAATTGCTAATACTAGTACTAATTTGTTTTAATTATTTGATTGTAGTTTTTTTTTTTATAAAGGATACTTACCCAAGTTGATTATAAAGGGTTTTTTTTTTAAAGAAATATCTTCCACGCTTTTTAATAACCTAAATATTTTTATTTTAAAATAAGCATTATGAAGCTGCATTGTATATTTATTATAAATAATCATCTATACTAATATTATAAAGAGGAAAGGTTTGATTTGTTTGTTTGTAATGAATAGGCTCCAAAACTACTGGACCGATTTGAAAAATTCTTTCACCGTTGGGAATCTACACTATCCCCGGTGAACATAGGCTATATTAGGTATATTTTCAAAAAAGTTAGGGATCCGTACTAAAACCGTGCGAAGCCGGGAAGGTCCGCTAGTTTGGAATATTTTTAGAGTGTCTTTAGACCCAAGTATTTTTTATTAAACATATTGACATAGCAACAACTTACATAAATATGCACCCTTTATAATACCTGTCACATTTCGCATACGAAATGATGAGAATAACCTTCAGCTACTGTGAGAGCTAAGGGTAAAGCCACATTATATAAATTAAAAAAAACTCAAGGTATCTATGGTATCCCTGAACCTGTTAGCTTGCATAAAATTATCTACAAGTACTCTTGATAACCTTGAATATGTCTTTCGAGTAAGGTAAAATTAACAGAGAACCAAAGTTATCGACATAGCTCTAAGAATTAGCAAGCTGAAGTGGCAGTGGGCCGGCCATATCTCGCGAAGAGTCGACGACCGTTGGGGCAAACGTGTTCTTGAGTGGAGACCACGACTCGGTAAACGTAATGTAGGATGCCCTCCGACCAGGTGGGATGACGACCTGCGAAAGACTACAGGTAGATGCTGGACGTCAAGCTGAAAGCAGGGCGCTATGGCGCTCATTGGGGGAGGCCTATGTCCAGCTGTGGACTAACATATTTGACGACCGATGTGGCGCGGTGGGCGAAGGTCCGCTTGCGACGCAGGAGGTTGCGGGTTCGATTCCCGCCTCGGAACAATTGTGTGTACGATCTGCAGATATTTGTTCCGGGTGTTCTGGTCGTTTTCTATGTATAATAAAAAAAAAACTATCTATGTAATGTATTGTATTATGTATATCAGTTATCTAGTACCCATAACACAAGCTCTGCTTACCATGGGGCTAGATAATGCTGTGTGAATTGTCCAGCAATATTAATAGGTTGATGATGATAAAGGTAACTTTAAGACTGTTGAAAATAATTAGATGGTGACCTGACCTTCTAAGGCTTTCTTAATTCTACACTGTTTTCAAGTTTTGTGGTACAAATACTAATCCCTCGAGAATAAAACTATTTTGGGACCACCTCGGTATTTGTCGGAATCATTCAGCGAAATAATATTTTAAATAGGTCCAGAATTTCCGGAGAAATAGACGAAAATACAAATAATAAAACTTATATACAGGAAAACATAGAACCTCCTTCTTTGCTTCAAAACGTGTTAAATATACATATGCGTCACTCATTATGTATATAGTCTCCTCGGGGTCTAAATGTATGAAAGACTAGCGGACCTTCCCGGCATCGCACGGTTTTAGTACGGATCCCTAACATTTTTGAAAATATAATATATACTATGTTCACCGGGGATAGTGTGGCTTCCCAACGGCGAAAGAATTTTTCAAATTGGTCCAGTAGTTTCGGAGCCTATTCATTACAAACAAACAAAAAATCAAACCTTTCCTCTTTATAATATTAGTACAGATAACGCCAAGAAAAAAATATTAACCCTCGAATTACGTAACCTCTTATGTTTGAAAAATCTTTTTTACCTTTGTTGAACAATGTTTAAAAAATATTAAGAACAATTCAGTAATGGAAATAATTTAAATCAATGTAAAATGTTTGAAAAAGTCCTAAAAAGAGATAAAATGTATTATTTGAGCCCTGAATAACGTAGAATATATTAATATTATTTTCTATTATTAATATACAACATAATACAATATAATATACAACATAATACAATAGTAAATATCCATACCTACAGATTAAATTAGTAAGCCTATCTACCTAATCATGACATTCCTATAATTTCTATGACATTCCTATAATTCCTATATGACATTCCTAATTTTATAAATAATGATTATTTAGAATTTTAGGCTAATATTTAAAAATAACCCAAAAATTGTTGTGCCCTGACAGGGTTTTTATGCATTGTGTACCTACCCACTAAGACTACACCTAAGATACTACCTGTATGCATGAAATTACAATAAATGATATGAATAAACAAAGTTATCTCAAGTATATCATAGGGTGATCTATGAGCAGTTATAATACATATATAATTCTTACAAGGGTGCATAGAATTAGCATAAGAAATCATAGGTTACCCTTCACTAAAATAGTAAATGTATTTACCTGCATACTTATGAATTAAAGTTTAAAACATAGGAAAGTAAATAGGGAATGTTACAATTGAAAATCTGAGGAAGAACCTTTATCTCATCATCATCATCATCAACCTATATTAGTTCACTGCTGGACATAGGCCTCCCCAATGAGCGCCATAGCGCCCTGTCTTCAGCTTGCCGCATCCAGCATCTACCTGCAGTCTTTCGCAGGTCGTCATCCCACCTGGTCGGAGGGACTACGTTTACCGAGTCGTCTCCACTCAAGAACCCTTTATCTAGCAGTTGAAAGAGGTTAAATAAAAAATATATATCTATAATGATTAAATTGGTAACTTTTCAATTCAATTCATTTATTGCAAGAAATATGGTCATAATTCAAGGTCTTAAACATTAGAATAGGTAGTGTCACATACTTCACCAAAACACATTGGCATGCAAACAATTTCTGAAATGAAATGAAATGAAAGTTTATTTCTTTAGGCTTACAAATAAGCACTTAGACAAGTCATATTTTATACTATTCATTATTATATTGATGTTCACTTCAATTTTTTGTCCACCAGTAGAAGAAGTGAGAAGAAACCACTAGTATGTTCATAACTTATGTGTCTAGTACATTTGATTTGCATATCTGTAAATCGTTAGATTTTGAGTTGGAGCAAAACGAGTATTTCTAAAGCTAGGTTCCTACAATGTAATTTTAAAATTATTTTAATTAATTTTTATAAAATCAGTGTCACTATAATGTGAGGGATGGCATAGATAATAATAAATAATAAATAAAAATTTATTCAAAAAATATCTTAGGACTAAAGACGACCGATGTGGCGCGGTGGGCGAAGGTCCGCCTGCGACGCAGGAGGTTGCGGGTTCGATTCCCGCCTCGGAACAATTGTGTGTACGATCTGCAGATATTTGTTCCGGGTGTTCTGGTCGTTTTCTATGTATGATAAAAAATATCTATCTATGTAATGTATTGTATTATGTATATCAGTTATCTAGTACCCATAACACAAGCTCTGCTTACCATTGGGCTAGATAATGCTGTGTGAATTGTCCAGCATTATTTATTTATTTATTTATTTAAAAGAGTAACAAAAAGTGCATTACTTAATTTCTGATGGAAATAACAATGCGGGTGCCTGAACTAGGTGAAAACCTGTTTTTCAGGCTGAAAATGATGTCTATACACAGGCTTTATAGGCCTAGAGTAGATATTTATAGCTAGCCAAATCAATCAATGTATCCATTACATATATATATTATAGAATAGAATAGAAATAACATTTATTTAGACACAGGTACAAAATACAGGGATAGAATAAACAAACAAAGGAGTTTATCATGGGGGTAAGCGACACAAATAGGTGATATTAAGACTAAAATAAGACTACCTCCATGACCCTGCGCCGGAATAGGGGTTGGCTCAGCGTGTACTGAACATTATTATATTCAGCGCTGTTTTTCAGCCAGAGACCTTAATAACTAGTTGAAGTCACGGACGACAATTATAAAATCATTGACTTTAACAAAATACCCATACATCGCAATGTAGTTCTGTAAGCATATGTAGTCAGAGATTACTGCTATACATAAATAAATAAATAAATAATGCTGGACAATTCACACAGCATCATCTAGGCTAAGCAGAGCTGTTGTTATGGATACTAGATGACTGATATAAATCTATATATATAAAAGAAAGTCGTGTTTGTTACAACACTTATAACTCGAGAACGGCTGGACCGATTTAGCTGAAAATTGGTGGAGAGGTAGCTTAGAACCAGGAGTCTAACATAGGATACTTTTTATCATTTAAACAATTTGACACATAGATTTCCACGGGGGCGAAGCCGCGGGGAGCAGATAGTAATACAATATATTATTACTTATTTTTTTATATTCCGATCCAAAACGATATTATTTTATACAAAGGAGACTCTACCATGATTTTGATTGATGACCATGATTGAAATCATGGTCAATAAGCTGTTATCAATGACTTTAATGTTAATAACCATGATAATTCAAAAGTTCTAGTATACAAAGGGGTTACATAAATTATGGTATATTGGTGGAAAATGTTTAGCGACATATTAATGTCGTTAATGATTCGATGTTACCGGTCATCGAAGCAAGCACAGAATCACGAAATAATTTTTGGTATTGTAATCTTTCATTAATCTTAGTGAAATCTCTTATTGAATAAAAGAGAGAGACCTAAGTCCTCCTACACGTATACATATAACTCATCGGGCCAACTCTACTGTCATACGTGCTGTAGGGTATTCAAGACCAAGTTCGGTCTAGCGAGCCATATTAGAGCTCATGATAGAAAAAATCCGTGATGTCTAGGGCTGCCGTCGTCAAAATCAATGAGGAGGCCTATATATTGTATATAATGAATAAAATGAATCTCTTATTCGTTTTCGAGTTCAAATTTCAAGTACTATAATCTTATTACCCTGCAAAAAATTGACGATTTTTCTTACGTATTTATTGTATTTCACGTTATTTTTGATTTTCATAGATGTCGTGATATTTTATAGTGGTAGGTATTAGTATTTTAGTTAGCAAGTTTGCTTCTAGCTAAATACTGTGCAAAATCGCTTTCGACAATCTTTAAAAGTTTGGTCCTTAGAGTTTAATATAGGTACCTAAGTAACTGTGTATTTACAGATAAACATAAATAATATAAATAGTGAAATATTAATTTACCTGACATTTAATAAAATTATACTAGTTACTTAAACAACTTCGGATTTTATTTAAAAATGTCAAGGAAGTTTAGTTTTGAACGCTACAATTCCTGCCGTTGAAATTTTTAACTCTCTTAGATCATTAAATTGTTCTAAAACGTATTTTTTAATGATATAATGACCTCATTATTATAAATAATGTTTTTTTGGATCTATATAGATCGGAAAATAAAAGAAAATTGTATAAGAAGCCTTTACACCAGTTAAATTAGGAAGCGTCACGTGGTGGTCGAGGTTGGTCGAAAAGTGCTAAAAATACCTTAAAATCAAAAATTTTCGATATACAAATGCTTAAATACTGTAAAATAATAAAATAACTTACATAATCAGGAAGAAAAATCCCAAAAAATCCACGTGTCAGTCCATTATGATCCACAAAGGAGTTCGATAGACGCGCGCGCACCTTCACTTCACAAAAACCTCGAAAAAAACAATTAAAAATGATATTTCCGAAAAAATGTTTTACATTCACGCAGGTCACAGTCTTAGCATCACTTTTTGATAATTTCCCAAATAGGCCTACAAGAATCTTGTTGGGTTTAAAGGCTTGGAAGATTGCGAAAAAAATTCGCGAAATCGCGCGCTTCCCGCGAGTTTAGGCCTAACGAGCGCTCGTTCGCACCACTCTGTCGCATTACACCCAGAGATAACCAAATTCAGATAAATGATAAAAAAAACTCGATAAGGGACGAAATAATTGAATAATTCGCGAACGCGGTTTTATTACTTTTTTTATCAGAGTCTTTATTATTATTATTTTTAAATTAACCCGAATAATTAAAGTTTTTTTTGGTTCAAGGGTGGTTTTTATTGTTTTTTTAAGGGTGGAGATCGATTTATAGCGATGGAAGCGTAGAGTAGCGGCGCGGGCGACTAACGAGAATAAAATGGCGGCTGGATGTACTCTCCCCGCGTTTTGACACGACGCGACGCGGCCTAGAGACTTCTATGTGATTTATTTTGGCCTATTATGAAAGTTTGGAGAAGTGGCCTATGCAATAAAAGTAAGATGTAAAAGTATTTCGTAACAAAACTACAGAACAGAGCTTATTGAAAGAGCGGCAGTGAAGGATTGTCCTTGTCTAAGTGCTTATTTTGTAAGCCTAAAGAAATAAATATTTTGAACTTGAATTTTAAAAGTAAAATGCCTACCTTTGAGTGAGTTATGTATAGGCATGTTTTATTCAACTTTCTAGACACCCTTCATGTATATTATTCCTTACTTTCTTATTATTAAAATTACAAATAGAAGAAGTAAAGATTGAACATTTTTCAAAACTAGATATAACATTAATTCGAAACTCTTTGTTGTTGAGTTTTTTTTAATGCGTCTCTTTTTTCTATTTTTAAGTAGGTAAAAAAGAAGTATAATATATAATAATAAGTCCTTTAGGGAGGTACTACTTATAAATAAAAAGTATCAATCTAGGATTTCATTTCATTTCATTTATTTATTTCACAAACAATTTAAATTGTGTCGGAAATTGTACATAGGCTTATAAATATAGACAGTTAAAAGATGAGTATACAAAAAAAAATACAAGTAAACAATGTCAAATAAGAATAAAAATGTAAAATAATTATAATAAAAAAGGATTCCTGCCTTAAACTTCTGAGTCCTAAATTTTACTGGAATTTGATATACTAATAGGTATTATATCAAATTCCAGTAGAATATAGGACAACGTCCTTTAGGGAGGTAGGTACTACTTATTAATAAAAAGTATCAATCTAGGATTCCTGCCTTAAACTTCTGAGTCCTAAATTCTACTGGAATTTGATATACTAATAGGTATTATATCAAATTCCAGTAGAATATAGGACAACGTCCTTTAGGGAGGTAGGTACTACTTATAAATAAAAAGTATCAATCTAGGATTCCTGCCTTAAACTTCTGAGTCCTAAATTCTACTGGAATTTGATACACTTATAGGTATTATATCAAATTCCAGTAGAATATAGGACAACGTCCTTTAGGGAGGTAGGTACTACTTATAAATAAAAAGTATCAATCTAGGATTCCTGCCTTAAACTTCTGAGTCATAATTCTACTGGAATTTTATATACTAATAGGTATTATATCAAATTCCAGTAGAATGTAGGACAAGAAATAATAAGAATATAGAGAGCACATTACCTTCCTTCCTAAAATTAACTACCTTAAATTATTCTAAGTCTGAATTAATCTCTATCTCTATTATATCTATTATCTCTATTATATCTATTATCTATTATCTCTATCTCTATCTCTATTATCTAACTCTATTTAATTTTTTAAGAAGGCATGTACGTCTGCTTTTCTTTGCACAATGCCCTATGGTGTTTCCTTTGTCATAAGTTAGTGTGTGTTATAATAAAAATGTAATTTATCTTTTAAAATAGTATTTAACGACATCAAGTGTAACATTGTGTACCTACGGTGGAAATAAATAAACTAAGCTAAATTATCACACTCTGTAGACGCATTGACAGAGCTTTCTTAAAAAAAATCTGTAGATATTACTGACGAAAATATCCAAGGTTTTATCTAGTAATTAGTTAATTCGTGTTTCTTAATCCCTGTTCATGCCTAAATCATTAAGTAATTATAATTATTACTTAGTAGAATTTTTTCTTAGTAAATAAATAAATTTAAGAAAGATTATAATAATTATAAAATTTATTTCGAAAGCAAAAATCTATTTTACTATATGCTGTTCAGTTTTTTATTAAGTTGTTAATCTGGTAATGCACATACAATATGAATGTTAGTAGGTAAGTACATAACCTCAATTTACGGCCAGACATCCCTATAATAATTATAGATTTGTAAATGATTTTGATTAACACTTTGACTGCTGAAATCACACGGTATGTGTTTTCTACAAGTGACTAATATGCGTAAATCCACACTAGCGCAGCGGCTGAGAAAATACAGATCTGTGTGACTCAGCAAAGCCGTAATATTTTTCGAACGAAACGCATGTGCGGCGCAACACAACCGCTGTGTAGAGCGGCAGCACGAATTTTTTAGGTTAAAAAAAAGATCACACTCTTTGATAAAAACCGCAGTCAAAGTGTTAAAGGGACTTCCCCATCTAGGCACTAAATGCCTACTAACTCATGATGGGGACAAAACAGTGTCGAAATAATATAATAACAGGTAAAATACCCATCTAAATTGAATTAAAAACTGGACGTGGGGAAAATAATGCACATGTGTAAAAAGACAGTAGGTATCGTACATTTTTTTTATTTTTTATATTTGATTTATTATCATTATAATAATAATGCTGGACAAATTCACACAGCATTATCTAGCCCCATGGTAAGCAGAGCTTGTGTTATGGGTACTAGATAACTGATATACATAATACAATATATTACATAGATAGATATTTTTTATTATACATAGAAATCGACCAGAACACCCGGAACAAATATCTGCAGATCGTATACACAATTGTTCCGATGCGGGAAAAAACCCGCAACCTCCTGCGTCGCAGGCGGACCTTCGCCCACCGCGCCACATCGGTCGTCACATCGTTAGATGTCGACTAGAAGGGTTAAATTAAAGGAGAGAAAATAATTAATTACCTAGATATTTGTGTAACAAAACCATAAATACCTACAAGATAATGGCCCGTATCACACTGATCATAAAAATGTAAAACTGTGGATGTGTAGACGGATGTATGGATGGATGTGTGACTTCTTCACGCCAAAACTACTGAACGGATCGGGCTGAAATCGCATACAGGTAGTTATATATATATATAATAAAACATAGACTACTTTTTATCCCATATATCAGTTAATATGGGATATAAACAACCTTAAAAGCGTATAAACAACCCATAGAAATGCGTGCGCAGCCACGGGCAGAGACTAGTTTATAATAATAGAGAGAAAATCTTTAAGGTTTTGTTATTATATGCGTAAGAAATTTATTAATATCCAATTAAAAACCCCCTGCCTTTCTTAAATTCACATCATTATTTCCATCCAAAGTTTGCCTGGAAGAGATCGCTTCTAAGCGATAAGGCCGCCCATTGTTCTTGTATCATGTGATGTCTTATTATAATGATCTGTAACTGGTGTACCATAAAGCATTTTTGTATTGTATTGTGAAAATCAGTCCCATTAGTCAATAAATAAAAAATAATATGCTTGAACATCTACACAGCCTCATCTAGCCCCAAAGTAACCAGAGCTTTTGATGTCTGGTATTTCACAGATAGGTAACCGACCTAAATATATCTCGCGAAGAACCGACGACCTCTGGGGTAAATGTGTTGAGAGGAGACCGCCAGGGTTGCCTCGAAGAGATCGCTTCTAAGCGATAAGGCCCATTGTACTTGTCGCATATAATGTATTTTTGTAATGATTTGATTATGATGTACAATAAAGTAAATTTTTGTATTGTAGACGTGACCCACCAAATACGCCGAGGTATCATACGAGACTTTGACGACCGATGTAGCGCGGTGGGCGAAGGTCCGCCTGCGACGCAGGAGGTTGCGGGTTCGATTCCCGCCTCGGAACAAATTTCTGTACGATCTGTAGATATTTGTTTCGGGTGTTCTGGTCGTTTTCTATGTACAGTAAAAAATATCTATCTATGTAATGTATTGTATTATGTATATCAGTTATCTAGTACCCATAACACAAGCTCTGCTTACCATGGGGCTAGATAATGCTGTGTGAATTGTCCAGCATTATTTATATATTTATTTATTTATTTATATATACATAACAGGCAAAATCAACTTCGGATGATGTCTACAGCACCATAAATGCTGCTTGTCACTTTATCCATATAAAACTTTCTTGGTTTTTTTGTTTTTTTTTTACTATGCTATGTATTTATAATCTTGTAAATTTGTTATTATATATTATATTATATAATAACAAATTCATATTTCGATTCATATTTTTTGTTCCATATTTCGCGAAGAACCGACGGCCGCTGGGGCAAACGTGTTCTTGAGTGGAGACCACGACTCGGTAAACGTAGTGTAGGACGCCCTCCGACCAGGTGGGATGACGACTTGCGAAAGACTGCAGGTAGATGCTGGATGCGGCAAGCTGAAGACAGGGCGCAATGGCGCTCATCGGGTGAGGCCTATGTCCAGCCGTGGACTGATATAGGCTGATGATGAAATTTGTTATTGTTATGTACAATTACATTTAGACCTGCATGCCATACTCTCTAATTATTTTTGCACACCAATGTTTATTGGTCAAAAAACTCAAAAAAAATATTTGTCATCTTTTTTTACACGTGTTTTGCAAATAAATGACTTTTACTTTTTTTTAACTTTTGGTACGAACCTTTTTTCCCGTTGAATAAAACCTCAGATAGGTGGAGTCTTACATAGTTATGTAAGACTCTACCTATCTGAGGTTTTTTGAATGAGTTCATACAAAGTTAAATTATTTTAATGTATGAAATACCTACATACGTATTAAGCAATGGGATGTCATAATGTATTCTGTCCTATTGGTCATGCACATGCGTTGTACTAAAAGTTACAAATACCTACTATTTACAATGTACTAAAATTTTTCATTGCCTAGGTCTTCCGCAGATGACCTTGCTTGGTACTAATCTAAACTAGTTGCACACTTAGGTCATCACATAATTTTGTATGAACCTAAATATAGGTTACCTTTCGACCAAAATCTTTTTACAAAAGATTTTTTTTTTCCCTTCTTTCCAATTAGGTTATTAACCTTTCTACCTATATAAAGTCTAATAGAGTCGAAGTAGATTCTTCTTTGAGTATTAGTCATTGGCATGATGTAAAACCTACCTACTTGCCTACATTTCGCGAGTAAAATAGTCAATTTATCTTAATTCAGCTCTTTAGAGAGAGCGTAAACGTGTCAAAAGTTCAGCTCGGCTTGTCGACCTAGAAAACCTAGATTTCAAGATAAAATTGCGTTAAAATGATGGTAGCGACCTCTAGTGAATCGCGGATGACGTGTGCTTTATGTGGTTTCACGCCATCTAGCGTTGAGTAGCAAAACTTGTTAAAAATATTAAACTTGAACGCTTACAACCGAAAACAAAAATCTCAATAACTAATATAAAATAGAGCATATTTTTTTGTTACACCTCGATAAGTTATAAAAATAATAAAATTTCAATTGAATTTGTAAAAAATAATGTCAAAAATAAATCAGCTGTTATTGTGACTCATCTGTCAAAATCTGAAATTGATATTTTCATTGTGGCAGCACTGCGTCATACGACATTCACAGTTTTATGAGCTTTGTTATTTTTTTATAATAAGCCCTAATGCAATTGAATAAAGATGATTGTCCCGCTAAAAAGTTCTTCAATAAGACTTTTTATCGTCTGAGTAGGAAGTCGCACAAAAATAGGATTGCCAACATTTGAGTGACGTCACGCCAAAATGGAATCATTGCATGGAAAGAGCCTTCTAAAATTACATGGAGCTAAAATACGAGAAAATTAAATTTTCATTCGTTTCCGCTCCTATTCTTGCAAATAAAAGTAGAAAGTGTCGTGTGTAGTGTACGAAGCGAGTGATACAAACACCAAATAACTATCGAAGCTGACAGAAAGTGTTAAAACGCATTGTTATATTTGTGACACAGTATCTTGGATACCAAATTTTATTATTTTGTGAGTACCCAGGCTGTTCTTAGTTAAATATTCCGTATTTCCGATCAATAAACTAAGTTTTTCTTGTAAGTCGTGTGGTTAAAGTCGATGATTTGATTTATTTTGGTGATTATTCGGACATACAAGCAAAGTCATGCTGGCCGGCAGTCTATAAATACAACTTCGAACTATTTCTGAATGTATTTTTGGTGATTTTGCGTGAGCGAGAGTTAGTGAGTCGTCAAAAAGTGTTAATTGCGCCTTTTGCGTGCTCTAAGTCGCGACGAACCTTTGGCCTTGAAGTAGGTAATCAATTTTTTGCTTCATTGGTGTCAGGTTACACCACATATGCTTTTGTTTTACATAAAAACAATATCTAGGTACTGTTTCTCCCATATTACAGGGTTTATCCCAGTTATAAGGACAAATATCCAGTAAAAATAAGAAAAAAAAACAATAACAAACATGGAGCTATTATATGCCTATTCCTTCTGATGCTTCTATATTAATTCTAAATATGACCTTGATTTATCTCAACAAGCTCTTTATTTTGTTTATTAGAAGTAAAGTCATTGGAATCTTATGTCATTGAATTCCCTATGTAATGGAATTCTAACCAAGGTCAGGGCAGGATTGTCTGTACTACCAACATACATAATCTAATAAGGCATTTCTACGGTTGGAATAAAGTAAACCTTGTTTGTATCTTGGAAAATTGTAAGATTTGCGAAAAAACAATACATAAGTAGATCTCTTTACCAAACTAAAATAAGCAGAGCTTCTTCTCTGTATTCCATAGAACTTAAAATAGATATATTATTAATATTAATTAACTATAGCTAAGCGCCACCGTTTATATTGTTCCTTCATCATAAGGTTGACAGGAAGAGATCGCTCTAAGTGATCAGGCCGCTCTTTATACTTCCTCTATTCTAAGTATTTCTTTTTGTTTTGTGTGGTATAATAGTCTTTTATATCTTCTATCTATCTAATTCGTCAACGACCTCTGTGTCGTGGTAGGCGAAGGTCTATAAATAACTGTCTCATTGAAAAATGCCTCCTTGATATCTCCATAAAATGCATTTATTTTTGTAAACAACTGAAAGATTTGCACGCCTATTAGTGAACCTTCTATAGTAAGACATTTAACAATTGAGTTTGTTGTTGTTTTGCTATGTGCTTTGTTGGAATTTCTTTTAATAAATAAACCTATTAATGTCAAACATTTTCATGTTATCATCTGTGCATATTCTACTTTGTTGGATTAATAAAGTGGATTTATGTGGGTAGTCACACTGATGGTCATATCGTTTTTACAAGGTACCCTCACTTCCATTATTCAGCTCCCTAGCTGTAATACAAGTCTTAAATCAACAATGTGTTTTATTTGAAATCATGGACATAATACATATCCATAGTAAAAAGGCTTATTGCAAAATATCAGATTATCTAGATGATAAAAATGCTTGATAAAATTAGTAAAGTAAAAATTAAAAAGTCTTTATTTTGAAACATACTTAGGTGCTAGAACAAAAATATGAAGCGATGCGACCTGCAGAAGTAAAATACTGTGTCGCAGGTCGCAACGCCCACCTCCGGGAATTATAGTTGTAACATGTTTCAATTCAACAAAGTAAAGGTGCATATATAATAGATTGATTGATATAGTTAAAATTAAGTTTAAGTGCTATATTAAAGTTACATAAGCTATATAATTTAAAAAAAAGAGAAGTTTTAAAGGTGCAAAAAAAAAGGAAATTACGAAATGATTTAGGGAAAATTTATAAGTAGGTAATCAAAGAAAACAAAGACTGTAACTCCGTGTGCGTGTGTGTGCACAGTCACCAAGACTGTGCATTTGGAGCTCCTGAGGACACCGGTCTCTAAAGAGTCCGGGCAACAGGAGCTACCAGGATGGATGTGTTTGTATGTGTGTGTGTAGTGGTTTGGAGTGTGTGTTTGTGGGGTTGGTGCTCCTGAGAACACCGGTCTCTTGAGAGTCCGGGCAACAGGAGCTACCAGGATAGATGAAATAAAATTGTATAAAAAAAAAAGGTTTAATGTTTGCTTCTTTACTTACCTCAAAAAGATTGAAGTGAACAAAAAATCAAAGCGATCACTTTAGTTACCTAGTTCCTAGTTTTAATAAGGCAATTTGAAATTTCTGATGTGTCCAAAGTCCTGTAGGGTCTAAAGGAAGTAAAGCACTTTGATGTTTGTTTGAACCCATGCCTTCTATATCTTTAGCAAATGTCAAAATGTAGATTATTCATCCATACCGCAATGCTTGAAAACGAAAGTTTTCAACCAGTGCGTCCTACCCGTTATGACCTACGGAGCTGAGACGTGGACACTCACGATAGGGCTGGTCCACCAGTTCAAAGTCGCTCAGCGAGCTATGGAAAGAGCTATGCTCGGAGTTTCTCTCAAGGATAGGATTCGTAACGAATACATCCGACAGAGAACCAAGGTTATCGACATAGCTCAAAGAATTAGCAAGCTGAAGTGGCAGTGGGCCGGCCATATCTCGCGAAGATCCGACGGCCTCTGGGGCAAACATGCTCTTGAGTGGACACCACGACTCGGTAAACGTAGTGTAGGACGCCTTCCGACCAGGTGGGATGACGACCTGCGAAAGACTGCATGCAGATGCTGGATGCGGCAAGCTGAAGACAGGGCGCTATGGCGCTCATTGGGGGAGGCCTAGCCAGCTCCAGCTCCAGCTCTGGACTGCTTTAGGCTGATGATGATGATGAGAATATTCATACATTTTCATCATTCATACAATGTCAACAACTTTTTACACACAAGGTTGTATATTTTGTACCTACGCTATTGACCTCTGTGGCGCAAAGTGGGCGAAAGTCCGTTGGCGACCCAGGAAGGTGTGGATTCAATTCCCGCCACAGGACAAGTGTTTGTATGATCTACAGATATTGTTCTGTATATTTTCTATGTATAATAAGAAATATCTATGTATTTAATTTGCTTGGGATGTCTTAAAATGTAACCATCTAATCTATACCACTATAACAATCTACTGAGCTGAGCCCTTGCTGTTTGTTTGTTACTTTATTTTACTATTAAAAAATAATAAAAATATTGTATAGAAATAAAATAAATAATAGAAAGTAAAGTAAAAACTTTATTTATTGACAAAATTGACGGTGAAAAAGGCAATACAAGTCCATAGGCCCCTGAACTACAAAAAAACTGTGTTTCAGGAACCAATGTCTTCTCCAACGAATTTTTATATACAATTATGTCTATGCAATTATGGATATCTGTAATAACTTTTTTAATTAGGTACTATTGATATACTTTACGTTACATAAAAGGGAAATAAATATTTTTTTCTCTTGTTATAACCTAGCCTGAAAGTAGGATGATAATATTAAAGCTTGTTTAGAGATGAAAGAAAGTTAAAGATTGAAAGAAGTCAAAATGTAAATAAATAAATAATGATCGATGTGTCTAACGACCGATGTGGCGCGGTGGGCGAAGGTCCGCCTGCGACGCACGAGGTCGCGGGTTCGATTCCCGCCTCGGAACAATTGTGTGTACGATCTGCAGATAATTGTTCCGGGTGTTCTGGTCGTTTTCTATGTATAATAAAAAAATATCTATCTATGTAATCTTCCATCATGGCCTGTTGCAGCGTTGGATCGCGAGGAGTGGAAGAAGAAAAGGGAGGCCTTTGCCCAGCAGTGGGACAGTGATGGCTTAAAATAATAAATAATAATAATAATGTAATGTATTGTATTATGTATATCAGTTATCTAGTACCCATAACACAAGCTCTGCTTACCATGGGGCTAGATAATGCTGTGTGAATTGTCCAGCATTATTTATTTATTTATAAATAATGCTGGCCAGCATTATCTAGCCCAGGCTAAGGTATTTTTATGTTTACCCTAATATAATCATATACGCAACTAGCTAATTAAGGGAACTGAGTAAACAATGTTTTAAAATAAACGCGATAAATACCCATTAAATACTACATAATCATTCATCAATTCAGATGACATAAAGTTTTTTAATTTTTTAATTTTTTTATTTGGGAAATAAACAGTACATAAAACTTAATACTACGAAACTTAAGATAAACAAAAACCAAAATAATTTCCTCTATTATGTAACACATATAAAGCTAAATGAACAGAGCAGTAGGAAAAAATAAATCTAAACATGTTGAGAATATGTATACATAAATAAAAAGAATAAATAATTATACCTGTGTTAATACAACTTGATACTTAATTATAATGAGTCCAGAGTGAAGTTGAAAAATATATAATGTTTTAAAAGCCTTGTTGTTTCTAGAATATTTAATGCTAGCAACACCTATAGCAGACAGGAACTAGTTCTGTCTGCAGCTATAATTTCATAGGTCTATATAATATACAAAAAAATCAGTTTTTTTTCCAACCTAACAGGGTTGGAAAAAAAACAGATTTTTTTATATTTTATAAAACAAACAGTTCAAAATGTTTAAAACAAGTGTTTTTTGTTTTTTTTGTTTTTTTTTACTTATTAATTTCAAATCAATTATAGCGAATAATAAAATAATCCATTTCTAAACTATTTCCTAATTCATATTAGTAAAAATTAACATAACGATAAATATTTACTCTTGTTGCATATCTCAGTACCTCTAATCTAATTATTAATCAATACAAAACACTGTTTTAAACACGTGTTATAAAACAACTTGTTTTAATCATGCCAACCCTGTCTATTAATAACCAAGTGTCACAGGTGACATATTATATGAAATATGTAAAAACTACATACATCACATTAAGTACCTACATATATGACGATCGATGTGGCGCGGTGGGCGAAGGTCCACCTGCGACGCAGGAGGTTGCGGGTTTTATTCCCGCCTCGGAACAATTGTGTGTACGATCTCCAGATATTTGTTCCGGGTGTTATATTATTTATTTATATTATTTTCTATGTATAATAAAAAATATATATCTATGTAATGTATTGTATTATGTATATCAGTCATCTAGTACCCATAACACAAGCTCTGCTTAGCTTGGGGCTAGATGATGCTGTGTGAATTGTCCAGCATTATTTATTAATTATTTATATATTAAAAAATAATCTTTACATAGCATCACATCACTTCCGCTGTCTGTTCACTTAGATCTTTTAAACTACTCAACAAATTTTAATGCAGTTTTCAGCAATAGATAGTGATTCAGGAAGAAGTTTTATAAATCATTTGCCAAATAGATTTCCATGTGGTCTAAGCCGCGGCATTACATTTTAAAAGCATAAATTCATTATAATCATAAATAAATAAATAATGCTGGACAATTCACACAGAATTATCTAGCCCCATGGTAAGCAGAGCTTATGTTATGGGTACTAGATAACTGATATACATAATACAATACATTACATAGATAGATATTTTTTATAGATATATATCATATACCTATAGATTGGGCTATCAGCCACTTCTTTAATAGATAGGTAGATAGAAAACACTTAATTATACACACAAAACAAAAAACAATACTGAAATAAATACTAGAATAGAGGATTAATAAAATAAATCAAATATAATAATTTGATTTTACCTTAACACTTTGAGTGCTGAAATCACACGGTATGTGTTTTCTACAAGTGACTAATATGCGTAAATCCACACTAGCGCAGCGGCTAAGAAAATACAGATCTTTGTGACTCAGCCACAATATTTTTCGAACGAAACGCATGTGCGGCGCAACACAACCGCTGTGTAGAGCGGCAGCACGAATTTTTTAGGTTAAAAAAAAGATTGCAGTCGTCGAAAAAAAATAGCAGTCAAAGTGTTAAAAGGCTGTATGGATTGTGCGGTGGTTGTAGAAGTTGGAATATGGTTGTAAACAGCCATCCCCGTGATGTTTAAGCTTGAACGGTTTCTCCAATCGCTGAGGTAGCGCTCTTAGCCTCTTAGCCAGCGTACTTGGCTTGCCTCGTGTTGTATCTATGACATCCCCCGTACCTTGCATATGTGGTCCTGGGTGGGATATTCAGGTGCCATTGCAATGTTTTCATTGCAATGGCACCTGAATATCCCACCCAGATGGAAAAGAAAGAAAAGAAAAGAAAGAAAAGATGGCGTATACTCGAAAAATGGTGCTTTTGCACCATTTTTCGAGTATACGCCATCTTTTAACACGTCGACGGCGATCTTTTATTTAACCTAAGCCATTCGTGCTGCCGATCTACACAGCGGTTGTGTTGCGTCGAACATGCGTTTCGTTCGAAAAAACATATTACGTTACGGCTGTGCTGAGTCACACAGATCTGTATTTTCTTAGCCGCTGCGCTAGTGTGGATTTACGCATATTACCCACACATGCGTCACTTGTAGAAAACACATACCGTGTGATTTCAGCAATCAACGTGTTAAGGCGTTTTATGTTGTCTTTGTGCTGTAGTAGTATTTTTGGTAGTGTATTTTTATGATTATTCAGTCTCTCTTTGTACTTTATGCTGTAATTTGACTGATAAGGGGCGCTGTGGCGCTCATTGGGGTCTATGTACTATGTCTGGACATAGTACATTCTACACTTGAATTGAAAACTGACTGAGAAGCCACTAGCGACACCTTGTTATCTAAGATATGTAGGTTTGTGACGAGATGTTTAGAGTATTTTTCAACCATCTCATTATTTACAGAACAATGCAAATCGACCCAAACTCCTAACATGCCTGTCGCATCACCAACCCGCTATTCGTCCGCGAGTCTCAGCGGGTCGTACCGCTCGTCTCTGTCAACGGCGACGTCGCTCGACAAGCCGTACTACCGCTCGACGGGCGGGGCGCACGTCACCACAACGCACCGCACGAGTTATGGAGATAGCACTACTGAGTACCGCACTAGGTAAGTCTCAGCGGGTCGTACTGCTCGTCTCTGTCGACGGCGACGTCGCTCGACAAGCCGTACTACCGCTCGACGGGCGGCGCGTACGTCACCACAACGCACCGCACGAGCTATGGAGATAGCACTACTGAGTACCGCACTAGGTAAGTCTCAGCGGGTCGTACCGCTCGTCTCTATCGTCGGCAACGTCGCTCGACAAGCCGTACTACCGCTCGACGGGCGGGGCGCACGTCACCACAACGCACCGCACAAGCTATGGAGATAGCACTACTGAGTACCGCACTAGGTAAGTCTCAGTGGGTCGTACCGCTCGTCTCTGTCGACGGCGACGTCGCTCGACAAGCCGTACTACCGCTCGGCGGGCGGGGCGCACGTCACCACAACGCACCGCACGAGCTATGGAGATAGCACTACTGAGTACCGCACTAGGTAAGTCTCAGTGGGTCGTACCGCTCGTCTCTGTCGACGGCGACGTCGCTCGACAAGCCGTACTACCGCTCGGCGGGCGGGGCGCACGTCACCACAACGCACCGCACGAGTTATGGAGATAGCACTACTGAGTACCGCACTAGGTAAGTCTCAGCGGGTCGTACCGCTCGTCTCTATCGTCGGCAACGTCGCTCGACAAGCCGTACTACCGCTCGGCGGGCGGGGCGCACGTCACCACAACGCACCGCACGAGTTATGGAGATAGCACTACTGAGTACCGCACTAGGTAAGTCTCAGCGGGTCGTACCGCTCGTCTCTATCGTCGGCAACGTCGCTCGACAAGCCGTACTACCGCTCGACGGGCGGCGCACACTTCACCACAACGCACCGCACAAGCTATGGAGATAGCACTATTGAGTACCGCACTAGGTAAGTCTCAGCGGGTCGTACCGCTCGTCTGACTTCCTTGAGCTGTGGGGGCAACCTTACCACGTGTCCCTAATACCGGTTCCTTGTTGTAGGTACACGGATGTGGATGGCAAGCGAGAACGTAAGACGTCCCTCGTTGAATATAGCCGGAGCAGTCGAGCACCTAGCGTCACGGACTCTGATAGCGGCATATCTTCACGATATAGGTAAATAATGAATGAACAAATAATGCTGGACAATTCACACAGCATTATCTAGCGCCAAGTTAAGCAGAGCTTGAGTTATGGGTACTACATGGCCGATACATAGAAATTAGAAATAGGTATAAATAATCAAAGATGATTTGAAATATCGCCTCTAATCTACGGACTGTGTCCCTAATATGTACTTATGATCATTGTTTAATGATATTTTGGCGATTGTCTGGTTGGAAACTTTTCTGCCAGTGTCAAGTAATGGAAAATAATTGATATATTAATATAATAAGTTACCAAATTATAAAGATTGTTTGATATTCCTTTCCCATAGAGCCTAGTTGGTTATCAAGCAGGGTACAACAACAAATGGTACAACGTGTAGGTTAGGTTGGCTTGGGAGACGAGATGTTGGAGTCCCCCTTACACCCCTTACTAAATCCTATACAAAAACACTTGCTACAACTTCGGCCTCTTTTACTTCTCTGTCGTTCATTTAATAAATAACATAATTTAACAGATCAGAACGCAGCGAGTCAAGATCCAGAGAGCTATCAACGACTAGAAGTGACACCGCGCCGCGCGTCAAACGCGCGCCGTCGTCCGCGCTGGCCATGTCCACTGCTGAGCTGTACCAGAAGTACTCGCCCAGCAACTATGTGCCGCTCACACAGAGGCTGCAGCTACAACAGGTAGCTTTCACGTACTACTTATAATAAAAAATAATATATTTATAACTTAAATATATTATTAACTAGCACGATTACCTATATTACAACCAATTACACTAGTTAATTACAATACCTATATATTAGAACAAATGAACATAAATATCAAAATCTGATTAAAAATTATGTAAAACGTTATTATAGGGACATTAAAATTGACTAATCAGTGAAGACGTTTATTTGTGATGATTTTATAAGATGTTTATTAGTTTAATTTTCTGTGGTTGACAACCTACTTTTAAATGTTCAGTTACCATAGCCCTAAGAAAACTAATTTGCATGCCCTAGGTTAAGGCAATACATGTACGGTACATATTTTATAACTCTAAGATCTCTGTGAACCATGTGTGCAAATAAATGATCTGTAGTCTGTATTCTGTTTCCAATAAGGATTGTTCATATCTAACATTCTGAAGTACATAGGTTGCAGCGGCATTATGCTCCCGAGAAACTTCCTTGTGACATTGACAAAAAATGACGAAAAAATCTGTCAATATTATCGTTTTGTCAACAGAACAATTACAGCGAAATAGCGCGCTCCAAGTCAATCTCTAACGACATCGGACGACCGCCGCTGTCCGACGCGAAATCCTTGAGGAAACCACGGAATTCAGCTTCTACTATAAATGAGGTAAATATTATAGTTTTCTAGACATAATTGTAATTGCAAACATTCGTGATAATGTAGTCCATTATCATTTTGTGTTCATAAGTTCCTGGTAGACTTCAGAATTTTCATCAGCCGATATTGTATTTAATGTCCTTTCTAAAGTGTCTATCGGCAGTCAGAAGTTCTAAAGTCTATGGAATAGCTGAACGTTTAAAATCATTAAGTTGTTAAATGTCTTAGCTTACGAGACTTTTTATAAAGCAGTTATTTCTGTAACTATAATATATATTAAAAATGTTATTTTATAAATTAAAGGTTCGATTGCCTGTGAACTTTGATATAAAACAGTATAAAGGTACATATTACATACATAAAACACACGTATACAAATAAACATATTTTATGGCCATTACATGGCTAATTAAATTCCGGTTAAATATCTTACATGAAGTTAGAAATATAAATAATTTTATCTGAAATCTAGAAAATTCTTTAAGTCGCCTTAGATTTAAAATAAACTTTTAAAAAAGACTCGAAATGTGACCCGTGAGCATGTAGGTACTGCTGGGTATATTCTAATCTCCTCATTTTCATGAAAAAAATATACAACGTAATGATAAAAATGTATAAGATAACAAAAAAGAAATATCTAAGAAAGAAAAATAAAGGATATGTCTACTAGGCACACTTTACAGAAATCATACTAAAAGTACACGACATTATTTTACCACAACATAGCATAAAAAATGTTGCCTGTGTTCTCCATAATAAGTTTTCTTTCACTACGAATAACATACTGGTAACATCATGACAAACAAGTCAAAGAAACCAAGGGCATTATACTTGGTCTACACTGATCTGGAACTAAAGAAACACCATCATTTTATATAAAATTTTTGTTCATTTCAGTCATCTCTATGTAATGTGTTTTATATATTTTTTGTGAAGCATCAAATGCTAAATCAATTTTGATAATGTCATTGTTACTTAGGTTTACTGTGTGTTTAATGTGTGTATTGGTTATGGTCTAGCCTAGTGTGCATATCATAGGCAAAGTTTTGTCTATGGAATTATAGAAAAAATCGTAGATAGCTGAGAATGGCGTCTCATTGTCAACATTCTATGATTTTTTATTCTTCCGTAGAAATAACACTGTCTAAATATTTGTCAATAAAAAACATACAACTAGACTTGACTACGACCAAATTGTCAAACGTCAAATTTGTCTCACTCAAGGCCAAAAGAACTTGGTCCAAAATCATGAATTTCACAGGCACACAACCATTGTGTGCGTGTGTGTGTGTTAGTGTGTGGCATTCATAACATCGCACTGAGCGTGAAAGAATCAGCTGAATACATCTCTCTCGCTCATAAACGTATGACAGAGTGAGATGGATGTATTCGCACGCTCTGGCTTCAAAATTTAGTCGCAAACTGCAATTCATTCGTTGTCTCTTTCTAAAATCGTAGCTACCTGTCATAATAGCTGTGACTGCTTTAATTATTACAATAAATAGAGTAATTGAATTCGTAATCATAGCCATATAAAAAAATTACGTAAATTTTAAGGAAATCTCTGTTTCAATAACAAATTTAAGGTAAATTGGTTAATTAATGTCGCAACACAGCTAGTACGACGGTACACTAACACACACACTCACATAGCTATTAGAATAGAGAAAACATAAGCATAAACTTTGTAGAGGCCGGAGAGGAAATACAGAGAAATCACGCCACCACCCAGCTACAGCAAAAGAAACTCTATGACCAACGGCGTTAAAGACTCAAATGGGAATGAAGTGCCATCTGTCTCTGAAATTAGAAGAAAGTTCGATAAAATGACAGTAACAAAACTACCAACCAATGATTTACGTTACACGAAAGCGTCAGTCGAACAATACTTAAACCAGCTGAAGGAATGTGAAAACGGTTCTTCAGGGTACACTAAAATATCTAAAAACGATAAACCCGTCCCTATTCATCTTCCATATCTTGAGAAAAACGGTACAAAATGGGACTCAAACTCTAGCTCTAGATCAAACTCAAACTCAGATATTAGCCTCAGTAAAACTATATCGGAACCAGTCCTGTCCAAACCCATCGATAGAAATGGTTCCATGACAACGTCTCTAACTACAAAACCTTCCGATCGCCTAGCGAGCATAAAAAGTCAATTAGACCCAAACAACCCCATAGGAAAGATACTAGAAAAATCAACAGTCATTACAACTGAAAACGGCGATTCGGAATACAAAAAGCGTTATAGTCCCGATGTAAAAACAAATTTGACAAACGATGCTAAAACTAATCTCAAAAACGAAATCGAAAAACAAGTAAAAGCGCCAAAGCATACATCTAACTTCGCGTCTTATATTCAGATATCACAGCCGGTCGCGAGCGGCGCGACTAAAAAGGAAAATAACGAAGAACTAAACAATAAAGATAAGAAAAAAGTCATCAAATACATTGACGAGGATAAAACAATACTAGATAATGAAGTAGAATCTCCTAGCGGCACAGGATTCGAGAACAAAACATTTGAACATGAAAATTTCCTTAAAAAACGGTCAGAGAAGAATGAAGAAATAGAAAATAATCATGAAGAACCTAAATCTATGGAGACCAGTACAGACAGCACTATAAGTGAACCCACGGAAGAAGAAACCACAGAAACGAGTTCGGTCAGAAGAAGACTGGACAAGGACTTTGAAGATAGTAAAGGGGTAAGTACGTAATGCTAATTTTTGGCAAGACTTTATCGATATCGCGACTTTTTTTATTGACCTAGTATTCATATTTTTAATAAATGTTCAATACACTAGAGCAGCGGTCGGCAACACGCGGCCCGCGGGCCACATGCGGCCCGCGGACGTCTTACTTGCGGCCCGTGAATGTTTTATAAATAAGTTATAAATATCAAAATAAATGCATTAATTAATGAGTAAGCGCGCCTTTTAAGAACGCGCTTCGCCCTGCCCTGAAAAAGGCAAATCTATTCCAGAGCTAACAAATACTCAATAGTTAATAGAACTTGGATTTTTGACAGATATAACTCATGAATTAAATACACTGAATGTAAGGCTTCAAGGTAAAAACAAACTTATATCTGATATGCACACAGACGTAAAGGCATTCCAAATGAAAAACAAACTCTTTATGAAACATATTGATGGAAAAAGTTAGATCATTTTCCGAATTTTAAAAAGGCCGTCGAGGAAGCTGGGATTAATTTTCATTGGAAAAGTGATAAAATTAAAGATATTTACAACTGCAAACACAATTCAGCGACAGATTTAGTGAATTTGAGAAAGTTAGCTGAGCAAACTAAAGATTTTTGCAAATCCTTTTTCGTGTGATATTGAGGTACATCCTCAATTACGAATTTATTGTAGTTACAATTACGAATTGCAACTACAAATATGACAGCTAACATACAAGAAATAGCCTCCCAAATGCAACCTCAGACATCAAACTGAAATTTGTATAAAATCAGTTACCTATTTAGGTACTTTGTGGTTTTAATTTCTGAATGATTTACGGTGGTTATTTTTCCAGCTATAAAGCCCAAACATAAATATGATGTGAGTATTACGTGTACGAATTAAATTCCGTCTGTTTTAACAATTTTAATTAGCATTTTTATTTTTTCTATGGGATATGACCAAATATACGTAGGTATATTGAGCTTCTAGGGTTAATGTCACAAGTACGGCCCGCTTTCAGTTTATTTTGCCACCTTGTGGCCCTTGCTTGCCAAAAGGTTGCCGACCGCTGCACTAGAGTATAATTAATTACAATTAACAATCTAGCCATATAATTGGGGCAATTTCGTTATCTAACTTATTTTTATTACAACATATTACTAAGAACTTGTCAAGTGGCACTTTTCTTTTTGTCTCGATATTGCGACTTGTCACCAGTAAAGTACAAATGTGTATATTTTTGTATTTGGTTCGTTTGGCTAGTTTCGTCAGTTTTTCGGTCTAAATAATTATGACCGATTTCGGGGTTGGACTCTAGAATTCACATACTCTACTGTAGATTCTATCGTAGAGAAATAAGTCGCCTTTATCTAAAAAGTCTTGCCTCGCACTGCACTCCATTTTATTTTTAGTTTTGTATCCATATCAATGTAACTTGTATTATGTTCATCAAGTTTTCAGGTAAATATTTTATTTTTAGGTTATATTTTTTAGAATTCTTTGTTTTTATATTTTTAGTGTCAAGTTTTGGGTGAATATCAAAACTTACGTTTACGTCCAGTCTAGATGCTTTATATATACGTCAGCAATTGATTTCTACTTGTTAAGGATCATACCTATTACGTCAGCTACCACTACAAACAAAAAATAATCTCTAGTCTAATGGATAAGTTATAGGGACATATTTTGCGTACCAGTTAACAAACGTTTATACATAGTGTTCTGCTATCGACGTCTTTTTCTACCGAAATTCTTTCATCGATATCGCTGAAATTTTGTAAGCGAGACTACATCACTAGCAAATTGACGTCAACTATTGGTTACGCCTATACAATGCCAATATACCTATTAAATTTTTGATAAAGCGTGAAGCAAGTCGCGGGCAGCAGCTAGTATTAGTATAAAGCAGTATTCGTAAGGACTAGGATCTACAAAGACATTCATTTCTACATTCAAAAGAGTTCGTTGCCATTTCGCATATAGGTCATGTATTTGCGTGTTCGCTCTGGATTTATCTATGACTCCTCTGATATTCTGGGTGCCTGGTACTTTCTGAGATTTTTTGGAATTTTTTATCTATTTTCGCATACAGATGAAAACTTTCGACAACTTACCTGTTGCGTATGCAAAACGTTTTACCATACTCACGTTTGGTAGGTTGAAACAATTGAGCTAACTGCAGACTGTTGCAAACAATCTTAGAAAAATCTCTTTTTATAATCTTTCTCTATCTTTATCACTACATAGTATAAAACAAAGTCGCTTCCCGCTGTCTGTCTGTCCCTATGTATGCTTAGATCTCTAAAACTACGCAACGGATTTTAATGCAGAAAGGAATCTTTATAAACCATTTGACACAAAGATTTCCACGCGGGCGAAGCCGCGGGACGCATATAGTAAAATTATAAGAAGAGTTAATTGAGTATGTATATTTTTAACACCTTCACTGCGACAACCAAACTACCTGCCAAGCGTGGAGGTGTCAGGCAATAATGAATATCAAATATCAAAGTGCATTATTTAGACCTTACAGGACTGAAATGAAATGAAAGTTTATTTCTTTAGGCTTACATACAAATAAGCACTTAGACAAGTCATATTTTATACTATTCATTATTATATTGATGTTCACTTCAATTTTTTGTCCACAAGTGGAAGAAGTGAGAAGAAACCACTAGTATGTTCATAACTTATGTGTCTAGTACATTTGATTTGCTTATCTGTAAGTTGTAAGATTTTGAGTTGGAGCAAAACTCAGCTTTTTTATCTTTTAGATAATCTGATATTTTGTAATAAGCCTTTTTACAAAGAATATGCTTCACAATTTTTTTATTATTGATAATTTTTGCAACTCACTTGGAGTTTTGTTGTAGAAGCGTATACATTGTGTATGTGTAGACATGGCTTCCCCAAACAATGAGGCGTTTGGGGAAGGATGTCCAATTGTCAATGCTACTGACATATTTGTGCTTAACAGATGATAAGATATACTTTCTCCGTCGTCAGTAACTACGCTAAACATTTGACAATGCCGGCCTCGTAACGATCTATTTATATACCCGCGAATGTCCCGCCTAGAAATAAATAACTCTGCATATCCGAGCTGAACCGCCACGTTTTTATTTCGCCACGTGTGTTGTGAAAATTAAAAAAACTCGCTACCTGTTGAATAACGTTGGAAATAGCTGTGCTGTGAAGTAATTTTTACCGCGTGAAAAGAGTGAATTAATTTCGGAATAAAACCGTTTTTGAAGTGAAAGTCTACGACAGTTTGCATGAACATTGTGAAACCATAAAGTGAAAGAGCCAAATCCTTTGTTCAGCGCCATCTTGATTCGATTGAAATGGCGCCATATTTTTTGACAGTTGTGATTTTGACGTTTTAATAGGCTGTTTGCCATTGGCCTAGGCAAAACGAAGTTACCAGATATCTATTTTAGTGATAAAATATCAAACATCAAAGTGATTTATTATTGTGAGTCTCATATTGGCATGGCTATATATTAATCCGAAAAATGAATGACTTTCGTGCATAAAGATGCATTTACTCTACGTCCACCGCAATTTTTTTATGAAACAAATGTCCACCTGGACGAACCCGGGACGGGCCGCTAGTAGATAAAAAACTTTTCATGAAATAGTAAACAAAATCATCTATGTCTAAATATTTACAATTTGCAATGATATCGCGCCTTTTTCCTTGAATAAGTTCCAAAGAGTTCACAAGCTTTTTTCTCAGCCGTAATATAACCTTTTTTCTTCGCACTTTTCACTCTGAAAACTTTTTTAAACCAAAAGCGAAACTAACACGTCAAAATCAAAACCTGTCAAAATAATTCAAAGTTGTCATAGTTTTCGAAATTTCTTTCGTTGTTCATATTTTATGTGTTTATTTTGTTAGATTGTGTTTTAGTGTACGGCTGGTTGTGTAATATTATGTATGGTTTATGTTATTTATTTGTTAGTTTCGAGCAAGCGTTTCTAAGGTATATAGGGACCATCGGGTCCCACTGCTGGACAGAGATATCCCATTCCGTCTTCCATTCATCACGACTCAAAACATAGTCTCTTTGTAAGGGTTGCGCATCAGTTACCTGTTGCTTCGGTTACTGAATGCGCTTAGTGAAGGACGAACTGAAAGCAGAAAATGCTGGTTTGATTCTCGCCACAAGTCAAATATTCGTTTTGTATAATCTGAGAATGTTTTCAAATCTGTTTCACATATAATTTATTTTGTATTCTGTAGATGTCTAAATAAACATCTATGAGTAGTTTCTCTAAATCAGTCATTATGCCTATCTACAACACAGTGGGAACGCTTCCTTACATTAAGCCCCGTAACACCGGTCAGTACCCTTCCTTAGTTATCAAATAACTTCATATTTCTCTCTTATAAAAATAAATAAATAATACTGCACAATTCACACAGCATTATCTAGCCCCATGGTAAGCAGAGCTTGTGTTATGGGTACTAGATAACTGACATACATAATACAATATATTAAATAGATAGATATTTTTTATTATACATAGAAAAACTACCAGAAAACCTGAAACAAATATCTGAAGATAGTACAAACATTTGTCCTAAAGCGGAAATCGAACCCGCAACCTCCTGGGTGCCAGGATGACATTCGCCCACCGCCCTACAGAGGTCGTCAAATATCATCATCATCATCATCAAGAAGGATTTATTGCTATCTCTACGGTAGCATTCTTGCCGAATTATCAGCAAAATTATATAATTCTTATCACTAGGAAGAATACCCTGATAAGATAAGACAAATCAGTTCTAATCCAGTTTATTGTTTGTCTTCGGCACTGAATGTGTTACGTCATCGGTGTTAATTTACGTCATCAAGTGTAAATCTGCGTCAAAGTGTAAATATGCGTAATAACGGCAGCGTGATTTTCCTCCGATGTTATACTTAATATAAATCAAATTCAAGTCTTTTTTATTGCGTTCTTCATCAGCCTATAGCAGTCCACTGCTGGACATATGCCTCCCCCAATGAGCGCCATAGCGCCCTGTCTTCAACTTGCTGCATCCAGCATCCAGCCTGCAGTCCTTCGCAGGTCGTCAAAATAAGCACTTAGACAAGTCAAATCAATCAATCGATCTGCAGATATTTGTTCCGGGTGTTCTGGTCGTTATAAAAAAATAATTGAGAAATACATTAAACTTAATACTACGAAACTTAAGATATACAAAAACCAAAATAATTTCCTTTATTATGTAATACAAATAAAGCTAAAAGAACAGCAATAGAAAAAAAATCTAAACATGTTGACAATAAAGAGATACCTGTGTTAACACTTTGAGTGCAGAAAGCACACGGTATGTGTTTTCTACAAGTGACTAATATGCGTAAATCCACACTAGCGCAGCGGCTGAGAAAATACAAATCTGTGTGACTCAGCACAGCCGTAATATTTTTCGAACGAAACGCATGTGCGGCGCAACACAACCGCTGTGTAGAGCGGCAGCACGAATGGCTTAGGTTTAAAAAAAGATCGCAGTCGTCGAAAAAAAAATCGCTGTCAAAGTGTTAATACAATTTGATACTTAATTATAATGAGTCCTTGGCACCGCATAGTTGTACTTCTTTACGGAAACACGTTCCATAACACAAGCTGTGCTTGGGGCTAGATAATACTGTGGATTGTCCAACATTATACATATAATAATATTTTTTTATAATGCTGGACAATTCACACAGCATTATCTAGCCCCATGGTAAGCAGAGCTTGTGTTATGGGTACTAGATAACTGATATACATAATACAATACATTACATAGATAGATATTTTTTATTATATATAGAAAACGACCAGAACACCCGAAACAAATATCTGCAGATACACACAATTGTTCCACGGCCGGAATCGAACCCGCAACCTCCTGCGTCGCAAGCGGACCTTCGCCCACCGCGCTACATCGGTCGTCAAAACACATATTTGTCTAATATAGTGATATATCAATAACCTGAGTTGGTAGTATGGAAGGCTTGTGCAAATAAATGGAGGCTATTACGGAGAACTATTATTTGTGCTATTTCGCCGAATCGTGCTAGATATGTCAGTGTCGAGTCATATACCTCTGTGACGTGGGGTCCAGGGTCTTGCCTAGACATGGCATTGTTCCTGATACACGTTGCTCTGGTGAGTTCCATCATTTTTTAACGACTTCATAAAAGGAGGAGGCTCGCAATTCGTCTGTATTTTTTAAAATGTTTGTTACTACTCAGAACTTTCTGTACAATAAACAACAATAAAATAAACTTTCGTCTGGGTGAACCGATTTTGACGACCGATGTGTCGCGGTGGGCGAAGGTCCGCCTGCGACGCAGGAGGTTGCGGGTTCGATTCCCGCCTCGGAACAATTGTGTGTACGATCTGCAGATATTTGTTCCGGGTGTTCTGGTCGTTTTCTATGTAGAATAAAAAATATCTATCTATGTAATATATAGTATTATGTATATCAGTTATCTAGTACCCATAACACAAGCTCTGCTTGCCATGGGGCTACTTAGATAATGCTGTGTGAATTGTCCAGCATTATTTATTTATTTATTTTGATATTTTTATAAGCTGGTGCTTCCCGTGTGGTCCCATTTCAATTTGGTCCAGTTCTGACAATGGCATCCATGAGAAAATCATACAAGTCTTAAATCTGCATTAAGTATGTGCGCGACAAATGGACGAATAACTCAATATCTCGCACTATCTAGAGTTTCTTTCATTTAAGTTTTCTATTGTCATAGTGAAGCCATTGGTTAGCCGAATTTGGTCCCTTCCGCGCCGCCTCCGCCTTTCCATCGAGACCCGGGTCGACACCCACGGGCTGAATTGAGGGTCTATTCTTACGTCTCGACCGTCGCGATACGATTATATCTATCTATTAAATCAAAATTCGTCAATACAATGAGTCATATATTATACTTGTACCTAGTACCGTAGTAATATAGCTATTTTACCTACGTTAAACGCCAAAGGAATTGTGAAATTTGGCAATAGTTTTTGGCTAACCACTCCGCTATCTCAGTCTCTACTGCGATCTGAAAACGCTTGCTCGAACAACAATAAATAATAAAAAAGAAATATAAAAAAGTTACCATGCGTTTCCTCGCTGGGGTGACCTAGCCGCCATTTTGAATCTCCATTTCTCCCGCGCTTTTAGCCGTCAACCAGATTTTTCTAGAAATTGAAAGTAACGGGCTTGCCCTTGTTAATTGTGACTCTATATTTATAGTAACAAGTGCTACAATCGTGCGTCAGTGAACTTTGCTTGTGACATTGAAATGTGAACTTTATGGACGTTTTTGTGATGTCCTTAGTGTGAAACAGTGAAACTTATAGCAAATGGCTGAATTACTGAAATAGTCGACAAGACATACAGAACTTTATCCCAAAAACTTAAGGTTTACATTTGAAAGCACTGGTTCTTTCGATCACCTATATCTCTGATTGCAATTGACTAATATTCCCAAAACTCCAAAATCCATTTGATCTTATACAGGTTCAAGTTTTCTTACCTTACCTATTGACCCTCCCTTCACTCATATTGCTGGCAAGTCAAGGTATGTTTTTGTCAGTACACTGAATCACTTTCTTGGGCAAACTCTGTTGAATATAATTATTTTGAAAATCACCCCAAAATCTAAGAGTTACCACAGTTTTTGCAATCGTCGTATTTCAAGGTCAAAAAAAATTTCAATTTCTTTAATCAAACGTTGTGCCCTTATCTTTTGAGCTTAGAAAGCCGATTGTCAAGAAAAATAACAATCCCAAAAAACTTTAGCAAATAAAAAAAATTGCAAATTTTAATTCTTAAATCTTGATTAACAGATATCATTTTTGAACTTTCTAGGGGATACAAAGTATATCTTTGTCCCTGATCAAGATTGTAATAATTCCACGAATCAAAGGGATTCAAATTGATTCAATTTCCAAACCTTCTGAACATCGGTCATCTAATCCTCGACAAGTGCAAACCAAAACAAACCTTCTCTTAAGAATTCGTAGATCTCAAAGTCCAATACCGGCTTCACCCTGATCTGCAGTGGTCGGCTGTGATCTTAGAGCCGTGCAAACAAAAAGACTTCCCAAGTGGTATTAGTTCTCAAAATACTCCCAAAACCTTCTATCAGTGCTTCCTGGTGACACAAAGCGATATCAATCAGACAATAAAGACCCTAGTGAATCTGTGACAGCATCCAAACTGAACAGTCGTGCTGTGCTGTTAGAAATCAAAATTCTTTAACACCTATACGAGCTCTGGTGACACAAATCGTATCAGCGAATAAAGACCCTTGTGAATTTGCATCTGCATTCAAAAGTGAACTCTCTTTCATTGGTTTTGGATCTCAAAACCTTCTGCAAATCAGAACTTTCTAGTCATAGAGTGTGTGACAACCTGTTTATAATAACAGACTTGTGAAGACTTGCAGCGTTCAATACTGAACCTTCCGCTATCGGAAATAAACCATAAACTTCTCCAAAACCACCAGCCAAACTTTCTGGTGATAAAGTGCGCGAAAGCCTGCTAACCACAACAGACCCTCGTGACACAGCAACTGCATTCAAAACTGAACCTTCCACTAGCGGCAATAAACTATCAAAACCACCAGCAAATCTGAACCTTCTGGTGACAAAGTGCGTGTTAGCCTGCTAACTATAACAGACCTTCGTGACTCAGCAACCGCATTCAAAAGTGGACCTTCCACCAGCGGCAATAAGCTTCAAGATCCTCCAACCACTGGTGCAGCAATACTGGTGGTTTCTGATCAGCCAGTGCGTGTTGTTGGTCTCGGCATGCGCGCTCTTGCTGCGCCGCCATGAGGTGCGGCTCTCGAGGCTGCGTTCCCCGCCCGCCACCCCGCCCGCAGCCGCACCCCGCAAGGAGACAGGTATAATAAAAAAAGCTTAATTCACTACCACACAAATTATTTAATTTTTTCTCTATTCACTTTATACAAGTTATAGCTATATGCTACCACTTAAAGTGGTGAAAGCCTCCTCCAGGTTCCGGTCTTTCCATGCTTCTCTATACAAAGCCAGTCTGCTCCAAGTAACTCCAGCTACTTTGGCAATATCGTCACCCCAACGTTTTGCGAAGATAGGTATACCTAGAACAAGTTACATGGACACATAAAACCTAGAACAAGTTACATGGTTATTGGGTATCATGGTTATTAACACAAAAGTCACTTATAACGGGATATTTACCATGATTTGATTTTTGAGTCCCGGAATAACCGTGATCATGGCGCATGAAACTGTGCTGAAATATTGGAGAACTCAAAAATCAAACCTTAAAAAAATTTACAACCTGTATTATTGAATGTATTCCGCTGCTGATAGGTTCAGTTTAAGATAACACTCTCTAAGTCATGGTTATGGGTATATATTAGTACTGGGAGTTACGCGTACGATGCCGCGCAGCCTATTTTATATATAAATATAGGGCTCTCTAGTTAAACATCAATTAAATGAAATGAAACAGTATTTATTTGCTTATATATAGGTTAAAAATCAAGGTTTTCAAATAGAGATAGGTAGAAATTTGCTACTGTAACTAAAATGTCTAAATAATAATTGCGATTAAGCATTTGCGTCGTGCAAATGCTTAATCGCAATTTAGACATTTTAGTTGCAGTAGCAAATTTTATTTCTGTAATCCTAAAGTTTTGAAATCATTGGTAAAATTAGGAACTTGAACTGCTCGTACGTAAGTAGCGTCCCTTTGTTCGCCTCGGTGCACGTGCTCTACAAAGTCGAATTAAGGCGTGGCGCTGTCAAACTTAAATTTCAAATATGTATAACTTCACACAATATTATAAAGCCTGTACTCTCTAAGGCATGGTGTACACTGGGAGTTACGCGTCGCGGACGATGCCGCGCCGCATCTACATCAATGGCCGCGTGCAGAGCCGATATGCGGTGGAACTGGCCGCGTTGAGCTTTGCTCGGATGGTAATATGACGCATGGCATGCTTTGAGGAGTTTTGGCGAAATATTGACTTGCTCATCGTGGTTAAAAAAATTAAGGTGGAGGTACTCCTGTTTCCGCATTTGGACTCCAGTCGGTGCTTTATGCGGGACCGCCAATTATAACTAATTTTTAAGTTTTTATTGTAAATAGTTTCCTATTTAAAGTGCAATAAAGTATTTTCTATCTATCTATCGTGGTCGTACTAAAAAACTGAAAGGTCGTATGCGTCCTGTATACGTTGGGCTAATGCGTTGGGCCAACGTGTAGAGAACTACTTGGCGCATGTTGGCGGCCAACGTTGGCTCGCAAAACGGACTAGTGTCGGTTTTTCGTGCACACATCAAAGGATCTTAGCGCGCTCCGCAAACAGTGTTTACACGTTGGCGCATTGGCCGAACGTGTACAGGACGCATTAAGTCTATGGATACGCTTTGACTATAAATATACTATTTGGTATATATTGGAACTATGGAACGTATAATAAGTTTTCTTACTTTTCTATGGTCTGAAATAAATGAAATTAACGAGTATTCCGTAACCAGGTTTGCTACACAATATGGCAACTTTACCAGTAAGGCTAACACGATATTTACACATAACGTTACTCGCGTTTTCGCGCATTTTAACGTGAAAAACGCCTTAACACGCGTTATTCACGTTAACGCGATCACAGGCGCTGACCGCACATGGACCATGTGCATTTTAGACGTCATGTCAATGTTAACGCGTTCACTACCAAGCCTTAGCGTGTCACACTATGGTTATGGTGTGTGTACTCTTGTGATCGCACTTAGACTCAGATTGGTCCATTGTGCATGGTGTGTTCTGAGTCTAACCAGCCTCTCTCTCTCCGTCACACTATTTATTAAAATAATACAAAGGCGAACTTAACCCTAAAAAGAGTTCTCTTCCAGCAAATCTTATTGGGAGAGAGAGAAAGTGAACCGAGAAGTGGCTACATGTGCATAAAGAAAATTATAAATAGACAATAGATTAAATTTTTTATTATTATTTATTTATTTAATAAGAACGGCACAATCACCAATTACACTAATTATTTTACATATGAGAAAGACGAGTCACCCATCCCTCTCACAATAGATCAAACAAACTGACAATATTTTTTTAGTTCGTCTGCGAATATGTCGCAGTCAGGGAAGGCCTAAACATGTATTATATTTTATTATTTATTTATTTTTAGCCATTATTGTCCCACTGCTGGGCATAGGCCTCCCTTTTCTCCTTCCACTCGCGATCCAACGCTGCAACAGGCATAAAAACATAAAATACTAGCGGACCTTCCCGGCTTCGCACGGTTTTAGTACGGATTCCTAACTTTTTGAAAATATAATATAGCCTATGTTCACCGGGGATAGTTATATTATATAGTTCGATAGCTTCCCAACGGTGAAAGAATTTTTCAAATCGGTCCAGTAGTTTCGGAGCCTATTCATTACAAACAAACAATCAAACCTTTCCACAAATCCTTGGCTCAAAGTACGTAAGCGTTAACGTCGCTGCCAATAAATAAGCCATAAGTTATAAGTTAGGCCCTTCCCTTGACCCCGTCCGTAGCCATGATCGTACTTTGCGAATACTTGAGCCTATAAGATGAGTCTAGATAAAAATGGCTGCTTGCCCAGTAGGTCACAACGCTATCCCTGTCTCTATATCAAATCTTGCAATATTATTGGTGTATGTATATCACTATTTGTTGTTTGAGATTGTAGTTATCCCTAAAAACCCTAAAACAGGTAAACTATTAAAAATGATCGATGGATATGTTTAACACTTTGACTGCTGAAATCACACGGTATGTGTTTTCTACAAGTGACTAATATGCGTAAATCCACACTAGCGCAGCGGCTGAGAAAATACAGATCTGTGTGACTCAGCACAGCTGTAATATTTTTCGAACGAAACGCATGTGCGGCGCAACACAACCGCTGTGTAGAGCGGCAGCACGAATTTTTTAGGTTAAAAAAAAGATCGCAGTCGTCGAAAAAAAACCGCAGTCAAAGTGAAAATGATCGATGGATATGTTTAAAGAAGTGGTCCACACCTGTCTCTGTATCAAATCTTGCATTATCATTGGTGATATACAGGGTGTCTCTCCATAACTACAATGCCTAAAATAAGTGAAACTATATTAAAAAATATCGATTAATATGTTTGAAGCAGTGGTCAGTAGCTCTTCCTCAAAGGTTACGATGCTATCAAATCTGTATCAAATCTTACAATATTATTGGTGTAAACATAGCGTCCCCCGAATAATTACCAAAACAAGTAAAACTACATATATTAAAAATATCGAAAAATATGTTTGAAGAAGTGGTCAGAAGCTCTCCCTCACTAAATGGCAGTGATTTAAAATATTACTTTTCGCGGGTCTTTATAGACTAGTGCGTACGTAACTCGTCATATCGCTTCAAGTATGCATCAATGGTACACAAGTTACGTTCCTTTACTCGTGCAAATATTAAGTTACAAAGAAGTACAACATACAAGAAAGTATGCGACTCTAAAGCTACACTTTGAGTGCTGAAAACGCACGGTATGAGTTTTCTACAAGTGACTAATATGCGTAAATCCACACTAGCGCAGCGGCTGAGAAAATACAGATCTTTGTGACTCAGCAGAGCCGTAATATTTTTCGAACGAAACGCATGTGCGGCGCAACACAACCGCTGTGTAGAGCGGCAGCACGAATTTTTTAGGTAAAAAAAAAGATCGCAGTCGTCGAAAAAAAACCGCAGTCAAATAACAGACTACTCCACGCTACAAAATGTAGGAAACGTCAAATGGCGTAGCGTACGCTTCGATGTTTCTTTGTTTTTTCACACACAAATATGTACCCTTCCGGACCCAAGGCACAACTACTATGCTCAACTGGTTGTGCCGCGGGAACTTTTGATTCCCTTCTACACAACTAAGGTACCAATGACTCAACCCGGACCACGGCACAACTACTTTGCCTACCTGGTTGAGTCGTAGGGAATTCAGAAACCACACTGATTTCCCATAGCACAACTACCTCTATTCTCTCAAGCACTGATAGTTAAACCTCTTTGTTCAAGTGTTGCACTTTACAAAACATATACCTACTAACGTCAATTTGCTGTCTCCTTTGACGTCCTAGTCGATTTTGTAGATCAAATGTACACCTCCGCTCGGTGGTCTCCGCTGAAACTATGTAAGCGGAGACGAGATGTTTGAATAACGATGTTCTATTGGTTATTAAAAACACATATCTTCTCCGCTCAGCTTTGATGGAGCAGCTGGACATATTTACATGAGTTCGTTATTTTATTTATATAGCATATGAGTAGAAGTTTCTGACGTTGTATAAAACATCTAGTATATAATAAGAAGTAATACCCATCTTAGTTTTAAATTTAACACTTTGACTGCTGAAATCACACGGTATGTGTTTTCTACAAGTGACTAATATGCGTAAATCCACACTAGCGCAGCGGCTGAGAAAATACAGATCTGTGTGACTCAGCACAGCCGTAATATTTTTCGAACGAAACGCATGTGCGGCGCAACAACCTGTGTAGAGCGGCAGCACGAATTTTTTAGGTTAAAAAAAAAGATCGCAGTCGTCGAAAAAAAATCACAGTCAAAGTGCTTAGGTGTTTTTCGTTGAATAGTTTAGTGAACATAATACAAGTGTTTTGTGAATATCATTTCCTATATCCATTCGGGTTCAGCCACATAGCTCGATTTCTGGACTAATGTGTTCTCTACTTCCCATAAGGTTGGTTATCCGAGGCCAGCTGATACCACCAGCACAGAAATGTCCATTCAAATATGTGCTTTAACTAGTAATATTTAGATGCATTTTGTATTGACGGCGTCAGATGACATTTGTCAATGTAAAATGCATCTAAAGAGTATATACAGTGAAGTCAAAATCAATAGCATTTATTTCTTTAGGCTTACAAAATAAGCACTTGGATAAGTCAAATTTTTACTATTCATTATTATCAAATAACATTATTTAAATTTTAATGTTCACTTATTTTGTCCGCTTGTGGAAGAAGTGAAAAAGAAACCACTAGTATGTTCATATAACTTATGTGTCTAATACATTTGATTTGCTTATCTGAATCTAAATATAGTTCGATTTATATACATGTCAATATTTATTTAAAGCTAAGCATTACATTGAATTTCTTACATACTTAACATCATTGATGTAATCATCTATGGAGTAGAAAGCCTTCTTAAGATTTTGTTTTCAATTGCAACTGAGCTCCCTATATAATAGGGAAATAGGGAGCTCAGTTACTTCAGATGGAAGCTTATTATAGAAGCGCACGCTATTGCCCATAAATGATTTCCCTACCTTGTGTAATCTATATGACCATATTTGGATGCACAATTTATCATATTCCAACTGGTAGGCTTAGCAATGCCTATGCCTACCAGTTGGAATGCCTGTGGGTTCTGTTTGGTTCGTGTTTCGCGTTTTGCATGGTTTGGTTTGATATTTGGTGTCGTGTTTCACTTAACAACCATTTAGTTCTAAGTTAGTATTTTAAGTTCTAACTATTGGGTTGCTTGTTTCTGGGTGCTTTAAAGTGTTCTTAGTCAATATGTGCTTAGACTTTTCGTGACTTAAGTTTTTTTTTATATATACTTAATAGTCAATATGTGCTAACGTTTAGTGACTTTAAGTTATTTTTTTATATACTGAATGTTCTTTTTATTTTGGATTGTGCCTGAGTTACAAATAAATGTTTCTTTGTAAAATAAAAATTAAATTCAAAAAGTCGTTGGCGATTCTTCGAATCAGCAGCTTTGGCTTAGAACGCATATTTTGGAACTTTTTGTTTTCTGTTCGGATTATAAGTGAATCTTTACCTATCTCTATACGTAAAGATTCTCTTCAGAAAGTGCCTATTCTCTGTTGATTATCTATATTTTTTTTATTCAACATTTATATCCATTAATTCACGCGTCAAATCAAGAAAAAGTCATAAGATGTTTTTTGGCCACAATAAGAAACATAAAGTAAAATACAGACTAATCTAGGCCGAATTCCACTCGAGCAATCGTAACAAACATGGTATCATCTCAGAATGACACATTTTGGCATTTTACCTTTGATGACAGAAACTAGGGACATGTGTCAAGTGTCAAAGATGATACCATTCTATCAATCTCTCCGTGCAAATAGCACCGCACGCACTATCTAGAGTTTCTTTCATCTATGGACGATACTGCGATGATACCATTGTCATAATAAAGCGATTAGTCAGCAGAATTCGGCTCGCGTGTGCAGACAAATTTAATTCACTTTGTACTGGAAGTCCCCAGTATATGGATCGGTACATATCGTCGCGTATAGTGGTCGCGAACAGAACAGGCAAATATATTATAAAGCATTCAAGCTATCACACTCAACTGATGCGTTAGTGCGCCGAGCGTACAGCGTCTGTTCCGTTTCCGTCAACGCATAGTCGGTCGACGTAACGCGTCGCGATACGTGAGTAAGTAAGACTATGACGAGTTAATTACAGGCCATTCGAACTGACTGGACGCGTAATGTGGCAGGTCTAATTTGACCGAATACGCGCGACCGATGATATTATGTACCGGACCGACCCTAAAGCGACTTAAGTTTTTCTGTCTTTATACTAGGAGTACCCAGTATAAAGCGACTTAAGTTTTTCTGTCTTTATACTAGGAGTACCCAATATAAAGTGACTTAAGTTTTTCTGTCTTTATACTAGGAGTATAAAGTGACTAAAGTTTTTCTGGGAACGTTTCTACGTAAAAATAATTGTAGAACAGCATCTGATACCTTATTCCCCATGTTTCTAGGAGCTGGCTGGTGGTAAAAGCACCAGCGGACTGCGGCGCAGCACAGAGCGAGAGGCGGTGGTAGAGCGAGATGCGAGACATGAGAAGTCGAGTCAGACGAGCGGTGAGTCTGTCTATATGAATCCATACTATACAACTTGTATCAGCACACAAAAGTAGAAGTGGACTGCGGCGCAGCACAGAGCGAGAGGCGCTGTTAGAGCAAGACGAAAAATGAAAAAACAATTTAAAAAATAGGTTTTGTTATTATAGTGCGTAAGCCCGATACGCCATTTTGTGGTGGCGGCCATCTTGGACAGATTTTCATCAATCATAGCTAAGAACACTCCTGACTAATTCACACAAAAACTTTCAAACAAAAACTAAATCAAAATCAGTTCATCATCACACACACGTCAAATCATACGAAAAAACATAACATTTGTCTAGGTTAATGTTAAGCTTTGTCATAAAACAGTAGGTATGTTTAAAATTCACAATTAATTTCCCTTTTATTTCCGTTTTCCAGGACTAAACGGTCTCCGCAACATCGGCAACACCTGCTTCATGAACAGCGTGGTGCAGTGTCTATCCAACACGCGGCCACTGCTGGAGTACGTGGTGGCGGACAAGCACGTGCCGGACACCAACACCACGCTGTCGCCGATGCGCGGCGCGCTTATAGCCGGTGAGGGGAAGAAAAACTTAAGTCACTTTATACTGAGTACTTCCAGTATAAAGACAGAAAAACTTAAGTCACTTTATACTGAGTACTTCCAGTATAAAGACAGAAAAACTTAAGTCACTTTATACTGAGTACTTCCAGTATAAAGACAGAAAAACTTAAGTCACTTTATACTGAGTACTTCCAGTATAAAGACAGAAAAACTTAAGTCACTTTATACTGAGTACTTCCAGTATAAAGACAGAAAAACTTAAGTGGCTTTAGGGTCGGTATGATACGCACGACCGATGATACGCTCGACGCATTTTCCGTCAGGTGTACATATCTGACGGAAAATGCGTCGAGCGTATCATCGGTGGCATCTATTCGGTCAAATCAGACCCGCCACATTACGCGTCTAGTCAGTTCGAACGGTCAAACACAAACGATCTCGATAAATGTCTTCAGATCTAGAGTTTTATAACTATTTTCTTTCGCAAGAATAATTCGGTACGTAATTATAATTATATATTAATTATTTATATAGGTATATATATTAATGTTTAAGTATAATATAAGTAGCTTAGTATCATTATGAGTAGTATATTTTATTATCTCTATTATATAGCACTACCTACCAAGCTGTTGTCCACACTACCCAAAGGTTAGCAGGTAGAGAATGCTATCTAGCATTATGCTCGCCTATGTACAACTTTTTGTGCAATAAAGTATATTCTATCTATCTCCGCTGATGTTACGCCTAGTCGATACGTTATTTCGACCGAAAATCCGTTGAGCACGGGGATCGTTGACACCTCCGTGGCGCGGTGGGAAGGTTCGCCTGCGATACAGGAGGTTGCGGGTTCGATTCCCGTCTCAGGAAAAATGTTTGTACGATCTGCAGATATTATTTAATGTATTGTAATATATAAATCAGTGATCTAGTACCCATAACTTAAGCACTGCTTGGCTTGGGGCTAGATAATGCTGTGTGGATTGTCCAGCATTAATTAATTATTTACATCTTACATACATACATCATCAGCCTATGTTAGTCCACTGCTGGACATAGGCCTCCCCCAATGAGCGCCATAGCGCCCTGTCTTCAGCTTGCCGCATCCAGCATCTACCTGCAGTCTTTCGCAGGTCGTCATCCCACCTGGTCGAAGGGCGTCCTACAATACGTTTACCGAGTCGTGGTCTCCACTCAAGAACACGTTTGCCCCAGCGGCCGTCTGTTCTTCGCGAGATATGGCCGGCCCACTGCCACTTAGCTTTGTATATAAATTATTGGTAAAATAATTAATCTTTACAATTTATAAATTTAATGATTATAAATTTCAGCGTTCGCGAGCATGATAAAGGAGTTATGGCGTAGCGGTGAGCGCGACTCGGTGGTGAACACGACGAACTTCAAGTCGCAGGTTCAGAGGTTCGCGCCGCGGTTCATGGGCTACAGTCAGCAGGACGCGCAGGTGTTTTATATATTTATTATGCAAAAAATGTACAGACAGACAGATCGATTAGAAACGCTTTATTACACCACATACCTAATTCACACAAAACATAAAAGAATACAGAAATTAACAATATTATCTAGGGCGAGAGGCCTCTGTCCAGCAGTGGACTGACATAGGCTGATTACCTATTATGTAATGTGTTGTGTTATGTAGGGTGTCAAAACAATGTATTTTCTTTCTTCTTACATTCTTCTTCTAAAGTTAATTCGTTATTTCCAGGAGTTCCTCCGCTACCTGCTGGAAGGTCTGCACGAGGACGTGAACCGAGTCACCGTCAAGCCGAAGCCGATCCTCACGGAGATTGACGACAACCTCAGGTAATCTATACTAATATTATAAAAATAAAGGTTTGATTTTTTGTTTGTTTGTTTGTATGTTTGTAATGAATAGGCCCCGAAACTACTGGACCGAATTGAAAAATTCTTACACCGTTGGGAAGCTACACTATCCCCGGTAAACATAGGCTATTATGTTTCAAAAAAGTTTAGTAGGACAAAATAGTAGGACCACGAGAAAAAGGGGAGTTTTAACTGGGACAACTCTTAACACTTTGACTGCGGTTTTTTTTCGACGACCGCGACCTTTTTTTTTACCTAAAAAATTCGTGCTGCCGCTCTACACAGCGGTTGTGTTGCGCCGCACATGCGTTTCGTTCGAAAAATATTACAGCTCTGCTGAGTCACAAAGATCTGTATTTTCTCAGCCGCTGCGCTAGTGTGGATTTACGCATGTTAGTCACTTGTAGAAAACTCATACCGTGCGTTTTCAGCACTCAAAGTGTTAATATTGATTAATAAATATGTTTATCTTTGTCCCCAGTGATTCAGCGAAGGCGGCGGAGGCGTGGGGCCGCTACTGCCGCCTCGAGCAGTCCCGCGTGAGCGACATATTCGTGGGCCAGCTCAAGTCGACGCTGCGCTGCACGCACTGCAACCATGATAGTGTCACTTTCGACCCCTTTTGGGACCTTAGGTGAGTTCTCAAGCGTTCACTTTGACCCCTTTTGGGACCTTAGGTGAGTTCTCAAGCGTTCACTTTTGACCCCTCTTGGGACCTTAGGTAAGTTCACAAGCGTTCACTTTTGACCCTTTTTGGGACCTTAGGTGAGTTCTCAAGCGTTACTTTTGACCCCTTTTGTACCTTAGGTGAGTTCACAAGCGTTTACTTTTGACCCCTTTTGGGACCTTAGGTGAGTTCTCAAGCGTTCACTTTTAACCCCTTTTGGGACCTTAGGTGAGTTCTCAAGCGTTCACTTTTGACCCCTTTTGGGACCTTAGCTAAGTTCACAAGCGTTCACTTTTGACCCCTTTTGGGACCTTAGGTGAGTTCACAAGCGTTCACTTTTGACCCCTTTTGGGACCTTAGGTGAGTTCTCAAGCGTTCACTTTTGACCCCTTTTGGGACCTTAGGTAAGTTCACAAGCCTTTTTGGGTTAATTGGGGTGATTTTTACCCTTAAAATGTTACGTTGAGACGTGTACCGACAAGGCTAGGGTTAATATTGAGACTAATTAATTGCGCTAAACGTTTAACACTTTGAGTGCTGAAAACGCACGGTATGAGTTTTCTACAAGTGACTAATATGCGTAAATCCACACTAGCGCAGCGGCTGAGAAAATACAGATCTTTGTGACTCAGCAGAGCTGTAATATTTTTCGAACGAAACGCATGTGCGGCGCAACACAACCGCTGTGTAGAGCGGCAGCACGAATTTTTTAGGTAAAAAAAAAAGATCGCAGTCGTCGAAAAAAAACCGCAGTCAAAGTGTTAAAACAGTGCGGGTACCGTTTAGCAAATAAAGTTTTTTCATATTAGGGAGCGTTCGACTTATATATAGGCTGTTGAGGTTGATAGTCCATTTCACACAGTCAGACACGCACCAGCTACATAACAATATTATAATTTGTATATTATATTATTTACTATTTATAAAACACACTATTTACTGAAATCGTAAGCCTTGGGGGTCTTATGATCAAGTGGTTTGGGAAGAATATCGCCGCCAACTACTCCTGAGTAGTGGCCCCGAAGTCGAGACCTTTTTGTTGCTATATTCTATGTATAATAAAAAATATCTATCTATGTAATGTATTGTATTATGTATATCAGATATCTAGTACCCATAACACAAGCTCTGCTTAGCTTGGGGCTAGATAATGCTGTGTGGATTGTCCAGCATTATTTATTTATTTATTTATAACACACATCAGTCTCTCTTTTTAACACTTTGACTGCGGTGTTTTTTTCGACGACTGCGATCTTTTCTTTTTTACCTAAAAAATTCGTGCTGCCGCTCTACACAGCGGTTGTGTTGCGCCGCACATGCGTTTCGTTCGAAAAATATTCGTTATGAAGTCGTACGCGTATTAAATAATCGTTTTCAGCACTCAAAGTGTTAATAACTATTTCGTGCAATTGTTTTTAGTTAAATTAAGTTATTATAAAATTTATTAATACCTTTTTTTTGTACTGCAGCAGCAAATAAATAAATGTCTGTCTATTAATAGTAACCTTTTTTAAAATTTTAAAGAAGTAAATCCCGTATTTGCCTTATGTTTAGCGATTAAGTATATTAATGTTAGTTTTTAAGGGCTATCCATTTTGTTTTATAAATAAACTATCTGCGCGTTGCGGCTTCACTCGCATGGATATCTATGTGTCAACTAGTTCATAAACCTTCCTCTTGAATCACTTTATCTATTTAAAAAACCGCATTCCGTTGCGTAGTTTTAAAGATCTAAGCATACATAGGGACAGACAGACAGCGGGAAGCGACTTTGTTTTATACTATGTAGTGAAGCATGAATCCCATGTGTTCCAGTTTGCCGATCCCGAGTCGCACGGGCAACCTGAAGATACAGCAGTGTCTGCAGCACTTCACCAAGGAGGAGGAAATGGATGGCGACGAGAAACCGGTATATATACTACACTAATCATTCTGTTTTAAGTATTGGTTGTTATAGCAGCAAAAGAAATACATCATCTGTGAAAATTTCAAAACTAACTCTTAACACTTTGACTGCGGTTTTTTTTCGACGACTGCGATCTTTTTTTTTACCTAAAAAATTCGTGCTGCCACTCTACACAGCGGTTGTGTTGCGCCGCACATGCGTTTCGTTCGAAAAATATTACAGCTCTGCTGAGTCACAAAGATCTGTATTTTCTCAGCCGCTGCGCTAGTGTGGATTTACGCATATTAGTCACTTGTAGAAAACTCATACCGTGCGTTTTCAGCACTCAAAGTGTTAAGGGGCCTCCGGAGGGACTAATTCTTGATACAAACGTAATACCAAAATTATTTCTAATCCAAGCATATTTCCACTATAATATTGCATTATTTGTATTAAAATTGTATTTATCTAGGTTCCCAAATAGATTTTTTTTCAAAATACTTACCTAAAATGAAATGAAAGCCAATCTCATTTTGCACATTTTTATGCGAAAATGGACATGTTTTCTTGCTATTTGTTTCGTATTAAAAACATCAATATCTTACGTTTTATTTATTAAAGAACATAGCTTATATTGTCTAGTTACAGAATAACAATACTTTGTGAAGAATACAAAAAGTTTTCAGTCATAATTTTTGGTATTACGAAACAAAACAAATTTTGAACGGCTAATATTGCTATCGCGCACGCATGAGGCGCGGCGCAAGGGTTAAACAGGGACAGCGATATTCGGAGCGATTTTTGCAAGCGAGGGTCGCCGGACCCTTAACTGTCACGGTTCATGAAATACAGCCTGGTGACAGACGGACAGATAGACAGAAGGACAGACGGACAACGGAATCTTAGTAATAGGGTCCCGATTTACCCTTTGGGTACGGAACCCGAAAAGGAAAGTTTGGATGTCTGTATGTTTGTTACCTCTTCACGTCAAAGCTAGTTTTGGGCCTAGAATCCTACTAATATTATAAACGCGAAAGTTTGTAAGTATGGATGGATGGATGTTTGTTACTCTTTCACGTAAAAACTACTGAACGGATCTTGATGAAACTTGGAACATGCATAGTATGGGTACTGGAATAACATATAGGCTTTTTATCGTGGTACCACGCGAGTAAATCCGCGGGCGAAAGCTAGTAAAACAAAAAAAATCAGTGCTTTATTTGCCTTTGAGATGACAGTTCGTTATTCCACTCGTATGAGAAAATTCTCGAAGGCTGTTTCGAGTGAAGGATTTTTTTACGATCAAGCATACCGAAACGCATTTGGAGGTTGAGTAGAGTTTGAATCGAGGTCGAGGTAATGACTAAAGATATGGGGGTTAACCTTACAGGAATTATGAGTACAAATAAAATCGTCAATATGTTTAAATTATAGTAAATGTATTATTTTTGCCGCTGGGGCAAACGTGTTCTTGAGTGGAGACCACGACTCGGTAAACGTAGTGTAGGACGCCCTCCGACCAGGTGGGATGACGACCTGCGAAAGACTGCAGGTAGATGCTGGATGCGTCAAGCCGAAGACAGGGCGCTATGGCGCTCATTGGGGGAGGCCTATGTCCAGCAGTGGACTAATATAGGCTGATGATGATGATGATGATGATTATTTTTGATTCACAGACGTGTTCAAAATGCGGCGTCCGCCGGAAATGTCTCAAATGGTTCTCCATCCAGAAGTTCCCGCAAGTCCTCGTCTTACATCTCAAGAGGTAACTATTACTATTCATAATACCATCATTTTGACGACCGTTGTGGCGCGGTGGGCGAAGGTCCGCCTGCGACGCAGGAGGTTGCGGGTTCGATTCCCGCCTCGGAACAATTGTGTGTACGATCTGCAGATGTTTGTTCCGGGTGTTCTGGTCGTTTTCTATGTATAATAAAAAATATCTATCTATGTAATATATAGTATTATGTATATCAGTTATCTAGTACCCATAACACAAGCTCTGCTTACCATGGGGCTAGATAATGCTGTGTAAATTGTCCAGCATTATAATTATGAGCACAGCCGTGCCACAGGCGCGGCGTTAGAATCGACCCCCTTGAACTCGGTCCTAAGGCAAGGCAGTAGTTTGCTTCTGCATGTTTTACCACATCCAATTACTGAAAAATAGTTAATGGTTCATTTACTGGTAAAGTTGCATTATTGGTCATACGTACACCTTAAAATAAATAGTAACTAAGTAGTACTAAGTAAAAATAGATCATCATCAGCCTATAGCAGTCCACTGCTGGACATAGGCCTCCCCCAATGAGCGCCATAGCGCCCTGTCTTCAGCTTGACGCATCCAGCATCTACCGATAACGATATTGGGTATTTTTATTTCACAAATTCACTAGATCGTTCGAAGTTAAAAAAATGCTAAAAAAAAAGCTTTAAGGGGGCCTCCGGAGGGACGAATTCTTCATACAAACGTAATACCAAAATTATTTCTAATTCAAGCATATTTCCACTATAATATTGCATTATTTGTATTAAAATAGTATTTATCTAGGTTCCCAAATAGTTTTTTTTTTCAAGATACTTACCTGAAATGAAATGAAAGCCAATCTCATTTTGCACATTTTTATGCGAAAATGGACAAAGTTTTCTTGCTATTTGTTTTGTATTAAAAACATCAATATCTTACGTTTTATTTATTAAGGAACATAGCTTATATTGTCTAAGTACAGAATAACAATACTTTGTGAAGAATACAAAAAGTTTTCAGTCATAATTTTTGGTATTACGGAACAAACCAAATTTTGAACGGCTAATATTGCTATCTCGCACACATGTGACGCGGCGCAAGGGTTAAACAGGGATATTCGGAGCGATTTTTGCAAGCGAGGGTCGTCGGACCCTTAAAAGACTGTAAAGGCCACTCGGCTATGGAACAGTCCTCCCATTGAATATCGCGAGGCATCCTCGATAAATGTCTTCAGATCTAGAGTCTATAACTATTTTCTTTCGCCAGAATAATTCGGTACGTAATTATAATTATATATTAATTATTTATATAGGTATATATATTACTGTTTAAGTATAATATAAGTAGCTTAGTATCATTATGAGTAGTATATTTTATTATCTCTATTATATGGCACTACCTACCAAACTGTTGGCCACACTACCCAAAGGTTAGCAGGTAGAGAATGCTATCTAGCATTATGCTCGCCTATGTACAACTTTTGTGCTATAAAGTATATTCTATCTATGTAATGTATTGTATTATGTATATCAGTTATCTAATACCCATAACACAAGCTCTGCTTACCATGGGGCTAGATAATGCTGTGTGAATTGTCCAGCATTATTTATTTATTTATTTATCTAACTTTTTGTGACGAACGATCGTAAGTATGCGACATGTTTTGAAGATTTGCGACTTTATTACCAGGTGCCATGGTCGCAATTAGGTTGAACTCTAACAGTTTTAAAACCTTTTGTCTCAGTTCGTTAAACAAATGTGTTAGTGTACATTCACGTAGACGGCTCTTAGCTTCGATTTCGTATGTGACCCGAAATCTATATGGATTGGTGATCACACTTAAATATTGACATGTATCGAATCATATTATATTTAGACTTAAATAGGCAAATAACCATGTATTAGACATAAAAGATGAACATGCTAGTGGTTTCTTTTCATTTCTTCCACTAGTGAGACGACCGAAGTGGCGCGGTGGGCGAAGGTCCGCCTGCGACGCAGGAGGTTGCGGGTTCGATTCCCGCCTCGGAACAATTGTGTGTACGATCTGCAGATATTTGTTCCGGGTGTTCTGGTCGTTTTCTATGTATAATAAAAAATATCTATCTATGTAATATATTGTGTTATGTATATCAGTTATCTAGTACCTATAACACAAACTCTACTTACCATGGGGCTAGATAATGATGTGTGAATTGTTCAGCATTATTATTATTATTATTTATTATTCTTTTTTTTTTAAATGAAAATGACTAGTGGACAAAAAATTGAAGTGAACAGTAAAATTATTTTATTTGATATTAATTTATATATAAAATATGACTTGTCTAAATGCTTATTTTGTAAGCCTAAAGAAATAAATGATTTTTTACTTTTTTACTTTAGTGAAGACAGAAGTTGGCCATGATGGATAGATAGATAGATATATTTATTTATTGTTACGAATTTTTACAGTTTGTTGATAGTATCTTAAATACTAACATAGGGTTATCTAGACACGAGAGTTCTCTTAACAATACTAAGGTTAAGTGTAGGGGATCGAAATAAAAACACAGAAATTAGTTTGCAGGCAGAATTGGCCATTTATGTATGTGCTTCTTGACAACTTGTTTAGTGAGTGAATTATATTGCGACGCGGCGCCACCTCCACACGTCAGAGAGAAAAACTACCCTCTCATGTGGTAAAAAATTCATTATTTAAATTTTGCGTGCACCCACAATCTCGTCGTATTTATTTATAATTTTAAAAGATGCCAACAGATGGCGTAACGTGTTGAGATATTAGCAAAATCTTATATCTAACATACCTTATTATTTACAAAACGTGTGTCGTCTACAGTTAAGATTAAAATTAATGCTAGCATCGGTAATTAGTTGTTTTGTATTTTTTTATGTGTTTACCTTTTGTAATTGTTTATTATTGTGTGTGGCTATAAATAAATTGTTTTATTCTTTATTATTTTTATTAGTGCGGTAGGCAGTCACGCAAACAAGCACAGTGACTTCGCTGTCCGCTGCATGGCTTGCCAGCCGCACACAGGCGATCCACCAATCACGAGCGAGCAGCGACTCCACTGAGTTGAGCTACAGGATGCTCCTTTATCGTTAAATATAACATAAGTAAATCTGTAAATGGAAGCTAAGAAAAGATTTTCAAAATATGAATAATATTTTGACGACCGATGTGGCGCGGTGGGCGAAGGTCCGCCTGCGACGCAGGAGGTTGCGGGTTCGATTCCCGCCTCGGAACCATTGTGTGTACGATCTGCAGATATTTGTTCCGGGTGTTCTGGTCGTTTTCTATGTATAATAAAAAATATCTATCTATGTAATGTATTGTATTATGTATATCAGTTATCTAGTACCCATAACACAAGCTTTGCTTACCATGGGGCTAGATAATGCTGTGTGGATTGTCCAGCATTATTTATTTATTTAATATGTTTCAGATTCTCCCCAACAGAGCGCTTCCGCGGCAAACTCTCCGTCCAAGTAGAATTCCCTCTGAGCGGCCTCGACATGTCTCCCTACGCGGCCTCTCGCTCCCAGAGCGTCACTTACAACCTGTATGCGGTCAGCAACCACTCTGGTAAGGCATTGCTATCCCACTGCTGGACGTAGCACCTGGTTAGCCGCATCAAACTTTCCCTCCAAGTAGAATTCCCTCTGAGCGGCCTCGACATTGGTCCTTGTCTGCCATAATTGCAATCTTAATAGCAAATTCAGTAAGTTCAATTTATCCACTATTACATTATCACTACATAGTACAGAACAAAGTCGCTTCCCGCTGTCTGTCTGTCCCTATGTATGCTTAGAGCTTTAAAACTACGCAACGGATTGCGGATGCGGTTATTAATCGGAGCTATCAAGAGGAAGGTTTATACAAAACAAACCATTTGACACAAATTTACACTAGCAGCTATACTATCTATACTATATATATTATAAAGAGGAAATGTTTGATTTTTTGTTTGTTTGTATTGAATAGGCTCCGAAACTACTGGACCGATTTGAAAAATTCTTTCAGCGTTGGGAAGCTACACTATCCCCGGTGAACATAGGCTATATTATATTTTCAAAAAAGTTGGGGATCCTTACAAAATTCCAATAATGTAACCCAAGGTGTGAAAAATCACCTAATAAAGTTAAATTTGAGTTAAACGAGTAAAACCGCGGGGAACAGCTAGTATAAAATATTCTCATTCTTATCCATCTATCGAAACTCGCATTTTTAAAATTAGTGATATTTCTTTCCAGGTACAACCTACTCCGGTCACTACACCGCGTACTGCAAACATCCGTACACGGGCGACTGGCACGAGTATAACGATTCTAGGTGAGACAAACATACTAACATACTGATGGGTTATGAACGAAATCAAAGACGACCGATGTGGCGCGGTGGGCGAAGGTCCGCTTGCGACGCAGGAGGTTGCGGGTTCGATTCCCGCCTCGGAACAATTGTGTGTACGATCTGCAGATATTTGTTCCGGGTGTTCTGGTTGTTTTCTATGTATAATAAAAAAAAATATCCATCTATGTAATGTATTGTATTATGTATATCAGTTATCTAGTACCCATAACACAAGCTCTGCTTACCATGGGGCTAGATAATGCTGTGTGAATTGTCCAGCATTATTTATTATTATTATTAAAGAGTTTATTAGATAAAATCGGAAGTTTATTATAATTGGTTCTGCACGTAAAGCCATTACAGAGCAAGAGAGAGAGCCTATCTAGACAGAGACGACAGTAGTCTAAGCTAATAGCACTGACATGTGATACTTCTCAAGCTGACTTTGACAATGACATAAGGTTATGTTTACCATTCTAACGCATACTACATCTGTTCTCGTCCACCTGTCTATACTTGTTCTAACACTTCATGCCCATCCAAAGGTTGCCTGGCAGAGATCGCTCACAGCGATAAGGCCGCCCATTGTACAACACATCCTGTATTTGTCTTTTTCCTGTCTTGTGTATCTGTTTTTATTTGGTGTGCAATGAAGAGTAATTTTGTATCGTTGCTTATTCCTTTACCTAAGATAAGGTAGAAAGTACGTCATTGAAGGCGTGTAAGATTGGTTGATTATTAAATAAAAACTTAACACTTTGACTGCGATGTTTTTTCGAAGACTGCGATCTTTTTTTTAACCTAAAAAATTCGTGCTGCCGCTCTACACAGCGGTTGTGTTGCGCCGCACATGCGTTTCGTTCGAAAAATATTACGGCTGTGCTGAGTCACACAGATCTGTATTTTCTCAGCCGCTAGTGTGGATTTACGCATATTAGTCACTTGTAGAAAACACATACCGTGTGATTTCAGCAGTCAAAGTGTTAAGAAATTAAATAATATCCCAAAAAATACGATTTCGACGAGACTTTTTGGGATATTTTTTTAATTTCTTAAAGATGCCCCGAGTGCGAGGGCTTACGCACTATAATAATAACAAATAAATAATGTTGGACAATCCACACAGAATCATCTAGCCCCAAGCTAAGCAGAGCTTGTGTTATGGGTATTAACTAGATAACTTATATACATAATACAATACAATCCATAGAATTTTTACTATACATAGAAAACGACCAGAACACCCGAAATAAATATCTGTAGATCGTACACACATTTGTCCCGAGGCGGGAATCGAACCCGCGACCTTCTTCGTCGCAGGCGGACCTTCGCCCACCGTGCCGGAGAAATCATCGATAATTTACAAAATCTAGTACCTATATCTAATTAGTATTGAATATTTGTTTGTGTTTATTTTTCAGGCTGTCACCTATAAAGCCCCGAGACGTGGTGTCACCAGAGGCATACGTTCTATTCTACGAGCGGACGTAGCTGCAGCGGACTGGAGGCCGAGAAACGGCGTGATTTGAGGCCAGAAACGGACTTTTAAGGTCAAAAAGGTCATAAACGGGGAGGGTTGGGTCAAATGCAGGTTAAAAAAGGGTCAATTGCGGGTTGGGGCTGAAGAAGTTACTAACAGTGTGGAAAGAGGTAGTTGGGGATCTTAATATTTTATATCTTTGATTGTGAAAATTACTATTTTGAGGTTATAAAAGAATTTTAGAGAAAATTTTTGTTTGTCATTTCGAAATTTACACTTTTTTTTAATTTTCAATAATAGTTTACAGTTATTTTGATAATTTATTTAATCATTATCGCTTAGGGTAAGTAATATTAATATAGTGTAAACGAAAGTACAACAAGAAGTGCTTTATTATTATTAAAATCATTAAATCATTAGTAATGACATCCTTCACATTTAATATATTTTTATAAAATAATATTTATTTCGGTCTTTTCTTTTAGAATTTCATTTTTGTGGGACTGCGCGAGCGTGGATTGATTTATTTTTTTAAATCTTTTTCAATAACTTGAAAACAATTCTACGAAAAAATTTGAAGAAGTTATATACCATTTGTTAACATTTTATCGCTTATTTATAACGAACATGTTGGGAGATAAGTAACACGAAGTAGGCTATTAATACTTGAATAAATAAGCGTTTTTTTATATTTCGTAACATGACGCGTTTTGTCACTAATAATTCGTCAACTTCTTACCAACCAGACCTCATTTTTACGTCCCTTGAATACTTTTTGACCACCAACTCCTTTTTTCACATGTCAGTTGTATTTAGACCTATCCAAGCTACTTTTTGACTTGTTAAAGTACGTTTTTAACCTGTCAAAATAATTTTTGACCTGTAAAAGTGCTTTTTTGACCTGTAAAAGTACTTTTTTGACCTGTAAAAGTACTTTTTTGACATGTAAAAGTACTTTTTGACCTGTAAAAGTACTTTTTTGACCTGTAAAAGTCAGATTCTGACCTTATTTGTAAAATCGAATGAGATTTGTCGCTGTATAACTAAAATAGGAATATTTTAAGATATGCACTAGTATTACACTAACCAGCTTGCCGAAATATGGTAGGATTTGTATTCATTATAGTATAATAGGGTGTGCCAGGATATGTGTTTTTTATCAAAACGGAATAGGTACATATAAAATAATAAATGATATATAACCTAAAACTACCGAACTAAGAACAGGACTTATTCAAAATACAATTTTGAGTTTAGTTGCTAACGTAGCTAAAATTTTAAAGATGCCGCTATGCGGCTAACAAAAAAATTAAATTGACAATAATATTTCGTTATCCATAAACTGTTTTGACATTACACAGATATTCTGGGACACCTTGTGTGTTAGAGAAATTTTTAATTTATGGAAGTTTTACCATAATAACACCAGGTTTCACACATTTGAGACAAATATGAGCAAAAGCGACATAGTTTTTTGCATTTGGCAGAAATAATTATGTACACTGTACGTTTTGCTGCACGACCGCAAAACGTCCGTAAATTAAAAATTTCTTTAATCTCGCGTTAAATTTTTAAATTAAACCGTCTTGCCTCAGCTAGAAACTTTACAGTTTAAAAATTTAGTCAAACCGAGTCGAGGTAAAAGAATATATTTAGTCATATTAAAGATATAATGAAAAACGTCCTCTCACTGTATATAAGAGTGTAATTTAAAGCTTATATTAATATTAAATATTAAATTATTTAGTTGTTTGGTTGTTGAATCTGCAATATTATTATTATAGTGTTGTGTCTAAATATATATTATCTATACAAATAATGTACTTATTTTGAATTTACAATTATGTATCCAAGACATCATTTTGTCACGGGGCATCCGGTGTATTGGACAATGGACATTATGTAATGGTCATTTTGCTATAGGACGTTTTGCGCCTAAGCTCGTCATATGTTATAATTATAACAGTATCACATTTTGAGTGAAAAATCTGACGCATTTTGAAATCACGATCAAGGAAAGCCAGGAGGTAGCTAAATATACTTACATACCTAGTTTTTAATAATTTATTGTAAAAATATTTTTTTCAACGATTAAAAATAACTTGATGGAACTTTTTTACAAAGGCAACGCAACTTATCAAGTTCTTTTTGAATCGGCCCTTTAGTAATGACTTGCTTGTTTCGACCGTGCTGGCACATTGTTGTGGGCATTTATGCGTGAGAATTGACGTTATTTTTCTTTTCATTAAGTCAAAACGAAAAGTTAATTTACAAAAATATGGCAGTACGGTATATTTGATTTAAGTTTATTTATTTCTTTATGCTAAGAAAATTTGTTGCAAAAAATGGCCGCTTAAAAGCTATTCTGACTAATAATTTAATTTAACGCGTCCTGTCCTGTCCCGCCTATTTTGGTGAATTTCCGTGGTACGTGCAATGGGTTTTATAATCACCAATTCAGTGTTCATCAAAGCTCTAGCTCACACGTCCAGCCCAGGAAATGCGGATGTATTGGCTTTGTCTAATGCATCAATGCAAATTTACGAACGTGACAATCAGACAAAAAATGCATTACATTGTAATGCACGGACAGTCAACGTGTTGAAAGTAACTTTTTCAGGTTATTTTTAAATAATTATTAATTTTAGTAGCTTTTAAGTAGCTATTTATTTTCGATACATCACTTAAATTATAAATAAAAGAATGAGTGAGGTTTTTTTGGTAACGTTATGCATTTTACTTCAGTGTATTATTAAATTTAATATTACTGATTATATCAGATATTATTATTTAACATTTATTTATTGTCTGATTCATACTTTAATAATTATTATAATATTGTCTCGAAATTGATTAAAAAATCGAATATATAAAGGTAAAATCGTTACTTACTACAGTAATGTTTTGTTACCTATACCAACTGAGAACAGATAATGAATGATTAGTTTAAAAACACTTAAAACGCTTTAGTATCTAAATTTTAAGTTAATCTTACTAAAAGTCGTAAATTTACACAAAAAAATATACATATTTATTATTTATCCCAAATTGTTGATATTTTCGAATATTTTAAGCCTGTTTTAAACTTTTTAAGTGTGAAGTTTGAAACCTGCAGCCATATTTAAGTTATTACTTAAAACTTTAAGTATTGCTTGACTTAGGTGAGATTTTATGGTAGCCCGCGGATTTTGTTGTAGTTTTCGCAGAATAAAGTTTATTTTAAGTGTTTTCTTTTGAAACTATCATGGTTATTAACACTAAAGTCATTTAAAACGGGATATTTACCATGATTTGGATAACTCAAAAATCAAATCATGGTAAATATCCCGTTTTAAATGACTTTAGTGTTTTCTTTTGTCTAGAAATAGGTACATCGAAATTAATTACTATACCGATATATGCAATCAGTTGCTATGGTAACACCAGATGCAAATAAATGGCAACTATAGCACTAGTCTGCAAATGGTCCACCGATAGATACTCTAGCCAAATTCGATGTAAAATGTTTGTAAACAAAGCGCAGAAAATACTCATGCTGTGTGTGCTGGGTTTCAGATACGATTGTTAGCAGTATTTACTGAAATTATCTAAAATTAACAAGTAATATAACTGCGTATAAAATATACGGCTTTAAAGTGAATTTTAGGTTAAGTATCGGCGGTTTAGTTACAAACATTTTACTTCGAATTTGGCTGGAGTATAGATCATTCAGTCTTTCCAAAGATTTTAGAAGTTTTGCGAAAATGAAAAAACAATGCGAGCTATCATTAAAAAAGTGTAGCCAAAGTCGATGATTGTTTTGTTTGTGTAATTTTATTATTGTTGATCGATTATTATTTATATTTTATTAAATGAATCTAAATAAAAATAACCAAAGATGCGAGTTTGCTTCCCATTCAAAGTTTATGCCTGGTTATGTAATACGTAACAGATTTCTATAGAAATATATATTTAAATGATTATTGTTGTTTTATTTATTGATATTAATATTACTAGCAGATTTATATAACTAGCTGCGCCCCGCGGTTTCGCCCGCGTGGAAATTTCTGCACAATTTTTCCATGTTTTCTCACCGTTTAAACCTTCCCTGGACTACAACAAACATTTCAAAATCTCGAGTTTTAGCGAGACTAACGAACAGCAATTGATTTTTATATACATATAAGATATCCTTCTCATTAGGGTGCTGACTGACGGCGGCATAGGATTTTATTTCTGATTGTTTTAGTTGTTGTAACAATTATTAGGTATCTACAGTAGGTACCGAATGGATTCTCGTAGCGGTTCCTTTTATCCAATGGTCCGTCAATGATTCATGTTATGAGGAAGATTTAGGATTGTTCGTTTACTCTGTTCTGTTGACAGTACTACTGAGATTCTGACTATGCTTTACACCTGACTTTTATCTCTACTATTCCCACCTGTTCTTTTGAGTAATTCTGATGACAGAACTACTGGAAAATTTTCAGCATTAGTTCTGTGAATTAAAAAACATTACCAACCTATGTAAGGTAAGGGTAAAGTTTGTAGGTTAAGGGTGACGATTAGAAAGAGACAATTTGAAAGTTATGGTTTTGTTTTGATTTAAATTACTACTTACTCATGGTACTTACACGGATCTTCTAGCTTAAGTAAACAGACCTTGTTGTACGATCATGCCATGCGTAACCTCTCTAAGTTTATTTTGTGGAATGTAAATATAAAAAATCTACTTCATTACCTAGCACATGATTACAATGAACACCAGATATATTTAGAAACTTAAGAATGCGCGACACAATACTACATCCAAAAAAATACTGGGAATAAACTCAAAAATAAGTTGAAACCAAAAGAAAAATTGTTTCCATAAAACGAAATAAATCCAGATGAATCTGATTCAAAAGTATGGCGCCATCCGCCATATTGAATTTGGTTCTTGACAGCCCAGTAATGTTGCCACGCTCGAAAAACATTCGAATGAACTATCGATTTTTCTTTTTAGAAGGGGAAATTATTATTTTGTTTCATCATATTTATAAATCAGAATAATTACCATTAAATTTTTTATAATATTAGTAATAAAGAATGAGTAAAATGTATATTCCTATCAGATAATTGCATTGGATTCGAGTTGGAATGGAATGGAAATAGAAATTGAATCAGTTTGCAAATGGCCGTCGTCCATGTGACGTCGTCGGTGTGTCGTGAAATGTACAAACATTACGCGTAAATTATAACGCGTAAGTTTTAAGCCATACATGGAAACGGTAAGAAAAATTGCATAATTATTATCTTTTCATTTGTATGTTTTGTCCAAGATTTTATCTATCAACCATCTCGCTCGCCTGTTATGATACGGCCGATGTCATTATTTACAATCCGCGATATATCCGTCCTTTTCTAGACCATAGTTTTCTTTTTCTTCCAATGGGTTTTTCATTTTTAAGTGTAAGACCGCTGCCGTGGGGCCCCTTGAAAAGAAAAATAATCAAAAACTTGTGCCTCTAAAGTTATTGATCTAAAAAGTGTTAGCAAGATTTGCATCGGCAGCGGCGGACCCTACGGTATGTAATTGTTCTATTTTTGTACATTTTCTCCTTTTTCGAGTTGTGAGGTCGTGAAAAGTCACATTTTTTCAGCACATGATTGACTGACGACCATTTTCTTTTAGTGTTTTCACGGATAAGTGTGTTTGTTGAGGCATATTGATTTTTGTTGTTTATAGCGTTGCATGTGTGCGTTGCTCGGAGCGTGTTTATAATATTGGTTGGGGCCTGATTTATTTTGGGAACGGCCAAATGTTGGACTCGATCATATTTTAACCATTTCGACGACGTGAATTCAAGTGTTGGTAGTGCCAAGGTTTTCAGCGCTCAGTGATTTATATTTAGCTTCATTTTTTGACCCCGGTAAGTCTTGCTCTGTTATTTCAGCGGCTTCTTGTGAATAAAACATATTGTGTGTAATAAAATCTGCGTAACTTAGTAGGTACTTACCAATAATGGTGCTATAGGTAAGTAGGTACCTACCTACTTAGGTACCTACGTAGTAAAATTTAATCTTACCTTGTGTACCTATACCTACTATATCTACCTTCCTACTCGTAGTACCTAGATATGTAAATAAGTAGGTATAATGAAAATATAGATATGTAAAGTTTATACGTAGGTAGGTCTGTACCTCATTTATTATTGTACATACCTACTTACTTACCTATTTAAAAAATAAATAATAATTACGTAGGTACTAAATACTTAATATACGTAATATTTTTTATAACGAAGTGCTGTTAATTAAAAGAAATGTTACACATTAGGTGTATTGTAGGTGACTATTTGTTTACTTACGAAAAAATGCATCGTAATAGGTAATAGATACGTACCAATAATAATAGATCTACCTACTTATAGGTATGTACAGATAAAAATGATTCATTTAGTCACGATACCTACCAGATACCTAGTTTTAATCAGCAATATCAAGTAGGTACCTAATACCTACCTCCGGTAAGGAATTTCCTAAACAATAGGCTTACCTATATCATATCCATGTGGCTAGCTAGGTAGGTAAGGCTTAGATAATACAAGAATAACTTTTTTAGTACCTACCTACCTACCTAGCCTAGGTAATAGTGTTGCCAATTGTGCTAGACTTGATTTTACAGTATTTACGAATTTAATTAATTTTTTTATTATTGCTACAATCATTTATACATAGAAATCACACAGAACACCCTGGACCAAATAAATATCTGTAGATCAGATCGTATAAACATTCGGCGGGAATCAATGTTTTTATTTTACGTTTAAAACTACCAATAAATTATTTCTACAATCATTTATACACAGAAATCACAGAGAAGACCCTGGCCAAATAAATATCTGTAGATCGTATAAACATTCGGCGGAAATCGAACCCACAACCTTCTGCGTTGCAGTCACTTCGCCCGCTATGTCACAGAGGTCATCGACTTATATACTATCTAGGTATAATCGACTCAAAAGACCACGGCAGTTCAGTACATCGACAATAACACAAGTTCATATTACTAAGAAGTTAAACAATCTATGCATTTTCGACTGCTATTAAGTTTTTAAGATCTAGAACAAGATTGGTATTTAGGGCAGCATTTGTATAGAAATGAAGTATATGCTGACGTACTCATTTCTTATTTAAATTCTCACTAAGCATTCTCTAAATGCTTTTGTTGTTACAGTATTGAAAAAATATCTTTCACATTACATCTGACGGTTGAATCACCTTATTTATTTATAGGGTTATTTTGAACATTCTTAGTGCTGTGCTGATTTTACAAGTTTTTTAAAATATATAATAATAATAAAAAATAATAATAATAAAAAATATACTACTGATTAACTTATTTGAAAAACACACGACTATAGAAATATATACATATAGATAGATGGATAGATAATTCTTTATTGCACACTAAGTATAAAATGACAATGTAAAATAAAACTTAAAAAAACTAGATACAATTGGCGGTCTTATCGCTCAAGAGCGATCTCTACCAGACAACCATGGATGGATAGGATCGTGGACAGTACCAGAGGATCTGTGTGCTTGCAGGTTATACATATATTATAAAATAAAATAAAATACTTATAATACTTACATGGAAATATACTACATACATATCATATAGAGAAATACGTGTTGATAATGAGACTTGTGACATGTTTCTATAGTGTCAAAGAACTCATGGACCTAAATTTGAAAATTAAATAGCACATTATTGACATGTTCATATTATAGAGCTTATTAATTCATTTTAAAATGACATTGTAGGAACTTAGCTTTATAAATGTTTGCATGCCAATGTGTTTTGGTGAAGTATATGACCCTACCTATTCTAATGTTTAAGACCTTGTATTATGACCATATTTCTTGATAATAAATGAATTGAATATTTATGAATGTTCTTTGTCAAAAATACATAATTTACTTACATCTGAGATCTCAGATAGTATTTATGATCGCAGACTTACTTACTATTCTAATAAGATTTTACATCTAGACACATGAAACACACGGCTTGGCCTCTGCTAAAGCAGAAGGTACGTTAATACCAGATAGTTGGAAGTGTGTTGGGTACCAGACAGGCTATTTTTGACTCGGTGCAGCGCAAGTCGTACACAGGCCCACAAAATACATTCCGAACTGTTACGGTAAGCTACGCTTACATTTTAAAGATTCTAACGCCTGAATACTCAAACGCATCTCAGATTTAAGCACGTCGAAAGTAGCCATTTTTGTTTCAATGAAAATCTGTCAGAAAATCGTCCCTTGAGACGGGCTTAAATATAAGTTGCGTTTGAGTACCTATTCGGGGGTTAAGGGCTTCATTTGTTTGTTTTTAGGCGACAATAATTTGGCACGCCAAATTATTGTCGCCTAAAAACAAACAAATTTGAAGTCGGTTTATATATATAGTCGGTTTATAGTATTTTAAAACACGTTTTAAAAGACTATAAACCGACTTCAAATTTAGTCGGTTTATATATATAGTCGGTTTATAGTATTTTAAAACACGTTTTAAAATACTATAAACCGACTTCAAATTCCTAAATAGTGAAAATTGGTTTAAAACTTTGTTTTAAAAAAAGAATCATCGAAATCGGTTGTCGTGATATTGAGTTATACGTCCATTTGTCGCGCACATACTTTATGCAAATTTGAGACTTATGGTTTACTCATGGATGCCATTGCCAGAACTGGACCAAAGAAGTCGGTTAAAAAAAAACAAAAGGTACTGGGGCCGTTCAAATTTTACGTAAGCAGATTTATTACAATTATTTACCCCCATCCCCCTTGTCAGCAAAAGTAAGCAAAGCTCTTACCCCCTCCCCCCATGCTTACGTAAACATTTTTCAATTAAAAAAGTATTTTTTTTATATTACAATTATAAACGTACCTATGCATTATTTGCGGGAATCCCCGAAAATGCATTTCGTTTTCAAGCATAGACAATGTGAGGGTTACCATTCGTGTAAAAAAGTAAATAACTACCGATGACGTAATCATCATCTAGACGCCCCTACCCCCCATTTCATCCAAAATAAGCAATAGAAAGACCCCCCATAGTGCTTACGTAATACTTGAACGGCCCCACTATGTTAGGCTGTATGTATTTTTTATTCTCTTAACTTCAATTTTCGTTTACCAGTGGAAGAAGTGAAATAGAGAGTATATGTAGCTATAACATATACCTATAACAAAATATATTGCGCATAGATTCTAGTAGCCAAAGATCGATGCAATTGCGACGTCATAGCAATAACGTCATTCGTCGTTTTCCATAGTTTTATGGCAAATAGTACCTACTAAACTATTTTATGGTTATTCATAAGGATCATTTCTATTTAACGTTTGAAAATATCATGGTTAATAACTTAAAATGTGTTTCCGTGATCATGGCGCATGAAACTGTGCCGAAATATTGGTAAACTCAAAAATCTAATCATGGTAAATATCCCGTTATAAGTGGCATTTATTTCTATTTGTTTGTCAGTTCTCACGTAGGTAACGTGAGCTTTCGTCCGAATTATTCAGTGAATCATCGCCCAATCTCGTTCATAATATCTTATCTGGTGATTTCCTGGGAACGTGTCGAATGACCTAATTTCTGAGGTCTATAATGTTTTTATTATCAAGGCTTTAGTTGTTTGCTCGTTTGAAACAAACTTCGTTTTAGGAGGATGTCCTGTATTCGGCTATATTATTTATTATTAAGTAGGCAGTTATTTGATTATTGTCTAATTATTTAATTAACTTTAATTTATAATTATTATGTGACCTGTAATATTCGTTTTTTACCAATAAATTGATTATTCTGATTATTCTATATTATTGTTTTTTTTTTGTTCGTTGATTTTGAAAATTATTTTGCTATTGGATATATAATAATGCTTTAACTTATGTCAGTTTTTTATGTTTTTAATGTATGTATTATGGTATGTAGTGTAAGTATTTGTTTTCTTTTGTTTATCTAAATATTTATCAACTTGCCACCGTCTATATTATTCCTTCATGTCCAGTCCATCCAAAGGTTGCCTGGAAGAGATCGCTGTCAGCGATAAGAACGCCCTTAATACCTCTAATTTAAGTTTTTAATTCTATATTGTTTTCTTTTTTGTGTGGTATAATAAAGTATTTTCTAACTATCTATTTATCTAATGGTGGTCCATCGAGAATCTTTACTTTTATACCGTAAGAACGTAATGTGCAGAAACTAACATAATAAAACATTGTTTACAGAGAAACTCTTGACTCGAAATCGTGTTTGAATTCACAAATCAATAAAGATCATCTCACATCTTATATTAATAATTTTGTAAAATACAAAAATATTAATATGTATCCTTTCCTTACATCTTCTCTAGTGAGGAAGATGTATGGTGATCGAAGCTAGAGAATTATGAAAAACACAAAAAAATATTCTTTTATGGGACATATTGGAAAACAATGTATTCTGGATGGGACTCGATTATATATTAAACTAGCTGCTCCCCGCGGCTTCGCCCCGTGGAAATCTATGTGTCAAATTGTTTAAATGATAAAAAGTATCCTATGTTAGACTCCTGGTTCTAAGCTACCTCTCCACCAATTTTCAGCTAAATCGGTCCAGCCGTTCTCGAGTTATATGTGTTGTAACAAACACGACTTTCTTTTATATATATAGATTATCTCGAAAAATTTAAAAACAGCGTAAAATTAAGGGATTCATGTCGGTTTTTAGTTTCTTTTTTTCAAAAAATTGTTAACACTGAATATTTTTTTGTCTCAATTTAATTAGGGTGCCAAACGAGTACCAACTTACATAGATAAAGATCCTATCCATCCACGGTTGTCTGGCACAGATCGCTCTTGAGCGATAAGACCGCCAAATTGTCACATATTTTATATTTTAGTCTTGTGTGCAAGAAAAGAATAATCTCTCTATCTTACTCAATCAATAACTAAAAAAACAAAGATATTAAAAACAAAAACACGTAAGCAGACTTATACCTATTTTTTCATCAAAAAAGGTCACTCTCACTTCGCAAGAGTTTTTTGTAAACGAGTTACAATACCGCGATTGCTGAAAAATTTACCTTACTGTCTTGTAATGTATAAATTGGCCCAAAAGACAATATCTGTACCTAATTAATTTAACCTTTAGCTACAAGCAAACTAACACAATGTATTGAATAATTATCTGAATAAAAAAAAATTAATATATCTTCTGTCTATTTCCAATCTTTTTTTGCACTTGTACCTACTTCTCTCTTCACTTTTTCTCTCGCTCTCCCGTTTGCTGGAGAACTCTTTTTAGGGTTAAGTTCGCCTTTGTATTAATTTTCTAGAATAAGTTTTGTATATAGTTTATCGTGCAAACGTATAAAATACATAAATAAATACAACCAATGCATCATCCGAAGATGTATGCATTGGTAAGAAAGACCCTACCCAGTTATGCAATTTGTACATTTAAAAACAGAACCCCTATCACCAAGAAGAAACGGAAGAGACCCAAAAATCTATACACTGTGGGGAGGTCTGAGTCATTGACCCTAGGGGGGCCGACGCTCGAAATAGCGCGGGCGGGGGTCCGGTTATATTTGGACGAGACGCGCGCCGTGTTAGAATGTCTTCATATTTTTTAGGATTAACTCTGATTCTGATTAAGATATATAGATACTTTAGCAACATCTTCAGACACGACGATTGTTTAATTTTTGGCAAACGAAGCGCTTAGGAATACGTTCAATTTGTTTCAGTAACATAATCTTTGTAAGTGACGAATTGTTGCCTAAATCGTTAGAATGTCTCGTATTTTGGAGTAGGTAACTCTAATTCTAAGATTGATAAATACTTTATTAACAACTTCAAATTCAGACACGGCGGTAGTATAATTTTTGGCAAACGAAGCGCTTAGATATGGCTAGATATGGCCGGCCCACTGCCACTTCAGCTTGCAAATTTTTAGAGCTATGTCGATAACATTGGTTCTCTGTCGGATTTATTCGTTACGAATCCTATCCTTCAGAGAAACCCCGAGCACAGGTTGTAGTAGTTATACTCTTGTTTCCGCACTTAGACTCCGATTGGTCCTTTGTGCGTGCATAGCTCTTTCCATAGCTCGCTGAGCGACTTTGAACTGGTGGACCAGCCCTGCCGTGAGTGTCCACGTCTCAGCTCCGTAGGTCATAACGGGTAGGATGCACAGATTGAAAATTATGTTCCATTCAATCCACTATTTACATATAATGTGATGAAGGTCATTATATCAGCTACGGTACCTACGCGAACATATTGTAGGTACCTACACTTCACAAACAGTTTGTCCAAACCATATCATGACCCATATCTATGATAAGATAACGCGAGTGCTAGTGGTACAGGTACCTTCTAGGCTCTAGCTTATCCGAGGGTCTATATCGTTGAATTTACGCATTTGAAATGTAAATATCTTCACCTATATTTCTGTACCCTATCTTTATTAATCACGAAATGCGCCCCACTTCGCCGTCGTGGAAATCTATGTGTCAAATGGTTCATAAATCTTCCTCTTGAATCACTCTATTAAAAAAACCGCATCAAAATCCGTTGCGTAGTTTTAATGATCTAAGCATACAGAGGGACAGACAGCGGGAAGCGACTTTGTTTTATACAACCTATATGTAGTGAAGAAAGTTACTATCAAATAATAGAAACTAGACTCTCCTTAAGTCTTAAAACTATACAGACAGTTGCAAACAATCTAAAGGTAGCTCAACTGATCCATATCAATCTACGCGCGCGTCCCCGCGACGCTGGCTGCATTACCCCGCTGTATGGCAATGCTGATGCGCTGCGACAGATACTCACCAGCTCTCGGGTCACGTCGCATAGACCAGACGCTCAGATGTTTTATTAAAAACCTGGAGAGTTTTGATACCCTACGGATCTAGGGTCTCGACTTCAAGGGAAGCAAATGCATAGGCTTTGTCGAGACCTACATATTTGCGCCTTTTAAGATCTTCTGTATTTTACTTTTAACCCAGCTCTCATAACATAAAACAGCAAATACTTACTAAACTTACTTTTACTTTACTTACTTTTATAAATACTTACTTACTTTTATAAATACTTACTTACTTTTTTTTACCTTGGGCTAGATTTTATGTGAAAATATCCAGTTCTACTTATTTAGTTTTATTAAAATCTCTCAAACTTTTTAAATGTATATTTTTGTATCGATCTGCATCTAGTGTAGGTACAATTAACACTTATCTATAATATAAAAATACTTATAATTTGGTTATAAAGTTATTATAACTATGCCATCAATGGCATAGTTATAATAATAATACCATCAATGGCATAGTTAACACTTTGACTGCGAATTTTTTTCGACGACTGCGATCTTTTTTTTAACCTAAAAAATTCGTGCTGCCGCTCTACACAGCGGTTGTGTTGCACCGCACATGCGTTTCGTTCGAAAAATATTACGGCTGTGCTGAGTCACAAAGATCTGTATTTTCTCAGCCGCAGTGCTAGTGTGGATTTACGCATATTAGTCACTTGTAGAAAACACATACCGTGTGATTTCAGCAATCAAAGTGTTAAGATAATAATGCTTACTGTAGACCTGACCTACTTATAACGTAGTCCTAACAATCTAAAACAAATTTATGTATATTAGGTTTTTGTTATTATAATAATAGTAGATTGTTTTACAAGGGACTAAGCCATCCCATTATATACGAGGTTGTTATACTCCCGAGCGTAGCGAGGGAGGATGACAAGACCGAGTTATAATGGGTGGTTTTGGCCCGAGTAAAACACTCTACTTTTCACTTCGATTGCGAGAAAATAAAACAATTCAAAATTAGACAATTTTCAGAAATTTCCATCTTTTTTTTAAAATCTCTATTTAACCCGCAACGAAAAAGTTCGCATTCTACCGTGAAGGGAAGAATCAACCTTCATAAAACATCACCAAGACGGTTCTATTTTCAAAAAAAGAGATTGACGGAGCACCAAGAAGTCGAGTTTTTATGTAAGAGAACGAATGCTTTGTACGGGCTGATGATTTTAGACAAAAATTAAAAAGAAAAAATACTTTTTAGCCCGAGGTATTAAACTCGAGTTTTAGGCTAAGCTACACTATTATGATACACTTTTTGAGCAAGAGAAGTGAAAATGTATTTATTAAACCAAATCAATTATGGTGCAGAAGCCATCGCATTTTGGGATATTATTTAATTTATATTATATTATAGGTAAGTTTTTTAATAGTATAAACGATTGATAATAAAAATTAATAAATGTTTGTATTTACTTACTTGGTATTAATTAATTTATACAATATTTTAGCTTCTTTTTTATATTTCTTGTGTATTGTAAACATTTTACTGTGTCGCAAATAAACGATTCGTATTTTTTGCTACCTCTGTACTAAAGGAACCTTGTACCTACGAGTACCTAAACAATATAATCTCGCCCTCTCGAGTTCATTATAGGGTCACACTGTGCGCCACAATTATTGATTCTCAACTTGCAGTGTCTTTTTGTAATATAATACGTCGGGACGCGTTCCCTTTCTCGCTCGTTGGAAAACATGCGTCATCTTGCTCGCACTCGTTAAGCATCCCTCGATTTGTTCTGTCTGCGCGATGACATTGACTTTTTCCATTTGTTTGGAATTTTGAAAAACCTCGACAGGTCTTTACGTTTTGTTTTTGTGGTTCGTATTTCTCTTGGCTTTGTTTCTTACATGCAATATAATGTCGTAATTATTGACATAAGTATTGCATTTTGTTTAAAGTGTTGTTAGGTATTATAATTTTAGCATGGCCGAATAATTTCTGATAATTCGATAATTTCCGACGAAAACAATTCCGAAACAATTTAACTGGCAACATTTTTTTAAAGAAAAACTTTTTGAAAGGAAAATGTTCGATATTCAAAACATCGCAGAACAAAAGTTGATCCTCTTTAGGTATAGAATAACCCCGTTTCGACTTGGTATACACTAGCGGACCTTCCCGGTTTCGCACGGTTTTAGTACGGATCCCTAACTTTTTTGAAAATATAATATAGCCTATGTTCAGCGGGGATAGTGTAGCTTCCCAACGGTGAAAGAATATTTCAAATCGGTCCAGTAGTTTCGGAGCCTATTAATTACAAAAAAACATTTCCTCTTTATAATATTTTAGTATTAGTATACATAATTATGTTTCGAGCCAACCTGTAAAGTCGGTTGATAATGCAGTAAGAGTTTGCAAGGCTGTATATTTATATTATTAAACTATAAGTTAACTTTTTTTTTTACCTACTACCTCATCATCATCATCATCATCAGCCTATAGCAGTCCACTGGACATAGGCCTCCCCCAATGAGCGCCATAGCGCCCTGTCTTCAGCTTGACGCATCCAGCATCTACCTGTCTTTCGCAGGTCTTCATCCCACTTGGTCGGAGGGCGTCCTACAATACATTTACCGAGTCGTGGTCTCCACTAAAGAACACGCCACTTCAGCTTGCTAATTCTTTGAGCTCGAGTATGTCGATAACTTTGGTTCTCTGTCGGATGCATTCGTTTCGTATCCTATCCTTCAAGAAACTCCGAGCATAGCTCCTACTACCTAGTACATGTACATTATTTAATCGTATTGTGATATGGTGTGTGCAAAACTAACCTATATTTATCTTTGTTGCAGGTACTGAAAAAAACATGTGTCTTCAGTATTTATAATTTCAGTTCTAGTCTTAAAAGTTTCTACAAGTATTCAACGTACTTAATAAAATATACATTATACTTACTAAAATAATATATTAAACTGTGATAAAATATATAAAATTTCGGACTTTGTGCAATTTATAAGTCTAAATATTTGAATCTGCCAAAGATATGTTTTTGATATAAAAATATAAAGATATATAAATCCAAGATGGCTGCCGCAGCTCCACAACAGTTTTGTGTTCGATGGAACTCCTATCACGCCAATTTACAGGTAAATACATTAATATTCATTTAAATATTTTAAATGTATATTAGATAGTTTTTCTGTGATACATATAAGCAGCTTTTTTTCAGTTTTTAACAGACGAAACAAAACACATAATAGGCGGAGGTTCTATGTTCGGCTGTATTTTTTTTTGTACGTTCGTTTTCATTACTAAATAGCAAATTTCAAAAAAATCTAAAAATCCAATTATTTATTTACCATACATTACAGATAACTCCACTTATAAATAAAAATAAAATATTTATAAATAATGCTGGACAATTCACACAGCATTATCTAGCCCCATGGTAAGCAGAGCTTGTGGTATGGGTACTAGATAACTGATATACATAATACAATACATTACATAGATATATATTTTTAATTATACATAGAAAACGACCAGAACACCCGGAACAAATATCTGCAGATCGTACACACAATTGTTCCAAGGCGGGAATCGAACCCGCAACCTCCTGCGCAACTCCAACTCGTTATGCCTAGTACATTTACATATATTGATTAATTATCACAATTATTTATATTATTTTTATATTTGACGGATATATCGACAAACATACAATAACAAATCATACATACAGTTGAACATAGAACCTCCTTCATTTTAGAGGTTGATTTAAAAGGAAGATTCGGCTGTATGTTTTTATTTGACGACATCTGTAGATCGGTGGGCGAAAGTCCGCCTGCGACACAGGACGTTGCGGGTTCGATTCCTGCCTCGGGACATTTTTTTTAAATCTTTTATTTGGTTCATGAGGGTTTTGCCAAACATGGCATGTCACCCCCATAATTCTAATTTACAATAGTGCTTAATATTACAAGATTAAGAAAACATTAAAATCTCGGGACATTTGTGTGTACGATCTGCAGATATTTGTTCTGGGTGGTCTGATCGTTATCTATGTATAATAAAAAAATATCTATCCATGTATTGTATTTACATAATACAATACATGGATAGATATTTTTTTATCAGTCACCTAGTGCCTATAACACAAGCTCTGCTTAGCTTGGAGCTAGATGAAGCTGTGTGGATTGTCCAGCATTATTTATTTATTTATTAATATCTCCCTTTCAGACCTGGTTTCCGCGCCTCCTATCCAGCGAACAGTTCGCGGACGTGACCCTGGCCTGCGAGTCTCGTCAGCTGCGATGCCACAAGATAGTCCTTTCCGCCTGCTCCGCGTACCTCGAGCACCTGCTGTCCAGCAACCCTTGCAAGCATCCCATCGTGCTGATGCGGGACATGCGGTAAGATTGATTTCCCTCTACATGTCACTGAAGCTCCATCTTTAGTGACCACATCTTTAAGACGCACTGTCATTCTATATTTGGTGACTGCATCTTTAAAGACATCATAGCGCATCTCTGTCTTTAAAGTAAAGTAAAGTAAAGTAAAAAATCATTTATTTCTTTAGGCTTACAAAATAAGCACTTAGACAAGTCATATTTTATACATTAAATTATTATCAAATAAAATTATTTTACTGTTCACTTCAATTTTTTGTCCAATAGTGGAAGAAGTGAAAAAGAAACCACTTTAGTGGCTCCATCTTTAGTGGCTCCATCTTTAGTGACTCCATCTTTAGTGACTTTGTTTTTAATGACTGTCCCAACATTTTGTGTAATTCTATCCTTCCTTAGTAACTCTGTTTATAGAATAGAATAGAATAGAAAAAAACATTTATTTAGACACAGGTACAAAATACAGGCATGAATAAACAAACAAAGAAGTTTATCATGGGGGTAAACGACACAAATAGGTGATATTAAGACTAAAATAAGACTACCTCCGTGTGCTGAACATTATTTAATTCAGCGCTGTTTATAATGACTTTCCTTCCATCTTGTGTGTTTCTATGTTTAATAACACTCCATCCTTAGTGACTTTCTATTTACATATGTATAGTGACCCTACCGTTACATAGTCCACATAGTACCGTTACAGCCCCAACACCATCCTAAACACTATAGGAGGTAGAATCACCTCTCCCCTGTGGAAATGTTTCGTGGGGAGAGTGATTTAATTTAATTTTAGTTTTAATTTCTAGTATTAGGTATAACTAACCCTAGTAATAAGTTCTTAATGTTTAATTTTACTAACAAATGATGGATCATTATGTCATCTGAAATAAAATCATTTTATTTTTATTTTTATTTATAGTGTCTCTCCATAATAAATACTGACGTAACGTGTCGCGATACTTGTATTTTGTATGATGCATTCAGACTAGGCGTAACATCTGCGGAGATCGTTTGTGTCCAGGCCGTTCGAACTGACTAGACTAGACGCTTAATGTAGCAGATCTGATTTGACCGAATATACGACTACGCTGAACGTATTTTCCGTCAGTTAAGTACCGACCCTTATTGTGGATTCACATTTTTTTTTTGACGACCGATGTGGCGCTGTGGACGAAGGTCCGCCTGCGACGCAGGAGGTTGCGGGTTCGATTCCCGCCTCGGAACAATTGTGTGTACGATCTGCAAATATTTGTTTCGGGTGTTCTGGTCGTTTTCTATGTATAATAAAAAAATATCTATCTATGTAATTTATTGTATTATTTATATCAGTTATCTAGTACCCATAACACAAGCTCTGCTTACCATGGGTCTAGATAATGCTGTGTGAATTGTCCAGGATTATTTATTTATTTACATTTAATTCACTAAAACTGACTCTCTCGTTTCCAGGTTCAGTGAGATGCAAGCGCTAGTAGACTTCATGTACAAGGGAGAAGTGAATGTAACGCAGGAGGAACTGCCTAGCCTGCTGAAGTCTGCTGAGGCGCTGCAGATTAGAGGTGAGCAAATAAATACAGTACTCGATTAACCGGACCTCAGTCATATTTTCTCAAACTCAAAACGACAATTGGTTGGGGCATTCATAAAATCTAGTCCGTTGCATTCAGTAGTTTTGGCGTGAAGAAGTAACAACCATCCATACATCCAAACTATCACATATATATTAAGTTTTATTTCGTCACTTTCCAGGACTGTGTTCAAGCGAAAACGGCGGCATCCAAGAAAGCAAACCGGATAGAGATAGTAAGGACTTCTCTGTGGCCAGCGATGCATTGTTGGCCAACGTGCAGAGAGACGCGCAGAGTAACGGTATGTTATTATTCATAGTCACCCTAGAATAGTCCACTGCTGGACATAGGCCTACCCAATGAGCGCCATAGCGCCCTATCTTCAGCTTGACGCATCCAGCATCTACCTGCAGTCTTTCGCAGGTCCTCATCCCACCTGGTCGGCGGGCATCCTATACTACATTCGCCTCGAGAACACGTTTGCCCCAATGGCCGTCGGTTCTTCGCGAGATATGGCCGGCCCTCTGCCACTTCAGCTTGCTAATTCTTAGAGCTATGTCGATAACTTTGGTTCTCTGTCGGATTAAAATTTAATTATTTTTGTTTTCAGGCCCCCCCCTCCAGAAAGTGCCCTCCCCCCTGCCAAAGAAGCCCCTCCCCAAAGAAGAGATGAACGTTAAAGAAGAGACGGTAGAAGAAGATGGACTCTATTACGGTGAACTGGATGCGGACAATATGGAATATAATGAGGTAGGGCCCGCATATACATGTATATAAAAGGGAGGCCTTTGCCCAGCAGTGGGACAATAATGGCTTAAAATAAAAATAAATAAAATGCATGCTAGTCCTGAATAAGAATTAATTTACTGTGAAACTAGCGGAACTCTTATTCTGTCTTGTTTGTTTTATTTTGTAAGTGTGCAATAAAAGAATTTTCTATCTTCTATCTATCTATCTAACTTCCCGGTTTCGCACGGTTTTAGTACGGATCCCTAATTTTTTTGAAAATATAATTTAGCCTATGGTCACCGGGGATAGTGTAGCTTCCCAAAGGTGAAAGAATTTTTCCAATCGGTCCAGTAGTTTCGGTGCCTATTCATTTCAAACAAACAAAAAATCAAACCTTTCCTCTTTATAATATTAGTATAGATTGTGTGAATCATGGGTCTATAGTGAAAATACAGTATCAATGATTTTATCCTGGTGGTTAGGGTTCTCTTCCAGAGCTGCCTAAGTCTCCACAGCATCATCTAGCCCCAAGCTAAGCAGAGCTTGTGTTATGGATACTAGATGACTGATATATGTACATAATACAACGGAACAAATATCTGCAGATCGTACACACAATTGTCCCGATGCGGGAATCGAACCCGCAACCTCTTGCGTCGCAGGCAGACCTTCGCTGGAAAAAATAATGCCGGAAAATTTGAACCGCTTCATCTAATATCTATCTTTCATTCGCTTGAGTGGAGACCATGACTCGGTAAACGTAGTGTAGGACGCCCTCCGACCAGGTGGGATGACTACCTACGAAAGACTGCAGGTAGATGCTGGATGCGGCAAGATGAAGACAGGGCGCTATAGCGCTCATTGGGGGAGGCCTATGTCCAGCAATGGACTGCTATAGATGATGATGATGATGATGATGATTTGCTTGGCAAACTAAGTAAGTTTTGGAAATCTCTCAGGTTTTAATTTTTTGGCCTTTTTTAGGACGAAGAACCTGGCAAACCCGGCAGCAGTATCGGACAGACATCCGGTAAGTCAAATCCTGGTTCTTTTTAATTTAATTTATTTTAGTTTTTACAAAAATTCAATGTTTATTTGCAATGTGACTTCCTCTTGTCACTTGCTTTTATTTTTATTATTTTTTATTTAAATTTTTATATTTTTGAAATTGGTATCGCGCGTTACGGGGCATAGACAAAAGTGTAAAATAGAGTGAAGGTCATTGTGAATGGACATTGGTAAAAAAAAACGAAAAAAATGTCTGTAAGGTAGGCCAATTTTGATAATACTTTTGTGAATTTGTAGATAGTTTTTGTAGAGTTTTGAACCATGAATGTTGGTTAGATTTGAAAAAAAAACACTATCTTACAGACATTTGGTTTATTTTATACATTCATGGTTCAAATTTAAATTTAATTTAATTATTATTTTGAACCAAATAATTTGTTTTTAAATATTTTTAGAAAAACAAATTACAAATTTATTAGATGAAATATTAATTGCTTTTTGCACACTCGACAAGAAAAGTGTTCAGATATATTTTATAATTACGAAATATATTTTTTCAGCCCACAACTTCCTTAGAGTCAAGCCAGAAAGCGAACTTTTTTTCCAAACAAAACTCCAAAACCTAGCCAAAGCGAATAACGACTACCTAAACAAACTGTCAAAGATGAATCCCCTCGAAATAAGAAACGAATTCTCGAAATACGGACTAAATACCAACTTAAACGACGATTACTCCCAGAAAAGCCTCGAAAAATCCGAAAATGATTACTACAAATCGTGGTTAGAGCAAAACGGCGAATTAGAGGTCTCGCTTCTTAAAGCAAGCCAAATAAAGAAACCAAGAATCGACCTAAAGAACCAAAGATCAGAAGTAGAGCTCATACCAAAGACAAGAGAGGTTGCCACCAAGGAGGTTTTCCCGAAAATTGCGGAGAAAACGCAAATGAGAAGGCGCGGGCGGCCGCCGATCTTCAAAAATAAAAACGTTGATATTGGGGAGTCGGTTTTGAAGTCGGATTTAGATCAATTTTTGGAGGGAAAAGAGGTTAGTTCGTCAGGGCTGTCGCGTAAAGATCTTGAGAGGGTTATGATGGGGAAATTCAACCCTAATCGTCGGTACTCGAACGAAGCCATGTGGGCAGCTCTCATGGATGTGAAGAAAGGCGGGAGTATATACAGGTGAGTCAGCATTTTATTTTATTTATGGATAGCTGGTTTTTTTGACAGTTTAGATAGAAAATAGGATGATTCTTTGTTAATAACAACTGTGTCTGGTTGGACGCTTTTCTGCCAGTAATGGAAAATTATTGTAAAATCGATGAGTTATTCAATTATGAAGATTGTTTCATATTTTCCGAGCCTAGTTCGTTATCTAGCAGGGTGTAACACGTGCAGGTTAGGTTGGCTTGGGAGAGATGTTGGAGTCCCCCTTGCACCCCATATAAAATATAGCTCGTTGTGGGCAAAAGAGAACTTTATTTTCTATTACTTGACACTGGCAGAAAAGTGTCCAATCACACACAGTTGCCATTAACAAAGAATCATCATCTTTAAGAACTGTCAAAATGCGCTCGCGTTCCACTACCTATCAAAAATGCATAAAGATATTAGAACTCTTTGATGTCTAACAAAACCTTCTTATTTTCAGAGCGGCTCAAACTCACAAAGTCCCTCGAAAATCCCTCCGTAACTGGATGAAACGTTGCCACATAAAATCTTCCTTCCCTATGCCTCAACAATTGAAACAATTTGTGGAAAACAGCAAAAAACAAAAGGAACTACAGATCGAATTCCCCGAAACGGCATTCTCTGACAAAGGTTCAGAAGAAATCGCGTCTTTTGACGGCGAAATTGAATTTGGAAAACATTTTCTTTTTAATTCGAACGTGTCGAGCGATGAGAGTGGGAAGAATGATGATAAGAATGGGGAGATTGAGAACTTAGATGGCAACACAGGTATTGGTGAGTCTGGTAACACAGACTCTGTTTTGGATATGTCGTTACATGAATAGTGAATTTACACATGTTTACTGACAGTTTTTGTAATCATAGGAGTTCCTAATAAGAAGCTAAATGATGGTTTGTTGTACGCAATGGTTACCTACCACTTATTGACCATTCGCTTCATCCGTCTAAGTGTATTTCTTTACACAAAAACTGAATTGATTAGTTGCTAAGCCAATTTGGTATACGAAGTTGTTCCAAAGATATTCAAAGATAATTTATTTATATCGAAATTCACCAGCAATATCCAAAGATTTTATTTTATTTCAGAGGCAAATATCGCCATATAAAAGGCCAGTGATTGATAAGCCAGTAACTGGGCAATTAAAAACCAAAAATATACGATTTCTATTATTAATTATCATTTCTATACTAGGTATAATAATTATTATTGTTAATTAAATAAGTAATATGTAATAAATGTTAGGATAGTAAAATTATTGGCCTTTTAAAAATGTGTGCTTGTATGGACATCGTCCTAATGTAATAAAAGACTTGATACGAAATTTTTAGCGTTAAAAGTTCATAAATTTTATAATAGTAAGGTGTGAAATGTAGTTATTTTGTAAACTTTTGTACGGACCGTTCAAAATATTGATTCGTGACTATTTATATAAATTAATACAATTCAGTTTTACACCAATTCAATTATAATTCATACGTTTTGTTAGCAAAAATTGCTTGCTTGTTATATTTGCTATATTTATGTAAGTGTAAGAAATGTTAAATCTAAAAGTGCCTAAATGAAATCTTTAAAAAATAACTACATTGCATGAAATAAATTATTAAAATTTACTTAATTATTATTGCTTAGTAACGAATAATCGTAATAATTTATTAACTGTACTTAATTTGACATTAGACAGAGAAATGGAATAAAATTGTTTACTTTTTAAATAATTTGGCCATTGTTTTTCGAATAATTGAAATTATTTAATCTTAATGAGATTTTCAAAAGCTACCTAATATAACCAAAATTTTAGAAGTGTTCATATATTAAGCTAGGTAATTTAACTACAGTTTTACTTAAATGTAAGTTAAGGTACTTAACGCAGTACTTAAATTAAATTATTGTTTTGCTTTTTGACCTAAAAGCCTCATAATAATCGAGTATTGTCCCTATTCAAGTATAAAATTTTAACGTACTTACAAATTTCCATACCTACATATTTTTTTTCTGATTGACTTATCAGTCCCAAATCAATAAAATATGTAAACTACTTTATAACTAAAATGTTGGAAAAATAATTGTGCAAGTACCTAAAAATACCCCACTGAAATAAATAATGAAAATAGCTTTTATTCACTGACTTACAAATTATTATTATGAGTATTCAAATTATAACTGATTGTGATTACTTGTTTTTGACACCGGCCGGGTGATTATGTAACTCGCGACCGGTTTGCGACAGGCGTAAATTAAGCAATCAGTGCTGTCAAACGTCAACTTTGTATTAGTTTGACACCAGCTACAACGTCAAAATTGGCGTTTGACAGCACTGATTGCTTAATTTACGCCTGTCGCAAACCGGTCGCGAGTTACATAATCACCATACGGTTGTACGTATTTATTTACAAGTCAGGTTGTCTTAGACCTCTTTCGTAATGCCTTCTCCATTGTATGCCATGAAAAGATATTTTTTTGGGTTGCCACTCGAAAAACCTACTTTTGAATAAATAAACCAAAAAGTACTCTTACCTAAAACAAAAAGAAAATCGTTCCTAACAAAGATGCTTACCCACCACAACTAAAATTATATTTTGATTCTAAATCGATAACATACCTACAGCGTACTGTTATGTGTGTAATTTTGAATGGAAAACTAAGTAATGTTAAAACTTTTGTAACTATCATGGTTATTTAAACTAAAGTCATTTAAAACGGGATATTTACCATGGTTAGATTTTTGAGTTATCCAATATTTCGGCACAGTTTCATACGCCATGATCACGGTAGTGGTAACGTTCGTAGCAAAAGACAAAAAATGAGGGTAGATTGGTATTTGACGACCGATGTGGCGCGGTGGGCGATGGTCCGCCTGCGACGCAGGAGGTTGCGGGTTCGATTCCCGCCTCGGAACAATTGTGTGTACGATCTGCAGATATTTTTTCCGGGTGTTCTGGTCGTTTTCTATGTATAATAAAAAATATCTATCTATGTATATGTATTGTATTATGTATATCTGTTATCTAGTACCCATAACACAAGCTTTGCTTACCATGGGGCTAGATAATGCTGTGTGGATTGTCCAGCATTATTTATTTTATTTATTTATTGGTATTGTCCCATAATAACTTTCTCGCAGTGCCTTCAGTTACTCCGTGATCATGGCGCATGCAACTGTGCCGAAATATTGGATAACTCAAAAATCTAATCATGGTATATATCCCGTTTTAAATGACTTACTATTATTTTATATCAATATCTATTTATAGTTTGGATGTAGTAGCATAAGAATAGACAATGATTTGTCCATTCTTATGGTAGATTCATTATTATCTCAGGTTATACTCCGATTTAGAGTCCTAGATATTTTATGTCAACAAAGACATTTATGAATGTAAACTTAAATAAAAATCGATAACAACAACAGAAAACAACATGGTGACAGCAATGTCATCACTAAAAACTGCAACACTTCAACAACACATCATCTCACATGTGGAGCGAAATAGATTTGAATTTGTATTCAAAAATGAAAGAGAGATCAATTATACAAAAAAGCTTTATGTGCCTATCTATAAAATTTTATAATAAAATACCATTAGAATTTAGAAACAAACCTGACATTGAACTATTTGTATTTATTAAAAGAATTCTATTGAATAAGAGTTATTATACAATTGACGAAGCTTTGGCTGATAAAAATATATTTTGTGATGTGATAGGTACTGAAGCTAAGGTTGCTGTTAATTAGCTATAAGTCAAAAGATAAATAAATGAATTGAATTGAATTGAATTAAATGATGAATGAGACTTTTCAAAATCAAAAACTATTTATAGCTTTTACGTTTTGCTTGGATGATACCAATGTCGTTAAATATTTTCCACCAATATTCCTCGGGTTTTGTAACCCCTTTGTATACAAAAAATATCCAGGTTTTTGAATCGGAGTATAGATATTTTATTTAAACTACTATAAGTTTATATTCAAGTATTTATATATGTTCGATTTAATGTAGGTATGTTATTAAATTTGGAAATTATATACATACGTTCCTATTATAAATATTACACCTAACAATATACAATAAGTAATTGATACTATTATTGATATAATATAATTAGCTGCAGTGTTATTCTAATGTCTGAAACTTTAGTTTGTCACATTTTTATTTAAAACAAGCGGACCTTCCCGGCTTCGCACAGTTTTAGTATGGATCCCTAACTTTTTTGAAAATATAATAAAGCCTATGTTCACCGGGGATAGTGTAGCTTCCCAACGGTGAAAGAATTTTTCAAATCGGTCCAGTAGTTTCGGAGCCTATTCATTACAAACAAAAAATCAAACCTTTCCTCTTTATAATATTAGTATAGATTTAAGTTATAAAGATCACTGTCTTAAGTTATTCTAATACGCCTCATCTGTGAAGTGCCTGTTTAGTATAATATTAATAAATATATAAATAATAATATACAGTGTGTATATAAAATAAGTTTAAAAAAGGCGTAAGACTCGCAAAGGGATTGGACGATTTTATATAGAGGGCCCTAACATAGGATACCACACTGTTATTTTAAATCATCATCAACCTATGTTAGTCCACTGATGGAAATAGGCCTCTCCCAATGAGCGGCATAGCGCCCTGTCTTCAGCTTGACGCATCCAGCATCTGCCCGCAGTCCTTCGCAGGTCGTCATACCACCTGGCCGTTTTTTTTTAAATGGTGGCGTACAATAAAATGTATTATATGTTTTGACACTAATTATCAAATTTTAAAAAGTCTGTATCAAGTTTCTGAGATATTCACAGATTAAAATAACTATTGCTCTCATTATTTTTTCCATACGTAAATATATCAGAAATTTGCCGTTTCAGGACAAAATCATAATCTTTTGTTTTTTTAAATGTCCAAATATAAAAAAAAACATTATGCGCCATGGTTTTGAAAAAAATAAACAGTGTGTTTACCGATGTTAGGGCCAAAAAAATCCTTGACACGTTTTGATTTTGAAATTATTGAAAATGTACTGTTTGAACAGTAACTTTGTCTATCTATATTTAGATTTTTATATACGCTGTAAAGTATGAATAACTTTAGTATAATTATTATGAAATTTGAAATTTCTGTCCAAATTTAGTGCTATTGACTAGCTAAAGGCCTTATATAACTGTAATATACAATTAAAAAGTTTTTTCAGTATTTTAAAAATATAGCTTTATATACATTTTATAGGTAAGTACATTATGTACTATCGGATTACTTATTTACTTGTTTTTGTTGCAGTATTATGTAAAATTGTCGTTTGTTTATATCTGGTTGCACTGTTGTACTTAAATATTACAAAAAATATGCATAATTATAAATTATTGTATAAAATTCATTTAATTTTTAAAAGATTATTAAAATTTGTACATAAAATAGTAAGAGATGAGTTGCAATTGGGAATTTAACTTTTTGTTTATAACACCACCCGATTTTGATTTAATTATATCTTAATATTATAATTATTACCGATAGAAGTTACTTATTGTACCAGTTTTCGCTATTATTATGAGAGTTAATAAATCATAAAATTTAATGACGTTTATATTTTTCCTGCTTTCAAACATTTCTTTTAACTACCTGTTTGTATTAGGTTTTATAGGTAGGCTATTGAATGAATGAATGAATGAACTCTTCATTGCACTTAAAATAACATATCAACACCTATTCTATTGCTATTCTGTACTGTCCCGCTTAAGACAAAGTACCGAACGAACATTTAAGTACCTATGTACTTTCAAATTTATTTCTAGTAGATTTATATAACTAGAAACGTCAGTAGAAAGACTATTTACAACTCGACATTCACCAAAAAAATTACAATGAATACCTAATACAAATTTTATTTTATTATTTTATTTACCTATTAAACTTTAATAGCTATCAAAAATTGTATGATTCTTTATTACATATTAACGAAATAATACATTTCACAAATCTCAACCCACACGGCGTCTTTTCCTCGCTTACCCTTCCCCTGTAATAAGCTAGGAAAAGCGCCCGTCTCCCCTCGTTTACCTTCACTAACCGGGCCTTTTCTAACTTATTGCAGGGGTAAGGACTTCCACCGAGATAGTAACACGACACTTCATCGATATGGACCACGGCATACCTCTGAACATCCACGCAAGACCACGAATCGTTGGACGACGCCCGAACGCAATAGTGAACATAGAAACAGATGTCTTTCAAGAGAAATCCTACAAGCAGTATTCCTCACAGCACCTCAGAGACGCTTTAATAGCTGTCAAAAAAGGTTACAGTGTGTACGCAGCGTCAAATAAGTACGGTGTGCCGAGGAAAACATTACGGAATTGGATGGAAAAGTACGATATTAAGAGTCAGTTCTCTAAAGGACGCCGTGGGACGAGGACGTCGACGCAGATATTGGATCCGTTGAATCTATTGGCTGAGGCGAGGGTGGAAAGGTTTGAAGGGTTGTAAGGGAATAGGTAATGTTACTTGATCCCAAGTCCTATCAAGATATTAAGGAACTAAAGTCATTTAAAACGGGATATTAACCATGATTTGATCTTTTAGTTTTCCAATATTACGGCATAGATTCATGCGCCTGGATCACGGAATAACGTTAACTTTTACCATTAAAGTTTTATTAATAAGGAACTAGCCCAGTGGAGCTTCGGTTTGGCGATAGCTTTGAAATGTCCAAACTGACGTGTAATATTTTTTTAAGATTTGCATAAATCCATATCTGCACGATAGATGCGCTGTATCTATCAAATCCTATAGAAATATGAGACATCACGATGAAATCTTGATACTATCGTCATACGGGCAAAATTCTGCTAAATAATCACTATGACAGTCGTGTCGTCGCAGTATCTTCCATAGATGAAAGAAACTCAGTCTAATGGATAAGCTATACGGACTTATTTTGCGTAACATTACAAACGTTTATAATTAGTGTTACACCAACATTATTCATCGATGTCGATGACAGTTCGTAAGCATCACACATGACTACATCACTTGCAAATTTACGACAACTATTGGTTAGGCCTACACAATATCAATCTAACACATTTCATCAATAGTAAAATGTCATTATGAGACAAAACAACTGTTGAAGTCATTTAAAACGGGATATTTACCATGATTTGATTTTTGAGTTATCCAATATTTCGGCACAGTTTCATGCGCCATGATCACGGAATAACTGAAGGCACTGCGAGAAAGTTTTTATGGGCAGATATACCGATCTACCCTCATTTTTTGTCTTTTGCTACGAACGTTGCCACTACCACCAGTTTCACTATTATCGAACGTTTTAAATGACTTTAGTGTTAATAACCATGATAGTTTCAGAAGTTATTCAAGTTATATTTCAACTGTTATTGTAAAGCGATTCATTTAGTAGTTTAAGGGCTCGGCACTCCCAGTCATTTTAACTCTGTAAATTTTTTTGAGTCCCTATAGCGATGGCGGCGGTCATATAATAGCAACGGAGAGTTGGAGGAATGTACTATGATATTTTCGGCAACTTAGATATAATAAAAAGATATTTTAATGGGAATGTTAGTCGGTATGGTACTTAGGAATAACTACTTTAACTATGCTAATAAATATCTAAACATTAACGTGTCATTGTAGGTATTTTTAAACTCGTATTTAAGTACCATTCTGACAAAAGCTTTACAACTTTCAATGGAAATTAAGAACAAAGAGAACTGACCTTTTTATATATAAACATGACTACACATACAAAGCAAAGTCGCTTCCCGCTGTCTGTCTGTCCCTATGTATGGTTAGGTCTTTAAAACTATGCAACGGATTACAGATGCGGTTAATAGATAGAGTAATTCAAGAGGAAGGTTTATAAACCATTTGACACATAGATTTCCAAGCGGGCGAAGCCGCGGGGCGCGGCTAGTACATAATTAATTAAGGGGCCTCCGGAGGGACGGATTCTTCATACAAACGTAATACCAAAATTATTTCTAATTCAAGCATATTTCCACTATAATATTGCATTATTTGTATTAAAATAGTATTTATCTAGGTTCCCAAATAGTTTTTTCTTCAAAATACTTACCTAAAATGAAATGAAAGCCAATCTCATTTTGCACTTTTTTATGCGAAAATGGACAAGTTTTCTTGCTATTTGTTTCGTATTAAAAACATCAATATCTTACGTTTTATTTATTAACGAACATAGCTTATATTGTCTAGTTCCAGAATAACAATACTTTGAGAAGAATACAAAAAGTTTTCAGTCATAATATTTGGTATTACGGAACAAACCAAATTTTGAACGGCTAATATTGCTATCGCGCACGCTTGTGGCGCGGCGCAAAAGTTAAACAAGGACAGCGATATTCGGAGCGATTTTTGCAATCGAGGGTCGCCCGGACCCTTAAGGTTGATCGTCACTGGTCACGAAGTTTTTTTTCTAAAGACATTCCTAAGTATCTGTCTTTATGAGTCAAGTAACAAAGTAGGTTGTGTTTTCTAAATAAGATAAGCCATTGACCTTTGTAGTCCATAGAACGAATTGTATGCCTAAGAATAATAACCAAAATATTTATAAAAACTTGCCAAACTATTTAATATAAATTATATTATATATTATATAATAATCTCTATGTAGGTAATTTAAGTAAGTCTTCTATTTATAAAAATATTAAAACTGCTAGTGAGTAGTTGTTTGCGGTATTTTTACTTAAAATATACAGGGTGTAACAAAAAGAAAGGACCAAACTTTCGGGGGTGCTTCAGACACGGGCATAGAACCGAAGAAAAATATTTACGAAAAATGCCGTCATTTCTAAACTTATTTAAATATCTACAAAATATTACTACAATGCAATCTAAATAATTCACAAATACAATTTCACCGCGCCGCGATATCATCGGAGCCTGCGTCGCGCCTTAAATGCGGTAGGTAGGTACCACAAATGCATTTTCCTTTATTCTATGGAAATTAATATATGCATCAGTTATTGCCTAGTCTCACAATCATTTTATTTATATTAATTTTACTACAAGTAATATTTTTAGCGTCTGTGATCTAAGCTCTAACCCCTACTACTAGTTTGGTCCTTAATTTTTGTTACACCCGGTATATATGCCTAATGAAATGTTTTGGTAGAAATAAACATGCGTACATAAAGAATGGGATGGAAAATAACATAATCGAGTGGATATCGTGACGTCTCATTTTTGTATGGGATTTGCATAGTTCCCTATCCACACGATAGAGGCGCTGCTGTAGATAGATATGTAGATAGATAATTCTTTATTGAACACTTAGTTTACAAGAACAATGTAAAATAAATACTTAAAAAACTAGATTCAATTGGAGGTTTTATCGCTCAAGAACGATCTCTACCAGACAATCATGGAGGGATAGGATCGTGGACATCGTGGACAGTACCAGGGGATCTGTGTGCTTGTAAAGTAAGTAAAAGTAAAGTAAAAAGATTTTGATTTAGTCAGAACAGAGACTCTTATAAATGAAACTTAGATTAACAGAAGACAGAAACTGACAAAATCGGTCTCCACTCAGCATGTGCTATGGTAGAGCAGATCGTACCATAGCGCTGGTCTTCCGTAGAGACCGTGGTGCGCAAGGTGGCCTCATACAACAAGGTACAAAACTAAAATGTAAATGAATTAACAGAAACGAAAACTTGTAGGTTATATATTATAAAATAAAAGCTGTACCAATATCTATGGAAAAAATAGACGTAACGATCACGTCTCGATACCGTCGTCAACCAGACTCGCCATCAGCATGAAAGATGACGTCAATTTCAATCCCATTCTGTAACTACGCAGGTTATTTTTTTTCTTTTAAGGATTTTTTTTCTTTACAAAATGATTAGTTTTTTTCGGTTTATACCTACAGGAAAAAATATATATAGAGCCATTTAAATAAAAAAATAATCTACAAATACTTCCATAATAATGTATATTTTTTATTAATAAAGTGTGTCTAGTCTTAATTAGTTTTAATAATGTGTACTTAACTAATAATTAATTGATTTATTATTTAATTAAGTCAACTTCAAGTTCCTTGTCGGCAACGCAATATTAGTTAGTTTGGTTTATTATTATTTTAATGTTTTAATTCTTTTACTCAAATAATCGGATAAATGTTATTATTTTCTAAATAAAATATGAATTTAGATATATTGTTATGTACTAAGTTGTTATGTAAGTTTTTATTTGTGTTCCTTATATGCCAAAGTAGAATATTATATGGTCACTATTTATTTACCTTTTTATATAATAATCGAGTGAATTAGTACCTACCTGGCTATACACTAGCCTAACTCGAATTAGAATTTTTGTAAACCTACAAAAAACGAAATAAACATTTCGTATGTCTTATGAACTGCATTAATAATTAAAAAAAAAGATTTAGTTATATTTTTATTATGATATCTACGGTGAGCAAAAATAAATGCTAAATGTTAGGTTAAATGATAAATATGATAGAATAATAATGATAAACATTAATTTTATGAATAATTAATATTTTTATATAATAATCGAACGAGTTCTCTGCCAAATATATAAATAATAAATTAAACATAATATAAAATGTACTTAAATTTAATATTATACTTACCTAATTAAATAAATATAAAAATATATATTAGCTTAACACTTGTGTAGTGAATTTGTTTAAAATGATTGCCAGTACCTAAGTATTTATGAAAATAGCAAGAATTACTAATTAATACGGTGATTGTGTAATAAAGTACGGCTAATGGATATAATAAAAAATTGTTTGTGTCTTATTGTGTTTTTGTACTCATCATCATCATCAGTCTATAGCAGTCCACTGCTAGACATAGACCTCCCCCAATAAGCGCCACAGCGCCCTGTCTTCAGCTTGCCGCATCCAGCATCTTCCTGCAGTCTGTAGCAGGTCGTCATCCCACTTTTTCGGAGGGCGTCCTACAGTACAATACATCATCATCATCATCATCATCAGCCTATATTAGTTCACAGCTGGACATAGGCCTCCCCCAATGAGCGCCATAGCGCCCTGTCTTCGGCTTGACGCATCCAGCATCTACCTGCAGTCTTTCGCAGGTCGTCATCCCACCTGGTCGGAGGGCGTCCTACACTACGTTTACCGAGTCGTGGTACAGTACAATACAAAAAAGCTTTATTGCACATCAAACACAGAAAAAAAACAGTACAGATCTAACAAATAAAGATACAGCACAATGGGCGGCCTTATCACTAAGAGCCTTTGGCTGGACACGTAATTATAGTATAGGTATAGACTACGTTTACCGAGTCGTCTCAAGGTCTCCAATCAAGAACACTTGCAGCCAGCGACCGTCGGTTTTCGGGTTTTTGTACTAAACCTATTCTTGTATTGTAAAGGTCAGGAAGGGAGGTCTTAAAAATATATGTCTGAAAAATCGCATCATACATATAAATGCAAAAGTTTGGATGTAGATGGATGGATGTTTGTTACTTCTTCACGCCAAAACGAATTACAAAATATCAGATTACTTAGAAGATAAAAAAGCTTGGAACGAGTTTTGCTCCAACTCAAAATCTACCAACTTACAGATAAGCAAATCATATGCACTAGACACATAAGTTATGAACATACTAGTGGTTTCTTCTCACTTCTTCCACTTGTGGACAAAAATTTAAGTGTAAAATATGACCTGTCTAAGTGCTTATTTGTAAGCTTAAAGAAATAAAAACTTTTCATTTTAATTTTTTTCATTTTCAATGAACGGATCGAGCTGGAATCTTTCATACAGGTAGTTCTATGGCTGGAATAACAAAGGCTATTTAATAAAGCAATATTATGTTATTATGTGTATTTTTTGGGTGAACAAAAAGCGTGAAACCCACCTCATCATCACTGCACGCTTCCCAGTATAAATCTATAGTAATATTATAAAGGTTTTTTTATTTGTTTGTATTGAATAGGCTCCGAAACTACTGGACCGATTTGAAAATACTTTCATCGTTGGAAAGCTACACTATCCCCGGTGAACATAGGCTTTATTATATTTTCAAAAAAAAAATAGGGATCCTTACTAAAACTCCAATAATGTAACCCAAGGTGTAAAATAATTACCTTAAAAATTCTAATACCCGTGTGAAGCCGGGACGGTCCGCTAGTAAAATATGAAATTACTTAGTTATCACTTCTATAGGCAGTTCCCAACTGCTCCGTTGTTTTCCTATAGGTAGGTACTAGTCTCGACCTAAAAACCGACTGACGGTATTTAATTTTTATCAAGATGGAAAACAAACAGCTTATAAAACATAAATAAAGAAACATTAACTAAAGCTTCACCGTTTCCATATCAGTTCTAATATCATCCAATCACCCAGAAAGAACACGATTAATGTTGCAGAAGACTGAGATAAATAGGCCAACTGGGGGAGGCCTTTCCCCAAAAAATGGTCTTACTTCACGCCTATAATTATTATTAGTTCACTGCTGGACATAGGCCTCCTCTAAACAACACCATAGCGCCCTATCTTCAGCTTGCCCCGTCCAGCATCTGCCTGCAGTCTTTCGCAGATGGTCATACCCATACCACCTGCGGCCCGAGGGCGTACTAAACTACGTTTTCCAAGCCGCGGACTCCAACCAAGAACACGTTTACTCCCGCGGTTGTCGGTTCTTCGCGGGATATGGCCGGCACACTTCGACCCGGCTCCAAGTCAAAGGCTGAAGACATTGAACGGGAGCGGAGGGCGCTGTCGGTGCGGGCGAATACGGTTGCCAGGAGGTTTGCGCGTAGCTCAGAGAAGGTAAAGTTGACACTCTTCAGAGCATACTGCACCTCTCTGTATACGTGCAGCCTGTGGGCGAAGTATACGCTTGCGACGTACAGCGCCATCCGCGTCCAGTACAATAATGCGCTGAGAGCGGTCTTGGGGCTGCCCCGCTACTGCAGCGCCTCAGGGATGTTTGCGGCGGCGCGAGTCGACTGTTTTCATACCACCATGCGCAAGCGCGCCGCCGCCTCCCTGGTGCGCAGGTTGCGGGCCAGCTCCAATACCGTTCTGGCAACGATAGCTGGGAGGGTGGACTGCCCGTACACCAGGCACTGCTGTGAACCCCCCCGCCACCAGCAATCCTTTTAGTTTTTAAGGTTTTGTTGTATAATTTCTGATATGAGCATAAGCTTGAAATTTTTTTTTTATGGTTGATGATGACTGTTTGTTTCTTTTAATGCAAGACATTATTCTCTTGAATTAATGTTCTAAGATGTTTTCTAGATTTCGCGATATCAAACGTACAATGTCAATACGACAGCGGCTCCGAGATGGACCCGTTCGCCGAAACGAGGGAGTTATCCCGGGAGGAGATGACAGACGATCATACGTACGGGGCGAGGAGCTTAGACAGGAGTTACGAACCGCCGGCGTTCGTTATACGACAGGTAAAGGTACTTAATTTAAAGTATAAAATTTAAGGTTTCACTACATAGTATAAAACCCCGCGGTATCGTCCGCGTGGAAATCTATGTGTCAAATGGTTTATAAAGCTTCCTCTTGAATCACTCTATCTATTAAAAAAACAGCATCAAAATCCGTTGGGTAGTTTTAAAGATCTAACATAACAGGGACAGACAGACAGCGGGAAGCGACTTTGTTTTATATGCTCTATAAAGGAGGGCCTCGGTAACTGGGGTTTAGAATGCGCCTTAGGGCATTCTAGACCTTAAGTTCAACGAATATACCTAATCGTAATTTTTATCTTCTATTAATCAAGTAATCTCAGAAATATATCTAATCCAATCACTTTAATTCCTTTAGACCTTGAAAATAAGCTCTTATATGGACCAGTCAAATTTTAAACTATTAATTATTATCATCATAATGTTGCAGTGTTGGATCGCGAGGAGTGGAAGGAGAAAAAGGAGTTCTTTGCCCAGCAGTTGGACATGAATGGCTAAAAATAAATATATAAAAAAATACGCTTTATTGATTATGAATACGAGTATGAAAACCTATATACTTAGGTACTGATAATTTTCCAGACAAATCAAGTACAAGTGGCGCCACTCCAGTCATTAACGGAGCTCCCGACGCTCCGGCCTAAGATGATGACGATAGGGCCCATGGTCCCCTCCGTGAATGTGATCCACGTGGGGGACCAGCCTCCTCACGCTGTAAGTATTGTGTTGGTTAGTTGCCGTGTGAAACGCTAGTATTTCCTTTTCTCAAAGAGCGTTTCACCTTTCTTCATCTTTCTCACACTCTTTCTCTGCGCTCTTCGGAAACCCTTATGCTGCAAGTACCAGCTCACTCTACTTCTTTCTTCGCCCATTCCTTTACTCCCCGGGCTGTTCAACTATGGAACGCATTACCAGTTTCGGTGAGGCGTGCTAAGTCGCTAACAACCTTTTAAACTATGTTAAAGGAGCACTATTTGTCCTGCTGTCACTAATGCACAACTGAGTCCCTATGTATATAAGTAGTATAAGTATATATATTTTATGATATGTATGTAGTATATTTCCATGTTAGTATTATAAGTATTTTATTTTGTTTTATAATATATGTATAACCTGCAAGCACACAGATCCCCTGGTACTGTCCACGATCCTATCCATCCATGGTTGTCTGGTAAAGATCGCTCTTGAGCGACAAGACCGCCAATTGTATCAAGTTTTTTTAAGTTTTTATTTTACATTGTCATTTTATACTTAGTGTGCAATAAAGAATTATCTATCTAGTACTTAATTCACTACAGTCCCCAAAACGATGGCTGCATTACATAAATTTGAAGAAACTTCAACGTATCTGCTATTTTTGATGTATACATCTGCCCTAAAGTATTAAAACACCAAATGATCTCTTTTTCCTTTCCGTTAGTGTGTCTACAAGTTCTCTCTTTTCATCATATTTTTGTACATATTAATGCTATCCATCGACGTAGTCGATGATGCTATCACATATTTTATGGTATTTGGTAAATTATTAAAAATTCGTGCTCCCAGCTCCTCGCCCCGTATGATGGTCCGTCATCTCCTCCCGGGATAACTCCCTCGCTTCTGAAAGAATCTTCTCTGATCTTAGATGACAACAGTAACAGCATCGCAACCCGAGTACAGCATAAACAAGCGCATCCGGCGTAGCGAGGTGGTGCTGCGACAAGCGGCGGACTGCGTGAGTCGCGGGCTCACCTTCCAGACTGTGTCAGAACAGTTCAAAATACCTATATCTACCATCAGGTGGGTTTTAGAGATATATACTGTATAAGAAGTAGAGGTACCGTGTAAACAAGCGCATCCGGCGTAGCGAGGTGGTGCTGCGACAAGCGGCGGACTGCGTGAGTCGCGGGCTCACCTTCCAGACTGTGTCAGAACAGTTCAAAATACCTATATCTACCATCAGGTGGGTTTTAGAGATATATACTGTATAAGAAGTAGAGGTACTGTGTAAACAAGCGCATCCGGCGTAGCGAGGTGGTGCTGCGACAAGCGGCGGACTGCGTGAGTCGCGGGCTCACCTTCCAGACTGTGTCAGAACAGTTCAAAATACCTATATCTACCATCAGGTGGGTTTTAGAGATATATACTGTATAAGAAGTACAGGTACTGTGTAAACAAGCGCATCCGGCGTAGCGAGGTGGTGCTGCGACAAGCGGCGGACTGCGTGAGTCGCGGGCTCACCTTCCAGACTGTGTCAGAACAGTTCAAAATACCTATATCTACCATCAGGTGGGTTTTAGAGATATATACTGTATAAGAAGTAAAGGTACAGTGTAAACAAGCGCATCCGGCGTAGCGAGGTGGTGCTGCGACAAGCGTCAGACTGCGTGAGTCGCGGGCTCACCTTCCAGACTGTGTCAGAACAGTTCAAAATACCTATATCTACCATCAGGTGGGTTTTAGAGATATATAATGTATAAGAAGTAAAGGTACAGTGTAAACAAGCGCATCCGGCGTAGCGAGGTGGTGCTGCGACAAGCGGCGGACTGCGTGAGTCGCGGGCTCACCTTCCAGACTGTGTCAGAACAGTTCAAAATACCTATATCTACCATCAGGTGGGTTTTAGAGATATATACTGTATAAGAAGTAGAGGTACTGTGTAAACAAGCGCATCCGGCGTAGCGAGGTGGTGCTGCGACAAGCGGCGGACTGCGTGAGTCGCGGGCTCACCTTCCAGACTGTGTCAGAACAGTTCAAAATACCTATATCTACCATCAGGTGGGTTTTAGAGATATATACTGTATAAGAAGTAGAGGTACTGTGTAAACAAGCGCATCCGGCGTAGCGAGGTGGTGCTGCGACAAGCGGCGGACTGCGTGAGTCGCGGGCTCACCTTCCAGACTGTGTCAGAACAGTTCAAAATACCTATATCTACCATCAGGTGGGTTTTAGAGATATATACTGTATAAGAAGTAGAGGTACTGTGTAAACAAGCGCATCCGGCGTAGCGAGGTGGTGCTGCGACAAGCGGCGGACTGCGTGAGTCGCGGGCTCACCTTCCAGACTGTGTCAGAACAGTTCAAAATACCTATATCTACCATCAGGTGGGTTTTGTTTGGGAGATATATACCTTCTGTATAACATTGTTGTTATTGGTGATTTCTGTTGTGCTAAGTGCTGCACTCAGTACTCTGGCGCCGCTGAGAACCAGCGCTGCACGGGCACCCGTGTCAATGTAGCATTTAATGCTGAGCCGGTAGCCTTGCTGTCTCACAGTTCAATTATTTATATAAGTTCCTAATTTGTTATCTTTATTAGTTCTTAATTTGTATTATTTTATAAATAAATAAATAAATAATAATGCTGGACAATTCACACAGCATTATCTAGCCACATGGTAAGCAGAGCTTGTGGTATGGGTACTGGATAACTGATATACATAATACAATACATTACATAGATAGATATTTTTTTATTATACATAGAAAACAACCAGAACACCCGGAACAAATATCTGCAGATCGTACACACAATTGTTCCGAGGCGGGAATCGAACCTGCAACCTCCTGCGTCGCAAGCGGACCTTCGCCCACCGCGCCACATCGGTCGTCGTTTTATATGAACGCCAATAAATATTTGCTATTTCTATAAGAAGTAAAGGTACATTGTAAACAAGCGCATCTGGCGTAGAGAAGTGGTGCAAATTAGTGTCAATTCAACCAACCACTTAATTTTTTTTTCTTTTTGCTTCCAGATTTTTCATGGCAAGAAAAGGCATATTACCGAGACGACGGCGAGGCAGGACTACACAGGTCAGTACCTACCTACAGATATTATTTATTTATTTCTATTATTATCTAATACAAATACAAAAACAATTGTGGCGATATTATGGCACAAAACACATTATAAAACATAATTATTAATCTAAATATGAAAATAATATATATATATATATATATATTTATATGTATATTATATATTATGTAAGAAAAATTTTGTAAGACCTTTTGTAAGTGGAAAATTAATAGTAAAGTAAAAAATCATTTATTTCTTTAGGTTTACAAAATAAGCATTTAGATAAGTCATATTTATATATAAATTATTATTAAATAAAATTATTTTACTGTTCACTTCAATTTTTTGTCCACTAGTGGAAGAAGTGAAAAGAAACCACTAGCATGTTCATCTCTTATATATCTAATACATGGTTATTTGCCTATTTAAGTCTAAATATAATATGATTCGAATGTGTTATTTATTTATTTATTATTTTGTTGCAGGCGACTGCGTCATCAAGTCCAGAGCCTCCATTCCACATGCAGCACTTCAAGCTGCCGCGCTCCGTCGGTCTCAAGGCTGATGATGATGATGACACCAACATTTAGACCTCATCCTGTCTACACATCTTCAGCTACCTTCCTATCTATTATAGAAATAGGAAATAAAACTTGTGAAACGATCATGGTTATTAATACTAAAATCATTTAAAACGGGATATTTACCATGATTTGATTTTTGAGTTCCAATCTTTCGGCACAGTTTCATGCGCCATGATCACGGAATAACATAGGTAGTTCATTTTCTAGAACGGTTGAGCCGCTTGACGACCTCTGTGGCGCGTTGGGCGAAGGTTCGCCTGCGACGCAGAAGGATTCGATTCCCGCCTCGGGACAATTGTGTGTATGATCTGCAGATATTTGTTCCGGGTGTTCTGGACGAATGTGTTGTATTATGTATATCAGTTATCTACCCATAACACAAGCTCTGCTTAGCTTGGGGCTAGATGCTTTGTGAATTGTCCAGCATTTTTTTTATTTTTCTATACTAGAGATATAAAGCAAATTTTTATCTAAATTTTACCGGTTATGCTGCTTGCAAATAGAGTTGACCACAATCTAATATTAATAAAAGGAAAATAGGTAAAAAAAAATTGCAATGATTTCAAAACTTTAAGATTATTAAAATTTGCTACTGTAACTAAAATGTCAAAATTACCATTAAACATTTGCACGACTATCAAGTCAAGTATATGATACCTACTCTATTTAATTATATTATTATAAGATTGACAATTAAAGTTAATATTTACAATTTAACACTTTGACTGCGGTTTTTTTTCGACGAGTGCGATATTTTTTTTTACCTAAAAAAATCGTGCTACCGCTCTACACAGCGGTTGTGTTGCGCCGCACATGCGTTTCGTTCGAAAAATATTACGGCTGTGCTGAGTCACACAGATCTGTATTTTCTCAGCCGCTGCGCTAGTGTGGGTTTACGCATATTAGTCACTTGTAGAAAACTCATACCGTGCGTTTTCAGCACTCAAAGTGTTAAACCAATAATTTTCACTTTATTAGATCGGACACCCGAGGTTTTTTTATCAGCGTTCGTATTTTTGACATGACTGACATCTGTCTGTCTATGATGTACTGTCACTGTCAATGTGTCCGATCAATCACTTTCACAATGCGCACCAGAATTCAAAATTAAGTACTATTTCTTTACATTATTATTTATTTTATTTTATTATCTCTATTTTTTTTCTGTTATTTGTTTCGGATGTTCTGGTTGTTATCTATGTATAATAAAAACAAAATATCTATATGTAATCTATTGTATTATGTACTATATCAGTTATCTAGTACCCATAACACAAGCTCTGCTTACCATGGGGCTAGATGATGCTGTGTGGATTGTCCAGCATTATTTATTTATTTATTTAAAACCTTCACTGTTAACCTATATTTGAGCAAATAAATACTATTTCATTTAATAATATTATCCCTTTGTTTAGGGATGAGTAAAAATACATCCGACAGAGAACCAAGGTTATCGACATAGCTCAAAGAATTAGCAAGCTGAAGTGGCAGTGGGCCGGCCATATCTCGCGAAGAACCGACGGCCGATGGGGCAAACGTGTTCTTGAGTGGAGACCACGACTCGGTAAACGTAGTGTAGGACGCCCTCCGACCAGGTGGGATGACGACCTGCGAAAGACTGCAGGTAGATGCTGGATGCGGCAAGATGAGAACGATGTTGATGATGAAATTTTTTTTATTAGTCTCTGCCTTGGTTTACAAAAAAATATGTATAAACCTTATAGGTGAAGTTAAAGCAAATATAGATGCAATTTTTTTGATAAAAAAAAAATCTAAGAACTTTTTTAGTGAATTTTGATTAAATATAGAGGCAAAACTTTTATAATGCAAAATATAAGTTAATATAACATGTGAAAACTTCTAAAAAGAAGTAAGTAGGTTAGGTACCAACCTATTTAGATTTGCATTTTACATAAATGCTTATTTTCATATATAGATAAAAATGATGTAGCAAAGTAGTGATTTCACTATAGAATCTCAAAATCTAGGAGTAGGTAACTATTGAAGTACTTAAATATTAAGTATTATTGTCGAAAAGTATGTTTATATTTAGTAAGTGAGTACTTTAAAAAAGACGAAAAGGACATGAATGTATTATTTTGTAAATATATAAAAAATAAATAAAAATAATGTGACTAATGATGAATGACCACGTTAAATCAAAGCTATCATCGCTTGCTGGATCACTTCGAAGGAGCGTTAGATGTTTTCCAAGGCGGGTACGCTTAAACATCTACAACTCTTTGGTAAAATCACACCTAACGTATCTTATAGAAATATGGGGTAACGCACTAAATTATAAACTAAATGAGTTACAAAGACTACAGAACAAAATTATTAAAATTCTATTTCACTATCCTTATCTAACACCTACAGCTAAAATCTATAAAGAAACCAAACTAATGAACATTAAACAACTATATATCTACACAACCTGTTTACTTATACATAGAATCCTTAATAAAACCATTCATACAAATATTACTTTCATCAAAAAGAGCCAAACACAAGGTAAATACAGTAGACGAAGAACTGACCATCTTGTTTTGCCTACGATAAGAAGTAGCCTCAGTTCTATAACAGGCTACCTGAAGACGTTAAAGGTGCTGGAACGTCTGGCGAGTTTAAAACCAAATTGCATAGATATATACTTGAGGATGTAACGCTACTGGACTAAACGTAAAAAGACGGAAAAATAACATAATATTAATACTTAGCTTAAGTTTCTCATGTAAGTAACATGTATGTTGTAAATGAGAAATAAATATCTTTGAACTAATGATAACTGAAAAATTCGTTGCTTTAAACGAGACAGAGATTTTTACAAACCCTCAAAGTTTCTTTGAACTTCTAATCAAACATTGCATAGATTATGTAAGACCAAAAAAGAAGGTTCTAAACAATAGTATTTTTTTTCTATATAAAAAAAATATTATTACGAAATACAATTTTAATTCAATATACCTAACTACTGATTCCCATGTTTCGCGTGCTGAAAAAAAAAACCGTTTTTTGGGCATTATTAAAATTATGTATGACGATGTGGCGCGGTGGTCAAAGGTTGGTGAACGCAGGAGGTTGTGGGTTCGATTCCCGCCTCAGAACAAATTTGTGTACGATCTGCAGATATTTGTTTCGGGTGTTCTGATCGTTTTCTATGTATAATAAAAAATATCTATCTATGTAATGTATTGTATTATGTATATCAGTTATCTAGTACCCATAGCACAAGCTCTGCTTACCATGGGGCTAGATAATGCTGCGTGAATTGTCCAGCATTATTTATTTATTTATGTAAAAACGTTTATCTTGAAAACTAGTGTTTTATTTTATTACGATAAGTCCTACTAGAGAGTTTTTCGCACAACCAAAATACACATCTTCAAAAATAACCATATTAATGAAAAATTTGGGCCAGACAAACAATGCCCAACAATGGTCTCATTGTGGTTGGTAATGAAGGACATTTTTGAGTATTTACATATAACATACAAAATATTTAACATTTGACGGGACTCGATATATCGAAGGCTCGATATTTATCACTTGATATTATCCCGTGATATCGTATCACTCTATAAAATATCATGTGATCATCAAGCGCTTTTTAAGATTTCTCTGAAAGACCAGCAACGTCTTCACGCAGTGGCCACATACATATTTAAGTTAGTTGTTGATATTATTTGGCCTAAATAAGTAATACTACTCATTTAATAGTACACAAAAACATAAACACATATAAATAAATAACTAAGAATACATAGTTGTGGCCTTCTAGAAACAAAACAATTAATATTTTAGTGTACAAAGATAGGTAGGAACCATTAAAATCTACTTTAGGTTGTCAATATGATAAAAAGAAATACTTACTTATAGATTATGTTTAAATTCAGCAATTTTAAGATTGATGTTGGTTCTTGATTTAAGTAAATTCATTGTGCAATGTTGGTTCTTGATTTAAGTAAATTCATTGTGCAATGTTTGGTCTTGATTTAAGTAAATTCATTGTTCAATGTTGGTTCTTGATTTAAGTAAATTCATTGTTCAATGTTGGTTCTTGATTTAAGTAAATTCATTGTTCAATGTTGGTTCTTGATTTAAGTAAATTCATTGTGCAATGTTTGTTCTTGATTTAAGTAAATTCATTGTTCAATGTTTGTTCTTGATTTAAGTTAATTCATTGTGCAATGTTGGTTTTCGATTTAAGTAAATTCATTGTTCAATTTTTGTTCTTGATTTAAGTAAATTCATTGTTTGTTCTTGATTTAAATAAATTCATTGTGCAATGTTGGTTCTTGATTTAAGTAAATTCATTGTGCAATGTTGGTTCTTGATTTAAGTACATTCATTGTGCAATGTTGGTTCTTGATTTAAGTAAATTCATTGTGCAATGTTTGTTTTTGATTTAAGTAAATTCATTGTGCAATGTTGGTTCTTGATTTAAGTACATTCATTGTTCAATGTTGGTTCTTGATTTAAGTAAATTCATTGTTCAATGTTTGTTCTTGATTTAAGTTAATTCATTGTGCAATGTTGGTTTTCGATTTAAGTAAATTCATTGTTCAATTTTTGTTCTTGATTTAAGTAAATTCATTGTTTGTTCTTGATTTAAATAAATTCATTGTGCAATGTTGGTTCTTGATTTAAGTAAATTCATTGTGCAATGTTGGTTCTTGATTTAAGTACATTCATTGTGCAATGTTGGTTCTTGATTTAAGTAAATTCATTGTGCAATGTTTGTTTTTGATTTAAGTAAATTCATTGTGCAATGTTGGTTCTTGATTTAAGTACATTCATTGTTCAATGTTGGTTCTTGATTTAAGTACATTCATTGTTCAATGTTTGTTCTTGATTTAAATAAATTCATTGTTCAATGTTTGTTCTTGATTTAAGTAAATTCATTGTTCAATGTTTGTTCTTGATTTAAGTAAATTCATTATTCAATGTTGGTTCTTGATTTAAGTAAATTCATTGTGCAATGTTTGTTCTTGATTTAAGTAAATTCATTGTTCAATGTTGGTTCTTGATTTAAGTAAATTCATTGTTCAATGTTGGTTCTTGATTTAAGTAAATTCATTGTTCAATGTTTGTTCTTGATTTAAGTAAATTCATTGTTCAATGTTTGTTCTTGATTTAAGTATTTACTTAAATAAAGTAATATTAACTGCATATAAATAATAGAATTTGATTTGAAGGCATAGGAAATAATACATTTAATTTTAAACTTTAAAGTATTGCTATCTTTAAATTGGCTTTAAACAAATAACTTATAATGCTAATGCCATTGTAAAAAATATATTTTAGTACGCAACCTTAGGTCCTATCAAAATATGCTAAGTTATAAGTTATTTTAAATTTCGTTTTAGATTTCCTTAGTCATTTACGACATTTACTTAGACGACCGATGTGGCGCGGTGGGCGAAGGTCCGCCTGGGACGCAGGTGGTTGCGGGTTCGTTTCCCGCCTCGGAACAATTGTGTGTACGATCTGCAGATATTTGTTCCGGGTGTTCTGGTCGTTTTCTATGTATAATAAAAATATCTATCTATGTAATGTATTGTATTATCTATATTAGTTATCTAGTACCTACCCATAACACAAGCTCTGCTTACCATAGGGCTAGATAACGCTGTGTGAATTGTCCAGCATTATTTATTTATTATTTATTTAATAGGCAGCTTTGTTATATAATTCAGTTAGTACCTACTGTACCTAGGTGTAATTTATCTCTGTTGTTACACTTTGCTTTGTAAGTTTATACCCTACTTTAATTCATATATGTATTTTCATTAGAATCATTAAAATTGCATTGAATGTCCGAAACTTGTTAATGTAAAAACTTTTTCATTTAATCGAATGAACCTGTTAGTTGATTGTGCCATGTAGGTATGGAATAATGCAGTACTGTAATCTACGAAATAAAAAATAATAAGTTTATCTTTATTTTATTTGGCCCCTCCATTAACCACCAGTTGGACGCTAACCCCCATATCTTTAGTCATTACCTCGACCTCGATTCAAACTCTACTAAACCTCCAAATGCGTTTCGGTATGCTTGATCGTTTCGATCCTTCACTCGAAACAGCCTTCGAGAATTTTCTCATACCAGTGGAATAACGAACTGTCATCTCAAGGTACGTCGCTACCTACCTTGAATGCTCCTCGAAATAGTTTGTTGTTATTTACCATGTATTTTGGAGACTATCTCAATTACATTTACGACGATGAAACCTACAACGGTAACGGTTACGGTGACGCACTGACTCGACTCAACCATGTTCGAGTGAGGTTGATATATAACCAAATTAACGACTAAGCATACCGAACTCGAGCATGTTTTGGAGGAATGCTCGAAACGCCCTTGAACAAGTTTAAGTGGAGAAATATTTGAGGTAATGACTAAAGATATGGGGATGTTATTTTATATTTGGATAGCCTAGATCTAAAAGTCGATAACTCCATTTTGATATTATAATATAAAATAATTATATATTATAATATCGAAGTTAATAATTTATTTTTTTCTCATGTATATTTCATATATACCTACAGTACCGGCGCTGACTGTCTGTCTATACATTTTTGGATTTTTCTATCGCTTTCGCTAATCGATTAGTTACATTGCCAGGCCTAGCCTGGCAATTTCAGACTTTATTTTCTCTGGCTTTATTTCAGAGTAGGGCTTCACACCTACACAACTATTTATTACTCTTTCTAATTTCGTTAACTATCAACTAGATGCTGGACATGTCATGAAAAGCTTCATGATCATCACCGATGTTAGTCCACAGCTGGACAAAGGCCTCCCCCAATGAGCGCCATAGCGCTTCTTCAGCTTGCCGCATCCAGCATCTACCTGCAGTCTTTCGCAGGTCGTCATCCCACCTGATCGGAGGGCTAACACTACGTATGAAAAGGTTTCTCATAATTATCACCCTATGTTAGACAGCTGGACATAGGCCTCCTCCGTTTGAAAATGTTAAAATAAATAAATAATTACTTTAAGACTTTTATTAAGTTTATTTAATATTCTTAAAAGTAAACAGTCATATGATAGAGTAAAGGCATATTTTGCCTCTCATATATACGAAAAAAATTTAATATAGGTAAGTATAAGTACGATCGTAGGTACATAAAATAGAAATCACAAAATATCACATAAATATTTGTATAATAATCAGAATAAAACTACATAAGTACTTATTTTAAAATATATCAGTTCGACATCGACTAAATGTATAAAACCATCTTAGGGAAATTGTTACCTAAGGTCCACTTGCGCCAGGCTTAGTTTACACAGTTAACTCAGAGTTAGATACTACTCTGGAGCTAAATTCTAATTATGTATTGTACCACCAAGTGTAAGGTGTTAACCCTGAGTTAAATATTGAAATTTTTAAACCTCTGACATAGGAGGGTTAAGTCAACTAACTCTGGCAACAAAACTGTCTGAGATATTTTAGGTTATGTTATTTGTTATTCTTTAGTATTGGTTGTGTTTCTTGCAGTGATATCGATTTTGATTTGAACAATGATAAATGAATGGTTATTGTCTGATGACGACGAAGAGATCATCGAATATATTAGTTCGGACTTTTATAACAGAAGAATTGGCGAACGGTCCGATCATTTTTCATAAGTCAGATATCGTCAAAGAATATTTTTTCACAATTACTATGGATAAACATATTTTATGATTTCGAAATCCGAAATCATACAAATACTCCAAATTATTTCAGAATAGCCCGGCCACACGCTCCGTCATGCTTGTGCAATTATGACTGTGCAAAATGACTAAACACGGCACAGGTCAAATGAGCAAGTAAGCTCGTGCAAACTGGACTGCGCAAGGGCTGAAAAGCAAGTAACGCGTCGAAAACATAGCCGGACTATGATGAAGATCTCTATGGATATGGTAAGGCATGAATTTTGGATCCAAAAATAGATGAAGGTAGCTGTGAAGAACACAATGACACCTACTGGTGTTTTGACATTGACAACTGTGAATACCAAACAAGATAGGTCGGTTCAAAAGGTCAAGATATGATAGTTTCAAAAGTGCTCGCCACCACAGTCTTACGGCAAAATCAGGAACTACACAACATTAGGAACAACAACATCGGACTTCAGTGGTGGCGCGGACTCTAGGTATCTTTGACCACAGAATAACTCTTAGATATAAATATATCTACAGCATAACTAGATTTTTATTCTACGTTCTTTAACCTGAGCCAAACTTACGGGAGCCTAAGAAAGCTTTAAGCAATCGTCGAAATCTTCATTTCATAGCACATTGCCCTCTCGCACAAAACGAGACAAAAGAAGAAAACTAAAAGTATCCTTCTAAAAAAATTCAACAACACACAACAAAAATATAACCTAACGGCACTCGAAAATCAGATATTGGTGTAGGATCTTCGGGATATCAAAGTCGGAAACTTCTTGGATAAGCGAAGGGCCTAAGAATTTACGGAGAAAGATTCTTGACTGAGCAATCAGTGGTATGGGAGTCTTAGCACGCTCTATTAGATTCTGTTTCTGCGTTGGAGTAATGACGTTATTCCTTTTGATCATGCAAAGGTCGAAGGACTCTGCGGCTTCTAGAAGGAGATAGAAGATGTGGTCGTGCTCCTCACTCGTCACGTTCTGGAGGTGGTTGAGGATACCGTCCGGGTCACGGAATTGAGTCTTCATTATTACCTGAAATGAAAATAAAGATGATTAATAAGTAGGTATGTAATACAACTTGAAAATACAACTTTATCTAGGCCGAACTTAGGTATAGGTCTCTCCGAACTTAGTTAACTACTTAGTTATACTGGTTATAGGTAATTTTGGGATAAATCCTATTTTGACTGTTTACGCTTTTCGCCACTTAATAGTTAATTTTCTTTGATTTTTAATTCCTAATCAAAATGCAGCAATGTCCCTGTAAAATCGTCATACACGGGCTTTACTGTATTTTAAAACTTTTCTGTAATTGATTGTACAAAACAGGTTCAATATGTTCGAAAAGTCAGACAATAATTCAGAAAAATTAAAAAGTGTCAGTTTGGACAAAGTGTACGAAAATATTGTGTCAGAAACGTCGTCGGCAAGCCGTTTATATGTAGGTACTTACTCTAGCGCCATATCTCAGTAACAAAGACACCACCTCAGCTTGTGGCTCGGAGTTGCTGGCCAGATACTCGGCCAGCGCGGGTCGCAGCTGCGTCATGTCTTCATCATTGTACACCTTCAGGTTCGGGTTGGCTCCACTTTCTAGAAGGATCTGGAATTCATAATAATTTGGCGTATTTTAAAAAACTATATACCGACTTCAAATTCCTAAATAATGAAAATGAGTTTAAAACTTATTTTGATAAGAGAATCATCGAAATCAGTTTGCTTGATACGGAAATATTTCGCCCATTTGTCCATTTGCAATGCTGATGCGCTACGCCACATACGCTCTCGAGCAGTGGCGTAGCTAGGTGAACCGTCTTGGTGATGTTTTATGAAGGTTGATTCTTCCCTTCACGGTAGAATGCGAACTGTTTCGTTGCGGGTTAAAAAGAGATTAAAAAAAAAAGATGGTATTGGCGCTAAATCTCTAGAATTTTCTTCATTTATTTTAACGCAATCGAAGTGAAAAGTAGAGTGTTTTACTCGGGCCAATACCACCCATTATAACTCGTTCTTGTCATCCTCCCTCGCTACGCTCGGGAGTATAACAACCTCGTATATAATGGGATGGTTTAGTCCCTTGTAAAACAATCTACTAATTATTTATACTATATGTATAGATAGATAGATAACACTTTATAACCACACACAAAACAGAAAACAATACAGGAATAAACAATAGAATAAAGGAAGTATAAAGGGCGGCCTTATCGCTGAGAGCGATCTCTTCCAGGCAACCTTTGGATGGACTGGACATGAAAGAACAAAATAGACGGTGGTACTTTAGTAAATATATCGATAAAAAAATTAAAACAAATACACTACATACCATAATATCCACATTACAAACATTATAATAAACTTACATAGACATAAGATAGAGCTATCAATGTTTTCATATGGATAAATAATGCTGATGCAGCAGTTTTTGAAGATAGGCCCCCCCTATCTTCAAAAACTGAACAGTTTGCACGTCTGATGTCCAGAGGGAGAGCATTCCATAGGGTAGCTTATAGCGTACCTTGATTATTTCCTTTCTATTGGTGATGTTGTCGGAACAAGCCACTTGTAATGGAGAACCGATGACAGAGCTACCCGTGTTTACTTCAGCACCTTCGAAATAATATAGAAAAATTGTTATAAAAAGGCTGCAAAGAGTCGTTATCATACTAGCTTTTGCGCGTAGCTTCCAAAACTTTTGCCGGGATATTTTTTTTTAATTCTGGACAATTCACACAGCATTATCTAGCCCCATGGTAAGCAGAGATTGTGTTATGGGTACTAGATAACTGATATACATAATACAATACATTACATAGATACATATTTTTTATTATACATAGAAAACGACCAGAACACCCGGAACAAATATCTGCAGATCGTGCACACAATTGTTCCGAGGCGGGAATCAAACCCGCAACCTCCTGCGTCGCAGGCGGACCTTCGTCCACCGCGCCACATCGGTCGTCAATGTAGCCTATACATTCAACTAGGTCTTGAACTACATTGCGAGCAGAAACTGGTAATCTTATAAATACAAAAGTTTGTAAGGATGGATGGATGTTTGTTACTTATTCACGTCACAACTGCTGAATGAAGCGGCCTGAAATTTTGCATAGATGCAAGTCTAGACTTGGAATAATAGATAGGCCACCTACCTACTTATTACATAATTATACCATTAGTTATTAGGTAGTTTTAAGGTAAATAAAAATATTTTCTTTCTTTTATTATATGGTATAGAAATAATCTTTGCCTGAATCCGTAGAAACAACGCATACGAGGCCCAAGAGAAACTAGTAAGAAATACAGTATATCTTACTTATACACATCTCTTGCATCTAGCAAGAGATGTGCTGATAAGTAAGATATACTCTAATTATAAATATATTTATAATATATATTTTATCTCTTTCATTCACCAGCTTTCAGACGTCCTCCTGTTACAGACCATCTCGCTCATCAACAGACTTCTATAAAATAGTCTGTCTCTCTCACTCATTTGCCAAATAAAAAAAGTCAAGTTAGTATACTATAATATTTTATATAGTAGTAGACTATATAAAAGTGCTCGTAAGTGAGGGAGAGCCTCACTTACGAGTACTTTTATATAGTCTGTCTCGCTCACTCACCAGCTCGCAGGAGCATGTTCAGCACAGGCACATCTCCCTTCAACACAGCGAGGTCGAGAGGGCTCGGTTTGCTGAACTCTCCGCACGAATAGTTAACGCGAGCTCCTTGCTTAATAAGGAGGTTCACCACCTCTGTGTTGCCTGGAACAACGAAAGGAGGTTTATTGGTAAGTTTTAGGCGTAGAAAGGTGTAAGGAGTTTTGTTGCTAAAAGTTCTATTCAGTGTACGAATAAGTATTTAATATTTATTTCTTACTATTGAGCTAAGTTGGATTCAGTGAGTGGAGGCGAACAAGATATGACGACAAAAATACTTGGGGACGAGTTTTGCTACAACTCAAAAACTAACAGTCTAACAAGACAAACAGAAAGATTGGAGTAAACTAAAAATCTAAGTGATCACTTTATTTATTAGTTTTAATGTGTACAAGAGTATTGTAAGTGTAACTAAAGGAAATAAATCACTTTGATGCTTGATGTCTATGTCTAGGCGACAGACCCTGGTTTTGGAGGCCCTTACCACTGAGCACAGCGTAGTGCATGACCGTGCGGTAGTCATTCCTGGCATCGGCGAGGGCATTGACGTCGGCGCCGTAGTGGATCAACAGCAGCACTGCCTCTATGCCCTGCAACAAGCACATTCGTTTTATTTATTTATTTACACATGAAGCTTAACTGCCCAGACCCGGATTTGTAGTCTTGAATATTTGTAGAGTCTTGAGTCACCCGAGTGAATCTTGTCGCACAGTTCGTTCCGGTTATACGTACCGAAACTGGAACGCTTCGTGGGCCACGAAAGTGTTAAATAACTTATTGATGATGCTATCTTACCGAATTTATAGGGTCGGCAAAGCACACGCACTTTGCCGACCCTATAAATTCGGTGTCCCTGGTATTATTATAACTGTAAAAATTAATGTAATACCTATTGCAGGCGCCCAAAGGCTGCGGTAATCGCTTTACATCAGACCTGTTTGCCACCTTGGCGGTTTAGAAAGGTCCAGCAGTTGACATATGTGGGCTGATATGATAATAATGGCGTTAACTGCTGGTCACGAGATAGACGCTAATTATTATTTAGTTTCTGACCTTCCTCTGCCTCGCCGCCTTCATGAGCGGCGTCAGACCAGCCCGATCCCGTGAGTCAGGGTTGGCTCCGAAGGTCAGCAGCAGCTCCAGGTACTCAGGGTCCGAGACCAGGTTGATCTCGGACCCGAAGAAGTACCGCTTGTTTGGGTCTGCGCCGTGCTCGAGCAGGAGTTTTGCTACGTCCTTTAAAAAATTATAATTTGGTAAAAAAAACTGACAAAGGAATATACAATTCAATTATACATATATTGAAGCGACGCAGGAGGTTGCGGGTTCACACAATTGTTCTGGTCGTTATTTATGTATAATAAAAAAATATCTATCTATTGTATTAAGTAGTAATATCAGTTATCTAGTGCCCATAACACAAGCTCTGCTTAGCTTGGAACTAGATGAAGCTGTGTGGATTGTCCAACATTATTTATTAGAAACAATTTAGAAGGAATATTTACAAATTTTTCCTAGCGGTAGTCCACCACTGCACCACTCTCCACCAGCAGCTGCACCAGCTCCTGTTAGCTGGAGGACAAGTGTAGCATGCACCATAGACTCACATAATGCTTGTTCCGTATGGCCAGCCTCAGTGGCTCGTCGCAGAGCGTGGTCCGCGGGAAGGCCTCGCCCGAGTCCTCGCGGTAGTCCACCGCTGCACCACTCTCCACCAGCAGCTGCACCAGCTCCTTGTAGCTGGAGGGGAAGAGAAGATAAGTGAGATTAACCGTGTCGGGGGTAGTGTGTAAGGAAGCATTCATACATCTGTTTTACAGGATAGATATATAGATAGAAAAAAACATCTATTCGACACACAATGCAATCATCATGTGACGACCGATGTGGCACGGTGGACGAAGGTCCGCCTGCGACGCAGGAGGTTGCGGGTTCGATTCCCGCCTCGGAACAATTGTGTGCACGATCTGCAGATATTTGTTCCGGGTGTTCTGGTCGTTTTCTATGTATAATAAAAAAAAATCTATCTATGTAATGTATTGTATTATGTATATCAGTTATCTAGTACCCATATTATATATATATATTTATTTATTTTATTTATTTATCATCATAATCAGCCTATGTTAGTCCACTGCTGGACATAGGCCTCCCCCAATGGGCGCCATAGCGCCCTGTCTTCGATAGATAGCAAATATAATCGACACTTTAACACACAATAAAAACAAAGGTCACTTTAGATAGAGCATTTGTAAAAAACGATCATGGCGTGTTGATTTTTGAATTTTGTGTACCCGTCGTAATTATTGGTAAAAATAAATTAAATTGTAAATCGTCCTTTGCATTCGCAACACATCGCCATACCTAGATGGCGCTGCTAAAAATTAAATATACTATTTGGTTGGCACTTGATGATGAACAATGATTACTTATTGCGAAAAGAGACTTAGATCTACAAGGCGAAAAATAAATGCTACAAAAAGTGCGCGTGGAGATCTTTTCTATTGAAAACTAGATTCGTAGAGGTCGTTAAGAGCTACGTAGTAAAGACGGCGCGGGGCGTTGCAAATTATAAAACTGAATATAGTAAATAAAAGATTGAACGAAGGGATTATCCGGTTTTATTTATAATATTAAGTATTATGTATTTATTATTATAAGCTTCGGCGAATATACGTCAATGAACCAAATGTATAAATTAATGGCGCGCCTGCCCATAAATGAACCCTGACGAAGGAAGGCCGGCCTGCCCTGAGTGAGTGAATGAAATTTAATAAGTTTGAATGAAGGCTGGAGTGAACGGTGATTGATCGGTCACTGAATGAGCTGTTTGCTCTTGTTGTCTTTGATAATGCTATAATTTTGTTGTTTGCCTAAACAGGTACATTTGACCTTTCTAAGTGCTTATTTAGTAAGCCAAGAATTTTGAATGTTGAATCAACTGACCCATGTTCCGCCGATAGATGGAGCGCGCTGTACCCGCAGTCGTCCCTTGCGTTGGCGTCACAGCCCCTGACCAGCAGAAGTCGAGCTGCCTCCAGGTGGCGCTGCCAGACCGCGTAGTGCAGCGGACGGAGGCCTTGAGTCACCGGTTCGTTCACCTGGACAGATATACATATAGTAAGTCCAGCTGGTCAGATAACTTGTGAGAAAATGACGCTCTCTGGATAGTAATAAAATAATATAACAAAACAGATCTAATGAGAATTAAAAAACTCAATAGAATATGATAGATCTATTGATTTAGAAATTCTATTCGTTTCTGTATACATTTAGAGCATGCTGGAAGTCCTCTTGAATATATCTTGCTTTGAGAGAGACCATGAGACGGCTTTCTATAGGGATTACGCAGGATAGAAATGAGATTGACTTGACTTCTTTGATTAATCAACACATGTTCACGAGTAAACACATTTCATTCATATCAACGAGTGTTACTTAGATCTGTCTGGTTTGTCACATTTTATAAAAATTTCGTAGTCTATATAGAATATCATCATCATCATCAGCCTATAGCAGTCCACTGCTGGACATAGGCCTCCCCCAATGAGCGCCATAGCGCCCTGTCTTCAGCTTGCCGCATCCAGCATCTACCTGCAGTCTTTCGCAGGTCGTCATCCCACCTGGTCGGAGGGCGTCCTACACTACGTTTACCGAGTCGTAGTCTCCACTCAAGAACACGTTTGCCCCATCGGCCGTCGGTTCTTCGCGAGATATGGCCGGCCCACTGCCACTTCAGCTTGCTAATTCTTTGAGCTATGTCGATAACCTTGGTTCTCTGTCGGATGTATTCGTTACGAATCCTATCCTTCAGAGAAACTCTGAGCATAGCTCATTCCATAGCTCGCTGAGCGACTTTGAACTGGTGGACCAGCCCTATCGTGAGTGTCCACGTCTCAGCTCCGTAAGTCATAACGGGTAGGACGGACATTGCGGTATGGATGACGTGAAGACTTGACGTAGTTTCCCAAATGCTGCCCAGCCCAGCTGGATCCTCCTTTTGGCCTCCTTCTCGAAACTGTTTTTACCCAACTGCAGAATCTGCCCAAGGTAAGTGTACTCGGAAACAGTTTCGAGAAGTTGACCATGTACGACCACCGGCCTTGGATCAATGTGACCATTGATCATGACTTTGGTTTTATCCAAATTCATGCCAAGACCGATACATCGGGAGGCTGAAGCTAGGCCGTCCAGCATCTGGTTCAGTTCCTCAAGCGACTCCGCCATTAAGACTATGTCATCAGCGAATCGCAGGTGTGAGATGTACTCGCCGTTTATATTAATGCCCTTTCCTTTCCAGTCCAGCAACCTAAACATATCTTCCAATGCGCACGTGAACAGTTTCGCGGATATGACATCCCCCTGCCTCACTCCTCTGCGCAATTGGATGGGTTTAGACTGCTGACCCCGTACTTGGACACTCATAGTGGCGGCCTCGTAGAGACAACTCAGCACCTGGATATACGATATAGAATATATTCTAGAATAATTTTCTGGAATAAGTTTTGTGTTATGTTTTTCGTGCAAGAAGTATAAATAATTTATTAATTTATACTTCTTGCACGAAAAACATATATAAAGAGTTGAAATTTAAAAAAACTAATTAGATTTTTAACTAGATAAAAATATGTTGGTTGACAGACCTTCGCTCCACAAGCCAGCAGGATGCGGATGTCATCTAGCGGCACCATCCTGATGATGGAGTCAGCCAGCTCCCGCTGCAGAGACTTCTCTATCACCTCGGAAGGCATGGCTGTGGACAATAAAAATAATAATATATTTTAACGCGAATAACGCCTTTTCATGACTTATTCCGGTTAAATTATTACCCTTTAACACGCGTTAATCGCGCTAAAATCAGCGTAATAACGCTGATAACGCGCGTTACGTTATCTGTTAAATAGCATGGTAGCCGCACATGCACATGTAATAGATGTGCTATTCTTCAGTAAGAGGTCTCATGACTGGTTTGAAAACATAGAGCCAAGCCAACACGCGTGCGTATAGCGTATCTATTTGTCAATCACGCAGGGAATTTCCTTGAAAGAGTCGAAATGCTTCTAAAAACGTAAACAAAATCCCGTCATCGCTAAAATGAGGTAGACTCATCGGGACCTAGCTTTTATTTACTTTTATAAAGGCACCTTTAATTTATACTTGTTATTTTCGTTGATTATATCTCCTTGCTGTTGATTCAGATTTTGCTAAGCTAACTAAGCTACTTTTTGGCACTAAAAATAGATACCAAGTAAATGCTTTTTGATTTTTTGCAAATGTTTGTTTATTTATTTTGTTTTATAGTTACTAGTTACGCACTAACTAAGCATTTGACTAACATCATCATCAGCCTATAGCAGTCCACTGCTGGATATAGGTCTCCCCCAATGAGCGCCAAAGCGCCCTGTCTTCAGCTTGACGCATCCAGCATCTACATGCAGTCTTCCGCAGGTCGTCATCCCACCTGGTCAATATGTAGTCTTCTAACCCAAATTTAATTGTGCTGAAATGACTAAATACCGACTTAAAACCCCATAATTTTAAACGGTTTAGAGTTTTTCAGGACAAAAACGAACTTACCTATTGTTATTGACAATAAACAAATTTAGGACTGTTTTGGAATAATTTTATCGATAGGTAGATACAAGAGCAAAATAATGTACACAGCCGCCGCATAGAATCTTCTTCAAAGTCGTTTAAATATGAAGTAATAATAGCCTACCATAATACGGTAGGCTATTATTATGTATTATTAGTATGGAAGGCAATTATGGTAGTAATAATATATATTATGTGGCAACACTAACCTTCAAAATCCCAGGCCGCCGGAAACTTTCTCTTGGAAAACTCCCAAAAGTTTAATTATACGTCACAACAAAACCATAAAATTCTAAATCAAAGCTCAACAACACTGGTTATTTATTTACCAGGCCAATGGCAGCGAAATTAATTCCTTTTGTATAAATAGATGGCACCACGTGTTTTGTGTTTACAAACTCAACGCGCTTTTTGCGTTGCAAAATTTTTCGCGGGTTATAAAATAGATTTTGCACATGATAACAATTACTGCGTATTAATTATCCTTTGTTGAAATGTCGTGGACAGTCGTGGATTATTTGTTTATGTATTGTACGTAGGACAATATGAGGCGTAGCGCAGGCGGTACGTTGTCAGAATTACCTACCTCAAACCTCTAACTCTACCCGTGGTAGATTCTCGCGCCAAGCTCGAAAAACTCTCGAAAATGGAACATTGTGTGCGAATTTATTTTGCTCACTGATGTATTTCATTATTTTTCTTGAGTTTATTATATTATCTTGGTTATTGATTATTGGATTTTTTTGCTCATTGTGATTTATTATGTTAACTACACTATTGTATTAGGTAAATACCTGTAAAAATAGTTGTAATGCTTTGAATAAACAAATAAACATATATAGTAGGACTCCGTTGTTGCTTGACGTTCTCTGTGTCAGGGTCGAGTATTGTGATGCCCTGATGAATCTCGTGGAGAGACGAAACTAGTTGACGCCTTTTTTTTCTTTGGTCTTCTATCTACGAGTAAATTGGGTTTATCTTTGACGAAGACTAAAGCCACAGGCCCCATTGTGGCACACGCTGTGCACGCTGCAGCTTTCGCCGCAAGCCATACCTACAACCAACACCGCTGCCGCACATCATAATAATGAGCGTTATGTAGATCTAGCAGGACTCTTGGAAACTGTTAATAATAGTTCAGCCGCAAGTTGATAAGGGCGCTTTGGCATTGGGCTATCAAATACGATATTGCATAAACGCTTTGCTAGACCAAAACATACATATCTTTATTTCTTTATAATATATATATTTCTAAGGATGGCCTATAACCAGCAGTGGACTAACATAGGTTGATGATAATGATCTAATGTAGTTCCATTTGCGGCCACGTCACCAATCAATCATTTGATTTCGCCATTTTGTCGCCAAAACAGCTTGGTCAATGCACTAGCAAGGTACTCAGTGCTGCCAACTTCCTTTGCGAAATAGGCCGGTCTTATAAGGAGGCGCCTTGGGGTGGCACGCTGCAACCTTCACCGGCCAGATTTGGCGAGCATTATTGTATAGTTTTTATTTTTGTTTCGATGTATAAAAAAAACATTAACAAAATTTATGGAAATAGCAAGGAGAAAGTAATATGGTTTAAAAGACGACATTTGTGGTGCAGCAGTATGTTAAGTTTTTTTATATAATTTTTATTCACTTCGTTATGTTACCCACATAATCAAAAATCATATAAATGACAGAAAATTAAAATACTAAGTGTAGGTACTAACAGTAAAAAACGGAATTAACAAGTATGCATTACACACAAAAAAATATAAACAAATAAAGGGAATTAAATAAAATCACATCCAAAGTTCATAAGCATCAAAAGTTTTCTACTTTGGGCTGCTTTGGGTTATTAATGGTAGATATTCATACAAAGTAGGTATGATTTAATTCATATAATTTCCGGTTACGAAACTAAAAATTTTTTGGCATTGGAGGAAGTTGGTGTTGCCATTATTTATTGGCAATCTAACGCTGTCTGATGTTAACAGACTGGTTTTTATCAATCAAATTGATTACGTCTGATATAATGTTGGATGGATATCAAATTATTGTTGTTTCGTAACTGATATTCAGCTGATCAAAGTCGCTTAGCAAGCTATGGAAAGAGCTATGCTCGGAGTTTCTCTGAAGGATTCGTAACGAAAACATCCGACAGGGAGCCAAAAGTTATCGACATAGCTCTGAGAGTTAGCAAGCTGAAGTGGCAGTAGGCCGGCCATACTCGCGAAGAACCGACGACCGCTGGGGTAAACGTGTTCTTGAGTGGAGACCACGACTCGGTAAACGTAGTATAGGACGCCCTCCGACCAGGTGGGATGACGAACTGCGAAGGACTGCAGGCAGATGCCGGATGCGGCAAGCTAAAGGGCGGGCGCTATGGCGCTCATTGGGGGAGGCCTATGTCGAGCAGTGGACTGCTATAGGCTGATGATGATGATGATGAAATGCTGATGGCTAAACAATTGAATTTTATACAAAAAATAGTCAAAATTTTCGTTGGGCAGTTTGTGATACCTATTTAATTTTAATGCTTTTTTGTTAATATTTTGTATGGTTTAGCAAGAGATATGAAAATAGAGTTTTGTTGCCACCAAGCAAGGGTAACTTCTTATCTCTGCCTAAACTAATAATAATAAAACTACGTCGATTCGGTTAACGGCGTAATAGCGAAGAGCCTCGATCAACACCTGAAGAGACTCTCGCTAGGAAGTTGGATCAAGGGCCAGATCCAAAAGGCAGTACTCCTGGACTCGGCACGTATCGTCAGGGAGTTCCTCTCTCTACAGCCCTAGTCACCGGCCGCTTGACTCTAGCGAGCGGTTGGTGATCGGTGACCGTTAGGACTAGTTGGTTAGTACCTAATTGTCAAAATATTGTATGTCCGAAATGGATAAATTGTTGTTACCAAATTATGATATACTAGCGGACCTTCCCGGCTTCGCACGGTTTTAGTATGGACCCCAAACTTTTTTGAAAATATAATATAGCCTATGTATCCATATGTTCACCGGGGATAGTGTAGCTTCCCAACGGTGAAAGAATTTTTCAAATCGCTCCAGTAGTTTCGGAGCCTATTCATTACAAACAATTAAAAAATCAAACCTTTCCTCTTTATAATATTATTTATAGAAGACCTTTTCCTATGGATGTTTTATAAAATTTTACAATAAATATATTCTTATAATTTATTATATTATTTTCAGTAAGTTTTAACCATAATGGAACAAAAATGGGAATGACCTCTTAATAAATTACGAAACACGACGTCAAGACAAGGTTACATCGTCATCTCTCGTCTCGTCTTGCCAACCACACGTCATTTTGGCGACTTTGAGTCGACGTGACCTTGTAAGGGCGTTACACTGAAAGCATTTTACGATATATAAAAAAGTTGACAAACATTAATTAATCAGATTTACGATATGTTTGTTTTCCTTTTTGAAACACCAACATGATTTTTGACAATATATAGGACAGGTACATCATAGGCACGTAGGAATCCAAAAACACAAGCTCTGTTTACCTAATCTGGGCCCTAAGTACATTACTGGCAGCGTGCGTTGAGTAGGTAATTGCGTAGGTAGATTTAAAGAAAACATAATTTGATTATTTTGAAAAAACTATAAAACCGTTTTCGAATTCATAGTATTTATATACTGTTTTATATGTTTTTATAATACATTTTTCAGGACAAATACTTATCCTTCGGGATTAAAATAGTTATGGGACTTTCTTCCTGGGGAACAATAGTGAAAGAATTTTCCAAATCAACGAGCACAGAAAAAAACAGACAGTCGAATTATGATACCTTCTCCTCTTTTGTTTTTCGTTTTTATGGTTATTATTGAAAAGATGTTGTGTTTGTTTATTTAGTTACTAGCTGCGCCCCGCGGCTTCGCACGCGAAGAAATCTATGTGTCAAAAGTTTTATAAACATTCCTCTTGAATATCTCTATCTGTTAAAAAAACCGGATCAAAGACCGTTGCGTAATTTGTCAGACCGACAGCGGGAAGCTACTTTGTTTTATATTTATTTATTGAGGAATAACAAACGACTACATTTAACTTATTATACATTTGTGTAAGTACTTTACAATGTAAAGTTGAGCGATATTCAAAATGTACCCCACAACGCTATCCACATATGAGTTACATACATAGAATATAATATATAATTTGACGACCGATGTGGCGCGGTGGACGAAGGTCCGCCTGCGACGCAGGAGGTTGCGGGTTCGATTCCCGCCTCGGAACAATTGTGTGCACGATCTGCAGATATTTGTTGCGGGTGTTCTGGTCGTTTTCTATGTATAATAAAAAAAAAAAACTATATGTAATATATTGTATTATATATATTAGTTATCTAGTACCCATAACACAAGCTCTGCTTACCATGGGGCTAGATAATGCTGTGTGAATTGTCCAGCATTATTTATTATTATTATTTATTAAATATAAAAAACATGCAACTAGGATGCCTACTAGTTAGGCTCCTCTTAAACAATAAAATATAAGTAAAGCAAATAAACTAAAGTTCTATAAAACCATTTGTCAATTTACAAATTATTTCTATAGAATTAATAATAATAAAGTATATATAACACTCATGCTTCACGTTCCAGTCCACTCTACTTCCTTCTACCACAACTCATTTACCGCCCGTGCTGTACAACTTTGGAGCACATTACCAGTCACAGTAAGGCGTGCAAAGTCACTACCAATATTCAAGAGTATGCTAAAGGAACACTATTTGTGCCTATGTCACTGACCACACCCTTGTTTCCCTTTATACAATTAAGAGTATGTATTTATATAAGTAGGTATATAATTGGTTATATGTATTTATATTTATTTTATTTATTTTAAGTAGGAACGTATTTTCATGCAATATTTTATAAATTAATATAATGCACACAGATCCCACAATCCAACGATCCTATCCATCCACGGTTGTCTGGTAGAGATCCGCTCTTGAGCGATAAGACCGCCAAATTGTCACATGTTTTGTATTTTATTCTGTCTTGTTTGTTTTATTTTGTAAGTGTGCAATAAAAGAATTTTCTATCTATTTCTATCTATCTATAATAATAAAAAAAAGTACAAATAGCAATAAGTTATGTTGGGTTGTTAGTGAAATCTACTCGACAAAGTATACTGAATAACCACTTCTTAAATATATATAAATTACAAATAAATATGTCTATATCTACGAAGTTATTATTAAAAAACTATACAATGTAGGGATTTAATCTACTTGCAGAAGATTCAAAGTGAGCCAAGAAGTTAGTCAAGGCCGTCAAAAAAGTTGCTAAATTTCCCCAAATTCAGTATTTTTGGCAACGAACACAACATGTGTAGTGCGTGCGTGTACCTGTCATCTACCTGTCAGTCTACTACATAATATATTGCAGGTATGTCATTGACTATGTACGATCATCATCATCAGCCTATGTTACAAATTACAAATACACTGCTGGAAGGACATAGGCCTCCCCCAATGAGCGCCATAGCGCCCTGTCTTCAGCTTGACGCATCTATGTATCTGCAGTCTTTCGCAGGTCGTCATCCCACCTGGTCGGAGGGCGTCTTACACCACGTTTACCAAATCGTGGTCTCCACTCAAGAACACGTTTGCCCCAGCGGCCGTCCGGTTCTTCGCGAGATATGACCGGCCCACTGCCACTTCAGCTTGCTAATTCTCTTAGAGCTAGCTATGTCGATAACTTTGGTTCTCTGTCGGATGTATTCGTGAGGTAGATAGTTCCATTGTATTACATAAGTAGATATGCCAAATTTCAGTTCAATCGGTTGAGAATAACTGGTTTATAATTCAGTTGCAAGATTTGTCCCACCATACGGCAAGTAGAATAAAAGCGTGTAAAAATGCTTTGGATAGGTTTTGCTCCAACTCGAAAAATAACAACTACAGTTGTACCTGTAGATTGTTTTGCAACAGTCTGCAGTTATTACAATTCGAATAATTGAGATAACTGCAGGAACAAGAACTAATTTTTATTGCTGTTATTTCATTGTAATTTTCCTTTAAGGGTCCTGCGACCCTCGCTTACAAAAATCGCTCCGAATATCGCTGTCCCTGTTTAACCCTTGCGCCGCGCCCCATGCGTGCGCGATAGCAATATTAGCCGTTCAAAATTTGGTTTGTTCCGTAATACCAAAAATTATGACTAAAAACTTTTTGTATTCTTCACAAAGTATTGTTATTCTGTAACTAGACAATATAAGCTATGTTCCTTAATAAATAAAACGTAAGATATTGAAGTTTTTAATACGAAACAAATAGCAAGAAAACTTGTCCTTTTTCGCATAAAAATGTGTAAAATGACTGAATTGGCTTTCATTTAATTTTAGGTAATTATTTCGAAAAAAAACCTAGATAAATACTATTTTAATACAAATAATGCAATATTATAGTGGAAATATGCTTGAATTAGAATAATTTTGGTATTACGTTTGTATGAAGAATTCGTCCCTCGGAGGCCCCTTAAGAAATGTACTAACAGGGCTCGATTTTAAAAGGCGAAAGGTTTCTTCGTATAAAGAATATGTATAGTGTATTCTCATTAAAAACTAATTTACTTAAAACTAGCGGACCTCCCGGCCTCGCACGGTTTTCTTACGGATCCTTAACTTTTTTGAAAATATAGAATTACCTATGTTCACTGGGGATAGTGTAGCTTCCCAACTTTTAAATCTATAAACATAAAAAATACTGAGGATCTCTGGGGCATTTCAACGAAAGTACTAAGTTTAATTATTAAGGAAGTGGCTCCCTGCTTGGCCCATATTTTCAATAATTGTGTAGACGCAGGAGTTTTTCCTGATCTTATGAAATGTAGTAAACTGGTTCCTCTTTACAAATCTGGTAGCCATACTGATCCGGCCAATTACAGGCCAATTTCAATACTTCCTGCAATAAGTAAAATTTTCGAAAAAATTATCCTTACTCAGTTGACTTCACACTTCAACCTTAACAGGCTGTTTCATAAAAATCAGTTTGGCTTCACCAAGGGTAGATCGACAACCGATGCTGGCACAGTTCTATTAAAGCATATATTAGATGCCTGGGATAAAGCAAAAAACGCTATTGGTGTATTCTGTGACCTTTCTAAGGCTTTTGATTGCGTGGATCATGGTACACTAATTAGGAAGTTGGAACACTATGGAATTAATAACAAGGCACTGGACCTTATGCAATCATATTTAGCTGATAGAGTTCAAAAAGTAGATATTGGTAAAGAAAGATCTAGAGGATCAAAACTTGAACTAGGCGTCCCGCAAGGATCAATATTAGGTCCTTTTTTATTTTTAGTATATGTAAATGATCTTCCATTTTTAGCAAGAGATCTTTGTGATATAGTCTTATTTGCTGATGATACTTCATTGATATTTAAAGTTGATAGAAATAAATATAACTATGACGATGTAAATAATTCGCTTTCACAAATACTAGATTGGTTCACTGCCAATAACCTACTACTCAATGCTAAAAAGACTAAATGTATAAAATTCATGCTACCGAATGTAAGAGAACTCCCAACAAAAATAATGCTGAAGGATGAGATTATTCACCTTGTAGACTCTACTGTATTCCTAGGGTTACATATTGATTCTTCTCTTCAATGGAGGTCGCAAATAGAGGCTCTGGCAGGTAGACTTAGTTCAGCAGCTTATGCAGTTCGAACAATTAGATATATTACCAATGAAGACACAGCTAGGTTAGTTTATTTCAGTTACTTCCATAGTATTATGTCTTATGGTATTTTACTTTGGGGACAGGCAGCTGACATCCAGACCATATTTGTTCTTCAAAAAAGGGCGGTACGCGCTATTTATAAATTAAAGCCACGAGATTCTTTGAGGGAATTATTTAAAAACATTAATATTCTGACTGTAATATCGCAATACATCTATGAAAATTTAATGTATACCCACAAAAATAAGGATAGCCTTATGAAAAAGTGTGATGTTCACAATAGAAATACAAGAAACAAGAACAAGTTACACATCCCATCATTTAGATTACACAAGGTAGGGAAATCATTTATGGGCAATAGCGTGCGCTTCTATAATAAGCTTCCATCTGAAGCAACTGAGCTCCCTATTCGTAAATTTAAAAATTACATAAAACTAAATCTCATCAAGAAGGCTTTCTACTCCATAAATGATTATCTCAATGATGTTAATGCTTGGCCAGATGTCGCTCAGTTTCGCACCGACAATAGTATGTAGTAAGTAATTTGTTGTTGTGCATAGCTTTACTTAAATATTGACATGTATCGAATCATATTATATTTAGACTTAAATAGGCAAATAACCATGTATTAGACATATAAGAGATGAACATGCTAGTGGTTTCTTTTCACTTCTTCCACTAGTGGACAAAAAATTGAAGTGAACAGTAAAATAATTGTATTTGATAATAATTTATATATAAAATATGACTTGTCTAAGTGCTTATTTTGTAAGCCTAAAGAAATAAATGATTTTTTACTTTACTTTACTTTACAACGGTGAAAGAATTTTTCAAATCGGTCCAGTAGTTTCGGAGCCTACATTATAAACAAACAAACAAAAAATCAAACCTTTCCTCTTTATAATATTAGTATAGATGAGACTACCGAATGAAACAGAAAGGGGTAAACTTAATTTCTGTCTTATTTTGCAAGAAATGCCATGTTTTACAATGAACTTTGTTAGAACAATTTTCATCACAAAGAACTTTAGAACAAGTACTATTTTCGGCGCAAGCTTCAGTTCGAGGTCAATTTTGTTTTGCGTTTCGTTCCTAAATTTAGAACAATGTAATAAGTAGGGCATTTAGATAACTGAATGTACTAAATCAGACATATATGTCAGAAAAATAAACAAACACAACATCTTTTCAATTTTAACCATAAAAACGAAAAACAAAAGAGGAGAAGGTATCATAATTCGACTGTCTGTTTTTTTTTCTGTGGTCGTTGATTTCTCGGTAGACATAAACAGATTTGGAAAATTTTTATGTTGACTATTTAATAATTTGAATTATAATTGAATATTTCGTATGATAATTTAATTTCAGCTACATTATTGATTATTTGGCTGTATTTATAACATGTGTTCTTATCTATATTGATATTTAAAGATATTTTATATTAACCTCTGTAATTAGTATAAATAAATAAATAATGCTGGACAATCCACACAGCATTATGCATTAGCCCCATTGTAAGCAGAGCTTGTTTTATGGGTACTAGATAACTGATATACATAATAAAATAACATTACATAGATAGATATTTTTTATTATACATAGAAAACGACCAGAACACCCGGAACAAATATCTGCAGATCGTACACACAATTGTTCCGAGGCGGGAATCGAACCCGCAACCTCCTGCGTCGCACTCGGACCATCGCCCACCGCGCCACATCGGTCTTCTTATAATTGGCCTAGGGCCGTTCTGATAGATAGATAGATAATTCTTTATTGCACACTAAGTATAAAATGACGATGTAAAATAAAAACTAAAAAAAACTAGATACAATTGGCGGTCTTATCGCTCAAGAGCGATCTGTACCAGACAACCATTGATTGCATCAATAAATAAATGAAGTGAAATTAGTACTGCGTGATCAACAAACGCCTACGAACTCGTGTTTACAATTTATTTCCGTTGTTATTGCCGAGAAAACATGTGTTTTTCTCAGTATCCGTTACTTTTAAATAAATGCAATAAGTGCGTATATTGAATTTAAATTTGCTCTACCCCATTTTAGTATAGGAATCTACTTAGTATTTCTATACCGAATAATGTTTTATGTTAGGTAATAGGTAGGTAATCATTATTCTCTCAAAATTAACACAGCAATACCTAAAGCAGTCTTTTTCAAAGCTTTACGTCAGATGTTTTAGTTATTTACAGAAAATAGTTTTTTGTTGTTTAGGCACTATTTAAGTTGTCCTAATTATAGGTACCTTAATTTATTACTTGCACGCTTTTTATTTAATTACATTACACTGAAATCGTAAGATCGTAGGAAAAGGAGGCTTTAGGCCTTTAAGTAATACATATTTAATGTTATCTTAATTATAATTAGATATCTCTAAAAAAAAAATATGATAAAAATACAATAAAATGTTAAATAGGTATTAATCTGGAATCACACTATGCAATGGAGCAAGAATGAAATTCCTTAAAATGTCCATTGTTTCTGAGATTTGATTAAAAACCATTAAAAATAAAAGTACGAAATAGGAACATTCTGTAAAGTTGCGTGTAAAATGGAATTTACAGAAAAGTTAACAAAAGTTTACGACTTACCTTTGTATTCAAGTCCGGGTGCGAATGACAACAATGCAGAAGACACGTGACTCCTTTGTCTTCAAAACACAGCGAAAAATAAAAAACAAAAACTTCCCGCGTTTTTACCTGTCAAACTATAACCATAACCTCAAAATTACATCAATTTACTTAGAAATTTGATTAAATTTTATGATTTTTAGTTAATTGATTGATCAACGCGCGTTTTGTTCGTGATTTTGTTGAGTACTGTGGCCTGAAAGAGAGTGTTCTGGAGGTAGGCCAATTTGGACAACGGCCAAGTACGAAACGGTGTGCGCAGACTAAAGAGGAGATTCGGGTGAAGTGGTGTGTGTTAGACTTTGCACTTGGGCTTAGTGAACATGACCACGTAAGCAATAGCGGTTTTTCAGTTAGTCAGATTTTTTAAAAACTATTTGTTAGGCTTACAAAATAAGCACTCAAATACGAATGAAGAAAGAAAGAAAGATAATACATTTATTTGACACCATACATAACACGACACATTACATAATAAGAAAGAATACAAACAAGAAAAAATTATAAGGAAATAGATAAATCATACAGATAGGTACAAATACGTGTTACATAAGGGGCCAAAAAGGTCCCTGTCTCGGCATTATGCCGCTACAAGCCGGAGTTAGTAGCGGCGCTGATTGTCAGGCAGGTCCTGGTGGTGGCAAAGCTTGAAAACATTAGGTAGGTACATAAAAGAAGATAAGAGCAGGTAACATAAAAAAAGCCACATAGAAAAGGAAAAACGAAGAGAGGCAACATTGAATTACGAAAAATCTGTCAAATAACAAGTCAAATTTTATTCTAAAAATTATTATCCGCCATGTTTTTCTTCAAAACTGGCTTTGACGGTTAAAATTAGGTTGTATAGTATAGATACATTTTTGTTAGTTGAAAGGGCAATGTATTCAGGCGTTGCACTTTGTGATAATTCATTGCAAAATATTAAAATGAAAAATATGTAGTTAGTAATAATTGCTCGTAAAACCTCTGATAAGATCGAACTGGTCAATTTGTAAAAATCCGTCCACAATTTTTGCAGATGAGATTTTACTTGAAATGGATACTAAATATGGTTCATCCTTATATTTTATCGTTTATTTAATAATAAATAATTAAATAAATAATTTTTGACAACAACTAATTCTTGTAATTCTTTATTGTACTCAAAAAACTTAAAAATAACTTAACTAAAAAAAGTTATGTACATAGGCGAGCTTAACCCTCACAAAGGGTTTTCTTACAGCAAACCTTAGGTTTAAAGGAGAAGCGATAGAACAGATAGAGGAAGTGTACAAAGAAACAAATTAGACGAAGAGTATAATACATTATGGGATGAGATTATAATATACATACATAAATTAAAATAACAATAGCTCAATAAACCTACTAAATAACTTCAGTTTTAATACAAATAAAAAAAAAATATAAGTAAATTTAGATAGATAGTTTTATAATAATAAGAAGTGCTCTTTATTTTGGTTTTAAATATGTTAAGCGATGGACTGGCTCGAATATCATGGGGGAAAATAATCCAATAACTACAACTAATCCACCTTAACCCGATCTCCCCTAATACAAGCTCGTCTTTGTGCGCTGTTATCCTTTTGAGAACAAAGATTTCCATTTAATGCTCTCGTCAGTCACTCTTGGCTTTAACAAGATTTTTTTTACGTCTTTCAGGAGATCCTACTAATATAACAAATGTGAAAGTCTGTGTGAATGTTTGTTACCACCACGTAACTCTGTAATTACATATGTAATTTAGATGAAGTTTGTCCACTGCTGGATGTAGGCTATCCTTACTGAGTGCCATTTTGCAAGCCTAAAGAAATAGATATGTGTATTTTTTATTTTGGTTAAAGAATGGTCTAGTAAAGCGTTTATCATCATCATCAACATCAGCCTATGATAGTCCACTGCTGGACATAGGCCTCCCCCAATGAGCGCCATAGCGCCCTGTCTTCAGCTTGACGCATCCAGCATCTACCTGCAGTCTTTCGCAGGTCGTCATCCCACCGGGATGGAGGGCGTCCTACACTACTCTTAGCAAGTCGCATCTCCATTCATTATGTATATGTAGAAAGAAAGATAATGTTACTAACCTTTTAATCGAGTACACAACACAATATTATAACATATTGTATATATAATCTGATTCTAGTTTGTTTCTTTGTTCACTTCTACGTTCACTTCCTCTATCTGTTCCATGGCCTCTCCTATAACCCTAAGGTTTGCTGGAAGAAAACTTTTTGTCAGGGTTAAGCTCGCCTATGTTCATAAATCCTATTTAGTTAAGTAATTTTTATGTATTCCTATCTGCGCCGCGCGGTTTCACCCGCGAGTTGATCGATTTTTTGTATCATATACAATATATCTTTATGAATTCTAGCCTATGTGTTATTCTGATATGTAAGCTATATTATTGTGAAGTTTCATTAAAATCCATTTTGTAGTTTTTGCGTGAAAGAGCAACAAACATACTAGCATACATCTTCACAAACTTTCGCTTTTTAAATATAAGTAGGAAGGATTATGTGTAGGTAGATAGGTGCAATAAGCTGTATATTAGGTATTTTCATTATAATCTCTTGTCGATAAAAATTTCAATAAAAGGTGGCCTAGAATTTAATAGGAGAATCCGGGCCGACTCCGACACGACGCCAACGCGAGATGGAATTAAAGGAATTTGCGGCGACAGATTAACGAAGACGGCTTCTAAGAGGTGAAGGGACACCAAGAGCAAATCAAATAGGTAGAATAACATTGATTTTTTTACAAACTTGTCTGTGCGGAACTGAACGACATCTGGTGAACCTAAGCATCTTTAATAATAATATAATAATTGACAATTGGTAGATTGACTTGTTAATGGCAGGCGTCCGCAATCACCCCTATAGCCCGATTACCCAGTCCATCCATCCATCACAATAGCCCGGTTTTTTTTCTATCAATTTTCTTTACAATAGTCTCTACACCTGGCGGATACCATCTTCGGGTATAACATATTGTGCACCCGAGGATGATCCCCGCTATGTGTAGTTTCTCCCTATTTGTAAGTTCTCGATGGTCCCTATGTACATATTTATTTATTTATTATTTATATGCTTAGATCTTTAAACTTACGCAACGGATTTTGATGCGGTTTTTTATAGACAGAGCGATTCAAGAGTAAGGTACATAATGCACACAGATGTTCAGTCCAACGATCCTGTCCATCCACGGTTATTATTTATTTTAAGAAGATAGGAGTTTACAGTATATATAAACCAAAGCACTCACTATCCTGGTTGTCTGGTAGAGATCGCTCTTGAGCGATAATACCAAAAATTGTCACATATATTGTAATTTTTTATCTTGTTTGTTGTATTTCTTAGTGTCGATGAGCTCTGGGGCGCGGTGGGTAAAGGTCTGCCTGCGACGCAAGAGGTTGCGATTTCGATACCCACCTCGTTGTTGTACGATCTGCAGATATTTGTTCCGGGTGTTCTGGTCGTTGTCCACATACATACAAATTACAAAAATAAAACATAAGACCTTAAATTAAATTAAAATTAGATTAAAATTAGATTAAAATTAGATTTGCAGCAGTCATTCAAGAGACTCCCACCCAACCCATGGAGTCTAGTGAGTGAGGACAATGGCCTTCAAAAATCGACTGAGGAAATGGCTTATGGAAAGTACCTACATTTTATTCTGTAGCTGAGTTCTACGAAGTACCAATTATTTAAATGTTATATAAAACACAATTAACTATCTATTAATTAGTAATTACATAGTACAGTGAAAATGAAAATGAAAATGAAAAGTTTTTATTTCTTTAAGCTTACAAATAAGCACTTAGACAGGTCATATTTTATAGTTCACTTCAATTTTTTGTCCACCAGTGGAAGAAGTGAGAAGAAACCACTAGTATATTCATAACTTATGTGTCTAGTACATTTGATTTGCTTATCTGTAAGTTGGTAGATTTTGAGTTGGAGCAAAACTCGTTCCAAGCTTTTTTATCTTCTAAGTGTTTCCTAAAGTATTTTTTTATATACTATAAGTTGTTCATAAAATAGTGTAAACCTAATAAATATAGCTACCGAGGTAGAGAGCGTGCGTCTACATCACAAGTCTAGAACTTAGAGCAAGGTGTCGAAACTGATTACTTTGTTACTTTGTTTTGTTTTTAAGACTTTTTTGAATAAATAAATATTATTATTATTCAATATCCAAATTCTTTATTATCAGACAACAAAGGTCCATAAAAAACACATACAAAAAATTACAAAAAGGAAAATACAATTACAACGAAGTAAATAAAACCAAAATAACTAAATCTAGAGTATAAGTAATTTCACCCAGTGGTGTCGTATTGGACAGTCATATTTACTAGATATTACTTTCAGGATGCTGTTGTAGCTACCTGTCTTTATTACTACTATATATTATATTATTATACACTCATTTATTAAAATTCTCGTATAAAATACATTTTTTACTATAGAAAATACAAAAATTGTAAAAAACTATTCTACAGTAAAAAAATATATCAAAACGGTAAATCACCGACCGCGAAGCTAGGCTCAAGCGGCCGGTGACTAGGGCTGCAGAGAAAGGAACTTCCTGACGATACGTGCCGAGTCCAAGAGTACCGCCTTCTGGATCTGGCCCTTGATCCAACTTCCTAGCGAGAGTCTCTTCAGGTGTTGATCGAGGCTCTTCGCTATTACGCCGTTAACCGTAACGACTATCGGGACTATGGTCGCTGAATCTACATCCCACATGCTGACAACCTCGTTAGCCAAGTCAAGATATTTGCTAAGTTTATCTTTCTCAGCTCTAACGAGGTTAGCATCATGCGGTATGGTGACATCAGCGAGCACCGCCCTCCGTTCTAACCGATCTATCAGTACAATATCAGGCTTATTCGCAAGAATAGTCCTGTCCGTAATGATAGATCGGTCCCAATAGAGCGTGGCACGGCCATTTTCAAGAACTGGCGCCGGTGTGTACTTATAGTACGGAACTTCAGGACCAGTAAGGCCGTATCGGAGAGCAAGTTGCTGGTGTATAATTTTGGCTACTTGGTTGTGTCTGTGCAAGTACTGAGAGTTAGCAAGGTGCGAACAACCCGAAAGTATATGACGGAGGGTCTCCCCAGGAAGATGACACGCTCGACAAATATCGATCGTGCCGTCTTTCATGATATATTTTCGATAATTGTTCGTCTTTACCACCTCGTCCATAATTGCACAGACAAAGCCTTCGGTTTCCCCAAAGAGGTCACCAAAGCGTAGCCAGTTCACTGAGCTTAGGAGATCTACATTATTATTATAAATATTATAATTAATTAACTATATATATATAATTTAATTAACTAATATAATTAATTAACTATATAAGCCATACAATTTTAAATATTATAATAGGGCAGTATATAATCTATTTTTTGACATGTCACTTGGTTATCAATGAAATGAATTGAAATTAAATGAACGTTTATTTCTTTAGACTTACAAATAACAAGTCATATTTTATACTATTCATTATTATATTGATATTCACTTCAATTTTTTGTCCACCAGTGGAAGAAGTGAGAAGAAACCACTAGTATGTTCATAACTTATGTGTCTTAGTACATATGATTTGCTAATCTGTAAGTTGTTAGATTTTGAGTTGGAGCAAAACTCGTTCCAAGCTTTTTTATCTTCTAGATAATCTGATATTTTGTAATAAGCCTTTTTACAAAGAATATGATTCACAATTTTTTTAAATTTATTTATTGATAATTTTTGCAACTCACTTGGAGTTTTGTTGTAGAAGCGTATATACATTGCCCTTTAAAAGATGCACTTATCTTATGTAGTCTAGTTGTGGGCACAGCGAGTTTATTCTTATGTATATTATTTACATTATGTATATCGCTTTTTTTAATGAATCGATTGATGTTTTTATGAGTGTACAACAAGTTTTCATAAATACAATAAATGATTTTGTATTTGTATTAGTTTGGTGATGCTGTGTGGATTGTCCAGCATTAATTATTATTTATTTCTATGTCTATACTAATATTATAAAGAGAAAAGGTTTTGTTTTTTGTTTGTTTGTATTGAATAGGCTCCAAAACTACTGGACCTATTTGAAAAATTCCTTCACCGTTGGGAAGCTACACTATCCCCGGTGAACATAGGATATATTATATTTTCAAAAAAGTTAGGGATCCGTACTAAAACCGTGCGAAGCCGGGAAGGTCCACTAGTGTGTAATTAAAAAAATCTATCTATATTTCTAAATTATGAAATAAAATCAGATTGCACCCGTTGTGTCTCTCAAAGCACCCTATCCAATTCCATCCCCTAAGAGCGTCACTCGAGCCCCGTCCGCGCCGACGGACAGACAAACTGTATCGCGTTACATATAGATAGTGCTAGTGAAGGTGAGTGCAGCTGTTTGGAAGATATATCGTAACTTTATAGGCTGTTTATTTTACGGTGTTTAAGAAATTTGATAATATCCCAGAAACCGGCCAAGTGCGAGTCGGACTCGCGCACGAAGGGTTCCGTACCATTATCTATAAAAACGGCAAGAATCATGTCTGTTGTATGGGAGCTCTTAAATATTTGTTATATTATAATTTTAAAAAATCTAGTGAATATATAACTAAATATTCTAAGAATACATCAGCTACCTGTTGCCGTTATCAATATCGAGCAAAAACGAGCGAAAAAATCACGTTTGTTGTATGGGAGCCCCCTTAAATATATTATTTTCTGTTTATCAGTATTTGTTGTTATAGCAGTAACAAAATACATTATCTGTGAAAATTTCAGCTGTCTATCTGGAGTCTTAGCAATAATGTCCCGTTCTACCCTTTGTAACTACCTACCCTTCTAACCCTAATAGAACTAATTAATTAAGAAAATAATGTAGATAATTCCCGCCCTGTTGTCACGTGATCTGCCAGAAAATGCTTTGTAAAAAATCTTGTGCTACGACGGCGGCGTAGCACTTACATCTCGTAGACCTCTACGGCGCGTGGCGTAGCAAAATGACTACGTTGTAAGGGCGTAGAGTCCATACATGCTAAGTGTTAGGATCGGTTCATATAGATGACGGAAAATGCGTCAAGCGTATCATCAGTCGCGTCTATTCGGTCAAATCAGACCTACATCTCGTAGACCTCTACGGCGCGTGGCGTAGCAAAATGACTACGTTGTAAGGGCGTAGATAGAGTCCATACATGCTAAGTGTTAGGATCGTTTCATATAGATGACGGAAAATGTGTCAAGCGTATTATCAGTCGCGTCTATTCGGTCAAATCAGACCTACATCTCGTAGACCTCTACGGCGCGTGGCGTAGCAAAATGACCACGTTGTAAGCGCGTAGAGTCCATACATACTAAGTGTTAGGATTGGTTCATATAGATGACGGAAAATGCGTCGAGCGTATCATCAGTCGCGTCTATTCGGTCAAATCAGACCTGCCACATTACGCGTCTAGTCAGTTCGAACGGCGTACACAAACGATCTTCGCTGATGTTACGCCTAGTCTGAATGCATCATACAAAATACACGTGGTTGCGATACGTTATGTCGTCCGAAAATGCGTTGACGGGAACGGAACAGACGCTTTACTCTAGACGCATAATAATAAATAAATAATGCTGGACAATTCACACAGCATTATCTAGCCCCATGGTAAGCAGAGCTTGTGTTATGGGTACTAGATGACTGATATACATAATATATTACATAGATAGATATTTTTTATTATATATAGAAAACGACCAGAACACCCGGAACAAATTTCTGCAGATTGTACAAACAATTGTTCCGAGGCGGGAATCGAACCAGCAACCTCCTGCGTCGCAAGCGGACCTTCACCCACCGCGCTACATCGGTCGTTATATAAAACACATAAAACCTAACAAACAACCAGTTATTCAGTTTGGTTGACTGGGCGGAACAAGCAGTACTAATGCCGTTTTCATGTTATTTCCTAGATGGTATACACCCGCCCTGAGAGCATCCCATACCCATCCGTCTGGCACCGGTTCCAAGCCGTGAAGAATGGCGTCCCACAGGAGCTGGTCATCCAGGATATGACTGAGGATATGATGGAATCAGCGTTGGAACTGCTGGCCACGCATTTCATGAATGATGAGCCGCCGTGCAAATATATAGGTAACTAGCTTCTGTCCGCTGTTTCGCACAAGTTTTTCCGGGATCAAAAATAGCCTATTTCCTTTATTTTTAGACCTATTCGTTCGTACACATACGCGCACGTCTGCTTGATGTGAGGGCTACAACCCAATTTGTTAGTGTACCTACATACATTTGTGGTCACTTCTTTGTTTTGTCTGTATTACATGTTTTCTAGTACTATATATAGTTCGTGTTAATTTGGTTTGTGTGTTGTGTCTAATGAATAATTATCTTTCTATCTTCTTTCTTACGCAAAATAAATCATATTTCTGCAAAAAACTGATGGTTTATGATGGAAAAAATTTAGCTTTTAAAAATCTACAATATGCAAATCTTTTTGTTTGACATTATTTTAATTTACTTTGCGATCTGTATATTTGCTATTGATATTATATAATTTTGCACGCCAAATCTGTTTCAGCTGGTAAGTCATCACATGGGACGTTTCAGAATAAGCATACTAACTGAAGGAATCGCGGCTAGCTCTTCCCGGGATGCTGATTTAATAATAGTCGAGTATAGGAACAAGAGCTATATTATATAAACTACGACTAATATGATGGTAATAAGCGGTGTTTGAATGTCTGCTGGTGATGCACTGACCTCTGTAGGCGCCCGGTCCGCGCGCGGCACGAGGAACCTACTTATGTCGAACTACCGATGCTGCTAATATACCTCCGTGATCGAAGTATCGAACACTAACTATAACCATTTGACTGCAAATAAATGATTTGATTTGATTTATAGAAATCAACAAGTACCCCTCAGCAGTGACAGAGCTGAGAAGCCTCTGGAACACCACCCTGAAGGATAGACTGTCGCTAGCGTGTGTCTCTGAAGAGGGACAGGTGGTCGCCGTCAATGTACTGACTGTGGCGAGGAGAGAAGACAAGGATGAGCCCTTCCAGGTTAGCTATAACGTAGTGTAGGATGTGGGACAGGCGGATGATGATCTGCAAGAGGCTGTGATGCTGGATGTGGCGGAAGAATTAAGCGTGAGTGAGAGGCATGTCAGCCATCTTGGATTTGATATTGGCTTCTTTTTCGGAATTTACAAGCTCGGGGTAATCGAAAACGATAACCTATTAGTGTCCAAGAGTCCAAGGGAAATAAATAACTTTGATATTTGACTGATGTTGGATGTGGTAGAAGACTTTAGCGTGAGTGAGAGGCATGTCAGCCATCTTAGATTTTGATATTGGCATCTTTTTCATAATCTAACACCACGAGTAAGTCGAAAACGATACCAAATAATGAAACAAAACTTTATTTCCAAAGTCAAACTATGTACTATAAATTAAGTAAGAAAAAAAACAGTTTTTTATATTATTTTTACTCATTTTTTTCGGAATGAGTGAAATAAAACTACTAGTATAGATAAAACTTGAAACGATCATGGTTATTATCGTTACACAAAACTTATGTATGAAGGTTTTTTTTAAACCACAAGGACTTTTATAAATATCCATGTTTACATTATCATTTAATTTTTACATTATAAATAAAATAAATAATGCTAAATAATAAAAATTCACACAGCAATATATTTTATTTAATACATTTCATAAAATCTTTCCTCATTTGAATAATTGTTTTCAAACAGACAGACGACAAGATCTGGGCGCAGCTGTTTGGAGCCGTTGACTTCGTGTCCAAGAGTGTGGACATCTTCTCCATGTTCGAGGTGGAGGAGTACCTGACTGCGTTGGGGCTGGTGGTAGACCCTGCGTGGAGAGGACTGGCTATTGGGAAGATGATGCTTGAAGCCAGGTAATTAATAAATCAATAGTAAGTTATTATTATAATCTTACTAATATTATAAACGCGAAAGTTTGTGAGGATGTTTGTTATTCTTTCACGCAAAAACTACTGAATGGATTTTGATGAAACTTCACAATAATATAGCTTACATATCAGTATAACACATAGGCTACAATTCATAAAAATATATTGTATATTATCCAAAATATCTATCACCACGCGGGTGAATCCGCGGGGCGCAGCTTGTATAATGTAAATACAATACATTACATAGATCGTTTTTATGGTTCGGTACCCAGATGGTAAACCGGGACCCTATTCTAATACTTAATATATCTATACTAATATTATAATGAGGAAAGGTTTGATTTTTTGTTTGTTTGTATTGAATAGGCTCCGTAACTACAGGACCGATTTGAAAATTCTTTCACACACAAAGTGCACGTAGATACCTATACGAACCTATCGATGAATCGATTTTTTTGGCAACATCTCGTTTGTGTCTCCTATTTATCATACTAAAACTTAAGATTGTAAAAATAAAATAAAATAAAAATAAATTAACTATTTCTGAACGCTAAAAAAAAAATGTTTAACTCTATTTTGGTGGTAGGGATTTTACTAGGTTAGTCTTGCTGAAAGCCTGACTCTGCAGTGGTTTGGTTATATCAACTACAGCAAAGAACTTTTCTTTTCAGCAAAAATGCATGACCCTATCAGCCTTATCATTAATTCCAAGACAGGCTATTAATATCCCATTCCAATGGAATTTCTCGCGGCTATAGAATTCCTACGGAATGGAATGGCATGGAATGCTGAGCGCCCGATATTGAGGCGACGGTATCTGGGTAAATGGTAAAGGTATTTCGGACGCACTGTTGGAAAATAAAATTGTCTTCTAATCTAGGGTCCGTTACTGAAAGCTGGCGGAATCGACTATTGTTTTTCGCATAGCTACAGGAGGTTTATTTTATATTTATTTCTTTTTGCTTACATGCACATTTATTATAAAATATACTAGCGGACCTTCCCGGCTTCGCACGGTTTTAGTACGGATCCGTAACTTTTTTGAAAATAGAATAGAAAATAGCCTATGTTCACCGGGGATAGTGTAGCTTCCCAACGGTGAAAGTTTTTTTAAATCAGTCCATTAAGTTCGGAGCCTATTCAATACAAACAAACAAAAAATTTAACTTTTCCTCTTTATAATATTAGTACAGATTATAGCTATGTACTTATATTGTGTTAATAGTCTAGCTATATACATTACGTTTCGTTTTGTTTCTCTGAATCAGTTAGGTACTTTATTCGGATAAAAACTAAAAGCGAGCTTAGCTATAAAAAATAAAAAATCAAATCAGTTTATTTCAGGCACAGAAAAAGACACATATCACAAACAAAAATACAGTGCACACAATAGAACAGTATAGAATTAAAACTAGCATTAAAACATAGGTAAATAGAGACCAATTTTTTGTTTCCGTCCATGTGGATAGAAATCCAGTGCCAATATATGGGATTGGCCAGGAAGTCAGAGACCTCAGGTTGAAAGAAAAGAATAGAAAGAAAGAAAATACATTTATTGATTCACAAGTAGGTACAGCTTGCTACTAAATAATAATAATATATAAGTAACAAGAACATAAAGAAATAAATAAAATTAACTACGTATATATACAAGCAACAAGCGACTCCACAAAGCGAACCAATAGGTCCTGTCTCAGCATAATGTTGCTCTACTTCTCCTCAAGAAGTAGAGCAACGCTGGTTTTCTGACAGAACCATTGGCGCGCGCGTGTCCACACGGGTGGCAGACCACAGATAAGACAAAAATATATATACACATTAAATTGACATCTTACAACCTAAGATTAACTCTAACTTAGCACTAAACACACGATCATGACTTCACAAGAATAGACAAAAAAAAAATGGTTGGTTAATAGGTTGGTGTTGTTGGAGCGAGTTAGTCGACTCCAGAAGGCTGGCTATCCTCGTCCGTCTTATAGCGAAGAAGTCGGGAACTCCCGCCTCAGAAAACATGGTCGACGCACTGCAGTGTCTTGGCAGCCACATAAGGGCCCCGTTAGCGTTATTATACTGTACCCTCATGGTGCCGAAGGACTTCCTAGTGAAGTTGTACCAGAGTTGACAGGTATACATACCAAGGCAGTATGCCTTAAACAGGGTGTTCTTCACATCGGAGCGACAGTTAGCAAATCGTGCGAGCATGTTATACCTACTCCGATTCAGAAACCAAGATATTTAATGTCAACAAAGACATGTATGACTGAAAACTTAACAAAAACTGACGGAAAAATCAAGGCAACAACAAGTTTAATAACGCATAATTTAAGCGCGAATAAAGCGTGAAAAGGCGTTATACACACTAGAAATGCGACTTTTCATGCGTTATTCACGCTAAAACTAACATTTGAAAAGAACCCAAAAATTGTTGTGCCCTGACAGGGTTTTCATGCATTGTGTACCTACACACTAAGACTACACCTAAGAAACTACCTGCATGCATGAAATTACAATAAATTATATGAATATGAATAAAATAACCACTGAGTAACAAAATAACGCTGATAACGTTCGTTGCGTTATGTGCGCGTGTAATGTGTAATAGCGTGGTAGCTTTTTACAGGGCGAAAAAATACAGTAACGAAACGTTACAGAACCGAACCTTAATATATAAGTTCGGTTCTACTTTAATATCTCTATGATTAATGTAATAAGGTTTTATTCTGTTGAAGGAGTTTTATAAGTTTCGTAACCTCCTTGCTTTAGCTCGGTAGATGCTGTCAAACTTTTCAATGCAAAGATAATAAATTGAGGTGACATTTGGAACCGTAGTTATTGTATTTTCTTTGTTCGGAACTTTAACGGCCTTTTGGCCGCTTTATTACTTTATTCTGCGTTTGGCTAAAGACGACACAAATACAAGACAGATAACAATATCTGGCTAAAATCTAAGTGTAAATACAATTATTTTCTTATAATGGTTATTGAAAGGAAACGACGATGCTTATGCAGAAACACAGAAGCTATACTAAATGAGATCACAGGTTGTCCGCCCCCTCTACGACCCACAGTAATAAATAAAATCAGGCTAAATTTATTTACTGAACGAAACTCCGATGGGACTGGCTATTTAGTTCTCCGAGGTAACGATTTACGCGATAGATACGAAACTAGAATCAAAGACGAGGATATAAGAGCTATATGCTTGTATTGTCGTGAGCTACAGCGTCGAATCACCAAGCTAGACTTAGCCTACAACAGAATCACAGATGTTGGCTTCAAGAAACTCCTAAAGAAGCTGTTAATCAAAGGCCGATCAAGCATCATCAACCTTAACATTATGCACAACAAATTATCAGCAGAATCAATCTTAAAACTAGCGAATTATGCCAAGTTTGTAAAGCTGAAGTATCTGAGATTGAATGGTGTAGACTTCGGTACTAAAGGCGGCGAGTATTTCTCTACGTTTCTGATCAACAACACAAGTGTAGAGTTTTGCGATATCGCTGAGACTGGGCAAACATTGACGAGCGTAGCCATGATTATAACTGCCCTAAGGTCCGATCACGGCGCGAATAAAACTGTAAAAGTATTCGATTTCAGTCGAATAATACCTTTATTCAATCGATACAACTACGAAACAAAATGGCTGGCGTATCACATCGAGTATCTCCTCGAAAGAAATAAAACTATAATCGAACTGCATTTGCAAAAGAACGACTTCATCTCACATGATATGGATTATTTATTTCGTGGTTTGAAACGAAACTCCACCTTGCTTTACTTAGATCTCGGGTACAATAAAATAGGCGACTACGGTGCGGAATTGCTAGGGAAATATCTAGCTGATAATCCTCAGTTAATACTCCTTAACCTAGCAGGTAATGGTATAAAAGATACCGGAGCTAGAGCTCTAAGTTTCGGCCTGCCTCACTCGAAAATCCGCGCTTTAGACCTATCGAACAACAAGATGAAACCACGTGGTATACTAGATATTCTGAACACCTTAAAAAAGCCATATTTCATCAGATTCTTCAATATCTGGGGTAATCAATTCGACGATATATCTTGTAGGGTAATCGGACGAATGCTTGAAAGCGGAGTTTTGTTCCAACATACTATAGATGTTAGATTATTCGAGGTGGATGAGGTTATGTACGCTGCGTACTACCCAAATCCGGCTGACAGAAACAAGCATCTATATTACTGCGAGCTCGATTACGCTGTAGCCCAACCTATATATCATATAAAAAGGAATAAGATAGAACCACCGAAGAAGGTCAAAGTGGATTGCAAGCAAAGACATAAGCTCGACAAGACGGATAAAAATCGATTTTAGAAGCAGTTTTTAATTAATTTATTCCAGTAAATTGTTGATTCAAACTTCAAAGTGTTTTATTTCCTTTAGAAGTTTAGACTTTAAAACTAGGAAATATAGTGATCACTTTGTTCGCTTCAATCTTTTTAAGGTAAAGTAAAGAAGCGAACAAGAAACCTAGATAACGACCAGAACACCCGGAACAAATATCTGCAGATCGTACACACATTTGTCCCGAGGCGGGAATCGAATACGCAACCCCCGGTCCTGCGTGCAGGCAGACCTTCGCCTACCGCGCCACAGAGGTCAATTACATTACATAGATACATTTTTTTTATGGATATTATTATTAATTATTATATATCTACTCATATTGTTTTTTTTTTCAGGATCCCTCTCTGCAAGGCCCTCGGCGTAAAAGTGACGGCCACAGTATTCACTGCCGGGGCCTCCCAGGCGGTGGCCAAGAAAGCTGGCTTCAAAGACCTCTACGAAATATCCTACGAGGACCTGGCAGCTAAAGGCTTTGTCTTTCCTGGCATAGAGGCTGATACTAAGTCTTCTAAGCTTATGGCTCTTGTCGTCGAATAGAATATTTACAAACGCACTTTTTGAACTGTTTAACCCATATCTTTAGTCGACTCGACCACGACTCAACCTCTACTCAAATTCCAAACTCTTGGTATGCTTGATCGTAAAAATCCCTTCATCATCAACCTACAGCAGTCCACTGCTGGAACATAGACCTCCCCCGGAGCGTCATAGCACCCTGTCTTCAGCTTGCCGCATCCAGTACCTGTCTGCCTAAAAAATCCTTTCACTCGAACTACGAAAATTTTCTCATACAAGCGACGAAATGAACTGTCATCTGAAGGTACCTCGCAACCTACCTTGAATGCTCCTCAATCAAAAGAACTCGTTGTTACTTATAATGGATTTTGGAAACTATCTCGATGACATTTATGACGATGAATCCTAGTAACGACTTAGCATACCGAACTCGAGTATGTTTTGAAGGAATGCTCGAGGCATTTAAGACGAGTTTGAGTGAAGGATTAGTTAAGATATTATCTGAAGATATAGGGGTGAGTGTTTTGCCTCTAGCTAGAGTAAATTAATGTGAAGCCACGAATTATAAAGTGATTTAGCTTTTTAGGCTTTCGCAATTTGTTAACATAAATATAATACCAAATGATTACCAAAGTATTTATCTGGTTTTCGCGTACCTAAACGTACGTAAACTTAATTATATAGTGATTTTATTTAAATTTTTATCGAATAGAAGCTTTAAATGTTGTGTAGTATATGTAATTGATTAATCTACCTGATATTGTGATATTTACCTATTGTTCGTATTCTAGTCAATGCCAAAGATACTTGCCAAGTTTTTAGCACTTTGAGTGCTGAAATCACACAGTATGTGTTTTCTACAAGTGACTAATATGTGTAAATCCACACTAGCGCAGCGGCTGAGAAAATACAGATCTTTGTGACTCAGCACAGCCGTAATATTCTTCGAACGCAGTCGTCGAAAAAAAACCGCAGTCAAAGTGTTAACAGAGACTGCATGCCATATCTCTCAATTTGTACACCGTAATCGGTACACATATTAGTCACTTGTAGAAAACACATACTGTGTGATTTCAGCAATCAAAGTGTTCATAAAAAAAAAAAAAAAAGTCTCTGTTACCTACAAATAATAATTGTTTTACTTATAAAAAAATCAATAGAAGTAATGTCATAGAATATAAAAATTCCGTAATTACAATTAACAAGTTCATGCAGTAGTCGTTTCACTATGTATTGTTTTTATATATCTGTGTTGTTATTTAGTATTTATGAATAAATTGTTCAATGCTTGTGTATAGATTTTTTATTTTATTTTATCCTACCGCATAAATAATAACAAGTTATGTTACAAACAAGATTAATTATCAGAATTGCTTGCTACGCAGGAGGTTGCGGGTTCGATTCCCGCCTCGGAACAATTGTGTGTACGATCTACAGATATTTGTTCCGGATGTTCTGGTCGTTTTCTATATCTATATATAAAAGAAAGTCGTGTTTGTTACAACACTTATAACTCGAGAACGGCTGGACCGATTTAGCTGAAAATTGGTGGAGAGGTAGCTTAGAACCAGGAGTCTAACATAGGATACTTTTTATCATTTAAACAATTTGACACATAGATTTCCACGGGGGCGAAGCCGCGGGGAGCAGCTAGTATATAATAAAAAAATATATGTAATGTATTGTATTATGTATATCAGTTATCTAGTACCCATAACACAAGCTCTGCTTACCATGGGGCTAGATAATGCTGTGTGAATTGTCCAGCAATATTTATATTTATTTATTTAATTAGTTCATCCAAAGGTTCAATATTAGGTATAAAGTTCAGTACTAGAATTAATACTGTTTTTCTGTTCTATTTATAAAATTTTGCTGGACACGTGGATATTCCACACAGCATAATCTAATCCGAAAGAATACCATTTATAAAAACGAGTAATAGCTATAAATTTGAAAGTTTGGATCTATATGGATATTTGATACCTCTTCACGCCAAAACTACTGAACGGATTGGGCTGAAATTTTCTATTCAGGTAGTTCTGGGCCTGGAATGAAATGCTACTGTGCCGAACTATTGGAAAACTGAACAATCAAATCATGGTTTTTGAGATTCTGTGCGAAAGACGCCGGATTATAATGGTCTTAAAATACTGGCAACTACTGCCACCTAGTGTCGAATAGTTTAAGCAGAAATTACGTTACTTTTACTGCCATCTAACGTTGAGTAGCATAACCAAAATTAACAACCATTTTGTACCGGATTCAGTTATTCGGATGCAGCATGGGTAATAATCAAACAAAACACAATTTATGCTCTAAAAAAACTGTGATTCTTTATCTTATTTATTTTGTAAAATTAGGTTTAAAGAAAAACTTAGTGGTAAAATATTCATTGTGATACGGCAACATTGCCTGCAAGTTGTATTGACAAAAAAAAAGAAAGCTAGCTGATGACAAGCTGTCAAACGGTTGTTGACTTTTCGTCGTCGTCGTGGGAGTTGTTTCGTTCGTTCGCGATCGCGTTTTGGAATAAAATAAACTAAAAACAATATTTCAAATCGCACAATGTGTTGGAATATGTTCCAATGAATTCAATACATTAGGTTCTCTTTATAATTGTTAGGTAGTGAGCGATAAAGTGGCTTGAAGTGTTGCAAACGAGTTGAAGTTATTATTTGTTTTCGTCTTACATCCTGTATCGTGTCTTTTCTTTAACTTCCTGTGTTATTGTGTACTAAAAGTTTTCTTGCAACTGTTCTGTGCTACTGAAAAATGAATTTTCTGTGAAAAACCAAAGTGTGTGAGAGTGTCAAAGGTTGTGTAGGTACAAAAACGGAATATGAACACGGGCTCTTTAAATAAATCCTAGGTAAGTGCATAAAACTCGTACGATTTAACTAATAAGCTATTTAATTTTAGGTAAAAAAGGCTCAGATTAACAAAAAAACTGCGTTTAAGTACCTATGTATATATAAAATGAAATCAATCTATCAGGAAACATAGTGACTCTTTACAATACAATAAATCTGCCAATGTTTACTAAGTTGTCAATCAACCCGATACCGAGACAACCTGAACCTGGACAAGTTGAATAATTTAAGGCATGATTTAGTGAACCTCTCTGGTTGGTTGACTCCGTTTACACATAAAACGGTCCTAAACCCTGCCACCATCATTAACCTTTGTTGGGTGTGCATTGTGCCACCTTAGAATTATGCAAATCAATTCCGTTACGAGTGCAGAACCAAATTTGTTCCATTTTTAATAACTTACTAACATAGGCTGATGATGATGATAATGGTGACTGTACCAAAACAATGGCTTAACTGTTACAAAGTAAAAGTGTGCTGGCACAGTTTGTATCTTAATTGGGTGTTAGTTAATACTTACTAATTTTGCTTTTTGTTCTACTGAGCTCAATTTTTTTGCAAATTGCTTGAAACACTTTAGATAAGGAATTCACCAACAAAGATAAAATTGGTATGTTTGTTTAGGTCCAATTTCACCATTGCAATTTTACGCGTTCAATTTAAGACAAATTCAGATTAGCGTTTAAATGTAAATGAAAATGAAAAGTTTTTATTTCTTTAAGCTTACAAATAAGCAGTTAGACAGGTCATATTTTATACTATTAAATTATTTTATAGTTCACTTAAATTTTTTGTCCATCAGTGGAAGAAGTGAGAAGAAACCACTAGTATGTTCATAACTTATGTGTCTAGTACATATGATTTGCTTATTTGTAAGTTGGTAGATTTTGAGTTGGAGCAAAACTCGTTCCAAGCTTTTTTATCTTCTAAGTAATCTGATGTTTTGTAATAAGCTTTTTTACAAAGAATATGTTTCACAATTTTTTTAAATTTATTTATTGATAATTTTTGCAACTCACTTGGAGTTTTGTTGTAGAAGTGTATACATTGCCCTTTAAAAGATACATTTATCTTGTGTAGCCTAGTTGTGGGCACAGCGAGTTAAAACGAGTTCTGGACTTATAACCAACATAAAGTAGGATACATTTCTAATGCTAGACCGATTTCAAGACTGACACAACAGTCTTGAAATCGGTTTACCATTAGAAACACAATAAGTAGGTTTTACAAATTGATCTTGATTAAGCTGAATGAACGATAGGACAGGTCCACCAGTTAAGTCTAAAAGTCGCTCAGCGAGCTATGGAAAGAGCTATGCTCGGAGATTCTCTGAAGGATAGGATTCATAACGAATACACCCGACAGAGAACCAAAGTTTCGACATAGCTCTGAGAATTAGCAAGCTGAAGTGGCAGTGGGCCGGCCATATCTCGCGAAGAACCGACGGCCGCTGGGGCAAACGTGTTCTTGAGTGGAGACCACGGCTCGGTAAACGTAGTGTAGGACGCCCTCCGGCCAGGTGGGATGACGACCTGCGAAAGACTGCAGGTAGATGCTGAAGACAGGGCACAATGTCGCTCATTGGAGGAAGCCTATGTCCAGCAGTGGACTGCTATAGGCTGATGATGATGAAACTGAATGCAGTTTCGTTGATCTTAGTTTTGTGCAAGGACAAAAGACTTAAACATACGTTTACAAAGTCTTTAAATTCACTCGTTTAAATATTGTAGTTAATCTCCCTAAGGCCCTTTTAATTGCTAGTGTAGCCGCTGCTTATTAAGGCCAACCGACAATAGGCGGATAGATTAAAGAAGGCTTAATTGAACAGTTAGGGCCAGTTCTACCAAAGCTAATAATAAATAAATAATGCTGGACAATTCACACAGCATTATCTAGCCCCATGGTAAGCAGAGCTTGTGTTATGGGTACTAGATAACTGATATACATAATACAAAATATTATATAGATAGATATTTTTTATTATACATAGAAAACGACCAGAACACCCGGAACAAATATCTGTAGATCGTACACACATTTGTTCCGAGGCGGGAATCGAACCCCTCCTGCGTCGCAGGCGGACCTTCGCCCACCGCGCCACATCGGTCGTCAAAAGCTGCAGATGAGCAAAATTTTGTACCTACTTACTAAATGAGAGTAGTTTTGAGAGGAAAAGTAATATCCACCCTGTCAGAGAAATTGACGACTTTTGTAGCGCAACAGGGGGCGTAGGTCAGTCTTGACGCGAGAAGTTATAGGTTCGATTCCTGCATCGGGACAATAAGTAATTTGTACGATATGTAGATATCTGTTCTGGGTGTTTTTTGTAAATAAGAATATATATTTATGGAATCTTTGCATTATGTATATCAGTTATCTAGTACACGAGCTCTGATTAGCTTGGGTTTAGGTTTAGATGATGTGTGAAAACACGTAAGAGCCTACCAGAGGAAGGTCAGTAGCTTCCTTCACCGTATTATTCAACACCTCCACAACGATTACCAATCCAGCTGCCTACCGTCATCACCACGCCTTACCAACCTAAATTGGTCCACTGCTGGACGCAGACCTCACCTTGATAAACGCCTTGCTGGCTTTTATAATAAAATTAATTCATTTATTTTTCAGATTACAATAGAACCATAATGTTAGTAAGAATAAAAACAAAATCTTAGACTAAGTTAGTTTTAATTTAATTATCATAATACTATTTAATTAATACAGAGATTTAGTGCTTATATATTACTCCATCCAATTTACCGGCTACTGCAGCCAGGATGGTGTTGGTACTCCCACGTACTCTGCTAAGCAGTGAGGCTGCTTTGTTCCTCATACAGGCGGCGAAGCCGTCTACGCGGGCCTCCGCAAACATGCCAGAGGCACTGCAAAATCGTGGGAGCCCCAACAGCATCCTGAAAGCATTGTACATACTGGACGCGGAGAGTATTGACGGATTTCTTAATATAAGTGAACCACAGGCTGCTCGTGTAAAAGGATTGGCTTTTATCTCATGGGGTGGTAATGTCCATAATTCCTAGGCTTACGGGTTGAGGATCGCAGCTCGGTGTGAGAATTGTTCTCTTACTCGCATCTTAAATCGCCAAAGTTACTTCACGTAATTTTGACGACCTCTGTGGCGCGGTGGGCGAAGGTCCGCCTGTGACGCAAGAGGTTGCGGGTTCGATTCCCGCCTCGGAACAGTTGTGTGTACGATCTGCAGATGTTTGTTCCGGGTGTTCTGGTCGTTATATGTATAATAAAAAAAATATCTATCTATATAATCCATTGTATTAAGTTTATCAGTCATCTAGTACCCATAACACAAGCTCTGCTTATCTTGGGGCTAGATGATACTGTGTGGATTGCACATCATCATCATCATCATCAGCCTATAGCAGTCCACTGCTGGACATAGGCCTCCCCCAATGAGCGCCATAGCGCCCTGTCTTCAGCTTGCCACATCCAGCATCTACCTGCAGTCTTTCGCAGGTCGTCATCCCACCTGGTCGGAGGGCGTCCTACACTACGTTTACCGAGTCGTGGTCTCCACTCAAGAACACGTTTGCCCCATCGGCATCGGGTGTGGATTGTACAGCATTATTTATTTATTAAAAAAAAAAAAACTTAATAATAAATGCCGTCTGAGTTTTAAAAGCGAAAGTCACTACATTAACCATGGCTGGATAAATTACCAAGTCGATGTAGCACACAGGTCCTACGCGACAGAACGCTACGTGATGCCAATACGTTTTAAATGCACTTTCATTGGAAATGAATTAATTATTACTATGTACCGGCCGTGATAGAATAGCACCACCCCAACTCTTCCCGTGGGTGTCGTAGAAGGCGACCTAAGGGACATACACCGGGGGGCGGGCAGCCTCAGCGTCCCTTGCAGCACACTCCCTATACTGCGATCCCCAACCCGCATGCCCAGCGTGGGGATTATGGGCATCAACCCCCCCATGGATAGACGCTGAAGACAGGGCGCTATGGCGCTCATTGGGGGAGGACTATGTCCAGCAGTAGACTGCTATAGGCTGATGATGATGATGATGTACCGGCATGCACTATGCACTGTTACTGTTACTATTAATTTATGGAATAAATGGCTTTTTTATTTTATTTTATTTATTTATTTATGTACCGTCAGCATCAAACATCAAAGCGCTTCATTTCCTTTATACCTTCATTTAAACCGTGCGAAGCCGGGAAGGTCCACTAGTAATTAACACTTTGAGTGCTGAAATCACACGGTATGTGTTTTCTACAAGTGACTAATATGCGTAAATCCACACTAGCGCAGCGGCTGAGAAAATACAGATCTTTGTGACTCAGCACAGCCGTAATATTTTTCGAACGAAACGCATGTGCGGCGCAACACAACCGCTGTGTAGAGCGGCAGCACGAAATTTTTAGGTTAAAAAAAAGATCGCAGTCGTCGAAAAAAAATCGCAGTCAAAGTGTTCATAAATTAATACACAGGCATAGGACATAAGGTGAACACCACGCTGTTAACCGCCTTTTATTGTAAATGCGATTAAAGTTTGGATGGAACGAATCGGGCTGATTTTTTTCCGAAAAGCATAAGAATTACGCCATTCTTGATAACAATGGGTAGCGATTACTTTTCGACAAGTGGTATTGTCCAATTCTCAGAGTTTACGGATGTTATGACTGACTGTTGTGGGTAGTGGACACTGGCTTCATCGTCAGCTGATCCGAAGGCGGGTTTCATGTATCGTTATTACACCAGTTTTGGCTTTGTATTATAACATTTATTGCTTTAAAACAACGAATATCTATCTATGTAATGTATTGTTTTAAGTAGGTACCTATATCTACATATATCTAAGAACTAGCAAGCTGAAGTGGCAGTGGGCCGGCCGTATCTACCGAAGAACCGCGCTGGGGCAAACGTGTTCTTGAGTGGAGACCGCGACCGGTAAACGTAGTGTAGGGCGCCCTCCGCTCCGACCAGGTCGACTATTGTGCGTAGCAGTGTTCATGGCAAATATGGCCTTCACTCAGCATTGCGCTGGGTGCACACTAATGTGTCCACCCAGCGCTGATTTTCAGTGAAGACATGTAAGTATGTGTATGATATAAATAAATGAATATGAATGTGATATGAAGAGCTATGCTCGAAGTTTCTCTGAAGGATAGGATTCGTAACGAATACATCCGACAGAGAACCAAAGTTATCGACATAGCTCTAAGATTAGCAAGCTGAAGTGGCAGTGGGCCGGCCATATCTCGCGAAGAACCGACGGCCGCTGGGGCAAACGTGTTCCTGAGTGGAGACCACTACTCGGTAAACAAATGTAGTGTAGGACGCCCTCCGACCAGTTGGGATGACGACCTGCGAAAGACTGCAGGTAGATGCTGGATGCGGCAAGCTGAAGACAGGGCGCTATGGCGCTCATTGTGGGAGGCCTATGTCCAGCCGTGGACTGCTATAGGCTGATAGTGATGATGATGTGATATGAAGTAGGTACCATACAATAAGCTGGGTTTAAGAACCCAGGTAGGTTGTATGCGGTTTTCCTTGCGCAAGGTATCAAGTTCACAGCTCCTTACTAAATATGGTTGTAGTTTTAAAGTTATTTAAATAAATCGAAAAAATAATAAATAAGATTCGCAACTCCAAAATGACAAAGGTAGGTAACCAAAGAGGTTTATTTGTACACTAGCGGACCTTACCGGCTTCGCACGGTTTTAGTACGGATCCCTAATTTTTTTGAAAATATAATATGGCCTATAAAACTTCTGAAACTATCATGGTTATTAACACTAAAGTCATTTAAAACGGGATATTTACCATGATTTGATTTTTGAGTTATCCAATATTTCGGCACAGTTTCATGCGCCATGATCACGGAATAACTGAAAAAATCAAATCATGGTAAATATCCCGTTTTAAATGACTTTAATATAGCCTATGTTCACCGGGGATAGTGTAGCTTCCCAACGGTGGAAGAATTTTTCAAATCGGTCCAGTAGTTTCGGAGCTTATTCATTACAAACAAACAAAAAATCAAACATTTCCTCTTTATAATATTAGTATAGATGTCTTCTTTGAAGTTATATTAATCTAAAGTAGACTAGAAAATAGAGTACGAAGACCAATACTTAACCTCGGTAATAATTAATTATACATACATTATGTACCGACCCTTAGCTAAACTTTCCGTAAAGCTATTAATTAGATAGATAGAAAACACTTTTTATTTAGCCTGATTCGTCCCACTGCTGGGCAAAGGCCTCCCCCAAATCTTTCCACTCAGTGCGGTCACGTGCGATCTCCCACCAATCTCCGAGGAAGGCGTTAAGGTCGTCTCGCCAGCGCTTTCTTGGCGAGACGACCTTAACGATTGGATTATTTTATTAAAACACTTTATTACCACACAAAAAAGAAAATAATACAGAAACAAAAACTTAGAAGAAATGTATAAAGGGCGGCCTTATCGCTGAGAGAGATCTCTTCCAGGCAACCTTTGGATGGACTGGACATGAAGGAACAATATACTCTTTAATAAATGGCACTTTAATAATGAAATAAAATTAAAGTTTATTTCTTTTGACGACCGATGTGGCGCGGTGGGCGAAGGTCCGCCTGCGACGCAGGAGGTTGCGGGTTCGATTCCCGCCTCGGAACAATTGTGTGTACGATCTGCAGATATTTGTTCCGGGTGTTCTGGTCGTTTTCTATGTATAATAAAAAATATCTATCTATATAATGTATTGTATTATGTATATCAGTTATCTAGTACCCATAACACAAGCTCTGCTTACCATGGGGCTAGATAATGCTGTGTGGATTGTCCAGCATTATTTATTTATTATTTAACGTAAATCTTTTGAGTCAGAGATCGAAGCCTATGTCGTCATCAGACTAGGCTAGCGATGATGAACAGACAGACAGCTCGCGGGACACAATTAGATAATAATCTAGCTGGAATGCGGTAGGAAGCGTCAGCATTCTCGCTTGATATGTTGCATCCTCTTTTACTTATTGTCTCATTGTTTGGGGAGATCTTGCGCTTCCTTTCTAAAAATATATAAAAACAATTTTGATTAAATATAGATTTAAGAACCTTAGATTTAAAGCATATTCTTGTATTTTGGCTATTATCACTTTACAGCAAAATTGTATACATATGTATGTATGTATATCGTGTTTTTACGAGTCATAGCCTCATAATTTAATTTAAGTTAAAACTTTGTGTTTTTTTAAATGTGTATGAACTTCATACACATAAAAAAAAAACACAATAATGTAACTCTGTGTGTGATTCAGATAATTTATTCATAGTATGAAGTATGACAATAATCTGAATCGGAAAAGCCATAAGCTAACTTGGAGTACCCTGTACTTCGTGGACGCACGCACACTTGCATTAAGTACTTTATTCTATAGTAGTATGTAGTATGTTTTTATTCTTCTATTTTTAATATCATTTTTTATTAAAAAAACTCTACTCCTTGAACACGATAAGTGTGCTTGAACTCGGTTAAGTTCAAGCACACTAATCGCGTTCAAGGAGCAGCGGTGAAAACGTAAAGCCTAGGTCCGCAACGGCAATGTCCGAGACAGTTGAAGTAGAAAGTATTGTGCGAAGTGAAATGCTCTGTAGATTACATATTAGTTGCGAAACGTGAATCAGGCGTTTTCAACTAGTCTGTATGGTTGTGAAACTAGTGGCGATTTCATTCGTGGCCATTTTCATTCTAGTCCGAATAAACATCTTTTAGTCTAGGACCTAGGTGATAAGACGACCTCTGTGAGCGCGGCGGGCGAAGGTCCGCCCGTAGGGTAGGGCTCGATTCCCGCTTTGGGATATTTGTTTGAAAGATCTGCAGAAATTTGTTCCGGGTGTTCTGGTCGTTTTCTATGTATAACAAAATATATATATCCATGTAATGAATTGTAGATAGGTAGATAGAACAAAACAGAAAACGATACAGTAATAAAGGGCGACCTTATCGCTGAGAGCGATCTCTACCATGCAACCTTAGGATGTATTATATATCAGACATCTAGTACCCATAACACAAGCTTGCTAGTTTGGGGCTAGATGATGCTGTGTGGATTGCCCAGCATTACAGAAATAGAAATAGAAAATGTTTATTTGTGTTTCATATAAAATAATACAACTTAAGAACTAATAATAATAAAGATAACAAATTAGGAACTAATAAAATAATTAAAACACGAGAACACAGAAAGGCTACCGGCTCAGCATTAAACGCTACATTGACATAAGCCAGTGCAGCGCTGGTTTTCAGCGGCGCCAGGGTGCTGGGTGCAGCACACACATAATTTGTTATTTATGTAAAATCATACATCCACCACCGTTACCGCACAGGACTCAAATATGCATTAACACTTTGATTGCTGAAATCACACGGTATGTGTTTTCTACAAGTGACTAATATGCGTAAATCCACACTAGCGCAGCGGCTGAGAAAATACAGATCTGTGTGACTCAGCACAGCCGTAATATTTTTCGTACGAAACGCATGCGCGGCGCAACACAACCGCTGTGTAGAGCGGCAGCACGAATTTTTTAGGTTAAAAAAAAGATCGCAGTCGTCCAAAAAAAATCGCAGTCAAAGTGTTAAGTAAAGTAAACATGTTAGTTACCGACATAATACACAGTGTAACGAACAAAACTAGTCAATAGGCTCCTGAATTACCTACCTAGTTAAAAAACTGTGTTGCAGGAACCAGTGGCTTCTCCTAATTATATTAACAATTATGTCTAAGCAACTTAGTTTATCTTGCAAATCATTTTAAATTGTAAATTAACCACACTATCGCTATTGTCATCTTTCATGATATCTGTGCGCTGTAAAATTCCCTGAAATCCGTCGTCGTCGCCTAGATGTCGCGACTTACAGCCTAGACGGGTGACGTCATAGTTTTGCAGTGTAGACATATGACGTCATAGTTTTACCATGGTGTCTGGGATCACAGATCAATAAAGAATTAACGACATCAGTGACTCAGGGCCAAAAGGAGGATCCAGCTGGGCTGGGCAGCATTCGGGAAACTACGCCAAGTCTTCTCGTCATCCATACCGCAATGCTTGAAAACGAAAGTTTTCAACCAGTGCGTCCTACCCGTTATGACCTACGGAGCTGAGACGTGGACACTCACGGTAGGGCTGGTCCACCAGTTCAAAGTCGCTCAGCGAGCTATGGAAAGAGCTATGCTCGGAGTTTCTCTGAAGGATAGGATTCGTAACGAATACATTTATTGATATAGCTCTGAGAATTAGCAAGCTGAAGTGGTTAGTGGGCCGGCCATATCTCGCGAAGAACCGAGACGGCCGCTGGGGCAAACGTGTTCTCGTGTGGAGACCACAACTCAGTAAACGTAGTGGACGCCCTCCGACCAGGTGGGATGACGACCTGCGAAAGACTGCAGGTAGATGCTGGATGCGGCAAGCTGAAGACAGGGCGCTATGGCGCTCATTGGGGGAGGCCTATGTCCAGCAGTGGACTAAAATAGGCTCGGGTACGATATGGGATCACTTATACATTTAAATACCTAATACTTTATTAGATCTATTATATTTTTATTATATATAAAAAGAAAACACCGAGGATATCCGATTATTAAAATCAGGTGACGAAGCTTACTTAGATTTAATTCGTAATTTCTAAATTAATTAACATAAATGACATAATTGATTAGATTTGAATCAAATTTGTCTCTAAATAGCATACTGAAAAACTGTGTATTATACATAATCCTTCTAATATTATAAACGTCAAAGTTTGTAAGTATGGATGGATGGATGTTTGTTACTCTTTGACGTAAAAACTACTGAATGGATTTATAATGAAACTTCACAATAATATAGCTTACATATCAGAATAACACATAGGCTACAGTTCATAAAGATATATAGTATATTATCCAAAATATCTGTCACCACGCGGGTGAAACCGCGGGGCGCAGCTAGTTACTAACTAAAGTAAATCACATAACTAATATTATAAATGCGATAGTTTGCATGTTTAGATGGATGGATGGATGTTACTTCTTCACGCCAACACAACACGAATTGGGCTGAAACTTTGCATAGCTTTAAACTGGAATCAAACATAGACTACTTTTTTGTCCTATTAACACTTTGACTGCGATTTTTTTTCGACGACTGCGATCTTTTTTTTGTCCTAAAAAATTCATGCTGCCGCTCTACACAGCGGTTGTGTTGCGCCGCACATGCGTTTCGTTCGAAAAATATTACGGCTGTGCTGAGTCACACAGATCTGTATTTTCTCAGCCGCTGCGCTAGTGTGGATTTACGCATATTAGTCACTTGTAGAAAACACATACCGTGTGATTTCAGCACTCAAAGTGTTAAGTAATAAGTTCCCATGGGATATAAGTAAATAACTTTAACGTCTCCATAGAAACAAAGCGTGTGAAACCGCGGACAGAAACTAGTCATGAATAAATTGCAATATAAATATAATTTATGTGTATCTATTTAATGTAATTATTACGTAAAATGTAAAATAAATTTATTTAATTAGTCTGACCAGTTAGTTCCGGATTTTTACACAAGCTCTCAAATCTAATAACCTCTTTATAAACAACTAGTTTCTGCGCGCGGCTTCGCACGCTTTCTATGCAAACGCTACAAGAATATTTATATCCCATGGGAACTGATGTATGGTAAGAAATGTCCCGCTTTTTCAATCTCATCATGCGGTAGTCAGACTTTAGTTCGATTAATTCAGTTTTTGCATTGATCTGTATCAGATCAATATTCTGTGCACAAGTGTAGATTTTCTGCCGTATAGCTGATCTGTCAAATCCAAGAATCTGCCCAATTCACGATCTGTCGAGTAGCGAATCTGCCGAATTACGAATCTGTCTAATCTAGAATCTGTCCTATACCGAACAAAGGATCAATACAGACAGATACCTACGTGGTACTTATCTTTGAATTTTTTTTTCTTGAATTATCAAACCAGAGACTGTTCCAATAATAGTCACTACATAGTATGTGAGACGACCGATGTGGCGCGGTGGGCGAAGGTCCGCCTGCGACGCAGGAGGTTGCGGGTTCGATTCCCGCCTCGGAACAATTGTGTGTACGATCTGCAGATATGGCAGGGTGTTCTGGCAGGGTGTTCTGGTCGTTTTCTATGTATAATAAAAATAATACATCCGACAGAGAACCAAGGTTATCGACATAGCTCAAAGAATTAGCAAGCTGAAGTGGCAGTGGGCCGGCCATATCTCGCGAAGAACCGACGGCCGCTGGGGCAAACACGTTTGCCCCAGCGGCCGTCGGTTCTTCGCTTGGGTGGAAACGACTCGGTAAACGTAGTGTAGGACGCCCTCCGACCAGGTGGGATGACGACCTGCAAAAGACTGCAGGTAGATGCTAGATGCGGCAAGCTGAAGACAGGGCGCTATGGCGCTCATTCGGGGAGGCCTATGTCCAGCAGTGGACTGCTATAGGCTGATGATAATGATGATGACCTGTCTCAGTAGCCTGTCGCCTTTAGGCCTACAACCTCGTGCGACGCATGCCTGAGAGCCACTCATGCGCAGCTTCCCAACGCTGCACATCTGTTGGAAGGTACCAGCTGGGAGACTCCAACATCTCGTCTCCCAACCCAACCTAACCTGCACGTGGTACACCCTGCTAGATAACGAACTAGGCTCTGGTGGAAATATCTAATCATATTCATAATTTGATAACTCAGATCATTTACAATTATTTTCCACTAGCTGCTACCCGCGGCTTCGCCTGCGTGGAAATGTATGTCTCAAATGGTTTATAAACCTTCCTCTTGAATCACTCTATCTATTAAAAAAACCGCATCCGCAATCCGTCGCATGGTTTTATAGATCTAAAGCAGTGTTTTTCAATCTGTGGGTCGCCTTCCTAAAGGGGTCGCGAAGCCTTATTCGGGTGATCGACGGCAAAAGAGAAATGACAAAGTTCTACACTACAATAAAAATACAATATCAGTGAGAAGGATGTACTTGTTTATTTTTCAAAACATTCTCAAAGCGTGGTGCTATTTTAGAAAAGTTTATGATTAAATCATTTTCTAGTAGTAGTCTGTTTCTCTTTTTAGTTTTAATATCCACCATTGAGGAGAAAGTTAGTTCGCACAAGTATGAGGTGGCAAATGGCACTAATGATTTTAGAGCTTCCCTTGCCAGCTCTGGATATTATTGCTTTCTTTTCATCCAAAACACGTCAATACTTTGCGAATGATATTCCATTTTCAGCACGCCGCCGTCAGAAGCTAAATCTTCAAGTTTTTCCTTCAGATTTATAGCGAGATCTGCCAATTCTATTGACTCATCCAAGAAAGGGACCAAAATCCACGTACGCCCATTGTCAGCTTCAGAGTGCAAGTCTGGAAAGTATGTTTCTCTTGCAAATTATGTAAGCTCTGTATCATAGAAGTAATGTGAGCCTTTGTAACAAGTGATTGCGTTGTTGCATTATCATCAACAGTCTTCTGAACACACGGAAAAGACTCAAATATATTGTTTTGCAGAGAAAATCGTAAACATACTAATTTAAATTAATAGTTTTGTCTGTATATGTGTTAAGGGGGTCGTGAGAATTTTTCATCCTGTAAAGGGGTCGCGTTTACAAAAAGATTGAAAAACACTGATCTAAAGCATACATAGGGACAGACAGAAATCCGGAAGCGACTTTGTTTTATACTATGTAGTGATAATACAGATTGAATGGTGTGGATATGTTGCCAGTGACGTCACAGTGGCTTCCCAGTGAGGTAGGGGACATCTCTAAATGAAATCACATTCAAAGGAATAACGCACTGCGTCAACCGCTAAGAGGATATCGGGTCAAGGTGATGTTCCGACGGAAATAGATGAAGGACAGAGAGGAACAAATGGCAGAAATGATTTGATTGGCTACATCTCGTAATGAACTGATGCTAGACTGGATTTTTTTCAAACCTTATTACAAACTAGCTGCGCCCTGCGGTTTCACCCGCGTGGTGATAGATATTTTGGATAATATACAATATATCTTTATAAATTGTAGCCTATGTGTTATTCTGATGTATAAGCTATATTATTGTAAAGTTTCATTAAAATCCATTCAGTAGTTTTTACGTGGAAGAGTAACAAACATCCATCCATCCATCCATAGTTACAAACTTTCGCGTTTATAATATTAGTAAGATTATCTAGCCCTAAGCTAAACAGAGCATGTGTATATACATATGTATACATTTTTAATTTTGTGTTATAAATATTATGTAATAGTAGATTGTTTTACAAGGGACTAAACCATCCCATTATTTATACGAGGTTGTTATAACTCTTGAATGTTTAGTGATATGTTAAATCTCTATTTAACCCGCAACGAAACAGTTCGCATTCTACCGTGAAGGGAAGAATCAACCTTCATAAAACATCACCAAGACGGTTCTATTTTAAAAAAAAAGATTGACGGAGCACCAAGAAGTCGAGTTTTTATGTAAGAGAACGAATGCTTTGTACGGGCTGATGATTTTAGACAAAAATTAAAAAGAAAAAATACTTTTTAGCCAGAGGTATTAAACTCGAGTTTTAGGCTAAGCTACACTATTATGATACACTTTTTGAGCACGAGTGTGAGTGAAAATGTTATTAATATCTATTATGAATGCGTAATTTCAAAGATCTAAGCATGCATAGGGACAGACAGACAGCGGGAAGCGATTTTTTTTATACTATGTAGTGATATCTATCTATGTAATGTATTGTATTATGTATATCAGTTATCTAGTACCCATAACATAAGCTCTGCTTACCATGGGGCTAGATAATGCTGTGTGAAATGTCCAGCATTATTTATTTATTATTTATATACCGTCCACTCGCACTAAGCTGTTCTTCACCACCTTCATCATTCGTGTGGTTTCTAACACTGTTTTTCCGGTCCGCGTTTAAAATAAAGTCTCGTTCATAAAGCCAAGGGGTTGAGTTATGCATGACGTAATGTTGACTCATCAGGGGTACGGGCGACCTTCGGCGCTCCCTAATGACCTATGGGAAGGGGTGTGTTGGTGTGCTCTGTGGGGAAAACGCAAGGTTGGAAGACAAGTGTTGTTTAGACAAGTTTATTAACACAAACGTCATTTAAAACGGGATATTTACCATGATTTAATTTTTGAGTTAGATAGATAGATACCACTTTTATTACACCACACAAAACAGAAAATAATACAGAGATAAAAACTTAGAATAAAGGTATAAAGGGCGGCCTTATCGCTGAGAGCGATCTCTTCCAGGCAACCTTGGGATGGACTGGACATGAATGAACAATATAGAGAGTTATTCCGTGATCATGCCGCATGAAACTGTGCCGAAATATTGGAAAGCTCAAAAACAAGGAAAGGCCTCCCTTCCCTCCTTCTACGCTTCCCTTTTTTGCGTCATTGAGGCAAACATTCTAAAATTGAGATCCAATGTTTAAAATGTTTACCCCAGCGGAAATCGGTTCGTTCTTGGAGATAATATCTCCAAGAACGAACCGATTTCCGCTGGGCTGGCTCGCCCACTGCCACTTCAGCTTGCTAATTATTTGAGCTATGTCTTTGGTTCTTGGTAGCTTTGGTTCTCAGTCGGATGGTTTCGTTAAGAAACCATTACTTAGACATTTATTTTTCAAAAACTTAGAAGCTCATAACAACAAAACGTCTAAAAGTAAAGTAAAAAATCATTTATTTCTTTAGGCTTACAAAATAAGTACTTAGACAAGTCATATTTTATACATTAAATTATTATCAAATAAAATTATTTTACTGTTCACTTCAATTTTTTGTCTAATACATACATATCTTCTGTCTAGGATAAAAAATACAAAAGAAACGAATGTACAATCCAGTCAAAGTTGTTTGCAGTAACTAAATATAGAGAGCAAATAACCCTATCGTTAAGCTAGATTAGAAGAAACGTTATATTTTCTGAATTCCAGTTTTATCTCAAACGATGCATAATGTACCTACAAATTTTCCCTTGATCTAAATACTCTCAGTGCGTGTATAGCATCAAATAATGATTCTAATGTAAAAGTCCTTCAATCTATAGTCTGAGTCAAACACTAAATATTGTCTGATAATTTCAACGCAGACATCACAGCCCGGCTAGCTCAGTCGGTAGAGCATGAGACTCTTAATCTCAGGGTCGTGGGTTCGAGCCCCACGTTGGGCGATCAACTTTTTGCACTTTAAATGATTTTATATTTAGCAGAATTAAAAAAAATATTTTTTTAACCTATTATTGTTGATAAATATCCCGTTTTAAATGGCTTTTGATAGCATAACAAAAACCACCTTTGATAAAAACTCATCAGTGAACAAAATAGCCGAGCTATAAGCTAGGCGTAAAAATATCTCGAACCTCGAGTTTATTGTATAAATAAATCTCAAGAGATCTCTGATATTCACATCCGTAGTCTTATTTTATTCGCCAGCTCGAATTAGAGTTTTCCTTGGCGGTTTTGAATATATGTGGTGTGGCCAGCTCTTGTTATTTATTATTAACCCGATTAACTAGAAAATTACGTGCAAATAAAATGTCGTGAATTTTAGGGTGCCCGCATTGTTGTCAGCTTTAATACCGATCCTATCCATCCAAAGGTTGCCTGGAAGAAATCGCTGTTAGCGAGCAAATTTTTATTGATGGTGCATTAAAGGTATATTGTATTGTATTGTTGGTTTTTACCTGAAAATGTTTAACCTATTTGATGATGCATCCATCTAATTTTTAAATACTTAACGTTTTTCGTGTTAAAAGCAGACTCATTTAGCTTTTTATGTATCTACTCGTAACTATATTTACTTATATCTTATTCTTTATCCCAAGGTTTCCTAAGAGAAATCACTAATATCGCCTATTGTACTATGTTTATTTTTTATTAGAGGTAGTTTAAGTTATAAGATTTTTATTAAGTTAATTTTGAGCACATTCAATAAATTGTTCATTCATTTATAAAGAACTTTCTAAAGCTGATACTCATACTACCAAATTAGTGGCTAGCAACATTACTTTTCTTATTATTAAACCTCCTTTCAATAAGTAGATAACATATCATTACTGAACCTCTTTTCGATAAGTCGCTGTACCCGTTTATCATCATTACCTCCTTAGTTGCGCAGCGACCTCGATTTAAACTTTTAAATTAAGAACGACACGGCTTCCCGCCAAGTTCATTGCCGTTTCCGCCTGTCAGTGTCGTAGGTGCGTCTGTCAATTAGCGAACGGGACGTCAAGTCTGGGTGGGTGCTTGTTACTGAGATAATAAATCCTACTAATATAAACGCGAAAGTTTGTAAGTATGGATGGATATCCAAGTCTACGTGCTTATTTGTAAGCCTAAAGAAATAAACTTTCATTTCATTTCATCCATCCATCCATACTTACAAACTTTCGCGTTTATATTAGTAGGATTTATTATGATAGATGGATGTTTGTTACTCTTTCACGAAAATACTACTGCTTATACATCAGAATAACACAGGTTACAATTTATAAAGATATGCTGTATATTATTCAAAATATCTATTACCACGCGGGTGAAACCGCGGGGCGCAGCTAGTAAATAATAAATAATGCTGGACAATTCACACAGTATCATCTAACCCCAAGCTAAGCAGAGCTTGTGTTATGGGTACTAGATAACTGATATACATAATACAATACATTACATAGATAGATATTTTTTATTATACATAGAAAATGACCAGAACACCCGGAATAAATATCTGCAGATCGTATATACAATTCCGAGGCTGGAATCGAACACGCAACCTCCTGCGTCGCAGGCGGACCTTCGCCCACCGCGCCACAGGGGTCGTCGAATCGAATAATACAGGCAAACTGAGTGAATTTCTTACTGAAGAGGTAACAGACAGAGAGAGATACATATATAAGACATATTCGTCACTGCAGCACATGATACATAGCCATAGGTCACAGTTACTAAGGCACTGGCACAACATAACACAGAGAAAATTAATACTTTTTGATGGAACAAAATGATGGATGGTCGCTCAGCGAGCTATGGAAAGAGCTATGCTCGGAGTTTCTCTGAAGGATAGGATTCGCAACGAATACATCCGACAGAGAACCAAGGTTATCGACATAGCTCAAAGAATTAGCAAGCTGAAGTGGCAGTGGGCCGGCCATATCTCGCGAAGAACCGACGGCTGATGGGGCAAACGTGTTCTTGAGTGGAGACCACGACTCGGTAAACGTAGTGTAGGACGCCCTCCGACCAGGTGTGATGACGACCTGCGAAAGACTGCAGGTAGATGCTGGATGCGGCAAGCTGAAGACAGGGCGCTATGGCGCTCATTGGGGGAGGCCTATGTCCAGCAGTGGACTGCTATAGGATGATAATGATGATGGAACAAAGCTTGAGAACAATCAGAAGGTAATGGTGAACAACAAGTAAGTAAAAGTAATAGTAAACAATTAAAAAAGTACAGATTTGTAAAAATTCTGCGTGTGTTGCAGCCTGTCGAAAAGCTTTGCTCGAATTGCTATTCGAGCAAGGTTTTCGGAGACTATTTATTGATTGTACCTATTTATTTATTTTCATTGATTATTTTAATTATTGATGAATTTAACGACCTTAAAACACGCTTTAATATTTGCACACCTGCTTGCGGGTTGAGCACATTTGACTCCACTCTATTTTTAAGACCTGACATGTACCTGTAATAATGTGTTCTGCAAATAAATGATTTGAAGTTAATTTTGAGCACATTCAATAAATTGTTCATTCATTTATGAAGAACTTTCTAAAGCTGATACCCGTACTACCAAATTAGTGAGCTAGCAACATTATTTTTCTTATTATTAAACCTCCTTTCAATCTACCTTAATAATGTGTAATAATAACCTTACCTGTAATAATGTGTTCTGCAAATAAATGATTTGATTTGATTTGACTTAATTAAATTACTTAGGTATAATGTGTTAAATATAAGGCAGGCACTTATATTTTAGAATAGAATAGAATAGAATTATATTATATATCAGTTATTTTACACACAAAGTTCAAAGTCGTTTAGCGATCGAGCTATGAAAAGAGCTATGCTCGGGGTTTCTCTGAAGGATAGGATTCGTAACGAATACTTTCGACGGGTGACTTTTCTGTTTTCTTGGTCTGTTTTACAATTATTTCACATCGAATTAATCTGTAGTTTAGTTGGTTTGTCCCTCGAACATTAAACGTTACTAACCGTTATAACCAGTCGTTAACAATACCAGGGCGACCTCTAGCGGTGCCTTGAACTTACTGGCGGCTGTATTGTTTGGGATGAGGTTGCATTATGCAGTAGGTTAGCACACCTGCCTCTCGCTAACTGTTGTTGGAGAAATGCTTGAGATTAGACCTGCTTATTTACTTACGTTTTACTATAGGCGATCTTATCGCTGTGAGCGATCTCAGCCAGGCAACCTTTGGATGGACTTTGTACAGGAAGTGATAGAACAAGTGCAGGCATTCTGTAAAAGACATAAAGACTTTACCGAGGTAAATTTTATATTGTAAGTAAATTATGTCGTCTATTTTAACACTTTGACTGCTGAAATCACACGGTATGTGTTTTCTACAAGTGACTAATATGCGTAAATCTATACTAGCGCAGCGGCTGAGAAAATACAGATCTGTGTGACTCAGCACAGCCGTAATATATTTCGAACGAAACGCATGTGCGGCGCAACACAACCGCTGCTGTGTAGAGCGGCAGCACGAATTTTTTAGGTTAAAAAAAAAGATCGCAGTCGTCGAAAAAAAACCGCAGTCAAAGTGTTAATCTACATACTATAAGATCCTAGATAGTCTATGCTTTATTCAGTTGTGTGTGGCCGACTGGTTGTACAATGAGTGCAGGCAGTTTTTTATTGCCTTCACTTGACATTAGATTTCCTGCAGGCTGATTATGTAAAAGCAACAGCGACAGCGACGCGACCGCTCCGCGAACGGTTGCAAAGTGTCACTAGAAACCGTATTACGGAAGCCTGTCGCGCACCGATCGCAAAGTTGTTGCTGATTGCTCATTGCCCATGGACACTAGCGCCACTAGCGACAGAGTAGCAATAGGTGGAAACAATTATTTGTAGTTTTAACGTTCACTAGCGCCACTAGCAACAGAGTAGCAATAGGTGGAAACAATTATTTCTAGTTTTAACGTTATCTATGGTACAATTTTTATTCTGTGCGTCTTTCTTGATTTGTTTGTTGTTGTTGTTTGCAATTTTTTTCTTAGTTTTCAATTAATTTTACAAGATTGAGGATAAATACGTTACTGAGCATAAATGAAAAATGAAAATGAAAAGTTTTTATTTCTTTAAGCTTACAAATAAGCACTTAGACAGGTCATATTTTATAGTTCACTTAAATTTTTTGTCCACCAGTGGAAGAAGTGAGAAGAAACCACTAGTATGTTCATAACTTATGTGTCTAGTACATATGATTTGCTTATCTATAAGTTGTTAGATTTTGAGTTGGAGCAAAACTCGTTCCAAGCTTTTTTATCTTCTAAGTAATCTGACATTTTGTAATAAGCTTTTTTACAAAGAATATGTTTAACAATTTTTTTAAATTTATTTATTGATAATTTTTGCAACTCGTAGGAATGGGACTACGAGAAACAGTTGTCCCTTGTGGTCATTAATGGGACCAAATCCTGGGACCACAAGAAAACAGAGGTCTTTTTGACCGAAAAAAAATACATTTTAGATCTAAATGAACGTTTTTCCGTTCTAGAAAGATAGGCCAGTAAACTTAATGTATTATGGCTATAACTAAAACTTAAACGTAACTCCTACTATCATGCCATTACTATCTACAATAAATTACCAAAAAGTTTAAAAGATTTGCCATTAAACATGTTTAAAACCAAATTAAAAAACTGGTTATTAGAAAACTGTTTTTATGATGTCAAAGAATATTTGAATTTTAAAACTAATTGACATATGTACTTGTTTGACTAATTTATTAATTTTATTAGGTAAGTACTATACTATTTTTTCTTTCTATTTAAATCTGTATAATTTTTCATTAGATATTGGTTAAGATTTTGTATGATTTTTTATTGACATTAGAGACATTAACGATTTTGCACACCTGAGTGGGTAGTTTGTATCTCGACATATTTAGAATTAAGACCTTTAATACATACATTCATGCAAATAAAGATTATGATTATGATTATAAACGCTGACCGAAGGTCAAGTTTAGGCAAAAAAACAGTGAATCCCGTTAGTTTATTAAAAGTCAAGAACCCGCTATGTAACTGGTGTTTTTTGTCCACTCCATAGCAATACAACGATGTATAGTATACATCGTTGTATTGCTATGGAGTGGTATTGTATACATTGTATACAATAGTATCGGTTGTGTGAATGACATCGGTGTAACAGTACTGAGCTGCAAAATAATAATTACTGCTTTGTTTGTGTTTCTTTGTTTACATTGCTCTCGGCAGTTCTATACTCATTTCTACATTTTTTTAGAAACAAAATTAAACAACCTCTGTGGACGAAGGCCCTGCGACACGCAATCAAATCAAATACCATTTATTTCAGACCAGCGGACCTTCCCGGCTTCGCACGGTTTTAGTACGGATCCCTAACTTTTTAGAAATATAATATAGCCTATGTTCACCGGGGATAGTGTGGCTTCCCAACGGTGAAAGAATTTTTCAAATCGGTCCAGTAGTTTCGGAGCCTATTCATTACAAACAAACAAAAAAAATCAAACCTTTCCTCTTTATAATACTTATTTCAAACACAGTGTACATTATAATATACACATTCCATATAACGAGGCAAATTTAACAAAGTAACACAAAAAAAATTACAGTCAGACAGAAAACATTAAGTTTACTAATAAAAATGGATTTCTCATCTTTCGTCCAGTGCTGCATGAATGTGCGGCCGCTTGACAACCTCTTCTGGTGCGGTGGGCGAAGGTCCGCCTGCAGGACACCGGCCGGAACTAACGGGTCCGATTCCCGCCTCAGGACAATCAAATTATGTGTATGTACTGCAGATATTTGTTCCGGGTGATCTGGTCGTTATCTACGAGTATTATTTATTAGCCATTACTGTCCCACTGCTGGGCAAAGGCCTCCCTTTATTCCTTCCACTCCTCGAGATCCAATGCTGCAACAGGCCATAATGGAAGATGTACCTCGAGCTCTTCGCATTTTTATTATACGAGTATGTATAATAAAAAATATCTATCTATGTAATGTATTGTATTATGTATATCAGTTATCTAGTACCCATAACACAAGCTCTGCTTAGCTTTCGTCTAGACATTGCTGTGTGAATTGTCCAGCATTATTTAATTAAAGAAATCACCGTTGAAGGCATGCCATCAGAGTACCGTGTTAACGATTATAGTCCTCGAGGCGGCTGGTGAGATGTGTTTTAACACTTTGACAGCCAAGCATTTTATTTATTTCCAATCTCTGACAGCCGATCACGTCCCCTGTCCGTGACAGTTTTTTTTTATAGAGACGCTGATCACCTACTGCGTACGTGTGTGAATTTCAATACTGTTTACTTTAAAACAACGGCCTGTAGGCGTGATCCGCGTCACGTCAATGCTTAGATGAATATTTAGGCATAAATAAGCGTCACGTGCGTAGTACGTGATCCGCTGTCAAAGTGTTAAGTGTTCTCACTACCTCAGATCGTAAAAGCATATTATAACAAGTTTGTTTGCTAGTGGGCTGGGCAGTAACGGTCTTAAGGGCAGTCGGACGGAACAAGCGTATACGATGACCGTGGAGAGATCTTTGACCTTTGCATTCATTATAAATAATTAAATAATGTTGGAGAATCCACATAGCATCATCATCATCAACCTATGCTAGTCCACTGCTTGACAATGGCCTCCCCCAATGAGCGCCATAGCGCCCTGTCTTTAACTTGACGCGTCCAGCACGACCTGCAGTCTTTCGCAAGTCGGAGGGCGTCCTACTACGTTTACCGATTCGTGGTCTCCACCCAAGAACACGTTTGCTGGTTGGTTCTTCGCGAGATATGGCCGGCCCACTGCCACTTCAGTTTGCTAATTCTTAGAGCTACGTCGAAACATAACATCATCTAGCCCTAAAAAATCTAAATACCAGTATTTCAGTCGTATCATAATAATATTATAATATATAGTAACTTTAGGAGATTTTTCCACCGAGTGATATTGATTAGTTTTTTAGTTCTTACTAGCTGCTCCCCGCGGCTTCGCCCCCGTGGAAATCTATGTGTCAAATTGTTTAAATGATAAAAAGTATCCTATTTTAAGACTCCTGGTTCTAAGCTACCTCTCCACCAATTTTCAGCTAAATCGGTCCAGCCGTTCTCGAGTTATACGTGTTGTAACAAACACGATTTTCTTTTATATATATAGATAACTGAATCAACTCCCTACGTCATCATAATGCTGGTTAGTTACTGTTTGTACACTATAGTTACTGTTGTACTACTGACCAACATACAAGATGACCACGGCTATTCAGCGAATCTTAATTTTATTACTAGGCACGAGCGAAGTTCTCACGACTTACTCACGACGACTTACTTAACTCGCATAATGGGACCGACGGTGTACAACAATCTTCCTGAAATTGTTAGGAAGGCAACTAGCCTAACAACCTTTAAGCACTGTAAACTAAAGCACTGGCTCACTGACAATAGCTTTTACAGCTATGAGGAGTTCCTCGATTATAAATGTGACTAAATGTATTATTTTTTTTTTATTTCTATTTTAATAATGTATAATTTAATTCAATATTGTTAATTTACTTTACTTGTAAGTATAAAATGGCTACGTATCTGTAGCCGAAACTAATGTGACGTGTATTTCATGAAAGTTACGAAATAAATGATTATTGATTATTATTGATTATGAGATTTTAGGCATAATTTAATGGATACATCATATTTTTCTTCGCGAGATATGGCTGGCCCACTGCCACTTCAGCTTGCTAATTCTTTGAGCTATGACCATAACCTTGGTTCTCTGTCGGATGTATTCGTTACGAATCCTATCCTTCAGAGAAACCCCGAGCATAGCTCTTTCCATAGCTCGCTGAGCGACTTTGAACTGGTGGAGCAGCCCTATCGTGAGTGTCCTCGTCTCAGCTCCGTAGGTCATAACGGGTAGGACGCACTGGTTGAAAACTTTCGTTTTCAAGCATTGAGGTATGGATGACGTGAAGACGATAATGATAAACAGTAGTGTGTATACAACCATGCGATGTGAATCCAATACAATTGCAATTTGAAACCAGTATTTAAATTGGTAATTCGTATTGTTTCGGTATGGCTCCTGGTAGAATGCAGACTGTCGACCGGTTTCATCGTATATTGATAATATCCAATTCATGTAAGGCGGTGAATATCACTATATTGTATAAAACAAAGTTGCTTCCCGCTGTCTGTCTGTCACTTTTTATGCTTAGATCTTTAAAATTCTTCATCACGCATCAGCCTATATTAGTCCACTGCTGGCTGGATTTAGGCCTCCCGCTAAACAATTAATTTGCCACAGCAGCTTGCCGCATCCAGCATCTGCCTGCAGTCCGCCGTTCGCAGGTCGTCATCCCACCTGGCCGGAGGGTGTCCTACAACTACACTTTAACACTACGGAACGGATTTGGATACGTTTTTTTAGAGATAGAATGATTTACGAGGAAGTTTTATAAACCACTAGCGGACCTTCCCGGCTTCGCACGGTTTTAGTACGGATCCCTAACTTTTTTGAAAATATAATATAGCCTATGTTCACCGGGGATAGTGTAGCTTCCCAACTGAGAAAGAATATTTCAAATCGGTCCAGTAGTTTCGGAGCCTATTTATTACAAACAAAAAATCAAACCTTTCCTCTTTATAATATTAGTATAGATATACAAACTAGTAACCCTAATCTTAAAGTTCAAGATTCAAGTTGCAACAACCAGTTTATAGTTGAACCGGCTAGATTTCTCCCCGCATTAGCATTTTGGAACAGAGATGTGCCGGTGGCGGCGTGGCGCATGGCGGCGTGAGGTCGCCCTTCCGTTACTCATGTCTCGTGAACTTTCGGCACCAGTAGCTCAGCTTTCGAATCGAGGCGAAGGTCGTTATCTACTCATTGGGCTCGGTTGTTTAAGCTGGCGCGAATCGTGTGTAGGTTAGGTCATCGTCATCATCATCTATAGCAGTCTATTGCTGGACATAGGCCTCCCCCAATGAGCGCCATAGCGCCCTGTCTTCAGCTTGCCGCATCCAGCATCTACCTGCAGTCTTTCGCAGGTCGTCATCCCACCTGGTCGAAGGGCGATACACTACGTTTACCGACCGTTACCGTTTACCTAAGTTTACGTTTACCGTAGGTTAGTTACTATACCGGATATACCTGTATGCAAAATTTCAGTCTGAACCGTTTAGTAGTTTTGGATGTTTTTTTTTTTTTTTTTTCAACAAAATCAACAGCCCTTAATCTTCATAATTTAAACCTTAATAATCTAACTTACGGCCAATAAGAGATTTACATTATATAAAATAAACTAACAAAATACCAACAGTCTAACATTAACAAATCAAACAAAATACAACTTACAGATATTATAAAACAGGTACAGTTAATTAGAAAAAATATTATTTTTATGAGAAAAATTAGATACAATTAAAACATATAAATATATAACACATAAAACACATAAATATATAACACATGAAGATTTAACAAACATCCAAACATACAGTTTTAGTTTCTGTTGATTAATTTATATTTTTGTTTGGTTCCTTACTATATTAGGCCACCTTGCGCAGCACGGTCTCCACGGAAGACCAGCGCTGTGGTACGATCTGCTCTACCATTGCACATGCTGAATGGAGACCGATTTTTGTCAGTCTCTGTCGTCTGCTAATCAAAGTTTAGTTTATAATAGTCTCTGTTCTGACAAAACTTTTTTACTTTTACTTTTACAAACTTTATATTATTGTGATTTGTATGGAAGAACGGTATAATATATAGTATACTTATAAAACTATCATGGTTATTAACACTAAAGTCATTTAAAACAGGAAATAGTACATATTTACCGTGATCATGGAGCATGAAACTGCGCCGAAATATTAGACAACTCGAAAACAAATCATGGTAAAATCAAAAATCATATATGACTAATGACTTTAAAGTATACTTGTCAATTAATTTCCCAATTTTCGAGCAAAAACATTTACAACTGGCAACTCTTAAATATTCAAATAGCAATCGAATTAGCTAATTCATATTACGAATACCGTGATGTTCTCATTTTAAAATTCAAGTAGGTAATATTATTTAATCTAGGCTCAGTTGATTCACTATTATGATTGAGTTTCACAATTAGAACACGGTAGTGAGCATTGAGCAGTGATATAATGTTTTGTTAGGTTGGTAGTTGCAGATGAATAGTAGGCCACGCCGCGCCTAGGTTTGTTACGTTACTTACGACGATATACGGTTACTCATCCTACCTGTTTCTGGTAGTATACTAGAACGCCATTATTTATCCTTATGAAAACATTGATAGTTCTTATGTCTATGTAAGTTTATTATAATGTTTGTAATGCCTACACAAACAAATACTTACACTACATACCATAATATAGGTATTATGGTATGTAGTGTATTTGTTTTCTTTTGTTTATCTATATATCTAGTATCTACTAAAGTACCACCGTCTACTTTGTTCCTTCATGTCTAGTCCATCCAAAGGTTGCCTGGAAGAGATCCTTCTCAGCGATAAGGCCGCCCTTTATACTGCCTTTATTCTATTGTGGTATAATAAAGTATTTTCTATCTATCTAACGCCCCCGAGGTTTCACACGCGTGGAAATCTATGTGTCAAATGGTTTATAAACATTCCTTTTGAATTTCTCTATCTATTAAAAAAACCGCATCAATAACCGTTGCGTAGTTTTAACACTTTGACTGCGATTTTTTTTCGACGACTGCGATGATTTTTTTAACTTAAAAAATTCGTGCTGCCGCTCTACACAGCGGTTGTGTTGCGCCGCACATGCGTTTCGTTCGAAAAATATTACAGCTCTGCTGAGTCACAAAGATCTGTATTTTCTCAGCCGCTGCGCTAGTGTGGATTTACGCATATTAGTCACTTGTAGAAAACACATACCGTGTGATTTCAGCAGTCAAAGTGTTAAAGATCTAAGCATATACATTATACATAGGGGCAGACTGACAGTGGGAAGCAAAATTTATACTATGTATTGATACTTTTATTGTTAAACTGGCGGGTTTTTTATGTTTATGCTTGTAACTCTTTTGTTCCGAGTGTTATTTATTTAAACTTTATTGCACTATTAATGGTACAAAGGGTGGGCTTAATGCCGAGGCATTTTCTACCTGCCAACTAGGAAACACATATGTTCTGGGTTATAATAAAAAATCTGTCTATGTAAATGTATTAGGTATATTAAGTATATCAGTCATCTAAAACCCATAACAAAAGTTCTTCGTTTGAGGCTAGATGATAATTGTCTCGAGGTGAGAATCGAACCCGCATCAACCTACGAAGGTCCTTCGCCCGCTGCGCCTCTGACGTCGTCTAATAAAATCTTCTCTTCTTCCAATAATCGTCCCTCCATTCCCGATTAATACTTTAATACCACCAACGACGACGCACATGGACGACTTACACCTCTTGCTGTTGAGACGTGGCAGAAGAACTACCACAGTAAAATATAACACCCCATCTTGCGCAGTCAGGTAAAAACAACAACCACCGTTGTTGTAACCGTAAGCAAACAATGCATTCAATTTCCGAACGCAGCAATGTTGCCATGTAAACCGACCGAATTACCCCACCGCGCGTGCACCATGCGTGACGCCCGCGCGCCGCTTCCGCGCTATATCGCGTGTCGCGCATACTAATCGCGCGTATTATTTTATTATCTTTATCTCCTCGGTAATAAAGTCGATTATTCTTGTATGTAACAACTTACCATTACCATAATGAAGGAGGCAATAAAATAATACACATTTATGCGTTTGTCACCACATACTCGTAGTATAAAACGAAGTCGCTTCCCGCTGTCTAACTGTCTGTCCCTATGTATGATTAGATCTTTAACACTTTGACTGCGGTTTTTTTTCGACGACTGCGATCTTTTTTTTAACCTAAAAAATCCGTGCTGCCGCTCTACACAGCGGTTATGTTGCGCCGCACATGCGTTTCGTTCGAAAAATATTACGGCGGTGCTGAGTCACAAAGATCTGTATTTTCTCAGCCGCTGCGCTAGTGTGGATTTACGCATATTGGTCACTTGTAGAAAACACATACCGTGTGATTTCAGCACTCACAACAACGCAACGGATTTTGATGCGGTTTTTTATAGATAGAGTGTTTCCAAAGGAAGGTTTAAAAACCATTTGACACACAGATGTCCATGCGGGCGAAGCCGCGAGGCGCTAATTATTATTATTATTGTGCATGCTATGAAATAAGATTGGTAGTCGACGATCCGTATATAGAGGACCACAAAGATCATTTTGAAATGAGATTTATTACGTTGTCTTATGGTTGAAATGGCTTAGCAGTAGCACAGATTGCGACGTAGTTATTAAAGGTTTTTGCATACATGATGCGTTTATTGAATTTGTATAATCATCTCGTAGTAAGTAAACTATAGACTCCAAGGAGGTAAACAACAATGAAGTTTACATCTATGTCTTAAGGTTCAGAATGGCTTAGTGTAACAGATAATAACGTAGTTACTAAAGGTTTTTGCGTACACGGTCCGTTTATTGAATTTGTATAATCATCTCGTAGTAAGTAAACTATAGACTCCAAGAAGGTAAACAACAATGAAGTTTACATCTATGCCTCAAGGTTCAGAATGGCTTAGTGTAACAGATAATAACGTGGTTATTATAGGTTTTTGCGTACACGTCGTCGCGCTGATTGAATTTGCCGGATCATTTGCTACAGGCGATGACGACATGTTAGTTTTTGTGATGGCTCCGGCGGATCGTACGGTTCGTTAATGCAGTTATAAATCATTGGATGATATTATAGGATGGATGGCTATCATGTAAGTATGCTATGCTTCTTAATTGTTCACGCCAAAACTTTTTGAACGAATAAATAAAAGGACAAACCAAGGTTCAAAAACGTTAGGACAGTGAGTAGGTACCTACTTAAAAAGTTACTTCAGGTCGTCGAAAATATTTTACTCTTACACACGCCTGGCATTTCCTGGAATCTGTGACTATCCAAAAATGCCTATTAGGCTGAAATGTTGCATCGATATAGGTCTACACATGAAATAACACCTAGGATAGTTTTCATCTCATAAATTGTGCGAATCTGCGGGAAAAAACGATGTAGAAGATAAAGCTACGTTTATATCTTGCAGATTGTTTTTTTTTTTTTTTTCTCTTTAGGCTTACTAATAAGCACTTAGACAAGTCATATTTTATACTATTCATTATTATATTGATATTCACTTCAATTTTTTGTCCACCAGTGGAAGAAGTAAGAAACCACTAGTATGTTCATAACTTATGTGTCTAGTACATATGATTTGCTTATCTGTAAGTTGGTAGATTTTGAGTTGGAGCAAAACTCGTTCCAAGCTTGAGCTCTTAAGCTCAAAAGGAAGAAAGAAAATACATTTATCCAGTCCATCCCAAGGTTGCCTGGAAGAGATCGCTCTCAGCGATAAGGCCGCCCTTTATTACCTTTGTTCTAAGTTTTTATCTCTGTATTGTTTTCTGTTTTGTGTGGTGTAATAAAGTGTTATCTATCTATCTATCTATCTATTTATTTATTCACTGAAGTAGGTACAACTTGAAAAGATAAACATGATTATTTACTTTTTTTCCCGACGTTTCAACAGGTTTACACTCTACATAAACCCGATAAATACCCGTTGTATCAATACTTATAATTATGTGTTCAGATCGTGTAGGTTTAAAAATAAGATAAACATGCACTGTATAAAACTGAGCTACAAGAATAATGACGTATTCCCTACGCTTCAAACAAGTTCGCAGATCCGGTTTAGGGCGGTCTCGGAGAAATTACACGCACTTTCTATTATACGCGATGTAAGACGTATTATACAAACCTATATCTAAGTGCTAAGTACTTGTATACTTTAGAGCCTGTTTCACATCTTCAAGTATTTTTATCTTTTAGTTTTATTGCGACAGTTTATTTTTTTGACGAGCGATGTGGTGCGGTGAGCGAAGGTCCACCTGCGACGCAGGAGGTTGCGGGTTCGATCCCGCCTCGGAACAAATGTGTGTACGATCTGCAGATATTTGTTTCGGGTGATCTGGTCGTTTTCTATGTATAATAAAAAATATCTATCTATGTAATGTATTGTATTATGTATATCAGTTATCTAGTACCCATAACACAAGCTCTGCTTACCATGGGGCTAGATAATCCTGTGTGAATTGTCCAGCATTATTTATTTTATTCAGTTTCATTATCATCAGCCTATGGTAGTCCACTGGTGGACATAGAACTCCCCCAATGAGCGCCATAGCGCCCTGTCTTCAGCTTGACGCATCCAGCATCTGCCCGCAGTCCTTCGCAGGTCGTCATACCACCTGGCCGGAGGGCGTCCAACACTACGTTATTTACTTTTATGTGTTTTCATGTATGTTTGTTTTTTTTGGTTGTACTTTCCTTCAGCCTTGTGTATGCTAATAAAAACTTTTTAGGACGGGCAGCGTCGAGCTGGAGACAGGGCGCTGTTGCGCTCATTGGGGAAATTTCCATAGAAACAACGCATTCAAAGCCACGGGCACAAACTACATATCTAATTAGAGAAGTTGTTGCTTCGCCTGTTTCACAAGTCAGTAGTCAAGTCAGAGTAGCGTGAATATGTATTTATTCAAAGTTCTCAGCGATCCCGTTATTGTAACGAGCCGAGGCTTACGCTCCGAGAGATTTAGTATCTATCGGAAGCTATCTGCATTTCCTACAGTTACTACTTTCATCTCCTTTCATCATGCTCTGAGAATTAGCAAGCTGAAGTGGCAGTGGGCCGGCCATATCTCGCGATGAACCGACGGCCGCTGGGGCAAACGTGTTCTTGAGTGGAGACCACGACTCGCTAAACGTAGTGCAGGACGCCCTCCGACCAGGTGGGATGACGACCTGCGAAAGACTGCAGGTAGATGCTGGATGCGGCAAGCTGAAGACAGGGCGCTATGTCGCTCATTGGGGGAGGCCTATGTCCAGCTGTGGACTAATATAGGCTGATGATGATGATGATTATGACTACTTTCATACGGCTGTTTATGTCATTTGGTGTTTAGTTGACTGTTTTGGGTATTATGAAAGGCTAGCAGACCTTCCCGGCGTCGCACGGTTAGTACGGATCTAATAACTCGTTTGAAAACATAATATAGCCTATGTTCACCGGGGATAGTGTAGCTTCCCACCCAATGGTGGAATGCTTGGCTACTTTTATTAATCACTGTAAAATTATTATTTGGCACACTTTACTTAAGCATTTACGTATTTTTCTAAAAGTCCTCTTTATTTCAGTAGTAAGTAACACTTACCTATTAAAAAAACCGCATCAAAATCCGTTGCATAGTTTTAAAGATTTATAAGCATGCATAGGGACAGACAGACAGCGGGAAGCATCTTTATGTTATAATATGTATGATGATGTATAAATATTTTTACCTTAGAACGTTTTTTACAATTAAAAAATATACCTCCAAAATTATTTTTTCTGCCTGCATGGTAAAAAATACTAATACCAAATAGTTCCAAAAACTATTGCTTGCAATATTTTTTTCAATGAACTGGCAAAACAAACCATTGCTATGTTATGTTTTTAAGGTCACCAGTTCATTGTACTACTGATAATAGTAATAATAGTGAGAACAATAGTGTTGCATAATAGGTCATCTAAATACTTAATTGTTACTTTGTGTTATGTTATCTTCAGGACAATGCATTTAGGCATGAATACATTGTCCTGAAGTTTTGAAAGATGGTATAGTTTTTTGACAACTGCCGATCGTGTTAGTGTTACCAATGTTTGCCCTGGTTGTAGTCCTTCCTTTATTTTAAACTAGCGAACGTACTAAAACCGTGCGAAGCCGGGAAGGTCCCTTCCCGGCTTCGCACGGTTTTAGTACGGATCCCTAACTTTTTGAAAATATAATATAGCCTATGTTCACCGAGGATAGAGTAGCTTCCCAACGGTGAAAGAATTTTTCAAATCGGTCCAGTAGTTTCGGAGCCTATTCATTACAATAAACAAACTACATATAGAAGTTAAAAATAAAATAAATAAGAAAAATATAAAAACAATTCTTATTAAACACTTTTTAGGAAAACCATTAGTCAACTTGGAGTACCCTGTAGATGGTGAACGCACACACACTTCCATACATTGTCAACGCGTGCATCAGTGGCGATAAGCGGCTAGGTTCACGCATTAGCAGCATTCTTTCAAACTTTTTATGCATTAGGTAAGTGTGAGTGTGTTTATCATGCTTAGATATAAATGAGTTTTTTAAATGTAAGATCTAGGATAATAATTTAATATAGATTAGCTTGTATTGTTGTCAGATCGTTCGTTAACTACGGTACCTAAATTATCAATTTATTTTAAATTAAGTGAGAACTATAGTGCTAAGACAAACCTAACATAGGCTTTAAGGCACTACTAACTTATTGATGTAACCTATTTGTATGAATAAATAATCTATCTATCTATCTAAACAAACTAAAAATCAAACCTTTCCTCTTTATAATATTAATATAGATGATAGCAAAATCATTTATTAACAAAGAAAATTATAATTAAAGAATCAAAACTTAATGTTTTGTCAATAGACCTTTATCCATTATCTCCTAGAAAGTGAAACAAATTTATTTTATTGCTTTATTTCCTCACTACAAGTTTTTTTACTTGATTTAGCTCCTGAATACAATACAGAAAAAACTACTTTATTGTACACCAGATACAGATCATTACAAAAAGACATTAAATGCGACACGTACAATGGGCGGCCTTATCGCTTAGAAGCGATCTCTTCCTTCATGATCATTTATTAATTAATTAAGAAAGTACCGTCAATGTGTGATTTACTATAAATGGCCAAACCAAGTCTTAAAAGGACACGCTTTATGGCGCGAAACAATTAGCCATTCCCGCCACATATAGACGACTTGTCAAATGCGCAATGGCATTAGTCATAGTCAAGTTTACCACTTTATTAGTTACTAGCGGACCTTCCCGGCTTCGCACGGCTTTAGTACGGATCCCTAACTTTTTTGAAAATATTATACTTATAGCCTATGTTCACCGGGGATAGTGTAGAATAATCAGAATAATCAATTTATTGGTAAAAACAAATATTAAAAGTCACATAATAATTATAAATTAGAGTTAATTAAATAATTAGACAATAGTCAAATAACTGGTAATAGATTATAACTAAGTAATAGTAATCAAAATATTATTTAATTTAGTAGCTTCCCAACGGTGATTTTCAAATCGGTCCAGTAGTTTCGGAGCCTATTCATTACAAACAAACAAAAAAATCTAACTTATTAGGTATAATATAAAGAGATTGTTTGTTTGTAATGAATAGGCTCCGAAACTACTGGATCGATTTGGAAAATTCTTTCACCGTTGGAAAGCTACACTATCCCCGGTGAACATAGGCTTTAATATTATATTTTCAAAAAAGTTAGGGATCTGTACTAAAACCCTGCGAAGCCGGGAAGGTCCGCTAGTCTGAGATAAACATATTTCACAAAACAAAACAAGCATTATCTCTTTGTTATTTCCTGAGAACATTCCAGAGTAATCCAGACTCATCCCACTATAGAGTTACGTCATCATATAACCCAGTTGAGCGGAACATAGTGTTGGACTTGCCCTTTTTGTAGCGTCGTTGTGTAAGCTTTAATTGTTTTAGAATTGGATGGACGAATTGGGTATTACAACCTTATTTGTTGGCAACACCATCAAACCATACCATATTGTTATTTTAGCTTATTGCTATGCACATTGGCTATCGGAAGCTATTTTGTAGCATTTCAGTTTTTTTTTAATTAGTAAGTACTTAGTAATGTTGTCTTTATGGTGTTGGGAATTAGTTTAGTAAATTTGTTAATAAATAAAAAATAAAAAAAATAATGCTGGACAATTCACACAGCATTATCTAGGTCCCCATGGTAAGCAGAGCTTGTGTTATGGGTACTAGATAACTGATATACATAATACAATACATTACATAGATAGATATTTTTTATTATACATAGAAAACGACCAGAACACCCGGAACAACTATCTGCAGATCGTGCACACAATTGTTCCGAGGCGGGAATCGAACCCGCAACCTCCTGCGTCGCAGGCGGACCTTCGTCCACCGTGCCACATCGGTCGTCGATAATGCACAAATAAAGATTTTCTTCTAATTAATCTGTTGCCATATTTACTGGTAGCACCATGAAACCATCTTGCTTAAATAATCTGTTAGAATAGAATAATAAGGTTTTCAGAATTAAGCGTTGGATTGTAATGATGTCAATCGCTCATAGTATAAAACAACGTCGCTTCTCGCTGTCTGTCTGTCCCTATGTATGCTTAGAACTTTAAAACTACGCAACGGATTATGATGCCTTTTTTTAACAGATAGAGTGATACCAGAGGAAGGTTTATAAACCATTTGACACATAGTTTTCCACGCGGATGAAGCCGCGGGGCGCAGCTTTGTATTTTGTTTTAATTTTGACGTTGTAGCTGGTGTCAAACTAATACAAAATTGACGTTTGACAGCACTGATTGCTTAATTTACGCCTGTTGCAAACCGGTCGCGATTACATAATAACCCGGCGGCTCAGCATTAAATGCTACATTGACACTAGTGCCAATGCAGCGCTGGTTTTCAGCGTCAACGTTTTCAACTTCATCATCATCATCAACCTATTTTAGTCCACAGCTGGACATAGGCCTCCCCTAATGAGCGCTATCGCCATAGCGCCCTGTCTTCAGCTTGCCGCATCCAGCATCTAAATACCTGCAGTCCTGCGCAGATCGTCATCCCACCTGGCCGGAGGGCGACCTACAAAACGTGTTGCCCCTATGTATGCTTAGCTAAAACTACGCAACGGATTTTGATGCGGTTTTTTAAAATAAATTGAGTGGTTCAAGAGAAAGGTTTATAAACCATTTGACACATAGATTTCCACAAGGGGCACAGCTAGTTACATAATCACCCGGCCGGTAGCCTTTTTGTGTTCTCGTATTTAAATTCTTTCAAATTTGTTATCTTTTTTAGTTCTAATATGAAAAGCAAATAAATAATTTCTGTTCTATTCTAAGCATTATTAATCCGCAAAATTTTGGTCGCGTGCGCCGCACCAATAAACCGCGGAACAAGATTCACTTTCAATGTTTTTGGATTCGATATGGTTTCACTTTTCGTCGCTTTGTTCTCGTAATACAACTAAGAAAGGTTATCTACTCGATTGTTTTGTCCTTCTAATCGTTTCTTTGACGACCTCTATGTCGCGGTGGTTGCGGGTTTGATTCCCGCCTCGGGACAATTGTGTGTACGATCTGTAGATATTTGTTCCGGGTGTTCTGCTCGTTATCTATGTATAATAAAAAATATCTCTATGTAATGTTGTCAGTCATCTAGTACCCATAACACAAGCTCTGCTTAGCTTGTGGCTAGATGGTGCTGTGTGGATTGTCTAGTATTATTTATGATTTGTTGTTTTTTATTATTCTTTATAAGGGCTTTGTCGGACATACGAGTATGACGTCCTTGAATTAAACAAAAGAAAATCAAACCCTAGAAACGAAAACAGAATCAACCTACTTGCCTTATAGTTTGTCCACCAGTTTTTTTTGTGTGTTTGGGATGACGATCTGCGAAAGACTGCAGGGAGATGTGGACTAACATAGGCTGATGATGAACCAGTTTCTACAGTGCAGCGTTCTAACTGCGTCCGCGACAGGCTCAGCTATAAAGCTAAATACCTATCAATGAACGTATATATTTGAATGCTATTTTGATTTATTTGACGACCGACGTGGCGCGATGGGCGAAGGTCCGCCTGCGACGCAGGAGGTTGCGGGTTCGATTCCCGCCTCGGAACAATTGTGTGTACGATCTGCAGATATTTGTTCCGGGTGTTCTGGTCGTTTTCTATGTATAATAAAAAATATCTATCTATGTAATGTATTGTATTATGTTTATCAGTTATCTAGTACCCATAACACAAGTATTCATTATCTGTATTAATTATCTGCAGATCGTACACACAATTGTTTCGAGGCGGGAATCGACCTTCGCCCACCGCACCACAGAGGTCGTCAAAATAAAAAAGAATCAAACCCACAACTTGTTTTACTGGTCAATTTGTATAGGTCTAGACTTGGAATAAGACATAGGCTACTTTTTATCACATAAATCAAAACAAATCAAATGCGTTTATTTGTCGTAATACATAAATATTTACAATCAGAAAAAAAACAGTTATTAAATAAATAAAGACACGAGGTACGATGTACGACGATAATATAAAATTATCTCTATAATATTAATCAGTTCACATGGGATAGAAATAACCTTTAAATTTAACAATAGTATCGAAAACTCACGTGCAAAGCCTCGTACAGAAGCTAGTTGATTATCTTATCATACTGGTTATAACATCCACACGGTGAATAACATCTATAATTCTTTGCCGCCATTGCGTGGTCCACGCGATGGCGTCAGGTGTTGTGATGAGTATGACAGTCGTCGCCCACTCGACTATGTGCGTGCTAAGTACTCTCAAGATGGCGCCTCTGCCTGTACTCCCAAGATATTTTTTGTAAACTAAGTCAGTTTTAATGGAATCATAACAAATACTGAAAATAATAACAAACAACAAGGTAACTGTAGCATTCTAGTTAAACAAACGAAAGTAGGTATAATGAAATATAATGAAATCCGGAATTAAAACTAAAAACCAAAATATTTCGATGTTTGATATATTCCGTTGAAGAAAGAAGAGTCGTAAAATATTTCTTTTGCTTTTTTTTTGTAAAACGTTTGTCGAGGAAAAAATTATTATTTCTAAAATCGAGTATGTATATTGTGATTAACTGATTATGTCATTCGCTTGCAATGTTTGTGGGTTTGCTTTGATTACGATTACGACAACAATAGTAGGTTGTTGTCATCTATTAAATGAAAATCAGTCTTGTATGGGTACAATTTACTACTGTAGGTGCCGTCATTGATTCATCTAACATCCAAAATAATAAGTAGGTCGGTATTAATTTACATTTTCCCTATAAGTTGAACTTTTCAAAGAGCGTCACATACTTTTTGTGGTCGAAGACGGTTGTAATTCTAACTACATACTGTTTATTATACTCAATGTTAATAATACCTACAGTTACTGTCTACCTTTTATGTGCTACTGTGTTGTGGACGCGGACGTTTGGACGTGCGTTCGGCAAAATATCGGTCAATCCACTGCGGCAAAATAATCTCCCCACAATAAAGCGGTTTCATCTTGCGCTGGCAACTCCGCGATCGACCGCAGTTCGCCGCGCGCAGAGCGGGGGGAGGGGCGCAGCTGTCAAATCAAATTACACTCCGTAGATTACAATTTCGCGATTTTAATTACAACAAAAGCTTTTACTGTATTATTTTACGCGCAAACGTGTTATTTTGTCGAGAATCTAACTCCCGCTTGTCACGTTATCGGAGAAAAAGTATGAAAAGCGAACGCGTTTCACTGGGTCGTCGGTCGTATCGAACACAGTTGGGGAGAATTTGCTATTTTTGTTTTGTAGCCCAGTTTTATTGTAAATATTGTTTTTACTGTTGAAATACGGTTTCCGAGGTGAAATAAATGTTGCGTCGTTTGAAAATGCAGTGCGCGTTGCGTCGGATGTCTTTTGTAATTCAATGAACAGTGTTTTGTGCCAATAGTTGTACGAAAACGGTGTTGTGTTTCTTGCGGTGCCAAAATAAATAGCTTCCAGTCTTGGACCATTTGAAAGTGAATTTACAATAGTGCCTTTCCTAAATATATTGCAATCAACCTATATAATTCTAAGGTGTGCTATAAAAATTGCCAAAAATAAACTCTTCCATACAAATACCTCAAAATAACATAGTGCATTCCAAAACTCAACAATCCTAAATCTGCCTCCACATTTTTATTCAACATTTGAAAAGAACGACATAGTTTCTAAAAATACCTATATGTTATTGATATAATACAAGTGAAGTGAACTTTATGAATTTTTGAAAAAATAATCTTTGTGTAGATTACTATGAACTTTGTAAAGAAAGTGAATTACTTCTGAGCTCTTTGGTGTCATTTTCTGCTCCAAAGAGGATTTATCAAGAAGATAATGGTGGAAACGTCATGAGGAGAGTCTTCGGGGTCTGCACCGATGGATGGGTCTTGTGTGGCCAGAATGTGAGCGCTGGATGTCAATAGATGTTGTCTGTATGTTCTTTTGTTTTTTTAACGCTTGTAAAGATGGCTGCTTGCACTCTTCGCTTTACAATATTGGAAAAATCAAGCTATAGTAAATGGTGCTAACTAAGTGGTGCTTTTCCTCCAGAGCCAAGCTGCATAGCTTGGATCGGTCTAATCAAAAAAAATAGGCGAGCAATAATTGCTACATAGGCTTGCTTGATTTTCAACGCTAAGGGATTCTATTCTACAGAAAAACTACATTTTTTATACACACATGTACCTATTGTATAGATCATGCATTCAGTCCATATCTGGGATACTATTGATTATTTATTGATGGATTACCTAAACACAACTAATTTGATAGGAATAAGATTTTGCTGTCCCTTTAATAACAATAATAAAAAAAGATTAGGCTGTCAAATTAGTTTTGCAAACTTGGGAGATGAGATGTTTGAGTCCCCTTACACCCTGTAATGGGGACTCCAACATCTCGTCTCCCAAGCCAACCTAGCCTGCAAGTGGTACACCCTGCTACATAACAAACTAGGTTCTGGTGGAAATATCAAACAATCTTCATAACTCGATAACTCAGATAATTTACAATTATTTTCCATTACTTGACACTGGCAAAAACAAAGAATCATTATCGTCATCTGGGGATGATACCTGCTAACCAATTACTTTACGATGACAATAGTATTGTTTCAGAATGGATGAAAGAAACTTTAGGTAGTGCTATTTGCATGTAAAGATAGATAGAATGGTTTCAACCTTGACACTTTTCAGCCTGTGATAGTCCACTGCTGGACATAGGCCTCCCCCAATGAGCGCCATAGCGCCACAACTACCTGCAGTCTTTCGCAGGTCGTCATCCCACCTGGTCGGAGGGCGTCCTACACTACGTTTACCAAGTTGTGGTCTCCACTCAAGTATGCCCCACGGGCGGTCGGTTTTTAGCGAGATGTGGCCGGCCCACTGCCACTTCAGCTTGCTAATTCTCAGAGCTATATCAATAACTTTGGTTCTCTGTCGGATGTTTTCGTTATGAATCCTATCCTTCAGAGAAATTCCGAGCATAGCTCTTTCCATAGCTCGCTGAGCGACTTTGAACTGGTGGACCAGCCCTATCGTGAGTGTCCACGTCTCAGCTCCGTAGGATATAACGGGTAGAATGCACTGGTCCGGCCCTGAATTAACACCAATGGCTTTGTTTAGATAGAAAAGAGGCATAATCAAGAAGGTAATGCTCAATTTATATGATCTTCATTTTCCAATGTGCATATGTTATATATATAATGTTAATATATTATAATTTAAGCATAATATTACTAGAAACAAGCTTGTTATATAAAACAAAATCTATGCCATTTAATTTAGAATCTCAGTGCCGTAACAACTGCTCTGACTTTCATAGAATATCATAAATTAAAATAAGAACTTCTTGTAATATTTGATTTCATATGTATAACGGTGAGTATTCTAGATCTTTGTGATACATCGTCGGCCACATCGTCACTTTCCATCAGGTGAGGTTGTGAACCTTACATTCAATAAATAAACAATAATCAGTTTGATATTTTTTTTACAAAACTAACCCTAGCGGGTGTGCAATAAATTTCTGAAATTTGTTTGAAAAGAAAAACATTCACTGAAAACATGGTAATATAATAATAAACCCTGTGAATAAACCTTCAAGTTAATAGTCCTACCTAAGTAGTAGTCTCCGACCAGGTGCGATGACGACCTCCGAAAGACTGCAGGTAGATGCGTCAAGTTCAGCTTGACGGGGCGCTGTGGCGCTCATTGGGGGAGGCCTATGTCCAGCAGTGCTATAGGCTGATGATGAAGTAAATAGTGAGACACGCATGTATTATAACTTGATTTAACAAACAAGTAACCACGCACAGATAGATCTCAGAGCGCCCTTCCGCTCTAAAAAGTAAAAACCCGAGTTTAACACTTTGAGTGCTGAAATCACACGGTATGTGTTTTCTACAAGTGACTAATATGCGTAAGTCCACACTAGCGCAGCGGCTGAGAAAATACAGATCTGTGTGACTCAGCACAGCCGTAATATTTTTGGAACGAAACGCATGTGCGGCGCAACACAACCGCTGTGTAGAGCGGCAGCACGAATTTTTTAGGTTAAAAAAAAGAACGCAGTCGTCGAAAAAAAATCGCAGTCAAAGTGTTAAAGACAAATTTCCACGCGGGCGTAGCCGCGAGCGCAGCTAGTCTCAAATAAAACTAATTTTTATTTATAATTAATGCGTCAAACTACTCACGTTTTTATACTAGGTAAATAACTATATTTAACATGCATGAATCATAAATAAAATGTAAGTAACGCGTCAGTTTTACAAAGAAAACCCTTCGTCTATGTTATGTTGTTGACCTGTTTAGATCTTCCTGTGTCATTAACACTTTTTAGCGGTTTTTTTTCGACGACTGCGATCTTTTTTTTTACCTAAAAAATTCGTGCTGCCGCTCTACACAGCGGTTGTGTTGCGCCGCACATGCGTTTCGTTCGAAAAATATTACAGCTCTGCTGAGTCACAAAGATCTGTATTTTCTCAGCCGCTGCGCTAGTGTGGATATACGCATATTAGTCACCTGTAGAAAACTCATACCGTGCGTTTTCAGCACTCAAAGTGTTAATGTTTTTTTTCTCTCATTTAAGCATGGCATGACTTGTCCTGTGAATCATATAGTGCCTGCTGCGATCAAAAATACTATCTACTTGACCGATGTGGCGCGCTGGGCGAAGGTCCGCCTGCGACGCAGAAGGTTGCGGGTTCGATTCCCGCCTCGGAACAATTGTGTGTACGATCTGCAGATAATTGTTCCGGGTGTTCTGGTCGTTTTCTATGTATAGTAAAAAATATCTATCTATGTAATGTATTGTATTATGTATATCAGTTAACTAGTACCCATAACACAAGCTCTGCTTACCATGGGGCTAGATAATGCTGTGTGAATTGTCCAGCATTATTTATTTATTTATCTAGATGTCGGGTCGGCGCAAAAAATCCGTCTCCGTAAATAAGAGCGCACTTGTAATGCGAGCTCTTATTTGGTTCAGTTCGATTGAAACAGCCAACGTAAACACGTGTCACAATGCCGCAATGTGTATTCAAAAGTAGCAAAAATAAAAATAAAATATTATTTGTTAGTTTAAAGCTAACAATGTAACGTACTCTACATTTACTTACCTCAAGTGCGCTCTTATTTACGGAGACGGCTTTTAGCTTTGATTTTGTATCTGACCAGAAATCTAGATAGTACTTATTTGTGATTGCAGAGTGCATGATATAGAGAGAATAGTACCCCATTCTCTCTTTATATTTTGTTCCCAGTGGAATAAAATATTATTCTATTTCATTCTTAACACGTTGTACGCCATATCACCCACCGGTGAGCCTAGCTTACTTTTCCATTCGGGCCGAGCCAAAATGAGGTAATCGGTCATTTTCATCAACTTGAAATTTTAATTCCAAAGTTAATAAAATGAAGTAATTTGCATGGAAAATAAAAATTACCTTATTAAGAAGCGTTTACGTCAAACCTCTCGCGCGGCTCACCGGTGACCCCCATGGCTCAAACGGCACAGTACGATTAGGCTCACCGGTGAGCCCCGTGGCCTGAATGGAAATGCTCGATGTTTCAAAAAGCGTTCAACGTGTTAAATTACATCTTTATTACACAACAGAATAACGACAAAGAAAGTTATGAATAAATCACAGAAACAAATTAGAAGTAGCAGTCACTACAGTCAGTACAATCTGCAGTTAGCTCGATTGTTCAGTCAAAACAATCTACAGGTAGCTTAACTGAACCGTCCCCAAGACGCTGGCTGCATCTGTCAGTTTATCAGAAGTAATCGGAAGATATTGGATACGTTTTTTTTCTTGTAATTCTTTATTGTACACAAAAAACACTTAAAAATAACTTAACTAAAAAAAAAGATATGTACATAGGCGAGCTTAACCCTAACAAAGAGTTTTCTTACAGCAAAACCTTAGGTTTAAAGGATAAGCGATAGAACAGATAGAGGAAGTGTACAAAGAAACAAATTAGACGAAGAATTTAAAATAACAATAGCTCAATAAACCTAATAAATAACTTCAGTTTTAATATAAATAAAAAAAATATATAATTAAATATATATATATATATATATATAAATATACCTAGATAGATAGTTTTATGATAATAAGAAGTGCTCTTTTAATTTGGTTTTAAATATGTTAAGCGATGGACTGGCTCGGATATCATGAGGGATAGAGTTCCACAATCTAGCCGCTTGCCCGGCAAAAGATTTTTGGTAAATTAAACAAAATATGACTAAGGTAAAGCACGTCGAAGTTGGGTTAAGGTAAGTATATTGACGTCACAGTTTATAAAAGTAAAAGTAAAAAATCATTTATTTCTTTAGGCTTACAAAATAAGCACTTAGACAAGTCATATTTTATACATTAAATTACTATCAAATAAAATTATTTTACTGTTCACTTCAATTTTTTGTCCACTTGTGGAAGAATATAATTTATAAACAACATTATTCTATAATACGCCACCGTCATACCTGTACTTTAGCTACGTGTCCATACAAAAGTTGCCTGGAAGAAATCGCTCTTAGCGATAAGGCCGCCCATTGTGCATCTGTATCTTTGTTCTTTACTGCTTTTGTTTTTCTGTGTTTGATGTGCAATTAAGGGTATTTGTATTGTATTGTATTTGTCACATCGCCGTGCCAAAAGTGTCCCACAGCGTGACGTCACGCGGAATTTTAATTTTCATAATTTTTTGATCAATTGACACAAGAAAAGTACGCGTTCAATATTTGTTTTGGGCAAGAGATCTGTTATGTCGTACGGAATAACCCCCCTGATAATCTGTCGAAGAGAGATATACGGAAACGTATTGAGAATTTGATTTGTAGGTATATTAAGATGTACTATGGTGTATGGATTTATAAAAGTATATTTTCGTATCTTAACACTTTGACTGCTGAAATCACACGGTATGTGTTTTCTACAAGTAAATACAGATCTGTGTGACTCAGCACAACCGTAATATTTTTCGAACGAAACGCATGTGCGACGCAACACAACCGCTGTGTAGAGCGGCATCACGAATTTTTTAGGTTAAAAAAAAGATCGCAGTCGTGGAAAAAAACCGCAGTCAAAGTGTTAACATACGAAAATGTAAAAATATACATTATAGCTGTCGTGTGTGGTCTCCTGACGATTTTTATAGAAAGATGTAATAAGATGTATCGTGCTATAGGTAGCTAATGTACATCTTTACATTATAGCTGCTGTATGTGAAGTGCTTTAGGCTTCGCCTACAGACGAGTTTGCGCCGTCGACTGATGTAACCTTAAGGTCTCGCAGGCATACAAACTAGGATGCATGCATGCACTACCACCACCCGTTAATCGACCTGAGATATTTCAGTTTTCATTTGAACTATAACAATTCAAGATATTGTATTACATACGCCCGTAACTCTTTTACTAACGCCTTTTATGGGCTATAAATATAAATGGAGGAAGGCGGTGGTCGTACTACAAGCGAAACGCGAATTCATAAGCTATGGGAGTTTTTAATTAAATTTATAGCGTACGCACACTCCGTAATGTTATTTTTATATTTGATTGTTAAAAAAAATATAAACCGATGTCGGTTCCCTTTATTTTACTTCTTTTTTAGGTTTTGCGGTAGAAATACTAATCCCGAGCAATACAAATTTTATGGGTTCTTCTATACAACAGCGAAAGAATTTTCATTTTCGTCCATAATTGACAAACATCATCATCATCAGCCTATAGCAGTCCACTCCTGGACTTAAGCTTCCCCCAATGAGCGCCATAGCGCCCTGTCTTCAGCTTGCCGAATTGACAAACATTATGTAGGTACATACAAATCATACAATACAGCCGAACGTAGAACTTTTTAAAGTCAGTGACTTTATAATATTCAATGTATTATTTATTTATCTTAGGAGTTAGTAACTACAAACAAACTCACTAGCTAGGACATCAAAATACAGCTTTTATAAAGGATTGTAATAGAAATACAGAAATACATTTTATTTGTAAAACCACTTTACATGTCACATTTTCGTATATGTACCTAAGGTACATATTGTTGAAATATAGACACGCGGCAGCGTAGGTTAGATTTGACTTGGCCAGTTTTCATTACATCAGTCATTTTATAAAGTTATTCAACATTTTAATTCTGATAAAAACTGGCCAAGTCAAATCTAACCTACTTTAAGATCTCACATTTTTAAATAACAGCAATTGTTATAGGTATCCAATAAAGCAAAGAAATAGAGTTTAATACTTGTTCATATCATAATGTTATTTTGTTCCTATAAATACATATTTCAATTTTGCATAGAACTTGGCACTCATTTAGATCTCCATTCTTTTTGCGGCGAAGTCCACAGCCAAGCATAATTTTTGTATTGAACTTGGCTCTCCTTTTTTACATTTATGTTTTTGGTGGGTTGAAAATAAAAATAAATCATCTTAGAATAATAAATTACAATAAAGTCAGGTTTACAATTGTAATAGTTCGTTCACAGAATAGAAAACTCTGCTCGACAAGCCAACGTTTAAGTCTTATTTTAAAGCACGATAGACTGCCATCGGATGTGACAGAGTCTGGTATTGTTCCGTGTTATCCTCTTATTCAGAAAAGAAAACCCGCTTCCGCTCATAAAACCGCTATCACTCAAGCCAGACTTCAAGACAGCTGTTAACCTACTTTTAAAATCTTTATTATTCTCCTAGATATTATGTCTTCGTAGTAATAGAATGCTGGCTTCTGCATCCATTTTCTGCTTTCGTCATCTATAGATATGTACATAATGCTGGGCAATCCACACAGTATCATCTAGCCCTAAGCCAAGCAGGACTTGTGTTATGGGTAAATCAGGGTGACGACTGATTTACTTTATTGAGATTTTTTTAGTTAGACAACTAAAACTGTCAGCTTCGCCTCTTAAGGTGAAATACGTCCCCCACGTTTTGACTTAACACTTTGACTGCGGTTTTTTTCGACGACTGCGATCTTTTTTTTTTACCTAAAAAATTCGTGCTGCCGCTCTACACAGCGGTTGTGTTGCGCCGCACATGCGTTTCGTTCGAAAAATATTACAGCTCTGCTGAGTCACAAAGATCTGTATTTTCTCAGCCGCTGCGCTAGTGTGGATTTACGGATATTAGTCACTTGTAGAAAACTCATACCGTGCGTTTTCAGCACTCAAAGTGTTAACGGAAAATCAATTTTAAGGGAACAAAACACATATTTTTCGAATATATTGTGATGAGGATCAAAAGTTTAGGATATTAGTTAGTGTGTTATGGGAGTCGAAACACGATTGACTGAACTTGACTCGATGGAAAAAAATGGCAAAGTTCCCTCTAAATCTTCATTTTTACAGAGATATCTCTACGGAAAACCAATTTTATTTGCTAGTTATTTAATATTATTGTAATGAAATTTCTTCTACGTGTTCCCTAATAAATACTTTAGACGATTATGGTTTTAGTGTTTTGAGAAACAGTATTATTTTAGAGCAATAACAAATTTAAAAATAAAAATCAGTGAAATTGCGCGCGGGCCGGTCATTCCGCCGCTCTTGCCTCCCTTTCTCGCCTTCCCCGCGCGGCGTTCGTTCGTCCTTGTCTCGAAAAAGCGAACTCATTTCGCCGTAAATGCAATAGTTTAAATAAAACACTAGGTAACCTATTATAACCAAAAACACGTGATCCTTTTGACAAAGACAAATCCATCTTATCCTCATAATCGACGACAGAACTATTATCTTACCATTGAAAAACCAAGAATATTGCTATTCTTCTACTAAAGGCTATCTTCTTTATCTGAGGATTGAATAAAACAAGCCAAGTGCGAGTCGGACTCGCGCTCGAAGGGTTCCTTTCTCCATCCATAAAAATAGCAAAAAAATATGTCTGTTGTATGGGAGCACCCATTAAATACTTAGGTATTTGTTTTTATTTATTTTTAAAGTGAATATATAACTAATTATTCTAGGAATATTTCAAGCGTCTACTGTTGCCGTTATCAATATTTAGCAAAAAAAAATCACGTTTGCTATATAGGAGTCTCGCTTAAATATTTTTTTTATTATCTTTATTAGTATTTGTTATTATAGCAGCAATAGAAATATATCATCTGTGAAGATTTCATCTGTCTAACTATCACAGCTCATGAGATATAGCCTGGTGACAGACGGACAGATGACAGTCAGCGGAGTCTTAGTAATAGGGTCCCGTTTTTTCCTTTGAGTACGGAACCCTAAAAATCGGCCCTTAGACGCATCATAAGTTGTACTCTACCGTCAAAGAATGCTAAGCATCTTCTAATGGCTCCGTTATCAGTCGGATAAACCGGAGTGGATCACTCTAACGAGCCTTATCTCGAGTGCCTAAGATTTTAGGGGTTTGCAAACGTCGCCGGCCACTTGAGAGATAAAGTGTCTTTGTACATTTTGAGATTTAACATGAAAATTATCATCAAAGTTTCTCGTTATATCTAGAGTTTTTTTGTAGAAGCGTATACATTGCCATTTGAAAGTTGAAAGATACTCTTTATCTTATGTAGCCTAGTTTTGGGCACAGCGAGTTTATTCTTATTTCTAGTTATTAAATTATGTTATCGCAATTTCTTGGGAACCGTAGCAAAACCGGGAAAATTACGTATTTGACGTGTATAATAGGCTATTGGCTTGGCTAGGATGCGGCAAGCTGAAGACAGGGCGCTATGGCGCTCATTGGGGGAGGCCTATGTCCAGCAGTGGACTGATATAGACTGATGATGATGATGAATAGACTATTTGACAACATTTAAAATATGCTACAAATTGTTATCATCCTATCAGATAATAGACTAAAAATGACAATGATGAATGATAATTTATTGAATTTTATCTGTGACGAAAACGCCCTGTTGTTGGTTACAAAAACTCTGGTGACGTCACATGCCAGTAAACATACATTCCTCGACCGATTGTTGTTCGCGTTTTGCGTTTTCTGGGTGTTAAATTCAATCTGTGAGCTATTTCTGAAACATTTTCTGACAAATTTTGATAAATATTATAACTAGTGGCATAAATATTTGTTATTGTTTACTGCGTGTGACGTCACACGCCAGTAAACAATAGCGCCATTACAGAAACATCGTTTTTGGCGCGGTTTGGAAAATTTAAACTTTAACATTGATTTTTATAAATACTTAATACAGTAGATCGCCCGGAAATATTAATGTGGTGTGTTTATAATGTAATAAAGAATAATTTTAAACGATTTCCAAAATTTATCAAAAAGCCTATTATTATTAGTTTATTTCTGATCATCATTAAATCCATATAAAATTATGACACACAACTTAAAAATAAACAAAAAAATATTTTTAAGTTAAATAAATAAAATAATGCTGGACAATTCACACAGCATTATCTAGCCCCATGGTAAGCAGAGCTTGTGTTATGGGTACTAGATAACTGATATACATAATACAATATATTACATAGATAGATATTTTTTATTATACATAGAAAACGACCAGAGCACCCGGTACAAATATCTGCAGATCGTACACACAATTGTTCCGAGTTGTGTGATAATGTGTAAACGTTTTGACGAATAATTGAATTGACGAATCGCGAAAACTATAAATGAAGCTTTTGACTGGAGTAGGATTATTTATTCATATATTTATTGATATAGTAACATTATTACAGGTTCTTATACTAACTTATTTATTGTCTCCAATGTACAAACAACCTATACACAATACTAATTAATTTATAATTTTAAGCTAAATTGACAAAATAAGCTCATGAAGTTATGACTCAATACTCAATGGTTTATTGCTTACATGTGTACAAAAGTTCTTAAAAAATATATAAGTCCAACATGCACCCTGCAAGGGTATTGCAACATAAATTTAACACTGACTGCTGAAATCACACGGTATGTGTTTTCTACAAGTGACTAATATGCGTAAATCTACACTAGCGCAGCGGCTGAGAAAATACAGATCTGTGTGACTCAGCACAGCCGTAATATTTTTCGAACGAAACGCATGTGCGGCGCAACACAACCGCTGTGTAGAGCGGCAGCAGGAATGACTTAGGTTAAAAAAAAGATCGCAGTCGTTGAAAAAAAACCGCAGTCAAAGTGTTAAATTTAAAATTAAATGCTAGGTGCCTATATACAATAAAGTTAATAATATGCTTAATTTACCATTTCAAGTTAAAATTATAAACCAATTATATTACATCTAATCACTCATCACATAAAAAAGAAACAAGATTATACCTTATACTAAAAGCCTAATACCTACTAAAACTACTACAACTAAAACAGGGCTAGAGAACAAGGAACATCAATTAATTGTAGGGATCTATGTTGCAGCCTTCCAAGAAGTCTAGAAATTTGTAATTGTCAATGTCAAATTGATTAGTGCTCACACTTTACCCTTTTGAGACTGCTTGTAATTTTCTCTTCTTGACTCGACCGACGCGACGCCCAACTCGTACGTCTATCCACGATTGTAACATAAAACTGAATAAACTCCTGAATACAACGAAGATTTATCATTAAAAACCGTCCTACAAGGCAGCTACAAACTCCCAGGCAATTACAATCTATTTTTCAACTTGACTTGTTACGGATATGGACAATAGTTGGCAATTGGCAATGCCCTTATACAGCAGCATACTTTGACATTTTATCTAATTTATTATTCCTTTCAACTAATCTTTTATTTGTTTTATTGTGATAAATTATTGTACCTAAATCATTCTTTTATTTCAATTTTTTTATGAAGGCATGTCTCATGTCTATCTGCTTTTCATTGCACAATGCCCTATGGTGTTTCCTATGTCAAAAGTTACTGTGTTAAAGCATAACAAAATAATTTAACTTTTAAAATGTATAGTATTTAACGAGATCAAGTGTAACATGTGTACCTACGGTGGAAATAAATAAACAATAAACAAGTATTTGACGAAATCGACTGTACAGCATGGCTACCTGAACACGTTTCGTTATCCAAATCATCATCATCATCAGCGTATGTTACTCCACTACTGGACATAGGCCTCCAGGTTTCTTTATCCAAATATACAAAGTTAATGTTTCCCGTTTGTTCCAGGGCTCTCCGCACGGCTCCGTAATGTCGTGCCAGTCGCTGGCCGCGCGGGCTTTCGCGGACGACAAGGATATGACGCACTGCGGCACCTTCCACAGGTATGGTTAACGATGAGTCTTTGGACAGCCCTCAGTTGCCATCATCATCTGGTCCTCCTCTTGTTAGTCCACTGTTAGACATAGGCCTCACCCAATGATCGCCACAGCCAGCGCCCTGTCTTCAGTGGCCAAGGAAACAATTAAATACGAGTATCTTGCATGCGCAGCGTTTGGGAAACTACGTCGAGTCTTCTCTTCATCCATACCGCAATGCTTGAAAACGAAAGTTTTCAAGCAGTGCGTCCTACCCGTCGGAGTATCTCCTGCGAACGATGACGACCTGCGAAAGACTGCAGGTAGATGCTGGATGCGGCAAGCTGAAGACAGGGCGCTATGGCGCTCATTGGGGGAGGCCTATGTCCAGCAGTGGACTGCTATAGGCTGATGATGATGATGATGATGACTATAAATTAGGTCATTGGGAATAACTAAATACATTCTATACTGAATGGGTTTTAATGAGACTTTACAAAAATATAGCTTATACATCAGAATAACACATAGGCTACAATTTATAAAGATATATTGTATATTATCCAAAACATCTATCACCACGCGGGTGAAACTGCGGGGCGCTAGTGTCGTGATTCTCCTCTGACCGGCGCCCGGCGCCCGTTCCGGCTGTGGGCCCGTCGCATTTTGCCGACTTCCCACCCTGTAGTTACGCCGTTATGATGAACTAACTCAGTATTTAACTTTCCAGGTCTGTGCGGTTCAGCTCGGAGTCCCGCGCCTCGGGCAGAGCTTCCAATGACCACGAGAAGAAGGAAACATCAGGTATGGGTTTATGGTATTTTAATATTTTGTTGTACTTTGATTGCTGAAATCCACACTAGCGCAGCGGCTGAGAAAATACAGATCTGTGTGACTCAGCTGTAATGTTTTTCGAACGAAACGCATGTGCGGCGCAACACAGCCGCTGTGTAGAGCGGCAGCACGAATGGCTTAGGTTAAAAAAAAGATCGCAGTCGTCGAAAAAAGTTCGCAGTCAAAGTGTTAAGTTCTATAATGGTTAAATAACATTTTGTTATACACACTTTTGACATGCATAGGAAACACCATAGGGGATTGTGCAAAGAAAAAGCAGACAGACGTGTCTTCTTAAGAAATTAATATATGTAAATAGATTTATAGTAATTTATCACAGTAAAATTAATAAAATATGGTCCACTGCTGGACGCAGGCCTCTGATAAATTCCTTGTTGGCTTTTATCACATACTAGCTGTGCCCCGCGGCTTTGTCAGCGTGGAAAACTATGAGTCAAATGGTTTATAAACCTTCCTCTTGAATCACTATCACTATCAATCTATTAAAACTGCATCAAAATCCGTTGCGTAGTTTTAAAGATCTAAGCATACATAGGGACGGACAGACAGCGGGAAGTGACTTGGTTTTATACTATGAAGTGATGTGACATAGCAGCTCTCTTCTATATCTAATTTCTTATCTAAATCAATTTCTCTCAATCGCGGAAGGACTAACCTGCTGAACAAAGCCCCTCTGACGCGCACCATACAGTTATTAACACTTTGACTGCGGTTTTTTTTCGACGACTGCGATCTTTTTTTTTACCTAAAAAATTCGTGCTGCCACTCTACACAGCGGTTGTGTTGCGCCGCACATGCGTTTCGTTCGAAAAATATTACAGCTCTGCTGAGTCACAAAGATCTGTATTTTCTCAGCCGCTGCGCTAGTGTGGATTTACGCATATTAGTCACTTGTAGAAAACTCATACCGTGCGTTTTCAGCACTCAAAGTGTTAAATCGGGTAGCGGAAACCATTGATGTATTCCGCTGTTCACTGAGCGAGTTCGCAAGGGCTATACTATTCAATGTATGTTATGGTAAATAATAATATTTTTGTGTATGTTACTGTCAATTAGAATTTATTTTGCTCATTGAGGTATTGAATAATTTTTATTGAGGACATTTGTGATTATATTTTATTTTATTTTGCTTATTGACATGTATATTGTATTACTTTTGCTCATTGACATGTGTATATTTGATTATTAGTTTTATTAAATTCGATGCTAGCGATTAATTAGGTTGACTACACTATTGTATTAGGTGATACCTGTGAAAATAGTTGTAATGTTTTGAATAAATACAAAATACAATTTTTTTTTTTATTCCTTCAAAATTAAATGTGTCTACCTCAGAGCGCCGAGATTTATGCCAATATATTTAAAAGTGATTGTAATAAATAAATTGTTTTACTATAAAAACTATCGTAGTTTGACAAATTCATTACGGATGCACCTCCAGCACTACGTTTACCGAGTTGTGGTCTCCACTCAAGTACAATCAGTAGGATCAATCAAATACTTACACACGTTTCTTATTTCCAGGGTCAATGTCCCTCACGGGGTTGGCGATGACCCCTGTGACGTCACAGTGCCACGCGATGAGCCAATCAGCACCATCCAACACACTCAACTTTGATTTGGATGCGGAGGTAAGATCATCACACTATACTTATATATATTGACGACCGATGTGGCGCGGTGGGCGAAGGTCCGCCTGCGACGCAGGAGGTTGCGGGTTCGATTCACGCCTCGGAACAATTGTGTGTACGATCTGAAAAAATATATATCTATTAGATGTATAATTGGATATTTGTTACTCCATCACGCCAAAACAACTAAACGGATCGGGCTGAAATTTCGCATAGACGTAGCTTAAAGCCTGCTATCAAATATAGGTTTTTATCTCATAAAACAGTTATCATGGGAAATAATGAATCTTTCAACGTTTCCAAAGACAAAAAGCGTGCGAAGCCACGGGCATAAACTAGTATTCCAGGCGGCATATAATTTAAGTGAATTAGTCATGCTCTGGCCTTGACAGAAGCCAGACAAAGTGTAGATATCTGAAATGTCTCGTTCAGATCATGTCGTTCGGTTTACCAAATAGCTCTATCGAAAGAGCATTACTTAATTAAAATCATATTTAGCTGATATAGTGCACGGTGTTGCAGGTATAACTCCGCCTGAGTTAGATTTTTAAAGTGAAAATTTATTTAGGCGCGTTGAGCACTTTTTGGGTGAAAAAAATCATGGAACTCGTGTCATTTTCACCGAACGCGTTCCTAACTGTGTATACAGGGCGTCCCATAGCCATGCCACGTGGAGGGAAAGTACCTTAAATATTGTAGATAGAACATTTTACTGAAAGAAGACTTCATTTTGATTTTAAAAACAATATAAACTGCTTTCATAGATTTTTGAATAAACACCTGTCTGAACCCGGAATCAAACACGCCAAATAGTAAAAAAAAAACTCACCTAATTTTTTGACTGCTGAAATCACACGGTATGTATTTTCTACAAGTGACTAATATGCGTAAATCCACACTAGCGCAGCGGCTGAGAAAATACAGATCTTTGTGACTCAGCACAGCCGTAATATTTTTCGAACGAAACGCATGTGCGGCGCAACACAACCGCTGTGTAGAGCGGCAGCACGAATTTTTTAGGTTAAAAGATCGCAGTCGTCGAAAAAAAACCGAAGTCAAAGTGTTAATACAGATCAAAAGGGTCAATCGTAAGTATTCTTTTTTCCAAGTAACATAGCATCTTAATTAAAAGGAAGACCATGAAATTTTATCCTTTTCCTTATCATAGATAAGGAAAACGTAAAATTTCATGTTTAGCAAATGCTCAAAATGTTGAATGATTATTCAAAAATCTATGAATGCAGTTTAATTTGTTTTTGAAATCAAAATGAAGTCTTCTTTCAGTAAAATGTTCTATCTACAATATTTAAGGCACTTTCCCTCCATTTGGCATGGCTGTGGGACGCCCTGTATATGTGTGCTTGAGTGACCAAAAAGGGTGAAACTCGCGTCATGGTCACCGCTCGCTTCCCAGTATAAATAAAATATAAAAATACTTTTAAATTTTGACGACCGATGTGGCGCGGTGGGCGAAGATCCGCCTGCGACGCAAGAGGTTGCGGGTTCGATTCCCGCCTCGGAACAATTGTGTGTACGATCTGCAGATATTTGTTCCGGGTGTTCTGGTCGTTTTCTATGTATAATAAAAAATATCTATCTATGTAATATATTGTATTATGTATATCAGTTATCTAGTACCCATAACACAAGCTCTGCTTACCATGGGGCTAGATAATGCTGTGTGAATTGTCCAGCATTATTTATTTATTTACTTAGTTTCACTTCTTTCGGCAGTCCCCATTTATTTTTTGTGATTTATAAATTCTTAGGCAGGGATGAGATTGGCGTAGAAGGCTTATATAATTCTCCATCCAATACGTTGTCCATTTTTGTCGTTTCGTTTATTTTGCGGAAAGTTTGTTTCGTGTTTTGTGGTACTCTCTTTCGGTGTATTAGATAGAGTACACCAATTGGCTGAAAGGTAACACGAATTGGAGAATAGAATAAGGACCCCAGGACCGTGTAGTGACACAAAAGTTTGTACCACTCTACGATGCTGGATGAGTCAAGCTGAAGACAGGGCGCTATGGCGCTCAATAGGGGAGGCCTATGTCCAGCTATAAACTACTATAGGCTGATGATGATGATGATGACACATAGCCAGCATTGGGTGACGTCCGTTTGCGGAAGCTGATGATGAAATTCTTAGTGATAATAATAAGTTTACCTTTACTTACCCCATTTTTACCTTTTGTACCTTGATTAGTTTTTATTTAGGTATAAGATTATTTTGTTTACATATGTATGTTAAACAATAAAGTCTTCATTCATTTATTTATATTATTCCAGGCTGGTGAACAACAGTCCTGTCGCTTCCCGAAACTAGAAGAATGCGCTCATTTCCACTACGAGAGAGTTTGTCTCGGCGGGCTCAGCGTGGAGGTGGTGCCGACTGACGAATGTTCAGACAACGAGGAAGGTAACTAACTAGTGACGCCATCTAGTTGTGCTTGTCGAAGCTAGTTTGTCTCGGCGGGCTCAGCGTGGAGGTGGTGCCATCTGACGAATGTTCAGACAACGAGGAAGGTAACTAACTAGTGACGCCATCTAGTTGTGCTTGTCGAAGCTAGTTTGTCTCGGCGGGCTCAGCGTGGAGGTGGTGCCATCTGACGAATGTTCAGACAACGAGGAAGGTAACTAACTAGTGACGCCATCTAGTTGTGCTTGTCGAAGCTAGAAAAATGCACTCAATTCCACTACGAGAGAGTTTGTCTCGGCGGGCTCAGCGTGGAGGTGGTGCCATCTGACGAATGTTCAGACAACGAGGAAGGTAACTAACTAGTGACGCCATCTAGTTGTGCTTGTCGAAGCTAGAAAAATGCACTCAATTCCACTACGAGAGAGTTTGTCTCGGCGGGCTCAGCGTGGAGGTGGTGCCGACTGACGAATGTTCAGACAACGAGGAAGGTAACTAACTAGTGACGCCATCTAGTTGTGCTTGTCGAAGCTAGTTTGTCTCGGCGGGCTCAGCGTGGAGGTGGTGCCATCTGACGAATGTTCAGACAACGAGGAAGGTAACTAACTAGTGACGCCATCTAGTTGTGCTTGTCGAAGCTAGTTTGTCTCGGCGGGCTCAGCGTGGAGGTGGTGCCATCTGACGAATGTTCAGACAACGAGGAAGGTAACTAACTAGTGACGCCATCTAGTTGTGCTTGTCGAAGCTAGAAAAATGCACTCAATTCCACTACGAGAGAGTTTGTCTCGGCGGGCTCAGCGTGGAGGTGGTGCCATCTGACGAATGTTCAGACAACGAGGAAGGTAACTAACTAGTGACGCCATCTAGTTGTGCTTGTCGAAGCTACAATAATGCGCTCATTTTCACTACGAGAATAATGTTTTTTATATTTTGAGTATGTATCGTCACACTAGGGAAGGGTCTCACAAATCTGACCAGCTTCGACAAGGAGGGGGAGTCAAAATCATGAAATTCTTGTGCCGTCATTTATGGATGGCCCTCAAGGAAGACTGATAATATACTGATATATCTACCACAGATCAATGTTAAAACAGACCATGACACTTCTATTCCCATTTCAGGTTACATCTGCCTGCTCGTGCGTACCCACGCGCGCGCGGCGGGAGGGGACGCGGCCGCGGGGGACGAGGTGCGGGAGTGGACGCTGTCGCGCAGCCGGGACCATTTGCGGAGGCTGGATGAGATACTACACAGGTATATTATCACTACTATCTGAAACAGTTGGCATTATAACTAAAGTCATTTAAAACGAGATATTCACCATGATCAAATGATCAGCCTATGTTAGTCCACTGCTGGACATAGGCCTCCCCTAATGAGTGCCATAGCGCCCTGTCTTCAGCTTGACGCATCCAGCATCTGCCTACAGGCATTTGCAGTTTATGATACCGATAATAAGCTTTTTTTTAATGCCTCTGTAATCCTACTAATATTATAAACGCGAAAGTTTGTAAGTATGGATGGAAGTTTGTTACGTAAAAACTACTGAACGGATCTGGATGAAACTTGGAACATACATAGTATGTGTACTGGAATAACATATAGGCTACTTTTTATCGTGGTAACACGCGAGCGAAGCCGCGGGCGAAAGCTAGTAGTTTTTTATAGTTAAGTTTAGGCAGAGATGCGAAAATAGTATTAGGTGGCCACCAAGGGCTTCGAGATTGAGTGATCGAGAGTGGTCAAGTTTTCTAGAACCAGAAACTGTGGCACAAAATATAATTAATATCTCCATTCCAGATGCATCTACGACAGGAAAGTGTCAGGGCTGCCCAACCTGTCCTCGGACACGGTGGAAGCTCTGGAAGACGAGGAGTACCGGCGACTCATCGCGGACTATATGCACCACCTGTCGATCATAGCGGATGACAGCATCAACTGTGGACCCGCGCTTAACTGTCTGCAGATGGATAATAAAGGTATTATGACCAAATGTTGAGCACCCCTTATTGGGCCAGGTATCCGGGTACTTCTAGTGAGCAATGTATGCATTACGCGTGTTTCCGTTATAAGTGTCGGTACATTTCTGACGGAAAATGCGTCGCGTTTTATCCGTCGCGTAACGCCAGAACAGACAAATATCTAAAAAAACATTCAAAACTGAACCGATGATGCGTTAGTGCGTCCGTTCCGTTTCCGTCAACGCATTTTCGGTCGACATAACGTATCGCGCCACGTGTATTTTGATTGATGCATTCAAACTAGGCGTAACATCAGCGGATAGTTTCTGTACAGGCCGTTCGAACTGACTAGACGCGTAGTGGGCAGGTCTGATCTGACCGAATAGACGCGACCGATTATACGCTCGACGCATTTTCCGTCAGATATAAATAAATACCGACCGTACCGACCCTAACACGTGTATCTCCTCAGGCCACAAGCTGCTCGTCGCGAATGAAGACTCCAGTTCAATCAACACGCCCGCCGTCGCCGCAGCCTACTCGGTCAGGAAATATGTGTCGCAGGTAATATTACTCATTTTACTCTTTATATTAAATAAATATAATATATAAAAACAAATATAAGAAACTTCGCATCTACAAAGCAAACAAAGTGCAAACATCTGCAGTCTATGTAACATTATAGGCTGTTGTTGAGGTTTCCGTAGAAACAACGCGTGTGAATCAGCGAGCAAAAACTAGTACCTATACCTACTAAATAAAATAAAAATAAATAAAATAAAATCTCTTTATTTCGGATATCCATGGATCTATATTTGGTTAGTAAACACACAAAAATATAATTATAGAGGGTTAGTCGAATCTGAAATTATAATTATAATTAATTATTAATAATATAATAATATTAAGTTATAATATAATTAATACACATAACAAAATATATATCTATCTACAGATTGCAAATGAATGAAATATACAATACATTTTATTTGATTTTATTGCGTGAGTTTATTTGACATTTTATTAATTTGTATGTACATCATGGATAACGAATTTAAAATAAATGAGTAAATAATAATTATTATTACGATTGTTTTCCAGGCGCGGGACGAGATAAGTTTCGACGTGGGCGACATGATCTCTATCATCGATATGCCAGGTACGTCACTACAACAAATATTAAATTAAAGTGTGCAGCACTTCATTATTATGTCGATATAGTAAATTCAAAGTCGCTCAGCGTGCTATGGAAAGAGCTATGCTCGGAGTTTCTCTGAAGGATAGGATTCGTAACGAATACAACCAAAGTTATCGACATAGCTCTAAGAATTAGCAAGCTGAAGTGGCAGTGGACCGGCCATATCTTGAAAACCGACAACCGCTAGGGTAAACCACGACCACGATTCGGTAAACATAGTGTGCTTTCCATAGCTCGCTAAGCGACTTTAAACTAGTGGACCAGCCCTATCGTGAGTGTCCTCGTCTCAGCTCCGCAGGTCATAACGGGTAGGACGCACTGGTTGAAAACTTTCGTTTTCAAGCATTGCGGTTTGATGACGAGAAGACATGAGGTCAATAAAAAAAAAAAATGCTGGACAATTCACACAGCATTATCTAGCCACATGGTAAGCAGAGCTTGTGTTATGGGTACTAGATATAAGATAACTGATAATACATTATACTGCATAGATAGATTTTTTTTTATTATACATAGAAAACGACCAGAACACCCGGAACAAATATCTGCAAATTGTACACACAATTGTTCCGAGGCGGGAATCGAACCCGCAACCTACTGTGTCGCAAGCGGACCCCGCGCCCACCGCGCCACATCGGTCGTCCAATAACCTATATGTACTCAATATCACTATACTTTTCACTGCACTGTACTTGTGTACTGATTACGACATCTACACGCTGTCGCCTTAATCACAAAAAGCGTGTTATTAATTTAGTCTTTTTTATATTTTACTAGCTGCTCCCCGCGGCTTCGTCCCCGTGGAAATATATGTGTCAAATTGTTTAAATGATAAAAAGTATCCTATGTTAGACTCCTGGTTCTAAGCTACCTATCCACCAATTTTCAGCTAAATCGGTCCAGCCGTTCTCGAGTTATAAGTGTTGTAACAAACACGACTTTCTTTTATATATATAGATGTATGCTAGTTTTAAGGTATATATTACTATGCACCATAGAATAAGTTAAATAAGATCTGTTACTTTTCTATGATCTGAAATAAATGATTTATTATTATCATTACTTTATTAACAAATGTTATTTAGGTCCTCAAGAATCCCTCTGGTGGCGCGGCAAGCGAGGCTTCCGCGTGGGTTTCTTCCCGCACCACTGCGTCGCTGTTATAGGCGACAAGGTGCCGAGGAACATGACGCAACCGCCGCCTATAGTCGGGTAAGAAATGATAATGGTTCCGACGGAAGACCAGCGTTGTGATAGCTATGCTATGGCTATCACAACATACTATAGTAAAAAAGTAAAGTAAAAAAGTAAAAAATCATTTATTTCTTTAGGCTTACAAAATAAGCACTTAGACAAGTCATATTTTAAATATAAATTATTATCAAATAAAATTATTTTACTGTTCACTTCAATTTTTTCAATTTTTAATGCTGATTCGGACGCCATTTTGTAGCATTTAAGTTTTTTTAAATTAGTTAGTGTTATGTATGTTGAGAGAATTATATGATGCTATCACATTACAATGATTTGCTGCCAGCTGCTACTCGCAGAAGGCTGGGCAGTAAATGCATTAAGTTTGAGTTTTGGCCGAAGGATGTCAAGTTTCAAAAGTTCACTGGCCGCCTGCAAGGGCGACATATTACTTCATAAAGCCTAACATTTTCCACTTTAACGAGGTAGAATGTGTTGGAAATACCATTATTATTAAGAGCTTACATACATTCCAGCGAATAAATGATTTGATTTGACATATCTCCTTGACAGATCCGTCTGCGTAGCACCAATCAAACCAGTCCTCCGAAAGCACGGGAAACTCATATCTCTCTTTCGCTCGTTCATTCTCTCCCGCCCTTCGCGCCGCAGCCTCAAGCAGCAGGGGATACTGAGAGAGAGAGTTTTCGGCTGCGACTTAGGAGAACATCTACTCAACCATTCGCACACAGGTGACTTGTAATATAATCCCTCTCTTCCGCTCGTTCAAGTTATTTTTATCCCATTGGAATTGTTGTATGGAATTAGAGCTATAATGCAAAATTTCAGCTTGATCCGTTTTGTATTTTTGGCGACTTATAGTAACAGGTTTACAAAACCCAAGAAATGTTAGTGGAAAATATTTAACGACATTCAAATCAAAATAATCTTTATTTGGAACATAAATACAAACAGATAAACATTTTATTCATAATTTGTCAAATTATATGTCACACTTTATAAATGAATTATTTGTAATATAAAATTATAATATCTAATTATAGTAAAAATTCAAAATAAGATTATTCTATATTAATAGCTTAAAAACTCGTCGTACGTATAGAACGCCTTCTCTATGAGCCAGTTTTTTAATTTTAATTTGAAATTATCTACACTCGGTGCGTCCCTAACCTTGTCTGGGAGCTTATTGTAGGTAGCTGGTCCCATTACGTGCGTCAACCTGTCCGATTTGGCCAGTCGTCTGAAGTAAGTGACAAGATAAAGATAAAGATAAAAATCATTTATTACAGCAAAAACTAATAAGTAAATACACTTCAATCTTATAATTAGCACTTGCATACATGGTGAGAAGTTATAAGAGGTTAGATATAGTAGGTTACTAAAGTACCTGTACTTGAAATTTAGTGTAATACATTGTGTTATTGCCGAGATGTACCTATCTACAATGTATGTAATCTCTGATGGCACCCTCACTAGGCTATGCCTGTATCGAGGGAGCCTATACAAGTACGACAATTCAAAGATTTAGTATTGTTCAGGTTACGGATATTACTGAATATAAAAATACCTAAGGATGAATGTTGTGATGATAGTACCTACCTATAAGTTTAGAGGTAGAGGTAAAAACCTATACAAATTAATTAAATTTATAAAACAAACATAAAACGTAAATAAATTTACGGTGCTTACGTTCAATATAAAGTAAAGATTATGTAAAAAATAAAAAATAAAAGAGAGGTGTAAGAAGTAAGAGTAAGTTCTTAAATTCACATAATTCTTTCCATCCAAAGGTTGCCTGGAAGAGATCGCTTCTAAGCGATAAGGCCGCCCATTGTACTTGTATCATGTGAAGTGTTTTATAATGATCTGTAACTGGTGTACAATAAAGTATTTTTGTATTGTATTGTATTGTAAGTAAAATAAAATGAGATAAACCATTGAGTACCTAAATCTAGGATAAAGCTATTAGGAGTTCCTCTGTCTTGACATATGACAAGGCAGCAAGCCACTTTACAAGGGAAATAGATAACTTGCGTGAAAACGACAAAACACGCAGTAGTTATATTACTGTGTCGCGTGCATTAACGCCCTCTCTTGGTCGTCACATTGGAATTGGTGTCATCAAATCAAAGGACAGAGGCTCGAAACAATTTTTGGTTTTGACGCTTTCATTCATCATTTACGACGACCGATGTGGCGCGGTGGGCGAAGGTCCGCCTGCGACGCAAGAGGTTGCGGGCTCGATTCCCGCCTCGGAAAAATTGCGTGTACGATCTGCTGATATTTGTTCCGGGTGCTCTTGTCATTTTCTATGTATAATAAAAAATATCTATCTATGTAATTTATTGTATTATGTATATCAGTTATCTAGTTCCCATAACACAAGCTCTGCTTACCATGGGGCTAGATAATACAGTGTGAATCGTCCAGCATTATTTATTATTATTTATTTAACACTTTGAGTGCTGAAATCACACGGTATGTGTTTTCTACAAGTGACTAATATGCGTAAATCCACACTAGCGCAGCGGCTGAGAAAATACAGATCTGTGTGACTCAGCACAGCCGTAATATTTTTCGAACGAAACGCATGTGCGGCGCAACACAACCGCTGTGTAGAGCGGTTGTGTTGCGGCACGAATTTTTTAGGTTAAAAAAAAGATCGCATTCGTCGAAAAAAAATCGCAGTTAAAGTGTTAAGTAATTGATCTCTCGTTACAGTCCCCCAAGTGTTGGTAGAATGCGCGCTCGCCATCGAGTCCCGAGGCGCGGTCGACGGCGTCTACCGTCTGTCAGGAGGCTCCGGTCTCACCCAACGTCTGCGCAGCGCCTTCGACTGTGGAGACACGCCGGACCTGTCCCTATCCGCGCCGGACTTAGCGCGCGATCCACACGCCGTGCCTAGTCTACTGAAGATGTACTTTAGGTTAGTAGATCGTAAAAAATCACGGCGATCCTGCGATTAATTGGTTCCTTTTTGATTGTAATAATGCAATAGGTTATCGACTACATCGTAGTTTGTATATTTCGGTGTTTCGGACATGTTGGAAGATGTAATTTAGTAAATATACATCGTAAGAAATCACGGCGATCCTGCGGTATATTGGTTCGTTTATGATCGTACTCGTGGGATAAGTAACCAGACTACATCTTGGTTTGTATATTTCGGGGTTTCGGATATGTCAGTAGATGTAATTTAGGTAATATGTAGTAACTACACTGTCATAGTGCCTTCAAGAGACTAGTCTCTCAGAAGGCCCCGGTCTAACTGAACTCACCAGTAGGATATTATGTTTAAATGCCCCGATTACCCGTACTAGACATACCAAATTATTTGCCGTTTCGAATTCATCTACAAATTATGCACAAAACTCATTAGTGAACAGACTTCATACAATTTATAATAAAAAATTTGACTCAACTGATCGCGCCGACAACGGACGCTACGAGCACCTCCACAACATCGCGCCTCCCCAGCCCCGGCCCCAGGAAGATGACCGCCCGTGGCGACCCCTTCCGCGGGACCTAATACCTGCGGAACCACCATAGAGTCCTTGGGTTTATATAAAAAAAAAAAAAAAAAAACTCAAAAAAAAAAATATACCTACAAACCAAATGCAGCCAAAAAAAAAAAATATATTCCCACAAAACCCAAGGACCGAGGGGTCGTCACCCCTCGAGTTGACGCCGGGGTAATGAGGCCAAGCCTCGAGGCCCCTCTCTGTGCCCCCACCAGGGCCGGAATGAAAATTATTGTACTCAACTGATCTATTTTATACAAGCAAAGGAGGTTTTAGAAAGGATGTTATGAAAATATTAGAGGACACTGTGTAGAAAGTAGGAACACCTAGTACATATTATTTATTACTTTTTGTATTATATTATTATTTACCATTAACTATTTATATAAGAATATATTTTTATTATTTAGTTTCTATTATTTATGTATCTTGTGTTAATTAAGTGCTTATTTTCATTTTCTTTGAGTTTATAATCTACCTTGTTATAATAGTACTTTTGTTTTGATTTTTAACATTTAAACTTGCTATTTGACTGTCTGTTTAAAAATATCCATGTATAAAATGTAAATCCGTCATTGGTCGTAGGAAAAACATAGTATTTTAAGTTTGTCTGGAATAAGGACGGTGGATTTTGTTAAATAAATAAATAAATAACCCAACGTATGCGCAGCGCTTTTGATCTGGGGCGCAACAGTATTCTCTACAATTAGTACAGCTTGTAACACTAACTTCTCTTACAGAGAACTTCCGAACCCGCTGTGCACGTACCAGCTGTACGAGAGTTTCGTGGCCGCCGTGCAGTTGCCGGATGAGGCAGCGAAGCTGCGGGCTGTGAGGCAGACGGTTGTCAAACTACCGCCGCCGCATTACAGGTAAATATTAACCTGTGTACTTAAGGGGCCTCCGAGGGACGAATTCTTCATACAAACGTAATAACAAAATTATTTCTAATTCAAACATATTTCCACTATAATATTGCATTATTTGTATTAAAATAGTATTTATCTAGGTTCCCAAATAGTTTTTTTTTTTCTCATCTCATTTTGCACATTTTTATGCGAAAATGGACAAGTTTTCTTGCTATTTGTTTCGTATTAAAAACATCAATATCTTACGTTTTATTTATTAAGGAACATAGCTTATATTGTCTAGTTACAGAATAACAATACTTTGTGAAGAATACAAAAAGTTTTCAGTGATAATTTTTGGTATTACGGAACAAACCAAATTTTGAACGTCTAATATTGCTATCGCGCACGCATGAGGCGCGGCGCAAGGGTTAAACAGGGACAGCGATATTCGGAGCGATTTTTGCAAGCGAGGGTGCCGGACCCTTAACGCATTCACTGCCCAGCCTTTGCGCTGCGACCCAAAAATTGTGATTTGATTTGTGTTGTGCTAAGTGCTGAACACAGTACTCTGGCGCCGCTGAGAACCAGCGCTGCACGGGCACCCGTGACAATGTAGCATTTAATGCTGAGCCGGTAGCCTTGCTGTCTCGCAGTTCAATTATTTTTAATAGTTCCTTATTTCTTATCATATAGTTCTTAATTTGTTTTATTTTATGAAACACAAATAAAAGTTTTTTATTTCTATTTCTATAAAAAAGCAAACCGCAGCTGAACTTGTTTGTACACGTGCGTATGCGTCATGTGAGGTAGTCTTCATCATCATCATCATCAGCCTATATTAGTCCACTGCTGGACATAGGCCTCCCCCAATGAGCGCCATAGCGCCCTGTCTTCAGCTTGTCTTTAGCTTGCTTTTGAGGTAGTCTTATTTCGTCTTAATACCACCCGTTTGTGTCACTCACCCCCATGATAAACTCCTTTGTTTTGCGTCTGTTTATTCTACGCCTGTATTTTGTACAAATAAATGTTTCTTCTATTCTATTCTTATTCCAGAACTCTCTCGTACCTGATGCGTCACCTGCGGCGCGTGTCTCTCCTCGGCGCCACCACCGGCATGACCCCTCGCAACATGGCCATCGTCTGGGCACCGAACCTGCTGCGCGCGCCTACGCACCACCACGCCTTGCAGGGCGTCGCTGTGCAGGTACACATTACACAACTCTCTCGTACCTGATGCGAAGGTCTATATCATTTAAATGAGTTTTATAAACGGAAATGGAATGATACGAAAACAGAGACCTAAGCCCTCCTACACGTATACATATAACTCATCGGGCCAACTCTACTGCCATGCGTGCCGTAGGGTATTCAAGACCAAGTTCGGTCTAGCGAGCCATATTAGAGCTCATGATAGAAAAAATCCGTGATTATCTAGGGTCGCCGTCGTCGAAATCGATGAGGAGGCCTATATATAAACGGAAAGGAAAAGGTTTATAAAACCTTCATCTTGTATCTATTAAAAAAACCGCATCCGCAAACCGTTGCGTAGTTTTAAAGATCTAAGCATACATAGGGACAGACAGACAGCGGGAAGCGACTTTGTTTTATACTATATAGTGATATATACGTAATGCACTTAGAGTTTTGACTAACTTGAAAAATGTTTGCTTACAGGCTGTGGTGACAGAATTCCTCATTTGCTACGCTGAGGAACTGTTCGCGCAGGAACAAGGCGCTGATTCAGAACCAGAGTCTCTGGACCAGGTAGGACTAAGTTTGACAACTTTCGTTTTCAAGCATTGCTGTATGGATGACGAGAAGACTCGACGTAGTTTCCCAAACGCTGCCCAGCCCAGCTGGATCCTCCTTTTGGCCTCCTTCTCGAAACTGTTTTTACCCAACTGCAGAATCTGCCCAAGGTAAGTGTACTCGGAAACAGTTTCGAGAAGGCGACCATGTACGACCACCGGCCTTGGATCAATGTGTCCATTGATCATGACTTTGGTTTTATCCAAATTCATGCCCAGACCGATACATCGGGAGGCTGAAGCTAGGCCGTCCAGCATCTGGTTCAGCTCCTCAAGCGACTATATATATTTTATTATACATATGAAATATCCAGAACAAATGAAGATCGACCCGCAACCTCCTGAAGGCGGACCTTTGCCCACCGCGCCATATTGGCCGTCACCAGATTACCCATCCATCCATCCATGACAATAGCCTGGTTTTATTTTTTTTATTTTTCTTTGCAATAGTCTACACCTGGCGGATACCATCTTTGGGTGTATCATATTGCGAGGATGATACCCGCTATGTGTAGCCATCGCCTTTAGATTAACTTCTCAAAGGGCCTCTGTGCTGTTGGCTTCGGCCCCACGCAAGCCTTCCAAAGGACCGGGTCACTTTATGGCCGAGATCATGGTAATAAATAAAAAGGACCCTAAACATTGTATTATTCCAGGAAATAGAGAGTCAAGTGGAGCTGCGTAGCTCGGAGTCGTGTCGCCGACCGAAGAGCTTACCTCTCAACCCGCCCACCAAACTACTGAGGTACCTACAAACACCATATTTTATGTCTATTTACACGTAAAAAACATAAAATATTCACAAAATAAAATGGGTTTAGAACTTGATAATTTGACAAATGTATGCACATAATACATATAATCATACGAACAAAACGTGTAGAGCAAAACATATACAAAAAAGAATTAGAAATAGAATTAATAAAAACGTTTTTATTAATTCTTAACACTTTGATTGCTGAAATCACACGGTATGTGTTTTCTACAAGTGACTAATATGCGTAAATCCACACTAGCGCAGCGGCTTAGAAAATACAGATCTGTGTGACTCAGCACAGCCGTAATATTTTTCGAACGAAACGCATGTGCGGCGCAACACAACCGCTGTGTAGAGCGGCAGCACGAATTTTTTAGGTTAAAAAAAAGATCGCAGTCGTCGAAAAAAATATAGTCAAAGTGTTAAGTTATGGTAAATATCCCGTTTTAAATGACTTTGAAGTATACTAATTTAATTCCAATAATAATAATCCTTTTTAATCCGATCGGTACGAAAGGGACAGCTATAGTTTTAGTGCTGTCGTATGCAACGATGATACAAGATACTCCTTGGGACTTCCTACGACTTAAATGACTTTAGTTTTAATAACCATGATAATTTCAAAAGTATAATTTAGGCGACTTCTGGTTGACACTGAATGCCAAACAATGTTCGGACTGTAGACAGGAGGCCACGTTCGTTTGTTTGGCTTATTCCAGTTCCCCCCGCGACAATTATTATCCCCCCCCCCCCCCCCCCCCCCCTAGGTCCCCTCGTACAGGCTCTGATATAGAATTCAATCGTCACCCACATCACACTGGTGTTTGTTACTTCTTACTTCTTCAGTTGTTAATTTAATTCACTATCTATTCATTAATTAACTATCTATATAAGCTATTTAATTTTAAATATTATATTCATCATCATCATCAGCCTATATCAGTCCACTGCTGGACATAGGCCTCCCTCAATGAGCGCCATTGCGCCCTGTTTTCAGCTTGCCGCATCCAGCAAAATATAAAAATATTATAATATATTAAGACAATATAATTAATTTTTATATATAAAACTTACTAACTAACTACTACCGATTTGTATTTTGCTAATATAAATATCGTTACAGTTTAGAGGAGGCCCGCCGGCGGGGCCTCTCTGGCTGCCCGCCCCCCGCCAGCGTGCCCCTGCCGACCCCCTCGGGGGCCATCGCCGCCGCCGCCGCCCTCACGCTCAGACCCTCCTCCGGTCTCAAACCCAAGTACATAGAGGTAAGTACATCATCCACCAGTTTGTATTTTGTATTTATTTTAAAAAAATATACATAAAGACTTATATAAACACTTTTTTAACCCGTAGTATTAATATTATGAATACTAGTTTGACGACCGATGTGGCGCGGTGGGCGAAGGTCCGCCTGCGACGCAGGAGGTTGCGGGTTCGATTCCCGCCTCGGAACAAATGTGTGTACGATCTGCAGATATTTGTTTCGGGTGTTCTGGTCGTTTTCTATGTATAATAATTAAATATCTATCTATGTAATGTATTGTATTATGTATATCAGTTATCTAGTACCCATAACACAAGCTCTGCTTACCTTGGGGCTAGATAATGCTGTGTGGATTGTCCAGCATTATTTATTTATTTTATTTATTTATTTATTTACTAGTGACCGTCAGCTGCGGCTCCGTGGGTGGGTTGGGCAGTGGCAGCGATGACGACATTATTCCCATGGAATAAGGTTCATATCAGAATTGTGGAATATGCGAACTTCTGATTTGAGCCTTATTCTATGGTAATAATGTCGGAATCGCAGTCAGCTGCGATTCTGTGGGTGGGTTGGGCAGTGGCAGTATTCATAATATTAGTTCATAGTTCAATTATATTTAGTTCATAGGCCATATCTCGCGAAGAACCGACGGCCGATGGGGCAAACGTGTTCTTGAGTGGAGACCACGACTCGGTAAACGTAGTGTAGGACGCCCTCCGGCCAGGTGGGATGACGACCTGCGAAAGACTGCAGGTAGATGCTGGATGCGGCAAGTTGAAGACAGGGCGCTATGGCGCTCATTGGGGGAGGCCTATGTCCAGCAGTGGACTAATATAGGGTGATGATGATGATAGTTCAATTTATTGGTAAACAAAAATATTACACGTCAAATAGTACATACCTTGACATATACTTAAGTATATTAGGCTCAACTCACACCAAAAGAGCGTCGAAGCGCAGCGAAGCGGAGCGCAGTTTCAGTGTCATATGAATTTTAACTTTATTTTCATTACAATAAAACTTAATTTCTCATGCGATAATAAGTTTTATTCTTAGATGGTATCGTTCAATTAGGTAATTATTCGATTAGAGTATATGAAATTATACATTTCAATTAAATTATACAATAAATTCATAATTAATTATTCGATCATCTAGTAATAATATTAAATTATATATTAATCGATGGATGCGGCAAGCTGAAGACAGGGCGCTATGGCGCTCATTGGGGGAGGCCTTTGTCCAGCAGTGGACTGATATAGGCTGATGATGATGATGATGATGATGATGATATTAATCCCTAATGCTTTTACGAATTTTCGCTCGGGAGGAAATAATTGACCAAATTTGTACACCTGGCTCCGGGACCATTATAATGATACTTCTAAACTGTTTTTGCAAGTGCTCCACTAATAGAAACATATTAGTAAGTTTACGTCAAAACGTAGCTCCTCCATATTTAGCTGTAAACATTGTAAATATTTGGTTCCAGGTCGGCTCTGGTCCCAACAACCTACCTCAATACCACACAGTACTGGAGCTACCACTCTCTGGTAAGTATTCTTATTAAGCAACACCTTGTATACCACCCATATCTCGCGAAGAACCGACGGCCGCTGGGGCAAACGTGTTCTTGAGTGGAGACCACGACTCGGTAAACGTAGTGTAGGACGCCCTCCAACCAGGTGGGATGACGACCTGCGAAAGACTGCAGGTAGATGCTGGATGCGGCAAGCTGAAGACAGGGCACTACGGCGGTCAGTCCAACAGTGGACTGCTATAGGCTGATGATGATGATGATGAACACCTTGTACCCATGTTTACAAAAAAGAGACAAAAAAAAGAGAAAAAGAGATGTAGGTACATTCAATTGTGATGGAAATATTTTCTCCTCCGTTCCCCATTTAATAGCATTGAATAGAATTGAAGAGAAAACATATTGATACAGGTATAAAATAAACAAACGGCAAATTGTATGGGAGCCCCATAAATAAATGTTTTATTATTATTTAACGTTTAATTTTTAAAGTAAATATATTACTTAATATTCTGTGAATATTTCAACTGTATAACTCTCACGGTTCATGAGATTCAGACTGGTGACAGACGGACGGACGGAGGGACAACGGAGTCTTAATAATATGGTCCCCTTTGGGTACGGAACCTAATAATTAAACCTTCATAGTTGTATCGGAAGGAAGCCGCGGGCGAGGTCGGCCAAGAAAGCGCTGGCGAGACGACCTTAACGCCTTCCTCGGAGATTGGTGGGAGATCGCACGTGACCGCACTGAATGGAAGGATTTGGGGGAGGCCTTTGCCCAGCAGTGGGACGAAACAGGCTAAATAAAAAAAAATATCAAGTATCAGTCATCTAGCACTCATAACACAAGCGCTGCTCTTAGCTTGAGCCTAGATAATGCTGTGTGGATTGTCCAACATTATTTATTATTATCTATACTAATATTATAAAGAGGAAATGTTTGATTTTTTGTTTGTTTGTAATGAATAGGCTCCGAAACTACTGGACCGATTTGAAAAAATATTTCACCCTTGGGAAGATTCACTATCGCCGGTGAACATAGGTTATATTATATTTTCAAAAAAGTTAGGGATCCGTACTAAAACCGTGCGAAGCCGGGAAGGTCCGCTAGTTATTTATATTCCAAAAAAATATATTTCCACAGGTACCAAACGCGGTTTGAAACGTTCCCCGTCAGGCTGGCGTGGACTCTTCACTCGGTCCCACAAACAACAGCGAGCGAGGACGCGCACCGCTCCGACTATTACTCTGCCCGTGCCTATAACACTAGAGGTATGTCATCTACTGTACTGACTAACTCCTACATGTTTATGTCACCCTGGTACTTTTAAGGTGGTCCCAGTCAAGACTGCGCAGTACAGAAATGTTCATTCAATTATGGGCTTGTTACTTTTAAATGCTCTGTATAAACAACAACGAGCTAGGAGCCGCACCGGTCCGACTATTACTCTGCCGGTGCCTATAACACTAGAGGTACATATGTCATCTACTGTACTGACTAACTCCTACATGTTTATGTCACCCTGGTACTTTTAAGGTGGTCCCAGTCAAGACTGCTCAGCACAGAAATGTTCATTAAATTATAGGCTTGTTACATTTAAATGCTCTGTACTAGACTAGGTAGGAAGCGCATCGCTTCGACTATTACTCTGCCGGTGCCTATAACATTAGAGGTATGTCATCTACTGTACTGACTAACTCCTACATGTTTATGTCACCCTGGTACTTTTAAGGTGGTCCCAGTCAAGACTGCTCAGCACAGAAATGTTCATTAAATTATAGGCTTGTTACATTTAAATGCTCTGTAGTAGACTAGGTAGGAAGCGCATCGCTTCGACTATTACTCTGCCGGTGCCTATAACATTAGAGGTATGTCATCTACTGTTCTGACTAACTCCTACATGTTTATGTCACCCTGGTACTTTTAAGGTGGTCCCAGTCAAGACTGCGCATCACAGAAATGTTCATTAAATTATAGGCTTGTTACATTTAAATGCTCTGTATAAACAGCAACGAGCTAGGACGCGCACCACCCCGACTATTACTCCCCCGGTGCCCATAACATTAGAGGTATGTCATCTACTGTACTGACTAACTCCTACATGTTTATGTCACCCTGGTACTTTCAAGGTGGTTCCAGTCAAGACTGCGCAGCACAGAAATGTTCATTCAATTATGGGCTTGTTACATTTAAATGCTCTGTACTAGACTAGGTAGGAAGCGCATCGCTTCAACTATTACTCTGCCGGTGCCTATAACCTTAGAGGTATGTCATCTACTGTACTGACTAACTCCTACATGTTTATGTCACCCTGGTACTTTTAAGGTGGTCCCAGTCAAGACTGCGCAGCACAGAAATGTTCATTCAATTATGGGCTTGTTACATTTGGGCTAGTGATGACCGATGTGGTGCGGTGGGCGAAGATCCGCCTGCGACGCAGGAGGTTGCAGGTTCGATTCCCGCCTCGGAACAATCGTGTGTACGATCTGCAGATATTTGTTCTGGTCGTTTTCTATGTATAATAAAAAATATCTATGTAATATATTGTATTATGTATATCAGTTATCTAGTACCTATAACCCAAGCTCTGCTTACCATGACGGGCTAGATAATGCTGTGTGAATTGTCCAGCATTATTTATTTATTTATTTAATTATATATTACTAGCTGACTCCGCGGAAAAAGTTCCGCTTTACCCACGTGAACGTGAACGTGCGAACGTGTTATGGGTACTAGATAACTGATATACATAATACAATACATTACATACATAGATATTTTTTATTATACATAGAAAACGACCAGAACACCCGGAACAAATATCTGCAGATCGTACACACATTTGTTTCTAGGCGGGAATCGAACCCGCAACCTCATGCGTCGCAGGTGGACCTTCGCCCACCGCGCCACAGAGGTCATCACTAAAATAAATATTGTTTCTGTTGTTTTCAGGACATATCGATGGGCACCCCAGGGCTGCGCCCCGTCAAGTCGTGTGAATCTCTCGCCTCGGACACCGACACGCTGGCCCCTCTAGCGGAGCGCGCGGTTATACCACTCAAACATCATACCAGGTATATCATCATCATCAGCCTATACCAGTCCACTGCTGGACATAGGCCTCCCTAATGAGCGCCAAAGCGCCCTGTCTTCAACTTGCCGCATCCAGCATCTCCCTGCAGTCTGTCGCAAGTCGTCATCCCACCTGGCCTAAGGACATCCGACACTACGTTTGCTGAGTCGCGGTCTCCTGTCAAGAACACGTTTACCCCAGCGGTTGTCGGTTCTGCCACTATTCTTAGAGCTATGTCGATAACTTTGGTTCTCTGTCGGATGTATTTTTACGAATCCTTCAGAGAGACCCCGAGCGTAGCTCTTTCCATAGCTCGCTGAGCGACTTTGAACTGGTGGACCAGCCCTATCGTGAGTGTCCACGTCTCAGCTCCGTAGGTCATAACGGGTAGGACGCACTGGTTGAAAACTTTCGTTTTCAAGCATTGCGGTATGGATGACGAGAAGACTCGACGTAGTTTCCCAAACGCTGCCCAGCCTAGCTGGATCCTCATTTCATTTATTTCATTCATTTATTCAGTTCCACCGTAGGTACACATGTTACACTTGATGTCGGTCAGTTGTACATAAAAATAATATATCAATTTTATTATAAAACACACATTAATTTAGACATAGGAAACACCATAAGGGATTGTTTTAGAAAAAGCAGACATACATGCCTTCTTTAAAAATTTGATATAACATTCATAGATAAGATATTTATCACAGTAAAATAATAATAAATTAGTTCCTCCTTTTGGCCTCCTTCTCGAAATTGTTTTACCCAACTGAGAATCTGCCCAAGGTAAGTGTACTCGGAAACAGTTTCGAGAAGGTGACCATGTACGACCACCGGCCTTGGATCAATGTGACCATTGATCATGACTTTGGTTTTATCCAAATTCATGCCAAGACTGATACATCGGGAGGCCGAAGCTAGGCCGTCGAGCATCTGGTTCAGCTCCTCAAGCGACCCATAAACAAATATATAAATAGATGCAATGTCATATGTGTGTATGATTACTTTCAGGTCATCATCTTGCGATTCGTACTTCGAGCCGTGGCAGGCGGAGTTAGCCGACATGCGACTCCGCCTGTCGCCGCAGGAGCGAGACAGACATATGTTCAGTGAAGAGGACGACACGCAGATTGTCTTACAGCAGGTATGTGTAAGACAATGAAAGCACCATACCTGTTTGAGTGGTATAAACAGGGTGTTCTGGTCGTTTTCTATGTATAATAAAAAATATATATCTATGTAATGTATTGTATTATGTATATCAGTTATCTAGTACCCATAACACAAGCTCTGCTTACCATGGGGCTAGATAATGCTGTGTGAATTGTCTAGCATTATTTATTTATTTATTTAGGTATTTATACATCCTACTAATATTATAAACCCGAAAATTTGTGAGGATGTATGTATGTTTGTTGCTCTTTCACGCAAAAACTACTGAAGGAATTGTGAAGAAACTTCACAATAATATAGTTTACATATCAGAATAACACATAGGCTACAATTAATAAAGATTATATTGTATATTATCCAAAATATCTATCACCACGCGGGTGAAACCGCGGGGCGCAGCTAGTAATAAATAAAAAATCAAATATGAATAATGAAAGAATAAAGATCAATTATCTATAAAGTATCTATAGAAATATATATCTATAGAATATAAATCAATTATATATGAATGACATACTATTATACTATATAAACTATTGCTTACCATATTGCGTTTGACATGTAACTTGGCGATATTAATAAAGAATTGTATTGCATCTTAACTTACATTGAACACACTACGTGTTCAATGTAAGTTAAGATGCAGATACGAGGCTACCCACTTTAGTGTATTATTTTATAACTAGATGTCGCTAGTAAAGTTGCACCACGGTTGAATCGCGCTGATGAGGACGCACGGGTTTGAATGGCCTCCGGTCTGATTTTCAAATAAACAACTCCTACTGAGTTGGATGTTTTATTACCTATCCCTCTAATTAGGATAATCGGAGTTGGTACTGTGTTGTTCATAAATATATATTAATCTGTTTGTTGTCCACAGGGCGGTGACTCGCTGTGCTCGACGCCGCCAGAGTCCGGCCTGTGCAGTGTCGACCCGTCCCCGAGGAGGAACCTACGCGTTGATATCGAAGCGGCCAACGAACTCGCTGAGAAGTACGTATTATTAGACCATAAATAGTATAGGTTGTTATATATTTTTTTGTTTTTTTTTATAAGTAAATATAAATATATAAATATAAATAATGCTGGACAATTCACACAGCATTATCTAGCCCCATGGTAAGCAGAGCTTGTGTTATGGATATTAGATAACTGATATACATAATACAATACATTACATAGATAGATTTTTTTTATTATACATAGAAAACGACCAGAACACCCGGAACAAATATCTGCAGATCGTACACACAATTGTTCCGAGGCGGGAATCGAACCCGCAACCTCCTGCGTCGCAGGCGGACCTTCGCCGACCGCGCCACATCGGTCGTCGTATATGACAGAACTAGCTGGAAATCTATGTGTCAAATGGTTTATAAAATAAATAAAATAAAATAGCCTTTATTGCTGAACTAATTTTTACAATGTTTTTACAGTTTTCTTACAAATATGCTTACTTTATAACAGTTACTTATCTTTTTACATAAATTAAGTATCGGTAAACGGTCGTTTCTGTATTTCAGCTTGTCTTTCGGCATAGGCCTCCTCTAAAGATTTCCACTCTATTCTATCTTTCGCTATTATAAATAAATGGTTTATAAACCTCATCTTAAATCACTATATATAAAAAAAAACTGCATATAAATTCGTTGCGCACTGCGCAGTTTTAAAGATATGACAGATACATAGGGACAGACAGACAGCGGGAAGCGACTTTGTATTGTACGTATACTATGTAGTGATAATATAGTCATGACGAAATAGCAATACATTGAGGGTAGACATTTCCTGATGTTCAATTCTTATGTTATTATGCTGCTTACATTCGTGAAATCTTTACTGTAGTCATGCCACACAACCTAATAACATGTACATAATATTCCAGACGACGCCTAGTCCTAGAAGAGCAGCTATCGTCTCTGGGCTATATCGACGGGGAGTCCCCGCGCGCGCGGCCGCCGCCGGAGAAACGGCATTCTGCACGCGCCGAGCCGCCGCATACCGACCGACCTAAACGGTATGTCATTGCTAGACTAGAGTTATCAGTAATCAGTAATATTTATTCACATAAGATATGGTACATAATACATTGGTGGAATAACACAGTAGAGCTGCATATCTGCAGCCCGAATGCAGGCACGTGAGTATAAAAATCAATAAAATAAAATTAAATGTCAGCAATTAAATAAAATAAACACAAATAAATTGTCAATTAAAATAGAACTCTCTAGGTCAAAACTTAAAATTAAGGTAATATTCAACCGAATAAAAACAATGCTCAATTAATAAATTAAATAACTTTCTGTTGAATAAGGGACCCCTTAGTTCTTTTACATCGTTTGGCAATTTGTTGTGAACTTTGATAGCCATATTATAACAGTTTCGACTATACAATTGCGTTTTCTTTGCAGGAATTGCTAATCGGTCTTTATGCCTACAGTTAAATGTATATACTTGTTCAAAAGTTTTAAACAATTCCTTATGTGATTTGACAAATTTACACATTTCTAAAATATACAAGCATGGTAATGTCAGGATCTTTTTTTTTTTTTTTATTTAGCCTGTTTCATCCCACTGCTGGGCAAAGGCCCCCCTCAAATCTTTCCACTCAGTGCGGTCACGTGCGATCTCCCACCAATCTCCGAGGAAGGCGTTAAGGTTGTCTCGCCAGCGCTTTCTTGGCCGACCTCGCCCGCGGCTTCCTTCCGGGACCCAGGGTGTTGCAGCATTAGCCCAACTCTCGGGGTGCATTCGTCAGGATCTTATGTTTTTTAAATATTGGGGTACAAGGTTCCCACGGAGGCTTATTGAATATTTACGTTAGTCGTATCGTTATCTATAAAAACGGTCAAAAAACACCTTTGTTGTATCGGAGTTCCTATATTTATTTGATTATATTTTTAGTATTTGTTGTTATAGCGGCAACATAAATAAATCATCTGAGAAAATTTCAACTGTCTATCACGGCCTGGTGACATACGGACGGACGGACAGTAGAGTCTTAGTAATTGAGTCCCGTTTTACCCTTTGGGTAAAACCCTTAAAATACTACTTTGATTCTATCACTTCAATGATTTCACCTTTGAGTAGCTAAATGGGTAGTCTTGTTAATTATCATATTCATTTTGCATTTCAGATTATGCAAAGACCGTGAGAGTCCAAAATCATCACAAACTGATTTCCATACATCGCCTGGCAACGTGAAGCTTCGGTAAGAATGCCTTGAAATTAAATTTGGCATGGGATTTTTTGTAAACTTTTCCATAGCCTGATTCCACTACAGGCACGACTGTATGTGTGTGTTCGTAGCCTCACTAAGATATCTGTGTATGTGTTATCCCTTTCGACGCGTAGTAACAAATTCGCAAAGTGCCAACGCACGCATTGTCCAATTACGCAAAACTCCCAACTTTTATTTACCATGACCTCGGGCCATAAAGTGACCCGGTCCGTTGGAAGACTTGCGTGGGGTCGACGCCAATAACACAGAGGCCCTTTGAGAAGTTAATCTAAAGGCGATGGCTACACATAGCGGGTATCATCCTCGGGTGCACAATATGATACACCCGAAGATGGTATCCGCCAGGTGTAGAGACTATTGCAAAGAAAAATGAAAGAAATAAAACCAGGCTATTGGGATGGATGGATGGACTGGGTAATCGGGCTATAGGGGTGATTGCGGACGTCTGCCATAAACAAGTCAATCATAATTTTAAGCTACTTTCATCATTATTATGATTAATTATAATATGATAAGCGTTTATTTTGAGCATTTGAGGTGCTTTGCGAGTAAAAAAACATACATTTCGCGAATAGCCAAATGGCAGTTAACTTATTTGATACTACGCGTCGAAAGGGTGTTATCATCATTTAATAAATTTAAAAAAAAAAACTTCGTCTTGCAAGGGTACAGAAACAAGACATTTCATTTCACGGATATTTTCGTTTGGTCACAAGCGTTTCGACGCACAGTACCAGAAACGCAAAATATCTTTTACGCGGATGACCATAATTTCATACGTAAAATACCTGATACGTGGATGACCTGAATTTCATTACGCAAATTACCAGGATTTAAAAATTACGCATAGTACCAGACACGCAAAATACCTTATACGCGGATGACCTGAATTCCATGAAAACTGCTGTTTTGGATGTGGTGTAAAAGGGGTGTTATAACTCATACAGTTAATATTCCTAATTACATCAAGTGGTAGGGAAAGGGGGGAAAATGTTTTGTTTAACCTCATGTTTGAATGTTTTGAAAGTTGTTTTGTTCATCTCATTTTCATTTGTATGTGCAAGATATTTATTTTCTAGTATTTTTCTATTCTATTTCCTTATAATTCGGATATGTGGATGGATAAATAGACATTTGCCTGATAGAATATTATATAGAGCATATAGTTGATTGTATACTAAGGTATATATTTTTCATTCAAACCAAGGGCTATACAATGTATGTAGAAATTAGAGAAAAAAAGTATTCAAAGTATTCATTCAGCAAATCCTATTACAGTTTGTGTGAAGCTAAGTATATCTAAGTAAGTAGTCCTTACTTAGTTTGTGTTTTATCTAGAAATCATGACTTTGTTGATTTTTATGCAAACTCATAATTATTAAAGCATAGAAAAAACCAAAACCTCGAACATATATTCATATCAAATCCAATAAAACTTGAATTTTTACACAACGACATCTAGTAGACAAAAACATATCATTTATTTGACACTACAGGTACAAACAATATAAACTAACAATATTGAATTATAAATAAAATACTTAATTATTAATTTAATTATACAATAAAGAATGCAATACATTGAAAAAAACCAGACCCAAAGTAAGCAGAGTTTAATATGCTATCAATAATTTTGAAAATAAAATAAATAAACAAAACCTGCATATAAAATATCTCTACCTATTAATCCATCCACATACCTTCTAAACTCCAGCTATCTAACAAGCCCATTATTAACAGAGACCGCGGCTCGCCGCGCAAGGCCAAAAGCAATCGCTACAGCGCGCTCCACCCCGACACCAACGACAAAATAACAACTCGCCTCTCCTGGCACGGAAAAGATGGCCATAGCACTTTAATAAAGATAGACTGGCCGAACGAATCCACCAGTAACTTAACCAATAGTACTATAAACTCGTGCCCCATCACCCCAAACACGCCTAACTATGATCCGCTAGAAACTGATTCGGAAAGCGACAATAAACAAACTATAAAAATATCTGATTGCGCTAACTGCGACGAAGGAACCTGTCTCAAATGCGAGCTAAAAGCTGCAGATTACAACCATACAGACGCCAGTCCTATAAACTCAGATCTAAGCTATAAGAACTTGAATAGGCTATCAGCTATTTCTACCTCTTCTGACGAAAAGCTTAAAGTCATGACGTCATCGCATGAAAGCACGTCTTCCTACTCTAACAGCCATGATTACGAATGCTGTAACTTCACTAGACCGAGCTATATTAACTTGTCATCTAGCAGTAAAAGTTCTACGTCTCCATTGAAAAGTCCTTTGAAATCTACTATCAGTATCACTTTTAGAAGCCCGACGAAATCGAAAGACAGTGATAGGGATTCTGTCTATGAAGATATTGTTCTAGACAAGAGTTTGTCTATCGTTGAAGATGCTACCGTACCTAATGCTGATGCGTCGCTGCCCACTCAACAAGCTTGCCAGCCGGATTTCAACCATGATCTTATTATATTAGAGTCGCCTACTGAAACGCATTTCGATACTATAGACGATGAGGACGTTTACAGCCAAGTAAAGTTCTTTAAGAAGAGTATAGAGGAAGTAAACGCTATGATGTTTGAAGATGATAAAGACAAAGATGTTTTAGAGGAATCTGTGTTCTTACCCGATGAATATACGGATGAAAATGGCACAGAAGAGTTTTATAAGGAAGAGGAGACTCGAACAAAAGATGAAAGCTATGATTATCATCTTTTACCGGATAAGAACCATTACGAAAATATACAGTTCAATGATTATGAGAATATAAATGTAAATAAGTTAAAATTATGTGATAAATTAGAAATAACAGAAAATACTCATCCTAATGAAGTTATAGAAGAACGTGATAACGGGAATGTGAAGAAAGAAAAGAATTTAAATGTTAGAGAGTTAGCTATTCGCTTCGAAAGTCCTACGGAACAAAAAGGACCGTTCACATTCGAGAAATTCAAAGCGGAAGTCAAATATCCTTCTCTAGAACGCAAAGACGATATTGTAAGAGTTACAGTCAAGAGTGACCCTAAGACTTTCCCAAAAAGCTATAAACTAACTAAAAACTCGGCTAGATCTTTAGACGAGAACGCGTTTGTGAAAGAATTCGGCGCAGACAGAGATAGAAGAAAAAGTCTCGAAGTAAGAGACGTAAAGCCAATAAAACGAGCCGATCTGAACCTTTATATAGAACAAAAGAAAGCAACAACTCCAACAACAGAGAACAAAATATCGTTAATACAAAGATTCGAGAAACCAGAAGAAACTAAACCTTTAATCACCTTCGACACTGAAAAGAAACTAAGCAGAGAAAGAATTGAAAAATACAAGGAAGAAAGACGAAATTTCTTACGAGAGAAATACAGTTCGCAGTCTTTTAGGAGCAGTCCAGAGCAGCTGACACGAATTAAAATAAAGAAAGATGCTAAAGAGGAACTGCCTAAGTTCGAAAGAAGGAATACAGTGGACCTTGGGCAAAGAATGAGGTTTTCCCTGGCCAAAAGTGCAAACAACCTAGACACTATTCAATCACCCATACAATCGCCTAACGAGGAGATCAAAGGAGTTAGTGAAGAAAATTCCAGAGAAGATTACCACAGGTAAGGATTTTTTTATTAGTCTACACGGGCGAGAGTGTCGTAGCGTAGGTCGTGACATGTTTTTCTTGTGTAACTTTATAATAACTATGGGTGCATTTTCGGTTATTGATTTTTGACAGGTTTCAAATTTAATTTGATTGTTTTGACTAACTAAAAATCTACTTGAATAAGGTACACTGTTTTTTAAAGTTTCTCTGGTGAAATACTAATCGGGATCAAGATAATAGATTATACGCGAAACCTAGCGAAATTTGTCTCGTAGCAAATACCGCGCTAGTCTAAGAAAACCGTCAGGTCATAATTTTACGAATTAAAGCTTATATTTGAATGCGAATTTGTGCTATGCGGGAACGATGCATCCCTTAACTGCGACGACATTTTGCCCGCCACGCGCAAGAATTCCATTAAAGACCTGTCACAAATCTACGTAACCGGACATGCACTCTATGAGCGTGTCACACGCGATATATACATTCTACTAACCTATCGCTTTACGACGACGACCGATGTGGCGCGGTGGTGGGTTCGATTCCCGCCTCGGAATAAATGTGTGTACGATCTGCAGATATTTTGGTCGTTTTCTATGTATAATAAAAAATATCTATCTATGTAATGTATATCAGTTATCTAGTACCCAAAACACAAGCTCTGCTTACCATTGGGCTAGATAATGCTGTGTGAATTGTCCTGGATTATTTATTTATACTATGACAATAGTATCTTCGCTGAATCGTCTATAGATGAAAGAAACTCTAGATAGTGCGTGCGATAATGTAACTATATATTTGCCCTCCGACCAGTTGGGATGACGACCTGCGAAAGACTGCAGGTAGATGCTGGATGCGGCAAGCTGAAGACAGGGCGCTAGGGCGCTCTTTGGTGGAGGCCTATGTACAAGAGTGGACTAATATAGGCTGATAATGATGATGATGATATTTGCACGGAGATTTGATAGAATGGTTTGAATTTTTTGACACGCGTCCCTCCCAACTGTAGCTTTATTCATAAAAGGTATGCCAGGTATGGGTGTAAGGGGGACTCCAACATCTCGTCTCCCAAGCCCACCTAACCTGCACGCGGTACACCCTGCTAGATAACGAACTAGGCTCTGGTGGAAATATCAAACAATCTTCATAATTTGATTACTCAGATAATTTACAATTATTTTGAATTACTTGACACTGGCAGAAAAGTGTCCAACCAGACACATATTGCTATTAACCAGAATCATAATTAAGGTATGCCAAAAGGCCAAAAAGTGTCATTCTGAAACGATACCATTGTTATGGTGAAGCGATAAATTTAGTGCAATTGGTGCCCTGATTGGTATGTCATAAATCTAGACTTTCGTAACATTTGTCTCGGTCATTATTCAATGTCATCATCATCATCATCATCGGCCTATGTTAGTCTATATGATAGGACATAGTCCTCCCCCAATGAGCGCCAAAGCGCCCTGTCTTCAGCTTGCCGCATCCAGCATCTACCTGCAGTCTCTCGCAGGTCGTCATCCCCCCTGGTCGGAGGGCGTCCTACGGCCGTCGGTTCTTCGCGAGATATGGCCAATATTCAATGTCACCTGCTCAAAAATTACTGTGTGTTGTGTGGATTTTTGTATGTTATTAAATTAATCACATGATTATTTTACAAAAAAAACACACAAATGGCAATCTTGTAATAATGCTGGATAGCATCTAGCCCCTAAATCATAGGAGCTCTTGTTTTATAGGTACATTATACAGGGTGTGACATGAGGGGTGGATCATCGGTGGATGGGGGGTGGGGGACCTCAGTACCTATAGATTTAACCCCCCTGTATGTTCAGCGATATTCACTGGTTCAAAAGTTATTTGGACTTTAGTAAAAATCAGATTTCATCCTTAATTTCGCAATTGCAGCCAAAATATTAGGTCTTCGACGACCCTGTCTTTTTTTTTAAACATAACAATAAGTCAAATTGGTATAGGGGCACCAAGGATACCAATTTGACTCTAGTAGATGATTATAGTAGACTAGCGGACCTTCCCGGCTTCGCACGGTTTTAGTACGGATCCCTAACTTTTTTGGAAATATAATATAGCCTATGTTCACCGGGGATAGTTTAGCTTCCCAACGGTGAAATAATTTTTCACATCAGTTTCGGAGCCTATTCATTACAAAAAATCAAACCTTCCTCTTTATAATATTAGTATAGAAACCTGATTACTAATTTTCCTCCGTCACGTTAAAACTACTAAACGGATCAAGCTGAAACTTTGCATAGATGTTCCAGAACTGGAATAACTTAGTCTAGTCTAGTTCCTATAGTTTTATTTAATTTTTTATTGCAACTATGAATTAAATTAATGATATTTTCAGGAAAGAAAAGATGTCACCATCGCTAAACATCAAGGATATGGCGGCTTTGTTCGAGAAACAGAACCCTTCCGGTTGACCCTGAGTGACCTAGGTTGACCTAAAGTGACCTTGGTTGACCCTGAGTGACCCTGGTTGTACCAAGTGCCCCATGTTCATCCTATGTGACTGGTTGACTGTCAGTGCGTGCGTAAGAAGTGATATAAACATTGACATATTGTGCGTAATGTCAGAATTTGTGACCTAACGGTGTCTAATATAATACGACAATAGTCGTAAATGTTAGGTTCGGCAGAGAGTGTGTATACGTCAGTGATCTGGTAAAGGCGACAGGATATCCTTGAAGCTTTTTTAGATGAATACAAACAATGATTCACCCTATAAAGTCAATGACCTTAAGTGACCTTGATCACTAATTTCGTAATAAGTGATTATGATCAGAGAATGCTGGTCACAGAAAACTGACCTTTAAACAGCTTACTAGTTAGTACTACTTAAGGTTCGGTGACCTTGACCTTGCAGTATCGAGTTCAGTGACCTTTGAACTTTTTACATTAAGGTCAATGACCTTATGTCGATAGCGACTGTCTAATGTCATTCTTTCTTCAGCAGTTTCAAAGATATGCTGTCGTACTACAGGTCACTGACCTTTAGAGGTCGTTGGCCTCTCAGTGCAAAGAGATCTGAATGTTTGTTATTATGTAATATTATGAACTTACTGTAGATTTTGGAGTGTACAGTCGTGCGCAAAACTCTAAAGATGATTTTAAATTACTGTTACGATGATAATTGCTTGCTTTGGAAGGATAAATGTTCTGACAGGGAATCTATTTACTTTTTTATAATAGGAGGGTCTAAACTAAAGGTGGTCCAATACACTGGAAAATAAGACCTTATTTACTAGAGATTAAATCGTAAAGTCGCAAAACGTGCTTCGTGATTATCCTACTAATATTATAAACGCGAAGTTTGTAAGTATGGATGGATGTTTGTTACTCTTTCACGCAAAAACTACTGAATGGATTTTGATGCAACTTCACAATAATATAGCTTCCGTATCAGAATAACACATAGGCTACAATCCGTAAAGATATATTGTATATTATCCAAAATATCTATCAACAAGCGGGTGAACCGCGGGGCGCAGCTAGTGACCTATAAAAATATATATCATCCATTCCCCAAAAAATTTCAAAAAATTTTGTTATCTCTTTTGCTTGCGATTGTATTGTCCACTCCACTGAAAGCTGTATTGTAATGATTTTGTTATATTTATATGTAATTGTAATAATTTATTATTTTTACTCATTATTAATAATACTCTATGATGAATCATCACACAAAGTTGAAGTATTATTTATGTTAATTTCCTTATTACTTAAAATATGTAATATAACTTTTTTAATATATATTATTATTTAAAAAGTTATGTTTATATATAAATTAAAGCGTACCATTACTTAAGTTAAACCATGTTTTTATTATTAAATTGTTTCTATTAAAAATAAGCACTTATGAAATTATGTCGTGAAATATTTGATTTTAAATCACTTTTTATTGTTTTAAATTTAAATTGTATTTCTTTGAATCTCTGTTACGAATATTGGGCTTAAATTAGAAATTAATTAGTTATTCGGAACAAATATTGAAAATTAGAATTAGACGGTTTGGTTATTTTGAATGTAGACTAAAAAAACTTGGATTGTCGTTACTAAAAATCATTTTATTAAGTAAGCTGGAGTACCTAACTTAAATAATTTGATTTTTAGTAAATTCTTCAAGTACCTATTAGCTCTATCTAAAATTTGTATTGTGTTGCCATAATGAATAAATATATGATAATGAAAATGCATTTAATTATATTTTTATAAATAATCTAATCTGTAGAAGCTTAATCTTAAAACCTTATTCTGAATTAAATATTACTTGACAGATTAGATTTAAACTCAATATTGTTATGACAATAAAAATATATTTAATTATTTCTAAATTCACTCACTAAAGACTTTTTTCTGGACCTTTCTCTCGCCCGTAGTTTTGGTATAATGTCGGCTTGTAGACCAAGATAATAAATATTAAAATACATTTCCGAAGTTTTATTTATAGGTAATTTTAACTAATTAACTGACAGATTCGGAAAACGAAGTGTAGGACGCCCTCCGGCCAGGTGGGATGATGACCTGCGAAGGACTGCAGGCAGATGCTAGATACGTCAAGCTGAAGACAGGGCGCTGTGGCGTTCATTGGGAAGGCCTATGTGCAGCAGTGGACTAGTGGCTGATGATGATGGCTAGCAGTTCGTTTCGTTAGAAGGCGAAAAAGGAAAGAGAAGTCATTCTGGATACATCCTTTGCATTAACTGATTGAATTGACGACCTCTGTGGCGCGGTGGGCGCAGGTCCACGATCGACGCAGGAGGTTGCTGTTTCGATTTCCCCCTCGGGACAATGTATGTACGATCTGCAGATATTTTTTCCGGGTGTTCTGGTCGTTTTTTTATTTAAAAAAAAAATCTTTGGTATTAAATATATTAGTCATCATCCACTTATAACACAAGCTCTGCTTACCATGGGGCTAGATGATGCTGTGTGGATTGTCCAGTATTATTTATTTGAGCGGATTTTCTAACGTCGCACTGCCGCCGCGCCGCCCGCCGCCCCGCGACGCCGTGAATTGGTGTGAGTGTTATCCGCTAAGTGAACATACTTAGCCCTCACACAAACTCACGGCGTTTGCCGGGCGCTCATTGGTGTACGGGGGGTGTGTGGGCGGTACCCTCCCCGCGCCCCTGTGCCACCCTAGACACATTAAAATGAGCTCCGGCCACAGAAATATATCGAAATAGAAGCAAAGAAGTTGTCGGTTTGTACCAAAACCGATAATCGCCTTCACCATAAAAACGGCTCTATGGTAAGACCAGCGTTGGTTGTAAACGAGCTCTACAACTAACTCATGCTGAAAGTCTCAGCCTGAGAAAGAGACAGCTGTTGTGACTCAGTTGCATATATTTGTCTGTGTTGTCTTTATAAATCATGTTCGTTTTGTTTTTTTTTACTTAACCCTAGATCACTAAACATTAGTTTCATCACAGGCGACACGGTTCCCGCGCATTCGCTGTTTAGGTATGTTCCCGACACTACCCCATCCCGCCACGCTCAGTACCTTCCTAATTTAGTGTTTTAGCACCCTGTGCGTACGTCAAGTAAAATATTGGCGTTTTATTTTGTTAGTCAGAACGACTAATGTTTAGTGACTGGAAAATGCGTTGACGGAAACGGAAAAGACGCTGTAGATACTGTCGACGCACTATCGCATCATCGTTTCAATGTGTAAGGTTGAATGTTTTATTAAATTGTCTTATAGTAGATATTGTCTGTTCTGGCGTTACGCGACCGATAATACGCGACGCATTTTCCGTCTGATATTTACCGACCCAAAAGGTTCATTCAAAATTCCATTGTCATAGTAAAGGATACCATTATCATAATAAAGCGATTGGTTAGTAGAAGGCTCACTGAGGCCGCGGGGGTGAGCTCTAGTTAAAGTGGCCTTAGTTATAAAGGGCGGAGTGAAGTTATGTAGGCGGGGCTTCTGTAGGGTTGTCATCCCTCAGTCTTAGTTAGACCGCGGTCGAGAGCAGAGCTCCTCACTAATGTCGTTAGTAATAATATATAGCCTCTAATTTCTTAAATTAAACTAAAATTAAATTACCGATAACATGCAAAGAGAGTATATTCAGCATTGTAATGCATGCCAAGACATGCAGCGCTGATTTTAAATATCGGTAGGTAATATATAGTTTCTTCATGTCCAATCCATCCTAAGGTTGCATGAAAGAGATCGCTCTCAGCGATAAGGCCGCCCTTTATACTTCCTTTATTCTATAGTTTATTCCTATATTAAAGTCATTTAACACGGGATATTTACCATTATTTGATTTTTGAGTTATCCAATATTTCGGCGCAGTTTCATGCGCCATTATCACGGAATAACTGAATCAAATCATGGTAAATATCCCGTTTTTAATGACTTTATTATTAATAACCATGATAGTTCCAAAAGTTTTATTATTTCTATATTATTTTCTGTTTTTATGTGTGTAAAGTGTTATCTATCTCCCGTCGGGTAGGTGGTTACCAGTAGGTAACATAGTGCTGATGTGTATCTGAATTGGATATGAACGAGGCGATCAATAGGGGGTGTCTAGTGGAGGGAGCCAGCGTGGTGCCGGCATCAGATGGTTCTCCATCCAACGGCTCCGATATCTACCTCTACGATGATTCCTCCATGTCCGACGGCAGCTTGTACGCGAGCGATCAAGAGAACCACTCTTACACGAGGAAAAGGTATGTGTCTAACTTTAAAATTACTTATTACACATATTCAAATTATTAAATAAATAAATAATTTATATATTATAATAAAATAATATTATTTTATTTAAGTATTTATTTCTTTTTATTTCTTTGGGATAACAAACAGTATCACTTTAACATTGACTGTAGGTATAAACTTAATTTGAAGTCCGATGTGGCGCGGTGGGCGAAGGTCCGCCTGCGACGCAGGAGGTTGCGGGTTCGATTCCCGCCTCGGAACAATTGTGTATACGATCTGCATATATTTGTTCCGGGTGTTCTGGTCGTTTTCTATGAATAATAAAAAAAATAATCAATCTTTGTAATATATTGTATTATGTATATCAGTTATCTAGTACCCATAACACAAGCTCTGCTTACCATGGGGCTAGATAATGCTGTGTGAATTGTGCAGCATAATAAATAAGTAATTGTCATGTCATTTACCATGATCTCGGGCCATAAAGTGACCCGGTCTTTTGGAAGGCTTGCGTGGGGCCGAAGCCAACAGCACAGAGGCCCTTTGAGAAGTTTATCTAAAGGCGATGGCTACACATAGCGGGTATCATCCTCGGGTGCACAATATGATACATCCAAAGATGGTATCCACCAGGTGTAGAGACTATTGCAAAGAAAAATGAAAGAAATAAAACCAGGTTATTGTGGTGGATGGATGGACTGGGTAATCGGGCTATAGGGGAGATTGCGGACGTCTGCCATAAACAAGTCAATCATAATGTTAAGAAGAGTGGCAGACGGTGGCTTGCCGAATGCTGGATGGGTTCCTTAAAAAGCCGGAGTAAATTACCGGAGAGGAACAACATCGGCGCAAACGACTGAGGGGTGTCGAGAGGTGCGGCCCCGATTTCACCATCACGAAGACTGCTCGTGAGCGGGTTTCCTCGCTATTACGCCATTAGACACTTCCACCCCGAGTCTACATCTTAAGATGCATCTCTCGCGACTCCACTCAGACCGGCCAATGAAGGCAAGCAAGAGGTGGGGGTCTGGTTCTCTTGGGATGCCACTCCGCTAGCGGAGACGAGAACCACGGAACTTCCCCGGGAGCACTCGGTTATTATTATTATTATTGCATACTTCCCTACATAGCTAGGCCAGGCTACGCGAACTGAACGAGCTACGAATAATTAGTAACTAACTACCTATATTCCAGCCAAATTGGATGTACAATTTGTGTATGTAAACAAACCGTCCACATTTAAATCTTTTGAAACAATCATAACCTAATCTGGTATCCGGCCTTTTCTGCTGGAGTTTTTTCCCGCGATGATTGACGTCCTTGTTCATTATCAATGTGTTCCGATATCGGTGTCCAACCAATTTTAGTTTAATCGAATCTTTACGATTTTTTTTAATCTGATGTTTAAAGTCGTTTATAAAGATCAGTGTCTGCGTCTGCCAATAAAAACTAACTCGCAGTGCCTTCAGTTATTCCGTGATCAGCGAAACTGTGCCGAAATATTGGAAAACACAAATCTAATCATGGTAAATATCCAGTTACATATATGTTACATAACTTATACGGCCATACCTAAAATTAAAACCAAAATTCACTTTGTTGCCGCGCCGTTTTATTACGCTACTAGCGGACTTTCCCGGCTTCGCACGGTTTTAGGTAATACGGATCCCAACTTTTTGGAAATTTAATATAGCCTATGTTCACCGGGGATAGTGTAGTTTCCCAACGATGAAAGAATTTTTCAATTCAGTCCAGTAGTTTCGGAGCCTATTCATTACAAACAAACAAAAAATCAAACCTTTCCTCTTTATAATATTAGTATAGATTTACATTAGGTAGGTTACCTGTCGATTTAGGACCTTCCTTCAATTAATTACGTACAATTACATCTGAAACCCGACGCCAAGCAAACGAGTTTTAGTTATTTGGTGTCGTGATTTGTTAACAAACACTTCACGTCGAGTTTGGCCAGTGTATAGGTAGGTACCACAGGGAATTATACAGGTGCATGGATTCCCACACAACCCTCGCCGCCCCTCTAGGTACCTACTATTCTCCCTGGTAGCACCAACATCTAAAGACACGCTCAATATTCTACTGGGGCCGAATGATAAGCGATCGCGTTACTATGGCAATGGTATAGTCGGAGAATCGTAGATGAAAGAAACTCTAGAATTAGAGCATTGTCTTGAATTAATTAATTAATTTCGACCGCGACTCGCCAAACGTAATGTAGGACGCCCTCCGGCCAGGTGGGGTGACGCCCTGCGAAACACTGCAAGCAGATGCTGGATGTGTCAAGTTGAAGACAGGGCGCTATGGCGCTGATTAGGGGAGGCCAATGACTAACATAGGCTGATGATGATGATGAATATATTAATATTGATGATTGATTAGAAATTGAAGATATTAATAATGACGACCTCTGTGGCGTGGTGGGCGAATGTCCGCTTGCGACGTAGGAGGTTGCAGGTTCGATTCCCGCATCGGAACAATTGTTCGACGATCTACAGACATTTGTTCCGGGTGTTCTGGTCGTTATCAATGTATAATAAAAATATCTATTTATGTAATGTATTAAGTATATCAGTCATCTAGTACCTACCCATAACACAAGCTCTGCTTACCTTCGGGCTAGGTAAGGCTGTGTGAATTATCCAGAATTATTTATTTATTGATACATTAATCCCCAGGTCAGAAACGCGTCGTATCCGCCGCTCCAGCTGTTCCCAGCACCAGGTCCAGCAGCGACAGGCAGCCAACCTGCGCGAGCGGCGCCGGATGCACTCCATCAACGATGCCTTCGAGGGTCTGCGGTCGCACATACCTACCTTGCCCTACGAGAAAAGACTGTCCAAAGTCGATACGCTGAAGCTGGCGATTGGTTACATCGATTTTCTGGCTGAATTGGTGAGTGTGTTCAAATTAAACATGTGTGAATGGTAAATTTTTTTTTATTCAGGAACCACGCGGCGAAGCCTCTGGAAGTTCTTTAGTATGTAATAGATTCTTTAAGTATATCAGAAACTAAATGGAATTTAACAATGCGTTTGCCTGAATTAGGTGAAAACCTGATTTTCAGGCAAAATAAGTGCGAACAAAAAAAATAATCAAAAAAAACTTGCTTGATAAACAAGGAAACTGTCTATAATGATCTTTGTTTTCTTTGACAGGTCCGTGCCGATAACATGGGCCACAAAACACTGCCTGGAGTCCCCAACATTCAGAAACAGGATAAGAAAGTTACTATTCGAGGTAATTGACGACCGATGTGACGCGGTGGGTGAAGGTCCGCCTGCGATGCAGGAGGTTGCGGGTTCGATTCCCGCCTCGGAACAATTGTGTGTACGATCTGCAGATATTTGTTCCGGGTGTTCTGGTCGTTTTCTATGTATAATAAAAAATATCTATCTATGTAATGTATTGTATTATGTACATCAGTTATCTAGTACCCATAACACAAGCTTTGCTTACCATGGGGCTGGATAATGCTGTGTGGATTGTCCAGCATTATTTATTTTATTTATTTATTTAAATGGATTCAAGATTCTTTGTTGCGATACATGATGTTAGTAGGTACATAAATTATTTTAAGGAAGGCCTACATCTTAAATACTAATACATAATCTTAAATACATACAAAATAAGTTACATGAACCTAGCAACAGAAAAGCTAAAAAGCTGGCCTTCGCGGCTAAATGATAGTGTGATGTAAATATTAAATACGCTATGCAACAGAAGAAAACAATCGTCGAACTTATGATGATTCAATAAAATTAAGAGGCCTCCGGAGGGACGAATTCTTCATACAAACGTAATACCAAAATTATTTCTAATTCAAGCATATTTCCACTATAATATTGCATTATTTGTATTAAAATAGTATTTATATAGGTTCCCAAATAGTTTTTTTTTTTTCAAAATACTTACCTAAAATGAAATGAAAGCCAATCTCATTTTAAAGTCATGCGCCATGATCACGGAGTAACCCGTGTCAGTTACTCCGTGATCATGGCGCATGCAACTGTGCCGAAATATTGGATAACTCAAAAATCAAATCATGGTAAATATCCCGTTTTAAATTACTTTAGTATTAATAACCATGATAGTTTCAAAAGTTTAAATTTGCACATTTTTATGCGAAAATGGACAAGTTTTCTTGCTATTGGTTTCTTATTAAAAACATCAATATCCGACGTTTTATTTATTAAGGAACATAGCTTATATTGTCTAGTTACAGAATAACAATACTTTGTGAAGAATACAAAAAGTTTTCAGTCATAATTTTTGGTATTACGGAACAAACCAAATTTTGAACGGCTAATATTGCTATCGCGCACGCATGGGGCGCGGCGCAAGGGTTAAACAGGGACAGCGATATTCGGAGCGATTTTTGCAAGCGAGGGTCGCCGGACCCTTAAGACAACAAACCAAATATTCGAAATACAAAATCTTCTTAACTGAGAGGTGTCAAGCTTGCACCCTGGTAGGGTGGAAGCTGGGTGGAAGGGTTCTGTAACATTTTGCTAGGTGGCGAAATATTCACAATTAAATTCTATTCTATGAAGGCTTCCGCTATATAAAAGCGCTCGCCCACGGCTTCGGCGAGACTGTATCGATTCGAACGCACGTCAGCCATCGTGACATTTGGCGTGTTTTAAAAACCATAAACCGACTTCAAATTCCTAAATAAAAAAAAGGTTTAAAAACTTAGTTTGAAGAAAGAAGAAGAATCGAATCATCGAAATCGGTCGGCGTGATATTGAGTTAATCGTCCATTAATCGCGCACATACTTTATGCAAATTTAAGACCTACATATATGGTTTTCTCATGGATGCCATTGTTAGAACTGGTCCAAATTGAAATAGGACCACAAGGAAAGCCCAGCTTTCAAATAGAATCATCAAAATCAGTTCACCCAGTCGAAAATTCTGAGGTAACAACAAAATAATAAAATACAGTTTAATTCAGAACCTGCTTCTTTTATGAAGTCGGTTAAAAATTACAATGTTTAGCCTGATAGGTAGTTCTAAATTAAGTACAAAAATACAAATTTGTGCATCAGAAACCACATTGTCCGCAATGAGGCGATGAATCCAACCCCAGCACGGGTCACGAACCCGCGCCATTCCCTCTGTTTGTGCACCTTGTCCTGTCATACTAATTGCTCGGGGTCGGCTAATATCATCATCATCATAGAACAGCCCGAATTCTGCTAACCAATCGCTTTACTATGATAATAGTATCGACGCAGAATTGATATTTCCACCAGAGCCTAGTCCGTTATCTAGCAGGGTGTACCACGTGCAGGTTAGGTTGAATTGGGAGACGAGATGTTGGAGTCCCCCTTACACCCCACCTCTCATGAAAGAAACTACCGACTGATTTTTTACAGATTTTTATGATGTAGGCCGAATGAATAATACAAGTTTGTGACTTCGAGCGCCGAACGCAACTTTGTCAAAAGAGAAAAAGCGTTTATCATTATTATTAAACACATTAAAAAAGCGGAAATATTAAAAACTTACACAAATAGATTCTATATTATCTAAATTATTATCACTACATAGTATAAAACAAAGTCGCTTCCCGCTGTCTGTATGTCCATATGTCACAAATGAATAAAATAAATCGTCATCGCGTGGGATAACATCCAACTTGCACTCTAGCTAGTGGGATATGGAGGCGCATCACGCAAGCCGTGAGAAATCATCTACGCCCAGCCAGGGGGCTGCATGGGGAGGGGGCTGCATGGGGTAATAGATAGAGTAATTATTTATGAACAACATTAGACACACACATACAAAATACAACAATTAATCAGTACACAGAAAAACAAAAAACGGATGTGCAATCAGCCTTCGTTCCTTCCTTGTGACACAGGTTGTGATGATAATGAAGAAGACTTTATTATACATTTAAGAATTAGAACGCTAAAGCTACAAGTCCGAGATAGGCTGCAGACTGCGACATTGCGGCTAGCGGCTGCGGTTGACCGCAGTGCTAACTGCGGTCGCGGTTGCTTCTATTGCCAAGCACGGTTCGTGACACCACTGGTGCTGCAATTTGCGGTCCCTGCGCGCCTCAGTGTTGCCGCGCTTGGAAACAATTTCATAGAGATACATAGAAACAAGTAGTGTCGCTTGCAGCCTGCACCTGCAGTTTGCGGCCTGCGGTCCATCTTGGAATTGCACCTTAATACTTCAAAGAGTCTTTTGGCAAAGATCTCCTCCAACCCCTTCCACTTTACTCCATCTCTCGCCAACCTTATCCAAGTTTTCCCTGTTACGTCTCTTAGCTCGTCCTCCCATCTTTTAAACTGTCTCCCTCTGCTTCGCTTCTTGTATCTTGGAAACCAATCCATCAGCGTTTTGCTCCATTTGTCTCTTCCTTTTGCTGTATGTCCAGTCCAACTCCATTTCAGTTTCCTTATTTTAACTGTAACATCTTCTATTTTAGTTCGATTTCTGATGGATTTCTAACTTTATCCAGTTTCCTTTTTCCCAGCATGCTTCGCTCCATAGCCGATTGGCACTTAATTTGAACAACGTACACTTGTGTCGACACTATTAGCAAATCTAAAAGTGTAAACAAAGTGAGGAACATTCGCGAATCACACCGAAGCGAATTGAGAACCCTCCCTCGTAATCTCTCTGTTAATAGAATAGGAGTGTATTAAATCGCTATTAAGCTCTCTGAACCCCGTTCTATGTTACGAGCGTTTTTAATTCTTATACAATTTTTCCTACGAATTAAACACCCCTCTCTCGTTCAATGGGGTTGCTTTAAGTTACAACAAGTGTCTAAAATCCCACCGCTTTATGTCTGAAATTCTTTAGGTACCTACACAGAGTTTGAATGTTTAGATGGAAGGATGTATTATGCATGGATGGATATTTTTTACATCTTCACGCCAAAACTACTGAACAGATCGGGATGAATTTGCGTACAGGTAGTTTTAGGCCTGGAATACTATATTACAGGCTATTTTTATCCCATTAATCAGTTCCCATGGGCTAGAAATAACTTAAACGTTTCAATAGAAACAACGCGTGCGAAGCCGCGAGCAGGAACTAGTAAAATATAATGGTAAATTTTTTATTTAGGTATTTTTATGAGCAGTTTAATATATAGGCACGGTTTAAATACCTACTTTTAAAAACTAGCCTCGTCCTGCGATGTCGCACGCGTTTTACCGGTGTAAAAGTATTTTAATCCAGACCTACATATAACTATATCTAGGTATACAGAATTTCATCCCTATCTGTTAAGTAGTTTTGTACCTGCTAACCTTTGGGTAGTGTGGACAACATTTTTTGCCAGTGTCAAGTAATGGAAAATAATTGTGAAATCAGTTATTAAATAATGAAGATTGTTTGATACAATATCAAACCACTATACACACACAACCAATATTAATATCAACAGAGCCTAGTCCGTTATCTAGTAGGGTGTAAGTACCACGTGCAGTTTAGGTTGGCTTGGAAAACGAGATGTTATTTCCACAAAGAAACTATGACACCGTCAAAGAAATTCCAGAAACGCTTCGGAAACGTCAAAATAAAAAATAGCAACACCACAAAACACAATTCGACAGGACAAATGAACCCTATCGATATATTATCGCAGGGCCAAGGTAAATTGTAGGGTAAAGCCTCGTAACTGCGTGCACGTGTTTAGGCCAAGGGGAAACACCCTTACAATAACACTCGATATGCATATGCACCGCTTTGCGAATGCCCCCATGAGTCCAACAATAATAATTGTCGATAAATAAACCTCAAGTTTATGGGGTGACAAATCTATTGTAAAAGTAATTAAAATTTGGATAGATTACCTATTAATCGTATTCTATATTGTATTGTATAGTTTTAGTTTGTTTCTTTGTAGACTTTCTCTATCTGTTCCATCGCCTCTCCATATAACCCTAAGGTTTGCCGGAAGAAAACTCTTTGTCAGGGTTAAGCTCGCCTATGTACATATCAAAATATTTGTATGTTATATGTGCCTACCTAATTATTACCTTGGCTGGTATATCACAAAATGGCCGATGCAAAAGTAATGACAAAGTGTCAAATTTAATGTTGATGTACCTATACAATAAGTAATATGTTATTTGTACGAAATATTATGTCGTACAGGTATCTTAGATTTTAATTTATTGTTATAAGTTATACAGGGTGTTTGGTGGAGGGTTAGACAAACTCGGTGGGTGTGTCGGTGGACCTATTTGTAAAATACAAATTGAAGTAGAAGAGCTTAACTCTTAACAAAATTTTTTAATCCTGTTTTTTGTATTTTTAAATAATTTTCCGAAATTTTAACTCTTTTCCCCTACAATTTTTTTGGAACATGTTTTCGATTGTTCTTTTTATTTGGTTTTGGTCCCAGATGTATCCTTCATCTGTGGAAGGCATTATTCATTAAAAAAAACAGTAAATAATTTGTTATACACGTTCTCAAAGTTAAAAAAAAATGAATAACTGAGTAAAGAACTCATTTAAAACGGGATATTTACCATGATTTGATTTTTGAGTTATCCAATAATTCGGCACAGTTTCATGCGCCATGATCACGAGTTTGTCCAACCCTCCACCAAACACCCTGTATAACAAATTAAAATCTAAGCAATCCATCGTGCACACTTGGTATTTGCATTTTAACGGCGCTTTTCAGAGTTCTAGAATTTTCGAGGTAAGTTACCTATACGCTACCCTATACGATTATTATGAACTAAACAAGAACTCTTCAACAGGTACTAACAGCCAAGTCCACTCCCTGTCCTGGTCCAGACGAGGGGAGCGACCTCCCGGGAACACGCTTCACGCCAAGATCTGGATCCCAGAGGACCCCAGCATCTTCCCCAATCCTGTGACTATCATTAAAACGGGAGAACTAAGATAATCAGCTTAGCATCCATTACCACTAAAACTGACTTTCCCGGATTGAAAGATTATTTTTAAATTTTTATTGTTTTTGTTATCTACAGTTAAAAGCGGTGTATAGATATCTGATATAAGATAATACCTTGATGAAAAGCCAAGTCTCCTCTACACGTTGGCCAAAACATAATGGTATGGTGCCCAATGAGATTTTACATATAGAGACGTCATACTCATTTTAAAGAAATATAAATTTGGCGATATTTTACACACGGCATTATATCGTTCTCTCTGTCACTCACAAGTGCATCACACCGTCTCATTCGTGTATGTATGTGGCAATTATTGTTGAGTAAAATAATATTTATGATTTTACATTTTAAATAGATTAAACAGTACTTACAAATAAAAAAATACATCCTTTCTGCGTTTTACAGCCGTCGTAGCATAGCTATTGCACTTTCAGAACACACAGCTTGGCATTTTAGTGTTTTATTTATATTCTGAAATCCAAAGTCGTCCTTCAAGGTACGTCCGCGTCGCGGCCAGGAGCAGAACGGACTGAGTTCAATTCAGACAATTACCTGATTTTCGTCTTGCCACGCAGACCTCGTTACAACGTATCTACGTATATAATATTATTGATAGTGCCGGTGTTTGTTGAGTCATGGTGTAGTATGCGCCAATCAATTCATTGGAGCTAGATGGTGTCGGTTTTTCAATGCAGATCAGAGTTGTGGCGTGGCGTGATGATGGCTGTCGCGCCCTCACTTTTGGCCAAGTGGATAGTAAGTTAAATCATAATCAAATTTTGCAAAGAGGTAGATGATATTTCTGGGACGGAGATACTTTTTATCCCGGAAAGAGCGTGGGGAGCGATCGACACCTTCAACTCATTTTAGAAAACATTCAACGAGTGGACGCTTTCACAAACTGTTCGCCAAGGTGTTAGCCAACATTATAGCACACATGTTGGCCAACGTCTAGAGGAGATATAACTAAAAGATACCATGGGGAAAGACATGGGAGCAAGAGTGACCCTTGATGAGTCATCTTCGTTTACATTACTATAGTCAAGACTAAGTTAGCATTATTTTTTATGCATTAGGCAGGGACGAGTAAAATGTATTTACTCTTGCCTGGCATTAGTTTTTTTATGTGATATCTAAACTTCTAGTCAGTTTGACGGTCCTAAAAGTACCTACCTACCGTATTGACACAGCCCATACCTAAAAGACCGATTAGCAATACCGGCCCCCTGATTATGTAACTGCGACCGGTTTGCGACAGGCGAAAATTTAGCAATCAGTGCTGTCAAAAGCCAATTTTGTATTAGATGACACCAGGTTTCCCTCTGCCGGACAATCGGTGAACTAAAAATTGCTTGCTAAAATTGCGGTCGCGGTCGCGTCGCTGTTGCTGTTGCTTTTACATAATCAGCCTGCGGCAAAAAAAATACAGCACGCAAAAATACGCAATTGTACAGTCGCAACTGTTATAACATGGCTATCAAAATTTACAACAAATTGCCAAACGTTATTTAATTTATTTATTGAGCATTGTTTTTATTCGGTTGAAGATTACCTTAATTTTAAGTTTTGACCTAGCGAGTTATACTTTTAACTGACAATTTAATAATATTTGCGATTATCTGATTTAATTATGACATTTAATTTAATTTTATTGATTTTATATTCACGTGCCTGCATTCGGGCTGCAGATATGCAGCTCTACTGTGTTATTCCACCAATGTATTATGTACCATATCTTATGTGAATAAATATTACTGAATGGATTCATGGTTTTAGCTTTAATTAACTTTAAGGCTACCCTGTAAATTATGAAAATATAAAAAAAAAAACATTCTTATGATTATCCGAAATAGTTTTTTTAAAACACCACTGGGGATAGGAATGATGTGTGGCAGGTGTAGGTATAGCGCTGTTTATTGTTGTTTGTAAAAGAAGCGCAGAGTTCAAATCGACAGAACTGTTTTGTTTAATGTGTAATTATTATTATTCATTAATTAATCAAAAGAACTGGAAAACTTCGCCGAGTCTTCTCGTCATCCATACCGCAATACTTGAAGACGAAAGTTTGCACCTAGTGCGTCCTACCCGTTGTGACCTACGGAGCTGAGACGTGGACACTCACGGTCACGATAGAGCTGGTCCACCAGTTCAAAGTCGCTCAGCGAGCTATGGAAAGAGCTATGCTCAGAGTTTCTCTGAAGGATAGGATTCGAAATTAATACATCCGACAGAGAACCAAAGTTTTCGACAGCTCTAAGAATTAGCAAGCTGTAGTGGCAGTGGGCCGGCCATATCTTGCGAAGAACCGACAACCGTTGGGGTTAATGTGTTCTTGAGTGGTGCCCGCGACTCGGCAAACGTAGTGTAGGACGCCCTCCGAGCCAGGTGGGATGACGACCTGCGAAGGACTGCAGGCAGATGCCGGATGCGGCAAGCTGAAGACAGGGCGCTATGGCGCTCATTGGGCGCGCATGGTACATGCTGAAAATCAGCGTTGTGGGGCTACTCGCAACATGCAGCTGAGCATGAACCTGGTCTGATAGCGCAGGAACGCGGCACTGACCATCACACACGGCTTGATCTACACAACATTAATTTAGATATGTCTATTAATAATAAAAAATATATATGTAAATCAATGCATATTATTAATTATATACTTTAAGTCTTTTTAACACTTCGAGTGCTGAAATCACACCGTATGTGTTTTCTACAAGTGACTAATATGCGTAAATCCACACTAGCGCAGCGGCTGAGAAAATACAGATCTGTGTGACTCAGCACAGCTGTAATGTTTTTCGAGCGAAACGCATGTGCGGCGCAACACAACTGCTGTGTAGAGCGGCAGCACGAATAGCTTAGGTAAAAAAAAAGATCGCAGTCGTCGAAAAAAGTCCGCAGTGGTGTATTTCTTTACTATAGTTAGATAATTAAGTTTATTACTCTATCAGAATAAATATATTTTCATCTCATTTCATTTCATTAGGAGCTGATGATAATAATGAATCAAAAAACTGGTTTTTATTAATAATCTGTTTTATTTCTGCCTTATCATAAAGAAACTAATACATCGCGGTTTATTGTTCTTTGTAATAGGAGTCATGAACTCTTCGCTCCTTCGATCGACAGATCTTTTAGGTAATGTGTATATTATTAATTAATTAATAAAAAACTTGGTTTATATCAAGTCGAAAATGGTTTATCAAAAATCAGTTTTATTTGACGACCGATGTGACGAGGTGGACGAAGGTCCGCCTGCGACGCAGGAGGTTGCGGGTTCGATTCCCGCCTTGGAACAATTGTGTGTACGATCTGCAGATATTTGTTCCGGGTGTTCTGGTCGTTTTCTATGTATAGTAAAAAATATCTATCTATGTAATGTATTGTATTATGTATATCAGTTATCTAGTACCCATAACACAAGCTCTGCTTACCATGGGGCTAGATAATGCTGTGTGAATTATTTATTTATTTATTTCTCAATAATGTATGGTGCCCTAGGGCCACGCCAGCAGCACTTGCTTCACGTCCAGCGCCAGTATGTCAGTGCGGGCTCCGATCGCGTCCGCGAGCGCAGGCGTGGTCCGCCCGAGCTCGCCGTGCACCCACTCCTTGATGTAGGTACCCGCTTCAGTTTGTACCACCACTGTGAATAGGGAGGGGTGATCTGAAATAAAAAGAATATATATAGATTGTAGCGACTTGTGGGCAAAGACCACCACAGAGTGGAGCCCACCCAACGCTATGAGGCGACGTGGAAGGCCCAGGATGAGATGGCGCGACGAGCTCGAGGCACATCTTCCATCATGGCCTGTTGCAGCGTTGGATCGCGAGGAGTGGAAGAAGAAAAGGGAGGCCTTTGCCCAGCAGTGGGACAGTAATGGCTTAAAATAAATAATATAATAATAAATAAATAATAATATATAGATTGTGCGAGTATACAGGGTGTCCGGTAATTAATGGATAACCCCGCAGGCAGGTGTGGAGGGCACCACGGCCAAACAGGAAAAAAAATATAAAAAAATCTATCTGTAGCAGTCAAGGATTTATTTAGTTTTTTTTTAAGTACAACATTTGATACATTTTTCATCAAACCTTCCCAATTGTATATGTGTCTTTCACACACATACAATTGGGAAGGTTTGATTTTTTGTTTGTTTGTATTGAATAGGCTCCGAAACTACTGGTCCATTTTGAAAAATTCTTTCACCATTGGGTCCCGGACGGACAACGGCCACGTGGAAGGCCTAGGCGGAGATGGCGGGATGAGCTCGACCTATACAATAAGGAGTGGGTTCTCCTTGCTGAGGACCGAGATGAGTGGAAGAAGGGGAGGGAGGCCTTTGCCCTGCAGTGGGACACCCCGGGCTAATATAATAATAATAATTGGGAAGCTACACTATCCCCGGTTCCCCATAGGCAAGTTCCTTACTAAATCTCCAATAATGTACTCGGGTGAAACCGTAGGGAACAGCTAGTTATTATTATATTTGACATGTAAATTAGTTTTTACCAATAAATTGTATTTCTGTTAACACTTTGAGTGCTGAAAACGCACGGTATGAGTTTTCTACAAGTGACTAATATCCGTAAATCCACACTAGCGCAGCGGCTGAGAAAATACAGATCTTTGTGACTCAGCAGAGCTGTAATATTTTTCGAACGAAACGCATGTGCGGCGCAACACAACCGCTGTGTAGAGCGGCAGCACGAATTTTTTAGGTAAAAACAAGATCGCAGTCAAAGTGTTAAATAATACACTCACCAGGTACTTCCTTCGCCTCCAGCGCCAGTATCTTCCTGGTCCGTACGAGCAGCGACCTCCGATGCAGCACGCGCAGCGGCGTGCGTTGCTGCACAGCACTGTTGTTGTCGCACCACTTGTTTATGGATAGGAGGTCGCGCGCGTGGATCGATATAGGGGTATCTGGGGTCGCGCCGTCCGCCTGTATAAACAGTTTATTTAAGTAAAAACAATATTTTTTGCTATATCTCGCGAAGAACCGACAACGTGTGTAAACGTGTTCTTGCGTGGAGACCGCGACTCGGCAAACGTAGTGTAGGACGCCTTGTGAACAGGTGGTATGGAAGGAAGTCATTGAAAATATTTACAAAATGTCTTCCTTCCTAACAATCAACGTCACTGTGCATTGAACACTGTACAGTGAAATTAACTTTACTATAGTTTGACCGAAACCGCTGTACCGCGCCTGAGGTATGCTCACGGCGAGACGGGGGGGAAGTATCGGCCGCTCCGATCCATCAGTCTGCCGTCAACGCTCACGGCGGTAGGTAGCTTTTCTACCGGACGGTCTATGTCAGACGCACATGAGATAAATATCCAAAGATCGATCGAGCGCTATCTCGTGATGTCAACCCCGTCTTTTTTTTTGTAGTATGGATGGATGTTTGTTACTCTTTCACGTCAAAACCACTGAACGGATCTTGATGAAACTTGGAACATACATAGTATGTGTACTGGAATAACATATAGGCTCCTTTTTATCGTGGTACCAAGCGAGCGAAGCCGCGGGCGAAAGCTAGTAAAAAAATATAAACATATCGTTTTATAAAATAAACATTTATCGTTTACGATATCGTAAGATATATCCGACAATATCTATCTCATGTGTACTCTTGCTCTTTTTTCCTCGGCCCCCACCTCGCCGCACTTTCTTAAGGAGTGATACAGCGTGATGGCCAGAAGCCTAGGCCAGTAACTAAAACTTGGCTATGGCCGGGCTTTGGAAAACTACGTCGAGTCTTCTCGTCATCCATACCGCAATGTTTGAAAACGAAAGTTTTCAACCAGTGCGTCCTACCCGTTATGACCTACGGAGCTGAGACGTGGACACTCACGATAGGGCTGGTCCACCAGTTCAAAGTCGCTCAGCGAGCTATGGAAAGAGCTATGCTCGGAGTATCTCTGAAGGATAGGATTCGTAACGAATACATCCGACAGAGAACCAAAGTTATCGACATAGCTCTGAGAATTAGCAAGCTGAAGTGGCGGAAAGCGACGGCCGCTGGGGCAAACGTGTTCTTAAGTGGAGACCACGACTCGGCAAACGTATCTATTGTATGTATGTATTTTGGCTAGTAGACAAGGTTATAGAAGTGTTGATACATGCTTTATAAATAAATAATGCTGGACAATTCACACAGCATTATCTAGCCCCATGGTAAGCAGAGCTGTTATGGGTACTAGATAACAGATATACATAATACAATACATAGATAGATATTTTTTATTATACATAGAAAACGACCAGAACACCTGGAACAATTATCTGCAGATCGTACACACAATTGTTCCGAGGCGGGACTCGAATCCACGACCTCCTGCGTCGCAGGCGGACCTTCGCCCACCGCGCCACATCGGTCGTCGTCAATACACTTACAACATCTTCCTTGGTATGTGATAACTTGATACAGAGCGCCTCGTAAGTCTTGTATTTACTCTCTTCCCCTTTCTTCAGTTCTACTAATTGTTCCCTGCAAAATAAATATATCTATACTAATATTATAAAGACATATGACATATTATATGGGCCGGACACGTCTGCCGTATGTCCAGCGACTTGTGGGCAAAGACCACCACAGAGTGGAGCCCACCCAACGCTATGAGGCGACGTGGAAGGCCCAGGATGAGATGGCGTGACGTCGGCGTCTTCCATCATGGCCTGTTGCAGCGTTGGATCGCGAGGAGTGGAAGAAGAAAAGGGAGGCCTTTGCCCAGCAGTGGGACAGTAATGGCTTAAAATAATAAATAATAATAATAATATTATAAAGAGGAAAGGTTTGATTTTTACTTCGTTTGTTTGTATTGAATAGGCTCCGAAACTACTGGACCGATTTGAAAAGTTCTTCCGCCGTTGGGAAGCTACACTATCCCCGGTGAACATAGGCTATATTATATTTTCAAAAAAGTTATGGATCTGTACTAAAACTCCAATATTGTAACCCAATGTGTAAAGAATAATAGTGAGATTCGAGTTTAACGCGGGTGACACCGCGGGGAACAGCTAGTATATCAGAATCAATAACTTTATTTCTTTAGGCTTACAAAATATGCACTTAGACAAATATTTTTTTTGACTATAAACAGCTTAGCTAAATAAGATGTTTTTGATATTTGTTATTAAATAGGCAAATAACCATGTATTAGACATATAAGAGATATGAACATACTAGTGGTTACTTTTTCACTTCTTCCACTGGTGGACAAAAAATTGAAGTGAACAGTAAAATAATGTTATTTGATAATAATTTATAGTAAAGTATAACTTGTCTAATAAAAAAAATCTAAAAAGTCTAAGTGCTTATTTTGTAAGCCTAAAGAAATAAAATATATTGAATTTTGAATGATCTCTTCACTTCAATTTTTAATAATCACAACATAGTATAAAACAAAGTCGCTTCCCGCCGTCTGTCCCTATGTATGCTTAGATAGATCTTTAAAACTACGGAACGGATTTTGACGCGGTTTCTTACAATAGATAGAGTGATTCAAGAGGAAGGTTAATAAACCATTTGACACATAGATTCCCACACGGGAGAACCCGCGGGGCGCAGTTAAATTACATTTTTCCACTTAGCCGGGTTTTTTTTAGGCCTCTTTATCGATTTTTTTATCATGAGCTCTAATATGGCTTTATTATACATAGATAACATTAATCCGGAATACTCACTTGGTGACTGGAACCAAGCTGTGTACTATAACTTGTCCGCTCTCTGATATCCGCTTGCAGGCAGCGGACAGTTCCGCTTCCGTTAGCGCCCGGCGGGGGTCCGATATCTAGAGGGAAACAATCACATTTGCAAAGTTTAAATTATTGGAAACTTAGCATTATTTATTTACTAGCTGCGCCCCGCGGTTTCACCCGCGTGATGATAGCTATCTTGGATAATATACAATAAATAAATAAATAATGCTGGACAATTCACACAGCATTATCTAGCCCCATGGTAAGCAGAGCTTGTGTTATGGGTACTAGATGACTGATATACATAATACAATACATTACATAGATATATTTTTTTTTTATTATACATAGAAAACGACCAGAACACCCGGAACAAATATCTGCATATCGTACACACAATTGTTCCGAGGCGGGAATCGAACCCGCAACCTCCTGCGTCGCAGGCGGACCTTCGCCCACCGCGCCACATCGGTCGTCAGATATACAATATATCTATATAAATTGTAGCCTATGTGTTATTCTGATGTATAAGCTATATTATTGTAAAGTTTCATTAAAATCCATTCAGTAGTTTTTACGTGAAAGAGTAACAAACATCCATCCATACCTACAAACTTTCGCGTTTATAATATTAGTAGGATTATTCAAAAGCGTAATATTTGGTGACTCGAATAATAATAGTGTTAAATATTTAAAAAAAAACATTGCTTGTCCTCCGACCACCGGCCAGGTATAAACGTGGGGTAAACGTGTTCTTGAGTGGAGACCACGACTCGGTAAGCATAGTGTAGGATACCGGCCGGAGGGCGTCCTACACTACGTTTACCGAGTTATTTACGGCTTATTTAAGGAGACGGAATTTTTTTGCGCCGACCGGACATATAGGTAGTATTTGTAGAGTACGAGTACGAGTTTTGCTCCAACTCAAAATCTAACAACTTACAGATAAGCAAATCAAATGTACTAGACACATAAGTTATGAACATACTAGTGGTTTCTTCTCACTTCTTCCACTGGTGGACAAAACATTGAAGTGAACCATAAAATAATTTTAATTGATAATAATGAATAGTATAAAATATGACCTGTCTTAGTGCTTATTTGTAAGCTTAAGAGGCCTCCGGAGAGACGAATTCTTCATACAAACGTAATACCAAAATTCTTTCTAATTCAAACATATTTCCACTATAATATTGCATTATTTGTATTAAAATAGTATTTATCTAGGTTCCCAAATAGATTTTTTTCAAAATACTACCTAAAATGAAATGAAAGCCAATCTCATTTTGCACATTTTTATGCGAAAATGGACAAGTTTTCTTGCTATTTGTTTCGTAATAAAAACATAAATATCTTACGTTTTATTTATTAAGGAACATAGCTTATATTGTCTAGTTACAGAATAACAAGACTTTGTGAAGAATACAAAAAAAAATCAGTCATAATTTTTGGTATTACGGAACAAACCAAATTTTGAACGGCTAATATTGCTATCGCGCACGCATGGGGCGCGGCGCAAGGGTTAAACAGGGACAGCGATATTCGGAGTGATTTTTGCAAGCGAGGGTCGCCGGACCCTTAAAGAAATAAAAACTTTTCATTTTCATTGTGAACGCAGGGTATATATGTAGTCAGACCCACCTCTATGGCGAAGGGTCGTCCGTCTCCTAAGCACCGGACATCCACGTCTTCACGACCTGCTGATAGGAACTTCAGTCTATGCTCTGCATCTTCTGCGGTTAATCTGAAAAGTAATGCAGTTTGAAAGATTTAGGCAAGCTATTATAGAGACTATCTAAGAGTTAGCAAGCTGAAGTGGCAGTGCGCCGGCCATAACTCGCGAAGAACCGACGGCCGCTGGGGCAAACTTGTTCTTGAGTGGAGACCACGACTCGGTAAACGTAGTGTAGGACGCCCTCCGACCAGGTGGGATGACGACCTGCGAAGGACTGCAGGTACTGGATGCGGCAAGCTGAAGACAGGGCGCTATGGCGCTTATTAGGGGAGGCCCATGTCCATTGTCCAGCAGTGGACTATTATAGGTTGTTGATGATGAGTATGTATGTACTACTTTAATTTTAATTGTAAATATGTATGATGATGATTCTTTGTTTAAGGCAAATGAGTCTGGTTGGACATTTTTCTGCCAGTGTCAAGTAATGGAAAATAATGAGTTATGGATATGAAATTGTTTATTATATTAATTTATTATTATTATATTATTTATAATTATTGTCACCAGAGCCTAGTTCGTTTTCTAGCAGGGTGTACCACGTGCAGGTTAGGTTGAATTGGGAGACGAGATGTTGGAGTACCCCTTACACCCCATAGAAAATAATTTTTAACCAATAAAATGTCTATCTGATGTCATGAGCACTCTAGCGCCCTCTATATATAACATAACTTACTCGTATATATCAGCTATCGGCTTGAATATAATCTCTTGCACTGAGGACTCCATCATCCTCTCTCCGTGCAGCACCCAGGGGCTTTGGGAGAGCGAGCGGCTTAGCTTTATGTATCTGGAATAAATATATAAATAAATAATAAACTATATTGCAGTATAGTGGAAAATACATAATGCTGGACAACTCGCAGAACATTATCTAGCACCAATTTAAGGAACTTTATTCTCTTAAGAAAGAAGAAAAGAAAGAAAATAAATTTATTTGACACCGTACATAACACATATACACATACCACGACACATTACATAATAAGAAAGAATACAAACAAGAAAAAATATAAGGAAATAGATAAAACGTACAGATAGGTACAAATATGTGTTACATAAGGGGCCAGAAAGGTCTCTGTCTCAGCATTATGCCGCTACAAGCCTAAATTAGTAGTATAAGAATTACAATAATTCACTTAAGATGAGAAATTAGGTACAGAATAGAATCAAATTTTCTTTAGCACACACAAAAGACTGAAGGAATGTATAGCAAAAAAAAAAACAGATTAAAACACATTAACGCCCACCAGTGGACATAAACAGTGTATGTACGTACCTGCCCCCCAAGTACACTGGCACATGGGCCGCCTCCACACTGACGCAGCGCGCCGCACTGCCCGGCAAGGGGACCGCGGAGCCCCATTTGCAAGTTGAGTGCAGGTTCTTAAGGGATATACCTGAAAAAAAAAAGGTAAACAGGTTTCATTATAGACAAGGCGCCGGTATTTATTGATGATTATTCATCATCATCATCATCATCAGCCTATAGCAGTCCACTGCTGGACATAGGCCTCCCCCATTGAGCGCCATAGCGCCCTATCTTCAGCTTGCCGCATCCAGCATCTACCTGCAGTCTTTTTCAGGTCGTCATCCCACCTGGTCGGAGGATTGATTATTGATATGGTTCAATTGAGCTACCTGTAGATTGTTTTCAACACCCTGCAGTTAGCTTAATTGTAAATTCTAGTTCTAAGAAGAAAATAATGATTAGTTTCTCATATCGCTGTCATTATTTTCTTTTATTAATAAACTATCTGCGCTCCGCGGCTTCGCCTGCGTGGAAATCGGTGTTTCAAATGGTTTATAAACCTTTCTCTTGAATCACACAGGGACAGACAGACAGCGGGAAGCGACTTTGTTTTATACTATATTACCTTTGTAATATCATTTAAATACCTTTAAGGTACAATGTAGATTAAAACTACTTATTTGTATGATTATTTTAGATAGCATTGATAATGTGTTTTGTGTGTTTAATAAATAAATAAATATATAGTTGAGGAAATGTCTGGTCTGTGAGACCGGTAGTTACCGTCCAGCGCGCGGTCTAGCAGACACCGCGTGACGGGCACGTTCACTCGCTGCCGTTTCTGGCGATGTCGCACCGACTCCGGCGATGGAGAGAAAACTTCGCATTCCTGTAATCAACGTGAATATGGTTGAACATTGTGTTTTTGGTGAACTTATTGGCAGTAAAGTAATTACAGTAATCAGTATAAATTTATATGACCAAAAACAATTAAATTATCAAATAATATTTAAAAAGCTATTTCGGCGGGATCCCACGATCTTCCCTCAGTACGGGAATGCTCTTACGAATTGAGCCCCGAAATCAAGTAATCGAACCTTTTCGGTACTTCCTACGGACTCTAGCATATAATAAGAACTAATATAAATAACTTAAACTTAATTAATTTGACAACACTAACAATAATATCCTTTTTATTTCCATTTATAAGAAAGGGAAGAAGTTTAGTAATGTTAAATTAGTAAAGATTAGTAAAATGAAAATGATTTTTTTTTATTTCTTTAAGCTTACAAATAAGCACTTAGACAGGTCATATTTTATACTATTCATTATTATCAATTAAATTATTTGATAGTTCACTTCAATTTTTTGTCCACCAGTGGAAGAAGTGAGAAGAAACCACTAGTATGTTCAGTATTAGTAGGAATTGGTTTATTATTTATTTTTCGTTTATTAAGGCACAAACAGTTTAAAATATATGATGAACGTTTTGCAACCTACTTTAGGAATAAAATAATTGCCTGCATAATGGCTTATTTGTTATGGGTCTAGGAGACCTTACTAATGATGGTACAACTCACCGCACTATCGTCCACATACTCCATATTGAGAGTGATCATGAGCGGCGCGCTGGCCCCCGAGTCCAGGGTCTGTCCGACCGCCGCGGCGAGGCGCGGTCCCAGAGACCACTTCCATGCTTCTTTGAGTGCGGTCACCGCGTCTGAAATTGAATTTAAGACATGTTAATCTACGCGGTATTCGCTCAGGATTACCAACACATATAATTTGATACGCGCATCGAAATAGAATGAAACTAAAACTTCACTGTCCGTCTGTCACCAGGTTGTATCTCATGAACAGTGATATTTAGACAGTTGAAATTTTTACAACAAATACTAAAAAACAGAATAAAATAAATATTTAATTAATAACACAGCAAAAGTGATTTTTTTTTGCTAGTTTTTCCTCGAATTGATAACAGGTAGATAGGCAACAGGTAGACGTTTGAAATATTCACAGAACATTTAGTTATAAATAATAATAAATAATTAAATAAAAACAAATTTTTCAGGGGGGCTGCCATACATGATTTTTTTGCTGTTTTGTAGATAATGGGTACGGAACCCTTCGTGCGCGAGTCCGACTCGCAGTTGGCCGGTTTATCTATTGCTAATGGCATGGTATGGTACCCAATAAGAACGCAGAGCCATCTAGCAAGAAGTTGAAGACTCACCGCTGTCAAAAGCCGGGAACATTTCTGTAAGCTTCAACACTAACGCCTTCTCTCGGATGATGGTCGCCATGGGGGCTGAGAGCGCGCAAGCGAAGGTGCTGGTTTGATACCTGGAATTGATTATAACTCATTTAGCGAAACAAATAAAAATATCTTGAACAAATGCATACCTAAAGTAAAAATAAAACTAAAACAAAATAATAATAAGATCTGGCTATCTTCTTGCTTTGTATAAATCTTTGTTCTAACTAACTTACATTATAGATCCTAGACCTACGTTTTTAGTAAACTAGATCTCAATAATTTTAAGATTGAAAATGCCTAAACACTAGTATTAAAATATTTTGTGCCTTTCTAGGCACAAAATATTGATTATGATTAGAATCATCATCGTTCTATATCAGTCCACTGCTGGACATAGGCCTCCCCCAATGAGCGCCATTGCGCCCTGTCTTCAGCTTGCCGCATCCAGCATCTACCTGCAGTCTTTCGCAAGTCGTCATCCCACCTGGTCGGAGGGCGTCCTACACTACGTTTACCGAGTCGTGGTCTCCACTCAAGAACACGTTTGCCCCAGCGGCCGTCGGTTCTTCGCGATCCCGAAATCGAATCCTATCCTTCAGAGAGACCCCGAGCATAGCTCTTTCCATAGCTCGCTGAGCGACTTTGAACTGGTGGACCAGCCCTATCGTGAGTGTCGTGTATGCCCTATCATGATTAGAATAAGTCGTTAGATTATAAGTATTAGCTTGCTAGCTAAATATTGACGTGCCCGAGCAGGGTGCATGTTTGAAACATTTTAACTTGAAGATCCCCACATGTACAACATGTTTTCAATAAATATTTTGCATTTGAAACTATCATGGTTGTTTATTTCGTACTCAACAGGCGAGGACCTCTGTAGCGCGGTGGTCGAAGGTCCGCCTACGATGCAAGTTCGATTCCCGCCTCGGGACAATTGTGTGTACAATCTGCAGATATTTGTTCCGGGTGTTCTTGTCGTTTTTCTATGTATATCTATTGTATTAAGTACATCAGTCATCTAGTACCTGGGTAGGTGGTTACACAAGCTCTGCTTAGCTTGGGGCTAGATGATACTGTGTGGATGTGAATTAATTAATTTCGTCCAATATTAATTATTATAATTAATTATTAACACAAAAGTTTGAATGATTTGAATTTTTAGTTTTACAATATATATTTTTTCTTTTTGGCCGTTCAATATCTCCGCTTAGAATGTCAAATTTGTGTGCAAAATTTAATGATGAAATCCATTCATTTTTTTTAACAAAAACCCTTCCTAATTTCCCATTTATGATACATACTGTGATAAACACTTTTACAACATCATCATCAGCCTGTTTGTCCATTGCTGAACATAGGCCTCCCCCAATGAGAGCCACAGTGCCATCTTCAGCTTCACTCATCCAGCATCTACCTGTAGACTTTCGCAGGTCGTCATCCCACTTGGTCGGAGATCGTCCTACACTATGTTTACCGAGTTGTGATCTCCTCTCAACAACACATTTACACATGTTTTATAACATACTTCTTCTTATCCAAGACCTCTTTGGTCATAGTAAGACACTCCGGCCAACCATCCTCCTGCAGGATCCCAAGACAGCTGACGCAGACATCTGAGGTCTTCTGCCTCTTTGCAGGTGTGCCGTTGGTTTCTGTCTCGGGTTGGTGTGAGCTGGACTCTTGTGTGTCTGTGTTCTGCAATTATTTGAGTTGAGTCAAGTACAATTAGTCTTTATTAGACATGAAAAAACAAATTGCAACCTTTGAATGGACAGGGAGTTAACGTTACGAGGCAAAGACATCAAACTAAAAAATTTAGGGAATTACTAAATTTAAAACTGTGTGATGTTGTCGTAGTATTATATAGGCAAATAAATAAATACATATTTAATAAAAATGTATCTCTCATCAGGCCAAAAGTATCGTATAAACCCCAACAAAAAGCATAATAACAAAATGAAAATATGACAAAAAACTGGCATCTTACTTCGACAATAAACTGCTTGAAATCTGAGAAAATAGTTGGCTTCCGGAGCCCGCAGTATCGGACGCAGCAAGCGTCGCAGCATCCTGTATCCCTGCAGGCTTTAATTATTGCTTTGTAATTCATTATTTTCGATAAATTTACGACTTTTCGTTATTGTTTACACGTGCAATTTAGTTTATCATATCGCCGGTATTAGAGATGCCACCTCGTCGTTTAGAAGTACCCAAAAAGTTTTGTTTGGCAGCAGCCTTCCATGAAGGATGTATTTGTAATTAGTTTAAGTTTTTTAATGTACACTTTCATCGAATTCCCTAATTTATGTGACGCTTTTCACTTCATCGTATACCCTGCATGCATCATAAAACTATGACAAATGAACACCTCACAAACACAGAGGATTATAAATTATACCCTATTCTAGGGAGAATCGGTAATTAATTTGGCAAGGCATCTTATCACTACTACACTACCTATACTACTTCCTACTTATGTCACCGTCAAATGTCAAAAACAGCTGTAGTAACAAAGATGTCAATGTCGCCGATAAAAAAACGAAATGGAACGAAATGTCAAGTTTATTTTTATGTAATTCGTTTCAAAACAAAAATTCCAAAAACTAAATAATATAGTGTTTTATTTCGGAATCCCAATTCTGAAATGGGCACAGTACACGCTAAGGTATGTACTGGAACTGCTATGTTTTCCTTTGCCAACCTTTGCAGGTTATAATTTCGGCTACCAAAGTCTAGAAAACTTCTATTTCTAGGCGTGCAGGCATAACAAAAGGCTAAAAGAAGGTCACATTATGTTATCTGTTCGAACTAAAATCCTCTCCAAACTCTATAGAGTCTCCATGTTGACTAGAGAGTTCAAAGACCTCTGATGTAAAAAATAATTTTTTTTTTCAAAAGTAATAAAGATACTTTATATCTTTATAGTAGTACTATTATATTCAGCTTGAAGCTGGCTCCTAACCAAGTATTCTGTGTTGATAATCGCACTACACTCCGTTCAGAGGCCATGCCCAAATGTCCTTTAATTTACCTCCTTTCTTATTGTTATGACTATCTCTGGTAGAAGACAATTGTAGGCTACTCATGTCCTTAATTACTGAAAGAAGTATGTTTAAACCTCTGCTTAAGTCAGAAAATGCCTTAAACATGTCCTAGATGTTATCATATAATTATTATATGGTAATTATTATAATTACCCTAAGTATATTGTTCCTTCATGTCCATCCTAAGGTTACCTGGAAGAGATTGCTCTCAGCGATAAGGCTGCCCCTTATTTGAAGTATATATTTCTGTATTGTTTTCTGTTTTGTGGGTATAATAAAGTGTTTTCTATCTATCTATAAATAACTCCATGCAGAAATGATCCCAGAAATAAGTAAAATATGTGAATGTAAATTCTGTCTGATACCTTTTGATTCTCAAGCAACTGATCAGATGTTAACGAAACTTAAAAGATTAAAAGACAGTGTGGTGTTCTAAGAACATAGGTTATTATAACTCGGGAAAAAAATGCTATGCTGCAAGTGAAAGCCTGTGTACCATATTCCGATTCTTGTTAATTGAAGTTTCCTATTATGAACCTTATATCACAAAAACTAAAATGTATATTCTCTTGCAGTCTTTTTCTCCCAAAAATAAAATAAATAAATAAATAATGCTGGACAATTCACACAGCATTATCTAGCCTCATGGTAAGCAGAACTTGTGTTATGGGTACTAGATAACTGATATACATAATACAATACATTAAATAGATAGATATTTTTTATTATACATAGAAAACAACCAGAACACCCTGAACAAATATCTGCAGATTGTTTCTATTTATATTATTATCACACAATTGTTCCGAGGCGTGAATCGAACCCGCAACCTACTGCGTCGCAGGCGGACCTTCGCCCACCGCGCCACATCGGTCATCAACAAAAACATGTTATGCTGCAAGTGGAAACTGTGTACTTTGTTCTTGTTTATTAAAGTTTTAATTTAAAAACTTAGTATATCAATTAATTAATTTAATAATAATTATCCAATACAATTATTTTTTCATTTAACTACTTATTTCAAAATGACATTCCTATATTAATAAATTTTATAAATATGATTGTTTAGAATTTTAGCCAACATCTAACAAGAACGAACCCAAAAATTTTATTTTCCTGACAGGGTTTTTATGCATTGTGTACCTACTAAGATACTACACCTAAGAAACTACCTGTATGCATGAAAACACAATAAATGATATGTATATTTTCTTGCAGTCCTTAAATGAAAGTGGCTCGGATGGTGGGGATAGATTTTTTGAGTTTGATGACCCCTCCGAGTTAGAGGAGGAGCAGCCGATATCCAAACCGACGATACGACTCAATGGAGTGCGGGTAAGATACATTTACAAGTACAGTCAAAAGTCACAGCATTGAATTGACTTTGACTGATGAATTGCAATAAATATTGTTTAAAAAAAAATCTTTCAAAAGTAAAAAAAAAGCAGAATGTCCCGAAATCGTAGAACAAACGTTTATCCCCTCAGGGCCCCATTCGGCTTAATACAATTCTTTTGTGGTGCCCTGCCCTGTCTGTATATAGACTAGGTACCTACTAATTTGGATAAAACCAAATCATCTTCATCTCAATCATCTTGGATCAATGTGACCAATCATCAATGGTCACATTGATCCAAGGCCGGTGGTCGTACATGGTCACCTTCTCGAAACTGTTTCCGAGTACACTTACCTTGGGCAGATTCTGCAGTTGGGTAAAAACTAATTGTTTTTACCCAACTGCAGAATCTGCCGAGAAGCGAGAAGCGAGGCCAAAAGGAGGATCCAGCTGGGCTGGGCAACATTTGGGAAACTACGTCAAGTCTTCACGTCATCCATACCGCAATGCTTGAAAACGAAAGATGTGGTCACCAGTTCAAAGTCGCTCAGCGAGCTATGGAAAGAGCTATGCTCGGAGTTTCTCTGAAGGATAGGATTCGTAACAAATACATCCGACAGAGAACCAAAGTTATCGACATAGCTCTAAGAATTAGCAAGCTGAAGTGGCAGTGGGCCGGCCGTATCTCGCGAAGAACTGACGGCCGCTGGGGCAAACGTGTTCTTGAGTGGAGACCACGACTCGGTAAACGTAGTGTAGGACGCCCTCCGGCCAGGTGGGATGACGACCTGCGAAAGACTGCAGGTAGATGCTGGATGCGGCGAGCGGAAGACAGGGCGCTGTGGCGCTCATTGGGAGAGGCCTGAGGATGAATTAATGAGAATATTTTATTGGCAACTCAATAAACAAACATAATATAAAAGACAACAGTTTTTTTTTTTGCAATTGAGTCACAAAACGGTCTCTGTCTCACTTAGAGAATTAAACCAAACCTGTCTCAGCATGAGTTAGTTGTCAGTATGTTACGACTAACATAGGCATGATGATGATGATGATCAAGAATATTTAAATTGCAGGACTTTTTGATAACATTGTAAAATTTAGTTTTTGACATTTTATTTATCTACTTTTATTATGATTATGTCAATTGCGCAGAGGCAGGGGGATGTCATATCCCCGAAACTGTTCACGTGCGCATTGGAAGATATGTTTAGGTTACTGGACTGGAAAGGAAAGGGCATTAATATAAACGGCGAGTACATCTCACACCTGCGATTCGCTGATGACATAGTCTTAATGGCGGAGTCGCTTGAGGAACTGAACCAGATGCTGGACGGCCTAGCTTCAGCCTCCCGATGTATCGGTCTTGGCATGAATTTGGATAAAACCAAAGTCATGATCAATGGTCACATTGACCAAGGCCGGTGGTCGTACATGGTCACCTTCTCGAAGCTGTTTCCGAGTACACTTACCTTGGGCAGATTCTGCAGTTGGGTAAAAACAGTTTCGAGAAGGAGGCCAAAAGGAGGATCCAGCTGGGCTGGGCAGCATTTGGGAAACTACGTCAAGTCTTCACGTCATCCATACCGCAATGATTGAAAACGAAAGTTTTCAATCAGTGCGTCCTACCCGTTATGACCTACGGAGCTGAGACGTGGACACTCACGATAGGGCTGGTCCGCCAGTTCAAAGTAATGACCTGCGAAAGACTGCAGGTAGATGCTGGATGCGGCAAGCTGAAGACAGGGCGCTATGGTGCTCATTGGGGGAGGCCTATGTCCAGCAGTGGACTGCTATAGGCTGATGATGATGATGATTATGATTACATGTATATATTTTTTATTTTGCACGTCCTGACGAGGCAGAACAAGATCTATTGTACTGACATTCCTGCAAAAATAAATTATTTGGTGATGATGTATTAATTTCCAGGCCCGAGTAGACCGGGTGCATGTGGACGGCCTCAACCGCACCAAAGATGATATCATCCGCAACACGGTGGACGAGCTGTTCCACGCGACGGACTTTGAAGATGTCATACTGCGCGCGCATAAGGTAACATATTTTATTTATTTATGCAAAACAGAAAACAATCATAACATCAAAGTCATTTAAAACGGGATATTTACCATGATTTGATTTTTGAGTTATCCAATATTTCGGCACAGTTTCATGCGCCATGATCACGGAATAACTGAAGGCACTGCGAGTTAGTTTTTATGGACAGACATACCGATCTACCCTCATTTTTGCCACGCTTTTATTAGCTTCACCTGTATGTATGTTTGTTTGTAACCGACTCCTTTGTTTGTCTTTTGTTACCAAAGTTACCACTACCACCGGTTTCATTATTATCGAATGGTAAATATCCCGTTTTAAATGACTTTAGTGTTAATAACCATGATAGTTTCAATAGTTTTATAATCATAACATCAATATTATAAATGAATTCTAAAGTTCTTAGACTAGATTGTGATCTAAAGCATGCTACACAACATAAAATAAATAAATAAATAATGCTGGACAATTCACACAGCATTATCTAGCCCCATGGTAAGCAGAGCTTGTGTTATGGGTACTAGATAACTGATATACATAATACAATACATTACATAGATAGATATTTTTATTATACATAGAAAACGACCAGAACACCCGGAGCAAATATCTGCAGATCGTACACACATTTGTTCCGAGGCGGGAATCAAACCCACAACCTCCTGCGTCGACCTTCGCCCACCGCGCCACATCGGTCGTCACATGATTAGATAATAGAGCAGTAAACGCATAAAATGTAGAAAATTTAATTAAAAGGCGATTAATACATGAGTTTGACTGTGATATTATATAATAATAATATATCAACCTTCTTAAAAATATCTATAATATGAATAATAATGGTAACTGTACCCGAGTAACACTACCATAGTATAAAAGTCGATTCCCGCTGTCTGTCTGTCCCTATGTATGCTTAGGTCTTTAACCCTTAATTACTCGCGTGGGGTGTTTAACACCCCAGCGACTGTTTGATCATCTCTAGTTATTGGAGTTTCGAATTTACAACGCTTATTTTTTAATCTTTATCATAAATAAAAGTCTGATTTTGTATGTAAATCATATATAAAGTTCTTGATTTTGTATGTATTTGGTATTTTCTACGCGAGTACTTATTTATGTTTTTATGCGCGAGTAACTAAGGGCCAAAACTACGCAACGGATTATGATGCAATTTTTTAATAGATAGAGTTATTTACGAGGAAGGTTTAGATTTCCACGCGGGCGAAGCCGCGGGGCGCAGGTAGTGTCTGAATAAAGAAACTTTTTATTTATTTATATTTGTCGTAGGTCCGTCGAGCCTTGGACTCCATGGGGTGTTTCCGTGACATCGGAGTCTCAATCGACGTGTCCTCCGGACCGGGGTCCACGCCGGAGGGGCTTGAGGTCAGTAAACTTCAACTTCTTTTTTCATGGCTTGCTGTCTATTGCAAACACAACACTGCCAGAGTTAAAACTATATAAATTGTTAATTCAAAAAGGTTATTATAAAATTGACGACTTTCTACATGATAAATTCTATATTTTAATGAAAATGTATGCAATTATTGTTCGATATGTATAATCGACATCGAATTGCATTTCAACTTTAAGTTATGCGGGACAAATATTAAATATTAAAAAGTAATATCTGTGTTCCAGGTGACATTCCAAGTGAAGGAGCTCTCTCGAATCGTCGGAGGTGTTAACACGACCGTCAGCGAGAATGAAGGAAACCTTGTACTAGGTATGTTTCTAATTCTCAGTTTAGAACAGTTTGGTTTTTGAGAACTTTATTAACTCAACTTAGTTGTTTAATTGGAGTCTAGTTCTTGCTTAACTAGTTAGGCCTTCTAGTTGAAAAATAAAAATAAATGAAATGAAATATATTTATTCTGATAGCTAAGACTTAACACTTAAACTTGTTCAAGGGCGTTTCGAGCATTCCTCCAAAACATGCTAGAGTTCGGTATGCTTAGTCGTTAATTTGGTTATATATCAACCTCACTCGAACATGGTTGAGTCGAGTCAGTGCGTCACCGTTACCGTTACCGTTGTAGGTTTCATCGTCGTAAATGTAATTGAGATAGTCTACAAAATCCATTGTAAATAACAACAAACTATTTCGAGGAGCATTCAAGGTAGGTAGCGACGTACCTTGAGATGACAGTTCGTTATTCCACTCGTATGAGAAAATTCTCGAACGCTGTTTCGAGTGAAGGATTTTTTTACGATCAAGCATACCGAAATGCATTTGGAGGTTGAGTAGAGTTTGAATCGAGGTCGAGGTAATGACTAAAGATATGGGGGAAAAATAATTAATTATCTAACTATAGTAACAAGCACACGACTTAAAAAGACTTAAAAGTAAATAATAGTAAGTTAATAGTAAGTAGTAGTTGCATGTTTTTTATCCTCTATGTTTTTAACTCATATGTGGATAGCGCTGTGGGACATTGTGAATATCGCTCATCTTTACATTGTAAATTTAAAAATTACATAAAACTAAATCTCATCAAGAAGGTTTTCTACTCCATAAATGATTATCTCAATGATGTTAATGCTTGGCCAGATGTCGCTCAGTTTCGCACCGACAATAGTATGTAAGTAATTTGTTGTTGTGCATAGCTTTACTTAAATATTGACATGTATCGAATCATATTATATTTAGACTTAAATAGGCAAATAACCAAGTATTAGACATATAAGAGATGAACATGCTAATGGTTTCTTTTCACTTCTTCCACTAGTGGACAAAAAATTAAAGTGAACAGTAAAATAATTTTATTTGATAATAATTTATATATAAAATATGACTTGTCTAAGTGCTTATTTTGTAAGCCTAAAGAAATAAATGATTTTTTACTTTACTTACTTTTGTAAAGTACTAAGTTGTAATGTGAAGTGTGATTAGTGTTCTTAGAAGTACTAACAGATATAAATCTTCAGTAATTAAATAATTTGTGTAACTCCAATCTATTGCTTATTACATATTTGACGACCGATGTGGCGCGTTGGGCGAAGGTCCGCCTGCGACGCAGGAGGTTGCGGGTTCGATTCCCGCCTCGGAGCAATTGTGTGTACGATCTGCAGATAATTGTTCCGGGTGTTCTGGTCTATGTAATGTATACTGTATTATGTATATCAGTTATTTAGTAACCATAACACAAGCTCTGCTTACCATGGGGCTAGATAATGCTGTGTGAATTGTCCAAAATTATTTATTTATTATTATTGTCTTTAGGTGTAAAACTCCCCAACGTACTCGGCAGGGGCGAGAAGATCCAAGCTGAGTACAGTCTAGGACATCGCAGCTCTTCCAACTTCAGCCTACACGCCACTAAGCCGTTCCCGCACAAGCATGCCGTGCCAGTGTGAGTGACTCAATGACTCTGACTCATTGAGTATTTGACTCTATGACTCACTGAATACAAGCTAGGACACCACAGATTTACACGCGACAAAGCAGTTCCCGCATAAGCATGCTTTGGCAGTGTGACGCATAGACAAATAAGTTTGACAATGAGTCAGACATTAAAAAACTGGCTATTTGACTCATCGAAAACAGTCTAGGAAACCGCAGCTCTTCGAATTTTAGTCTACATGCTACCAAACCGTTCCTGCATGAGAATGTCGTGTGCTGACTCAATGACAAACTGACATCTAAGTTTTATTTATAGTGCTTAAAAATGTCAGCCCGATCTGTTGAGTAGTTATGGCGTGAAGAGGTAGTTAGTTACCTCTTCACGCCATAAATACTCAACAGAGAGTTACATCCATCCAAAATTTTGCATTTATAACTGTTAGTGTGTTCAGATTTTTCATATTTAATTTATTTACTTAACACTTTGAGTGCTGAAAACGCACGGTATGAGTTTTCTACAAGTGACTAATATGCGTAAATCCACACTAGTGCAGCGGCTGAGAAAATACAGATCTTTTTGACTCAGCAGAGCCGTAATATTTTTCGAACGAAACGCATGTGCGGCGCAACACAACCGCTGTGTAGAGCGGCAGCACGATTTTTTTAGGTAAAAAAAAAGATCGCAGTCGTCGAAAAAAAACCGCAGTCAAAGTGTTAAGGGCCTACATTACCTCAGCAGAAAATCAAATTTCGCCTCAGCTTGTTACGCCGCCGCGCCGCGGCGCACGGGCGGCGCCACGGGGCGGACGGCCGGTGGCAACGTACCTACTCGCCGCGCTATTACTTCGCGCGCAAAATTATATTGGGTTGGGTTCACGCTAGTTCAAAACAATCTTATTGAAGTTAGGTAGGTGCAATATTATTGTCTAAAAGGTAGGTAATTAATTATATATACGGTACCTACTAAGAAATGAAATTATCAAATACGTAGGTAATGCTTTTTAGTAACTTTATACCTTAGTATGTACCTATACCTACCTAATATTATAATAGTTGGATATTGGTAGGTACCTACCTACCTACTTACAATTACAAAACATTATTTTATTTTATTGTTTTTCAATGTAGTTGCCAACATACCTACTACTGCTACTAGACCACCGCGCCCGAGACGTTATTTTCTACCCAAACACTAGACAGGTGCGAGTCGCTATAGCGCTGAAGGGTTCCGAACATTCTTTTCTGTAGTAAGACAGTGTTCTGCGAAATGTAAATTATACTTATGCCTACTACCAACCTAAAAATAGGTACGTAGTACTATTATTTATTCTTTGGTACTAGTAAATAGGATTTTTTGTTGTACCTTGTTTACAGATTTAATATAAACGAAGATTGGTACTACTACCTATATAAGGTAAAACTAACACAACAAAACCTTTATAAGCAATGAAATAGAATACAAGTTTATGTCTAAGTATATTGAGTGAGGGTTCCGCATATTAGTTTTTTAAGTAAAATTGAATTTTGCCAAAAAAACATTGTGTGGAAATAGGATGTGTATGACAAGTAGTGTGCAGGTAAATATTGTAATAAATTAAAATATAGTCTAGATTATATTTGCACATACATAATATGTTTAACTTTATTAACAATATATATTACTTTATATTAAATTTATTTCAATTCACTTATATCTCGTATTTTCATATTGCGAACATGCCAGGGATCGCATAACTCGGACAAAATATATGTTAAAAAATTTTTGGTTCCATTAGTTGTTCCCAAAATTCGTCATCCCTTTCGATGATCTCAACTTTCATCTGAAATGAAATGATATTTTATCACACTAATCTATATCTATTGTGTATATAATATATATAAAAGAAAGTCGTGTTAGTTACACTATTTATAACTCAAGAACGGCTGAACCGATTTGGCTGAAAATTGGTGGAGAGGTAGCTTAGAACCAGCAGAAGGATATAGGATACTTTTTATCCCGCAGGGTAGGTTAGCGTAGGGTAGGTAGGTTGGTAGGTTTGGGTAGGGTGGGGTAGTGACTTTGACTCTGGAGAGGTGTGTGTTTGTCTGAAAAAGGAAAAATAAAACACAATCTTATTATAATCTAGATACCAAATCATATTTCAGTAGATATGTAAGTATTTACTTACAATTCTACGTTTTGTAATTGATAAAGATTTGTCTTATCCGAATTTATGCCATTTGTCAAATCATTCGACGTTACTTCCATCCTGTAACAGTTACACATGCCAAGAAAGTAGGTAGGTAAGGTACCTAACATGTAAATATATGTGCCCACTCTAGTAATATGAATGAATCGTAATGAAGAATTAATAAGGACTCTCGTTCAAGCTATCAACCGTAAAAAGTCCATTATTACCCAATTTATAAATTTGAACCATGTGATATATTTTCACTTTCATGAACTAAAAGTAGAAAAGCTTGTGTTCGTTAGGTACGAATAGTTCTAGGTTAAATTATTGCAGAACCCTAAAATTTACAAACTCGTGAAAACGTTAGGAAAGAATATACACTAGGTATATTTATATTTCAGTAGATATGTAAGTATTTACTTACAATTCTATGTTCTGTAATTGATAAAGATTTGTCTTGTCCGGATTTATGCCATTTGTCGAATCATACGACGTTACTTCCATCCTGTAACAGTCATACATGTCAAGAAAATAGGTACCTAACATGTAAATATAATATGCCCACTCTAGTAATATGAATGAATTATAATGAATAATTAATAAGGACTCTCGTTCAAGGTATAAACCGTATAAGTCCATTATTACCCATTTATATTTTGAACCATGTGATATATCTTCACTTTCATGAACTAAAAGTAGAAAAGCTTGTGTTCGTAAGGTTGGAACCATGACTAAATTAATTATTGCAGAACCCTAAAATTTACAAACTCGTAAAAATGTTAGGAAAGTTATAATACATTATAGGTGTAGACAGTAGGTACTATAGTTAGTAACTATAGTAGGTACCTAACCTACTACTTACAATTCAATGTTTTGTAATTGGTAAAAAAAAATCTCGTACGGATCTTTTCTCATATCCAAAATGTCCAGATCATTCGATGTTACTTCCATCATGTATCAGTAACGATTCATATATTATGGAGATACAAATTAGGTGGGTATACCTAGGTGTAAATATTTTATAGTATTGATAGTCAAACGGAACCCTAATATATATTTCTACCTAGATAATGATGTGTTGTGAAAATACTACTTCTATCACATGGAGATACAAATTGAGGTGGGTATACCTTGTATTTACACCTAGGTAGGACCTAGGTATAGGTATTTACCTATAAGTATAAAAAATACGATTTTCACATACTTAGCGCCATCCAGTCCCATAAACAAGTAAGGTCTACTACCTTACTGGTAGGTAGGTGTTTGGTACACACGGATTTACCGGGACATTATTTTCTTTATCATTGTCGCCATCATCGCTTACAATAGGAGCTGTACTTTCTAATCGACGTTTTCTAAAATAAAATAAAAAATAATTAGTTTGGCTGCGACATTTACTTAGGTACTCACAAATCACAATCCACATCCTCACCTCACCTCACCTCAACGTGTAGGGTAGGTAGGTACTTACTTTATAACATCGTTCATGTGTTTTCCATCTTTTTTATGATTCCGTCGTCGCTTTCTACACTTATTATAAAGATTTCCCATATTTACAAATATACAAAGTCCGATGACACGAAGCGCGGAGCAGCGACACAGGCTCCCCGTCCGAAGGCCGAAGCTAGACTGAATTATGGCCCGGACGGAAGATAGCGCGTGAATGTTTAGGTATTATTTTTTTACGGTAAAAATAATAGTAATTTTGAAAATCTAAAACACACATCGTCTGCTTTATACTCTGATTGTTTACTGTATAAAGTATCAAGGCTTATTTTAACGTATCTATTGAATAGCGACGGTTTAAAGTACAGTTTAGAGTGAACTTTGGATTTTTTTTCTATCGAGAAAATTTCATGTAATCGTGTTTTCGAAACACAGGTGGTCTAGCATCAATCCTGAACTATAACATATTAAAATCTCAAAGTAAATGCTTCAGAATTGTGGAAGATATGATCGTTGAAAATAACCGATTTCAGATAGTATCAACTCTTAACAAAGTACTGACTCACGGACTTATAAGAAATTAAAAATATCCAAAAAATATTCGATTTCGACTTTAGTTAGGAAGATCGCGTCGTATTATTTAATTTCTTAGATTCTTAGATTACCCCAAGTGTGAGGGGCTTACGCAATATAATAACAAAATTTTGATATCACCAAAATACTGACTCATCGACTCATATTGCAGGTTGACAGCGTCGGTGTACCAACAGAACCAGGAGTATCCGTGGTCCGGGTACCGGTTGTTGGACAGGGGGTTGTTACTCGACCTCGCGTTTAGGACCTCGCCGAAGGTATAGTTGCCGGCTAATTATTACTTCTTACACTTTTTTGTACTTAATTATGTTACTTTAACTAAGCCAGAGCTTATGTTATGGATATTACATAACTGTTAACATAATACAATACACTATATATATAGATATTTTTTAATAAATAATAATAATGCTGGACAATCCACACAGCATCATCTAGCCCCAAGCTAGCCAAGTAGAGCTTGTGTTTTGGGTACAACATGAATTAATACAATACACTACATACGTAGTTTTTTTTTATTATACATAGATAACGACCAGAACACCCGGAACAAATATCTGCAGATCGTACTCACAATTGTCTCGAGGCGGGAATCGAACCAGCAACTTCCTACGTCGTAGGCGGACCATCGCTCTCTAATTACTTACCACTAATTAAATAGACATAGACATATCTATCTATGTAATGTATTGTATTATGTATATCAGTTATCTAGTACCCATAACACAAGCTTTGCTTACCATGGGGCTAGATAATGCTGTGTGGATTGTCCAGCATTGTTTAATATAATATAATCTTCTATATAAATAAAAATGAATTGTTGTTCGTTAGTCTGATTAAAACTCGAGAACGGCTGGGCCGATTGAGCTGATTTTGGTTTTAAAATGTTTGTCATAGTCCAGGGAAGGTTTAAACGGTGAGAAAACATGGTAAAATTGCGCAGAAATTTCCACGCGGGTGAAACCGCGGGGCGCAGCTAGTATATAATATAATTTATTTGCCACTATATGTCCACACAATATCAATTTATAAATACCTTACCAAACCAATCTCAAAGGGTTGTTTGGGGATCTACCACAACCCCCAACCATAACCCTTATACTATCACTATTTTGTACCGAATTATGTTATTTTGTTATGTATTTTTCGTTGTTATCAGACGACCCACAACCTGCAATGGGAGGGCATGGTGCGAGACGCCGCGGTGATGAACAAGAACACGAGCTTCAAAGTACGAGAGAGCAGTGGTAAGGCACCTTTGAGATATTCAATCAAGTTAACCAGACAAGGTTAGGGACGCACCGAGTGTAGATAATTTCAAATTAAAATTAAAAAACTGGCTCATAGAGAAGGCGTTCTATACGTACGAAGAGTTTTTAAGCTATTAATATAGAATAATCTTATTTTGAATTTTTACTATAATTAGATATTATAATTTTATATTACAAATAATTCATTTATAAAGTGTGACATAATTTGACAAATTATGAATAAAATGTTTATCTGTTAATAATGGACAATCCTCACAGCAAAAAAAAAACGTTTGAAATAATCATGGTTATTAATACTAAAGTCATTTAAAACGGGATATTTACCATGATTTGATTTTTGAGTTTTCCAATATTTCGGCAGTACCCTCAGTTATTCCGTGATCATGGCGCATGAAACTGTGCCGAAATATTGGATAACTCAAAAATCAAATCATGGTAAATATCCCGTTTTGAATGACTTTAATCCTCACAGCATTACCTAGCCCCGAGCTAAACAGTGCTTGTGTTTAATTAACACCATTTATTTAAATTCTCGTTATAAAATACATTTTTAAACGCTTTTATTAGCTTCACCTGTATGTTTGTTTGTTTGTTTGTAACCAACTCCTTTGGACTCGATTTTGACCCACTTTGAACGGTCAGATTTCATTTAAACTTAGTAAACTTATTAATAATCGATGACAATACAATAATTTGATAAGATTAAACTAAAAAATAGAAAATAAATAATAGTTATCTAATTAGTGACGAAAATGAATGGATTAACGAGATTCCCACTGTCCGTATCTACTATCTAGCGAAACCACAGCCAAGGGAACGGGCTCAGGAGAATCAGCGGGGAAAGAAGACCCTGTTGAGCTTGACTCTAGTCTGGCATTGTAAGGAGACATGAGAGGTTAAACTAAAAAACAGAAAATAAATAATAGTTAACACTTTGACTGCGGTTTTTTTTCGACGACTGCGATCTTTTTTTTTTACCTAAAAAATTCGTGCTGCCGCTCTACACAGCGGTTGTGTTGCGCCGCACATGCGTTTCGTTCGAAAAATATTACGGCTGTGCCGAGTCACAAAGATCTGTATTTTCTTAGCCGCTGCGCTAGTGTGGATTTTCGCATATTAGTCACTTGTAGAAAACTTATACCGTGCGTTTTCAGCACTCAAAGTGTTAAAAAAAACTAAAAAACCACGCTTTTATAAATAAACCGAACTAAAAAGTAGAAAATAATTCAAATTATGGATAAGAGTGATAAATAAAAGAAATTATTTTAATGTAAAAAAGCGTAGGGTGCATATTATGAAGAGGAAAGGTTTAATTTTTTAGTTGTTTGTAATTAATAGACTCGGAAACTAATGGACCGATTTGAAAAATTCTTTCACTGTTGGGAAGCTATACTATCCCCGGTGAACATAGGCTATATTATATTTTCAAAAAGTAAGGGATCCGTACTAAAACCGTGCGAAGCCGGGAAGGTCCGCTAGTAAAATATATACCTCTAACATATATCACAAAACCTATTTGTGTACTAGATCACTGATATACATAATACAATACATTACTTAGATATTATCTTATCTTTATCTCTCACAGGTCCTCAAATGAAGTCTGTGATTCGGCACTGCGTGGTGATAGACCACCGTGACGAGCCCATCTTCCCCACGCGTGGGGCTTACATACAGTTCTCGAGTGAGGTATGTAGTCAGAAAGACAGCATTTGTTCCGGGTGTTCTGGTCGTTTTCTATTTTAAAAAATATCTATCTATGTAATGTATTGTATTATGTGTATCAGTTATCTAGTACCTGTAACACAAGCTCTGCTTACCATGGGGCTAGATAATGCTGTGTGAATTGTCCAGCATTATTATTATTATTATATTATTATTATTATTATTTCTTTTTATAAATTCAAATTTTAAAAAAAATATTGTAGAAACTGTGTACAAAAAGATTTTAAAAGCTAGGTGAAACAAAGTGATCCATTAACACTTTCAATGCCATCGACACACCAGGTAGACCAGAGAGTGTCACTACAGCGACTGGGATGGGCAGTGAATGGGTTAATTATGGACGTACAATACTAAACTCCGGAGACCGCGACTCGGTAAACGTAGTGTAGGACGCCCTCCGACCAGGTGGGATGACGACTTACGAAAGACTGCAGGTAGATGCTGGATACGGCAAGCTGAAGACAGGGCGCTATGGCGCTCATTGGGGGAGGCCTATGTCCAGCAGTGGACAGATATAGGCTGATGATGATGATGAATATTTAACTTATATAACTAGGTAATTTAATGGTTATAATTTTTAATTTCATAGTTCTTTAATATCATAAAACATTTCTCTATGAGCCATGGAGTTTTATATTAAATTTACAAGAAGGCAATTATCTTATGTCTCTAGGAATTTTATTACATACTTTTACAGTCATGGTATAGCAATTTTTCCCACTCAGTGCAGTATAATATTTGTATAGAAATGTCATGTGATTGACTGACCAATAAATTTCTCATTTTCTCATTAACTCATCTACTCACCAGCTCAATGACTCATCGACTCATTGTCCCCAGGTGTGCGGGCTGGGTGGCGGAGTGGCTCACTTGAAGAACGAGTTGAAAGCGCAGCAGAATCTGTCTCTGACTGAGAATGTTGTAAGTTCTAATTGTATTTTACGAGATGCTCAGAGTACTGACGTAGTACTTTGGCTGCCTATCTGCTAGGAAGGTCTTTTATAGTCAACTAGCTGCGCCCCGCGGTTTCACCCGCGTGGTGATAGATATTTTGGATAATATACAATATATCTTTATAAATTGTAGTCTATGTGTTATTCTGATGTATAAGCTATATTATTGTAAAGTTTCATTAAAATCCATTCTGTAGTTTTTACGTGAAAGAGTTACAAATATCTATCCATCCATCCATACCTACAAACTTTCGCGTTTATAATATTAAGGATAGACCTTCGTTTGACATCAATAGCACCTGTAGACTTATTCATTTCATGTATTGCAAGAAATATGGTCTTAAACATTAGCACACACTTAGAACAGGGTTGTTGTCGAGGGTAGAATAGAGAAAAAATATATAATATTTATTATTTAAGTGAACATAATGTACCTATGTATGTTCTTTGAGAAAATAATGAATCTTTAAACCGAAAAATGACATAGCATCGTCATACATTTCGTAAATTATTGAAGTTGAGGGAATGAGTTTCAAACATTTAACGAATTCGATAGTGATAAAGATTTTTTTATTTGCCAAAAGATGTGTTATGCAAGGGAAATACATTTTATGAATCCTAGGGCCTAAAGTGTTGTTTTTTTTTATGTAAAACTTTATTTCACTAAGGAACAAAGGGCTTAACGGCGAGGCATTTTGTAACTGCGGTTTTAATTCTATTGAAAAAAATAATATAAATAAATAAACAATGCCTTTTTACTTCAGGTTCTGCAATTAACAGGCGCTTGTGGGGTGCTCCACGATGTGTTTGGAACAGAGATACCAGAGCACTTGTTCCTAGGGGGTCCAACCACTCTGCGCGGGTTCCAACAGCGCGGGGTCGGACCTCACAGCGACGGACTCGCTACTGGCGGACGGGTGAGGGACTCTTCGATCCGTTGACTTATTGACTCATTGACTCATTAATTATATTTTTACATTTAATCGCATTATTTGACGAAGAAGTGACCACAAAGACATCGCAATACCATTGCCTCATGGCCCTATTTGAATTCATGCAACTCATTAAATGAAATAAATATCAAAGTTAATAATCTCATAAATTGATTCATTCTCATTTATTGATTAACTTACGCCGAATACTCAAACGAAACTCAAATATCTGTCTCAAGTGACGAATTTGATAGATTTTCATTGAAAACTGTAAAAAAAATCCGACTTAAGACGTGCTTAAATCGGAGTAGCGTTTGATTATACGGGGGCTAGTGACTTATTGACTCATGTTCTAATTGTTCTAGTGACACATTGACTCCCGGACCCATGTAATCATTGTTCTAGTAACTCATTGACCAATTGACTCACGTACTCATTGTTCAAGTGACTCATTGACTCACTGAGTCGTGTATTTCAGATGTACTGGGCGGGTGGTGTGCACGTCTACTCGCCGCTGCCGTTTCAAGCGGGTCGCGGTGGACTGGGCCAGCTGGTGCGTTCGCACGTCTTCTTGAATGCTGGCAGCCTTGCTTTTCCTGGTGAGTCAGATTGGTCTAGGGAGATCCTACGAGTACTATAATATTATAAACGTAAATATAAAAAGCTAAAGCAGATTGTGTAAGAAGGATTCTATCGAATAGTATTAATAATTAATTAATGTTGTCCTGCCTTACAGCTGAAACCGGTATATCAGCCTTATTTATTGATTCCTGCCTTGCAGAAGAGGCCGGTATATCAGCCTTATTATTTATTTATTCCTGCCTTACAGAAGAGGCCGGTATATCAGCCTTATTATTTATTTATTCCGGCCTTACAGAAGAGGCCGGTATATCAGCCTTATTTATTGATTCCTGCCGGTATATCAGCCTTATTTATTGATTCCTGCCTTGCAGAAGAGGCCGGTATATCAGACTTATTTATTTATTTCTGCCTTACAGAAGAGGCCGGTATATCAGCCTTATTTATTGATTCCTGCCTTGCAGAAGAGGCCGGTATATCAGCCTTATTATTTATTTATTCCTGCCTTACAGAAGAGGCCGGTATATCAGCCTTATTATTTATTTATTCCGGCCTTACAGAAGAGGCCGGTATATCAGCCTTATTTATTGATTCCTGCCGGTATATCAGCCTTATTTATTGATTCCTGCCTTGCAGAAGAGGCCGGTATATCAGCCTTATTTATTTATTTCTGCCTTACAGAAGAGACCGGTATATCAGCGCTCTCCGCTCTGACGGAGACGCGCGTCGCGGGAGGCTTGGGCGTGGCGCTGCGCCTCGGACGCGCGGCCCGCCTCGAGCTGAACTATTGCGTGCCGCTGCGGGTGCTGCGCGGCGACCGCGCGCAGCCGGGGCTGCAGTTCGGGCTCGGGGCGCACTTCCTATAAGGTACGAGTACATGGATATCATCATCACCCTATGTTAGTCCACGACATAGGCCTCCCACAATGAGCGCCATAGCGCCCTGTCTTCAGCTTGACGCATCCAGTATCCGCCCGCAGTTCTTCAGGCCTTGAAGGACTGCGGGCGGTCCCACTTGGTCGGAGGGCGTCCTACACTACATTTGACGAGTCGCGGTCTCCACTCAAGAACACGTTTGCCAGCGGTTGTCAGTTCTGCGTGATGTATGGCCGGTCCACTGCCACTTCAGCTTGCTAATTCTCAGAGCTATGTCGTATGTATAACCTTGGTTCTCTGTCGGATGTATTCGTTACGAATCCTATCCTTCAGAGAAACTCCGAGCATAGCTCTTTCCATAGCTCGCTGACCGACTTTGAACTGGTGGACCAGCCCTATCGTGAGTGTCCACGTCTCAGCTACGTAGGTCATAACGGGTAGGATGCACTGGTTTCTAAAACTTAGCTTAAACTTGACAACTTTCGTGTTCGTTAGTTTCCCAAATGCTGCCCAGCCTAGCTGGATCCTCCTTTTGGCCTCCTTCTCGAAATTGTTTTTACCTATTTGCAGAATCTGCCCGAGGTAGGTATAAATACGCTACTTGACATAAATATGCTACTTGAAAATCGCGTGCGAAGCCGCGGGCAGCAGCTAGTCGTCAATCAAAAAGCAACTACCATCAGCGTCAGCTTAATAGTAAGAAACTATGTTGTAGTTCTCTGTTAAACACTAGATGGCGTTGCTAAATATTTGGAACTTTGAGCTAACGATGTATTTTTGTTTCAGTATGGTAGATGGCGACTTAAGCAGCACAAAAATGGACGGCAAAATGATTAAATTAAAAATTAGTTTCCTTACAAATAGTATTAAAATTCACCATTTTCAAGTAACCAAATACAGGTTCAATATAAAAACGTGGATATGTATTTTTACGCAACGGGACGTGTGTTTGAACAATGTATAAGTCGCTCAGATAAATATTGGGATTGAAAAGAAATTGCTGAAATTGCTTTCCGCCACATCTTTTGTTGTCCTGTTTATTTGTTTTACTTATTGCATCATTTTATGGTACATAAAATTTGTCAGAACTTATTGACTATCACTAAAACTAAGTCGCTTCCCGCTGTCTGTCCGTCCCTATGTATGCTTAGATCTTTAAAACTACGCAACGGATTTTGATAAACCATTTGACACATAGATTTCCTCGCGGGCGAAGCCGGGGTGCAACTAGTAATTTATAAGAGAATATACACAATATGTATCCATTTAGGGTGTTGCAATGGGAGATCAGATAATTATATAGTTTAGTTAGATCATAATTGATCTAATATTATCTTTTCAGGGCTCTGTGGCGCTCCTTAACACTTTGACTGCGGTTTTTTTTTCGACGACTGCGATCTTTTTTTTTACCTAAAAAATTCGTGCTGCCGCTCTACACAGCGGTTGTGTTGCGCCGCACATGCGTTTCGTTCGAAAAATATTACAGCTCTGCTGAGTCACAAAGATCTGTATTTTCTCAGCCGCTGCGCTAGTGTGGATTTACGCATATTAGTCACTTGTAGAAAACTCATACCGTGCGTTTTCAGCACTCAAAGTGTTAAGGGATGCTTTGCCTTTGTCCAGCTGTGGATTATATGGGCTGATCATGACGATAAATCTAAGCGGTTCAGCAAGAAATGCTATCATTGTCAATCCTAATCTTTATTTACACGACTCATACGTGATTTATAAGTACGAATAAAATCTCGTTACCTAACCGACGAAACTAATTATATAGAGCTGAATATATTGCTACTGTAAGTTCGTCAATAGTGGACCGAATTGAAAAATTATTTTGATATTGTATGGAAAATATTCCGGAGGGATAAGTATTTGTCCTGAAAAACTTGAAAAACATCGTAAATACATACGAAGTAGTTTGAAGTCGGTTTATAGTTTTTTCTATATGATCAAATTGTATATTTAAAAGTTATTTTAATTATAGCTGACTCAAAATAATTTATTAATAAATAAAAAGAGGAAAATTCAAAAGTTTATTTTGTGAAAGCGATTATGCCTAAAATTTTTAATTTCATGTTCGACTTTTGTGTAAATTTTAGTTGTTTAGGTAAATTAGTAGCTTAGAGTTGTGTATGAAAATAAAATTGTTGAGGTTTTTTTTGTGTTTTTTATTTATTTACTAGCTGGGCCCTAACTTCGTTCCGACTTAGAATCAGAGATGGCGTTGTATACGAAAAATTTATGAGAAAACGATTTTCGCCCCTCGTGTATTTTTCATAAATAGTTTAAATCAGATATTCTGCTATTCGGGACGGAGACAAATCCAACAAATAAAACATCACTTAAATAGGTTCAGCCTTTCTAGAGTTATAAGGCAGTTGTCCCACCGCCGCCGCCGGCGGCGAGAAAACTAGTTTCTGCCCGCGGCTTCGCACGTGTTGTTTTTATAAAAACGTTTAAGATTATTTATATCCTATGGGAACTGATTTATGGGATAACAGAGCTTATGTTTTATTCTGGGCCCAGAACTACCTGTTTGCAAAATTTCAACCCGATCCGTTCAGTAGTTTTTGTGTGAAAGAGTAACAAACATCCATCCATACATACACACTTTCACGTTTATAATATTAGTAGGAAGTAAACCTTTTGACACTATCATGGTTATTAACACTAAAGGCATTTATAACGGGATGTTTACCATGATTTGATAGTAAACTCTAGGGTAGACTCCGAGGGAGGTTTTAACACTTTGACTGCTGAAATCACACGGTATGTGTTTTCTACAAGTGACTTATATGCGTAAATCCACACTAGCGCAGCGGCTGAGAAAATACAGATCTTTGTGACTCAGCACAGTCGTTATATTTTTCGAACGAAACGCATGTGCGGCGCAACACAACCGCTGTGTAGAGCGGCAGCACGAATTTTTTAGGTTAAAAAAAGATCGCAGTCGTCGAAAAAAAACCGCAGTCAAAGTGTTAAAACTTGAAGGTTAAAATAACCTACAAAACAGTTCCAATACAATTTATTGCCATAATATTAAGCCTTAATGGAGTTTAGCTGTCACTTTAGCGGTCCGGTGATTTGCTACCATTTTCCGTGCTTCTGGTTCTTCTGGGGGCGCTTCGTCTGCAGAAGCGCCGGGCTCCGTCGGGGCTCCGCCCCCCTCGCCGCCCGCTGTGGTGGCACCTCCGTCTGTGATAGATAGAATTCAATTTCATGTCTTTAACCGACTTTGAAAAAAGGAAGAGATTATATTTCATTACGGATGTAAGCGGGATTTACTGAAATTCGAGTTTTTTTACCACGGGGACCCCGTGTTTGTGAGATCTAGGCCTAGTTTGAGAGGCCAAACTCGTTAGGTTCGCCCCTTAACAACGAACCTTATTCTATGACAAAGGCTACCTCAAAAACAAAGTTAGGTTAGGTTAGGTATCCTCACAATAAAAAAAAAAAAAAAAAGGTTAGGTTAGGTTAGGTGGATAGAGAAGTTGAAAGCAAAAAGTATAACTTCGTATACTTTTTGCTTTCAACTTCTCTATCCACCAAGTTGAATGACTGTGATTTAAATTAATTATAATGTATTACTAGCTGCGTCCCGTGGCTTCGTCCGCGTGGAAATTTAAAAACAAATGAAACGGGATAAAAAGTATCCTATGTCCGTCTCCTGGTTCGGAAATACCTCCCCAGTTTTTCAGTCAAATCGGTTCAGCCGTTATTGAATTATAAATCCCACCAAAAACATAAATGTAAAATAGGAGAGCCAAGTTCAATGCAAAAATTATGATTGGCTGTGGGCTTCGCGGCAAAAAGAATTGATATCTGAATGAGTGCCAAGTCAAATCTATGTAGGTTAGATTTGACTTGGCCAGTTTTCATTACATCAGTCATTTTATAAAGTTATTCAACGTTTTAATTCTGATAAAAACTGGCCAAGTCAAATCTAACCTACATAGATTTGACTTGGCACTCATTCAGATATCAATTATTTTTGCCGCGAAGCCCACAGCCAATCATAATTTTTGCATTGAACTTGGCTCTCCTATTTTACATTTATGTTTTTGGTGGGATATCATTACTTTTTGTAAAGAAAACTAGGCAGGTATTGACTCGGCGTTTCCAAATATAATTCTACTTGACAATAGATGGCGACACTTTGTATCATGGGAAATAAACCTACGTAGGGCTCAGTAATAATATATTTTAATAATCAAATGTACTGAAATTTGTTCAACTACACAACTGACCAATATAATTCTTTTTGGATTTTTCTGAATACCGCATCATATTTTAAAAGTTCTCGAACATTTCCATTGCGACTCGGCGTTTCCAAATATAATTCTACTTGACAATAGATGGCGATACTTTGTATCATGGGAAATAAACATTTATAGGTACGTAGGGCTCAGTTTTAATATATTTTAATAATCATATGTACTGAAATTACTTCAACTTAAGTTCCTAAAGACTTTTTAGTCGCCAAAATTTTAATTTTTTAGTTTTTATAGTCATTTTTAAACAAGCCGCCATCTATCGTCAACCATTAACTTATAAAGAAAAACAGGGCCAGGGCCGTATTTAGGATCCAATTATTTTACTGAATGTCCCACGGCTATGTTGAAACATAGCATGTATGGAATGCACCTATGGAATGTTTTATAATAAATATTCTATATTGAAAGTACTTTTCCTCCGTGAGACAACTACTATAATAGTAGTTGTTTAGTAAATTTAATGAAATTGAAGCCCACCTATTAATGCAATTTTAAATTGTGTATGTTCTAGATTTCCATCTCAAGATAATATAAGACAGCAATGGATCACAAAAATTAATAGACAAGACTGGACTCCGAGGAAATATACGAAGATTTGTTCTTGTTGATAATACTGATAATCATATTATTCTTCTGATTAAATCAATATCTGAAAAATATATAGGTATTCGTTTTAAGCATTTTGCAACCATAGAAAATGATAGGGCAACCAACCGACAACAACTAATCAAAACAGTTATTTTTGCTGGAAAATGAATTTTGTGAATAAAATTTTAAAGATTTTTTTAGTTAGTTATGATTTGTCTATTATTTGCACTGACTCTGAAATTAGTATAACTTAATCATATCAAAAGACTTTTTATGCTTCGTATGCATGCATACGTTTTACTCCCCCCTGGTACGAAAATTCTTAGTACGTCCCCTACACTAGTGACATCTAGTGTGAGGTAGTAAAAATATGTAGTTACTTCGAAAACAGAATCTATTATTTGCCGGTCCCTAACAACTACGCTGTATTCTATTGCGCAATCGGAGACGTTAGTACCTACTATTGCTTATTCTATGCAATGCGGATTCTATTCGAATTTAAACCTTATTTCATTGACATAAGGTCGTCGTCGCTAACATCACTTATTTTTTGACTTTTTTTTATTTTTTGATTTTTTCCTACGCTTACACACAATTACCTAGCTGGATTCCAAATTTCATCCTTCTAGGTCATCTGGAAGTAGGTTAGGTTTAGGTACTATATATATGTCAGTCAGTCAATGTGAATTTTTACGACTTTTTGACCTTCATATCTTTGTAACCATTTGAGCTAGCTTCATGAAATTTGGGCTTCTACATGTCCTTATAGATATAATTAAACACACGTAGTTTTGTGTGTTTACGTTAAAGAGGTTTCGAGTTATAGAAGGGTCAAAAGTGGCACCAAGTGGTTCGTGTAATGATACACTCGGCGCGTTCCTTTGCTTGAACTTGGCTTGGTCACGCTGCCGCGTGCCCTGATCGTGTACCTAACACGACTTTCTATCTATACTAATATTATAAAGAGGAAAGGTTTGATTTTTTGTTTGTTTGTTTGTATCGAATAGGCTCCGAAACTACTGGACCATGGATATTAAAATTTAGAAATGTGAAATTTGAATTTTACGGGTGAAACAGTCTATTATACATACAGTAGAGGTATTATTATAGATTTACGTGGGGTCCCACAGGGATTTCTGTTAGGACCACTTTTTTATAATACATACATTGTACCTTTATGCATAATAGCTAAAATCATTCCATATCTGTCATAACTAGATCAAGCTCTGAACTTAGGGCACGTTCCAAGCATACCTGTCGCAGCGCCGCCATCGTCTACGTCTCCGGTGGCCGCGCCGTCCGCCGGGGTTGTGTCAACAGTGGTATCGTTGGTCACTGCGGAAATACCACAGATTTATTAAGTAACTAGCTGCACAATGCGCGGCTTCGCCCGCGTGGAAATCTATGTGTCAAATGGTTTATAAACCTTCCTCTTGAATCACTCTATCAATAAAAAAACCGCATCAAAATCCGTTGCGTAGTTTTAAAGCTCTAAGCATATGTAGGGACAGACAGACAGCGGGAAGCGACTTTGTTTTATACTATGTAGTGAATCTGTGGAAAATTATTACATATAATGAATTAATAATACCTACTAGCTTGGACGACCGATGCAGTGCGGCGAGCGAAAGTTCACCTGCGACGCAGGCGATTGCGGGTTCGACTCCCGCCTTGGGACAAATGTTTGACGATGTGCAAATATTTGTTCCGGGTGTTCTGGGTATTTACTATGTAAGTATAGTCAAAATATCTATGTAAATGTATTCTATTAATTACCTATTCTGTAATCTAGTACCTACCCAGCTCTGCTGGTTGCGTGAATGGTCCAGCATTATTAAAAAAAAGCTTAGTCAGTATAAAAATCCATTGACTGTAGACTCGTCGACGTGTAAGACTTCAACTAGGGTTAGTCGGGAGTGATGTCCAAAACACTTGATAATTAAATAATAATTTAGCCATTTATTATCAAAGAATAAATTACATAATAATTGAATTATAATCAAATTAAATTGAACATTGTTAAAAAAATAAGAAAACTTTAATTATTGAGCATTATTAAATAAGTATTTTTATAATTCTCTGATCTCTATTTGAGTAAAGGCCTCCTCCAGACTGTGCCATTTCTTTCTATCCTTCGCTATGGCCGCCCAATTATTTTCTGTTTCCAAAATTTCGTCGACCCATCTTTCAAGTGGACGTCCCCTTTTCCTTTTACCAGGTGGTCCCCGCCAGGCTGTTACCACTCCGGTCCACTTCTTGCTCATTCTTGCGACATGGCCTGCCCATTTCCATTTCAGTCTTCGACAATGATGTAGAGCATCAAAAACATTAGTCTTTTTTCGTATATTGGTATTTCTGTCTGTCTTTTCTTTTTCTGTGTTTAGGATGCTCCTTTCCATAGCTCTTTGTGTTGTTTGTATCTTGTCTGATGTCAATCAATAGATTTCTTTCCGGCCCTGGTGGGGGCACAGAGAGGGGCCTCGAGGCTTCGCCTCATTACCCCGGCGTCAACTCGAGGGGTGACGACCCCTCGGTCCTTGGGTTTTGTGGGAATCTTTTCTTTCCCTTATTCTCCAAGTGTTTTTGGCATCATTCCGTTTATAATCTTTTTTTAAAAATAAACCCAAGGACTCTATGGTGGTTCCGCAGGGATCAGGTCCCGCGGAAGGGGTCGTCATGGGCGGTCATCTTCCTGGGGGCGGGGCGATGTTGTGGAGGTGCTCGTGGTGCCCGTTGTCGGCGCGATCGTACATTCGACGCGCCGTCTGCACGACGAATTCCTCCACGGATTGGATCTGCAGGTCGCGGGCTATGACGTCGTTCCTGACGTAGCGGCCCGCGCCCGTGCAGATCCTGAGAGCCACGTTCTGCAGCGCCTGGAGCCGGTCCTTGTTGGTCTGGGAGACCAGGGCGTACCAGCTCGGCGCCGCATAGGTTAGTCGGGACCGGACGTAGGACTTGTAGACCCGCACTTTAGTTCTCAGCGGCAGCCGAGATCCCGAGGACAGGTCGGAGGAGCGCTCGGGCGACGCGCGCTTGTTGTCTGATGTGAATTTGTTAAAGATCCAAGTTTGTCCAAAACACTTAATGTCTGTTTATTCGTTTATTCTACCGAATACACAACTAATATGTACGTGATACGCGCGAGAAAATGGCGGACAAGCCTCTTACGACATCCACGGAAAGCGTTTGTATCGTGTCTAGGCCGGCACCACACACACAGCATTAGAATAAAAAAGAAGAATCTACAAGGTAATTTGACGACCGATGTGGCGCGGTGGGCGAAGGTCCGCCTGCGACGCAGCAGGTTGCGGGTTCGATTCCCACCTCGGAACAATTGTATGCACGATCTGCAGATATTTGTTCCGGGTGTTCTGGTTGTTTTCTATGTAAAATAAAAAATATCTATGTAATGTATTGTATTATGTATATCAGTTATCTAGTACCCATAACACAAGCTCTGCTTACCATGAGGCTAGATAATGCTGTGTGAATTGTCCAGCATTATTTATTTATTTATTTAATTAATTATGTGTATAAATAAGTTGTAGATCTAACTTACTCGGGGTCGTCACATTCATATCAACGGGCTCCCATGAGAATTGCCTGAAATAGGTATATGAACAAAATTATTAAAATTTCGGATACAGCTGCCGATTGGACACGTTTTCGTCCGATATTTGATTCCCGCAGAATCGTACGAATACGCAACGCACTAATCTAATGGTTGCACTTCACATGGCTATTTGCATTTGTATATTTGGCAAACAATTACCATGTGTGGACAGTTTATTTGACAAAGTGTTCGCCTTATTTGCCTATTTGACAAATAAGGCCAATACCAAATACGTGTTACCGTGTGCTTGTCGGTTTCTCGAGGCACATCAAAGCAGTCAAATAGGCAAATACGCAATAAGCCGTCCACACAATGGCCGTATTGGCACCTTGCGCTCTGCTCAGTCTGCTGCCAAATGTTTGTGTGTTTGTTGTTTAAGTACCATGTGTGGATGGTCGTATTTGCCTCTTTTTGCACGTTCGTCTGAACGTCATATATTTTGCCAAATACTACAAACACCTTATAGCGAACACAAATAGCCTTGAAGTGCCACCATAACGCCCGATTACTCAAACGCGTCTCAGATGCGCGACTTTTTGACAGTTTTCAATAAAAATCTGTCAAAAATTCGTCACTTAAGGGTCCGACGACCCTCGCTTGCAAAAATCGCTCCGAATATCGCTGTCCCTGTTTAACCCTTGCGCCGCGCCACATGCGTGCGCGATAGCAATATTAGCCGTTCAAAATTTGGTTTGTTCTGTAATACCAAAAATTATGACTGAAAACTTTTTGTATTCTTGATAACTTTTCTACACAAAGTATTGTTATTCTGTAACTAGACAATATAAGCTATGTTCCTTAATAAATAAAACGTAAGATATTGATGTTTTTAATACGAAACAAATAACATGAAAACTTGTCCATTTTCGCATAAAAATGTGCAAAATGAGATTGGCTTTCATTTCATTTTAGGTAAGTATTTTGAAAAAAAAAACTATTTGGGAACCAAGATAAATACTATTTTAATACAAATAATGCAATATTATACTGAAAATATGCTTGAATTTGAAATAATTTTGGTATTACGTTTGTATGAAGAATTCGTACCTCCGGAGGCCCCTTAAGATGTGCTTAAATCTGAGTTGCGTTTCAGTATTCGGGGGATCCCGCCTTAGAATGTTTTAAGCATAATCAGTTATCTAGTAAGTAGGTACAGGTACCTAATACAAATACTGCTTAGCTTGGGGCTATAGATGATGCTTTATGAATTGTCCAGCATTATTTATATATCTGTGTACAAACTTTTTAGATCATAATAATTTAACCATTAGTAGTCGTCCTGTAACTTTGTTTAGGTAGCTATTAGTTTCAGTAGCTTTTTGTGAAAAATTTTAATTAGCCTTAAGTACCTACCTACTTTTTTTTTTATTAGCTTGAGGTGGTTTCGTATCACAGCGGCCATGATAGGCCTATTGTGATCGCCACTTATACGTTCAGCCCCGAAGCCGTAGCGTTCATAGTTCGCCACTAACCCTTGCAGCTGCTAGGAACTGTAGGATTTTCTTCGGGGTGATGTCTCGCAGCTCGTCTGGGCTATGCAGATGCTTGCCCAGGTGGATGCTGCGTTTGTGCATCAGTGCTCCACACTCACTTAGCATATGGAGGGGCGTTTCATCCGCCTTCTCGCAGAATCTGCAGGATAGTGTGTCGCTTAGCCCTACTTAGTCACACTCATTAAGTTAGCTGTTATTTTCCTGTATATTTTAAAATAAATAAATTAAATATAAATGTTTACTTACGTGGTCTTCATGGTTGGCATCACCCTCGCTGCTTCGGCTCTAGCTTCTAAGATTTCCCTGAAATAATCATCATCATCAGCCCATGATAGTCCACTGCTGGACATAGCCCTCCCCCAATGAGCGCCATAGCGCCCTGTCATCAGCTAGACGCATCCAGCATCTACCTGCAGTCTTTCGCAGGTCGTTATCCCACCTGGCCGGAGGGCGTCCTATACTACGTTTACCGAGTCGTAAAGAATGCTTTCTGTGAAATACGGGTTACGGTGGGATTATTTGCATGGTCGCATAATGTCGTATATATACTACATTATGTATAACTCCTCGGGCCAACTCTACTGCCATGCGTGTCGTAGGGTATTCAAGACCTAGTGCTAGCGACCCATATTAGAGCTCATAATAGAAAAAATCCGTGATGTCTAGGGTCGCCGTCATCGAAATCGATGAGGAGGCATATATCTATATCTATACTAATATTATAAAGAGGAGAGGTTTGATTTTTTGTTAGTTTGTTTGTTTGTAATGAATAGGCTCCGAAAGTACTGGACCGTATTGAAAAATTATTTCACCATTGGGCAGCTACACCATCCCCGGTGAACATAGGCTATATTATATTTTCAAAAAAGTTAGGGATCCTTACTAAAACCGTGCGAAGCCGGGAAGGTCCGCTAGTATCTTATACATATAATAATGTCGTAAAATGGAGTGGAATAACAGAGTCAACTGAAATAGAATGGGCATAAAGTGTTTTCTATCTATCTTTTGTGTGTATTTGTGATCGCAGATTTTTGGACCCGGCGATCTTGGTGGAACTTACTTAAGCAGCCTAACACTGATCCTGGAGCTCGGAAGCCTCGCCTCAACGGGGTTCCGCAGTAGAACGATGGCTTCCTCCGGTTCTTCAACCACGTTCGATTCGATGACGTAACTGAACTCTGGCGATGCGTCTTCGTAGTCGTCTCGCTCTTCGTCGTAGTATATGTTGTTAAGGACTTTCTAAAGAAAGATGTTTTTATTTTAATTCCCTATTTTATAATATTTTCTGTGGAAAATACGAGTAGAGAAAGATAGATGGCAATAATTGCCATTCTACTGGGTTCTGACTGAAAACCAGCGCTCTTTCACAAATGACCTGGGTTATTGTGATAGAGCAACAAGCTGAGTCAGGACCTATTAGACCTACACACGCGCGCTTATCCACTTTCTGTGAGGGCTACTTAGTACCAAATACTACTTACATTTTGTACCATTTCACTTTTTTTTTTTTATATTTTGTCTATGTTACGTATTTTTTAATAGGTACCTAAGTAGGTACTTTGTAGTCTAATATAATTATGTGTAATTAACCTTGTTTGTGTGTTGTGTTAGTGTTTAATAAATAATTTTCTTTCTTTCTTTCTTTCTTTCAATAATTATCTAATTAATTGTTTTAAATTAAATTAACTAATTTTTTATTATTTTTGTATGTTTTATGGGTAAATCCTGACGCCTGTACAGTAGCTATTCATATAACCTTCGCTGTAAAGGCCACTCGGCTATGGAACAGTCCTCCCATTGAATATCGCGAGGCATCCTCGATAAATGTCTTCCAGATCTAGAGTCTATAACTATTTTCTTTCGCAAGAATAATTCGGTACGTAATTATAATCATATATTAATTATTTATATAGGTATATAATGGGTATATATATTACTGTTTAAGTATAATATAAGTAGCTTGTAGTATCATTATGAGTAGTATATTTTATATCTCTATTATATAGCACTACCTACCAAACTGTTGTCCACACTACCCAAAGGTTAGCAGGTAGAGAATGCTATCTAGCATTATGCTCAACGCTCGCTCTCGCCTATGTACAACTTTTTGTGCAACAAAGTATATTCTATCTATCTTCTATCTAAATCCGAAACAAAAAAAAAATTAAAAAAATCTCTTTATTTCGGATATCCATGATATCCATATTTGATTAGTAAAAACACAAAAATATAATTATAGAGAAATAAATTAGTTAATTTATTAACTCGATGATTTGACAAAAATAAAATGTGTTTAATACCATTTAAAAAGTTAATAAAATAGGCATGTTTTTTAAGCTATGGGCTACCCAGGTCTCCGTACGTTTTTTTTATACCACATATTACACACAAACTTTATCGTAAAAAAATCAACAACACAATTAAAAAAATATATACTCGTACATATACTTTTGAGTACCTACCTAAAATAATTTTAAAAAAATACTTTTGAATACCTATTTCAGAAAACAGTTGCAGTTAGAAATATTTTGAAATACGCGATGGCAAGGCCAATAATTGACGGTTGTTCCCAGAAAAAATAAATTCGTTATTATTATAGGTATTTGTAGCTGCAGTGCCCAGTGACGTGAACAAAAGTAGCCAATTTTGTACTTAAAAAAAAAACAAAATAAATCCTAGACTGCAGATAGATTTTTTCCTGAATAGCACGGCGTGAGTTCTCTTGCGATAAAGCTGTGGCGAATCGATTAATCGATTGTGACAACACTATTGAGTGTCCTGTCCAGTTCCTAAATGACCTGCCCTTGGGACTTGGTATTTCTCTCTTGTTGTTTTACATTCCATACAAACATGATGTTTTATTTGTAATAGAGGAATGCAACCATCTCCAAATAAACTGCAGTGATTATCCGCTCTTTTATTTATATGGGAAGAGTATCCCCCATAAAGCGTAGGAAGCCGTGGGCAGAAATGAGTACCGAAACAAACAAACAACCCTTACATCTTTTAAACTCGGGAACATTCTGAAGTTCTTCTGGAGGTCGCTTAGCTCTCTTTCCTTCTCTTTCTTCACTATCATTTGCTTTCGGCTTATCGTCCCTCTCTTGTTATGCATCCCCATCCTGCCATACGCCATTCCCTTTCGGTTACCCGCCATTCCCTTTCGGTTACCCGCCATTCCCATTCGGTTATTCGCCATTCCCATCCGGTTACCCCCCATTCCCATCCGGTTACCCGCCCTTCCTATTCGGTTACCCGTTATTCCCTTTCGGATACCCGCCATTCGCTTTCGTTTACCCGCCAAACCCTTTTGGTTCCTCGTACCCTGGTTGTTACCCGTGCGTTTCCGATAATATCTCATACCGCGCCGTTCTTTCATACCTAGCCGTTTATTTCGGTTTTTATACAAACTCTGTGGGATATAACTTTCAGCCAATCCTGGAATACCCATCATCATGCGACGAGTAGGTGATATCATTCTTCGCAGAGAGTTTAAGGCAGGTTGTCCTGTCTCGCTCACGCTCAGGAGAGCTAACATGCGAGTGACAGATTCAAAGTCCCATTCTGGGGAGTCTTGGTAGCCAGGTGGTACGGGCTCGATTGTAGCTGTGGATGGATAAAAAGATTGTGAGCGGTCCAAATTCATCATCATCATCAGCCTATGATAGTCCACTGCTGGACATAGTCCTTCCCCAATGAGCGCCATAGCGCCCTGTCTTCAGCTTGCCGCATCCAGCATCTGCCTGCAGTCTTTCGCAGGTCGTCATCCCACCTGGTCGGAGGTCCAAATTAAATTTATTTATTGCATCAAATACCTACATGTTATAAAAGTTGTTATAAGTAATGGGATGTCACAATGTATTCTGCCCTATTGGGCGTGCAATGAACTTAATATTGACAATTATTAACTAGGAAGGTACCTACTATAAATTCTTAAAAAATAATACAAAAAATTCACAGGCAAGTAAAACCAGTCAACCATAAATAATCACTGCTTACTACTAAATAAAAACCTCTGTGGCGTGGTGGGCGATGGTTCACCTGCGACGCAAGAGATTGCGTGATAAAAACCCGAGGAACGAAACATTCGGGTCAAACCCTGCGGGCTTTTAAAAAGGTAATTATGTATATTCTTCAAAAATAAAATAAATACAATACAAAATACATATATTTCCAATTCCAAGCGGGCGAAGCCGTGGGGCGCAGCTAGTTATTATTACACTGCATATTTGTAAAGAAGGTACCCAATAATTACCTTCTAAGTTGAAAGGTGCAAGCTGTTCAAAGTCGTCGACGAAGCTTTTCTTCCAATGGGCCACGACCTTGTCCAACCAGCCGGCGGGTCTGATGTCGGCACCGCAGACTACCAGCGTTGTGAAGAAAACACATATCTGGCGGGGAAACTTCAATTAGATTATATTCAATAATATCTCAAAGATTTTCGTAGGAAGTCCCAAAGATTTTCGACTTGTCGGTTATATACTTGATTTCGTGGCTTAGTTGGTTAGATTAGAGCGTTCCCTTTCAAATCTCGCCGAAATCGAAAATTGTAGTAGCGCAATGTAAAGCCGTTCTAATCTAGCAGCGACCTCTAGTTAGGGGCCTGGAAAGCAGTTTAGCAATTGGGCGGAGGGCGCCAAATGTTTACATAGACTTGTGTAAAATATATCTATTATTTATTACTACTATTTGCCCGCGGCTTTGCTATTGTTTCATAATAACTGACGCGATTGTCTTTGGTTTTTTTGAAATAATCTAGGCTGCTAGTAGTATACATATAGTAGGCATGAAAAACAATAGGGGAAAGGCGCCAGTTTTATATTTTTTTAATTATTGACGTTGCGCATGTTTTACATCCAAACTTTTTCGTACACCATCGTCCAGTCTATGCTCCCACTGAAAACGCTAAAAAAAGCAGAGATTAAAACTTTCTATAACACCTAAAGAAACTACTAGACATCCTTGGAGGAGGCAGACACCGCCAAAGGCGGTCCATATCAAGCAGTAACGTACCTACTTACCTATCTCATGGATGACACAAGACTCCTAAAATCATAATGTGTTTCATGATGATTAAATTAATTGTATTATTATTGTTTAAAAAATTGTACCTTCTTGATATGGAATAAAGCTCTTTTTATTTTTTATTTTATGTTTTACATATGTTGTTTGAAAAAAATGCTTACGAAGGTAGATACACAAATACTAACGTATGTAACAAGGTACTAGGCAAAGAAAAAAAAACTCCAGCAAAAGGGAAAGACAAATAAAAAATTCACTTACTTGGAGTTCCATTGGTACAATATGAACAAAATTAAATTGAATAGGCCTAAAGTTTTGTGTAATAGGTACCTACATTACTATAGCAACTAGGTACTGATTGCACATCGTAATTAAAATTAACAATTATAATTTAACAACTTCACACACCACTAATGTTCCTAATCGATTATTATATCGAAAGATAAATAAATACCTACCTTAGTACTTAGGTAGGTAGCTTGAATAATAATTTCCAAGTTTCTCGTATTTTACCATAAAATATTCACGAGCTCTTTAAATTCGAACGGTAAAAATAAAATGGTACTGTAATAGCACGTAGAAAAAGGTACAAACTCTTTGTACAAAGCTCGCGCGCCATGAACCTACAGCAAAAACGAAACGCGGATGTAATGACAATGTCAAACAAAATAATGACAACTAGATTGTTAAAGTTGTTCCAACGTCAAGAGAGCGAATAAGCAATGCATTAAGCATACTCACTCACTCACTTTGTTTTTTTATTCGAAACAGATGAAACAAACGATCACTATGCTTGAATAGCAATAAAAGTTGTAACACCACTTATTTGATTTGACATTTTGACGTGTCGAAATCGTGGAAACAATTTAAAAGAACACGGCTGCATTTCTATTGAAAATCTAGTATAAACAAAGCTTTGTTTCGCTGGAAACAATACTCATTTATTCGCTTAACAAACATTAGTATCTCCATCCTGTTCACAAACAAGTAATGGTGAAAATATCAGTTTAATTTTAGTATCAACTCGCCCGCGCTAAGCGAAGTTTCAATAAAATTGTAAACAAAGGCTTTTTATTACAATGCGTGTGGTAGCTATTAACTTCTGTGTTTTGTAGGGCGTGTATGTGGAATCTCAGTTTGTCTATTTTCAAGACTGTAAAGCGTAGACGGTTTAGAATGAGCTTGAGCGGCGTAAGTAGAGATGCCCCTTGGGGTATCCAATGCATACAGTCGATCAGTTCAAAATGCTGTCCCCGGCTGAGGATCAACAGATTGCGGAGGTATGTGTGGTTTTTTGTTGCTAAAATATATGTAAAATGTTTTTTAATTGATAAGATAGGCATACTGGCCTAGGTTTGTGATTTGTGACCCATGGAGAGATTATGGAGAGATCAAAAACAAAACTTATGCGATACTAACGATGCTGTTGTAGATGCCGATTCCCGCTTCGGGACAATTATGTGTATGATCTGCAGATCTTTGTTCTTTGTCTGTAAAAAATATCTATGTAATATTAGTCTGTAGATCGAAGTCTGTCCTTATTTAGACACATTTTTTTAAAACCATGCTAGCTTATAATGACTCAACAAGGCTAGATTACATTACATTATTGTAATGATGTGAGGATGTACTTATATACTAGTTTCTGCCCCAGGCTTTTCACATATTGTTTGTCATAATAAAAAAAGCATAATAGATTCAGGTGTTACTTTACATATAAAATCAATTGCAAAATTGTACAATGGAAATATTAAAATAACAAATCCGCGCATATTAAATCATTTTTGTGCGAATTGTTTCTGTATATTTTATTCATCAAAATCAAATCATTTATTTGCTGAACACATTATTATAGGTACAAGTCAGGTCTTATAACTAGAGTAGTGTCACATGTATTCAACCCGCAAGCAGGTGTGCAAATATAAAATAAAATAAATAAATAATGCTGGACAATCCACACAGCATTATCTAGCCCCATGGTAAGCATAGCTTGTGTTATGGGTACTAGAGAACTGATATACATAATACAATACATTACATAGATAGGTATTTTTTATTATACATAGAAAACGACCAGAACACCCGAAACAAATATCTGCAGATCGTACACACATTTGTTCCGAGGCAGGAATCGAACCTGCAACCTCCTGCGTCGCAGCCGGACCTTCTCCCACCGCGCCACATTGGTCGTCAAAAAAATATAAATATTACAATTTAATATTATCACATTGATTTAAGCTAGTCAAGTAAATCAACAATTAAAATATGTATTATTCTTATATTTTTTAATAAAAGAAGCCTATATAGATAGATATCTGATTCATAGTCAGCAAAGATACATTTTAAGGCTATTTCTCTCCCATTGGTGTTGATTTATGGAATGATGAAAGCCTATTTGTTATTCTAGGTCTAGACCTAATCTGCAAAATTTGAACCCGATCCATTCAGTAGTTTTGGTTTGAAGATGTACTAAACAAACATCCAAACCTTCCCATTTATAATATTAGTGTGGAAATAAAACACAAGCTGTATTAAATTTTTTCTGATAAGGCAAACCTATCAAGTAACACAGTACATGCCCACAATGTCATAAAGTGAGGCATAAAGGCATGATTCATTCATTCCAGTTATGTTGCTATGTTGGTACTTTGAATGTGTGAATCCATTGATCAATGAATAAAATATATAAATATAATGCTGGACAATTCACACAGCATTATCTAAACCCATGATAAGCAGAGCTTGTGTTATGGGTACTAGATAACTGATATACATAGATAGATATTTTTTATTATACATAGAAAACGACCAGAACACCCGGAACAAATATCTGCAGATCGTACACACAATTGTTCCGAGGCGGGAATCGAACCCGCAACCTCCTGCGTCGCTCTTTGGTATTATATTTACAAAGAACATTTATTAATTTACTAGCTGCGCCCCGCGGTTTCATCCGCGTGGTGATAGATATTTTGAATAATATACAATATAAATTTATAAATTTTAGCCTATGTGTTATTCTGATGTATAAGCTATATTATTGTGAAGTTTCATCAAAATCCATTCACAAACTTTGACGTTTATAATATTAGTAGGATTATGATACCTAATTATTTAATGTGTAGATTAGCATTAACTCTAATCTTGTTAATGATAACAAAAAACATAATTAAGTAATTTATTTTGATCCAACGTAGTTAGTTAAGCTTATCATTAGATAGGGAAATAACACGTCTATTAAAAGGGCGTAATGCGCGCCATTTTGTGAATAGGATAGACATAGGATTTTGCGTTTAAAAGAGCGAGACGGAGCTAAAGTTATTTCGAGTGGTGTAAGCGTAAAAATGAAGTAATTGTTTATGTTTTTATTTGCTACTAGCTGTTCCCCGCGGTTTCACCCGCGTTAAACTTGATTTTCACTTTATTAGGTGATTTTTTTTACACCTTGGGTTACATTATTGGAGTTTTAGGATCCCTAACTTTTTGAAAATATAATATAGCCTATGGTCACCGGGGATAGTGTAGCTTCGCAACGGTGAAATAATTTTTCAAATCTGTCCAGTAGTTTCGGAGCCTATTCATTACAAACAAACAAAAAATCAAACCTTTCCTCTTTATAATATGAGTATAGATAAGACCATACGATTGGATGCGGCAAGCTGAAGACAGGGCGCTATGGCGCTCATTAGTGGAGTGGAGGCCTAGGTCCAGCTGTGGACTTATTATAGGTTAATGATGATTATGACCCACGAAAGCACAGTTTTAAGAGTTTCGTAAGAGCGAGCATAGACAAAAGAAATTAGATTTACAAGCGACCTCCTTAGCAGATATAAGGAAAAGGAAAAATGAAGAGAGGCAAAGAGAGGAAACAGATACTTTATTTATACCCATAGTCTCAAAACTGTTATTATTATTGACGACCGATGTGGCGCGGTGGGCGAAGGTCCGCCTGCGACGCAGGAGGTTGCGGGTTCCATTCCCGCCTCGGAACAAATGTGTGTACGATCTGCAGATATATGTTTCGGGTGTTCTGCTCGTTTTCTATGTATAATAAAAAATAAGTAATCTATTTTATTATGTATACCAGTTATCTAGTACCCATAACACAAGCTCTGCTTACCATGGGGCTAGATAATGCTGTGTGAATTGTCCAGCATTATTTATTTATATGTGATAATTTACCTTATATTTTTCAAAAAAATTATAAAAATTACACTATAATGAATTCCAGTTACCAAGCCTTCGTGCTTGTCCTGACCTACTTCACGTACATGACGTACCACCTGACGCGCAAGCCGATCTCCGTGGTCAAGAATGTACTGCATCAGAACTGCTCCGCGCTGCCCCCGCCGCTGGACCCACCGGCCAACGACCAGTGGTGCAACTGGCCGCCTTTCAGTTAGTATTTACATATATATTTTATGATAGATATGTAGTATATTTCCATGTAAGTATTTTATTTCATAACTAGCGGACCTTCCCGGCTTCGCACGGTTTTAGTACGGATCCCTAACTTTTTTGAAAATATAATATAGCCTATGTTCACCGGGGATAGTGTAGCTTCCCAACGGTGAAAGAATTTTTCAAATCAGTCCAGTAGTTTCGGAGCCTATTCAATACAAACAAAAAATCAAACCTTTCCTCTTTATAATATTATTTTATAATATAGGTATAACCTGCAAGCACACAGATCCCCTGGTACTGTCTACGATCCTATCCATCCATGGTTGTCTGGTAGAGATCGCTCTTGAGCGATGAGACCGCCAATTGTATCTAGTTTTTTAACACTTTGACTGCTGAAATCACACGGTATGTGTTTTCTACAAGTGACTAATATGCGTAAATCCACACTAGCGCAGCGGCTGAGAAAATACAGATCTTTGTGACTCAGCACAGCCGTAATATTTTTCGAATAAAAGGCATGTGCGGCGCAACACAACCGCTGTGTAGAGCGACAGCACGAATTTTTTAGGTTAAAAAAAAAGATCGCAGTCATCGAAAAAAAACCGCAGTCAATGTTAAAGTTTTTTTATTTTACATTGTTCTTGTAAACGAAGTGTGCAAATAAAGAATTATCTATCTATCTATTTTTACATTACTACAAAACCACAATAATATTCGACTGCCTATACGTTTTCCGAGCACTTTAGCAAGCTGAAGTGGCAGTGGGCCGGCCATATCTCGCGAAGAACCGACGGCCGCTGGGGCAAACGTGTTCTTGAGTGGAGACCACGACTCGGTAAACGTAGTGTAGGACGCCCTCCGACCAGGTGGGATGACGACCTGCGAAAGACTGCACATGCGTTTCGTTCGAAAAATATTACAGCTCTGCTGAGTCACAAAGATCTGTATTTTCTCAGCCGCTGCGCTAGTGTGGATTTACGCATATTAGTCACTTGTAGAAAACACATACCGTGTGATTGCAGCAGTCAAAGTGTTAACAAATTGTTGTATAATAGCGACGAAGTTTTGATAAGTAGGTTTGTATGCAAAGTTGTGTCAACTTTCGGGCTTATTATCCTTGAAGGAATGCTTCCATCTTTATGTTCACTGTAGCCATGGCCTATTTGCTGTACAGCAGAACACATAAATGTTTATTTTCTTCCTCAGATACAACAGAGGCCAACACATTGCTGGGTGCTTTGGACTCTGCGTTCTTATTCTCCTATGCGGGGGCCATGTTTGTGTCAGGTAAGTTTCAAACAAACAGACAACGCAATTACTCTCTATCCTTACTTTCCTGGCGCATCAATACCCCAGTGGATTTAGACATAGACATATGATTTATTTGCCTCTACATGTGTACGCAATATACATGAACAATTTTGAATTCAATATAAAATACTTTATTTATGAATTACACAATAAAGAATGCAATGCAATGAAAAAAAACGATAAAACAATATGTATGAATTTGGCCCCCGGCACAATATTTATTTTTAAGGGACTCCGCTGTCCGTCCGTCTGTCACCAGGCTGTGTCTCATGAACCGTGATAGTTAAGCTACTGTTACACATGCTCTAAAATAGCATGCTAAAAAGCGTGCTATTGAGTATGCTCAATATGCGCATGCTGATGAGTAGTTTACATTTGCTAGCAATTAGCATGCTAGTTTTAAGTATGCTCCTGAATAAGCATGCTCAAAGCAAACACTCCAATTACACTACACATGCCATTTTATAGCATGCTCTCTCGCTCTCTGTCTCAGTTCAAACAAAGCCATGGACAATCAAACAGCTATCCGTATGGAGCTGAATAAGATCATCCTTTTGCTGGCGATGCAATGCATCCAGAAGCTTATATCAGCTCGGCAAAAAAAGAAAAGAAAGAGAAAGATCTGGGTCCGTGATTGGATATCTAGAGGAACGGACTTAGGAGCAAGTGCTGAATTGCTTACAGAAATGCGAGTAGAAGATGCTGCGGGTTATGAACGACTGCTCGATACTAGCATGCTCAATAAGCAAACCTGTTCACATGCGCTAAAAGCACGCCCCCCTCGACCCGCGCTGCAGGTAGCTCAAAAATAGCACGACCGTCGATTTTTGAGAAAACTCGCAATGAGCATGCTCATTATTAGCAATGTTTCAATACACATGCTACTAATGTGCATTTGCTCAATAAAAGCATGCTTTCGTGCTCGTAATGAGCATGTGTAACAGTAGCTTTAGACAGTTGACATTTTCATACATGATGTATATCTGTTGCCGCTATAACAACAAATACTAAAAAACAGAATAACAAATACTATAAAATAAATATTTAAGGTTTCTCCCGCACAATAAACGTGAGTTTTTTGCTCGATATAATAACGGCAACAGGTAGACGTTTGAGATTGATGGCAATAATTTAACATGAACTAAAAATGATCATTGAAAAAATCGTCAATAAAGTAAAGTAAAAAATCATTTATTTCTTTAGGCTTACAAAATAAGCACTTAGACATATTAGATAGATATTTTATACATTAAATTATTATCAAAACAAATTATTTTACTGTTCACTTCAATTTTTTGTCCACTAGTGGAAGAAGTGAAAAGAAACCACTAGCATGTTCATCTCTTATATGTCTAATACATGGTTATTTGCCTATTTAAGTCTAAATATAATATGATTCGATACATGTCAATATTTAATTAAAGCTATGCACAACAACAATTTACCTATATACCTTACAACACACACGTATTCACGCACACACATTATAATCGCTCACACACACACTCATAAGTCTACTCTACATATTGAGAAACTTCACAAACTCCCCTTGGTAGCTCCTGTTGCCCGGACTCTTATGAGAACGGTGTCCTCAGGAGTACCTTACAAAACACACACACAAACACTCACGCATACACACACTTAAACACACTCCATCAGTGTATTTTTTACTTAAACAGATTTATATATATATATATATATTTTTTTTTTTACTTGACCAGTAAACTAAGCACAATTTATAGCGGGAAGTATGTAATAAAATGTTTATAGTTTATGTTTTTTGTTTGCATTTTATGTATATATATTTTATGTATATATATTTATAGTATCGTACCATGGTTTTTTATTATTTTTATTCTTTTTAATTACTTTTTATTCGCATGGTGTTGGCTTAAAGTGATAATATAGGTATAAGCCTATTATTATGTTTTATTTTTTTGTCAATGGCTTTTTAAGTGTTCTTATTACTACAATTTTTTTTTTTTTTAAATTTTTTATTTCATTGCGTAGGCCTGTTCGTGACGTCACCTGTACGGGCTCTAACGGAAGACCAGCGCTGGCTAAGTCTCTCACGGAGCTTAGCCAGCATTATGCTGAGTTGGAGCCCTTTTGTAACAACTCTCTAAATGTACCTATTCTATAAGCGTGTCTTTTTTTTAATGTTAATTTAAGTTGTTATGAATAAATGTCTTTCTATTCTATTTCTATTTCTACTATTGTCGGTGCGAAACTGAGCGACATCTGGCCAAGCATTAACATCATTGAGATAATCATTTATGGAGTAGAAAGCCTTCTTGATGATAATTAGTTTTAAATTTACGAATAGCTCAGTTGCTTCAGAATAATAATATTATAGTAACACTTACAAAACATTTAAAATTTCGTCTAAAGAGTACAACATCTAACTCTTTCTACTGATTATGTATTTCTTTTAAATTTTAGGAGCCACACTAACAACACTTTTCCGCATTCGTGTTCAATTTAAAATGTCTTTTGTTGCAGGCATGGTAGCAGAGAGAGTGGACCTCCGGTACTTCTTGTCGATAGGAATGCTGTTCTCAGCGGTCTTCTGCTATCTGTTCGGACTCGCCAGGACTTATAATATCCACCACATCTCCTACTATATATTAGTACAGGTAATATAAATACTGCTGAATATATCACATTATAAGGAAGGAGATTCATAGATAGATAATTCTTTATTGGACACTTAGTATAAAATAACAATGTAAAATAAAAACTAGATACAATTGGCGGTTTTATCGCTCAAGAGCGACCTCTCCCAGACAACCATGGACAGTACCAGGGTTCTGTGTGCTTGCAGGTTATTAAAAAAATACTTATAATACATACATGGAAATATACTACATATATATCTAACTTTTTAATTGGTCTTCAGCACACATGCGCTGGTATTTAGCGGCATGTACTAAGAAAGTAACTATTTTTAAGACCTAACTGTAAGTTTTCCCAAAATTTTGAAAATAAAATATCATTAAATATAATATACATATCCTACTTATATATGTACATAGGGACTCAGGCATGCGCTAGTGACAGCAGGACAAAAAGTGCTCTTTTAGCAGTGTTTTAAAGGTTGGTAGCGACTTAGCACGCCTCACCGAAACTGGCAATGCGTTCCATAGCTGCACAGCCCGGGCAGTAAAGGAATGGGCGAAGAAGGAAGTAGAGTGAGCAGGTCTTCCTTCACTTTGTTGAAACTCAGCTATAATCCCGGAGGTGGGCGTGGCGACCTGCGACACAGTATTATACTTCTGCAGGTCGCATCGCTTCATATTTTGATAGTAGCACCTTAATTATGTTTCAAATAGAGACTGTCAGTTGTACTACAAAAAAGTTAGACATCTGTGGAACGCGTGTTTAACACGACTGACTGAACTTGACACGATACAACAAAATCGCTAAGTTTCCTCTAAATCTTCATTGTACAGATACTTCGGAAAAGGCAGTTTCATTTGCTAGTTAAATAACATATTATAAATTAATTTCAGGCGGGCGCCGGCATAGCCCAGACAAGCGGCTGGCCCGGCACAGTGGCCACAGTCGAGAAGTGGTTCGGAACCGGCAAGAAAGGACTTATATTCGGCATATGGAACTCGCATACCTCTCTGGGCAATATACTGGGTAAGTGGAGACATCATGCAGTCAAGAGACGTCCACTGCTGGACATAGGTCGTCCCTAGCTAAAGCTAGTAGCCTACAGCTGGCCCGGCACAGTGGCCACAGTCGAGAAGTGGTTCGGAACCGGCAAGAAAGGACTTATATTCGGCATATGGAACTCGCATACCTCTCTGGGCAATATACTGGGTAAGTGGAGACATCATTCAGTCAAGAGACGTCCACTGCTGGACATAGGTCGTCCCTAGCTAAAGCTAGTAGCCTACAGCTGGCCCGGCACAGTGGCCACAGTCGAGAAGTGGTTCGGAACCGGCAAGAAAGGACTTATATTCGGCATATGGAACTCGCATACCTCTCTGGGCAATATACTGGGTAAGTGGAGACATCATTCAGTCAAGAGACGTCCACTGCTGGACATAGGTCGTCCCTAGCTAAAGCTAGTAGCCTACAGCTGGCCCGGCACAGTGGCCACAGTCGAGAAGTGGTTCGGAACCGGCAAGAAAGGACTATGGAACTCGCATACCTCATTAGTTAACTCTAAATTAAATTTATTTAGTGGTAAGTATAGTTAACTTTATATCATCAGCCTATGTCCAGCAGTGGACTGCTATAGGCTGATAATGATGATTATGATGATAGTTAACCTTAAGGCTACCTTGTAAATTTGAAAATAAAACATTTATTCTTATTTCTTCGTCAGGTACCCTAATGGCGGCTGAGTTCGTGGACGTGGACTGGGCTCTCTCGTTCATATACCCAGCGCTGGTGATGGGCATTGTAGGTGGTATCGTCTGGCTGTTCCTGCCGCCCTACCCGGCAGCGGTGGGGTTAACGCCTGGGGACAGAACTGTAAGTGTTTTGCTTCACTATATAGTATAAAACAAAGTAGCTTCCCGCTGTCTGTCTGTCCCTATGTATGCTTAGATCTTTAAATCTACGCAACAGATTTTGATGCGGCTTTTTTAATACATAGAGTGATTCAAGAGGAAGGTTTATAATCCGTTTGGCACATAGATTTCCACGCGGGCGAAGGCGCGGGATGCAGGTAGTATATTATGAACGCGAAAGTTAGTATGTATGGATATTTGTTCATCTTTCACGCAAAAACTAATAAAATAAATAATGCTGGACAATTCACACAGCATTATCTAGCTCCATGGTAAGCAGAGCTTGTGTTATGGGTACTAGATAACTGATAATACATTACATAGATAGATATTTTTTGGTATACATAGAAAATGACCAGAACACCCAAAACAAATATCTGCAGATCGTACACACATTTGTTCCGAGGCGGGAATCGAACCCGCAACCTCATGCGTCGCAGGCGGACCTTCGCCCACAGCGCCACATCGGTCGTCTACAGATCAGATTGGGCTGAAATTTTGTATAAAGGTAGTTCCAGGCCCGGAATAAACTATAGGCTTTTATCCCATCAATCAGTTTCCAAGGGATATAAATAACCTTAAGGCATTTCGCCTTAAGGTTAGCGCCTTAGGAGTTCGTCTTTTCGAGACAAGGACGAACGAACGCCGCGCGGGGAAGGTGAGAAAGGGAGGCAAGAGCGACGGAATGGCCCGTGCGCAATTTCACTGCTTATTATTTTTAAATTTGTTATTGCTCTAAAATAATACTGTTTCTCAAAAAACTAAAACCATAAACGTCTAAAGTATTTATTAGGGAACACGTAGAAGAAATTTCATTACAATAATATTAAATAACTAGCAAATAAAACTGGTTTTCCCGTATCTCTGTAAAAATGAAGATTTAGAGGAAACTTTGCCATTTTTTTCTATCGAGTCAAGTTTAGTCAATCGTGTTTCGACTCCCATAACACACTAACTAATATCCTAAACTTTAGATCCTTATCAAAATATATTCGAAAAATAGGTGTTTTGTTCCCTTAAAATTGATTTTCCGTTAAGTCAAAACGTGGGTTTTGGGACTCATTTCACCTTAAGACGTTTCCATAGAAAGAATTAGAAGAGATTTCCGAGAGGAATTCGTTTAGATTTATATGTAACGCATTCGATGTCATCAAAATAGCTGAGCTTGCCCTGCAGAATAGAAAGCTATCATTACAATAGCTTCATTTAATAAGAATTAAGTTTGCAAATAATATTTCTCGTTACAGCCAAGTCACCAGTCCAGATCGTCCGACGATGAAGACGAAACAGAAAGCGATCGAGACAACACATCTCAGTCGCAAGTCGTGGTGGGCGATCAGGTGAATATAGACCTTATTTACATGGGATACGGTCTAATTTGTTCTCCGCACTTGATTTCAACCCTAACCCAAACGCAGCTCATGGGAGCCAGTGACAGATTTTCATGACCAAGTCCCTCCAAAGCAAAACTTAGTTACATTAAAGTTTATAAATAAATAAATAAATAATGCTGGACAATCCACGCTGCATTATCTAGCTCCATAGTAAGCAGAGCTTCTGTTATGGGTACTAGATAACTAATATACATAATATATTACATATATATATATTACATAGATAGATATTTTTTATTATACATAGAAAACAACCAGAACACCCTGAACAAATATCTGCAGATCGTACACACAATTGTTCCGAGGCGGGAATCGAACCCGCAACCTCCTGCGTCGCAGGCGGACCTTCGCCCACCGCGCCACATCGGTCGTCGAAGTTTACATTAGGGAGTAATATTATGAATAGTCGTGGCCATCAGCTGCGACTCCGTGGGTGGGTTGGGCAGTCGCAGCACTATCTATACTAATATTATAAAGAGGAAAGGTTTGAATTTTTGTTTGTTTGTATCGAATAGGCTCCGAAACTACTGGATCAATTGGAAAAATTCTTTTACCGTTGGGAAGCTACACTATCCGCGGTGAACATAGGCTATATTAAAATTTAGAAATGTGAAATTTGAATTAAACAAGGGTGAAACCGCGGGAAAATGCTAGTAAAATATATAAATAATTGCAATAAAATACAATTAAATATTATAACAGTAATAAATATATCAAAACGGTAGATCACCGACCGCGAATCTAGGCTATTATAATTATAAATAAATAAATAAATAATAATAAATAATGCTGGACAATCCACACAGCATTATCTAGCCCCATGGTAAGCAGAGCTTGTGTTATGGGTACTAGATAATTATTAAGTAAGAGTCTGTCCTGGGTCCCGGAAGGAAGCCGCGGGCGAGGTCGGCCAAGAAAGCGCTGGCGAGACGACCTTAACGCCTTCCTCGGAGATTGGTGGGAGATCGCACGTGACCGCACTGAGTGGAGAGATTTGGGGGAGGCCTTTGCCCAGCTGTGGGACGAAATAGGCTAAATTAAAAAATTAAAAAAATTAAGTAAGGTAGTCCAGAGTTTCTTTAACATACTAACAGCATGAAAATTTCAGGCGGCGAGTCTTCGGCCTAACAGGCATTCGGCTAACGCGCATCAGGTAAGATGGCCGAATTCGGCTTCGGCTTAGCTTCGAAATGCGCGTCAAACACGCGGTATGCAGAACGTCAACAATGCTAAACTTTTCCCTGAAAAAATCTCGTGTCTTCGCTTAAGTGCAAGCTGCATTGAGGCGTCGCCATTGCAGCATCCGCGTGTTTGACGCGCATTTTTGACTGAAGCTTCCTAACTGTCGAAGATTCTGTTTTATCAGAATAGAATTTAAAAAAAAACGATGAATGAACGAAGACTTTAAAAGCAATAACCCAAATTCTGTGTGAAATTACGAAACATTTTAATAATTTCACACATATGGTTATTGTATTAAAAAAATCTATTTTAAATTAAAGAAATAACCTCTTTCCTTAATTTAAAATATGTACAATGTTTTTTTTATTTAAATATACAAAATATATGAAAACTGGGTCTGACGGTGAAAAACTGTCAAAATTTCTGTGTCTGTAGTATTGCACCTATATGTTTTTACCACCATAAATTTTTACCATCATAGTTTTATTTCTTTACCTGACAAGTTTCATTAGTATAGGCTTGAAAATGTAACGGACAGACAGTCGTTATGCATTTATGATATTAGAATTCATAATTTGAATTACCAGGCAAGCATAAACCGAAGGCTATGTTTCCAGCGCGACATAGAACCAACGGAACACACATCGCTGCTTTCAAGACCGAGTTCACAGAAATCTGCTATCACTCTCACACGCGCGCTGGAGATACCCGGCGTTGTGCAGTATTCGCTGTCTCTTTTCTTCGCGAAGCTCGTATCATATACTTTCTTGTATTGGCTACCGCTTTATATCAAGACTTCGAGTGAGTATTACTAATTTTACATTTTACCGTGATGACTGATTTTCTGAAACTCCTCTGATATGTTTTTGACATTTACTGAATATAAAATCATATTTATGCAAAAAACAAACTTTTAAAGAAAAAATTAGGGATTTTAAATAATAAAAACTTAACTATATTTTCAGCGAACCTATCAGCCCAAGACTCAGGCAAGCTAAGCACAGTATTCGACGTGGGCGGAGCCGCAGGCGCCATACTAGCGGGGCTGCTGGCCGACCGGAGTCAGTGCCCGGCGCTTGTATGCATCGCTTTCTACTCACTGGCAGCTCCTTCTGTAAGTTACTTTATTTGCGTGCAATTAAAATTGAACCTTGTGCTCATAGACGCAAGGAAAGCCAATATAAGTCTCATAGAACCCATAAATCGACGTGTACGCCGATTTTACTTGAGTAATTTGTCTGTGATACTAAATCAAATGTACCAGGCAAGCATAACTATCAAAGAGCTGCCATAATTATATAGCGGGGCTGCTGGCCGACCGGCGTCAGTGTCCATAGCTTGTATGCATCGTAACTTTCAACCTTATGATCGTCTACATAAGGAATGGCTTAATTAGTCTCATCTGGAACCGAAGGATCAACATCCGCGCCGATTTTTAATAGGTATTTCGTGGTTATTACATAATAAAATAATAAATAATGCTGGACAATTCACACAACACTATCTAGCCGCATGGTAAGCAGAGCTTGTGTTATGGGTACTAGATAACTGATATAAATAATACAATACATTACATAGATAAAAACGAAAGTTTTCAACCAGTGCGTCCTACCCGTTATGACCTACGGAGCTGAGACGTGGACACTCACGATAGGGCTGGTCCACCAGTTCAAAGTCGCTCAGCGAGCTATGGAAAGAGCTATGCTCAGAGTATCTCTGAAGGATAGGATTCGCAACGAATACATCCGACAGAGAACTAAAGTTATCGACATAGCTCTGAGAATTAGCAAGCTGAAGTGGCAGTGGGCCGGCCATATCTCGCGAAGAACCGACGGCCGCTGGGGCAAACGTGTTCTTGAGTGGAGACCACGACTCGGTAAACGTAGTGTAGGACGCCCTCCGACCAGGTGGGATGACGACCTGCGAAAGACTGCAGGTAGATGCTGGATGCGTCAAGCCGAAGACAGGGCGCTATGGCGCTCATTGGGGGAGGCATATGTCCAGCAGTGGACTAATATAGGCTGATGATGATTACATAGATAGATATTTTTTATTATACATAGAAAACGACCAGAATACCGGGAACAAATATCTGCAGATCGTACACACAATTGTTCCGAGGCGGGAATCGAACCCGCAACTTCCTGCGTCGCAGGCGGACCTTCGCCCAACGTGCCACAGAGGTCGTCTCTTCGTTATTGAATCAAAAGTACAGGCTAACATATCAATCAAGGAGGTGTTCCACTATTCAGTCTGTTTGTGCCAATATAGCGTAGCTTTACCCAATTTTGATCAAGTTTCTGTTGACAGAAAGGTGACCTCATCGAGTGTGCTCTCAGCTATATTTATTATAATTTAGCAAAGCCATTTTAATGGTATGATTGTTCAAAGTTCGTCAGTCACCATTTTGAGTTGTCACCATTGTACTTGTACTGTAATCATCAATACCCGCATTTAAGATGACTAAAAATAGTCATAGATATATTTTCTTTCCATTAAAGATGACTAAAAATAGTCATAGGTATATTTTCTTTCCATTAAAGATGACTAAAAATAGTCATAGATATATTTTCTTTCCATTAAAGATGACTAAAAATAGTCATAGGTATATTTTCTTTCCATTAAAGATGACTAAAAATAGTCATAGGTATATTTTCTTTCCATTAAAGATGACTAAAAATAGTCATAGATATATTTTCTTTCCATTAAAGATGACTAAAAATAGTCATAGATATATTTTCTTTCCTACCACTCCACGGATATAGATATATTTTATTTCTACAATTTATTTGATGGTATCCCTTCATAAGATGATATAGGCGGCGGCGCTAGTCTGCCTCGGGGTACCGCCTAAACCGTAATGGTTGTGGGTTTAAAATGTTTGTTCAATTTGTTTGTTTTTTTCAGCTCCTAGCGTACCAAACGTGGGGGGCGAGTTCGTACGAGCTGAACTTCTCCCTGTTGGTTGTGACGGGGATGTTGGTGAACGGACCGTACGCGCTGATAACTACAGCGGTCAGCGCTGAGCTAGGTAATTATTTATAAATATTTCTCCCGAAAAACTTAATACCAAGGATTTTGAAGTCGGTTGTTCATCATCATCAGCCTATGTTAGTCCACAGCTGGACATAGGACTCCCCCAATGAGCGCCATAGCGTCCTGTCTTCAGCTTGCCGCATCCAGCATCTACCTGCAGTCGGTTATTATTTCTTTCTAAACAACTCTACGGCACAGGGTATCCTAGAGATCGTCGATCGATCACTATAATATTTAGTCCTAGTATATTAGCAAAATATGAATAATCTTAAGTAGATCTGATTGTGTTTCTATGTATGCATGTATTTTTGATCAAATAAAAATTATTATTATGTCTCTCATTTACCATGATCTCGGGCCATAAAGTGACCCGGTCCTTTGGAAGGCTTGCGTGGGGCCGAAGCCAACAGCACAGAGGCCCTTTGAGAAGTTAATCTAAAGGCGATGGCTACACATAGCGGGTATCATCCTCGGGTGCACAATATGATACACCCGAAGATGGTATCCGCGAGGTGTAGAGACTATTGCAAAGAATAATGAAAGAAATAAAACCAGGCTATTGTGATGGATGGATGGACTGGGTAATCGGGCTATAGGGGAGATTGCGGACGTCTGCCATAAACAAGTCAATCATAATGTTAAGAAGAGTGGCAGACGAGTGCAAGGGCTCACGCACTACAAACAAAAACCTTTAAATCAAATGATATGACGGACGACCGATGTGGCGCGGTGGGCGAAGGTCCGCCTGCGATGCAGGAAGTTGCGGGTTCGATTCCCGCCTCGGAACTATTGTGTGTACGATTTGTCAGTATAATAAAAAATATATATCTATGTAATGTATTGTATTATGTATATCATAAATAAATAAATAAATAAATAATGCTGGACAATCCACACAGCATTTACTAGCCCCATGGTAAGCAAAGCTTGTGTTATGGGTACTAGATAACTGATATACATAATACAATAGTTAGATATTTTTTATTATACATAGAAAACGACCAGAACACCCGGAACAAATATCTGCAGATCGTACACACAATTGTTCCGAGGCGGGAATCGAACCCGCAACCTCCTGCGTCGCAGGCGGACCTTCGCCCACCGCGCCACATCGGTCGTCATCATATCAGTTATCTAGTACCCATAACACAAGCTCTGCTTACCATGGGGCTAGATAATGCTGTGAGAATTGTCCAGCATTATTTATTTATTTATATTTCAGGCACACACAGCAGTTTAGCGGGTAGCGCGGCCGCTGTTGCCACCGTTACTGCCATCGTCGACGGCACTGGCAGCATTGGTATGTGTTAACTAAATACTTTGTTTACTGCTGAACCGGCCGCCTATTAAACTTACTACTAGCGAAGCGCAGTGTTGACGACCTCTGTGGCGCGGTGGGCGAAGGTCCAGGGCCGGGTTCGATTCCCGCCTCCGGACAAATGATCTGCAGATATTTGTTTCGGGTGCTCTTGTCTGAATTATTATTATTTATTACCAGAACACCCGAAACAAACGTCTGCAGATCTTATGATGATTATTTACTTTATTTTATAATATTATCCCATAACTTACAAGCACACAGATCCCCTGGTACTGTCCACGATCCTATCCATCCATGGTTGTCTGGTAGAGATCGCTCTTGAGCGATAAGACCGCCAATTGTACTTAATTTTTAAGTTTTTATTGTACATAGTTTATAGTTAAAGTGCAATAAAGAATTTTCTATCGATCTATCCTGGTTTTTTTGTTGGGCTGTATAATCTTTCCTATATCTCATCTATCTCTCTCTCTCATATATCCTATATATACTATACATATATAATCTGTATCTGTAATATTAAATAAAGTGTGTTTGTCCGTCCACAGGCGCCGCCATAGGCCCCATGTTGGCGGGGATCGTGTCCAGCGCTGGGTCGTGGTCGTATGTCTTCTATATGCTGATCGTTTGCAACTTCTGCGCACTCTTCCTATTGTTAAGGTAATACACGTTCAGTTCATTTTTTGTGATGATGATGATGATGATGATGATTAATATTAATCCAAAGCATTTTACGAATTTCCGCTCGGGAGGAAATAATTGACCAAAGTTGTACCTGGCTCCCGGACCATGTCTGGTCGGACACTTTTCTGCCAGCGTCAAGTAATGGAAATAATTGTAAAATTAATGAGAAACCAAATTATGAAGATTGTTTGATATTTCCACCAGAGCCTAGTTCGTTATCTAGCAGGGTGTACCACGTGCAGGTTAGGTTGGCTTGGGAGACGAGATGTTGGAGTCCCCCTTACACCCCAGTCCAAGGTCTAAAGGAATTAAAGCACTTTGATGTTGATGTTTGAGTCTGGCAAAGCACGTGTCTGGTGCAATTCCAAGATGGACCGCAGGCCACAGACTGCAGCTGCAGGCTGCAAGCGACTCTACTTGTTTCTATGCATCTATAGGGATAGTAGTCCTATGTATAGAAGGGGTAGAACCGATCACAAATAGTCAGTTTGTTTGCTTCAACACTGTATTAACACGAATAATAACGAAAAACAATTAGGGAGCTCAGGAAGCACGCGGGCTATGCATAATTATTGTCGAACACTGTCGTTTGTGTCGCGGCCTGCCAGTGTAGTTCGCGGTCTCGCTCACGCACGCGGCGCGGAGCCTACGGCTCGTAGGTCTCCCTCGCACTCGTGCGCAGGCGCGTAAATTCCATTGCAAAGTACGTATGTAGCCTACACATCTCTATGAAATTGATTCCAAACGCAGCGACACTGCGGCGCGCAGCGACGCAGACCGCAGCGCCAGTGGTGTCGCGAACCGTGCTTGGAAATAAAAGCAACCGCGACTGCAGGCAGCACTGCGGTCAACCGCAGCCGCTAGCCGCAATGTCGCCCATCTCGGACTTATGCCTTTAATGTCTGTAGATATAAATTGACCTTTAACTCGTATTTTGTCCACAGGGTGGGACTAGGCGAGATAGCACGACTACGACAAGAGAGACGAATAGCTTCCCCGCCACGAGTTAGGATAGAATAAGATTATTTATTTAACGGTATTAAAGTTGATGTCAAATGAATTTAAATAATAAAATAAGATGCGTTAAGGTGGATCGATTTGATTTGTGCAGGAGATTCAAATTTCATGTGATTTTTTTTGTGTTGAACAAGGAATAAATAATAAAGTCATTTAAAACGAGATATTTACCATGATTTGATTTTTGAGTTTATCAAATCATGGTAAATATCGAGATATTTACCATGATAATACTTTAGTATACTAAAGTATTAGTATACTATAATAGCTATTGCGTTGTTTCTAATATTTTATTCTCTCTGATTATTTCTTCTCTTAAATCTTTTGTTCGAAATCATATCGAGATATTTACCATGATGTTATAAACTCAATAATCAAATCATGGTAAATATCCCGTTTTAAATGACTTTAGTATTAATAACCATGATAGTTTTAAGTTTTAAAATAAATAATGTTGGACAAACCACACACCATCATCTAGTAATAAAATATGTGATATAGATTTTAGTCGAAAATCTATACATCTCAAATGCTCTTAACAGTACGTACCATTGAATCGAAGTTAGTTTTTCCGTTATTTTTAGTCCTTGGGTAGAAAAAATTCATAAAAAACTCCCGCGCAATCACAATCGAACACCCTTAATATTAGTGTAAAATTAAAAAGATCTTTGATACTAAAGTAATTTAAAACAGGATATTTACCATGATTCGATTTTTGAGTTATCCAATATTTCGGCACAGTTTCATGCGCCATGATCACGGAATAACTGAATCATGGTAAATATCTCGTTTTAAATGACTACCATGATAGTTTCAAAAGTTTTATCTTTGACACTATTTATTTTAGAAAGCTTTTGTGGAAATATTATATTATGACAATATTTTAGTAGCTATTGCGTTGTTTCTAATATTTTATTATCTTTGATTATTTCTTTTCTAAATGATTATGTCTCTCATTTACCATGATCACGGGCCATAAAGTGACCCGGTCCTTTGGAAGGCTTGCGTGGGGCCGAAGCCAACAGCACAGAGGCCCTTTGAGAGACCTAATCTAAAGGCGATGGCTACACATAGCGGGTATCATCCTCGGGTGCACAATATGATACACCCGAAGATGGTATCCGCCAGGTGTAGAGACTTGCAAAGAAAAATGAAAGAAATAAAACCAGGCTATTGTGATGGATGGATGGACTGGGTAATCGGGCTATAGGGGAGATTGAAATTATTATTTCTTCTTTTTAAATCTATTGTTCGAAATCATATCAAAATTGATTAACCCTCGACGAAAACAGAGAATGACTATTTGCTTTGAATGGGTCTGTACAATACATTGATTCGTAACACCAAGTTATACGTCGAGTGCAATAGTAGTAGTTTCTATAATAACACTAGGTACTATACTTTGACCGAAACCGCTGTACCGCGCCTGGGGTATGCGAGCGGTGAGACGGGGGGGAAATATCGGCCGCTCCGATCCATCAGTCTGCCGTCAACGCGTACTCTTGCTCTTTTTTTCTCGCCCCCCCACCTCGCCGCACTTTCCTAAGGAGCGGTACAGCGGTTTCGGTCAAACTATAACTTCTAAGAACACTACACATGTAGTCCTGTAGCTTCCAAACGGATAAACCGATTATGATAAGTTTTGTTTATTGTAAAGCTAATATTTCTGCCCGAGTTTTTAAGTATGAAATGACCGGGGTTATTATTTTTTATTAAAATTGTTAAGTTATCCAAATAGTTTGATGATCTATTACGAAAAATACTAAGTAAAGACAAAATCACGGGGTATTTACGGCGGGACCTGAAACTGTAAATACCACGTGATTTTGTCTTCGTATTTTTCGTGATATAACTGCCAATTTATATTGATTACCAGTAATTATGTATTTACTAGTTTCCGCCCGCGGCTTCGGACGCGTTGTTTCTATGGAAACGTTTTTAAGATAATTTATTTTGATGCCAAGGGAACCGACTTGATTTTGAACTCTGTCTGTTATTTGTTAATGAGTAACGAAGAGAAACGGCTGAACGGAACTCAACGAATCTTTGCAAACATACATAGTTCATTTGATTGATAAAGTATATCATTACACGTCAAATAGTAGATACATACCATAACATACTTAAGTATATAAGATGGTATCATTCAATTAATTAATAGCTTAGAATCTTTGTATCCTGTTATTTTTTATTCAGGAAATAAGCGAAGCCGCGGGCATAATGTTAGTAAACTTGAATACCAAATGTCTCGTAGGTTCATTCCAGTATTGTTGCATTTTCTTAAGTAGATACTAAGTAGTGAAAATCAAGAAGCTAACCTAAATTAATTAAAAATAACCCGTAACTCAAATTTTGTGCGTCCTACCCGGCTAGTCCACCAGTTCAAAGTCGCTCAGCGAGCTATGGAAAGAGCTATGCTCGAGTTTCTCTGAAGGATAGGATTCGTAACGAATACATCCGACAGAGAACCAAAGTTATCGACATAGCTCTGAGAATTAGCAAGCTGAAGTGGCAGTGGGTCATATCTCGCGAAGAACCGACGGCCGCTGGGGCAAACGTGTTCTTAAGTGGAGACTTCGACTCTGTAAACGTAGGATGACGACCTGCGAAAGACTGCAGGTAGATGCTGGATGCGTCAAGCTGAAGACAGGGCGCTATGGCGCTCATTGGGGGAGGCCGATGTCCAGCAGTGGACTAACATAGATTGATGATGATGATGAACTCAAATTTTAATTGATTTTCTTGACAATTTTACCTTTTAAATCTTTATTTTCGTACGAAACAAAGTGATAAAATCAATTTATTAAATTATACAATTTATCACCGATATTTTCTGTCTTTCCAACTAATATTTTCCATACTTTATACTGCCAACCTTTTTAATGTTGTACAAAGTTAAGCAAAATATATATTTATGAGTCTCCATAACAGTGAGAGTTAGTTAATTAACGAATTGACTTGTTTCTTAGTATTTAAATACCATTCAACAATTTATGTGTGTTAAAATAAATAAAAGAAAGTGTATTGATTATTTCGTTTTATTAATTAGTTGTATTTCTATAAGTTAGGGGGTAAATCTTATGCTAATAATAAGGTAGTATCTACATAATTTCTTAATTAATTCGATAATTAAATACGAGAGATAATAAGAAGTTGTAACAGCTCCCTCTGTGAACAGTTCAAGACGAGAGTTTACGAACGCACTGACAGTGACAACACATTGTCAGGTGTCAAGATCTATCATTATGCGATTCTGCAAGGATGTGGGAGGAATGTATAACCACGAGATGTCTAAACGCAAGAAGACCATCGCAGCCAATCGGCTGCTGAACAGCAATTGAGAGGCCTGCAGGACTCTCAATGCTGTAACTCAAGACTCGAGTGACGTCTCGCTCGACGTTGAAGCTAGAAGAAAGAACCTTAGTTCGATTCTAACCGCATTTCGCTCGAAAGACGAACTGTTGAAGACCATTGATGATGGGAGGAATGTTTTAGGTTTAAGACACTTATTATAACGGACATTGGCAGAATTGAGTCGAAAAGACGCAGAGCCATTAACCAAGAATTGAATTGAGGAATGTTTTATTTTTAAATGTTTGATTATTCTAAAGGGCATTTTGAAATTTAAAAAAACCGTCCCTGAGAATTTAATGTTCTTAACCCTTAACTATACTAGTTGTGTGTCCAATGGACCCAGGTTCAATCTTTGAACGCGAGTTAAAATCACGGCGTGTGCCGGAGCGCCTCCCGCTCCTAGGTACCTTTCGAGAGTAAGCTGGTGAACGATTTGATATATGATATAAGTATAATATATTACATAAATATGTGTCTATCATCATGATACACATAGAAAATACCCAGAACACTCGAAACAAAATTTTAAGAGATCTTTCATACATTTTTTCTAAGGGAATCGAACTTGCAATATCCTGCGTCACAGGCAAACCTTTACCTGCCGTGCCAATCAGTCATCATTTGAGCTATATTATCAATTTACCTATCCAGTGGGATGACAATCTACGAAAGAATGCAGGTAGATGCTGGATGTGTGAAGCTGAAGACGGCGCTATGGCGCTCATTAGGGGAGGCCTAGCTTATGTCCAGCAATGGACTACTATAGGATGATGATGATGACATGAAATTTGGTCTAAGGTGGGAATTGACTGTGCAACATCTTGTGTCACAGGCTTCACCTGCCATGCCAAATTGGTCATCATTAGAGATGACCAATAAAAAAGACTAAGGCTCTAGACAGACGGACCACATTTCAACTGCAATCCAGCCGCAAATTTGCAGTTTGAATGCAGTTGACACGACTGCAATAGAACTGCATACCAACTGCGCAGTCCAATATTGCAGTCGGCGAGCAACTGCATGCGGACTGCAAATGAACTGCGCAGTTGATTTGCAATGCGGTCTGTCTGTCTAGAGCCTAAGTGCTCTTAAAACTAGCCTACGCCATCCCCAATGGTAAAATAAAGGACAGTGAGTCCCCGACAGGCCCCCAGGATGCTCGTTGCAGCTGGTACACAGTCACCCAGGCAATGAGGACTGCGACCCACACCGCTGCACCAATAGCTGATAGTAGCACATCTGTGAAGTATTATTACTATTATTTCACTTCATTTCATTTAAATTCTTGTTATAAAATACATTTTTTACTATAGCAAATACAATTCAATATTATGAATCTATTCCACAGCGAAGCTAGGCTGAAGTGGCCGGTGTCTATGGCTGTTAGAGAGAGGAACTTTCTAACGAAGTGTGCCGAGTCCAAGAGTACCACCTTTTGGAACTGCCCCTTGATCCATCTTCCTTACTTATTATTATATTATTATTTCATAGGAGTACACAATTCAATCTTATACTGTCCTAGATACTCAAAGAGCCTATAGTTAGTAAGTAGGTAGTGATTTTAGTAAGTAATTTTCGCAATTTGTGTTGTAAATTTAAAGTTCTTACATTTTTTGATCTCCTTCTGTTCATCAAATGGAGGCTTGATAAAAGCGTCTTTGAAGAACCAAACTGTGTTCACTGCCCAAAGGAAAGGTAGGAAAAAGCAGCCACCTGAAAAAGAATTCAGAATCTTTGAATTATCTATGAATCATTTTCGCAAATAAAGTTACTTAGGTAGGTACCTATTTGATTTTGAATGTGGACAAGGTAATTTTTAGGGAGGTCATTACAGTAAGAACTGAATAGTACATCTGGAACAACAGATACCATGAATACTATAATGGTGAAAAGTATTTGAGAGAGATCACTTAAGATGCGTCATGTTTTTACCTTTGAAATAAGATTTGCAGAGGTGTACTTTTCTGTCGTTAGGTAATCTGTTTAGATCCATATTTAGGTATTTATCTGATTCTTTGATTTCTTCGAAAGCAAATTCAGCAAAATGAATTTATTTAATCTTAATCTTGTGTGTTTTCATTTTCACACTATTTTGACGTTTATTTCGTTTATTTTACATTGACATTGTAAATTTTTGACAATAATGGAAATCCGGTCAACAAAAAAAACTTGCATGACTAACAACGCAAAGGAACCGAGCGAAGCGAACGAAACGCAAACCAAACGAAGAAAATGGCGATTCTTCTGGTTGTCAAACAAATTGTCACAATCGTAAAAATGTTCAATCAATAAATAAAAATGTTTTCGCCGTCTAATTACTTGTTATTGTGTGTTATTCCTATTCTTTATTGTCTGCAGCCATGTAAGTTTACAGATATGCACCTTACTTCATTCGTAGCCTTACCAGAAGCGTCGGATAAACATGCACTATTTTTGGTATATTTTTTTTATGTTTTCGTGAAAAAAAAGACCTTGGACGCTTATTTGCGAGGGCTAAGGAACTCCATTTATCACTTGGCGGCAAGATTACCTTGTATTAAAGGCTGTTTAACCATTAATTAAGGAAATACCTTGACTTAAACTTTTGTCTGTTTGTAAGCCTAATGTGCCTATTTTTTATTAAATCCTAACGGTTATTCTACTATTTTGGTCCTTTCACTTAGAACTTAGCCTACTTTAGTTTATTTACATTGTTAAACTCGTGCTAAAGAGATTTCTTTCACTCTAGGAACAACACAAACTTTCACTCAGCCAGTGACTTCAAATATATCAGAGTTTATGGCTCAACAACCCCATAAATTCTGAACAAACTGCTTCCTGCATCCTTACAACTAAGAAACTTTCGTATATGTATTTATAATAATAATAATATGGATTAGTAGGATAGGTACTCATAATAAAAGTTTCATATTATCAGTCACTTTTTCAGTCTTTTTAGTGCAGTTATTTGTCAATAGCTTCTTCCAGCTTCGCACGCGTCTTTCGCTATAATAAGTAGTCTATCATCTAAGTTATTCTACATTCTATATGTAATCCAAATTTCATCTTGATTGGTTCAGTTGTTTTAGAAATTCTACGTAGCTAAATAGAATTCAATTTCGGTAAACCTTCGGCTTAATAATATAGCAGGACCACTATGTTTTGAAGATCAGCTGTGAGATTTAGGATTTCAATCACATACAATACAAACCCTCATCGCCAACAAGAAAAAATTGTAGTAAAATCCGTTGCGTAGTTTGTAAGATGTCAGCGTACATAGGGACAGACAGACAACTGGAAACAACTTTGTTTTATACTATGTAGTGATAAATAATGCTGGACAATCCACACAGCATCATCTACCCCCAAGCTAAGCAGAGCTTGTGTTATAGGTACTAGATGACTGATCTACCTACTTAACAAAATAAGAATAAGAAATATTTTATTTGGCCAAAAAACAGATTTCAGTATAATAACACAATTAAAGCAGGAAAACACACTTAATTTACTTTTTTTTTAATTTTTTATTTTGCCTGTTTCGTCCCACTGCTGGTCAAAGGCCTCCCCCAAATCTTTCCACTCAGTGCGGTCACTTGCGATCTCCCACCAATTTCTTACTTAATTATGCTACTTAATTTCAGGTACCTCGGAACCAATTTACCCACCAACCCTCATGCTGTACAGTCCTGGGGATCCGGAGTACACCGATGTACTGGTGAAGAGAGAACATGATAACTTAACCCTGGTCTGTGAACTGAGCGGTGATAATACTCCAAGGAACTATGTCTGGAACTATGTTAATAATGGAACGGGCGGGCAGAGGTGAGAATAATAAAGCAAATAATAACAATACAGTAGAACATTGATGAATAAACAAATAATGCTGGACAATCCACACAGCATCATCTAGCCCCAAGCTAAGCAGAGCTTGTGTTATGGGCACTAGATGACTGATACTTAACACTTTGATTGCTGCAATCACACGGTATGTGTTTTCTACAAGTGACTAATATGCGTAAATCCACACTAGCGCAGCGGCTGAGAAAATACAGATCTGTGTGTCTCGGCACAGCCGTAATATTTTTCGAACGAAACGCATGTGCGGCGCAACACAACCGCTGTGTAGAGCGGCAGCACGAATTTTTTAGGTTAAAAAAAAAACGCAGTCGTCGAGAAAAAACAGCAGTCATAGTGTTAATACAATATATTACATAGATAGATATTTTTTATACATATAACGACCTGAACACCCGGAACAAACATTTGCAGATCGTACACACAATTTTTCCTAGGCGGGAATCGAACTGCGTCGTAGGCGCACCCCACAGAGATCTCGATTATTCGAAACTCGATTATCCAAACCTCGATTAATTACAAGTACTTTTTTATGGCGTATTTATCGCGTTTATGTACCTATTTTTCCCGACGACGACGTTTTCAGTCATCCCCTGACCACGACAGTGTGTTGAAACGTCGGGAAAAATAGGTAAATAAACGCGATAAATACCCGTTAAATTCTAATGGCGTAAGTTTAAAAATACGAAATTCGATTATATGAACTTCGATTATCCAAACCTCGATTATCCGAAATCTGACTTTGTACAGGATTTCTAATTTTTTTGCGTTTGGATGAAAACGCAAAAAAATTAGAAATCCTGTCGAAATTATAAAACATAGGCACTATTAAGAAAAAAAAAAAACATTTATTTGACACCATACATAACACGACACATTACACATAATAATAAAGTATAAAAACAAGAAAAATTATAAGTATAATAAAAAATATCTATATATGTAATGTATTGTATTATGTATATCAGTTATCTAGTACCCATAACACAAGCTCTGCTTACCATGGGGCTAGATAATGCTGTGTGAATTGTCCAGCATTATTTATTATTTATTTATTTATAAGGAAATAAATAAAACATACAGATAGGTACAAATACGTGTTACATAAGGGGCCAAAAAGGTCCCTGTCTCAGCATTATGCCGCTACAAGCCGGAGTTAGTAGCGGCGCTGATTGTCAGGCAGGTCCTGGTGTGGTGGTACAAAGTTTGAATACATTAGGTAGGTACATAAAAGAAGATAAGAGTAGGTAAAATAAAAAAGACAGAGAGAAAAGATACATTAACTAAGTTATGTTACCTATTTTTTTAATAAAGTAGCGGCCCGTCCGTCGTAAGAACCATCCTCGTACTTCAAGGAATATTCTAAAAAAAGAATTAGCGAAATCGGTTCAGCTGCTCTCGAGATTTGCGCTTAGCAACACATTCAGCGAGTCATTTTTATATTATAGATGATCCATTTATCTATCTTTTTCTTTTTCTATACTGCTTCTTGGCGATCTGTTTATATATTTATTTTATTTTTATTTTATTTATTAAACACACAAAACACATTACAATGTTATCTAAAATAATCATAAAAAAGTAATTTTAATCTACATTGTACCGTAAAAATATGTGTGTACAGCTATACTTAGTAAATTATATTATAATAATTCGTACTAAAGGACTAATATTAACAAAAACAAAAACAATGTTTAACAGAAACTGGTGATAAAATTAAACAAGCACTACCTAGCTATAAGACCGGGCAATACTCTAATCAATTCCATCACCAGGTAGGATGGCCCAGCTTGGAGGACCAGCGATATGAGGATCATTGAAATGGAGGATACCTTTAAGTTCTCTAATGAAATAGTTAATTCTAGGATTAAAAATGTCGAGTTCTATATGTTTAAAAAATAATAATCCAATCTGCTCTCTGATATGATCCGCTTTTTGTGTCGTTAGTAGAGTTGACTCCAGTGAGTCACCTCTAGGCTTTTGTCTGTGAATCTTTGAGCTAGGTTTGAGATACTGTGTCTCTTTAGTCGAGAGAATTCAAGAGTTCCTTCCTTTAGTTAGTAAATCATTTATCTATCTAAATAAATAATGATTTCTTTCAGGCCTTACACCGTAGACCCCCTGGGCCTCACCACCAGCAGCCGCCTGGTGAAGCAAGACCTCCAGTTGTCAGACAGCGGAGAATACATGTGTTCCGCGCCACCTTTCAGCGTCACCAAATACATTCTGGTGCAGACTAAAGGTAAAATTTATTATTATTATTCATATTATATTTCGAAAGTTATGAGGTTACAAACATAACATAAAAAAATACATACATTTGAATTGAGAACCTCTTCCTTTTTTGAAGTAGGTTAAAAAATATCTATCAACTTGACAAGTTAGTGTAGTGAAATAAATAAGCACTAATAAATAATAAATAAATAATGCTGGACAACAATTCACACAGGATTATCTAGCCCCATGGTTAGCAGAGCTTGTGTTATGGGTACTAGATAACTGATATACATAATACAATACATTAGATAGATATTTTTTATTATACATAGAAAACGACCAGAACACCCGGAACAATTATCTGCAGATCGTACACACAATTGTTCCGAGGCGGGAATCGAACCCGCGACCTCGTGCGTCGCAGGCGGACCTTCGCCCACCGCGCCACATCGGTCGTCAGAAAACGACCAGAACACCCGGAACAATTATCTGCAGATCGTACACACAATTGTTCCGAGGCGGGAATCGAACCCGCGACCTAGTGCGTCGCAGGCGGACCTTCGCCCACCGCGCCACATCGGTCGTCAGAAAACGACCAGAACACCCAAAACAATTATCTGCAGATCGTACACACAATTGTTACGAGGCGGGAATCGAACCCGCGACCTCGTGCGTCGCAGGCGGACCTTCGCCCACCGCGCCACATCGGTCGTCAGAAAACGACCAGAACACCCGGAACAATTATCTGCAGATCGTACACACAATTGTTCCGAGGCGGGAATCGAACCCGCGACCTAGTGCGTCGCAGGCGGAACTTCGCCCAACGCGCCACATCGGTCGTCAGAAAACGACCAGAACACCCGGAACAATTATCTGCAGATCGTACACACAATTGTTCCGAGGCGGGAATCGAACCCGCGACCTCGTGCGTCGCAGGCGGACAAAAAATAAGCACCTTCGACTAAGACTAAGTAAAGTAGTTTTCTGTCAGGTGTTCAAACCCGTGAATCAATTCTCATTATTTATTTACCTTATGCGCCGTCGTCAATATGAAGCCAGCTATTCATTATTAACGTTTCCACCCACGGTAGATCAATACTTCCTTGTATAGAGGTTAAACTTGTACGGTAACTAGTTTCAGACCTTGACATTGAACACGTTTATGCTGGTCCTTTTTAACCAACTTCAAAAAACGCAGGAGGTTCTCAATTCGACTGGTTTTTTTTTTACCTCAGAACTTTTGACTGGGTGAAACGATTTTTTTTTATTTTTTCCAATTTGGTCCAATTCTGACAATGGCTTCCATTAATATAAGTAGTAATATAAATACCATATAAGTCTTTAATTTGAATTAAGTATGTGCGCGACAAATGAACGAATAACTCAATATCACGCCAACCGATTCCGATACCTACTACATTACAAACATTAATATTTTAACATTAATTTTTGTTTTTCTTGTATTAGTAGATATAGTTTCAAGTATATAATGGTTTTTATAAAAAGGCACAATAAAGTATTTGTATTAATTATTATAATTAGTATGTAATTGCTTTGTTTGTACACTTCAGGCCCACAACACTGCGCTCGCGGCGCGTTCTGGTGCGGGTCGCGCTGCGTGCTAGCAGTGTACGTGTGCGACGGACGGACAGACTGCTCGCACGGGGAGGACGAGCACCCCAGCTTGTGTCGCAACAATGTTTGTTCACGTAAGTGTACATCATCCTCTATTAGTCCACTGCTGGACATAGGCCTCCCCCAATGAGCGCCATAGCGCCCTGTCTTCAGCTTGCCGCATCCAGCATCTACCTGCAGTCTTTCGCAGGTCGTCATCCCACCTATTCGGAGGGCGTCCTACACTACGTTTACCGAGTCGTGGTCTCCACTCGAGAACACGTTTGCCCCAGCGGCCGTCGGTTCTTCGCGAGATATGTCCGGCCCACTGCCACTTCAGCTTGCTAATTCTTAGAGCTATGTCGATAACTTTGGTGGACAAGGGGATTGGTGACCACTGTGGAGGTTTTTGTACACCAGATGATCATTACCAAAAAAGACATAACAAGTACAATGGGCGACCTTATCGCTTAGAAGCGATCTCTTCCTAGATGGAATATTTTACTTAGTTATTATATAAATTAATAGTAAGTACAAATATCTACTATTTGATGAATAATACAAAGACTTACTCTTACTTAATTGTCACTTATATATTATTATTAATTAATAAGTGTTTGGCTTTCTAATTAATTTGAATAAATGACTTGACTTCGTGGCGCAATTGGCTAGAGCATCCCATACCGAGGGATGGTTGTGGGTTCAAATCCCGTCGAATTCTAATTTTGGTTTAGATTTTGTTTTCGAAACAATCTACTGTCTTTCCTCTCATAAATTCCTTTAGCCCTGTCAGTATTCATTAATTAAAAAAAAAAAAAAATTCAAGACACATTGGATAGTTTAATTGACAATATAGCTCAAATGACCGACTTGGCACGGTAGGCAAAGGTCCGCCTGCGACGCAGATTGTTGGGTGTTCGATTCCCACATTAGAACAAATACATATAATGTACTAGCTGTTCCCCGCGGTTTCACCTGCGTTAAACTCGAATTTCAATTTATTAGGTGATTTTTTACACCATGGGTTACATTATTAGAGTTTTAGTAATGATCCCTAACTTTTTTGAAAATATAATATAGCCTATGTTCACCGGGGATAGTGTAGCTTCCCAACGGTGAAAGAATTTTTCAAATCGGTCCAGTAGTTTCGGAGCCTATTCATTATAAACAAACAAACAAAAAATCAAACCTTTCCTCTTTATAATATTAGTAGAGATGATCTCTCAATTATTTGTTTCGAGTGTTCTGGGATATTCGATGTGTAATGTAAATAGAAATGTATAAATTATCTTAGAAAGAATTTACTATGTTTCCTCTAATAAATTCCTATAGCCCCGTCAGTTTTATTTATTAATCAGTTTCTTACAGGGAACGACAAGTTAAACTGCAGCACGGGTCGCTGCATATCAGCGAGCGCCTGCTGCCGTGGGACCGCGCCTTTATGTCGCCAGCCGGCCTGCTGCGAGGAGTTCCCTAATACACGACAATTAGGTGGGCATTTAGCTTAACAATCATATAAATAAATATTAACACTTTGAGTGCTGAAATCACACGGTATGTGTTTTCTACAAGTGACTAATATGCGTAAATCCACACTAGCGCAGCGGCTGAGAAAATACAGATCTGTGTGACTCAGCACAGCCGTAATATTTTTCGAACGAAACGCATGTGCGGCGCAACACAACCGCTGTGTAGAGCGGTAGCACGAATTTTTTAGATTAAAAAAAAGATCGCAGTCAAAGTATTAAGTAGAATTTCATCATATAACGACCTCAGTGAAGCAGCGATTCAATCACTCCCAATTAAAAAAACTGCTGCATCAGCATTATTTATCCTTAGAAAAAGATCAATAGCCATCTTATGTCTTATAATTTTTTTATTTTTATACGTTTTTATTTTTATTTGTCTATATGTGTGTTTATTATAATTTATGTTTGTAATGTAGATAGATAGAAAACACTTTATTTGTGTGGTATAATCAAGTGTTTTCTATCTTATCTATTAAGGTCTGTTGATTTTGTTAAAACAATGTTCGTTAGGAATCCCTGAGGAGTATCCCCCACTGTTCGAGGACAGGCACGCTCCAGACGACTACGGGTTCATACAGTCCACTATCTACACTGTTACAGGTAAATAAACTTTCATCATCAGCCTATAGTAGTCCACTGCTGGGCATAGGCCTCCCCCAAATGCGCGCCATAGCGCCCTGTCTTCAGCTTGATGGATCCAGCCTGCAGTCTTTCGCAGGTCGTCATCCCACCTGCCTGGAGGGGTGTCCTACACTACGTTTACCAACTCGCGTTCTCCATTCAAAAACACGTTTACCCCAGCTCGTTGTCGTTGTCGGTTCTTCGTTATATATAGCTATATGTAGCTTTGGTTCTCTGTCAGATGATTTCGTTACGAATCCTATCCTTCAGAGAAATATTTGACAAATATTTTATAAAATCAATCAATTTTGTTTGTAGTAACACAAAAGTATGTACAATCAGTAAAAACCGTTACTTCATAAACACAATACGATATACGACGATAATATTATTTTATATTATGTTTGTTCCAGCCTGCGCCCTTATATTCATGATAGCAGTGGTACTCCTAGTGTCCGCCATTTGCAAGATGCACATGAAGAGAGCGGCGCTTCGCGGATACACGCACGCGGACCGAGCCACGCGCCACCACTATACTATGCAGTATGCACAGGTTAGTAAATAACTCTTCTAGAATATAGTAGAAGGTTTTGGGCATCTATGGGAATATTAGACTTAACCAAGGCATTAGAGATGGATACGTTCCTTAATCTATGAATTTCATGTGGTGTTCCACAAGGGTCTATTTGAGGTCCATTGTACTAAGTCGTATGTATATTCATAATAGCAGTAGTGCTCCTAGAGTCCGCCATTTATAAGATGTATAGGAAGAGAGCAGCGCTTCGCGGATACACTGTCGCGGACCGGGCCACGTGACATCACTATACTATGCAGTATGAACAGGTTAGTAAATAACTCTTCTAGAACATACTAGATGGTTTTGGGCATCTATGGGATTCATAGACTTAGCCAAGGCATTTGAGACGGACATTCCTAATTCTATGAATTTCTATGAAAATCTACTTCTATTCTAGGTCTACTCAAAGCACATTCTATCCTCTTATTTTTTAGTTTAAAAATCAACAAAAAGAAAGTTATTTAAAGGCTAATTACGCGGGTTTTTTTTTTTTGCAGCTAGTGAAAAAAATTAGTATCATCTATCTATATTTTAGAATAGTCGAATAGTCCAACATTATTATTTATTTATTATTATTACCCAATATAATAGAAAACCAAATAAGGAATGTCTTATATAAAACTTTTTTGTTACAGGCACATCGTTTCCCGCCGTGCTACGAAGCCTCCCGGTTACTGGAGGAGAATCGAAACGGCTCCCCGCAGCAGAGTCCAGTCCATGCCGCCATTACTCCGGAAGTGCAGGTAAAAACATTAAAGTCATTTAAAACGGGATATTTACCATGATTTGATTTTTGAGTTATCCAATATTTCGGCACAGTTGCATGCGCCATGATCACGGAGTAACTGAAGGCACTGCGAGTTTTTATGGGCAGACATACCGATCTACCCTCATTTTTTGTCTTTTGCTACGAATGCTGCCACTACAGGTAAAAACAGTTGCATAGTGAATTTGTGAACCATGCAACTGCTCGAGCAGTTGCATAGTGAATTTGTGATCTACATCACTGCTTGAAAATCCACTTACATACCTACTTTAGGTTATATAATATAGTGTTTGACGCATTGGTATATATATTATACTGTAAGTCAAATCTGAATAAATGAATAAATTAAATAATTAAAATTTACGTACCTATATACATGTTTTTCTAATTCATTTTTAATTTTTGTTATTTTTGTATTTGCTTTTTTCTTTTGTTTTCCTTAAAACCGCACCACAATCCGTTGCGTAGTTGTAAAGATCTAAGCATACATAGGGACAGACAGACAGCGGGAAGCGACTTTGTTTTGTACTATGTTATGAAGCCTCACTGTGAGTTCTGATTTCGGTTCGTGTACAAGTATTACATTTTCTTCTTGTTGTTTCAGTGCACGACCGCCGAGTCGCCAGTGGAGCCGCCGCGGGGCTTAGCGAGACTGTCCTCCATCTTTTCCTCAAGATATAGACAGGTATAACTCTTTCTCATCATTTTAATTTTGATTTGATTACTATAACATTTATTATATACTAGCTTCGCCCCGCGGTTTCACCCGCGTGGTGAAAGATATTTTGGATAATATACAATATATCTTTATGAATTGTAGCCTATGTATTATTCTGATATGTAATCAATATTATTGTAAAGTTTAATCAAAATGCATTCGGTAGTTTTTACGTGAAAGAGTAACAAACATCCATCCATACTTACAAACTTTCGCGTTTATAATATTAGTAGGACTTAAAATTTATTACTTACTAGCTGTTTCCGCCGTACCCGCGTTAAATTCGAATTTCACATTAAATATAATATAGATTTAAGAACTTCAATCGACTTTAATTAAAAATGAGATCACAAGAAAAGAGGCTCTTTAATATTAATTTTAAAACAAAGAGAATTAGGTAAGGAGTACAAAATTAAATGTCTACTAGCAGAGTAACAACTTCCGTCTAGGTTTGTGGTCAGCGTGAGAATGTGCCCCGGCTGTGCGCGCTGACGCTTCAAGGTTTCGTCCGGGACTCATCGGCTTGACTCGGGTGGCTTAGGGCTGGAACTTTCTGACCAATAACAGGCTGCATCTGCACGTGACTCGCTCGCCCGTCACTGTGGAGCATTTTTCGCTAAATATACCATATCTTCCCCATTTGGTTCGGGACTCATCGGCTTGATTCGGGTGGCTTCGGGCTGGAATTTTCCGAGGAATAACAGGCCGACTCGCTCGCCCGTCATTGTGAAGCATTTTTCGCTAAATATACCATACTTTCCCCAGGTGCCGACCCAGCCCTCGCCGGTAGAGATGGTCACAGTCCGGCCCTCGTCCCTGCAGAGCTCGCCACGCCGGAGCCAGCCTCTCGACAACTACCGCTCCCCCACCTACTGCGACCTGAATACTGACTTCCTCTTCACCAACCCTGACACTGCTGATCTAGGTAAGATAAATCTACAAGCACATGTTCAAACTAGGGCTAAGCGACACACAATCCTGCAAATTCTGCGAGAAGGCGGATGAAACGCCCCTCCATCTTAGATATATATCGCTCGCTTCTGCAATATGAAAACTGTTGGATTGGGCCGCATTTCCCCAGGCAATTATTTATTTATTAAAGACGACCGATGTGGCGCGGTGGGCGAAGGTCCGCCTGCGACGCAGTAGGTTGCGGGTTCGATTCCCGCCTCGAAACAATTGTGTCTACGATCTGCAGATATTTGTTCCGGGTGTTCTGGTCGTTTTCTATGTATAATAAAAAATATCTATATATGTAATGTATTGTATTATGTATATCAGTTATCTAGTACCCATAACACAAGCTCTGCTTACCATGGGGCTAGATAATGCTGTGTGAATTGTCCAGCATTGTTTATTTATTTATTATTTATGTTACCTCTATTCCAGGTCGCGATCTAAACTACATGGCGACGCCAATAGAGTTCTTCCGACGTCGGACGATGCGGCGCAACACTCTGGAGAGAGTTATCGACCAACTTGATAGACAGAGGTTAGTTACATTTTTTATTTTTTTTATTTCGATGGAAAACGAACAGGTTATAAATCTTAAGTAGAAACATTTGTGTTATAACTAAAGCTTAACAGTTTTCACTTATGATACTATAATATGCTTAAACTAAAATATATATCTAATATACCTACTTTGAACTGGTGGACCGGCCTATCGTGAGTGTCCACGTCTCAGCTCCGTGGGTCATACTGGTTGAAAACTCGTTTTCAAGCATTGCGGTATGGTACCAAAGTTATCGACATAGCTCTAAGAATTAGCAAGCTGAAGTGGCAGTGGGCCGGCCATATCTCGCGAAGAACCGACGGCCGCTGGGGCAACCGTGTTCTTGAGTGGAGACCACGACTCAGCCAGCAGCTTAGCCTATAGCAGTCAACTGCTGGACATAGGCCTCCCCCAATGAGCGCCATAGCGCCCTGTCTTCAGCTTGACGCATCCAGCATCTACCTGCAGTCTTTCGAAGGTCGTCATCCCACCTGGTCGGAGGGCGTCCTACACTACGTTTACCGAGTCGTGGTCTCCACTCAAGAACACGTTTGCCCCAGCGGCTGTCGGTTCACACACTCATATAAACGTATGTAACTATTATACCAGTAAATTAATAACCAAAACTCTTTACAGATTAACCCTACAACTCGGCCGCTTCCAACTGTCCATCCCCCGCTTCGGTCGCCCAGACCCGCGCCCGGACACGCCGAACGTCGCCGAAATCAACATAGACGACCTTGACTTCGTTCGCCTCAACTCTAACGATACCTACACCCTCAACGGACGCACTATAAGACTCCTAGGCGCTAACTTCGAGAACTGTCCTGTACTACCGGACGGGTCCGTCAGACCGCCGTCGTACACCGAAGCGGTTAGATACAAGTTGTACGGACCACCGCCGGAGTACCTCAGTCGTGAAGGGTTAAATCGTAGATCGGTTGATCAGGTTGATCAAGAGGCGACTAGTAATATTGAAATGCCGCCGTGTTATGAGGATTTAAATGGGGTGCAGGTTAACGATGATAACGGGAATTTTAATAGTGATAACGGAAATTTTAATAGTGATAACGGGAATGTTATTAATGGTACAGTTAATGTCGATAATGGGAATGTTAATGCTGTTAACGATAATAACGGAGGTGAGAATGTAAACGGTGATATCGTTAACGGAAACTGTGAATTAACGGAAGAGAATCGCTTGAATTTAGCCACTAATGTCTTTGATAACACGACACAAAACGATGATTTTCATGTTGAAACGTTAAGCTCTATCATTGATAACCTACCGGCTATTGACAGCGATATTAACGCTAACGATACCGAAATCACTGTTAACCGTCCCGTTAACCAAGTATTGTTTATCAGAGGTAACGCTAGCCGGTCATTTGATAACGTTAACCTTACTACTATTAACGTTAAAGTTAATAACGAGTGATTATTTAGATCTCTTTCTCAGCACTAAGCCTTGCCTATTCACTTGTAAATAGTATATAAGTGTTACTCCATCGTTGTTTAAAAATGAACTTTAAAAAATCTGAAATAAAGATCAAATTTAGTTTAAAGAATTCTGGAAAACTTTTGAAACTATCATGGTTATTCACGCAAAAGTCATTTAAACCGGGATATTTACCATTTTATTTCAAATAATGTTAAATATCCCGTTTTAAACTTTTCTGGAAAACTGCTTTAAAAGATGAATTATAAAATTATACAAATGAAAGATCTGCCCTTAAAGATCTATTATTCATATTCAATTTCTCACTTCCATGATCTCTATACATTAAAGAGAGTCGTAATTTTGGCAAGCGTAGGTCGAGGCCCTACACGAAAGTTTACTTAAAAGGTCAGGCTTATTCAAGATTCATTTCTTTAACCATCCAACTTAGCTACTGTTGTTGCTAGAATTATTTAAGATTCCACACATGGTCCTGGAGCCAGTGACAGATTTTCATAACCAAGTCCCTCCCAAGCAAAACTTCTTAATATGCATTAGGGATTAATATTATGAATACTCGTGACCGTACCGTTAACCTTATTCCATGGTAATAATGTCGTCATCGCTGCCACTGCCCGACCCACCTACGGAGTCGCAGCTCACGGTCACGAGTATTCATAATATTAATCCCTAACGCAGTTTACAAATTTTCGCTCGGGAGGAAATAATTGACCAAATTTGTACCTGGCTCACGGACCAACAGCATCTAGCCCTAAGGTAAGCAAAGCTTGTACTATGGGTACTAGATGATCTTGAATTCAGAAAGATAGAAAATACTTTATTGAACTTTTTTTTAGGAAACTATGTACAATAAAAACTTAAAAATTTGTTACAATTTATCGCTCAGGCGCAATCTCTACGAGACCCATGGAAGAAATCCATGTATAATCGTCTTATATTTTACTCGGTAATATCGCGTTCCAGTTTATGCATCAAAAGTTTGTATAAATAAAGATATGACAAAATAAATAATAGATACAAGTCTATAATATTATAGTAAAAGCAAAAAGTGACTAAGATTAAAGTGAAGTTTTTAAACAGCGTTTAAGTACGTTAGTTTTAAGAAATCGTGCCTTAGAATTCGAGTTATAGTATTTCTAAAACGCGGGTTCGTTACCCGTACCTGGACCTATTTGAATTTTGATTCTAAAATTAATGGAACAAATTGCTTTTAAATTTTTAAATGTAGATACTTTAATAAAGTAGCTATTGTTGTTTTGAAAGTATTATCTGCAGCTATAATTCTGGTACATTAGACATGTTTGTTTGACTGTATTTTGTACGCTTTCGTACGGAATGGTTTCGTACTTTATTATGCAAAGACTATTTTTGAAACCTTCGCGTTCTGAACACATAATTACAAGTACTATTGTAACGGGTATTTATAATAATAATACCCGTTAAAATAGTACTTGTAATTATGTGTTCTGAACGCGAAGGTTTTAAAAAAAGCCAAGACTCTGAACAACGCATTCTTGTGGCTTGTTTCGGCTGATTTTTGTAAATAAATCTTTACCAGTGAACTTAACTAATATGTAAGTTTCGTACGAACATGCATACAAAGCAGGAACGGCCGAAATAATTAAGTTTACTCAAAGCACAAACTATTTTTGATAATACTTACTACCTGTCGTAGTTTCACTTAATATTTAAGTATTGCCATATAAATGTATTGTATGATATGATGATATCAGGGTGTGTGTATACCTTCTGAAATCTGGGCCCGTACTCGTAAAAGAATTAAACTTTTGAAATTAACATGGTTATTAACACAAAAGTCATTATAACTCAAAAATCGAATTATGGCATATGTATATAATTATTATGATATACATATATACAAACTTTCCAATCTCGCTGCCATTTCAAAGTTCTCATTCTCCTGCTGAGAAATACATTAACGAATAATAAAAAAAGGCATTAAGACTTCTGAAACTATCATGGTTATTAACATTAAAGTCAGTTATTCCGTGATCATGGCGCATGAAACTGTGCCGAAATATTGGAAAACTCAAAAATCAAATCATGGTAAATATCCCGTTTTAAATGACTTTAAGGCATTAAGAGTTATAAATAAATAAACATAAATAATGCTGGACAATCCACACAGGTATATTACACATCCTGTATAACAGTGATATATTACTTAATTAAGTAGGTTATTTTAAATTGACACTAATGTTAATTGTTATAAGCACTATGTTATAATACTAAGCACAGCGACAATACTGCGTCATATCGTTATTTTACCGTTATCGTTATAGCTTTCGTGATAGCGTTAACGGCATCGTTAACTATTCCGTTATCTAGTTACGTTAAAAACCCGTTATATCTAATTAATTAATGAAGTTAACGGAAGCGATAGTTAACCGCGCTGTTATCGTTACCTTGTTAACTCGGTTATTAAATATTCTGTTATTAGGAAAAAATTATACATTTTAAAATTGGAACTAAATTAAATTTAAGAAACTATTTTTTACTCCATTCAAAGTATGTTTAGTTATTATAAACAGCCTTTAAGAAGTTTAAGTTTAGTAAGTACTTAAGTGTTAGATAATAAACATACTTAGGCTCAACTCTCACTAAAAGAGCGTCGAAGCGCAGCGAAGCGGAGCGCAGTTTCAGTGTCATATGGATTTTAACTTTATTTTCATTACAATAAAACTTATTATCGAATATACTCGAACGAGTCGCGCGGATGCCCGCGGCGCCGCGGGAATTCCGGCGAATTCGACTCGTCCGAGTTTCTCATGCGATAATAAGTTTTATTGTAATGAAAATAAAGTTAAAATTCATATGACACTGAAACTGCGCTCCGCTTCGCTGCGCTTCGACGCTCTTTCAGTGCGAGTTGAGCCTTAAATAGTTGTATGTAACTCAGATAGTATGGAAAGTGTACTGAACTCATGTGTAAATGTAATACAGCTTTGTATGAATCTACAATAAACAGACTGTATGGAAAATTTGAACCATACATACACTGCTTGATATACTGATACCCTAGATATCTTACTCGATATGATATCCTGCGATCACAAACACTATCTAGATTTGCCTCGGAACAAATGTGTGTACGATCTGTAGATATTTGTTCCGGGTGTTCTGGTCGTTTTCTATATATAATAAAAAATATCTATCTATGTAATATATTGTATTATGTATATCAGTTATCTAGTACCCATAACACAAGCTCTGCTTACCATGGGGCTAGATAATGCTGTGTGAAATGTCCAGCATTATTTATTTATTTATTTATTTCGGGTCATATACAAAATCAATGCTAAAAGCAGTCTCCGTAAATAAGAGCGCACTTGAGGTAAGTAAATGTAGAATGCTACTAATATTATAAACGCGAAAGTTTGTAAGTATGGATGGATGGATGTTTGTTACTCTTTCGCGTAAAAACTACTGAATGGATTTTAAGGAAAAACAATAATATAGCTTATACATCAGAAGAACACATAGGCTACAATTTATAAAGATATATTGTATATTATCCAAAATATCTATCACCACGCGTGTGAAACCGCGGGGCGCAGCTAGTAAGTTATATTTTTAGCTTTAACTCTTTGAGCGCTGAAATCACACGGTATGTGTTTTCTACAAGTGACTAATATGCGTAAATCCACACTAGCGCAGCTGCTGAGAAAATACAGATCTGTGTGACTCAGCACAGCCGTAATATTTTTCGAACGAAACGCATGTGCGGCGCAACACAACCGCTGTGTAGAGCGGCAGCACGAATTTTTAAGGTTAAAAAAAAGATCGCAGTCGTCGAAAAAAAATCGCACAAATACATTTTTTTTTGCAACTTTAAATACACATTGCGGCATTGTGACACGTGTTTACATTGGCTGTTTCAATCGAACTAAACAAAATAAGAGTTCGCATTACAAGTGCGCTCTTATTCACGGAGACGAATTTTTTGCGCCGACCCGACATCTAGATAGTATTTGTGATCGCAGCTGTCAGACCTAGATATTATACTCAATGTGTATGAAATCGGTTAATGTATGATCGATCATACATTTGTATGAGACTCGTACAAAATGTATGAAGTTGTGTATGACGACGGATGGACTACCTCTTTAATGTTAACGAATATAATCCGACCAAAAATGCTTTACAAGAAATATAGATTTAAAATAAATAATGTCGTTCAAAAATTATTTTACTCGTTCAAAAAATATATTTTTCAAGTATTAAAACTTTAAAATAACGTTTGAAACTATCATGGTTATTAACATTAAAGTCATTTCAAACGAGATATTTACCATGATTTGATTTTTGAGTTATCCAATATTTCGGCACAGTCTCATGCGCCAGTTATTCCGTGATCATGGCGCATGAAATTGTGCCGAAATATTGGATAACTCAAAAATCTAATCATGGTAAATATCTCGTTTTAAATGACTTAGGTATTAAAACTTTTCCGTTTTAACTTGCGAATACTCAAACGCAACTCAGATTTAAGCCCGTCTCGAGCAACGATTGTCTGACAGATTTTCATTGAAAACTGTCAAAAAATGGCGACTTGAGAAAAGAGACATTGCATGCCATATCTCTCAATTTGTACACAGTAACAGACGAAGTCGGAGTTTCTCTGAAGGATAGGATTCGTAACGAATGCATCCGACAGAGAACCAAGGTTATCGACATAGCTCAAAGAATTAGCAAGCTGAAGTGGCAGTGGGCCGGCCATATCTCGCGAAGAACCGACGGCCGCTGGGGCAAACGTGTTCTTGAGTGGAGATTCGGTAATCGTAATGTAGGACGCCCTCCGACCATGTGGGATGACGACCCACGAAAGACTGCAGGTAGATGCTGGATGCGGCAAGCTGAAGACAGGGCGCTAGGGCGCTCATTGAGGGAGGCCTATGTCCAGCAGTGGACTGCTGTAGGCTGATGCTGATGATGATGAATCGGTAAAACATATTTGATACCTACCCGTTTGTAACATCCTAATAAAACAATATGTTTATACAAATAACTGATCTTTATCTTTGATCAAAGATGCGTTTGAGTATTTGGCCGTAAGTTATTTTAATTAGGCGTAGCAACTTAAATAATTTAAAAACAAATTGGATTGTATTTTTATTAAAATCCCTTATTTGTGAATGAAAATGTACTTAATTATCTTAAAATTTGCCTATGAAAAATTCTTATATTTCGCCATGACAGAGAGAACGACTTACGTACAAAATTAAAGTTACTTAAAATTATCACTGAACGGCTTCGTAACTTAAGTTGAACTATTGTAAAGCTGTCTACTAAAACGTGAGTTAGTACTAAGCATTTATGTAGTGTACATTTTGTAATTTGTCAAAAAATGCACTAAGGCAGGGGATTTATAGACAAAAAGTCTAGGAATCCCCTTCGCAGGGATAATTCCAGGGGATTGTTGGGAGAAAAGAGCGCTGGGAGTGGAGTTGTGGACAAAACGTCTAGGAATCTTCCACGCCGGGATAATTTATTGTTATTATATTAGCCCGGAGTGTCCCACTGCAGAGCAAAGGCCTCCCTCCCCTTCTTCCACTCATCTCGGTCCTCAGCAAGGAGAGCCCACTCTGTTGTATAGGTCGAACTCATCCCGCCATCTCCGCCTAGGCCTTCCACGTGGTCGTCCTCCAACCGAGAACGAAGAGCCCCGATGGTAAAAAAAACTCTTCATTTCGTATATCCATGGATCCATATTATTATAATGTGAGGGGTTTTTTGGAATAAGAGGGCGCTGGAAGGGGAGTTGTGGACAAAATTCTAGAATCCCCCTTCGCAGGGGATTATTGGAATAAGCCCTAAATTACACTATACATTTTAAAGCAATGCTTATTACTAAGTTACGTTTGGACAAGCCATTAGATTTAATTGCAATTTTAGCACTTAGATCAATATTTTTGCAAATACTCACATAAAAAAATACGACTGAATATTTTCGAATAAAACTAATATTACAAAATATTATGCTGGACAATCCACACGGCATCATCTAGCCCCCAAGGAAGCAGAGCTTGTGTTTGGGACCTATTTAACTAAATAAAACATGAAATAATATTATTACTAAATATCTGTGTATATATTTATATTCAAAAATATTCAGTACAGCGTAGTATAGCTAATATCACGTGTTTTTGTTAATAAATTAGTAAATGTAAAGAAAAACAATAAATTTTTACATATCAATGCTTTGTTTTTGCTTTTTTCGAACCATCTCGTCTAGCCGCAGGTTTAGATGGATAGAAGATAGGGAACACTTTATTATACCAAAAAAAGAAAACAATACATAAATAAACATAGGCTATATTATATTTTCAATAAGTTAGGGATCCTTACTCCAATAATGTAACCCAAGGTGTAAAAAAATTCAACCTAATAAAGTGAAATTCGAGTTTAACGCGGGTGAAACCGCGGGGAACAGCTAGTTTGATAATAATGAATAGTATAAACTTTGATAGATAGAAAACACTTTATTATAACACAGAAAACAATACAGAAATAAAAACGTAGAATAAAGGTATAAAGGGCGGCCATATCGCTAAGAGCGATCTCTTACAGACAACCTTGAGATGGACTGGACATGAAGGAACAATATAGACGGTGGCAGTTTAATAAATAATTGGTAGGTAACTAAAAATAAAACAAATACTTACACTACATACGTTTTACGTGCGATTTTCACGATCAAATTATAACTTAATTATAATGAAAAAATGGGTGTTGATCATTCCGCCCATTTGTGGAATAAATAGATTTACTCGTAGGTTTGGATAAGATTCGTAACGCATACACCCGTCAGAGAACCAAAGTTATCGACATAGCTCTGAGAATTAGCAAGCTGAAGTGGCAGTGGGCTGGCCATATCTCGCGAAGAACCGACGGCCGCTGGGGCAAACGTGTTCTTGAGTGGCGGGATGACTCGTAAACGTAGTGTAGGACGCCCTCCGACCAGGTGGCATGACGACCTGCGAAAGACTGCAGGTAGATGCTGGATGCGTCAAGCTGAAGAAAGGGCGCTATAGCGCTCATTGGGGGAGGCCTATGTCCAGCAGTGTACTAACTAGGCTGATGATGATTATATGTATACCCCACGCGCCGCGTTCCGATGATAATGGGTGCGCTCACTTACCTACCCACTGCGATCAGTTACCCCCAAAGGGCTTTCTATCGCCGTCGGACCACTTGTAGGTACCATTAGGCTGAAGACAGGGCGCTATGGCGCTCATTGGGGAAAACCTGTGTAAAGGTTCCGTAACCAAAGGGTAAAACGGGACCCTATTACCATACGATTACTCCGCTGTCCGTCCGTACGTCTGTAACCAGGCTGGAACCATGATAGGTAGTTGTTGTCGGTGTAACAACAAATAGATATGTATCTAAAATCGCACTATATTTAGATTTAGATAAGCAAATCAAATTAATTCGACACATAAGTTATATGAACATACTAGTGGTTTCTTTTTCACTACTTCCACTAGTGGATAAAGAATTAAAGTGAACATTTAAATAATGTTATTTGATAATAATAAATAGTATATAAAATGTGACTTGTCTATGTGCTTATGTAAGCCTAATGAAAAAAAAATTTTGAATTACTGCAAGGTTGTAGCGGAGGTTAGATATTTGCGTTGAATTAGATGATAATCAAAATAAAATAGTAGTAGACCAGACATCACAATAAAATTGAAGGTAAATTGAAGGCACTAAAACTAAACGAATAGGTATAGTTTGAACGAAACCGCTGTACCGCGCCTGAGGTATGCGAGACGGGGAGGAAATATCGGCCGCTCCGATCCATCAGTCTGCCGTCAACGCGTACTCTTGCTCTTTTTTCCTCGCCCCCCACCTCGCTGCACTTTCCTAAGGAGCGGTACAGCGGTATCGGTCAAACTATAGTTAGCCAATTAAAACCAAAAACATATTAGTACATTTTATTTTAGACCGCATGCTCACGAATCCCTAAGGTAAAGTGGGTAATAGCGACATGGGGGCCGTTCTATTACCCGACTACTGACACGAAGGAGGAGGGTTATTTGACCTGTACCACAGACACGTACTGTCCAATGGCGAGGCAATTTAATTTCCGGAGCACCTTTACGTATCCATTGTCACCCCATTCCGCACTCCAGGAATTCTTGATCAACCAATATGGAACGTCGTTCTCTGAAATCAGATCTCTGATCAGGTAGTCACAGCACCGAGTCTGTCTTCCTTTAAACAAAGACTTAAATCGTGGCTCGTCGAGAAGGCGTTCTACAGTATTGACGAGTATGTGCGAAAAATTATATAATATCTTGAGTATTATTACTTAGTTATAATATATTTATTATAATCTAATTATCAGTTATTTGATTATTGTCTAATTATTTAATTAACTTTAATTTATAATTATTATGTGACCTGTAATATTCGGTTTTTACCAATAAATTGATTATTCTTGATTATTCTTGAAAAAAGTGTACTTATGACCATAAAATAGCTGAAATGACAGTTTAAAGCTGATAACTGAGTTGAGTCTCGCCCGCGTGAAAATCTTTGTGTCAAATAGTTCGAAAACCTCTTGAATACTTTAATAAAAATCCGCATCAAAACCCGTTGCTTAGTTTTAAAGATCTAACATACATAGGGACAGACAGACAGCGGAAATAAATGACTTTATTATTATTATTAACTCATTTAAAATTCTCGTATCAAATACATTTTTGACTTGAAAATACAATAAAATATTATAAAACTATTCTACAGTAAAAAATATATCAAAACGGTAGATCACCGACCGCTCGCTAGAGTCAAGCGGCCGGGAAGGCTTGCGTGGGGCCAAAGCCAACAGCACAGAGGCCTTTTAAGAGAGTTAATCTAAAGGCGAGGGCTATTATTATTTTAAATGTTAATTTTAATTTCTTATAATTTCATTTATATTGTATAATTCTGGTTCAATTTTAAATTTAATATGACATTTTGTTTAATTCCTTTTATGATGTATTATTGTGTAACTTATAATCCATGAATGTTTAATTTTTTTGTTTATTTTTTAAGTTATGTGTGTTTTAATTTTATATGGATTTTATGATAATCTGAAATAAACGAATAATAATAATAATTAACTATAACGAAATAAAACTTGCCCCGCCGTACCCTCTCCGTAGCCCACAAGAAGCACGCCATGGTCTATGTTCTGATAATTGCAGTCGGATATGATCCCATTTGTATACATTAGGAATTGACTGGAATCCAGCCCTGTTAAGACAATCACATTAACAAATTAGGTGTGTTTGTATTGTAGGTATTTTGAGAATCATCATCATCATCCAATGCCTGTACTCGTATGTGTCAAAGTCGCTCAGCGAGCTATGGAAAGAGCTATGCTCGTAGTTTCTCTGAAGGATAGGATCCGCAACGAATACATCCGACAGAGAACCAAAGTTATCGACATAGCTCTAAGAATTAGCAAGCTGAAGTGGCAGTGGGCCGGCCATATCTCACGAAGATCCGACGGCCGTTAGGGCAAACTCTGTTCTTGAGTGGAGACCACGACTCGGTAAACGTAGAGTAGGACGCCCTCCGACCAGGTGAGATGACGACCTGCGAAAGCCTGCAGGTAGATGCGGCAAGCTGAAGACAGGGCGCTATGGCGCTCATTGGGAGGCCTATGTCCAGCAGTGGACTGCTATAGGCTGATGATGATATATTATTCTAGCTCGTATCCTCGTACCTGTGTCCAAATACTGTTTTTTTCTCTTCATTTCTGATTTGGTATCGATATCAAGCTTACCAATTGCAAGGGGTCCTTGAGTAGCTAGTAAGATTTTCATAGAGTATTCGTCTAAATTTTCATGCACTTGGCACGAAGCAACCTCAGCTTTGACCTAGAAAAAAAATTCAATTAATCAGATAGGTAATAGTTATATCTAAGTAGTATTAAGTTTAAACACAAGGATGTTCTCTGATGTTGGCGTTCCTGCTAACAAATATGAAATGAATTAAATGAAATGAAATGAATTAAAAGTTTATTTCTTTAAGCTTACAAATAAGCACGTAGACAAGTCATATTTTATACTATTCTTTATTATATTGATGTTCACTTCAATTTTTTGTCCACCAGTGGAAGAAGTGAGAAGAAACCACTAGTATGTTCATAACTTATGTGTCTAGTACATATGATTTGCTTATCTGGAAGTTGTTAGATTTTGAGTTGGAGCAAAACTCGTTCCAAGCTTTTTTATCTTCTAGTAGATAATCTGATATTTTGTAATAAGCCTTTTTACAAAGAATATGCTTCACATTTTTTTTAACACTTTGACTGCGGTTTTTTTTCGACGACGGCGATCTTTTTTTTTACCTAAAAAATTCGTGCTGCCGGTCTACACAGCGGTGGTGTTGCGCCGCACGTGCGTTTCGTTCGAAAAATATTACAGCTCTGCTGAGACACAAAGATCTGTATTTTCTCAGCCGCTGCGCTAGTGTGGATTTACGCATATTAGTCACTTGAAGAAAACTCATACCGTGCGTTTTCAGCACTCAAAGTGTAAAATTTATTTATTGATAATTTTTGCAACTCACTTGGAGTAATAAATATAAATAAATAATACAACAAAATAATATAGTTTAGACCACGTTCCGTGAGTAATCTATGTGTCAAATCCTAATAATATTATAAACGCGAATGTTTGTAAGTATGGATAGATGGATGGATGGATGTTCGTTACTCTTTCACGTAAAAACTACTGAATGGATTATAATGAAACTTTACAATAATATAGCTTATACTACATTATATACTTACAGAATAACACATAGGCTACAATTTATAAAGATATATTGTATATTATCCAAAATGTCTATCACCACGCGGGTGAAACCGCGGGGCAGCTAGTTGGTTTATAAATCTTCTAAATCATCTTCATAAATCTTTATAGTGGAGACCAAGACTGGGTAAACAGACACAGACGTACTGCAGGACGCCCACCGAGACCACCAGACCAGGATCGCGGAATGTCTACCTGCGCAAGACTGCAGGCAGATGCTGGATGCGGCAAGCTGAAGACAGGGCTATGGCGGTCATTGGGGGAGGACTAATATAGGCTGATGATGAACTTACCTTGCTAACATCGAAGGAGCAACTGCCGGTTTTGCCTTGGTAGGGGTAATCGCTCTCTAACTGTTGGCCTCCCTGCTCGATCAGAGAACTGGGGGAAATAGATAAATAGATAAGACATTTATTTGATACTGCAGCACATGATACAAAATTCACAATAGTAATAAATAAATAAATAATGCTGGACAATTCACACAGCATTATCTAGCCCCATGGTAAGCAGAGCTTGTGTTATGGGTACTAGATAACTGATATACATAATACAATACATTACATAGATACATAATTTTATTATACATAGAAAACGACCAGAACACCCGGAACAAAGATCTGCAGATCGTACACACACAAAACACAAACACACACAATACAAATGCAGCAGAAATTCTATATCATCATAAACAGCCGATGTTAGGCCACAGCTGGACATAGGCCTCCCCCAATGAGCCTCATAGCGCCCTGTCTTCAGCTTGACGCATCCAGCATCTGCCTGCAGTCTTTCAGCAGAAATTTCGTGATTGGTGGATCGCCGGCTGCCAAGACATGCAGCAGATAGCGATGTCACTATGCTCGTGTGCGGGACTGCCTACCGCGGTAATTATAATTACCGATGCAAGCATTCATTTTAATTGTATTGTTAAGAGAACTCTAGATAAACCTATGTTATGCTTATGATATAAACACTTTGACTGCGATTTTTTTTCGACGACTGCGATCTTTTTTTTAACCTAAAAAAATCGTGATGCCGCTCTACACAGCGGTTGTGTTGCGCCGCACATGCGTTTCGTTCGAAAAATATTACGGCTGTGCTGAGTCACAAAGATCTGTATTTTCTCAGCCGCTGCGCTAGTGTGGATTTACGCATATTAGTCACTTGTAGAAAACACATACCGTGTGATTTCAGCAGTCAAAGTGTTAAGATGCTATCAACAAACTGTAACAAATTTGAAACAATAAATAAATATATCTATCTATTTATCTACGCGACCGAAATTACGCGACAGGAAGTGGTCAGCTTCGGTAGTGGTCAAGTTAGGAAGTGGACAACTTTGGAAGTGGACAAGGTCGTCCGGAGCGGCGGCGACTGACGAGTCATAAGGTGCGTACCTGAACCCGTAGTGCATGAAGCCCCCGTTGCAGCCGTCTGACTCCTGGTCACAGTCCACCATCTGCTGCTCTGACAGCTTATTCAGCGCTTTGTGTTTCAGAGCAAACGCGCCTTCTACCGCACCTGAGTGGAAGAAAGAACATTCTTTATATAATCATTTCCACAGTCCTTTTTCTAGACAAACTAAAAATACTATGTTTTAAAAAAAAGTCGATACAATTGTAGTATCTAGGTACATTACTATTTGGTGGAGGTATAAGTAATAAAAACCGACCAAGTGCGAGATGGACTCGCGCACGAAGGGTTCCATACATTATATATTAAAACCGCAAAAAAAAAAGTCTGTTGTATGGGAGCCCCCTTAAATATTTATTTATTCCGTTTTAGTATTTGTTGTTATAGCTACAGCAGAAATATCTACATCATCTGTGATAATTTCTAATGTCTAACTATCACACGGTTCATAAGATACAGCCGTGACAGACGGACGGACAGCGGAGTCTTTTTTTACCAACTTAAAATTATGTTACAAAAAATCTTATTAATAACACTAAGAAAACCAGTAAGTAAAACATGTATGTATAAGACTGTTAATAGGGTCCCGTTTTACCATAAAAAACTGAAACCACTACTAAACCGTTTGACCATAAAAAAATATTGGACAACCCAAAAATCAAATCATGGGACCTAAATATTCCGTTTTATATGACTTTAGTGTTCCCGTTTTACCGTTTGGCTACGGAACCTTAACAGTGGTAGATAGAAAACAGACTCCATATAACCCTGTGCTGAAATATATACCTGTAGCACTGAAGGCCCAGCAAGACCCACAGTATTGTTGGTCCTGGACCGGTGTGACGGCGTTGAAGTCTCTGAAGTCAAGGGAAGCAGGCACAGTCGTATTGTAGTTGGGTCGAGCACCGGGCTGGAAAGATACTTTTTTTGCACAACCTCATTTGTAGCTACAAAAGAGGTGGTAGAATAAGAAGGTTTAGAATGATAGTACTTAGATTAGTCCTTTTTTGCACCACCTCTTTTGTGTCTGCTATCATTATAAACCTTCTTTTTCTATGGTTTTGTGAATATTTGTTTTATTTTAATTATGTATTTATTAGTAAAGAATATATAACTAAATATATTTTGAGAATTTCAAGCGCCTACCTGATGCCGTTTTCAAAATCGAGCAAAAAATCGCGTTAGTTGTTTGGGAACCCCGTCAAATATGTATTTTATTATTTTTTAGTAGGTATTTTTTGTTATAGCGGCAACAGTCATACATAATCAACAATTATTATTTTAGCAACAGAGACATTGCATGCCATAATCTCTCAATTTGTACACCGTAATCGGTAAAACATATTTGATATCTACCTTCTTGTAACATCTTAATAACACAATAATTATGTGCAAATAAATGATCTTTATTTTTATAATCTGTGAAATGTTCAACTGTCTATCTACGGGCATGAGCCTGGTGACAGACAGACAGTGGAGTCTTAGTAATAGGGTCTGTATTAGACATAATAAGAGATGAACATGCTAGTGAAGAATTGCTAAAGTAGGTAACAGTTTTGTATGCTTATGCATAAGTTTTTACAATAAACTGCCGGTCGACGTCCGAAACTTAAGTTTTAGAGAATTTAGCAGAAAAATTAGATTATTTTTACTGTATAAATCCTATTACGATATTGACGAAGCCCTGACTGATGAATTCTGTATATAGGTTACATACTTACTAGATGTATACATTTATTGTGAATTGTTTTTGATTTTTAATATTTATATTTTGTAATTTAATTTATTGTTTATAATATGTGTACCGCTTATGACTTTTCCTAGTGTACAATAATATGTATCTAAACGGAATAAATGAATTGAATTGAATTGAGTGGTTTCTTTTTCACTTCTTCTACTAGTGGACAAAAAATTGAAGTGAATAGTAAAATAATTTTATTTGATAATAATTTAATGTATAAAATATTAATTTATTTATTTACAAACGTACCTCTATTTTTACGGGAACACCCAATGCAATAGAGTACATATTTAAATTTAATATTAAAATTAGAAATAATTATATAACACAGAATACAACACAAAAATCATAGAGTCAACCTATGTATGAATTGTCTAAGTGCTTATTTTGCAAGCCTAAAGAAATAAATGATTTTTGACTTTTGACTTTGATCCCGTTTTACCCTTTTGGTACGGAACCCTAAAAAAGTGTAGGTACGTAATTATTATGGATTGGAAGTCGTAGGTTGTCCAGAAAACTCAAATTATGATGTGCCTACCTTAATTTATTAGTATACTATTTTAATACTTACGGTACACTTCCCCAATTTACCATTAATATTGTTACCATTGAAGCAAACACGTTTTTGCCTTTCTTGCGGAGACAAGTCGGCGAATTTGTTGATATCTGTAAATAATTGTGTTATGTATGTAATGTATTGTATTATGTATACATCAGTTATCTAGTACCCATAACACAAGCTCTGTTTAGCTTGGGGCTAGATGATGCGGTGTGGATTGTCCAGCATTATTTATTTTAAAAAAAACTATAAACTGATTTCAAATTCCTATGTATAATGAAAATCATTGAAATCGGTGGCGTGATATTGAGTTATTCGCACATACCTACTTAACGCAAATTTAAGTAGATGTGTAGGTAAATAATTTTCTTATGGATGCCATTGTCAGAATTGGACCAAATTGAAATAAAGAAAAATATCATCAAAATTGGTTCACCCAGTTGATAGTTCTGAGGTACCAACATTAAAAAAAAGCAGTTGAATTGAGAACCTCCTTTTTTTGAATTCAGTTAATAAAGAAAACTCTAACTAAAGTTACGAACCTATAATCGGCCTAACGTATGTAGTTGGCGTGCTTTTGGCGAGCATACCTACAATCGAACATATGTAGAACCTTCACCTTTCTTCGAAGTTGGACTCGGAAGTCCTTATCATTAACACTTAGGTAATAATAATTTGCTATGGGAAGAGTTTCTCTGAAGGATAGGATTCGTAACGAATACACAGACAGAGAACTAAAGTTATCGACATAGCTCTAAGAATTAGCAAGCTGAAGTGGCAGTGGGCCGGCCATATCTCGCGAAGAACCGACGGCCGCCGCTGGGGCGAACGTGTTCTTGAGTGGAGACTACGACTCGGTAACCGTTGTGTAGGACGCCCTCCGACCAGGTGGGATGACAAACTGCGAAATTCTGTACGTAGATACTGGATGCGTCAAGCTGAAGACAGGGCGCTATGGCGTTCATTGGGGGTGGCCTATGTCCAGCTGTGGACTAACATAGGATGATGAATAATGGTTTTGTTTTGTATTAAACTTACCAAACTCAGCAAAAGGATTTCTTTTTCTCAGCTCGATGATTTCCGCCAAGTTTGCTCTGAAGTGCTTAAATCTCGATTGTTCTTCTTCAGCGGTATACATTTTATCGTATTTTATCATAAAATCTTTAAAAAGATTCCTATGTTGGTCTATGTCTTCCACGTCGTACCCTGGCTGGACCGGACTAGCCAGGACCAAATGCGACACGCAAAGAATAAAGATTGGCAACAACATTCTGTTTTTTTAGACCAACTAATGTGGCCTTCTCATTTATAATGAAAGTTCACTCAAATACAGGCCTTTTTACGCAGCTATCTTATCAACAGTGAAGAAAGAATTCGAGTATTCTAACTTTTTGAAAACCTATGCAACTAATGTGAAAATAGGTAATTACTTTAACTAGGGAGGTACGTAAAGAAATATTTTGTACATGCTTAGTTTTATTATTAGCATTACGAACATTTTATGATATTTTTATTACCTACTAGGTACAAGAGCACACTACCAGTCTCATTGAAAGCTAAAGCGATGAACATCTGCCTCACCCCGTGCCTCACCTATGGTTGTCAGACTTGGTCGCTCACCAAAAAGCAACAAGATAGAGTCAGAATTTGTCAAAGATCTATAGAGAGAAGTTTCCTGGGTATAAAGCTTAAGGATAAAGTTCAAAATAAGAAAAATAACAAAAGTTAAAGACGTAGGTCAACATGTACTGCGCCAAAAATGGAGATGGGCTGGGCACCTACAGCGGATGACACCTAATAAATGGGCTCAAATAATCACAAACTGGGTACCTAGACAATGGACAAGAAAAAGAGGAAGACCGCTGAAGAGGTGGGACGATGATATAATAAAAGTAGCGGGCAAACTCTGGCCTCGCACAGCGATAGACAGAGAGAAATGGAGTAACTTGGAGGAGGCTTTCACCGCTCTAGGCGGTCCTAACACTACCTAAGTATATAAGTTAGTATATAAGTAATTAAGGAAAGTTCTTTTTATATAAACAAATAGTATACTTACTTAAGCCTTTATTAGTTAATATTGTTAACGTTAGTGTTTTTGGAACAATAAAGCTGTTTTTTTTTTTTTTTTTTTTTTTTCTATGTACATAAGCCTTACAATATATTCTGCTCTTGGTGTTACCTTGTAGGACCTCTTTCTCTAGGTAGGTACCTACCTACTAATAGCTTAAGTCCAGGCAGCCAGTATGCAGCAGTTGAAAAGTTTAAATACCTACTTAGTAACGTTGAGTAGGTATAACAATATCTTAAGGCTAAAGTCATTTTTTTTTTTTTTTTTTATTTAGCCTGTTTCGTCCCACTGCTGGGCAAAGGCCTCCCCCAAATCTTTCCACTCAGTGCGGTCACGTGCGATCTCCCACCAATCTCCGAGGAAGGCGTTAAGGTCGTCTCGCCAGCGCTTTCTTGGCCGACCTCGCCCGCGGTTATTCCGTGATCATGGCGCATGAAACTGTGCCGAAATATTGGAAAAATCAAATCATGGTAAATATCCCGTTTTAAATGAGTTTAGTGTTAATAACCATGATAGTTTCAGAAGTTTTAATATCTTAAGGGTCCGGCGACGTGCGTGATAGCAATATTAGCCGTTTTAATTTGGTTTGTTCCGTAATACCAAAAATTATGACTGAAAACTTTTTGTATTCTTCACAAAATATTGTTATTCTGTAACTAGACAATATAAGCTATGTTCCTTAATAAATAAAACGTAAGGTATTGATGTTTTTAATACGAAACAAATAGCAAGAAAACTTGTCCATTTTCGCATAAAAATGTACAAAATGCGATTGGCTTTCATTTAATTTTAGGTAAGTATTTAAAAAAAAACTATTTAGGAACCTAGATAAATACTATTCAAATACAAATAATACAATATTATAGTGGAAATATGCTGAATGGGAAATCATTTTGGTATTACGTTTGTATGAAGAATTCGTCCCTCCGGAGGCCTTTTAATATTACGAAAAGAATATAAAAAACAAAGTAGAACTAGTAGGTACTTACAGTTTCAGTTTATTTTATTAAAAAACAATTTACATTGTCTATGAATTAACACTTATAGCTACAAATAATCTAAATAAAATAAAAATAGGTAAGTGAATTAAAAGCATGCAATTATAAATAATTTAATTCATTGATGGTAACATATAATACCAAGGTTATCGACATGGCTCAAGGAATTAGCAAGCTGAAGTGGCAGTGGGCCGGCCATATCTCGCGAAGAACCGACGGCCGCTGGGGCAAACATGTTCTTGAGTGGAGACCACGACTTGGTAAACGTAGTGAAGGACGCCCTCCGTGGAATGACGACCTGCGAAAGACTGCAGGTAGATGCTGGATGTGGCAAGCTGAAGACAGGGCGCTATGGCGCTCATTGGGGGAGGCCTATGTCCAGCAGTGGACTATAGGCTGATGATGATGATAATGAACATAATAATTACTTTCCTCTAATAAACTATTCAATCGAGCTAACAGCAGGCTGTGGCAAAACATCTACAGATAGCTTTACTGATACCTTATTTACCATATTACTATTGATATGAAATAGTAGTCCATATCAATGGGTACCAGTTGGAAGCGTCCCAAAGACGCTGGTTACATTGCCCCGCTGCTGTATGACAATGATTATGCGCTGCACCAGATACTCATCAGTACCATGCCCCACTGATGAGGATTACGGTAATTTTAGCGCAATTATAACGCGTGTATATAATAACTCGTGAAAAGGTTTTTCATAAAAAAAAAATTGCACCCTAACATGCGTTAATCGCGCTAAAATTTGCGTAATAACGCTGATAACGCACGTTACACTAAGTGTTAAATAGCGTAGTAGTACCACAGGTCACGCCATGCTTCCACCAGACCGGAAGCAGTGACGTAACTACAGGGTGGCAATTTGGCAAAATGCCACGGGCCCCTATTACACATTTAGTAAAAAAAACAGACTTAGAAAGAATGGTCAGAATCCAATTCATAATTTCGGAGATATACGTGGATAAACATACATATGGGGGCATCCGTAGAATTTGCGTACGGCTTACACGAAAAAATCTTCTATAATGGTACAAAACTAACACTAATACTAACCGTCGCAATTAAGTTAATCTTAAAGAAAAATATAAGAGGTCTTTTTTTTGAGGATTACTGTTATAGTATGGCTACTGGTTGAGAAGAGACTGAAAAAGAGTATATCGTTCAAAAGCAAGAGTTATCAGATTTGAAAATTTATTTCTTTAATTATGATCATCAAACCTTTTTGTTGAACTAAATATGTATATACTACTACAGATAGGTACCTCAATAAAATAAACTTTCTCTGCTTTTTTTACAGTTGCAACTACCCTCTTCTTGCGTCCTGCCCCATAAAATCCTACCAAATATCACCAAATATAATCAATTGACAAATAGCTTAGACCAACCCCTTATCGCTTGCGTCCGGTGATATAGCTCTATCTCTAACAGTGTTAGTGGTTCATTCATTTTTAATTCTGGAAAAACAATACCAAAATCGAGATAAAATATTAGTTTCTTTACGAAATCAGAACTCAATATCATTTATTTATTCAGTCTTACAATCTAAGCTCTTTGATAAAATTATCCGTCCTGGAACATTAATCTTAATTATAACAAAGAGTGCCGATTCTATGTAGAATCTAACGTATGCAGTAAAGTGAAAAGTAAATTGACCTAAGCAGTAATTTGCAAAATGTCGACACTGGTCTGCCGTGTATGTCTCAGTAGTGGCTCTCCTAGTATGCAGAATATTGAAAATATACAGCTTAGGGACCTTTTTGAAAAACTGATTGGTGCTAAAGTAAGTAAACAAGTTATTTGCATCAACAAAACTCCATGACTTATTTTTTTGATTGAGCATAATCGCTCTTAGCGATAAGTGTAACAATGTTGTAAGAATTATCAAACTCTAACTCAATATATTTTATTTCTGTAGGCTTACAAAACAAGCACTTAGACAAGTCATAATACTTTATATTATACCATAAATTATTAAATAAACAAATAAATAAATAAACTTTTTATTGTTCCAAAGAGTTGCTTATAGCTAAAACATTCATTTAACGCTAAACTTAATGTTAACTTACTACAATCTAAAATCATACTAAAACATTGGTGAAATGCTTGTCTTAATTATAAGTACAGTGATTTATAGTTTTTAGACATTTGTTCAAAATCGCAATACAAACTTAGATTTTAATAAGTATTAGGTAGTTTACATTTTGCAAAAGAGATGCATAGCTTGCTAGTGACTTCTACCCCCGTACTAGTTTAAAAACTGTGTTATGGCAGAGTAGGATCGTCACAGAGACCAGCATAAGTTGCGACGTGAATTGTTAACAGCGCTGAGCGCTGTGTAGGTCACGCAATAGTGGTGTAGTACAAACTGGTTATGACTTAGATATAGCATAACTAAGGGAAACAGACAAATTATGCTAGTTAGTTCTAACTTAAATTTTATTATCAAATAAGATTTATTTATTTTACATGTTGATTAACTTCAAAAAGACAATAATATAGGTACAGGTGGATTTTTTGGATAGGGCAGTAAAGGGATTTATGTGAACCTCTGTAAGTACATACCGGAATATGGTCCTATGAGACTATTAATATTTTTTTTGAGACATGTTCAGTATCAACAAAAAATTACCATTACCGTAAAAAATGGTTTGCTACACATTTTTTTTTGTTTGTTTAAAATAGTGTTCATTTTACGTTTGACGTGTAATAATTATTTTACCAATAAATGAACTTAAACTTGAATTTTTTTCCAGTATAACTCAGATGACCGACTACCCAGATCAATATGCACGATGTGTTCCTGGCAGATGAATAAATGTCAAAAACTATCCAATATGGCGCTAAAGTCACAAAAAATACTTTACGGACTATTGGAGTCAGGTTCTGAGGTATACAACCACTTTTTCATTGTTTTTGTATTTCAATATTTCGACTAAACAAGGGAGAACTGTTGTATCTAGGGCTTTTCCCTGCTCTACGCTATGAATGAATGAATGAATGTACACTTTATTGCACTAAAAAAATAACAAAATAAAAACTTTCCCTTAAAAAACAGTACAATAGGCATTAATGTATTAGCATACTAAAGTCACGAGATTACGCCCTGTGCTAAAAAGTGTAGCAAAACGTGACGTCACGCGGAACTCTAACTGGCTATATCTTGATAATTTTGTTTTAATTGACTAAAGAAAAATATGTTTCTTCTGATAATTTATCTGACGGACTACATAATTTAAATTTAGGACACTAGCCTACAATAATAAAATACAGTGGAAAACGTCAATGGTTGATTTAGTACTTGTATTACTGTTGTATGTGCCTTGTTCAGCAGGTGTGATATTTTTATGCAATTTTTTATGTTTCAGATAACAAATAAAACCATAAGCCACAACCTAGGACCACCAATACTCTCCTTGTCACTATCTCAGACCAAGATCACATCATCTGATGATGTTGATGACATTCCAGAAACACTGCAATGTATAGAAATAAAACAAGAACAGATTGAAGTTAAAATTGAAGAACTGGATATAGACTTAGATAATGTAGATTTTGTAGACAATACTGTGATGGAAACACCAGAAAAAGTCACAAAGGAAGATAAAAGAAAGCCAATTAATGTTCTAAAGAAGTATAACTGCAGGTTTTGCAGTAAGAAATTTACGTCAGAAAAAGCGCATAGCATGCATTTTAGGAAACATCTATCGCAGAGGCACAAGCCATGCAGAAACTGCACATTCACGCATCAAATGAAACGACGAGTCGAGAACCGCAAAACCAGACATTTCTGTGAAGTTTGTGATAAGTGCTTTACAGCGAAGAAGTCGCTAGAAGTTCATATGCACACGCACACAAATGAACGTCCGTTTGTCTGCGAAATCTGTGGCCAATCGTTTACATACCGAAGCAATATGGTCCGCCATATAAAAATTGCTCACAACGGAACTGAAAATGTAAAGCCTTTTAGCTGTAAGCACTGTGAAAAAACATTTAAATTTGAACCATTCTTGATCCGGCATCAAAAACTCCACATAAACAAGGACAAATACAAGAATCGCTACGCTTGCGACCATTGCAACTGGGCGTTTGGGTATAAAAGCAATTTGCAAAGGCATATGCGAACTCACACAGGCGAAAAACCATACTCCTGTAACTATTGTGGTAAAATGTTTTCGATAAAAGGATCTCTAACTGTTCACCTTAGGATTCATACTCGAGTGACACCGTACCAGTGTCCGGAATGCAATGTTTCTTTTACACAGAAAGTACATCTTACAACGCATGTAAGGATTATTCACCGTGGTGAGAAGCCATTTTCTTGTGAACAGTGTGCAAAAACTTTTACCATGAGGAGTAATTTGAAAAAGCATATGAAAAGGCATGCTACTAAAAATCAGACACACTCTTTGGCAGTTTAATTGTAACAAATATCATCATCATCATCAGCCTATGCAGTCCATTGCTGGATATAGGCCTCCCCCAATGAGCGCCATAGCGCCCTGTCTTCAACAAATATGTTGTTTTAAAACTTGTTGAATGAGGGATTGTATTGGGATATTGTTATCACTTTTTTCCAGTGAAAATATACATTTCTTATATATATATATATGGCGTCAGTCAGAGTGTTTTAGTTAACAAGTGTTGTGATAAGGTAAAAGTGATGATTAAATTATTATATTATTTTACAATGAATTTATATTATCTTTCGTTTCGCAATGCTAGTTCAAATTAATAAATGTTTCTAAGTGTAGTGAAGAACGTAACTGACGCTTTAGAGCACAGCAAACATTTTTAAATAGGTTTAGAAATGTTTATGCTGTTTATAGAAGATAGACATAGATCTCGAACCCAAAACATTTTTAATTTAATAATGGAATAAATAAACTACAAAAAGAATATCATATTTTTACAGTAATAGGTTTGTGAGAGACGGTTAGTGCCATCTAGCGGTGAGTAGCCAAATGGATTTGTCCAATTGACAGCACGAACTTCACGTTACGTTTTCCGAAAAATAGCTTTCTTCATATAATTATGTCAATGTCAGTCATCTCAACTCAACACCGAATCGTGAAATTGCAGTTTTCGTGTTTTCATTTCTAAATTCTATCTCAGGGAACCGTATTTGCTATTTGCTCTAGTTTTGTAACTATTCGCACAATAATAATGGCAGAAAAACCTAAAGTCGACCTCGGTCTTCTGGAAGAAGACGATGAATTCGAAGAATTTCCTGCTGAAAGTGAGTTTTTGGCTATAAATTGCGCGCAAGCTTCATTGTCGTATAATCTACTTATTTTGGTGTTTTTATGATGCAGATTGGGGTACAGAAGACGCTGATGATGAGGACGTTTCTGTTTGGGAAGATAACTGGGAAGACGACATCGTACAAGACGATTTTAGTCAACAGTTAAGGTTAGTATACTTAGTCACAAAAAAAACAAAGCATGTAGTCTCTTGTAAACTTTTAACTCCATGAACTGGGAAAATACATAGGTAGAAAATTGGCAAACCAGACACATTGCCAATAAAAAACACGAACAAGTTATCATGTGAGTAGGCCCTGAAAATGTTTGTGTTCAATCTGTTCAGTAATTTGTCATAGTATAGGAGCCTGGCAAGTGGGATAATTACCTCATAAACAAGCAAGCAAGCTGAAGACAGCACTGGTATTCCTTAGACTAGGCCCAGCAGTGGTCTAGGCTGATGATTACTAAAACTGTCTACTTAGTGAACATACATCTTATCTGTAGCCTGTGTATCAATCTGGCAAAACACAGAATAATAAAACTGTTTGTAAATCAACATTAGCAATGATATTTCTGTACATACTTAACCTCAAAATTTACTTGTTATTGATTTTCTGACAGAATTCACAATGCTTAATGATTTAAGTTCTTTCCTACAATGCATATAAATTGCTTTTGTATACCAATGCCGACATTTATTTTTCTAACTCGATGCCACAAAGAGACTTAATGACTGTATTGTTACAAGTTCATAAGGCTTGAGTTTAGTTAGCCCCTTTGATAAGATAAATGACAAGGTATAATAATAGGTAATAATCAAAGGTTTTTTATCCACTCAAAGTTTTACTAAGTTTATTCTAAGGAGCATCGTTATTAATTAATTTACTCAATCTTATTAGATAGCTATAAGTCTGGTTGTAAGTCCAAGAATAATATTATTTTTTAACTAATAATATTTTTATTTCTTCCAGGCAACAAATGGAAAAGCTGAAAGAACAAACCAAGGTCTAGGTGTCCTTAGCATAAGTTACATTTAAGCTTTGTAAAATTCCAAGGGCTAATGTCCCTAAGTAAATACTTTGAGGAGTAGTCTTGGTTTTTTTTCTCTCTTTATCTTCTACTAATTAGGCACTACGTACAAGCATTTGAAGTAAATAAATAATGTTGGACAATCCACACAGCGTCATCTAGCTTCAAGCTAAGCAGAGCTTGTGTTACGGGTACTAGATTAGAAGACTGACATACATAATATTTTTCAGATATTTTTTTATTATACATATCACGACCAGAAGACCCGGAACAAATATCTGCAGATCATTCAAACATTTGTCCCGAGGCGGGAATCGAACTCAACAACCTCCTGCGTCGCAGGTGGACCTTCGCCCACCGCGCCACAGAAGTCGTCAAAAATTCCTAACTACCAAACTTCCATTTTTTATTTTTGTACAAAATATCAAGGATCCCCCGAGTTGTCTATACTAATATTATAATGAGGAAACATTTGATTGTTTGTTTGTATTGAATAGGCTCCGAAACTACTGACCGATTTGAAAAATTCTTTCACCGTTGGGAAGCTACACTATGCGCGGTGAATATAGGCTATATTATATTTTCAAAAAAGTTAGGGTTCCGTACCAAAACCGTGCAAAGCCGGGAAGGTCCGCTAGTAGTTAATAAAACACACAAGAGCCTAGAAATTATTTTATTGACTAGCAAAAATTATGCCGTTATATTAATGTATAACTTGAAATGCTTATAACTATCAAGCGTTAATCTATAGTATACTAACAACTGGACATTTTTCACTATAATTAAAAATATAATGCTTAGAAAATATAAGCAACAAAATTACTACTCTAATACCTATTGGTTAGTGGCTCAAGCAAGATATTTATCATTACGGGTACTATTTTAATGGATATTTATCACGTTTATTTGGGATGACTGATAGATATCCCGTGACTACGACAGTGTGTAAACCTGTTGAACGTCGGAAAAATAGATAAATACGCGATACCCGTTAAAATAGTACCTGTAATTATGTTTTCTGATCGCGTAAGTTTAAAAACAAGATGCTTGATACTTATTTTACTGGAAATAAGACATAGGTACAATAACATAGGTGTTTTTAAAAAAAATCCTATCTGTTTGAGTAGACAAGTGAATATAACTTCAGTGCTTTGAAACATACAAGTGCACGTATAGGATTTCTCGAATTTTTTGACAATACTTCTTTTGTGTCGTAGGTATACGTCGCAATCTATAATACTTCAGTGATTGATTCGCGGGTATGCCATTTTAATTTCACAGAAAGTCATGGCGTCTTTTATTTCGGAGATTACTACTCTGTGGCGCTCATTGGCGGAGGCCTATGTCCAGCAGTGGACTAACATAGGTTGATGATGATGATGAATTCATCACGGATTTAAGCGGGTTTACTAAGATTTTCTTTAACCACTCACCAATAAGTTACATCAATTGGATTTCCAAGTTTTTGTTTGAAAATATTTAAAAAGGTAATACTACGTATAATTACAGAAATACTTCTAGATTTATAAAAATCCTTAAATTTTTAATTTCACATTCGTATTTACGTATCTTCGTTCCATAGCAGACTAACATCACCAACCAAGGAGTGTAAAAAGTTTGCTATCAGCCATTTTTACTATTTTTAGAGCAATTAAGAATTGGTTGATACAGAATTAAATATTAAAACGCACGGATTAATTACCATATTGTTAAAAAAGAATTACCATTATAAAGTATTTACCATGTTACAGTATTTACCATGATAAAGTATTTACGATAAATAAAATCTGAAAAGTTCAATGCTTTCGCGTTTTAATACGTGTTGGCTATTTTCCTAAGCAAAACAATTTCTACACTCCATTTTCTTACAGGGCTAGTTTCGATTTATTTTTAAACTGTTTTGGCCTCACAATTTTATACATACAAGAAATAACGAAAAAAGTATATGAAAGACAACATAAATGTGAAGTAGATAATAAGAGAGTTTGTTGAAACTTTACAAAACAATTTTATAAAAAAAAAATTCAGTTTAAATTTTATTACAATAATTCAACTGTTTATATTCAATGAGCTTTTTAGAAGTTAGTTACATACATCGGGAAATCGGTAAATAATATCTGTTGTCTTTCAAAAGTGGCCAAAAACTCAAATCGTTTAGTCATCCCAAACATCTAAATTTAAAAATTTCGATTATTTCTTACTTTTTGCGTATACAATTTTGAATCAAACGTTTTATTCAGTATACTATTATTTGAAATCGTATAATTGTTTAAAATAGGCCCTAATTTATACTAATCTATAATAATCTAATATGGCGGCGATAAAAAAAAATACAACAATGATTTTTTTAATACTGTGTATGTATGTATGTTTTTTCTGATGTCCCCACAAAGAGCTTTATAAGCAGTAGTAAAAAAAACTATAAAGATATTCATAATTTGTGTAAAATAATTTTTTTTTGACGTAGAATACCAACTATAGTTTGACCGAAAGTACCGCGCCTGAGGTATGCGAGCGGCGAGACGGGGGGGGAATATCGGTCGCTCCGCTCGCCCACCACCTCGCCGCACTTTCCTAAGGAGAGGTACAGCGGTATCGGTCAAACTATAACAAATCTTGTATCACGAAATCCTTCCTTTTAGACCTAAAAATTATAAATTACACACATACACAATATCGCAATATAAAACTTATGTTACACATTAAAAATAAATACTTTTGTCTATGGACGGTATTGTCTATAGTTTTAGCTGTAAAAAATATGTTATAGGGTCAGTATTTGTAAGCACGTATCTTCATTCATAATTTTTTGTATTTTATTATAATAATTTGAATTTTACGACATGGCCATCCTGCAAGGTCGAAAACACTGAGTGTTAGTTGTGTTTTTTAAAATTATTTATTTATTTACAAACGGACCTCTATTATGACGGGCACACCCAATGCAATAGAGTATTAATCGCTAAATATTGATAGAAAGCATTTTTTTATTAGCTAACCAAAAAAAAATACAAGAAGCTCTCGTTAAATAATTGATAAGCTAATAAAAAACAGGCTGCAATTAAATAATAATAAAAAAAACAGATGTTGACCAACATAATGGTTATAAATCACCCCCCTATTTACCTTAGCACGCATATTCTGTTACACCTTGTAATGAAATCGCCGTCATAGGGTCGGGGCTTGTTTTTTTTTTAAATTTATATCTCAGGTTTGTACTAAACCAAGCTTTTATATATTTTACAAAGCAATGCAAACATACTTTATTGTGCACTACAGATCATTATGAAAGACATTTACATGTGACAAGTACAATGGGCGGCCTTATCGCTTAGAAGCGATCTCTTCCAGGCAAGCTTTGGATGGAATGAATTATGTGAATTAAAGAAAGGCAGGGGGTGTACCAAGGATAAAGCTAGAATCAAGATTCGTGCTCACAACAACAGCTTAACCCTTATTCTATTTCATTTAGTGAGTCAGTCGGTATTTATGGAGGAAAAGAAACATCACAACCGGTCAAATGTTACAATTGACAAGGGTTAATATTAAAATGCATTTAGAACAAAAAATAATTTAGTATGTGCAAATCTCTTAGAGATGTGAAATAAATACACTACATTGTAAAACATATAGGTATCGACAGAGACACTTGTGCAAGCGGGTAAATTAAAGCCTCTCCCACACAGGCGCGTTTTTATCGCGCGATAATATTGCATGCATTATTGCGATAATGCGTTCCGCTTTATTGCTCACAGTTGCCTTTTTGTCGGGCGAAATTTCCCCACTTCTCCCCGCCCACACTACTGCATAAACGTTGATGTAAAACAGAGGCGCGCACTTTATGTTTTTCGAATGCACTATAATGCTGTTGACCGCAGATGGCCATGACAGCGTTACCGGACTTTTGGCGGGCGCAGAAGGCACCTCGACGGTAGAATTAGGCGGAAACGGGGAATTCTTCGACCCCGCATCCGGCGGTCGGTTTTTGGTCGGGTGGTTAGTGGGCGGAACCTGGGTTGTTGCCGTCACCTCCGGGTTATCGTCAGTGAGTGGGTCAACGGGGTCACCAAGAACGTGTCTCGGTCGGAGGAGAGCGAGACGCGCACTGATAACACACAGTACAAAAATGTGCATTCAATTATGGGCTTTAACTCGTAACATTTAACACTTTGAGTGCTGAAATCACACGGTATGTGTTTTCTACAAGTGACTAATATGCGTAAATCCTACACTAGCGCAGCGGCTGAGAAAATACAGGTCAGTCGTGACTCAGCACAGCCGTAATATTTTTCGAACGAAACGCTGTGTGTGCTGCGCAACACAACCGCTGTGTAGAGCGAGAAAAAAAATCGCAGTGAAAGTGTTGCTTTTCATCTTGACAGCATCAGATGAGAGACAACTGGAGGACATTCGATTGAAGCCATTTTGTCACTAAAAATGTAGGTATATAAAGATAACAAGTTTAAGCCAATATTTGAATGCAAATTTTTGTGCTGCGAGGTAGCATCGTTGGGTTAATGTGCTTAGCGCTTAACACAGCTGTGTCTATGATAGTATGTCTATGATAGATAACAGATATCGCAATAACGCATGCGATATTATCGCGCGATAAAAACGCGCCTGTGGGAAGAGCCTTAAATACCAATGTCGATAACTATATTTACAAAAACAAGGATTTAACACAAATTTACAAAGTGTGTTCATCAGTTGTTTGAAAATATTTTTTTTTTGTCTGTACATAAGATGGAAGCTAGATTTCTTTTGATGACAGTGAGTATTTGTCATTTCTAATAATAATTATAGTAATTTATTAGATTAGTTTATTATTGAGGTATGATTTACGTATACATGGTTCTAATAATATATTATGTGTGTACATTTTATATATAACTAGCTGCGTCCGGCGGCTTTACCCGCGTGGATATATAAGTGTCAAACGGATTATAAACCTTCCTCTTGAATCACTATGTGTTTAAAAAAACCGCATCAAAATCCGTTGCGTAGTTTTAAAGATCTAAGCGAACATAGGGACAGACAGACAGCGGGAAGCAACTTTGTTTTATACTATGTAGCGATAAGAAAGTAGGTAGTAAGTAGTATTTTTTTTTCGCTAAACAATTAAATATGTCAATATAATGTGGAATACTACAAAAATATTGCTACAATTTTTTCAATTTTATAAAATTTCAATTTATCTCGATATAAGAATCGTATACTTTCAAATTGCTTCACGAAATTGACAAAACAACAACTAGTTCCTTAAAAAAATATTTAAAATCGTATACAACGAGAAATAAGTTTTCACCAATAAATAAATTGACCGTATACAATTTTCCTAATTCAATCGTATAATTCATGTTTTAGATAATTTAATACCTACTTAACTAACAACAATAAACGGTCCACGACTCGGTAAACGTAGTGTAAGACGTTCCAACCAGGTGGGATGACGACCTGCGAAAGACAGATAGATGCTGGATGCGTCAAGTTGAAGTCAGGGCGCTATGGCGCTCATTAGGGGAGGCCTATGTCCAGTAGTGGACTAACATAGGCTGATGATGATTTGATGTTTGATCAGTGTAGGTCACCATTAGCAGCGAGAACAACGCGTTCGAAGCCGCGGTCAGAAACTAGTAGGTTTTTTAGTAGTTTGACATATGGGGGCCTATGTCCAGTAGTGGACTAACATAGGCTGATGATGATTTGATGTTTGATCGGTGTACGTCACCATATAGCAGCGAGAACAACGCGTTCGAAGCCGCAGACAGAAACTAGTAGGTTTTTTAGTAGTTTTACATATCGCACCTCCAGAATAAAAGTGACCCATCTCAAAAAATAGCGAAAATGAGTTAAATATAGAGAACGACTCAGAAAAAAAAACTGCATCGGCTAGTGATTCTAAAAGTGCCACTTGTTGGTTAGAATGCCCAAAACATCATATGTGCGTCTCTTTCATTCCGAGGGTTTCCGCATGCCTCCCCCGTGGAATAGTGATCCTGTTCAGTATTGCATCAGCCAAGTCGTCACGCGTTTAGTATTGGAAGGACCTAAAGCCGAATTCAACAACTTAGTACGCAAATATCCGGTAAGATTGTTATGAATTTTTAGTAATAAAGTTACCTCTTTGTTGTTTTGTGTCATTTTATTACATTGAGCCTAGTTAATTTATATGACCTTAATCGAAATATATCATGTTTATTACTAAATTTTTTCTTATTCTAATGACCGTTTATTGTTAAGGTCCGTTTAGATCTTAAACTAAGAGTAACGTTGTTGTCTTTTTTTGTGATTTTGTCTATTTATTATTAACTTGCCAAATATTTTCGAGAAATAAAGATAAAGTTAAGATAGGAAAATATTATGATATAATATTATTGCCGTATTTGTGACTTCGTTTATTTATTACATATTAACATTGTACTTGTGTTTTAATTATTTTCTGGTAGATAACTTGTGAAGAGCCACCTGATGATATTCAGATCAAGGTATGATTGCTTAATTTTATTTACTTATAAGATACGTGAACGCACGTAATACCTACTCATAGTTTCATTTACAAAATGAATATAATCATTTTTTGCAGATAAAAAATACAGGAAAAAGTTCCGAAGAAAAATACTGAAGACTCACGCGATATTTGTGCAATGCTTTTAATTATTACTTTTACAGGTGAATTGTGACAATGATCAGGAACCTTCTAGTCCAGAGTACCTACTTAATGTTGTCAACTTATTAGGCATGTGTACCTTTGTTTGTACGTACATACTCAGTTTTCTTAAAATATTAGTGCAGTGCTTTAAATTATTATTTTTACAAAAGAATTTTGACAATGATCAGGAACCTTCTAGTCCATCTACATAGTTGGCCATGGATATCCTGAGATCTGAAGATGAATTGATCAGAATAGATGAACCTACTACGCCTGTCCAAAGAACTAAATTTATCAGACGATCGAGGTCATCAAGCAGTTCATCTAGTTCTTCATCGTCGAGTTCTAGTTCGACAAGCTCGGATCCAATTGAGTCACGTTCGCGAAAAAAAGCTAAGCCAAATTATAACGTTTGAAGAAAGTGATGTAAAGCACTGGGAAAAGTTACGTTTCTATTTTTTTTCAAAATAAAAAAAACTATTTCCTGATGGGTCCTTGAAACCAGTTTGTCAATGCAGGTTGAAATGATTCGACAATTTAGAAGACAAAGAAAGGTAGGACTTGTTCGACAATTACTGGAATAAAAGACAGATGAAGATGACAAACTCAGCAGATGTAAGAACGGAGAGATTCTTTCAATCCTAATTTTTACCGGGATTATAAGAAAAAAAGAAAATTTACCTCAATGATCTAGTCAGGCAAAATCTCATACCTACTTTACTACGCAAACTATTACAATTCTCCATAGAAGATGTTTGGTTGTAAGAATTAATTTAAAATTATAGTATTGTTAAAAATGAGGCTTAGTTTAGCACATTCCACTATGATGAAAGATGTTCTGACGCAGACTGTGATTTTGAAGTGATATGATTAGAATATAAAGATTAAGTCTAGGTATATTGAATTCCTCTTTAGAGTTCCTGTGTTACCATTGTGATGTTAATTTAGTGATAAAGTTACTGATAATTTAATAATTAAAAGTAGGGAAGAGAAGACTACATTTGTTAAGATACTGTTTTATTAATTATAAGTATTGATACAACGGGTATTTATAGCGTTGATTTACTAACAACAGGTTGTGTACACACTGCCGTGGTCACTTCAGTCAGTCATCCCGTGACCACGACAGTGTGTCAACCTATTGAAACATCGGGAAAAATAGGTAAATTAACGGGATAAATACCAGTTGTATCAAAACTTATAATTATGTGTTCAGATTGCGTCAGTAAAAAGACTGTTTTTTGTTTGATTATTTTTAAGAGGTTTTTTAAGTTTGATAACATTCTATTTCGATTATTTTGTTGTTGTCTTAGGCCCGTGTTATACAAAGCTTTCTCAGTCACCTACCTATACCTGAGTTTGGCTTTTCTAACGACCAAACGTCACCCAAACATAAATCTATAACCGAGTAAGCTTTCATTTCATAATACGAGCCTAAAATAGTTTAATAGTATCGATTCTGATATGTGCTAAAATGATAACTGGAACAGATCTTCGATCTGAAAAAAAAACACAGTAAGAGTGTCAAACAAGATATGCTAAAGAAAACGTACATCAGAACCGATATCATTGTCATACTTATAGCTGATGACTACACCGTGAAGTTGGATGTTTTTTTCTTAGATTTTCTTTAATTATAATGGGTCCATTGTTAAAGACTCTAATTATTGGTAAACCTCAAATGTACAATAATGTTGTTGTGTTAGTTACCGATTTTTTATAAAGTTTTAGTAGAAAGTAATTGATGTTAACTTTTCTTAATTATAGTGTTTTTCTTATAAATGTATTAACTCCATCGTAATAAAATGCGAAAGTTAATTTTAAACCAAATATTTTGCCGAGCGTTCCGCATTAAAGAAAACTATTTTTAAATAAGTCATTAGTATTGATTTAGTTTTAGTACAAAACTGCCACAATTTCGGAAGGTTTTTTTGAAATGGTAATTACTTGTATAATTAAATTAAATTTTCAATAATTAATAAGTTCAAAATATAGATAAAATATCAATCTATCCTATGATATGTAAATAATATGGAAAATTCGTAATATCGTTATGCCAGGATACAAATATGTAAAAATAACGCAAAAGTAAAATCATTTTATCGCATTTCCCAAAAAACATGTTTTTTGAATTGAGTCACTTCTATTCTGGAGGTGCGATATGGGGGAGGCCTATATCCAGTTGTGGACTAACATAGGCTGATGATGATTTGATGTTTGATCGGTGTACGTCACCATATAGCAGCGAGAACAACGCGTTCGAAGCCGCGGACAGAAACTAGTAGGTTTTTTAGTAGTTTTACATATGGGGGAGGCCTATGTCCAGTAGTGGACTAACATAGGCTGATGATGATTTGATGTTTGATCGGTGTACGTCACCATATAGCAGCGTCGCGCCCAACTAGGCTGGGCAGTGAATGTCTTAAGTAAATAATTTTTATTGGAATAAATAAATAATGCTGGACAATCCACACAGCATTATCTAGCCCCAAGCTAAGCCGAGCTTGTGTTATGGGTACTAGATAACTGATATACATAATAAAATGTACACACATAATACAAAAAATCTAACCTAACCTTAAACAATTACATGGTATACCGTCTTTGTGACATGTTTTTGTCATGATGTAAAGAATACGTATACAATGGTTACATAAAATGTCGTATAATTTTGGCGATTCCTGGTACAGGGTGTCCTACATTATATCATCTCAATTAATGTCATGGATAATCTATACTGGTCCGGGAGCCAGGTACAAATATGGTCAATTATTTCCACCCGAGCGAAAATACGTGAGTTGCATTAGGGATTAGTAAATAAATAAATAATAAATAAATAATGCTGGACAATTCACACAGCATCATCTAGCCCCATGGTAAGCAGAGCTTGTGTTATGGGTACTAGATAACTCATATACATAATACAATACATTACATAGATAGATATTTTTTGTTATACATAGAAAACAACCAGAACACCCGGAACAAATATCTGCAGATCGTACACACAATTGTTCCGAGGCGGGAATCGAACCCGCAACCTACTGCGTCGCAGGCGGACCTTCGCCCACCGCGCCACATTGGTCGTCAAAAATTAGTATCTATAATATAATTTTTTCTACAAATAAACAATTTTCAATATAAAAATGAATCGCTGAATGTGTTGCTAAACTCAAATCTCGAGAGCAGCTGAACCGATTTCGCTAATTCTTTTTTTTTTTAGAATATTCCTTGAGGTACGATAGATAGATATATTTATTTATTGATACGAGGATGGTCCTTACGGAGAGAAAAGAGAAAAATAAAAAAAATGCCTGAAACAAATGACCACGCGGGCGAAGCCGGGAGGTCATTTGTTTCAGGTATTTAGCCGGTCCGCTAGTTATGAATAGAAATTAAAATTCACATATTCCAGAATTCATATTTGAACCTAATTCAATGGGAATAATGCCGTCATCGCTGCCACTGCCCAACCCACCCACGGAGCCGCAGCTGACGGTCATAATATTAATCCCTAATGCATATTACGAAGTTTTGCTTGGGAGGGACTTGGTCATGAAAATCTGTCACTTGCTCCCGGACCATACGGGAACGTATGCCTTCGCAAGAAGTTGTATTCATATATACAAAGCAATTTTGGGACACCCTATTGAATTTTCGATACTTAATTATGAGTTTTAAAGATAAATGTTCATTTTAAACCAGCAACCGAAGCGATTGGCTTCTTAAGGACTTAGACACAGGGACATTTTAATTTGAATTTTGTTAATAATGTTTCTTACAATACAATACATATCATAACTCATTATAATAAAGAGTTTAATCTTGTGGTGTACCCAAAAACTTAAACTAAAAATATAGAACGGAAATGAAGTAGATATAAAATATAAAAAAAAATGATATTCTACATACAATACATTATATAGATATTTCTTCCCGTTTTAAATGACTTTAGTGTTAATAAACCTTAGTTTCAAAATATAGATATAAACGTGAAAAATGAAAGTACAATGGGCGGCCTATCACTTAGAAGCGATCTCTTCTAGGCAACCTTTGGATGGATATAACTGAATTAAGAACGGCAGGTTCTTACATATGCGATCAGAGCCCTCTGTGGAATTATGTGAAAATCACCCATCTTTAACTGACAGTTAAAAACCATGCAAGCAATGGCCTTGAAAGATAATTCTAATGGCGGATGTAAGAATCGATTTTATAATTTGTTTCTATTATTTAATTGTAACTTCTCAGTTAATACAGAAATCTTAAAAAAAACATATTTTTTAAAGTATGTCCGCCGATTTCGCCTTTAATTAGGGACCGATTTAATAATTCGATTATTGTAAACAAAAAAATGAAGCAGTTTTAAGTTAATATTAGTTACTGTTTTTTACAATTTAAGTAAACTATGTATTACTTAAACTGTAAAAAACAGTAACTATTAATAAATATGAAGTCTGTTTCCTATAAAATCTAATTATGTTTTATACTTTTGAGTTATATATGAATGTATGTAAGTGTCCCGAAGAAAATCCTACAGTTCCTAGCAGCTGCAAGGGTTAGTGGCGAACTATGAACGCCACGGCTTCGGGGCTGAACGTGTAAGTGGCGATCACAATAGGCCTATCATGGCCGCCGTGATACCCAAGCCACCCCCAAGAAAAAAACAAGTGTATGAATCCTAAAGTCATTTAAAACGGGATATTTACCATGATTAGATTTTTGAGTTATCCAATATTTCGGCACAGTTTCATGCGCCATGATCACGGAATAACTGAAGGCACTGCGAGTTTTTATGGGCAGATATACCGATCTACCCTCATTTTTTGTCTTTTGATACGAAGTATTGGATAACTCAAAAATCATCATGGTAAATATCCCGTTTTAAATGATTTTGTTAATAACCATGGTAGTTTCAAAAGTTTTAAGTGTATGAATGTTTGAGTGTCCCTGTGTCTGTGTGAACGTTCCTAATGCATGCTGGGTATCGTGAACTGATCATTGGAATGTTCCTCTTCATTATCTGAGCCTTCTTCCGCCTCGTCCTCTGATGATGACAAGAGTCCAGCTGGAAATACAGAACAAAATCCATTCATAATAAATAAATAATGCTGGACAATTCACACAGCTATATTTTTTTTTCAAATACATGAACACTAAATAAATAGTGCTGGACAATCCACACAGCATTATCTAGCCCCATGGTAAGCAGAGCTTGTGTTATGGGTACTAGATAACTGATATACATAATACAGTACATTACATAGAAAGATATTTTTTTTATTTTACATAGAAAACGACCAGAACACCCGGAACAAATATCTGCAGATACACACAATTCTTCCGAGGCGGGAATCGAACCCGCAACCTCCTGCGTCGCAGGCGGACCTTCGCCCACCGCGCCACATCGGTCATCACTGTTTTAACGGGCACACCCAATACAACAGAGTACCTTTTTTAAATTTAATATTAAAATTAGGAAATAATATAATTATATTATGTATATTACAGAAAACAAAAAATTTTAATGTTAATTAAATGTACATTATAAAATCATTACCATTTAAAAATACAATAAAATAACATTAAATAATATTAATAATAAAAATTATCTAGCCCCAAGCTAAGCAGAGCTTGTGTTATGGGTACTAGATGACTGATAAACTTAATACAATAGATTACATAGGTAGATTTTTTATTATTTATAGATAACGAACAGAACACCCCGGAATAAATGTCTGCAGATCGTACACACAATTGTTCCGAGGCGGGAATCGAACCCTCAACCTCCTGCGTCGCAGGCGGACCTTCGCCTACCGCGCCACATCATCGGTCGTCTATTATCATCATCATCAGCCTATATTAGTCCACTGCTGGACATAGGCCTCCCCCAATGAGCGCCATCGATCCCTGTCTTCAGCTTGACACATCCAGCATCTACTTGCAGTCTTTCGCAGGTCGTCATCCCACCTGGTCGGAGGGCGTCCTACACTACGTTTGCCGATTTATTATATCACATATTATGTTAAAGTATATAGTACTTACCAGCAGTGAACTGCGGGCTGGCGAGTGCGTCGGGCCAGTACCTCTTGCCAGCGCTGCCGAGCTTGCCTTTCTTACCGCCTGCAAATAGATAGGCGTAATATAACGAATGATTATAGCGTTTGGGAAACTACGTCGAGTCTTCTCGTCATCCATACCGCAATGCTTGAAAACGAAAGTTTTCAACCAGTGCGTCCTACCCGTTATGACCTACGGAGCTGAGACGTGGACACTCACGATAGGGCTAGGGACCAGCTCAAAGTCGCTCAGCGAGCTATGGAAAGAGCTACGCTCGGAGTTTCTCTGAAGGATAGGATTCGTAATCGACATAGCTCTAAGAATTAGCAAGCTGAAGTGGCAGTGGGCCGGCCATATCTCACGAAGAACCGACAACCGCTGGGGTAAACGTGTTCTCGAGACCGCAACGCGGTAAACGTAGTGTAGGACGCCCTCCGAACAGGTGGGATGACGACCTGCGAAACACTGCAGGTTGATGCTGGATGCGGCAAGCTGAACAGGGCGCTATGGCGCTCATTGGGGGAGGCCTATAGACGGTGGAGACGAGTTGCTTCATTCAGAGTGAGTGAATGAACGTGTAAATGAGTGAATAAACGTGTGAATGAGTGAATAATCGAATGAACGTGTGATGAGTGAATGAACGTGTGAATAAACATGTGAATAATCGAATGAACGTGTGATGAGTGAATGAACGTGTGAATGAGTGAATAAACATGTGAATAATCGAATGAACGTGTCATGAGTGAATGAACGTGTGAATGAGTGAATAAACGTGTGAATGAGTGAATTAACGTACCAGGCTTCTCATTACAGTCCAACATCGGCTGCAGGATGCGGCGACGCGCGTTGATGAACCAGTTGTTGACTTGTAAGAGAGTGAGACGAGTTTGCGCCGCCAGAGTGCGCTTCTCCTCTTCTGTCGGGTACGGATGCTGGAAGGAGATCACACTAATATTTATTTTATTTTAACAATATTCAGGAAATTAACAGCTAACTTAATGTGTAGGTATGTGAATCCTAATATTGTAAACAAAAAAGAAGTTTGTTACTCTTTCACATAAGATTCGATTCGACAAGCTAAGTCTCTCCCTATATTCAAACATATGGTCTATGAACATTTCCTTAACTCAGCATCAAACTGTTAATTTATATGCATCATACTTATATTATATATTTATATGTGTATATTATATTTATATTATATATTTATGTTTGTATTTATACTTATAGCTATCAATATGTATTTGTTAGTCTCAATTAAATATTATTCTATATAACGCGCCACCGTCTATACTTGTTCTAACTCTTCATGTCCATCCAAAGGTTGCCTGGCAGAGATCGCTTTAAGCGATAAGGCCGCCCATTGTACAACACATTCTTTATTTGTCTTTTTCCTGTCCAGTGTATCTGTTTTTATGGTGTGCAATAAAGAATTATTGTATTGTATTGTATTGTATAAGATAAGATAAAAAAGATAAAAACATAAAAACTACTGAATGGATTTTAATGAAACTTTACAATAATATAGCTTATACATATATAGGCTACACATAGGCTACAATTCATAAAAATATATTGTATATTATCCAAAATATCTATCACCACGCGCGTGAAACCGCGGGGCGCAGCTAGTGTTAGATATATTATACACTAGCTGCGCCCCACGGCTTCACCCGCGTGGAAATTCACGTGTCAAATGGTTTATAAACATTCCTCTTGAATCAATCTATTTAAAAAATCCGTTGCGTAGTTTTAAAGATACATACATACATAGGGAGATACATACATAGGGAGATACAAACAGCGGGAAGCGACTTTGTTTTAACTTTGTATAACCTACAAGCACACAGATCCCCTGGTACTGTCCACGATCCTATCCATCCATGGTTGTCTGGTAGAGATCGCTCTTGAGCGATAAGACCGCCAATTGTATCTAGTTAAGTTTTTATGTTACATTGTCATTTTATACTTAGTGTGCAATAAAGAATTATCTATCTATCTTTTATATTATGTCATAGAGTTAGAATTTCTAGAGACACATTCAGAAAAATAAAATGTCCGCGCCAAACCCCGGCCCCACTTCGCAGTGGGCAGAGTTTTTGTTTAGTTGTAAAGTATTTTTAATAATAAAATTTTTTTGTTTTCCAAACAAAAAGTAGATAAGTAAATAAATAAAAAAATATTGCTGGACAATTCACACAGCATTATCTAGCCCCATGGTAAGCAGAGCTTTTGTTATGGGTACTAGATAACTGATATACATAATACAATACATTACATAGATAGATATTTTTTATTATACATAGAAAACGACCAGAACACCCGGAACAAATATCTGCAGATCGTACATACAATTGTTCCGAGGCGGGAATCGAACCCGCAACCTTCTGCGTCGCAGGCGGACCTTCGCCCACCGCGCCACATCGGTCGTCTTAAGTCGATAGCGTTTTACTATATTGAAGTAGAATTACAATATTTTTGTGTGCTGAAATTCTTACTCTACGTTTGTAGTGCAATGTGTATAGTTACCACTAAGTGCTGGAACAGCCAGGCCCGCATGGCCTGCGTGGCGTGTCGCGGGAGCACCCCGCGCTTGCCGCTGCCGTCCTCCTCCTCCTCCGCGGGGGAGGGGGGAGAGCCCAGGGAACTAGAGTTGTTTGAGTTCGAGCCTGAAACGAAACGTTTATTTTAATTTCATTTATTGCAAGAAATACGATAAAATGCATTAGGGATTAATATTATGAATTCTCTTCATCCATACCGCAATGCTTGAAAACGAAAGTTTTCAACCAGTGCGTCCTACCCGTTATGACCTACGGAGCTGAGACGTGGACACTCACGGTAGCGCTGGTCCACCAGTTCAAAGTCGCTCAGCGAGCTATGGAAAGAGCTATGCTCAGAGTATCTCTGAAGGATAGGATTCGCAACGAATACATCCGACAGAGAACCAAAGTTATCGACATAGCTCAGAGAATTAGCAAGCTGAAGTGGCAGTGGGCCGGCCATATCTCGCGAAGAACCGACGGCCGCTGGGGCAAACGTGTTCTTGAGTGGAGACCACGACTCGGTAAACCTAGTGTAGGACGCCCTCCGACCAGGTGGGATGACGACCTGCGAAAGACTGCAGGTAGATGCTGGATGCGTCAAGCCGAAGACAGGGCGCTATGGCGCTCATTGGGGGAGGCCTATGTCCAGCCCATGATTATGAATACTCGATTACGAAGTTTTGCTTGGGAGGGACTTGGTCATGAAAATCTGTCACTGGCTCCCGGACATTACCTTTATTATTTTAACTTGGATATGGATGAAATGATGAAAAAAGAATATTTACCTGTGAAGGAGTCAGTAGGCAACAAGCTAGCGCCTATCTGACTGATCGGCGTCGACCCTTGGACAACCACCGGCGCTGGAAAGAAACAGGCAAGTAAGGGGATATACTCAATTCAATGTATTTATTTCAGACTAGCTGTTCCCCGCGGTATCACCCGTGTTAAACTCGAATTTCACTTTATTAGATTATATTTTTACACCTTGAGTTACATTATTGGAGTTTTAGTACGGATCCCTAACTTTTTTGAAAATATAGCCTATGTTCACCGGGGATAGTGTAGCTTCCCAACTGTGAAAGAATTTTTCAAATCGGTCCAGTAGTTTCGGAGCCTATTCAATACAAACAAACAAACAAAAAATCAAACTTTTCCTCTGTATAATATTTATTTCAGACATATAATTCAATCATTACGGTACAAAAACAATTAAAGTTTCCATAGTATTTGGTTATACGAGAGGCGTTCAATGTATTATTTTCTTTATAATCATATATTAATTATTTATATAGGTATATATATTACTGTTTAAGTATAATATAAGTAGCTTAGTATCATTATGAGTAGTATATTTTATTATATCTATTATATAGCACTACCTACCAAACTGTTGTCCACACTACCCAAAGGTTAGCAGGTAGAGAATGCTATCTAGCATTATGCTCGCCTATGTACAACTTTTTGTGAAATAAAGTATATTCTATCTATTCTCGGTATCGGGGTGATTCTAGAATTGGTGATTCTTCGAAATGAACCTAGAAGCAGAAGTCGTTCTCGGGCCCTGCGTAGCGGATGGGCAGTGAATGTGTTAAGACTGTGTAGTAGTACTCACGCGGTGGTTCCCTCGGCGTAGGGGCGAAGGGAACGTCTGAATGCGGGAAGACGGACGGATACGGCGGCGCGGGGGGCGACTGCGGACAAAGAGACAGGCACATTAAAATTTGTATTAATTATTATATCATTAGATCTCGGCCATAAAGTAACCCGGTCCTTTGGAAGGCTTGCGTGGGGCCGAAGCCAACAGCACAGAGGCCCTTTGAGAGAATTAATCTAAAGGCGATGGCTACACATAGCGGGTATCATCCTCGGATGCACAATATGATACACCCAAAGATGGTATCCACCAGGTGTAGAGACTATTGCAAAGAAAAATGAAAGAAATAAAACCAGGCTATTGTGATGGATGGATGGACAGGGTAATCGGGCTATAGGGGAGATTGCAGACGTTTGCCATAAACATAGTCTCATAACTGTTAAGAGTGGCAGACGGTGGCTTGCCGAATGCTGGATGGGTTCCTTAACACTTTGACTGCTGAAATCACACGGTATGTGTTTTCTACAAGTAACTAATATGCGTAAATCCACACTAGCGCAGCGGCTGAGAAAATACAGATCTGTGTGACTCAGCACAGCCGTAATATTTTTCGAACGAAACGCATGTGCGGCGCAACACAACCGCTGTGTAGAGCGACAGCACGAATTTTTTAGGTTAAAAAAAAGATCGCAGTCGTCGAAAAAAAATCGCAGTCAAAGTGACAAACAAATACATTTTTTTTTGCAACTTTTGAATACACATTGCGGGATTGTGACACGTGTTTACGTTGGCTGTTTCAATCGAACTGAACCAAATAAGAGCTCACAATACAAGTGCGCTCTTATTCACGGAGACGGATTTTTTGCGCCGACCCGACATCTAGATAGTATTTGTGATCGCAGCTGTCAGACCTAGATATTATACTCAATGTGTATGAAATCGGTTAATGTGTGATCATACATTTGTATGAGACTCGTACAAAATGTATGAAGTTGTGTATGACGACGGATGGACTACCTCTTTAATGTTAACGAATATAATCCGACCAAAAATGCTTTACAAAAATACCGGACATAAATACCGGAGAGGAACAACATCGGCATTATTTATTATTATACTAGCTGCGCCCCGCGGCTTCGCCTATGTTAGACTCCTGGTTCTAAGCTACCTCTCCACCAATTATCAGCTAAATCGGTCCAGCCGTTCTCGAGTTATAAGTGTTGTAACAAACACGACTTTCTTTTATTATTATACTAGCTGCGCCCCGCGGCTTCGCCCCCGTGGAAATCTATGTGTCAAATTGTTTAAATGATAAAAAGTATCCTAATATTAGACTCCTGGTTCTAAGCTACCTCTCCACCAATTATCAGCTAAATCGGTTCAGCCGTTCTTGAGTTATAAGTGTTGTAACAAACACGACTTTCTTTTATTATTATACTAGCTGCGCCCCGCGGCTTCGCCCCCGTGGAAATCTATGTGTCAAATTGTTTAAATGATAAAAAGTATCCTATGTTAGACTCCTGGTTCTAAGCTACCTCTCCACCAATTATCAGCTAAATCGGTCCAGCCGTTCTTGAGTTATAAGTGTTGTAACAAACACGAATTTCTTTTATTATTATACTAGCTGCGCCCCGCGGCTTCGCCCCCGTGGAAATCTATGTGTCAAATTGTTTAAATGATAAAAAGTATCCTAATGTTAGACTCCTGGTTCTAAGCTACCTCTCCACCAATTATCAGCTAAATCGGTTCAGCCGTTCTTGAGTTATAAGTGTTGTAACAAACACGACTTTCTTTTATTATTATACTAGCTGCGCCCCGCGGCTTCGCCCCCGTGGAAATCTATGTGTCAAATTGTTTAAATGATAAAAAGTATCCTATGTTAGACTCCTGGTTCTAAGCTACCTCTCCACCAATTATCAGCTAAATCGGTCCAGCCGTTCTCGAGTTATAAGTGTACAACACTTATAACTCGAGAACGGCTGGACCGATTTTTTTTTTCGCCAAACACGACTTTCTTTTATGTATATAGAAGATAGAAGATTGTACACGATATAAAGTAGAATGGAACATACATTTCATACCTGGTATTGGGGAGAGTTGGACGTGCTGGAGTGGTCGTCTATCGATCCGGACAGATTGTTGTTGCTTTCCACTCCGCCTGGAATGCAAGGGGAGAGGTAATAATAATAAATAATGCTGGAAAATTCACACAGCAAAACTTTTGAAACTATCATGGTTATTAATACTAAAGTCATTTAAAACGGGATATTTACCATGATTTGATTTTTGAGTTATCCAATATTTCGGCACAGTTGCATGCGCCATGATCACGGAGTAACGTCAACTCAAATCATGGTAAATATCCCGTTTTAAATGACTTTAGTAATTCACACAGCATTATCTAGCCCCATGGTAAGCAGAGCTTGTGTTATGTGTACTAGATAACTGATATACATAATACAATACATTACATAGATAGATATTTTTTATTATACATAGAAAACAACCAGAACACCCGGAACAAATATCTGCAGATCGTACACACATTTGTTCCGAGGCGGGAATCGAACGCAACCTCCTGCGTCGCAGGCGGACCTTCGCCCACCGCGCCACATTGGTCGTCAGGTGACTAAATAGGCAACATTACATATCTATCTATTGTGGGCTATTATTTATATATATCTAGATAGATAGAAAACACTTTATCACAAAAAAACAGAACACAATACAAAAATAAACATTAGAATAAAGCCCGGAGGGCGTCCTACACTACGTTTTACTGAGTCGCGGTCTCCAATCAAGAACACGTTTACCCCAACTGTTGTCGGTTCTCATGTGGCCGGCCCACTGCCACTTCAGCTTGCTATTTCTCTATGTCTATAACTTTGGTTCTCTGTCGGATGTATTCGTTACGAATCCTATCCTTCAGAGAAACTCCGAGCATAGCTCTTTCCATAGCTCGCTGAGAGACTTTGAACTGGTGGACCAGTCCTATCGTGAGTGTCCACGTCTCAGCTCCGTAGGTAATAGTATCTCACCTGAGCTATAATCAGTTCTGAGCAGGTTCTCGCTTTGCATCTTGGTCTTGAGGCAGGCGATGTAGCGCCCGCAGAAGTCTCGGCACAGCTCCTGCACCTTCTCCAGCTCCAGCAGGTGGATGCGGAGCACCTGGAAATAAATAAATATTGTTTTATTTATTCATTTTATTTTTCCAACGCTAAGAGGCGACGTGGAAGGTCCAGGATGAGATAGCGTGACGAGCTCGAGGCACATCTTCCATCGTGGCCTGTTGCAGCGTTGGATCGCGAGGAGTGGAAGGAGAAAAGGGAGGTCTTTGCCTAGCAGTGGGAAAATAATGCCTCAAAATAAATAATAATAAATATTCATTTTATATCGTCCCATGCAAAGATTTAAATCGTTATATGTGCCCTTAGCGCGCGTCTTTGTTGTCACGCGGCGTGAGTGAGCTCACTCACTTGAACTTAGTGTACATCTGAACACAGTGTAAACCGGACGCGTGGACTTGGCAGATTTTTGTTATTAAGTTTTTTTAAATGCCATATTGGTTGCGAAAGTGTGTGCAGTGTGATTGCACACATAATAATAATAATTAGGTATAATGGCAATAACCCTATTTTTAACTACTCATTAGTAGTAAGCAGAACTAGGAAATTATAGTGATCACTTTAATTTTACATCACTTTGAGATCCAACAATGACGTCGACATCAAAGCTATGTGCCCCGCTGTGTCTGAACTTCTGAAGCCACCTGACACCAGTCTACCCTCAACCCGTCTCACCTGGATGCTCTTAATCATCAGCTCGTCGATCTCCGTCTCGCCCAGCAGCAGCGGGCGCGTGTCCCTCCGCTGGTGCTGCACGAAGGCCTGCAGGTCCAACCCAAAGGCGTCCGCCGCGGGGGGCTCCGCGCCCGCCGTCGCCTGCTCGCATCGCTCCAGCAGCAGTGCGAGGAGGGGGAATAGGGGGTGTCTGGAAACGAGAATTATAAATAATTATTGCTGGATTATCCATACAGGGTTATCTAGCCCAGAGGTAAGCAGAACTTGTGTTTGGGTATTAGATAACTGATGTACTTAATACAATACATAGACAGTTTTTTTTTAAACTCTGTTTTTAACCCAGTTTCATGATTTAGGAATTTGACATCGGTTTATAGTTTTTTTTTCATAATTTATTCGCTGCAGTAGCAGCGAAAGACTGCAGGCAGATGCTGGATGCGTCAAGCAAGAAGACAGGGCGCTGTGGCGCTCATTAGGGGAGACCTATGCCCAGCAGTGGACTAGTACAGGCTGATGATGTACTAGACTTACTTGTAGACGGCTCGCTTGTCCGCCTCGAACTGCGCCTGGTCGGCGTCGGCGGGGGGCGCGCCGCCCTGCATGCCGTCCTACCGCCCCCGCCGCGGCATCTGCTTCTGACAAACAAATAAATATAATAAATAAATGAATAATGTTGGACAATTACACACAGTATCACCTAGCCCCAAGCTAAGCAGAGCTTGTGTTATGGGTACTAGATGACTGATATACATAATATAATACATCACATAGATAAGACTATACACTAGATGCACCCTGCGGCTTCGCCCTCGTGGAAGGAAATGTATGTGTCAAATGGTTTATAAACCTTTCTCTTGAATCACTCTATCTGTTAAAAAAAAACAGCATCAAAATCCGTTGCGTAGTTTTAAAGATCTAAGCATACATAGGGACAGACAGACAGCGGGAAGCGACTTTGTTTTATACTATGTAGTGATAGACAATACCCGGAACAAATTCAGACCGTACAAACATTTGTCCCGAGGCGAGGAATCATATCCGCATCATCCTGCGTGCGAGCAGACCTTTGCCCTCTACGCCACAGAGGTCGTCGCCTCTAAGTGCTTATTTTGTAAGCCTAAAGAATAAATTATTTTTGACTGACTTTGAATAGAACATCTGCTCATCTGACGTGGACACTCACGGTAGGGCTGGTCCACCAGTTCAAAGTCGCTCAGCGAACTATGGAAAGAGCTATGCTCGGAGTATCTCTGAAGGATAGGATTCGTAACGAATACATCCGACAGAGAACCAAGGTTATCGACATAGCTCAAAGAATTAGCAAGCTGAAGTGGCAGTGGGCCGGCCATATCTCGCGAAGAACCGACGGCCGATGGGGCAAACGTGTTCCACGACTCGGTAAACGTAGTGTAGGACGCCCTCCGACCAGGTGGGATGACGACCTGCGAAAGGCTGCAGGTAGATGCTGGATGCGGCAAGCTGAAGACAGCGCGCTATAGCGCTAATTGGGGGAGGCCTATGTCCGGCAGTGGACTGCTATAGGCTGATGATGATGATGAGAACATCTGCTTGCGTCACCGTTATCAAAACCGCCCCCTCTGTCCATAGAAAACGCACCACAAGGCAATAAAAACCATTATACTACATTTATATTAAAGGCTAAGACATTTACCCGCGGCCATTCATCACAAATGTTGCCAGTAGATTGATATAAAATACCCCAGACTTTCGTTACTGCATACCGCCCCTTTAAGCGCGGATTAATCTCTGCATGGTTTTAAGAAGGGTGTAAGCAAAGTTGGGTCACGTTGGGTATAAAGCATTGGCGGCGTTTAAAACTTTATTTTTCTTTTATTCTTAATGAAAAAAATACCGTATATTTTTTTCATTCTTCTTAAAACTATTATATTTATCAATACTAATATTATGAAAAGGAAATGTTTGATTTTTTGTTTGTGTGTATTGAATAGGCTCCGAAACCACTGGCCCGATTTGAAAAATTATTTCACCGTTGGGAAGCTACACTATCCCCGGTGAACATAGGCTATATTATATTTTTTTTAAAGTTAGGGATCCTTACTAAAACTCCAATATTGTAACCCAAGGTGTAAAAAAATCAACGAATAAAGTGAAATTCGAGTTCAACGCGGGTGAAACCGCGGGGAACAGCTAGTATATTATATTTATGTCAAGGAAAACCAGAGGCTAAATGGAAACACCATAAGGGACAATCCCTTATGGTGTTTCCATTTAGTTTTAGAAAAAGCAGACAGACATGCCTTCTTTAAAAATTTGATACAACATTCAAAAATATAATCTATATAATAAAGATAATTAATATTTCTCAGTTACAAAAATTTTACAAGAATATTTACTCTTCTAAACAGACCAAAATTTTCCAAGACAACTTGCTCCCAAAAGCCTATACAGCGAAATCTTACGAAGTAAACAAAATACGTGAGCCTTTCGCATTTCTCCCCTTTTTCCTTGTTTCCGGTAAATCGTTTGGGAATAATTATCATTCGTTTATTTCTTGGGAGAAAGAAACAATTTTCTTATTCGGCGTGGTAAATAAAGGTTTGCTACTTATTAGATGCTATTGAAGCGATAGAGCATAATGTAGGGGCGATCTTAATTAGTTGACAAGAAAAGTATGGGGGCCTTGATGATTCTTTGTTGATAGCAAATGTGTCTGGTTGGACACTTTTCTGCCAGTGTCAAGTAATTAAAATAATAGTAGATAATCAAATAATGAAGATGGATTGATATTTTCAACAGAGCCTAGTTCGTTATCTAGCAGGGTGTACCACGTGCAGGTTAGGTTGGGTTGGGAGAAGAGATGTTGTAGTCCCGTTACACCCCAAGGTGGCCTTTATTTAGATGAAAGCTATGCTATATTGACACAGACATACTGAAAACTGGAACACCTCCTAGATTGATATGTTAGCCTGGTACTTTCGTATCAAAAGACGTAAATACCTGTTGTAAATCGGCTCGGATGTTGATCCTTCGATCCTAGAAGATACTAAGGTATTGTAAAAAAGTCGTTCCTTATGTTTCAATCTGCGTTCACATATACTATCACACTATAATGATAGTATTTTGTGATCGCAGGTCTTAATAAAAGTCTCTAAAGTCTCAAACTCAATTTTCAAACCTAGAAGGACCTGTAATTTACCTCTAGCAAGTCTTTCAAAATAATTCGAATGCAGAACACCTCCTTGATAGTCATGTTAGCCTGGTACTTTTGATTCAATAATGACGTAAATAATTATAACAACTGAAATGTGGTGTCACCTAGTGAAAAAAATCTTACTTTTTTGAGAGATGCAAATGCCAAAGTTTAGTTGTTTGTGACCTCTTCACGAAAAAAATTCGGACAGGGCTGATATCATGCAAAGACGTAGTTCTAGACCTGGATCAACATAAGGCTACGTTTTATCCGGGAAAAACACGTGCAAAGTCGCGGTCAGAGGCTTGTATTTATATCTTAATGTAGATAATATCATGTCAAGTTGTAAGTTCCTACGTTTTATTTCGCCAACCGAAAAGACCTCCCCGTTTTTAAGATCTTGTTGCCGACGACGCTGAAAACGAGATAAGAGTTTTTTTGCTTCACAAAGCTGAAAAACCTACCATAGAGAAAATATTCGCTCTGAAAATACCCCGAATAAAACCTATTTCCAAGATTATTTTCTACAAACGATACAGCCAACATAACAAAACAAACACGTCTGCCAATAAATATCGCGCCAACTTTTCATCTACAGTTGGTACTGTTGTATTGTAAATATTTGAATTCGGAAAACGCGCGGCGCGGATCGAACGCTGCCAGCATTCAAATGACTGACTTATCTACGCCGCATGGGACGTAGGGATGTTACAATGTCGATTCGAATACAAACTATAGTTTTCGATTTATTTTTTAAATAATAAAATATACCTTGTGAGTCATGGCATCTGCAATTGAGAGTAATTTTATTGAGGTTTTGGTTTTGGCCTAGGTTTTTAAGAAACTTTAGTAACTCGTCAGAAATAGTATTTTTGCGGACCTCGAATATTTGCACGTATTTAGGCAGACAGGTCCGCAGATATTTTCCTCTCGCAGCAGTCGCTTTAATCCAAACTTATTATAAACGCAAGACTGAAAATCATTATCAAAGAAGATTTTTTTATGTATTTATATTGATATGATAAGAGATAAGTAATTAATTGTTCACTATTTGTTAAATCCATGTATTTGTTGGGAAGAGCAGGACGTCCTGGCACAAGTAATAGCATAGGTACTTAAAAGGATGCCCTAACAACTGTCTAGCATGTAAAGTAACATATTTAATACGAATAAACAATTTTTCAATTTTCAATTCATTTAAGTATCTAAGTTTTAGTAAAATTAGTTTTAAAACTTCCCTTACTCAAGCAACATAACCAACAAATAACATTATGTTAATTGTTTTTGCTTGTCCCGGTATAGGGTAAAAGGTTTCCTTTCTTTCAGTTTTTTCTGTCCCTTGGTGGCATTTTACATTGTCCTCCAACCCGAACTCTAGACTCGGAGGTGGCCAACGGACTATTGACGACTTCTGTGGCACGGTGTGGTTCGGTTCCCGCCTCGGGACAAATGTTTGTACGATCTGCATATATTTGTTTCGTTGTTCTGATCATTTTCTATGTATAATAAAAAATATCTATCTTTGTAATATATTGTATTATGTATAATATGTAGGTTTATCAGTCGTCTAGTACCGATAACGCAAGCTTTGCTTAGATTGGGGCTAGCTAGATGATGCTGTGTGGATTGTGCAGCATTATAGTCATTTTTATTATAGTGCGCAAGTGTGTGCGTAAAATGAATGTTCATAATTTTTATTTTTTTTACTATTTAAGCATTGTTTTGTTCCATAATAAACGATTTATTGATTATTTATTCATTCAATCCCATTATTTATCTACACGACTTAAACCTATAAGGAACTATGCACCTTTACATAGTTCCCTATATAGTCGATATATCAAAGTATCGATATTGATTACCGACAGCACTACAACAACGGCAGTCTACAGAATGTGGATTCCAAGCTACAGAACGCACTTGAGAATTATGTTGAAAACACTGAAGCTGGCTTTTCTGCTTCTTTGCCGGTAAAAATAAACAGCTTTATATATCTAGCTGCGCCCCGCGGCTTCGCCCGCGCGGAAATCTATGTGTCAAATGGTTTATAAACCTTACTCTTGAATCACTGTATCTATTAAAAAACATCCGCATCAAAATCCGTTGCGTAGTTTTAAAGATCTAAGCATACATAGGGAGGGACAAACAGCGGGAAGCGACTTTGTTTTATACTATGTTGTGATATTGAAGAGTTCTTTAAGGTCTAAAGGATATAAAACTTTTAAAACGCGCATCCATTACAGAATTATAAAACAGAAATTTCATAAGGTACCGTTCGTTCAGACTTACGGAGCCCTAAAAAGAAAAAAAACTCCTGTCCGTAATTACTAATTAGGTACACTCATGGCCAAAAGGGGCTATACAGAAAACTTCAAAACCCCGTGTACCAGTCATAGCCATAAAGGGCTGTACAGAGGACTCCGAAACCCTGTGTACGCGGGTGTGTGTGTTGTGTACCACCAAACCATAGGAATTACCAAACCACACCAGAAATTAGATATTTTATTGCTTTATGGTGGCACTTCACATAGCTATTTGTATTTGTGTATTTGGCATATTTGGCAAACAATTACCATGTGTGGACAGTTTATTCGACAAAGTGTTCCCCTTATTTGACAAATAAGGCCAATACCAAATACGCGTTACCGTGCGCTTGTCGGTTTCTCGAGGCACATCAAAGCAGTCAAATAGGCAAATACGCAATAAGCCGTCCACACAATGGCCGTATTGGCACCTTGCGCTCTGCTCAGTCTGCTGCCAAATGTTTGTGTGTTTGTTATTTGTGTGCCATGTGTGGATGGTCGTATTTGCCTCTTTTTGCATGTTCGTCTGAACGTCATATATTTTGCCAAATACAACAAACACCCAATAGCGAACACAAATAGCCATGTGAAGTGCCACCTTTATACATATGTCTAATACATGGTTATTTGCCTATTTAACTCACTATTATAGACGAGAGTGCGCTCTATTTCATTCTGACGTGCCTTTTTTTTATTCTTTATTTATAATAGATAGACTTTTTGCTATTAACTTCAAATTTGTTCAGCGCTTTCTGTTGTCTCGCGAGATAAGCGGTTTTAGGAGTGGTGTCCAAAATTCCGTGTCCGTAAAACCGCTTAACAACAAAGCGGTTTTATGGACACGGAATTTTGGAGTCTTAATCCGTTCAGCTCATTCAGGCGACGACTGTATCTTCGCTTTACCCTATTTTCAGAGCAGAGAGCACTCGGCACTCCAATAAAGTCGAAGCGATAATTAAAACGAAAAATCTAGTCCGCCATTTTTTTTCGAAACGCCACGTTTCCCGCCCTCGCAATTAGCTCAATTTTAGAACGGAACGTTCGGTGTTGCCAGAGGAAAATCTCCTGATTTGAGTGGTCATTAGGTTGAGAGTTAGGTCCTGTATATTTTCACTGTAAGATTTGGGGACAAATAGTAAAAACATCCCACCATCCATCCAAACCTGTGCATTTAAAATCATCATCATCAGCTTATGATAGTCCATTGCTGGACATAGGTCTCCCCAATGAGCCCCATAGCGCCCTGTCTTCAGCTTGCCGCATCCAGCATCTACCTACAGTCTTTCGCAGGTCGTCATCTCACCTGTTCGGAGGGCGTCCTACACTACGTTTACCGAGTCGTGGTCTCCATTCAAGAACACGTTTGCCCCAGCGGCCGTCGGTTCTTCGCGAGAAATGGCCGACCCACTGCCACTTCAGCTTGCTAATTCTTAGAGCTATGTCGATAACTTTGGTTCTCGTTCGGTTCGGATGTATTCGTTGCGAATCCTATCCTTGAGAGAAACTCCGAGCATAGCTCTTTCCATAGCTCGCTGAGCGAATTAAAGAAAATAGTAAACAATAGTAAAAACATCCCATCCATCAAAATCTAAGCATTTATAATATTAGTGTAGTTACTATCACGCCAAATAATCATAGCAATAACAATAATTGGAACACAGATAATGCTGAAAACGATATAATTCAAGCGAACAATACAAATCAGACGCTTAGCATAAATATACAATAACCAGCTAGCGAGGGCGTGATCGGAATCCTTGTCTGTCTGTTTGTCACGGAATAATAGCCAAAAACATGTCACATATACATTAATTCTTATTATCACAAGTCTATGATGGTATAGAAATCATAAGATCAACATTTTGTATGAAATCTACAAGCTTTAAGACAAGTCATTTAAAACGGGATATTTACCAAAATTAAATACTCGCAGTGCCTTCACTTATTCCGTGATCATGGCGCATGAAACTGTGCCGAAGAGCTATGCAAAATTTCAGCCTGATCCATTTAGTAGTTTTGGCCTGAAGATAGGTAACAAACATCCAAACTTTCATTTATAATATAAGTGTTATTTATTATAGCATCAACAATTTTATCTAATTTGGTATATAACTCAGATAAATAGTTTCTTAACTTTTGCGGTAGTCAGCCCACCATTGTACCCTATCTATATATAAGTTTCTTGTTTCTAATAAAGATTTTTATATTTTATATATGTACTAGCTGCGCCCCGCGGTTTCACCCGCATGGTGATAGATATTTTGGATAATATACAATATATCTTTATAAATTGCAGCCTATGTGTTATTCTGATATGTAAGATATTATAATAGATAGGTTTCATTAAAATCCATTCAGTAGTTTTTACATGAAAGAGTAACAAACATCCATCCATCCTTACAAACTTTCGCGTTTATAATATTAGTAGAATACATACATAAACTGTTAAAATAAAAAATGCAGTTTTATAAATAAGTAACTATTTAAGCAATTCTCGAGGTGGCAACACTGAAAAGAAGTTACGTCTCACTGCAGTAACTTAAATATTTATGGCACTAGCAACCCCACTGCTGATTGTATAGACTCTTTTCAAATAAAGAACTGCGGGCACACATGCTTCCAAGTTCAAAAACGGAATACATAAATGCTGAATGTTTCATAGATGATATTTTAAATAAAACAGCTGAACATAGGTCTCCCCTAAAGAGCGCCAAAGCGCCCTGTCTTCGGCTTGCCGCATCCAGCATCTACCTGCAGTCTTTCGCAGGTTGTCTCCCACCTGTCGGAGGGCGTCCTACACTACGTTTACCGTGTCGTGGTTTCCACTCAAGAACACGTTTGCCCCAGCGGCCGTCGGTTCTTCGCGCGATATTTCCGGCCCACTGCCACTTCAGCTTGCTAATTCTTAGAACTATGTCGATAACTTTACATAGAATAGAGGCAGTATACAGATACCATATTCAAAAGGTAACGTGGTTAAAAAAGTCAAGAGAAAAAGTTAGAAAACGTAAGAGAAAAGAAACAAAGCGGTATCGAGTCGAGCCAATCTTGTAGGCTGCAGCAACTCAATATTTGAGCAGCTGGGCGCTCCGCGCGCGAAAATGTTATTTTTATGCGACCTACATGGAAATGTCGGGGCTAGGGGTGGGGTGTATCGATGATTCGAATATTTAGTCGCTTTTATTTATTTACTAGCGGACCTTCCCGGCTTCGCAAGGTTTTAGTACGGATCCCTAACTTTTTTGAAAATATAATATAGCCTATGTTCACCGGGGATAGTGTAGCTTCCTAACGGTGAAAGAATATTTCAAATCAGTCCAGTAGTTTCGGAGCCTATTCATTACAAACAAACAAACAAAAAACCTCTCTTTATAATATTAGTATAGATACCGGGTGAGAGGCGGCACCAGTAGCTATCTGAAACATATAGCAGGAAGGCTGGACACTAGTTATATATGTATATAGGACTACAGTTTCTTGTTTTTTTGTGTAAATAACCATGTTAGTTGCAAAAGTTTTAATTCGATAGTTACTCTTCGCCTTAATCATCGATATATATATGAAATTAAATGAAAGTTTATTTCTTTAGGCTTACAAATAAGCACTTAGACAGGTCATATTATATATATATATATATATATGTATATATATATAGGCCTCCTCATCGATTTCGATGACGGCGACCCTAGATAATCACGGATTTTTTCTATCATGAGCTCTAATAAGGCTTGCTAGACCGAACTTAGTCTTGAATACCCTTACAGCAGGTATGTCAGTAGAGTTGGTAGTAGGTGTAGGAGGGCTTAGGGCTCTGTTTTCGTATCTGGCGTCTCGCGTCCATTGTCATCGATATATCATGTATATCGTCGCGTCGTAGTCGCATCACTAGCGCAAAATTTACCCTTTCTACGCGCCCTCCATCGAAACAAGAATTTGTTTCTTAATACGATACTCTGTTCTATTATTTAACGAATATAATCATAAATTCGAAAGGTCCCGATCCCAGATCCCTTCCTTATAATATTTTCGAGAGGAAGTATTTTCAGACAGTATTTTTAGTATCCCGGAAATTCATTAGAAATTTTGTTCAATTTTGCGAAAACAATCAATCTATACTAATATTATAAAGAGGAAAGGTTTGATTTGTTGTTTGTTTGTTTGTATCGAATAGGCTCCGAAACTACTGGACCGATTTGAAAAAATATTTCAACACCGTTGGGAAGCTACACCATCCGCGTTGAACATAGGCTATATTAAAATTTAGAAATGTGATATTTAAATTTAACACGGGTGAAACCGCGGGGAACAGCTAGAAGTTATGAGACTAAAAAACGTTTTGAGATATAAATTTACTTTAGAAATGAGCATGACTAGTTATTGACATAGCTCTAAGAATTAGCAAGCTGAAGTGGCAGTGGGCCGGCCATATTTCGCGAAGAACCGACGGCCGCTGGGGCAAACGTGTTCTTGAGTGGAGACCGCGACTCGGCAAACGTAGTGTAGGAAGCCCTCCGGCCAAGCGGGATGACGACCTGCGAAGGACTGCAGGTAGATGCTGGATGCGGAAAGCTGAAGATAGGGCGCTATGGTGCTCATTGGGGGAGGCCTATGTCCAGCTGTGGACTGCTATAGGCTGATGATGATGAGTTTACAACACTCCAGTCATGTTAACACAATAAACACGACCTTACGGCCAGTTTAAAGTATTGGAAAGCAAACCAAACACGTTTAAGTACAATTAACACAGTTCGGAGCATTTTAACAGCTGAGTAGTTTGATTTCCACTTGTTAATCGGACGTAATGACTGGGTGGTCCGACCTCCGAGATACTAATTGAGGGTCAAGTTAAAGGGTGGTAGAGGGATGTAAAAAACTAGCTGTACCCCGCGGTTTCACGAGCGTAAAATCGAATTTCACTTTATTAGGTGATTTACACCTTGGGTTACATTATTGGAGTTTTAGTACGGATCCCTAACTTTTTTGAAAATATAATAAAACCTATGTTACCACTTTCTGTGAAGGCTACTTACACCCACATTCTTAGTCGTTTCCTTATAATGTTCCTCTAATCAATCTCAATTAAGGAGATTTGGAGGTTTCCTCGAGAGTTGCCTTGAAAATGGTATTCTTAGACAAAACGAAATCGAAATCTTTTCTGAAATTCTTCGTTACTAAAAAACTCCAAAGGGTTTGAGGCGTCGTGTAAATATCTTCGGGCAGGATAAGCGTATGGATTGTCATGTAAATAATTTATAAACTCTTCAAAATCTAAAATTTCACTCATTTTTATCAAAATCAACACAAAAAAACAATCGTTTATCGTCTTGAGTGGTCTTGAGGGAGTTTCAAGGTTATCAGGCACCTTACGTTTGACAGTGCCCACCTTACCTCGAACTTGAGGTGAGCCAAAAAAAATCTCAAGTGAAGGACGTTTCTGTCAACTGAGAATACGATTTTGTTGGAGTAAGGATGAGTCGAGTCGAAGAAATCTGGAGGAAACGACTAAGCATATGGGTGTTAGTACCATATACAATACTACTAACATTTTGTACCTTTTCACTTTTTTTTTATTTTGTCGATGTTACGTGTTTTTAATAGGTACCTAAGTAAGTACTTTGTAGTCTAATATAATTATGTGTAATTAACCTTGTTTGTGTGTTGTGTTAGTGTTTAATAAATAATTTTCTTTCTTTCTTTCTATGTTCACCGGGGATAGTGTAGCTTCCCAACATCGAAATAATCTTTCAAACGGAATAAACAAAAAAAAACGATATTTATAATATTAATATAGAAAAATGTAACCCGAAAACCGCTTGCTTCTACAACTTTGAACAGCCTAAAAATTACAGTATTCCTTATTAATTACCACCAGAAACTTACCTACTTACTGGTGGCCAGTTTTTAACGTTCCATTTAGCACTGTCGTGACCCGAGACTTACATAAATATGTATGTATATATCTGGAATGGAACGCCTAGTAGCGCCTGTGCGGGTCACATCGCCCAGACTGGGCAGTCAATGCGTTAAAATGACGCCACTCGATTATAGAATCCAGGAAATTGATGGGTTATTAAGGTTCATCATCATCATCAACCTGTAATAGTCCACTGCTGGACATAGGCCTCCTCTAATGAGCGCCATACCGCTCTGTCTTCAGCTTGCCGCATCCAGCATCTACCTGCAGTCATTCGCATGTCGTCATCCCACCTGGCTCGGGTGTTCTACACTACGTTTGCTGAGTCGCGGTCTCCACTTAAGAACTCGTTTACCCCAGCGGTTGTCAGTTTAAAGGGTCAATATTGTCCAAACCAAACAGAGAAGCGTTCAGTTCAAAATCTGTTCGTTTCGTGGTGGTCATAGATTTCTGCTCCTGGCTGTTGTTACTTTCAATTTTGCAATCAAATTAATTTATTTTAAAGTGCGGAGTATGCTATGTACTTTCCAAACTTGATTTTAGACCGTGTGACCTCTCGACAAAAACAAGCCTGCTTTCAAATTTATATCGAACTTTTAAATTATAGAATGTTTAAACTTAGTAACTCATCATCATCATCAATCTATAATAGTTCACGGCTGGACATAGGCCTCCCCAAATACAATGCCAAAATGTGTCTCGTAATTTTAAGAGTATACGATTGGATGCGGCAAGCTGAAGACAGGGCGCTATAACGCTCATTAGTGGAGGCCTATGTCCAGCAGTGGACTAATTATAGGTTGATGATGATGATGACCCACAAAACCACAGTTTTAAGAGATTCGTTTGAGCGAGCATAGACAAAAGAAATTAGATTTACAAGCGATCTCCTTAGCAGATATAAGTTAAGAAATTATCCCTAACCTAGAAAAGGACAATTTCTTTCCCCTCCCAACTTATTACAGAATTTCATACCACCCGAAACTTAAAATGGAACGGGAAACAAAAGATTTTTGTCGCGAACGCAGAAACTTGAATTTTGCACAGATTTTTCCCGCGAAAAAACCGCTTTGACAGCGAAAAAGGCGGGAACAGCCGCCATTACTGGCAAGTGACGCCTGCCCCGGCGGTATATAATTGGAAGTACAGTGTGGACAGATTTTAATAACGTTTAGGTAGGAGTTATGGCCTCGTCTTGTATTTGTGCAAGAGAACAGACAATTTATTTTTATATTAAACTGGAGGGGATGACGCGAGACATAAACTTTTCGATGCATTTATGAAGCAAGGATGACAAATTGACAGACGTTTCTTGATTGCGAACTCTGAACCGTCAAATTATGCAAGATGATGACATCTCAATTTTTTAATGAGAATCTTAGGAGATATTACTTCATTATAAATTTACACTGATAGAGGAAACATACGCTGCTAGCGAACTAGGCTCTGGTGAAAATATGAAACAATCTTCATAAGTTCATAATTTAATAACTCATTGATTTTACAATTATTTTCCATTACTTGACAACACAACACACTCCATAAGAGACAAACCGGAAGCGGAATAACAAACTATGGGTGTTCTGGTCGTTACCTATGTATAATAAAAAATATCTATCGATGAAATGTATTGTATTATGTATATCAGTCACCTAGTACCCATAACACAAGCTCTGCTTACCTTGGGGCTAGCTGTGTGAATTGTCCAGCATTATTAATTTATGGAAATACGGCACGAAAATTGTCTGAATTACTGGCTTAATAAATATCTAATCAATCGTTCAGTTCCTACCCTCATTTTATAAAAGTTCCAAACAAAAACACGACAGCCAAAAATAACCTAGAGTTTTCCCTTCCTGGCGTATTTTAAAGGGAAAATAGAGTAAGCAAAGGTAACAAAGGACTTTAGAGGCCCTTGCCATACGCACCTAAATTAAACCCTTTCGTATTATAGACGGCGTAGATTGTGACACAGTTACTATGGCGGAGGGAACGAGTAGGGCTGCCATAAAGATTTGATGAAACTTCCTGATTATAATTCGGGTAGGAATAGTTGAAAATCATATCTTATATAATCCTACTAATATTATAAACGCGAAAGTTTGTAAGTATGGATGGATGTTTGTTACTCTTTCACGTAAAAACTACTGAATGGATTTTAATGAAACTTCACAGTAATATAGCTTACCTACATATCAGAATAACACATAGGCACATTCATAAAGATATATTGTATGTATATTATCCAAAATATCTATCACCACACGCGTGAAACCGCGGGGCGCAGCCAGTATCTTATATAGATAGAGGTATATAAAACAAAGTCAGGTTTGTTCGAACACTTATTAGTTATTACTCGAGAAGGGCTGGACCGATTTTCATGGTTTTTGGTTTATTGTATTTGTCTCCGTCACGAATAGCAACTGTTAAAAACATCGAAAATATAACAAAAATACATATACATATATATTTTACCATACAACATGTTCATGCTCGTGGGTTTCGTAACTGTCAGACATTGACTGTTAGGTGGTACGAAGTTAGCCAGGTCAGCTAGTTAACACTTTGACTGCGATCTTTTTTTTAACCTAAGCCATTCGTTCTGCTCTACACAGCGGTTGTGTTGCGCCGCACATGCGTTTCGTTCGAAAAACATTACAGCTGTGCTGAGTCACACAGATCTGCATTTTCTCAGCCGCTGCGCTAGTGTGGATTTACGCATATTAGTCACTTGTAGAAAACACATACGGTGTGATTTCAGCACTCGAACGAAACGGTGTTAATATCATAAATACGAAAGTTTAGATACACGGATGTGTTGGTTACTTCTTCAAGCCAAAGGAAATTTTGTATAGATGTGGGTCTAGACTAGACCGAGAAAAAGAATGACGTAGACTAATTTAAATCCCATTCGATACCTTGGGACAAATGCTTGTACGATCCGCAAATATTTGTTCCGAGTGTTATCTAAAGTTACTGGTGCAAGGCAATGTAAACTTTTTATTTTTCAGAAAACGCCTCATTGTAAAAGTTAATAGTACATTTCCCTCGCGCCTCGCAAGAGGCAGCCCTACAGAAATAGGGCTGCCGGCAAACGGTCCCGGATTACGGCACTAGGGAAAATTAAATGGCCCACCGAAGATGATTTACTTTGTTTCTTAATTTTGTCTTTTGTGCTTCCTCGCGATAATTCTGATTGGAGTTCTTCACTTCCGAAATCGGATGATAAAATAAATAAAATAAAAAAGAGCTTTATTGTTCCAAAAACACTAACGTTAACAATATTAACTAATAAAGGCTTAAGCAAGTATACTATATGTTTATATAAAAAAGAACTTTCCTAAATTACTTATATACTAACTTATATACTTAGGTAGTGTTAGGACCGCCTAGAGCGGTGAAAGCCTCCTCCAAGTTACTCCATTTCTCTCTGTCTATCGCTGTGCGAGGCCAGAGTTTGCCCGCTACTTTTATGATATCATCGTCCCACCTCTTCAGCGGTCGTCCTCTTTTTCTTGTCCATTGTCTAGGTACCCAGTTTGTGATTATTTGAGCCCATTTATTAGGTGTCATCCGCTGTAGGTGCCCAGCCCATCTCCATTTTTGGCGCAGTACATGCTGACCTACGTCTTTAACTTTTGTTATTTTTCTTATTTTTTTATTTTGAACTTTATTCTTAAGCTTTATACCCAGTATACTTCTCTCTATAGATCTTTGAAATCGGATAATAGTGAATAAAATGCCGTTTCTAAGTTTCACTTGATTTCATTATACTAAACGACATCCCTAACACAAAACCTTATTAATAAATAAATAATGCTGGACAATTCACACAGCATTATCAAGCCCCATGGTAAGCAGAGCTTGTGTTATGGGTACTAGATAACTGATATACATAATACAATACATTACATAGATATTTTTTTTTAATTATACATATAACGACCAGAACACCCGGAACAAAATATCTGCAGATCGTACAAGCATTTGTCCCAAGGCGGGAATCGAACCCGCAACCTAGTGTGTCGCAGGCGGACCTTCATTTATTTATTATATTTATTGCTATCCGTGGAATCATATTTATAGAATAAAAGTTATTGCAGTTCTAATCGTCCAGACTCTGGACGATTAGACTCTGGACTCCAGAGTATCCATCTTTCTATGAAAGATTTCAGCGCGATCCATTAATAATAGTTCTAAAGTGAAGAAGTAACAAACATCCACACATCCATCTAAACTTTCGCATTTATATTACTAATTGCATCCCGCGGCTTCGTAGCGGAAATCTATGAGTCAAATGGTTTATAAACCTTCCTCTTGAATCACTCTATATATTAAAAAAAACCGCATCAAAACCCGTTGCGTAGTTTTAAAGATCTAGCATACATAGGGAGGGACAGACTTTGCGGGAAGCGACTTTGTTTTGTACTGTGTAGTGATTATTTTTTTATTTTCATTAGATAAATATCTGCAGTATTTAACAATCTAGCATATTTTTACGGAGAAAGCTTGTTTTTAAATGTTGAAAAATAAACTTCTATGACGCTGTGGGAAAAGGTCCGCAAGCGTAGGAACTAGGGACACTTGAAGTTAAGGTGGCGGTTTCGATTCCCGCCTTGAGACAAATATTCCTTCGATCTACAGATATTTCTTCCGGCCGGTTATTTTCGTAATCGTCTAAGGCAAATCGAAAACCCTTCATTAAAACCTTCGAACTTTTTCCTGAATCATAAAACCTCATCAAAAAAACAGCCAGCGGATTTGTTACAGTTCCGGAACCGTGTACCTACTGATTCGGAATTCAAATTCGAAATTGGAACGAGAAATGCTGACGCCGCGTTCGCTGGCTCGACATTTTGCCGTTATTAGGTCCGGAAAGGCATTGCGAGACGTTTTCCTTAAAGGGTAGGAAGTAATGCGCTGACGAGAAATGGTACAGAAGGCGCCTTACACTAGTATACATTATTTATACTATATATAGTAAAGATACACATCATTTATTACAGCAAAAACACTAAACTAATATATAATACAAATACACTAAAGTAATATAATGATACGGACTTAATAACTTGTTTATTTTTTACTGCATAAAAATCTCTGTGTCAAATGGTTTAAAAACTTTCCTCTTCAATCTCTCTATCTATTAAAAACTAGCTGCTCCCCGCGGCTTCGCCCCCGTGGAAATCTATGTGTCAAATTGTTTAAATGATAAAAAGTATCCTATGTTAGACTCCTGGTTCTAAGCTACCTCTACACAAATTTTCAGCTAAATCGGTTCAGCCGTTCTCGAGTTATAAATGTTGTAACAAACACGACTTTCTTTTATATATATAGATTCTAGAATCTATCTTAAAAATAGTATAAAACAAAGTTGCTTCCCGCTGTCTGTCTGTCCCTATTTATTATCTTTAAAACTACGCAACGGATTTTGATGGTTTTTAATAGATAGAGTGATTCAAGAGGAAGGTTTATATCGAAAATCGTGCGGAGACGGGGCGGGATGCTAGTAATATATGAAAGACTTGCTTTCGTGTTTACGGCGACAGCGTGTAGATGTTAAAAGGTAAACACACACGGGTTACGTACGGGCCCTTAAGAAGTTTGCATATTTAATACGAATTGTGACACATGTGGTGTTGTGGAAGATATAATAATAACTGAAGAGACTCGCTAGGAAGTTGGATCAAGGGCCAGATCCAGAAGGCGGTACTCTTGGACTCGGCCAGTATCGTCAGGGAGTTCCTCTCTCTGCAGCCCTAGTCAGCAGCCGCTGGATTCTAGCGAGCGGTCGGTGATCTACCGTTTTTATATACTTATGTATTTTTTACTGTAGAATAATTTCATAATATTTTATTGTATTTTCTGTAGTAAAAAAGTATTTTCTGCGAGAATTTTAAATAAATGAGTGTATAATATTAATAATAATAACATCTGAAGAGACTCTCGCTAGGAAGTTGGATCAAGGGCCAGATCCAAAAGGCGGTACTCGTGGACTCGGCACGCATCGTCAGAAAGTTCCTCTCTCTGCAGCCCTAGTCACCGGCCGCTTGACTCTAGCGAGCGGTCGGTGATCTACCGTTTTTATATATTTTTTACTGTAGAATAGTTTTATAATATTTTATTGTATTTTCTGTAGTAAAACATAGATAGATAACACTTTATTACACCACACAAAACAGAAAATAATACAGAGATAAAAAACTTAGAATAAAGGTATAAAGGGCGGCCTTATCGCTGAGAGCGATCTCTTCCAGGCAACCTTGGGATGGACTGGACATGATGAACAATGTAGACGGTGGCACTTTAATAAATAATTGGTAACAAATACACTAAATACCTACATTACAAACATTATAATAAACTTACATAGACATAAGATAGAGCTATCAATATTTCAAATGGATAAATAATGCTGATGCAGCAGTTTTTTGAATATAGGGAGTGATTTTGCACGTCTGATGTCCACAGGGAGAGCATTCCATAGACGGGTAGCTTGTACAGTGAATGATTTGTCATAGAAAGAGGTAGAGTGAGCAGGGACTTTCAGGATGAGGGTTTCAGAGGAACGCAAAGAGAGTGAGTGAGAGTTTGAGAGGAAATGTATTTTATTACGAGAAATCAAATAAATAATAGTAAAATCTTTGTTTAACTTTAAGCACACAAAACAACATTTTAAAAAATATAACTAAGAGATGTGTGAAGTGGCTTGTAAGTTGTAAGTTAGATATATCATATAATTGCAGTAAAAAAATCATGCAAAAATTGACAACAGTATATTAAATATATTTTAGATGTACTTAGTTAATTGATTAAATAAATAATGCTGGACAATTCACACAGCATCATCTAGCCCCATGGTAAGCAGAGCTTGTGTTATGGGTACTAGATGACTGATATACAATACATTACATAGATAGATATTTTTTATTATACATAGAAAACGACCAGAACACCCGGAACAAATATCTGCAGATCGTACACACAATTGTTCCGAGGCGGGAATCGAACCCGCAACCTCCTGCGTCGCAGACGGACCTTCGCCCACCGCGCCCCATCGGTCGTCAAGATTGTTTATATTGTTTATTTGTTTGGGCATATTTGCCATGAACACTGCTACGCACAATAATTTGTTATATAGTTAGGAATAATTTGCGTATTTTAACACTTCGAGTGCTGAAATCACACGGTATGTGTTTTCTACAAGTGACTAATATGCGTAAATCCACACTAGCGCAGCGGCTGAGAAAATACAGAACTGTGTGACTCAGCAGAGCTGTAATATTTTTCGAACGAAACGCATGTGCAGCGCAACACAACCGCTGTGTAGAGCGGCAGCACGAATGGCTTAGGTTAAAAAAAAGATCGCAGTCGTCGAAAAAAGTCCGCAGTCAAAGTGCTAAGTTTGTTGTGTATATAGTAGTTTTAAGGTAAATAAAAATATTTTCTTTCTTTCTTTTCTTTTTTATGATTTTGATGAGATAGATGTTCACAATTTATTAGAGTTTTTCCACTTTCAGCAAGAAACACAGGAAAGCCTACAGATGCTTTTGACTTTAGCCCTTACACACAACATACATAAGTACCCGCGTGGCGTGCTTTCCACCACACAGCACAGAGCAGTCTTCCTGGGCTCTTCACAGGCTTCGCGGAGTGACCTCGGCAAGTTGAGGACTTCCACACTTTTTTTATCTTGTTTGTTTTATTTTTAAGTGTGCAATAAAAGTATTGTCTTTCATCTGCCTATCTTATAATATTTAAATAATTATTCATTATTGGTAAAATTACCAAGGACAATTATATCCATACCTACTTAGTTCATACACTATTTTGTACTTTTTTATGTTATTTTGTGATGTTTTTTTTTAACCTATGTACCTATATTATTTTTTACAAATCAATAAACAACTGAACTGAACTGGAGAAGACTGACATGGTGTATAATATATAAATCTACTTTTAGAAAATAACACTCATGAAATTTTTATTCAAGATTCCTGTCACAATATACCATTAATTGGTTGAATGGCTTGAGGAAAGACCAACTAAAAGAAAAATACCTAGGACATTGTTTTATTCCAGTTTATGTAGTTAGCCATAAGATTAATGTTTGGCATAACAAACAAACGTTTTATTAAAACAAACAAAAATCGATATGTACAACAATCAACTGTCAAAGTAAAAACGATTCAACAAACAGCCGTAAACCACGTGGAGAAGCAAGGTCGAATTTATGTTTTCAACTTGTCAAGCGCGCCGTGTTATAAATTAATGCTACGGCCGTTATCGTCAGCATCGTAAAATTAACTTGGGCCTTATTCCTAAGCGCTAAGGTGGATTCTCCTCTGCGCAAGTAAGCCACGCATAGTCGCCAAGCGAGGCAATATATCTTGGGCCGTGTACTGCCCCTGACAGTTCGTAAACAAACTGAAGCTACCGCAACAAAGGACGACTACCTTTTCCCACAAAAAAATTTACGCTATCTGCGCGTCTCAAGGGCTCTAAATTTGCAAAATACTAGCGATTCATGATCGATCTCTGAAATTACAAACTAAAACAACAAAATAAAGCTTATAATCATGTATCACTCACCAGAAAACAACACGAGGAGTCAGGATGTTATTGCAGAGTCATCTGGAGTACATCTTGCACATATCGATCAGTCTTGCAGTTCTCAAAACACGAATAAAAAAACCTAAGAGGTTAGCACCAGGAATCGGAAATATTGACTTATCAGTCACTCGACACAGCGTTTGTAAATAAAGATTTTATTATAAACAGACACAGAGAGTCAGTGGACGTAATCAGCTCGTTAAATGATTCACAATCAAAATAAAAATAGTCTCGTAGACGCTGCGTCGACGGCCGGTCCGCTCTACTGTCTGTCTGCCGCCGCGCTGTCAATATTCGTCAAAACGAAAATGGCGACACCCTCGACAGAATACGATCAGCCGTGGCCGGCTTGATGCTCGCTCTCTCTCTCTAATTCATTGAGTAAACAAGGACGGGGCATTGACGTGTTGTCTTCAAACAGACCGGACTGATTTGTGATGTCACGCCCAGCGGCGTAACATTTTGCGTAATTACACGTTCATGAACGACTGTAAACTGGTTATAATAACGTTAATTTACGATCATTTCATATTATGAGGTCGTGTGATGAAAGTGTGGGTTAAAGTAGCCTAATCGTAAAGATAGAATTATTAAAAGTGATAGGTATGTCTTGTCTTTGCGCATGTTAAAGCCCACACTCCTCCACTAGATTTCTACCTTGTCGTTCGCTTTCTTCCAGGTAATTTATTTTTGTTTTATTCAGGACTTTTTAAGATGTAAGTACTTACTTACCTACATCTTAACTAGGTATTGCATTTAGTACAGTCGCATTGCAGCTTCATTGATTTTGATACGATCTAAGTAGGTACTAGTACCTTATTATATTAAATAACCACTTACGAATTCGTCCATGGTTACCATTACCTACTAGGTATAGAAACGCTACCTACCTACTCTGACTTTGGTTTGAAGTTAACATGAAAATGATTAAATAAGTAAGGTATCTTATTAGATTAGTAACTTTGAACTAAACCATACCCGTGCAGGATGCATGTTTGACTCTTCGTACACAATGACATGTGTAAATACTTACCTATTGAGTATTCAATGAAAATAAATAGAACAGATTTCAGAGTCAATATTTAGTGTTTTATAAAACATTGTTTATTTTTTGTAAACTTTTTCATGTCGTACCGTAAGTGGTACCTACCTATATAAAGAACATCCATATATACGTGAGGTGTTTTAGCCATTTTTCTACCTCTTCTCTCCCCTTGGTCTCAGTATACGTATGGACCTTGGTCATGAGATTTTGCTCGACAACTAATCCTCAGGTGAGATTTTTCAAAACATAGGTATATTTTTATTCTAGAATGCAAGGTAATAAATGTGTTGCATGCTTTTATTTATTAATTATGTAAGTACATATCTGGGGAAACTTGATAATTGGCCCTCAGCACACATGCGCTGGTATTTACCGGCATGTACTAAGTAAATAACTATTTTTAAGACCTAGATGTAAGTTTTCGCAAAATTTTAAAAATAAAATAAATAAATGTCATATACACATAGTAATAAAATCAAAGGTTGTATACTTCTGATAACATCGTCGTCGACTATAACTAGAATCACAGTGACAAAATAGAACAATGACATAGGTAGGTGGTCACCTTCTCGAAACTGTTTCCGAGTACACTTACCTTGGGCAGATTCTGCAGTTGGGTAAAAACAGTTTCGAAAAGGAGGCCAAAAGGAGGATCAAGCTAGGCTGGGCAGCATTTGGGAAACTACGTCAAGTCTTCACGTCATCCATACCGCAATGCTTGAAAACGAAAGTTTTCAACCAGTGCGTCTTACCCGTTATGTATGACCTACGGAGCTGAGACGTGGACACTCACGATAGGGCTGGTCCACCAGTTCAAAGTCGCTCAGCGAGCTATGGAAAGAGCTATGCTCGGAGTTTCTCTGAAGGATAGGATTCGTAACGAATACATCCAACAGAGAACCAAGGTTATCGACATAGCTCAAAGAATTAGCAAGCTAAAGTGGCAGTGGGCCGGCCATATCTCGCGAAGAACCGACGGCCGCTGGGGCAAACGTGTTCTTGAGTGGAGACCACGACTCGGTAAACGCTGTGTAGGACGCCCTCCGACCAGGTGGGATGACGACCTGCGAAAGACTGCAGGTAGATGCTGGATGCGGCAAGCTGAAGACAGGGCGCTATGGCGCTCATTGGGGGAGGCCTATGTCCAGCAGTGGACTGCGCTATAGGCTGATGATGATGATAGGTAGGTAAGGTACATGTACCATGAGCATGAGGTACCTCCCTATGCAACATTATTTCTATTGATTACATCAATAAGACAAACACTAAGGTAGGCACGCAATTTTGATATGCTACTATCTGCTGCCCGCGGTTTCGCACGAAGTCCTCAACCAAATTTCATTAAGATCAGTTCAGCCGTGAAAAGGTAACAGGCAGACAGACAGAGTTGCTTTCCAATGCATAATAGTATGCAGTTCAGTTCAGGCTTCTGGGCCTGGAATGGAAATAATATATTTTAGATTCTGGATGTATCGCTATAAAGTTCATTTCAGCTTGTACCTCTCCGTCAGAGCGCTGCGGTTATCTGTTTGAGACGAGACAGAAAATCGTAGAGGGCATAATCTTTTTACGCAATAGTGCTCGCTGTTTATACTACAGAAGGCTACAGAATGACCAATGCTTAACCCTTTGACGACAGCGGGGACATATGTGTCCCAAGTTGAAAATTAGAAATAAATTAATAACCGAGAAGACAGTAGACAAATATATATTTTTTTATTAATCCTTGAACGCATTTTTTTTAAACTTGCAACATTGTGTGTTTACCGGGCTATTGTCTATAGTAATCGGAAACTGACAGTTCGTTTGGCGCGCTTATGTTATATTATTCAAAAGGTTTGCTGGACGTAAAAGTGTTGTAAATTTTTTTTTTATTGTGCTATAACTATTGCCTGGTAAGTAAATTTATATAGTTTTTGAACTTCGACGAGATAATGAAGTCTTACATATTTTGATGGGTGACAATAGTGCCGAAGAAGATGACTTGGAACTCGACGAAGACGATCAAATGATTTTGACGCAGGATGATGATCAAGGTGTATCCGATGTCGTAATTGATGATTCTGCTGCATCTACATCAACATCGGATTTACCAGTCTCCAGAGAACACATTCAAGAACCAGTTTTCAAGTGGAGTCAGAGAACATATATACCAAATTCTTTTCGTGATGCAGAATATGAATTCGGTAAAGTTCAAACCTGTCTAGATGACGCTAGTTTATTGACTCCCTTTGGCATATTTTGTGCAGCTACAAATTTTGAAACTTTGGTCCAATATATAGTTGAGAGAGAGAATAAAAAATTCCAAAAAATCTATAATTATTTTTCATATTTTGATAATGCAATATGTTTAATATATGCATAATTAACAATCCTATATAACTTTTATGATCATACATCCTCCCATACACTTATGATCCTGAGAGGGTTAATAACGTTTAGTTCAGCCCCCTAGTGTTGCCGTTGTAGCAAAGTTTTTGCTAGATATAACTAATGGTTCTCAGTCAGGTGCGGCGTTTCTTCTGATTATGTGTTGTTTATGTTTATCTTTAGGAGTTTTGTTATGTAGATGGTAAATAAACGCGATAAATACCCGTTAGATAGTACTTGTAATTATGTGTTCTGTTCGTGTAAGTTTATAGATATTTATGTATAGGTGGTTTGAATAAATAAATAAAATATCTTTTATATCCCATACTGAAAAACCAGCAGATATAACTACATTATTTAAGAATTATTAAATTCCACTAATTTTACTCTTCATATGAAGGTAACCCTAAAGTCCTTTGTGAGAGATACACGATAGAAAGAGATGCAAATAGTTTAATAGTGCGAGCTGAAATTAACTTTATTGCTTTGATTTAGTATTTAATATTATGTATTCAGCTTCAGCCCGATTGGTGTTTTTTTTTCTTGGACTCGCTATTTTAGCATTTGCCATATGTCAAAAAGTTTAAGTTGTCACTTTCAGTAACTGTGTTTTGAAACGGCGAAATAGCCATATATATAGCTTCGTTTAATTTTGTTTGCTTACGCTTATTTTCTGAATAGTTAGTTATATTACAATAATAATGCAAAACGAAGAAATATAGGATCGCTTGAGATTATTGCTATATGTGGATCGAATTTCTAGAGTCCTCAGTACAGATCTTGAAGGGAACAGAAGATATCAATAAAAAAATAACAAGTAAAAAATTATACCTACGTATTGTCAGGTATGTACGTCCAGACGGCAGATCGTACGTAACACTGAATTCTCGCAAAATATTTCCTTTGATAAAAAACTACCAAGCTAAATTGACTTTACTAGAAATATGAAGTTCGTATTAAATGTACTCGAATAATTTTAGAAAACAGTTTATCTCATACTTTTTATCATTAACAGGTCTAGATCCATGCTGCTCGACGACGACCTCTTCCCTCAATCGGACGATGAGGTGCAGGTGGACAAGAAAAGGATGGACACAAAGGAAACAAAAAGGCGAGCCTATACTAAGATGCTTATATTATAAGTATGTCTGTTTCTCTTTCAACGGGCCGTTTACATATTTTAATGAAAATTAATTTGAATAATGGCTCATGCTAATGAGTGCATGTAATTACAAATTATTTCACTAATTTGTGTAACTTTATTTACAGATCACATGCATCGGCTACCATGTGTAAAGAGCCGAAGAAACATTCTCATACCTGTAATGCCGCCTTGTTAATATAAAATGTAATTCTAATTTCTTTATCTGATTAATAGGTGGTTCGTCATTGAGTGACGTCTACGTTCGGTACCTACTACTACGTTAGGTACCTACCTACACCACACCTTTCCCGTTTTTTTTTTTAATAATAAATATTCTTAAGGTTATACAATTTTAATCTAAATATTGCAATAATATTTGCAAGTACAATTCTATGTTTACAAATAAATAAATAAATAATGTTAAATAATGTTGCACAATTCACACAGCATCATCTAGCCCCATGGTAAGCAGAGCTTGTGTTATGGGTACTAGATAACTGTTATACTTAATATAATACATTACATAGATAGATATTTTTTATTATATACCTATAGAAAACGACCAGAACACCCGGAACAAATATCTGTAATGTTAGTATGTAACAATCCATTTGTATCCTTAGTTAATGGACCTACTAAATCCAATACTATTTTGTCCAACGCAGTTGTTGCTGTACTAGTAATAACATAGTGGCTGCCTTATATTTCTATGGAACTTTTGTTTTTGACATTTATCACAATTTTTGACAAATTTTATAATGTCGCTATCCATACCTGTCCAATAGTAGTAACGCTTTAAGCTGTTGGTCATTCTCCGAATGCCTGCATGGCCACTAGTTGGCAATAAATGAAGTCATTTAATAACTCGTTGATCATCATTATTATTCATTTTCTTGACACCTTTTATTATACACAATCGGGGTTCGGACCCTGTGCCATATTTATTTATATATTGAGCTAGTTCTGTTATGATACTAGCGGTGTCATCATTATGGAGTATGCAAATCTCCTTTATATTTTGTGTGATGCAAAACGTATCTAATTCTCTCGCGAGGAAATCTCATTCTCGTTTCGTACACGATCGAGAACTAGGTTTGACACACAATGTTAATAAAGATGGTGAGTATATTATAAAATCATTTTGACTGGTAATACAGTCCGTTTGTTTCAACGTTTTGTAATAGTCTTTCGTACTTAAACTTAATTCAGGCAAATTTTTAGGTTTTTTAGAAATTTCTACCATGGTTGGGTAATTAGGCCAGTCATGGGTAGAATCCTTATGAATTGATTCATTTACCTGCTTTTGCTCTTCTATTCGTTTTCTTTGTGCTCTAGTCATTACTGACATAACATTTTGTGTAATCTCAATTCTAGATAAAGCGTCTGCAGCGGCATTATCTTTTCCTTTCAAATACTCTACTGTAAAATAAATGGATGGATTATTCATGTTAAATAAATAAATTAGAGGACGGTGATCCGTAACGATTTTAAAGCTACGTCCATATAAATATGGTCGAAAATACTTCACCGCCCATACGATTGCTAATAACTCCTTCTCTATGGTTGGATAATTTTTCTCTGCTTTATTCAAAGGTCGGCTTGCATAAGCTACCGGTAATCCATTTTTATTGGATAAAACACATCCTATGGCTATTCCTGACGCATCCGTGTGTAAAGTAAACCTGTTATTACTTGAGAAATCTGGGTATTGTAATAAGGGTGGACTGCTTATAGTTGTTTTCAATTTTTCAAAAGCTTTGTCGCACTCTTTACTCCAATTAAATTCTACTTTTAGTAATTTCTGAGAAATGGGGAACAAACTTTCTATAATAGTTTGCAAAGGCTACGAGGCGTCTGACCTCGTCAGCGTTTTTAGGTACTGGATAGTTTTGTATTATTGAAATCATTTTTTGATCTGGATTTATCCCTTCGGGAGTAACGACATGTCCTAAATATAAAATTTCCTTTTGTAAAAAGTTACACTTCAGTGGATTAGTTTTAAGATTGTTTTCCTTAGTCTTGTAAAGACATCTACTAAATTTTTGTTATGTAGATCGAGAGGACGTCCCATGATGATTATATCATCCAAATAAACTATACATTTCAAGTAATTTAGTCCAGACATAGCTATAGTCATTGCTCTGCTGAAGGCATTGGGGCTTGTTTTTAATCCCATTGGCAATCTTTTCATTTGATAATGTTTATCTGCAATGAATGCTGTATATTTTCTGCTTTCAGGGTTAAGTTCAATTTGATAGTAACTTTGATTTAAATCTAAAGTGCTGAAATACATAGCACCTGATAACGAATCAAATATTTCTGTTATATTAGGTAAAGGAAATTTGTCATTTTCGATTACTTCATTGACTTTCCTATAGTCTACTACTAATCTCCACTTCTTTTCTCCATTTGAATCTATCTTTTTAGGGACCAATAATATTGGACTTGCCCATTCTGACTGTGATTCTTCTATAATATAGTTTTCTAACATTTGTTTTATTTGTTTGTTTTTTCTTCCTTCTGCCATTGTGGTTAACGATATGGTTTACTATAAAACTTCTGAAACTATCATGGTTATTAACACTAAAGTCATTTAAAACGGGATATTTACCATGATTTGATTTTGAGTTTTCCAATATTTCGGCACAGTTTCATGCGCCATGATCACGGAATAACTGATCTGAACTGATGTTATTCCGTGATCATGGCGCATGAAACTGTGCCGAAATATTGGAAAACTCTAAAATCAAATCATGGTAAATATCCCGTTTTAAATGACTTTGGTTTACTATAAACCGGGGATACGTTTGATTTTAAACGTATACATTGTTTGTATAAATTTGTTGAATTCAACGAATCTCCTGGCAAATGAAATATGTCGGCAAGCACAAATACTAGCAATGGTATTTTTTTCTTCCTTGTTTAAATTATTTAACTTTAGAAGTGAGAATAATAATTTAACTCTTTCTGCATTATTTTAACTTCGTTCAAAAGAAAAACAAGCATAATCTTCTAATGGTCTTATTTGTGGGGTAAAATTGTTTATAATTATATCTTCATCGCGTGTGTTTAATATTTTAACACTTTGAGTGCTGAAAACGCACGGTATGAGTTTTCTACAAGTGACTAATCTGCGAAAATCCACACTAGCGCAGCGGCTAAGAAAATACAGATCTTTGTGACTCAGCAGAGCTGTAATATTTTTCGAACGAAACGCATGTGCGGCGCAACACAACCGCTGTGTAGAGCGGTAGCACGAATTTTTTAGGTCAAAAAAAAGATCGCAGTCGTCGAAAAAAAACCGCAGTCAGTTTAGGTACTTAATTAAAAGTGCATTTAAAAACCGAGTCATTACTTACTGTGTGAATGTTGAAATGGAATTGTTTATAACACCAGAAGAGTTTTTATATACTTATGAAACAGATATATATAAAATCATAGAAATTCCAATGCAAAAACACAAATGCCTTAAGATTCAGTTTGAATTATTCGCATTTTATATGTTACCAAAAACTAAAGAAAAGGAATTTAAATCATTTAATACGAAATATAACATTTTGTATGATATATATTGCACTTTTTTAGTTTCTTTACCTTATGAATTTGTCATCTCTTTCGTCTGAAACAACGTGTGAGAAGCCGCGCCAATTTAGTGTTACTATACCTAACTAGTGTTACTATAACTAGTGTTACTGTAACTGGTGTTTCTATAACTGGTGTTACTATAACTGGTGTAACTAGTGTTACTATAACTAGTGTTACTGTAACTAGGGTTATAAAGAAAAAGTATTTATTTTGAATATAGTTTTTATTTCACAAGATATATATAATCTAGGTAGGTATGTCTTCACGCAAGGGCTAAGTAGTCACCTCCTGAGCTATGCGAGCGGAGGAAGGACAAACAGAAGGTACCTCTTACAGAAAGGTTGCCTAGAAGAGATTGCTTTAAGGCCGTCAATTGTCCAACTGTATCTGCATTGGTCTATTCCTGTCCTATATTTATTTATCTTGATGCAGGAGCGGTAGAGTGCTATCAGTTATTGTGCTGTAGACATCACCAGGACAGCGTCTTCGTACACAATTCTGTAAACCTCTATATTGTTTAGAACTTCCTCGCCGTTGCATAGGAAGTGACCTTACTCAGATCTAGAATCCAATTTTGTAAACAAACAAAAGGTTGACAAACAACAGCAAAGAAATATTTGTGGTAGTAGTTATTTTACAGTCAGTCAGGTGGCATCAACATTCGACTCAACGTTGTCTACGTTGTTGAATGCGGGCAGGAATCGAACTAGAGTTCTTTCTTCTGGTTTCTACGTCGAGGAAAGCTTTCCTCAAGTCATGTGCTGTCGCTATGAGAGCCTTGCAGGCTTCTCAAGAGCTGTTCATTAGCCTGTTGGCTGTTCTGATCATCCTGGGTGATGGCTTCGGGCTAGGAGTTCCCGGGGCGGAGGTCGCCACGGAGTTTTTGCATCCGGGGGTCTCGTGTGTTGAGGAGCGAGGGTCGAAGAAAATGTTGGTTGTGTCAGCTTCCTCCATTTTATATTTACCTTCATTCATTCGTCTCTTCGTTTTCTAATGAGAATGAACGTTGCGGATGGTTTTAATTTATCGTTGATATCTGGTTGTTACCTTGTTGTCATTTAATGCATAAATGTTTTTGATTACAAAATCAGTCCTAGATCTGAGCCTACCCTCGTTCTACCACTCAGGCGACGTCAGCAGAGAGTACGTAGTCCCCTATCAAGAGGCAGCCCACCCCCCTCTTCACCCTGATGAAGCCCCCCTCCCCCCAGTCCGTGCCCCAAGAGTTTTTGATAATCCAGTATGGCACACCACCCTCTGAAAGTAACACAATGAGTTATTGTCTATGTGGACAAATTTATAATAAATAGATAAATATTCTTTTCTATAAATATTTTTTATATATTAGGGGCTTTGTCGCAAATGCAGACGCAGATAAATACCTATAGGTAAAGGGTGTTCGGTGGAGGGTTAGACAAACTCGGTGGGTGTGTAGGTGGACCTATTTGTAAAATACAAATTGAACTAGAAGACCCTAACTCCTTACAATATTTTTTAAACCTGTTATTTGGATTTTTTATAATTTTCCGAAATTCTACCTCTCTACTTCTACAATTTTTTTTGGAACATTTTGGATTAAACTTTTTATTTGGTTTTGGTCCCCGATGTATCCTTCGTCTATTGAAGGCATTGAAAAAAATACAAAATGAGGATTAAAACAATTGTAAAGAGTTAGGGACTACTTCATCGGATTTGGAACGGGTTGAGGAACTTACCATCACCGTAACCGATGAGTGAAACACCGTGGTTCATGGATGATGCATCACAATCCGTAAGTATTCCGGAAGTGTATTTCTTGAATGCGACGTTAACGCTCAATGCTGTGCGGAAAATAGGATTATTTATAGTAGACAACAACAAAAAAAAAACAGACTGTATCTATATTGATTTTTATAAATGACTTCAGAATATAACGTCCACTGCTGGCCCTAAGCCTTTCCTAACACCTTATTGGCATTTATCATAATATGGTGGTAGAGCCCATAATTCCCACGTTGGGCATGTTGGATGGGATCTCAGCTCGGTGGTAAGATTCATGGGGGCAAAAAGCACTACCTACTGCCGAGGATGTTCTAAATGATCTTAGCAATTATGAGTTTGCATCTACCTTTGAGAGCTTGGTTTGCTTAGATTATATTGAACACCCTGACTGCTCATATAAATATGAAACAATGAGTAGTAAGATATTTTGAACACCTTGGGTGCTCACAACAATAGGATGATTCGAACAGCGTATATCAAATTGCTTTTATTGTTTTTAGATCATTTTGGCTAGATACTCTAGACGCTTATATTAGAACACGCGCCAGCGTGTTCAAGCCAAGTTCAAGCAAAGAAACGCGCCGAGTGTATCATTACACGAACCACTTGGTGGCACTTTTGACCCTTCTATAACTCAAAACATCTTAAACGTAAACACATAAAACTACGTGTGTTTAATTATATCCATAAGGACATGTAGAAGCCCAAATTTCATGAAGCTAGCTCAAACGGTTATAAAGATATGAAGGTCAAAAAGTCGTAAAAATTCACACTGACTGACTGACATACATATAGTACCTACCTAAATCTAACCTACTTCCAGATGACCTAGAAGGATGAAATTTGGAATCCAGCTAGGTAATTGTGTGTAAGCGTAGGAAAAAAATAATCAAAATGTGTGCCAAGTCAAATCTATGTAGGTTAGATTTGACTTGGCCAGTTTTTATCAGAATTAAAATGTTGAATAACTTTATAAAATGACTGATGTAATGAAAACTGGCCAAGTCAAATCTAACCTATATAGATTTGACTTGGCACTCATTTATATCTCCATTCTTTTTGCGGGGAAGCCCACAGCCTATCATAATTTTTGTATTGAACTTGGCTCTCCTTTTTTACATTTATGTTTTGGTGGGATCAATTTGACGCAGACTGTACCTAGTCATTTCTGTGTTTACAAAGTCTTACCTATAGAGAGAGGTCCAACCGAAGCCAAGAGGCTTGCTAGCTTGTCCTTATCGCCGATGAGTTGGTACACTGTGCAAGCGGTCGCTTTCACTTGAGCTTTATTCACATCGAATCGGCATTGTAGCTGCTTTGTTTCGTATGGATAGTCTGCTTCTAGCTCTTGACCACCCTGCTTGATTGATGTACTGCGAAACCAATTCATTATGTAGGTACTTTATTTAGGGCATGCAGGTCATTATGTAAGGTCGCGTGAAAACGCTTTGAGATTAGTTGCATCGCTATAAATCAGCAGGAGAGACTCAACAGGACAACTGCTATAGGCCTCCCATCCCAACTGATTGTAGACTAGATCCTAGACCTATGTAGCTTTGTTTTAGTTTTTTATTCAGTATCATAATATTTTATTTTTATTTTTGCAAATACACATTGCGGCGGCATTGTGACACGTGTTTACGTTGCCTATGTTTCAATCGAACTTAAATAAAATAAGATCTCACAATACAAGTGCGCTCTTATTTACGGAGACGGTTTTTTGCGCCGACCCAACATCTAGATATAATTTGTGATCGCAGGTTGTTATATAGCTGCACAATCTAGCGTTCGTCCGTGAAGGTGGTAGCTAATAGCGGTGCCAGTGCCGGATTAAGCCAGCGCGGGGCCTGTAGCATTTGCTACTCTTGCTACGTGGCTAATCCGGCACTGAGCGGTGCACTGGGTGGCTCATGGGAACGGTTTTAATGTTCGGTATTTAACTAGACGACATCTGTGGCGCGGTGGGCGAAAATGAAAATGAAAAATGAAAATGAAGGTTCGCCTGCGACGCAGGAGGTTTAGGGTTCGATTCCTGCCTCGGAACGATATCCAGATATTTGTACCGGGTGTTCTGGTCGTTATCTAGGTAAGTATAATAAAAAATTATATATATTAGTCTAACACAAGCTCTGCTTACCTTGGGGATAGATGATGCTGTGTGGATTGTGCAGCATTACCCAATTATTATTATTTATTATATTTATTTAAATAAATTGTATAGTTACGATATGGCAGTGTGCATAATTCCTCCGTCGCATCCATCAGATCTAGTATCGCAGTCCATGAACTGTTGTTCGGACACCTTGAGTAGATTGCCGTGCTTGATGGCGTAAGCACCTTCGAGCGCCGCTGTTGAAGATGGTTAACATAATGTTACGTAAAGAAATCAACTTCAACTTCTTCCTAGATGGCTCTGCGTCTGGATTGACGCAATTCTGCCAGTGTCCGTCTCATGATAGCATCGCAAGCTTTCTTTTTGGGTAACTCACTTGTATGGTGAAACATACATACTAGAAATAATATTTAAAATAAAGAAAAACATTAACAGTGAATCAACAAAATGTACCACAAATCTACAAACGAGAAACTAAGAAAAAACAGTCCTAAAATAACTAAAAACTGCATGATAATTACATCCTACTAATATTATAAACGCGAAAGTTTGTAAGTATGGATGGATGGGTGGATGTTTGTTACTCTTTCACGTAAAAACTACTGAATGGATTTTTATGAAACTTTACAATAATATAGCTTATACATCAGAATAACACATAGGCTACAATTTATAAAGATATATTGTATATTATCCAAAATATCTATCACCACGCGGCTGAAACCGCGGGGCGCAGCTAGTTTACTATATATAAAAGCATTAAAGAAAAAGTATAAAAATACATTTATTTGACACTATACCATACATAACACATAACACGACACATTGACGACCTCTGTGGCGCGGTGGGCGGATTCTGCCTGCAACGCAGGAGGTTGCAGGTCCGATTCCCGCCTCGGGACAAATGTTTATCAGCAGATATTTGTTCCGGGTGTTAAAATATACAAAAAATTTAAGAAAAATATTTTTTCCATACAAAATGTTCATGGGTTTCGTAACTGTCTAATATTCTTAAAAAAAGGCGGTACGTAGTTCGCCGGCTCAACTAGTCACTACATAGTATAAAACAATTCGCTTCCCGCTGTTCACGCGAAATTCAATGGTATACACGAAATTCAACTCAACGAAGCTATGATGCCATCTAGCATTAGGGTGAAGAAGCTCGACGCGCTCCATCCAACAGATGCTAGGAGGCGGCTTAGCCGTCATATTTAATTTTGTATTCTCTAGACTGCGACGCAAAGCACATCTCTGTAACCTTGATATAAGAATATACGTTTTTTCTCAAGTTTAATAAATCTAAATTATTGAAGACGCACCCGATGACCCCCGTAGCTAACATATTGGCCCTACGAACCGGAAATAACTTCTTATGCTGGGAGAAGAATCCATCTTCAGCCTGCTCGTGAGAAGTTCGAAGACATCATCCAGAGGCATCACAAGAAACCAGCACCCCAGACAACGGTCAGGTCATTGATCCCGTCCACTCCTTCCATACGTTCCCATTTGTGCTAAAATCGCTAGTGTCGCGTGGCCGTAAAATTTCCCGCGCAGTTAAAAACGTGAGTACCTTATCTTATTCTTTACATAGGCCTTCATAATGGGTAGTGAAGATAATAGATTAGGTGTCCCTAGTAATAAATCTCAAGTTTCTCCGAATAAGCGTTCTGACGATGAACTTTCTATACTCAGTCGCTTTCCGCTGTCTGTCCCTATGTATGCTTAGATCTTTAAAACTACTAAACGGATTTTGATGCGGTTTTTAATTAATAGATAGAGTGATTCTAGAGGAAGGCCTATAAACTATTTGACACATAGATTTACACGCGGGCGCAGCTAGTAGGTATGATACGTACTAGCGGAGCTGAAGGCCCAGCATGATCCACAATCCCCCTGGTCCTGCACGGGTGCCACGGCGTTTTTGTCGCGCCAGTCGATGGAGTCAGACAGTGAAAACGGTTTGATGTCTGCGGCGACGCCAATCTACGGATTTTAAATTGCATTTGTCTATGTCAAATATCATTACTTAATACTCAAATATTTATTCCAAACGTTGTACATACATCTTAAAGTTAAAATGTTTCAAACATGCACTCTCCTAGGGCGCGGCAATATTTAGCTAGGTGGCTACTTATAATACTTATAATCTATATACAGGGCGTCCCACAGCCATGCCACATGGAGGTAAAGTACCTTAAATACTGTAGATAGAACATTTTACTGAAGGAAAACTTCATTTTCATTTTAAAAACAATTTAAACTGCATTCAAAGGTTTTTTGAATAATCGCCTGTCAGAAACGTTCGAAGGATCTGCAAATATTTGTTCCGGGTGTTCTGGGTATTTTCCATAAATAATAAAAAATATATATAATATATCTATGTTATGTATTCTATTAACTAATACATACTAGTACCCACACCACAAGCTCTGCTTTGCTTAAAAGATAATGCTGTGTGGATGGATTGTCCAGCATATCATCATCAGCCTATATCAGTCCACTGCTGTACATAGGCCCAATGAGCGCCATAGCGCCCTGTCTTCAGCTTGCCGCATCCAGCATCTACCTGCAGTCTTTCGCAAGTCGTCATCCCACCTGGTCGGAGGGCGTCCTACACTACGTTTACCGAGTCGCGGTCGCCACTCAAGAACACGTTTGCCCCATCGGCCGTCGGTTCTTCGCGAAATATGGCCGGCCCACTGCCACTTTGAGCTACGTAGATAACCTTGGTTCTCTGGCGGATTATGTATGTAAATAAAATTATATAAACCAACGATCCTGTTATAAATGTAAGTGTGAAACATCGCTCTAACTAAGAGAATAATAATAATTGTCTCTATTGTATTATTATAAAATAATCGAGCGATTGTTCCAGACTTCGAATGAACAAAATGCAAGTTTACTCACGCTACGAAATGAAATGAAATGAAAGTTTATTTCCTTAGGCTTACAAATAAGCACTTAGACAAGTCATATTTTATACTTTTCATTATTATATTGATATTCACTTCAATTTTTTGTCCACCAGTGGAAGAAGTGAGAAGAAACCACCAGTATGTTCATAACTTATGTGTCTAGTACCATTAAAATGTCTAAGCAATTGGTGTAAAATCAGTTTTTCAAAAACTTTACTGAATGTAGGCAGTACTGATATTGGTCTAAAGTTAGTGGGGTCAGACCTAATACCCGATTTAAACAATGGGATTATTTTACTATGTTTCATTAGATCAGGAAATATGCCACAATCAATGGATTCATTAAATATAAAAGCTAGATCTGGTGCAATCATATCAATTAAAGGTTTAATAATTTTAACGGAAATGCCCCAGAGATCTGCAGTTTTTTTAATATTTAAAAGTTTAAAGGCTTTTTTTATATCATTTTCATCAACATGGGTAAAAATAAATTTAATATCGCATTTAGGTACATTTTCTTTAAGTAATGATTCAGCTATTATTTGAGAAGAGTTCAGACACTTTGTAGTAGAGATTGGAATGTCAGTAACAAAAATTTCAAAAGCTTGCGCTACTTCAACATCATTTTTGATGGAGCAATCATTAATCTTTAAACTGTAATCATTAATGTAGGTATTGACCTTTCCAGTCTCACTATTAATTATTTTCCAAGTTGATTTTATTACATTTTCACTATTTTTAATTTTCGAGGTAATATAATTTGATTTTGCTGTATTACAAACTTTTCTAAATATTTTTGAGTAATTATTTACTTTTTCTTTAAATTCCTGGCTAAAATTGTACTGCTTTTCACTATACAGTTCATACAACTTTTGTCTACTCTTATGTATACCTACTGTTGCCCACTCACTAAAGCTAAGTTTTTCTGAGACCAAGATTGATTTGGGTATGAATATTGAATTGAACGCATTGGTGAATTTATTAAAAAAACTACAATACGACTCATTTGGGTTGTTAAGTGAGTAGTTAGGTGATGGTTTAAAATCCCAATCCAATTTCAACCGTTCAAATCGATCTGTGGTCACAGGAATGTACTTAATTTTTTTTTACAATTATTATTTTTTACTTGATGTTTTAATTTAATTAATTGACCTAAGTGGTCTGATTTTAAATGGCTTATAATTTTGTGACCGACAATTTTTTTATTTTGGAAAACAAATATATTATCTATACATTTTGCTGATGTTTCAGTTATTCTAGTAGGTTCCATAAATGTTGGCCTAAGATTATAAGAATTAAATAAATTTGTTAATCTACTACTGAGGGAGTAAACTTCTAAAAGATCAATATTAAAGTCTCCACATACTATGAGGTTTTTTATTTGATTTTGATATTTTAAATAAGATATCATCCATATTTTTTTCAAATATTTCAAAAGAAGCTGATGGTGGGCTGTATACGCTTGCTACAATAGTGTGCTCCAACTCAACACATGCTACTTCAATGTAGCTTTCAATGGATAAGCATACTATGTCTTTACGTTCTTTGAATTTTATTAGTTTATTTAGTAATATTAAAGAGCCTTCACGAATAGCATGTGATCTGCAAAAAGAACTACCAACCTGGTGGCTACATAAGCCATAGCCGCCGCCAGGGTTTACGCCGCGGAAGCCAAGGAGACTGTTCATCTCCTGGGCAGACCAGTCAGTAAATTTGTTGATGCCTGGAACAGGTAGAAGTCATTTATTGGTTGACGACCGATGTGGCGCGGTGGGCGAAGGTCCGCTTGCGACGCAGGAGATTGCGGGTTCGATTCCCGCCTCGGAACAATTGTGTGTCCGATCTGCAGATATTTGTTCCGGGTGTTCTGGTCGTTTTCTATATAGTATAATAAAAAATATCTATCTATGTAATGCATTGTATTATGATACCATAACACAAGCTCTGCTTACCATGGGGCTAGATAATGCTGTGTGAATTGTCCAGCATTATAAAAAAAAAAATTATAGCATGGATATCATCATCATCATCAACCTATAGTAGTCCGCATAGGCCATAGGCCTCCTCTAATGGCTGTCTTTGAAGGAGGATCTAAAAAGCGTATTAAGGAAGGAGAAAAACATTATCAGTACCTACATAGTATTTATGAAACAGTAGCTTCCCGCTGTCTGTCTGTCCCTATAATATGTAGAATTTTACCTCGTAGTTATGTTTAATTGTTTTTGATAGCTTGTAGAATAATAGTGTATTCATTTTGCTTCAATTTAATGAAGGTTTTATTTATTTAAACCCTACAGAAAAAAAACAAGCCTTAAACAAAATGGTATTTCAAATTACCTTCCTGTCCTCTATGCTTAGACGTTTAAAACTACGCAACGGATTTTGATGCGGTTTTTTTATAGATATAGTGATTCAAGAGGAAGGTTTATTGACACTAGATTTCTACGCGGGCGAAGCTGCGGAGCGCAGCTACTAATAAGATAAAATAGGTGGCGGCGCTACTTACCAAAAACTGTTAAATTACTATTTCTATTCAGCTCGTTGATTTCCACGAGGTTTTCCGTGAAATAATAGAATCTCAACCATTCTTCTTCATCGGTATTATAGATTTTATTGTATTTTACTTTAAATTCGTTAAAATGACGTTTAAGCTGTTCTTTGTCTTCCACGTCGTACTCTGGCTGGACCGGACTAGCCAGGACCAAATGCGACAGGCAAAGAATAAAGATAGGCAACAACATTCTTGTAGATTTACACAGGCTACGACTAGGTAGACCTAATTAATAGTTGCCTAGCTCTAGTCTTCTTTATTTATATACTTTTACTATACTTTGTTATCAGTAAAGAATTTGGAAAATTATTAAGGATAAAAAGTAACTGCTGAAAATAAAAAAAATAAGTTTATCTTTAAAAATACCTGAATTAGTTTAATTTGCTACATTTCTTAAGATTATATTTTGTACAAATTTCAATACCTACACGTGTATTTAACATTTTAAAGTTCACCTACTTTCTGCTAAAACCTATTATAAAGGGAACTAGACGTGTGCGCCGATCGGCGTGGCGTACGCCGCCGATCATTTTAGCCACGTCGCCGCCGCCTTTAACAAATTTTGTATGGGGAAAGTGACATGGCAAAGCCCCGACACTGTGACTAAAAATGAGATCGACTTTATCATGACGCATGTGCAGCATGATAGCAAGCACATGTTCAGTGATCAACAGGTTCAATACCGGATCTGATCACCAACTCCTCCGAGGCTTTCTGAATATTAACTTGAAGCTTGAGATAAACCATCTGATGACGTCCACGCTCCGACCTAACCCAATCCAAATCATAGCGGGCACCGAGAAGTTCCAGCAGCTTCTCGGTGATAGATTTGTTGCCTTGAAAACCATTAATGACTCTGATGAGACGCTTTTTTTATTATCTTTGGGTGGCTTGGGTATCACAGCGGCCATGATAGGCCTATTGTGATCGCCACTTATACGTTCAGCCCCGAAGCCGTAGCGTTCATAGTTCGCCACTAACCCTTGCAGCTGCTAGGAACTGTAGGATTTTCTTCGGGCTGATGTTTGGCTATGCAGATGGATGCTGCGTTTGTGCATCAGTGCTCCACACTCACCTAGCAGATTGACGGGCGTTTCATCCGCCTCCTCGCAGAATCTGCAGGATTGTGTGTCGTTTAACCCTAGTTTGAACATGTGCTTGTTAAGGCGAGAGTGTCCAGTTAGGGCTCTTGTCATGATGCGAAGGTTGCCTCTGCTTAGCGCTAGGATTCGGTTGGTATACCGATTATCGAAGGCTTTTATCAGAGATTTTGAGTGATACATGCCCGAGGACTTGCTCTAGAGCTTATACGATTCCTCAAGGCAGGATCCCAAGAGTGTCCAGGCTTTTAGGTATTCGGCTCGGGGCCTAGCCGATTCCCCTTGGCCCCGGAGCGCGCGAGATCCTCGGCACACTCATTGCCGTTGATTCCTGCGTGCTCCGGAACCGATCTTAGGACGACTCTGTTATTTGAGCGTTTAGTCGTGACAGACAGTCCTTGAATAACTTGGACGTGATGACCTTCGAGTCCATCGCTAGTAGTGCCACCTGGCTATCGGAGTTGATAATTATAGTTTGTTTAGGGTTGGAGTAGCGCTTTTTCAGATTTATATCCTCGCATTGTAGGATGGCGAATATTTCTGATTGGAAGATAGAGGCGTGATTGCCCAGGGTTATGCTTATGCCAAAACGGGTCGATCTCCGTACACTCCACAGCCTACGTCCAGTCCCATTTTGGAGCAATCCGTGTACCAGATTAGGCATCTATCCTTACAGACAAGCTGTCTATTTAGCCAGTCTTCTCTGGAAAGAAGTTTCACTGTGTGAGACGCTTTACAATCTGGTCGTAACGTTGAGCGACGAGGGTATTAAGTTCTGCCAAAAGCAGCGTACTGGCAAGAAGTCCAAACTTTCGGAAAATACTCTCGGGCTGATTACAAAAAGACGGGAAACCACCCAAGCGTCTTCGTCAGAGAGGTCAGACCTGAAAAAGCGAATTGCGAAGATCATCTCATTGAATAGGTGAAAGAGCAAAACCGAGAGTCGAGTCGAGTATTTAAACAGCAGCTTGGCACGAGCAAACTGACGAAGCTCAAAATGCACGACGGGAGGACTATATTGTCGAAGCCGGAGATCACCACTGAGACAGAGTATTTCTATGACCGATTATACGCTACAAATGCCCCTCGTTATCCGAAAAGATGACCATGATTCCAGGGCCACCCTAACACGCCATTATACCGACGAACGGCAGACATGAGTCAAGACTAGATTGTGTTAGCTCTAAGGCAGCTTAAAAATGGAAAAGCCCACGGTGACGACGGAATTACTTCAGACCTTCTAAAACCGAAGGAAGCCCTGTAATAGCTACAGAACCTCTTCAACACCGCCCTTTGCAGTGGGAGAACTCCAAAGGCGTGGAGCGGGAGTTTGGTGGTAGGTACTCTTTTCAAAGAAGGGAGATAAAACCCTTCTTAAAAACGACAGACCCATCTCACTTCTGAGCCACGTCTATAAGCCGTTTTCACGAGTGGTCACGAACCGTCTCGTCAGGAGACCCGACGAGTTCCAGCCACCGGAACAGGCCGGGTTTTGCGGAGGTTATGGTAACATAGACCACATATACACACACAGTGAGGCAGATTATACAGAAGTCCGAAGAGTATAATAAATAAGCCCCTGTGCCTGGCTTTCGTGGACTATGAGAAGGCATTTGACTCTGTCGAAACCTGGGCTGTTCTGGAATCCTTACAGCGATGTCAAGTAGACTATCATTATGTCGAAGTGCTGAGATGTCTCTACGAGGCCGCCACTAAGAGAGGCAGCCTCGTAGACATATACATCCTAATACGCTTCCTTCGGGAATTGAAACCTTTACTATTATGGGAGCTGATTTTATTTTGCTTAGGGTGCCGGTTTTACAGTCAAAATGTTCAATTACAACATACTGAATGGGATTGGTTAAGTATGATTTAAACCAGTCGTGCGTTATTCCTCGTATACCAACCATTTACAAAACAAATACAAAAAAAGTACGCTGTAGTTATACATGTCAAGGAGTATAACTACAGCGTACTTTTTGAGATTAATAGTTTTTAATATTTCTTCAATATATAATAAACAGCGAGTGTAGTTCAGAGATTTTTCCTAAATCCGTTTTGTGCATCATCGTATATGCCATATTTTTCACAAAAGGAATTTAGTTTTCGTTGCATTATTTGTTCAAAATGTATTCATGCGGAAGGTAGCAGCGCTTTTTTGTGTAGGTATCGGTTTTATTAGCGATTCTTTGAATAGGTCGGGGAATATTCCATCCTGGAAGGATTGATTCATTAGGAGAAAATATGGAAGGGTCAGCTCGGTTGCACATTGTTTTAATAAAATGGTATATCCTCGATGCCGTAGCTGTATTTACTTTTTAGGTTGCGTATAGTTATATTATATGATTACTTGTACATGTTAATTACTCATTGTTTTCAATAATGTCTACTGATCATAATGAATATTATGTACGTAATTTTTGTAAGACCTTTTGTGTGTGGAAAATAAATGTGTTATTTATTATTACGATTTATATACAAGGTTGTTATACCTATAGTGGTTTTGACCTGAGTGAAAAACTACTTTTCACTTCGATTGCTAGAGGATAATACAAATAAAACTTACCTTCATATTCATATTCTGTTTCTTTATCTTATGAATTTGTCATCTCTTTCGTCTGAAAGAACGCGTAAGAAGCCGTGCCAATCTAGTGTTACTATAACTGGTGTTTCTATAACTGGTGTTACTATAACTGGTGTTACTATAACTGTTGTTACTATAACTGGTGTTACTATAACTGGTGTTACTATAACTGGTGTTACTATAACTGGTGTTACTATAACTGGTGTTACTATAACTGGTGTTACTATAACTGGTGTTACTATAACTGGTGTTTCTATAACTGGTGTTACTATAACTGGTGTAACTAGTGTTACTGTAACTAGGGTTATAAAGAAAAAGTATTTATTTTGAATATAGTTTTTATTTCACAAGATATATATAATCTAGGTAGGTATGTCTTCACGCAAGGGCTAAGTAGTCACCTCCTGAGCTATGCGAGCGACGGAGGTAGGACAAACAGACAGAAGGTACCTCTTACAGAAAGGTTGCCTAGAAGAGATTGCTTTAAGGCCGTCAATTGTCCAACTGTATCTGCATTGGCCTATTCCTGTCCTATATTTATTTATCTTGATGCAGGAGCAGGGTAGAGAGAGAGGAGGGTAGAGTGCAATCAGTTATTGTGCAGTAGACATCACCAGGACAGCAGCGGGGCAATGCAGCCAGCGACTTGGGGACGCGCGCCGACTGGTGTTGTTTTAGATCATTTCAGCTATCTCTAGATAGTTTGTAGCAGTTTGTAGGTAACTCAACTGTTTCAGTGTCTCAATGTAGTTAGTTTGTAGGTGTAGGTGTAGGTTAGTTTAGTAGGTGTTGTTTTATTAGATCATTTCAGCTATCTCTAGATAGTTTGTAGCAGTTTGTAGGTAACTCAACTGTTTCAGTGTCTCAATGTAGTTACGTACTACAACTACTACACTGAGACACTGAAACAGTTGAGTTGAGATACTACACTGTAGTATCATCTTATCTCTTGTAATTAGGTACCTATTGTACAACGTCTTCGTACACAATTCTGTAAACCTCTATATTGTTTAGAACTTCCTCGCCGTTGCATAGGAAGTGACCTTACTCAGATCTAGAATTCAATTTTGTAAACAAAAGTTTTACAAACAACAGCAAAGAAATATTTGTGGTAGTATTTTACGTTCTAAGTTCGAAGAAAATGTTGGTTGTGTCAGCTTTCGCCATTTTATATTTACTTTCATTCCGTCTCTCCGTTTTCGAATTAGAATGTGCTGCGATGCAGATGGTTTTAGTTTTTCTTTGTTACGCTGTCGTCATTTAATGGATAATTATTTTGATTACAAAATCAGTCCTAGATCTGAGCTTACCCTCATTCTACCACTCAGGCGACGTCAGCAGAGACTATGTACTCCCCTATCATGAGGCAGCCCTCCCCCCTCTTCACCCTGACGAAACCCCCCTCCCCCCAGTCCGCGCCCCAAGAGTTTTTGATGATCCAGTATGGGACACCACCCTCTGAAAGCAACACCATGAATTACTGTCTATGTGGACAAATTTATAATAAATAGATAAATATTCTCTTCTATAAATATTTTTAATATATTAGGGGCTTTGTCGCAGATGCGATTATAACGCCCATAAAATAAATACCTATAGGTAAAGGGTGTTCGGTGGAGGGTTAGACAAACTGTGGGTGTGTAGGTGGACCCATTTGTAAAATACAAATTGAACTAGAAGACCCTTACTCTTTACAATATTTTATAATCCTGTTTTTTGGATTTTTTTATAATTTTCCGAAATTCTACCCTTGTAGGAAAAGTGAGGTATACTTCCGGATTTAAAAAAATACAATAAAGAGGATTAAAAATAATTGTAAAGAGTTAGGGTCTTCTACTTCATCGGATTTGGAACGGGTTGAGGAACTTACCATCTCCGTAACCGATGAGTGAAACAGCGTGGTTCATGGATGATGCAGCACAATTCCCAATTATTCCGGAAGTGTATGACTGGAATGCGGTAGCGTCCAATGCTGTACGGAAAATAGAATTATTTATAGTAGACAACAACACAAAGACAGACTTTATCAATAAAACTTTTGAAGCTTTAAAGCGGGACATTTACTGTGTCGAAATATTGGAAAACTCAAAAAACAAATCATGGTAAATAACCCGTTTTAAATGACTTCAGAATATAACAGTTCACTGCTGGCCCTAAGCCTTCCCTAGCACTTTATTGGATTTTATCATAATATGGTGGTAGTAGAGCCCATAATTCCCATGCTGGGCATGTTGGATGGGATCTCAGCTCGGTGGTAAGATTCATGGGGGCAAAAAGCACTACCTACTGCCGAGGATGTTCTAAATGATCTTAGCAATTATGAGTTTGCATACTACCTTTGGAAGTGGAGTGGAAGGAGAAAAGGGAGGCCTTTGCCCAGCAGTGGGACAGTAATGGCTTAAAATAAATAATAAAAAAATACTACCTTTGAGAGCTTGGTTTGCTTAGATTATATTGAACACCCTGACTGCTCATATAAATATGAAACAATGAGTAGTAAGATATTTTGAACACCTTGGGTGCTCACAACAATAGGATGATTCGAACAGCGTATATCAAATTGCTTTTATGTTTTTTAGATCATTTTGTTAGGTACTGTAGACGCTTATATCAATTTGACGCTGACTGTACCTAGTCATTTCTGTGTTTACAAAGTCTTACCTATAGAGAGAGGTCCAACCGAAGCCAAGAGGCTTGCTAGCTTGTCCTTATCGCCGATGTTGGGGTACACTGTGCAAGCGGTCGCTTTCACTTGAGCTTTATTCACATCGAATCGGCATTGTAGCTGCTTTGTTTCGTATGGATAGTCTGCTTCCAGCTCTTGACCACCCTGCTCGATTGATGTACTGCGAAACCAATTCATTATGTAGGTACTTTATTTAGGGCATGCAGGTCATTATGTTCGGGCGCGTGAAAACGCTGAGTCAACCCTTATTTCGGCGGAGGGTCATGGAGGTAGTCTTATTTTCTAATATCACCTATTTGTGTCACTCACCCCCATGATAAACTACTTTACTTGCCGTTTGTTATTCTATGTCTGTATTCTGTACCTGTGTCCAAATAAATGTTTTTTCTATTCTATTATACCTAATCATCAACTGCTATAGGCCTCCAACTTTTGTCCCACTCTGAGGAAAGCTTGCTTAGTTGTTGCTGCCCTTGTTGGTTCCGTTAATTTGCTCATACGACATCCACACCCCGTATAGTAAAGTAAAATGTTAATTATTAACATAATAGACAGTGTAACAGGTTGGTAACTATAGAAGTAATATTTTATTGCAATATATTGCTGGTATTTGCAGCTATCGCGTTGCACTGCAGTCATATATAAGACAGTACATATATTAACACTTTGACTGCGGTTTTTTTTCGACGACTGCGGTCTTTTTTTTTACCTAAAAAATTCGTGCTGCCGCTCTACACAGCGGTTGTGTTGCGCCGCACATGCGTTTCGTTCGAAAAATATTACAGCTCTGCTGAGTCACAAAGATCTGTATTTTCTCAGCCGCTGCGCTAGTGTGGATTTACGCATATTAGTCACTTGTAGAAAACTCATACCGTGCGTTTTCAGCACTCAAAGTGTTAAGTGATTCTTCTTTCATCAATCTTCATCAAATTCTTTCATCAATTTCAATCTTGTTCATTCAGATTTTTTTTACTGACTAAGTATTTTCTTTTTCTGTCTATTTTATGATTTTAATTTTAATGTTGTACATCATGTAACGACTTAGCTTTCAATTGCTTAATGTTACATTTATGATATTTACAATAAACATTTTTTTTTATTTTGATAGTTGTTATGAAGTAGGCTGCATAATCTAGCGTTCGTCCGTGAAGGTGGTAGCTAATAGCGGTGCACTGGGTGGCTTATGGCAACGGTTTTAATGTTAGGTAGAAGGTTGCGGGTTCGATTCCCGCCTCGGGACAATTGTGTGTACGGTCTGCAGATATTTGTACCGGGTGTACAGGTTATCTATGTATAATAAAAATATCTATCTAGTAGTCTATTGTATTATGTATATCAGTCATCTAATACCCATAACACAAGCTCTGCTTACCATGGTGCAAGATGATGCTGTGTGGATTGTCCAGCATTCATCATCATCCATCATGTCCACAACTGGACATAGGCCTCCCCTTATAGATAATATGAGCGCCTAGCGCCCTGTCTTCAGCTTGCCGCATCCAGCATCTACCTGCAGTCTTTCGCAGGTCGTCATCCTGGTCAGAGGGCGACCTACACTATGTTTACCGAGTCGTGGTCTCCACTCAAGAACACGTTGTCCAGCATTAATTATTATTATTATTATATTTATTTAAACAAGTTGTATATTTACGATATGGCAGTGTGCATTAATCCTCCCTTACACCCATAAGAGCTAGTATCGCAGTCCACGAACTGTTGTTCGGACACCTTGAGTAGATTGCCGTGCTTGATGGCGTAAGCACCTTCGAGCGCCGCTGTTGAAGATGGTTAACATAATGTTATGTAAAGAAATCAACTTCAACTTCTTCCTAGATGGCTCTGCGTCTGGATTGACGCAATTCTGCCAGTGTCCGTCTCATGATAGCATCGCAAGCTTTCTTTTTGGGTAACTCACTTGTATGGTGAAACATACATACTAGAAATAATATTTAAAATAAAGAAAAACATTAACAGTGAATCAACAAAATGTACCACAAATCTACAAACGAGAAACTAAGAAAAAACAGTCCTAAAATAACTAAAAACTGCATGATAATTACATCCTACTAATATAATAAACGCGAAAGTTTGTAAGTATGGATGGATGGATGGATGTTTGTTACTCTTTCACGTAAAAACTACTGAATGGATTTTTATGAAACTTTACAATAATATAGCTTATACATCAGAATAACACATAGGCTACAATTTATAAAGATATATTGTATATTATCCAAAATATCTGTCACTACGCGGGTGAAACCGCGGGGCGCAGCTAGTTTACTATATATAAAAGCATTAAAGAAAAAGTATAAAAATACATTTATTTGACACCATACCATACATAACACATAACACGACACATTGACGACCTCTGTGGCGCGGTGGGCGAAGTTCTGCCTGCAACGCAGGAGGTTGCAGGTCCGATTCCCGCCTCGGGACAAATGTTTATCAGCAGATATTTGTTCCGGGTGATAAAATATACAAAAAATTAAAGAAAAATAATTTTTCCATGCAAAATGATCATGGGTTTCGTAACTGTCTAATATTCTTAAAAAAAGGCGGTACGAAGTTCGCCGGGTCAACTAGTCACTACATAGTATAAAACAAAGTCGCTTCCCGCTGTCTGTCTGTCCCTATGTATGCTTAGATCTTTAAGAATACAAAACGGATTTTGATGCGGTTTTTAATTAATAGATAGAGTATTCTAGAGGAAGGTCTATAAACTATTTGAGAGAGATAGATTTACACGCGGGCGAAGCCGCGTGGCAGTTTTTAAGACGGCATACGGTGTGATTTCAGCAGTTAATGCGTTAAAGAGGAAGGTTTATTTACTATTTGACACGTAGATTTACACGCGGGCGCAGCGAGTATGAAATTATACGTACTAGCAGAGCTGAAGGCCCAGCATGATCCACATTGCCCCTGGTTCTGCACGGGTGCCACTGCGTTCTTGTCGCGCCAGTCGATGGAGTCAGACAGTGAACACGGTATGATGTCTGCGACGACGCCAACCTACGGATATTAAATTATGTACATTTGCCTATCTCAAATATCATTACTTCATACTCAAATATTTATTGCAAACGTTGTACAGGGGATCTTAAAGTTAAAATGTTTCAAACATGCACCCTCCTAGGGCGCGGCAATATTTAGCTAGGTGGCTACTTACCTACTTATAATCTACATAGGTATATACTGGACGTCCCACAGCCATGCCATACGGAGGTAAAGTACCTTAAATACTGTAGATAGAACATTTTACTAAAAGACTTAATTTTGATTTTAAAAACAATTTAAACTGCATTCAAAGATTTTTGAATAATCGCCTGTCAGAAACGTTTGTAGGATCTGCAAATTTTTATAAATATAAAGAAATATATATCTATGTAATATATTCTAGGTAAGATAATGTAATGTATTCGAAGTAAATCAGTCTACTAGATCCCATACCACAAGCTCAGCTTAGCTTGAAAAAGAATGCTGTGTGGATTGTCCAGCATAATTGTAAAATGAAAACGACCAACACCCTCTAAGGATAGAAAAACAAAATTAAATAACAATTGCGACATACACATAGCATCACTTAATACAAAAACATTAAGAAAAGAACCTGAGAGAAACGTATCGAATTAGAAACAGCAATCAACGAAATCTAATAGGACATTATAGGAGTACCTAAGCAAAATGAGAAGGACGAGAGAGGCTTAGAGGAGGCCTTCGTCGAGAGACAAGCTGGGAAGAAGAAGAGAAACTGAGCGCAGAGAGCATCAATAGTTGTTTAAATTTATAAGTTAAGTTTTTATGCAATTTTCCAAACTCTGTTACCAGCAATAATGTCTTATTATTATAATTATATATTGTAAAATAGTCTAGCTTTTAGTCGAGACTTGGGATGAACAAAATAATATAAAAAAAGTTTACTCACGTTACATAAGCCATAGTCGCCGCCAGGGTTTACGCCACCGAAGCCAAGGAGACTTTTCATCTCCTGGGCAGACCAGTCAGTAAATTTGTTGATGCCTGGAACAGATCGAAGTCAATTATAGCATGGATATCATCATCATCATCAACGTATAGTAGTCCGCATAGGCCATAGGCCTCCCCTAATGGCTGTCTTTGAAGGAGGATCTAAAAAAGCGTACTAAGGAGAAAACCATTATCAGTACATAGTATTTATAAAACAGTCGCTTCCCGCTGTCTGTCTCTATGTATCCTTAGATCTTTATAACTATGCAACGGATTTTGATGCGGTTTTTTTTATAGATATAGTGATTCAAGAGGAAGATTTATTGACACAAAGATTTCCACGCGGGCGAAGGTGCGGGGCGCAGCTACTAATAAGATGAAATAGATGGCAGCGCTACTAAAGATTTACCTTTAACAATATTTATAAAAATGTTATGATGAAAAAAAAGCTAGAATGCTTATTGGAATAGCTTTCTATAGTATCAAAGAACTCATGGACCTCAATTTGAGAATTAATTAGCACATTATTGGCATGTTCATAGTTTATAACTTATTAATTAAAATCATTTTAAAATTACATTGTATAGGAACCTAGTTTTAGAAATGTTTGCATGCCACCTACTCTAATATATTAACACCATATTTCTTGCAATAAATGAATTGAATTGAATACTTACCATAAACTGTTAAATTCGTTTTTCTATTCAGCTCGTTGATTTCCACGAGGTTTTCCGTGAAATAATACAATCTCAACCATTCTTCTTCATCGGTATGATAGATTTTATTGTATTTTACTTTGAATTCGTTAAAATGACGTTTAAGCTGTTCTTTGTCTTCCACGTCGTACTCTGGCTGGACCGGACTAGCCAGGACCAAATGCGACAGGCAAAGAATATAGATAGGCAACAACATTCTTATAGATTTACACAGGCTACGACTAGGTAGACCTAATCAATAATTGCCTAGCTCTAGTCTTCTTTATTTATATACTTTTACTATACTTTGTTATCAGTAAAGAATTCGGAAAATTAATAAGTATAAAAAGTAATTGCTGGAAATGAAAATTTAAAGTTTTATCTTTAAAAATACCTGAATTGGTTTAATTTTCTACATTCCCTAAGATTATATATATTACCTACACGTGTATTTAACATTTTAGTCCACCTACTTTCAGCCAGAACCTATTAAAAAGGGTAAAAAAAAATCGAATGGAAAAAATTGTACCTACCTACAAAAAGATATGGTTTTCTCATGGATGCCATTGTCAGAACTGGACCACGGGAAGCACCAGCTTCATATAAAAAGAGAATCATCAAAATCGGCCAGAAGTTCTGAGGTAACAAACATAAAAAATGCAGTCTAATTGAGAACCTACTCCTTTTTTGAAGTTTTTATAAATGCATGCATTGTCGCATCACGTTGTTAAGGTGGCTAGCATTCCGTTCTTAGCGACCGCGACCTGCGACGGCGACCAGAAGACCACGTGACCATGGTCGCCTGTCGCGGGGTGACCACTAGCTTTCTGATGTCAGCGACCGCGACGTCACGCCAGTCTTCCCGCAGTTTTTATAGGTGACGGCTGTGTTCTATTATGGTTCTATTGCAGTACGTTATGTCGGACAATATATCCGCAGCTAGAAAGATAATTATTCAGCAGCTATTGGAGGATGAAGAAGAGTTTTGACATCGAAGTCCCTCACAATGTTGTCTTTATAAGATTGGAGCCTTACATAATATAAAGGAGGGTTTTTATTCACTAATTCTATCAATATCTCGTCCTCGGGTGATGAAAGAGACGCCATTTTGATGTGCTTCTCGCCTTGCGTCGCGCCTCCGACGGGACCGGATCGCTTGCGCCACGCGGTTCTCTGGGCACGCACACCGGTCGCACGTCGCGGTCGCTAAGAACGGAATGCTAACTTTAGCTGAACCTTACTCCGTGTTATTTAGGTTAGGGTCGGTTCATATCCGACGGAAAATGCGTCGAGCGTATCATCGGTCGCCTCTATTCGGTTAAATGAAACCTGCCACATTACGCGTCTAGTCAGTTCGAACGGCTGTACAGAAACGATCTCCGCCGATGTTACGCCGTCTTTTTTTTATATAAATAAAAAAAAATTATATATATAAATTGAGTGTAAAAGGTTGAATGTTTTATTATAATTATTTGTCTGTTCTGGCGTAACGCGACCGATAAAACGCGACGCATTTTCCATCAGATATGTACCGACCCTTAAAGAAATAAATGAAATACATTGATATTTAATAAAATATTTATTTTCTATATCACATTAAGTACTATCACAATCAAAAGTGATGCTTAACACTTATCATCGCGACCGTATCAATAACAAAGATATAATTATTTCTATACACAATTAAATATAATAATAAATGTAAATAAAATCGACATAATTCTGATAGGTATATTTTTCTAACTTAATAATTCGAATAAGCACCTTTAACGCCTAAAATCGGTAACCATCAGCTACCAGATTAACTGGAACATTTGGGAAAATACTCTTACTAAGAATTCCCAAAGGTTCAATCGAACTAGTGAGAAATATTAACACTTTGACAGCGGATCACGTACTACGCACGTGACGCTTATTTTATCCTAGTTAGCCGCATACATAATTACCGTACCATTCTGGGCACGCCGGCACTTTTTGACCATTTTGTTACTTTTATAGAAAAACGCAGTACGTGATCACTGATCAGCGTCTCTAACAAAAAAACTGTCACGGACAGGGGACGTGATCGGCTGTCAGAGATTGGAAATAAATAAAATGCTTGGCTGTCAAAGTGTTAAATATAATAAGTGCCTAAGCAATAATTACTGATTCGACTATCATTATATCAATGGCAAGTCCAAAGCACTTTTAGAAGTAAAGTGTGCTTACAGTAGGAAGCAACCTTTAATACTTTCACGGCCCACGGCGTACATGCCCATCTAGGGATCAATGAGGCTGGGCAGTTAAAGTGTTGAACTCGCTAAAATCTAATCTTCACAAAATGACTTCGGAATTTCAATTTGTCACATATCTTGTATTATTTTTATCTTGTTTGTTTTATTTTTAAGTGGGCAATGAAAGTATTGTCTATCTATCTATCTATTTTCTAGTTTTCTTCAGATAGGCACTGGTAAAAATCCTAATTTTTTCATTTAATTACACATTTTTTCTGTTCCTATTTGAATAACGATATAAAACGATTTCTTTAAATGCCTCTAAGTGGTTAAATTACATTCATATTCATTCTATTTACATAATTTATATATATATATTGTATTATTTTACGGTATATACTGGTAACAATTTAGTAAACAATAGAAAATAACGAAAACGTTAGATATTGGTATTTTTTTTTGGATATTAACTTTAAATGAGGTAGATTATATTTGTTCTTTTAAATTTAAAAGCAAAAATAACAAATCCAGAGCATGGCGTAAATACATTTTCCTTGTTTCTTAAGGTCAGTCCAGATGAAGTAACAAAGATCTTAACTTTAATATGTATTTATATACTAGCTGCGCCCCGCGGCTTCGCCCCCGTGGAAATCTATGTGTTAAATGGTTTAAATTATAAAAAAAAGTATCCTATGTTAGACTCCTGGTTCTAAGCTACCTCTCGGCCAATTTTCAGCTAAATCGGTTCAGCCGTTCTCGAGTTATAAGTGTTGTAACAAACACGACTTTCTTTTATATATATAGATACTAGCTGCGCCCCGCGGCTTCGCCCCCGTGGAAATCTATGTGTTAAATGGTTTAAATTATAAAAAAAAGTATCCTATGTTAGACTCCTGGTTCTAAGCTACCTCTCGGCCAATTTTCAGCTAAATCGGTTCAGCCGTTCTCGAGTTATAAGTGTTGTAACAAACACGACTTTCTTTTATATATATAGATACTAGCTGCGCCCCGCGGCTTCGCCCCCGTGGAAATCTATGTGTTAAATGGTTTAAATTATAAAAAAAAGTATCCTATGTTAGACTCCTGGTTCTAAGCTACCTCTCGGCCAATTTTCAGCTAAATCGGTTCAGCCGTTCTCGAGTTATAAGTGTTGTAACAAACACGACTTTCTTTTATATATATAGATACTAGCTGCGCCCCGCGGCTTCGCCCCCGTGGAAATCTATGTGTTAAATGGTTTAAATTATAAAAAAAAGTATCCTATGTTAGACTCCTGGTTCTAAGCTACCTCTCGGCCAATTTTCAGCTAAATCGGTTCAGCCGTTCTCGAGTTATAAGTGTTGTAACAAACACGACTTTCTTTTATATATATAGATACTAGCTGCGCCCCGCGGCTTCGCCCCCGTGGAAATCTATGTGTTAAATGGTTTAAATTATAAAAAAAAAGTATCCTATGTTAGACTCCTGGTTCTAAGCTACCTCTCCGCCAATTTTCAGCTAAATCGGTTCAGCCGTTCTCGAGTTATAAGTGTTCTAACAAACACGACTTTCTTTTATATATATAGATTAGAAGCATGTTTATTTGTAAAGAAGAATAACCCACTTATTTGACACCCATACTCGCCCACGAAACCTTAGACCACATAACAAACTTTCATTACCCTTTTCTAGACTTCACATGTATCATTCTGGCCCCAATGCCATGTGTAAAAATATATGACGACCGATGTGGCGCGGTGGGCGAAAGTCCGTCTGCGACGCTGAAGGTTGCGGGTTCGATTCCCGCCTCGGAACAATTGTGTGTACGATCTGCAGATATTTGTTCCGGGTGCTCTGGTCGTTTTCTATGTATAATAAAAATATCTATCTATGTAATTTATTGTATTATGTATATCAGTTATCTAGTACCCATAACACAAGCTCTGCTTACCATGGGGCTAGATGATGCTGTGTGAATTGTCCAGCATTATTTATTTATTATTATTTATTATATAACAATCTCACGAAAAACATTCGAGAAGAAGATAATTTGCACCAATTTAAAAGCAAATTGAAGCATTTTTTACTAGAAAAATGCTTTTATAGCTGCCTCGATTTTGCTGTGCATCGGGAATGTTTGCGCAATATCAGACGGATGGCTTTGCTGCCATCCTCCGTAAAAAGACCGCATCCCTGATGCGCAGGGTGCGCGACAGCCCCATCACCATCTCTTTAACTTATACCATTATTTATTATCTGTTTTATTGTGACAAATTATTATAAATGAATTTATTTTAATTTTTTAAGAAGGCATGTCTATCTGCTTTTTTTTGCACAATGCCCTATGGTGTTTCCTTTGTCATAAGTTAGTATGTGTTATATAAAAATGTGATTTATCTTTTAAAATAGTATTTAACGACATCAAGTGTAACATTGTGTACCTACGGTGAAAATAAATAAACTGATAAAGCAGGTAAAATCACCTCTCCCCTGTGGAAATGTTTCGTGCGGAGAGTGATTTAATTTAATTTAGTTTTAATTTCTAGTATTAGGTATAACCCTAGTAATAAGTTCTTAATGTTTAATTTTACTAACAAATTATGGATCATTTAAGTTGAAATAAAATAATTTTATTTTATTTATAGCCTCGAAGAATATTTTGAATAATAGAAACCTACAATTAATTGATGTTCCTTGTTCTCTAGCCCTGTTTTAGTTGTAGTAGTGTAGTAGTTTTAGTTTTAGTAGCTTTTAGTTAAGGTATAATCTTGTTTCTTTTTTATGTTATTCATATGAGTGATTAGATATAATATAATTAAATAAATAAATAAATAATGCTGGACAATTCACACAGCATTATCTAGCCCCATGGTAAGCAAAGCTTGTGTTATGGGTACTTGATAACTGATATACATAATACAATACATTACATAGATAGATATTTATTATTATACATAGAAAACGACCAGAACACCCGGAACAAATATCTGCAGATCGTACACTCAATTCCGAGGCGGGAATCGAACCCGCAACCTCCTGCGTCGCAAGCGGACCTCCGTCCACCGCGCCACATCGGTCGTCAAAATTTTTAATTGGTTTATAATTTTAACTTGAAATGGTAAATTAAGCATATTATTAACCTTATTGTATATAGCCACCTAGCAATTAACTTTAAATTTATGTTGCGATACCCTTGCAGGGTGCATGTTGGACTTATATATATTTTTTAAGAACTTTTGGACACATGTAAGCAATAAACCATTGAGTATTGAGTAAGCTATATAACGATGTAGCGGTGTTTCGCACTGCAGGTTCTCACCACAAATTCATTTTTGCCGTTTCATACCAAAAATATGTAGGCGTTTCAACTCACATAAAAAAAACAATTTTGTTTGGCTTTTCTACCCAAAATTAGTTTCCGTTTCGCACCACAAAGAGATCAAGAGATTTTGTGCAGTCAGATCAACATTAGCAAACTACAGATTATTTTAACATGGTTATTTAACATGTTCTATAATGTGTCAAGTAGTTTATAAACCTCTTGAATCACTCTGAATCAATCTATTGTATATTTAATCTTGAATCACTCTGAATCAATCTATTGTATATCTAATCTTGAATCACTCTGAATCAATCTATTGTATATCTAATCTAATCTTGAATCTTGAAAAATATATATGTATATGTAATCGTGAATCACTCTGCATCAATCTATTGTATATCGTAATCTAATCTTGAAAAATATATATCTAATCTTGAATCACTCTGAATCAATCTATTGTATATCTAATCTAATCTTGAAAAATATATATATGTAATCTTGAATAACTCTGAATCATCTATTGTATATCTAATCTAATCTTGAAAAATATATATCTAATCCTGAATCAATCTATTGTATATCTAATCTAATCTTGAAAAATATATATTTAATCTTGAATCACTCTGAATCAATCTATTGTATATCTAATCTAATCTTGAAAAATATATATCTAATCTTGAATCACTCTGAATCAATCTATTGTATATCTAATCTAATCTTGAAAAATATATTTCTATTCTTGAATCACTCTGAATCACTCTTGAATCTATCTATTGCTGAAAACTGCATTAAAATCCGTTGAGTAGTTTAAAAGATCTAAACGAACAGACAGCGGAAGCGACTTCATTTTTACTATGTAAGATTTTGAAAACTTAGTTTTTTTACATTTTTCCTGTGTGCGTTCTGTGATGGAAGCTGAATCGTTGGTCCTTACTTAATGTTACACCCTGTATAACATAACATATAGCTTAATCTGGACATACCTTAAGAACATAATAGTATTTTTCGAAAACAAATGCTGGTACATATTTAGATAAGCTCGCAGTGAATAGAAAATAAAAAAGGCGTTTAAAATGGACATTACCTTCGAAATTAATAGTAATATAATATAAAAAAATATATACACTGTATATAATTGTTTTAGGTACATATGTTTTATAATTAATAAAGACATAAAATTTACGGCATTAAGTACATAGTTTTGATATTAATTGGATGAGCAAACATATTGAAAATATTACTGTTTTTTAATATGTTCTGTATTTTACAAATAATACAGGTACACTCGGTTCTAATATATAAGATATTTTTCGTAAACAAAGCTATTAAAAATCTAAAAAATTTATAGTGATAATTATTTAAAGTTTTAATTATCTATAGCAGGTGGATACTGGATTCGTCAAGCTGAAGACAGGGCGCTATGGCGCTCATTGGGGGAGGCCTATGTCCAGCAGTGGACTAATATAGGTTGATGATGATGAATTATTTAAAGATACAGGTATTAGTGACGGATTTTTCTTTGTATTTCCTAGACCTGCGAAGGACTGCAGGCAGATGCTGGATGTGGCAAGCTGACAGGGCGCTATGGCACTCATTAGGGGAGGCCTATGTCCAGCAGTGGACTAATATAGGTTGATGATGACAGGTCGAGATGATGAGTCGGAGAAAATATTTTTGGAAAATAATTTCATTTATCTGTCGTCCATTTTCAAGTTAATTTCGAATCTTTTTCGCAGTGCTTATGGAGTTATGCGTTTTTGAAAGTTATGTTCTTGCTGTCTTCACCGTTACCTTAGTATTTTCTTTCATAATATATAACCTACAATCACACAGATCCCCTGGTACTCTCCACGATCCTATCCATCCATGGCTGTCTGGTAGAGATCGCTCTTGAGCGATAAGACCGCCAATTGTATCTAGTTTGTTAGTTTTTATTTTATTTTACATTGTGTATGTGTTGTGTATGCAATAATATGCTACATATAATTAATAATATGTAGCATATTATTAATTATATGTGCAATAAAGAATTATCTATATATCTACCTTGGTGTTTTCTATTACTGTTATCAGTCTTAGTAATGTTTTCATTCATAAAGACTTTGTTTACATAAAATATCTTATATTTTTTTTAAATCAATAACCGTGTCAATTCCGATTTCGCTGAAACCAAACTGATTTGACAGCAAAGTCATTTAAAACGGGATATTTACCATGATTTGATTTTAGAGTTTTCCAATATTTCAAAATACCAAAAATGAGGGTAGATCTGTATATCTTTATATATAAAAATCTATTGGTTCGTTAGTCTCGCTAAAACTCGAGAACGGCTGGGCCGATTTAGCTGATTTTGGTTTTGAAATGTTTGTCGTAGTCCAGGGAAGGTTTAAACGGTGAGAAAACATGGTAAATTTGCGCAGAAATTTCCACGCGGGCGAAGCCGCGGGGCGCAGCTAGTCTGCCAATAAAAACTAACTCGCAGTGTCTTCAGTTATTCCGTGATCATGGCGCATGAAATTTTTCCGAAATATTGGATAACTCAAAAATCAAATCATGGTAAATATCCCTTTTTAATGACTTTAGTGTTAATAACCAAGATAGTTTCACAAGTTTTAATTTGACACCACTCAGAATGATGCCGTCCTTTTCATTTCGATCGTTGTGAAAGAGACAGCACTATTTATAGAAGAACTAAGATTATTAATGTATACAATACTGTGTAGGGAATCACTTGGGTTATGTTCGGTTGGTTTTTGGCTCAGGAACTTGTCCTTTTCTCCAACATTTTTTTGTAGCTCTGAAACAAAAGAAGATTAATTAAATAAATAATGCTGGACAATTCACACAGCATTATCTAGCCCCATGGTAAGCAGAGCTTGTGTTATAGGTACTAGATAACTGATATACATAATACTATACATTACATAGATAGATATGTTTTATTATACATAGAAAACGACCAGAACACCCGGAACAAATATCTGCAGATCGTACACACAATTATATTGTTCCGAGGCGGGAATCGAACCCGCAACATCCTGCGTCGCAGGCGGACCTTCGCCCACCGCGCCACATCGGTCGTCAATAATAAAACTTAATAAATATATAGATAAAAAAAAGAAAACACATATTTACACATACCATAATACCCACATTACAAACATTATAATAAACTCACATAGACATAAGATAGAGCTATCAATGTTTTCATAAGGATAAAAAATGCTGATGCAGCAGTTTTTTGAAGATAGGGAGTGATTTGACCACCGATGTGGCGCGGTGCCTGCGACGCAGGAGGTTGCGGGTTCGATTCCCGCCTCGGAACACTTGTGTGTACGATCTGCAGATATTTGTTCCGGGCGTTCTGGTCGTTTTCTATGTATAATAAAAAAATTCGATCTATGTAATGTATTGTATTATGTGTATCAGTTATCTAGTACCCATAACACAAGCTCTGCTTACCATGGGGCTAGATAATGCTGTGTGAATTGTCCAGCATTATTCTACTATAGTATAAAGCTAGATTACCACTCACTGACTGACTGACTGACTTATTGACATAATTGTTCGCCTTGATGGTGGATGGGAAGGTATGTTTTTTTTTTACGGAATCTTATAGGGGAGGTAAAAGTCTCCTAGGGAAAATTCCGACTTTTTGACATTTGCCCCCTCAAGACCCCCCCCTGTGGGGGGGCTCCTACGTGGAGCCATATTGCAGAGTTTTTTTATAGGGGTTGTATAGAGGGGGACAAGTGATTTTGATTGCATCTAAAATTTTGCCCCCCCCCTGCCCCCAAGGACCCCCCCTTTTGAGTGTGCTACCAGATGCCGTCGCGATAGAGGGGTTCTGATTGCGGGGTCGTATAGAGGGTTTCTCTTCGTTTTGGAAGAAAAAAAATTGAACCCCCCCCCTTTAACCCCCTTTTTTGCCCCCCCTTTCCATCTCCAAAATGGATAGACTTGGAAGAAATTTTTTTTCACAGTCTTGTAGAAGAGAACAAATGGTTTTGAATGACAAAAAAAATTGCCCCCTTTTGCACCCCAGACCCCCTTTTTTTAGGAAAAACCTAAAATTGGCCTATTTTTGACCTTTTTTTTCGGGTGGAGCATCGTGGCGAGCGAAGCGAGCCGCTATGCGACCGCGGGGAACAGCACGGCGAGCGAAGCGAGCCGTGCTGTGACCCCCTCCAATGACCCCCCGAGACCCCCTCAACTATAACACGGGGGAGCATTGCGGCGAGCGAAGCGAGCCGCAATGCGACCAAGGGGAACGGCACGGTGAGCGAAGCGAGCCGTGCCGTGACCCCCCACGCCCCCAGACCCCCTGTACCCCCTCCCCCAACCAAACAATCTGATATGGGTATCGTTTTTGACTAACTTGGGGGTGAGGATTTCGAATTCGATACGACCAAGGGGAACTGCTGCGACCCCCCAATGACCCCCTTAACTATAACCAGGGGGAGCATTGCGGCGAGCGAAGCGAGCCGCAATGCGACGAAGGGGAACGGCACGGCGAGCGAAGCGAGCCGTGCCGTGACCCCCCTACGCCCCCAGCCCCCCTGTACCCCCTCTACCAAAAAATTGGATATGGGTTTCTTTTTTGACTAATTTCAAGATGTGACCCCCCCAAGACCCCCACACCTATAACCAGGGGGAGCATTGCGGCGAGCGAAGCGAGCCGCAATGCGACCAAGGGGAACGTCATGGCGAGCGAAGCGAGCCGTGCCGTGACCCCCCTACGCCCCCAATACGTAATGCGACACCTGTCGAAGTGAGCCGCGCTGTGTGCACACCCACTAATATAGATATCGTTTTCGATCAACTCTCATACGTCGACTACGAAAAAAATGTCCATTTCCAAATTCAAGATGGCTGACATTTTTTCATCGCAAAATTTTCTCATGTCTATCGATTTCAAACAAAATAATCAAAGGTACGAAAAGGGGGTCTTAATAAAAAATAATAACTGTTATACATAACCCTCGCGAGCTGCTTGCAGCTCGCGCACATCCAACAACTAGTTTATATTTATAATTTTGCACGTCTGATATCCAGAGGTATATAGGTATATATAGGTATTATTAGAGGTAGTGTTTTTATTGTATGGTAAAGTCTAACCCCCCATATCTTTAGTCATTACCTCAAATTATTCTCCACTTAAATTTGTTCAAGGGCGTTTCGAGCATTCCTCCAAAACATGCTCGAGTTCGGTATGCTTAGTCGTTAATTTGGTTATATATCAACCTCACTCGAACGTGGTTGGGTCGAGTCAGTGCGTCACCGTTACCGTTACCGTTGTAGGTTTCATCGTCGTAAATGTAATTGAGATAGTCTCCAAAATCCATTGTAAATAACAACAAATATTATTATTTCGAGGAGCATTCAAGGTAGGTAGCGACGTACCTTGAGATGACAGTTCGTTATTCCACTCGTATGAGAAAATTCTCGAAGGCTGTTTCGAGATGGATTTTTTTACGATCAAGCATACCGAAACGCATTTGGAGGTTGAGTAGAGTTTGAATCAATCAATAGATTTCTTTCCGGCCCTGGTGGGGGCACAGAGAGGGGCCTCGAGGCTTCGCCTCATTACCCCGGCATCAACTCGAGGGGTGACGACCCCTCGGTCCTTGGGTTTTGTGGGAATCTTTTCTTTCCCTTATTCTCAATGTGTTTTTGGCATCATTCCGTTTATAGTTTGAATCGAGGTCTAGGTAATGACTAAAGATATGGGGGTAAATCTATAATTCAAAAGCCCTTACCGCCTCCGCCATCTTATACAACATGGCCGACGTTTCGACGCCAGTTTGTTCGACCAGCGACTTGAAGATGCCTCCATCTTGTTCGTTCGCTTCTCTGGAACTGAAAGTAGATATAAAAAGTTAGCTTTGGAATAGAGATTTACTACTTAATTAATTAATTATTAGAATTTTTGACATTATTATTATATATCTAGGCCACTTTACAGCCAATCATTTGTGAATTTTCATTTGCTAAAATAGGAGTAAAATTTTATGTTTTTTGCCTTGGTTTTATGTGGCGCGGTGGGCGAAGGTCCCGCCTGTGACGCAGGAGGTCGCGGGTTCGATTCCCGCCTCGGAACAATTGTGTGTACGATCGGCAGATAATTGTTCCGGGTGTTCTGGTCGTTTTCTATGTATAATAATAAATATCTATCTATGTAATGTATTGTATTATGTACATCAGTTATCTAGTACCCATAACACAAGCTCTGCTTACCATGGAGCTAGATAATGCTGTGTGAATTGTCCATTTTTTTTTTTTTATAAAAAAAATAAAATAAATAGACACAGACAAATACGCAGACACGGGAGACTATCAGACACCGGGGCACCGCCCTTGATCGTTTGGTATTAATTAAGTCTTATATTTGACTAGCTGTTTCCTGCGGCTTCACCCGCGTTAAAATCGAATTTCATTTTATTATGTGCGGACCTTCGCCCACCGCGCCACATCGGTCGTCAAAATTCGGGTATTCTAATCTCATCATGGCGTTGAAGCGTTGGATCGCGAGGAGTGGAAAGAGAAAAGGGAGGACTTTGCCCAGCAGTGGGACAATAATGGCTCAATATAATAATAATAAATAATTCTAATCCAATTTTTTTTACAAGTACTGTACTCGAAATAAATAATTAGTATTTATTACCTGTTAGAGAATGTCCGCACTCTGTCTTTAGATAGGACGAGAGTCTCGTTGGGAGGCTCGCGGCGCTCGTCCGCCGCCGGGTCGAAGGTGAAGTTCTCGGGGATGGCCAGCGGCGCCTGAAACGTACATAGAATAGAATAGAATTGTAAAATTGCAGGGAATGAAAGCCAGCCAGCTATAACGCGCGTCTTCTACACCGTGACCGCTGAGGATGTGGTCAAGTACCTGGTGCTGAAGACCGGCATCACCTTGAGAGTCGAAAAATTGGTGTCTCGCCGTAACGTAAACTTCGGTTCATTTATGGTGAGAGTGCCGACGGATCGACTCTCTACGTTTATGGACAATCCCTCCAACCTTCCCATGGTCCTGCCAACCTTGCGGTTATACGGACCGAAACTGTGAGAAAGGAGTCACTCGGGTGACCCCAGACTCTACAAATCCTACGCTCTTTGTCCCGAACACTCTCCCCCTTCTGGGGCATGCCACATCACATTACAGACTTCATTGCCGGGCTGCTCCACCCCAGCTCGGTGCTGCTCTGTGCCCCCCCCATCCCTGGTCGAAAACGTGCACTCCTCAACGCGCCGTGTCTTGTGCCAGATTTTGGCGAACCTTTTCAGCTTTCCAAAATTGGCCTCACTGCTGACTAGATCCGAGTGGTATATCGGTCCCTCATATCCCCCCTCCCTAACAATCCCTCGTAATAGAGCGTCCCTTTCCACCGCATACAAAGGACAGTCCCACAGAATATGGTCCCTTGTCTCTCTCGTCTCCCCACAGCTGCACGCAGCTGTGTCGCTCAGCCTCATGTCGCACAGACGCCCCCTGAAGCACCCGTGGCCCGTCAGGAGCTGCGACACCTCGTGATCAGGTTCCACCCAGTGCGCTCTCATGCGCTCTCGTTTATGGACAGTGGGTTTTGGCCGAAAGGTGTCATTTTCAGGAAGTTCATTGGACGCCTGTCAAATGACACCGCGCATGCGTCATCGGAGCGTCGGCCTCGGTGACTCGGTTAATTATAAATTTTTGTTTATCTATGCTAGTCTCTAAGGTATTTATTATATGGGCCCTAATTAAGTTACTTTTTGTACACTTTCTTTGTTGCCTGAAATAAAGATATTATTATTATTATACACTCATTTATTAAAATTCTCGTATAAAATACATTTTTTACTATTATTATTATTATAACAGAAAGAAGTTTTATTCAGAGAATGACGTGTTCGGTTTGGTGTGGAGCGGAAAAGAGGGCCAGCTTTTTTTTTTCGAATGGACTATTATGCTGTTGACCTCAGATGGCCATGACAGCGTTACCGGACTTTTAGCGAGCGCAGAGGGCGCCTCGCCGGTAAAAATTAGGTAGGGGCAACACGCACAAGGGCCACCACTTAGGTGCGAGCCTCGGCTTGGGCTGTTGCCAGATGCTACAAGAGGGTAGGGAGGTAACGCCTTAGGTGCACCAGTACACCTGAGGGCGGAAACGGGGAGAGGGCCAGCGCCATTTTGATTCTCCTTATATAAGCCTTGCAACAGCGCCGCCTCGGCGATTGCCCGAACCATACAAGAAGCGATCGATCTAAGATGAGAACGTAGTGCCACAGAATAGAAAAAACATTGATTTAGAAACAGGTAATGGTAAGTCTCATTGGGGGAGGCCTATGTCCAGCAGTGGACTAATATAGGCTGATGATGATGATGAATGGTAAGTGTTTCCGCACTTAGACTCCGATTGGTCCTTTGTGCGTGGGGTTTGGTTAGGTAGACACAGGTACCAGATTCAGGCATAGAATAAACAAACAAAGTAGTTTATCATGGGGGTAAACGACACAAATAGGTGATATTAAGAATAAAATAAGACTACCTCCATGACCCTGCGCCGCAATAGGGGTTGTCTCAGCGTGTGCTGAACATTATTATATTCAGCGCTGTTTTTCAGACAAAGACCTTAAATTACTAGTTGAAGTCACGGACGAGAATTCGGTAAAATTCCATACATAAATAATGAACAAATAATTTCGGACCAGTCTACGGTAGACTCGAACGGAATGCACATCAAATTGAAGAGCGAAAAATTTTTCAACAACTTATAGGCGGAAAATTCGGATTATCGAGTATTTTCGACGACCGATGTGGCGCGGTGGGCGAAGGTCCGCTTGCGACGCAGGAGGTTGCGGGTTCGATTCCCGCCTCGGAACAACTGTGTGTACGATCTGCAGATATTTGTTCTGTTCTGGTCGTTTTCTATGTATAATAAAAAAAAAATCTATCTATTTAATATATTGTATTAAGTATATCAGTTATCTAGTACCCATAACACAAGCTCTGCTTACCATGCGGCTAGATAATGCTGTGTGAATTGTCCAGCATTATTATTATTATTATTTTCAATATAAAAATCAGATAAAAATTAATAAATTGCTATATAATGGCGTTGCGGAGTAAACATGTAAATGTCATCAAATGTGTCATTGCGTCATATCATTGCATAATATGTATCTATATCATAATATGAGTGTAAATGCTTGAAATAAATACTTTTTATTTTTATTATTATTTATATTGCGTGTCATCAGGTTTGGATTCCGTTCTCCATTGTGACCTCTAAGGTATTTTTTTTTCATTTTTAAACTTCCGCGATCAGAACACATACTATTTTGACAGGGTCATACATTTTATAAAAAATGGTAGTATCACCGGGAACGATGAACGAGTAGCGAGTCGAGCTAGAATGTAGAAACGAGTCGGCGTGAAGCGGGGAGCGAGTGCGTAGTTCCGATAGTTGTGTAGCTCGGGTATAAGCGAGTGTGCGAGTGAGACGAACGATAACTCGCATCACTCGCTCGCGGCGGCCAAACGACAGTCCTGCGCTAACCAGCATTGTAGAGAAATTACCGCTGGTTGCTCTCTCGGCGTGCGTTCTGATCGCTGAGCGAGTGTTATTTTCCTGGCTCTTGTCGCCCAGCGACAAACTAGTGAAGCGAGTCCTCGCAGTGTGAACAGTCAGCGATCAACTATTTGTATATGCATCTCTTTTGTTTACACGGAATGTGTATCTAAATTTGACACATAGATTACTCTTACTTGACTCTTGGTCAGCAGCGACTTCCTAGGTCCCATGTTGTTCTGGACATGCGAAGTCGGCTGCGTCAGCAACTCGTACGGGTGTCCGATCTCTGCCACGCGGCCCCTAGATAATATCAATTCATTAACGCTAAATAATACTGTTTCCTGAAAATCATTGTCCAGTCCATCCCAAGGTTGCCTGGAAGAGATCGCTCTCAGCGATAAGGCCGCCCTTTATACCTTTATTCTAAGTTTTTTTCTCCGTATTATTTTCTGTTTTGTGTGGTGTAATAAAGTGTTATCTATCTATTAAAATATCTGTTTCCTGTGTGTTAGCTGAACAAAGGGCGCTATGGCGCTCATTGGGGGAGGCCTGTGTCCAGCAGTGGACTGCTATAGGCTGATGATGATGATGAATACTGTTTCCACCGTAAATTGTTAAGATGGCTGAATGACGGGAATTTTTATGATCTGTAATCTGGAAAACCCCATAGGAAGATATCATCATCAGCCTATCTTAGTCCACATCTGGACATAGGCCTCCCCCAATGAGCGCCATATGAAATGAAATGAAATGAAATGAAAGTTTATTTCTTTAGGCTTACAAATAAGCACTTAGACAAGTCATATTTTATATATAACCGACGGCCGATGGGGCAAACGTGCTCTTGAGTGGAGACCACGACTCGGTAAACGTGGTGTAGGACGCCCTCCGACCAGGTGGGATGACGACCTGCGATAGACTGCAGGTAGATGCTGGATGCGGCAAGCTGAAGACAGGGCGCTGTGGCGCTCATTGGGGGAGGCCTATGTCCAGCAGTGGACTAATATAGGCTGATGATGATGATTAATATTATGAATACTCGTGACCGTCAGCTGCGACTCCGTGGGTGTGTTGGGCAGGGGCAGCGATGACGCCATTATTACCATGGAATAAGGTTCAAATCAGAATTCTGGAATATGCTATTTTTAATTAATGATTTGAGGCTACCACGCTGTTTAACATATAACGATCAATAGTTAATGATGATAACTTAAGAGTCCTCCGGAGGGACGATTTCTTCAAACAAACGTAATACCAAAATGATTTCCAATTCAAGCGTATTTCCACTATAATATTGTATTATTTGTATTTAAATAGTAATTATCTAGGTTCCTAAATAGTTTTTTTTTTTAAATACTTGCCTAAAATTAAATTAAATCCAATCGCATTTTGCACATTTTCAAGTTTTCTTGCTATTTGTTTTGTATTAAAAACATCAATATCTTACGTGTTATTTATTAAGGAACATAGCTTATATTGTCTAGTTACAGAAAAACAATACTTTGTGAAGAATACAAAAAGTATTCAGTTATAATTTTTGGTATTACGGAACAAACCAAATTTTGAACGGCTAATATTGCTATCGCGCACGCATGTGGCGCGGCGCAAGAGTTAAACAGGGACAGCGATATTCGGAGCGATTTTTGCAAGCGAGGGTCGCCGGGCCCTTAGTACTTACTTGTCCATGACAATGATTTTGTCATAATCCATGACGGTGTTCAGTCGGTGCGCTATCGTCAAGACGGTGGAGTTGGCGAAGATCGTCCGGATTGTCTCTTGGATGTGTTTGTCGGTTCTGAGAAACGGAATTATTATTTAAACTAATTATATAACTATTATTTAAACCTACTATCATGCCATTACTATCTACAATAAATTACCAAAAAGTTTAAAAGATTTGCCATTAAACATGTTTAAAACCAAATTAAGAAACTGGTTATTAGAAAACTGTTTTTATGATGTCAAAGAATATTTGAATTTTAAAACTAATTGACATATGCACTTATAACCTTAATACGACGACCTATGTGGCGCGGTGGGCGAAGGTCCGCCTGCGACGCAGGAGGTTGCGGGTTCGATTCCCACCTCGGAACAAATGTGTGTACGATCTGCAGATATTTGTTTCGGGTGTTCTGGTCGTTTTCTATATATAATAAAAAATATATATCTATGTAATGTATTGTATTATGTATATCAGTTATCTAGTACCCATAACACAAGCTCTGCTTAGCTTGGGGCTAGATAATGCTGTGTGAATTGTCCAGCATTATTTATTTTATTTTTATTTATTTACTTGTTTGACTAATTTATTTTAATTGTATTGCTTTATATACTATTTTTTCTTTCTATTTAAATCTGTATAATTTTTCATTAGATATTGGTTAAGATTTTGTATGATATTTTATTGACATTAGAGACATTAACGATTTTGCACACCTGAGTGGGTAGTTTGTATCTGGACATATTTAGAATTAAGACCTTTTATACATACATTCATGCAAATTAAGATTATGATTATGATTAAATAAATAAATAATGCTGGACAATCCACACAGCATTATCTAGCCTCAAGCTAAGCAGCACCACTCACGATAGGGCTGGTCCACCAGTTCAAAGTCGCTCAGCGAGCTATGGAAAGAGCTATGCTCGGAGTTTCTCTGAAGGATAGGATTTTTTTTCATCCATTTTTCTACAATCTGTTCAGCCAAAATTAGCCATAATTATTACGACGACCGATGTATCGCTGAAAGTCCGGTTGAACCAAACGAGAAGGCTTTGAAAGCGAACCATCCGGGGCTGGACCTGAACAAGTGGCCCACGAAAGGTAAATCACTACATAGTATAAAACATAGTCGCTTCCCGCTGTCTGTCTGTCCCTATGTATGCTTAGATCTTTAAAACTACGCAACGGATTGCGGATGCGGTTTTTTTAAAAACATAGATGATTCAAGAGATTGACGACCGATGTGGTGCGGTGGGCGAAGGTCCGCCTGCGACGCAGAAGGTTGCGAGTTCGATTCCCGCCTCGAAACAATTGTGTGTACGATCTGCAGATATTTTTTATTATACATAGAAAACGACCAAATCACCCGAAACAAATATCTGAAGATCGTGCAAGCATTTGTCCGCGGGAATCGAAACCGCAACCTCCTGCGTCGCAGGCAGACCTTCGCCCACCGCACCACAGAGGCCGTCTAATTATATATCTATATTTAGTAGCTGTTCCCCGCGGTTTCACTCACTCTGTATCCACGTTGGCCGTGGCCTCGTCCAACACCAACACGTTGGAGTTGGCCAACGCGGCCCTGGCGAGACAGATCAGCTGCCGTTGGCCGATGGAGAGGTTGCCGCCGCCGTCGCCCACCTTAGTGCTGAGACCGGCCGGCATTTTGGACACCATGTCGCTGAGTTCCACCTGGGAATTACATTTTATATTACAGTCATTCCGTATAACTCATCATCATCATTTTGACGACCGATGTGGCGCGGTGGGCGATGGTCCGCCTTTGTCGCAGGAGGTTGCGGGTTCGATTCCCGCCTCGGAACAATTGTTTGTACGATCTGCAGATATTTGTTCCGGGTGTTCTGGTCGTTTTCTATGTATAATAAAAAAATATCTATCTATGCAATGTATTGTATTATGTATATCAGTTATCTAGTACCCATAACACAAGCTCTGCTTACCATGGGGCTAGATAATGCTGTGTGAATTGTCCAGAATTATTTATTTATTTATTTATCATCAGGCTATAGTTGGAGTTTCTCTCTACAGTGTCAACCCCACTCCAGCAGCGCCATCTGGTGGCGCCGGGTGGCCGTGGTCAGACAGACTCACCTGCTGCAGCGCTGTATACAGGCTGTGGTCGCTATGCGTGCCCCGCGGGTCGAGGTTGTCCCGCAGCGTGGCCGCGAACAAAGCCGCGCGCTGCGGCAGGGCGCACAGCTTGCTTCGCCACTCGCGCAGCCCGCACTCCGACGACTCCACGCCATCCACTGTTATACGGCCCGTGGTCTGGCTTAGTCTGTAGATAAAAACAGAAAATAAAAAAAAAATAAAAAAAAATTTTAGAATATACCTTTAGTTTATTTTCCTTGATTATTTTAATTGTTGAATTACTTGACTACCTTGAATCACTGTGATAATATTAAATAGTAATATTATATTAACACTTTGAGTGCTGAAAACGCACGGTATGAGTTTTCTACAAGTGACTAATATGCGTAAATCCACACTAGCGCAGCGGCTGAGAAAATACAGATCTTTGTGACTCAGCAGAGCTGTAATATTTTTCGAACGAAACGCATGTGCGGCGCAACACAACCACTGTGTAGAGCGGCAGCACGAATTTTTTAGGTAAAAAAAAAGAACGCTGTCGTCAAAAAAAAACCGCAGTCAAAGTGTTAATATTAGCACACCTGCTTGCCGGTTGATGTCACACCACTCTAGTAATAAGACCTGACTTGTACCTATAATAATGTGTTCAGCAAATAAATGATTTCCAAATAAATAAATAAATAAATAATGCTGGACAATTCACACAGCATTATCTAGCCCCATGGTAAGCAGAGCTTGTGTTATGGGTACTAGATAACTGATATACATAATACAATACATTACATAGATATATATTTATTATTATACATAGAAAACGACCAGAACACCCGGAACATATATCTGCAGATCGTACACACAATTTTTCCGAGGCGGGAATCGAACCCGCAACCTCCTGCGTCGCAGGCGGACCTTCGCCCACCGGGCCACATCGGCCGTCAATTGATTTGATTTGATTGATAGAATACAACAGAATAGGTTTATTTAGCACACAAAAAAAAAATGAATGAAAATACACCTAAAAAACACATATACACTTTGATTGCTGAAATCACACGGTATGTGTTTTCTACAAGTGACTAATATGCGTAAATCCACACTAGTGCAGCGGCTGAGAAAATACAGATCTGTGTGACTCAGCACAGCCGTAATATTTTTCGAACGAAACGTATGTGCGGCGCAACACAACCGCTGTGTAGAGCGGCAGCACGAAAGGCTTAGGTTAAAAAAAATATTGCAGTCGTCGAAAAAAAATCGCAGTCAAAGTGTTAAAACACTATAAGCTAAAGTAAAATAAAATACTAAAACGAAATGGAAAACAATCTGGTATAAGATTGGCTTTTCCCCAATGTGCGGCTGACTGCGATCACATAATAATAGTATCTCGATTACGGCCGGGTGATTATGTAACTCGCGCCCGGTTTGCGACAGGCGTAAATTAAGCAATCAGTGCTGTCAAACGTCAATTTTGTATTGGTTTGACACCAGCTACAACGTCAAGATTGGTCAAAATTGACGTTTGACAGCACTGATTGCTTAATTTACGCCTGTCGCAAACCGGGCGCGAGTTACATAATCCCCCAAGGCGGGTTGGTGCAAAAAATCCGTCTCCTAAAAGATAAAGTAAATAAGAGCGCGCTTGTAATGTGAGCTCTTATCCCGTGTTATATATATTTTATTTTTATTTAAAGGAAAACCAGAAGCTTATAATATAACACAATAAAAAGTTCATAAATACTAGAAAGCTTATTGAAGGTTTTCACGGAGATATAACAGAATAATATAATAAGAAAGACTGCGAACATAAAGTAAATGGTTTAGGTACATATAGCATCTATAGTTACATTAGATAATTATCTTTAGGTTACAAAATTAATTTACAAGAATGTTTACTCTAAACACCTATTATCGACATTATCATTATTGGTGTCAAAAAATTATCTGCTGAGCCGCCGCCTGGCCGAAAAAATGACTAATTATATATATATATATATATATTTATCTATATTTTAAATGACTTTAGCGTTAATAACCATGATAATTTCAAAAGTTTTAATATAACTTCACCTGAACAGCGCATTGACCAGCGAGCTCTTGCCCGCCCCCGTCCGGCCCACCACGGCCACCTTCTCCGCCGGGTTGATCGTGAAACTGACGTTTCGGATGGCGTACGCCGGCTCCTCCTTGTCTCTGCTGTCTGCAAGCTCCTTCTTAGGCGGTCGCTCGTATTCTAGAGACACGTCTTGGAAGACTATTTCACCTGTAAACAAGATAGATAGAAAACACTTTATTATACCACACAATACAGAAATAAGGAGGGTATTCCGAAACGCTTCGTTTGCCAGAGATAAAAAAAATTCTGGACAATTCACACAGCATTATCTAGCCCCATGGTAAGCAGAGCTTGTGTTATGGGTACTAGATAATTGATATACATAATACAATACATTACATAGATAGATATTTTTTATTATACATAGAAAACGACCAGAACACCCGGAACAAATATCTGCAGATCGTACACATAATTGTTCCGAGGCGGGAATCGAACCAGCAACCTCCTTCGTCGCAGGCGGATCTTCACCCACCGCGCCACATCGGTCGTCAATCTCTTGAATCATCTATGTATTAAAAAAAAACCGCATCCGCAATCCGTTGCGTGGTTTGAAAGATCTAAGCATACATAGGAACAGACAGACAGCGGGAAGCGACTTTGTTTTATACTATGTAGTGATTTACCTTTCGTGGGCCACTTGTTCAGGTCCAGCCCCGGATGGTTCGCTTTCAAAGCCTTCTCGTTTGGTTCAACCGGACTTTCCGCGGGCAGGTTTGTGTACTCCAGAATTCTTTCAACCTGCAAACAAAAATGAACATTATTAATATCTAACGACTAATCATTCGGCGGTTTTTACTAAAACTGAAAAACAAATTAGGTATAAAAAGGTGTATATCATGTAGTACCTAGGTAAAGTTAGTTATGTAAATGAATGCTTTCATCATCATCATCATCATCAGCCTATAGCAGTCCACTGCTGGACATAGGCCTCCCCCAATGAGCGCCATAGCGCCCTGTCTTCCGCTCGCCGCATCCAGCATCTACATGCAGTCTTTCGCAGGTCGTCATCCCACCTGGTCGGAGGGCGTCCTACACTACGTTTAACGAGTCGTGGTCTCAACTCAAGAACACGTTTGCCTCAGCGGCCGTCGGTTCTTCGCGAGATATGGCCGGCCCACTGCCACTGAGAATGAGTGCTTTAGTCAGTTAAAATCACTGATCACTTTTCAAAAGTCGTACCTCGACCATGATTCAACCTCTACTCAAACTCTAAACGCGTTTCGGTATGCTTGATTGTAAAAAATCCCTCCACTAGAACTAAACTTCGAAAATTACATAAGTAAATAAATAAATAATGCTGGACAATTCACACAGCATTATCTAGCCTCATGGTAAGCAGAGCTTGTGTTATGGGTACTAGATAACTGATATACATAATACAATACATTACATAGATATATATTTTTAACACCCGGAACAATTATCTGCAGATCGTACACACAATTGTCCCGAGGCGGGAATCGAACCCGCGACCTCGTGCGTCGCAGGTGGACCTTCGCCCACCGCGCCACAGAGGTCGTCAAAGTAAAGAAATGAACTGTCATCTCACGATAGACAGATATAAATAGATATAAAGAAAACACTTTATCAACCACACAAAACAGAAAATAATAAAGAAGTATACATTTGGTACCTATCTTGACACTTCAGACGAGTTTGAGTGAAGGATTCGTTCAAGAATTATCTAAAGATATGAGGAGTGTAAGGGGGACTCCAACATCTCGTCTCCCAAGACACCCTAACCTGCACGTGGTACACCCTGCTAGATAACGAACTAGGCTCTGGTGGGAATATCAAACAATCTTCATAATTTGATAACTCACTGGCAGAAAAGTGTCCGACCAGACATTAACAAAGAATCATCTGAAGATAGGGGGGATAGTTTATAGAATTATAGACTATAATTACAGATGTCATTTATCTAATTACAGATGTCATCTATCTAATTACAGATGTCACCTATCTAATTACAGATGTCACCTATCTTGTTACAGATGTCATCTATCTAGTTACAGATGTCATCTATCTAATTAAATAAATAATAAATAATGCTGGACAATTCACACAGCGTTATCTAGCCCCATGGTAAGCAGAGCTTGTGTTATGGGTACTAGATAACTGATATACATAATACTATATATTACATAGATAGATATTTTTTATTATACATAGAAAACGACCAGAACACCCATTACAGATATCATCTATCTAATTACAGATGTCATTTATCTAATTACAGATGTCATCTATCTGCTTACCGATGTCATCTGGTTCTCCACTTCAGCTGTCTGCCTCATTCCGTACTGGCACATGCCCACTAGACCGATCACTTGGGTGATGGCGAGACCGACGCTGCCTCCTATTGTATCTGGAAAGTTAGCGTAACTTAGATTAGTATTGATTTATTGTTTACTAGCAGACCTTCCCGGCTTCGCACGGTTTTAGTACTGATCCCTAACTTATTTGAAAATATAATATAGCCTATGTTCACCGGGGATAGTGTAGCTTCCCAACGGTGAAAGAATTTTTCAAATCGGTCCAGTAGTTTCAGAGCCTATTCATTACAAACAAACAAACAAAAAATCAAACCTTTCCTCTTTATAATATTAAGTATAGATAGACTGATGATGATTGTCAGTATGTACTCACTTTCAGAGAAGAGGAAGAAGCTGAAGGTAACTACTGCCAGGTAAGTGCAGCAGAGCATGTCCATCCAGAAACCGAAGGCTCTGGAACAACAGAAACATATTATTTGAAACCTAGATAGATATGTAGATAAATAAATTCTTTATTAACGACTCCAGACACACACATACAAAATACAACAATAATATGGTGTTTCATGTTTTTTTGTTTCCCTGTGTAGTGACACAGGGAAACAAAAAAACACACCTGCCTATATACATATATACCTTCTTTTTATATCTTCATGTTCAAGGGATTATACCCTTACTTTAATTTTAACCCAGTTTATACTAGAACACGTTTTTATATCTTCAAGTTCAAGGGATTATAACCCTTACTTTAATTTTAACCCAGTTTATACTAGGACACGTTTTTATATCTTCAAGTTCAAGGGATTATATACCCTTACTTTAATTTTAACCCAGTTTATACTTGAACACGTTTTTATATCTTCAAGTTCAAGGGATAATATACCCTTACTTTAATTTTAACCCAGTTTATACTTGAACACGTTTTTATATCTTCAAGTTCAAGGGATTATACCCTTACTTTAATTTTAACCCAGTTTATACTTGAACACGTTTTTATATCTTCAAGTTCAAGGGATTATACCCTTACTTTAATTTTAACCCAGTTTATACTTGAACACGTTTTTATATCTTCAAGTTCAAGGGATTATACCCTTACTTTAATTTTTTCATAAGAATAGTTAAAATTATAATACAAATTGTATTTTATCATCACAAGAATAATTTAAAATTTAACATACATCACATAAATAAAAAACAAAATAAATAAATTAAAAAGTTGACATAAAAACATTGCTCGAGCAGTTGGCAATTTCAAATGCAACTAAGCGTGCGCGACGTAGAATGAAGAGCGCGAGCGGGGGTAACTGCGCGAGAGCAGTCGACAGCTCGAGCAGTCAGTGTATGCCTGGCGACTGCTTGACCGCATGATGAAATTTCACCGTGCTGCTAACCGCCCGAAGCAGTTGCAACTGCTTGAGCGGTTTGTGTATGTACGTACATAGAAGTCTGTAGTTCACTATACAGTCGCAGCTTGAAGCAGTCGATGCTGACTGCTTTAAGCTGCCCGTGTATGGCCGGCCTTACAGACTACTTGCTACTGTATTTTATTCACGACCTCTGTGGCGCGGTGGTCGATCCGCCTGCAACGAAGGTCGCGGGTTCGTTTCCCGCCTCGGGACAATTGTCAAATTTGAAATGAAATGAAATTATTTATTGCATACAAACATTGAAAAAGTAATTCCAAAAGAAATCGTTTATCTAAATTAAACAAATAGTGGTACTTATTAAATCTATGGATACATTGATTGTTTGGCTAGCCTTAGATATCTACGCTAGTCTTATAAAGCCTGTGTTATAGACATCTATAGTCGTTATCTATGTAAAATAAAAAATATATAACTTAGTATTTTATTAAATATATCAGTCATCTAGTACCCATAACACAAGCTCTGCTTAGCTTGGGGCTAGATGATGCTGACGGGATTGTCCAGCATTTTTTTTTTGGGGAGGCCTTTGTTGGAAATGGTAAACATAACCTTATGTCATTGTCAAAGTCAGCTTGAGAAGTATCACATGTCAGTGCTATTAGCTTAGACGACCCTTTGACGACCGATATGGCGCGGTGGGCGAAGGTCCGCCTGCGACGCAGGAGGTTGCGGGTTCGATTCCCGCCTCGGAACAAATGTGTTTACGATCTGCAGATATTTGTTTCGGGTGTTCTGGTCGTTTTCTATGTATAATAAAAAATATCTATCTATGTAATGTATCGTTATGTATATCAGTTATCTAGTACCCATAACACAAGCTCTGCTTACCATGGGGCTAGATAATGCTGTGTGAATTGTCCAGCAATATTTATTTATTTATTTTATTTATTTACTACTGTCGTCTCTGTCTAGATAGGCTCTCTCTCTTGCTCCCTAATGGCTTTATGCTTTACTTTTAATAAACTTTATCCGAAATCATCTAATAAACTCTTTGATTTCGTTCATAACCCATCAGCCTTTGCTCAGCAGTGGGACGAACTAGGCTAATTTACCTGTTGGTGTCTAATAGGAGCGTCCAAGACGAGCTGTGCAGATCTTGCAACTGGTCGAATTCGCGCGCTAGAAGGCGCTGGTGTCGCGACGAGCGGATGGTGGTAAGACCGCCAACTGTCGATGACAGGTGGTTGAGGGATTGACTGCGAGCTGGAACATATAATATATTTAAGGATTTCGGCAACAATTCGTCACAGCAAATAAGTTTTCTAATTGTACACAACGCAAAAACCATTAAAATTTGTTTTAATCAGTCACATGTAAATTTAGTCTTAGTTTTGTAATTACACGTGTAATCCGTCTATCAAGGGCTGCAGTTGTAAAATGAACTCTATTCACCTGTAGCCTCGATCCTCTTCAGCTCGCGGCTGGTGCACAGGAACAGCGCCCGCAGTGCGAAGAGGAGCGTCGCCACGCAAGCCGTCGCCAGCAGCAGTCATTGTAAAATGAACTCTACTCACCTATAGCCTCGACCCTTTTCAGCTCGCGGCTGGTGCACAGAAACAGCGCCCGCAGTGCGAAGAGTAGCGCCGCCACGCAAGCCGTCGCCAGCAGCAGTCATTGTAAAATGAACTCTATTCACCTATAGCCTCGATCCTTTTCAGCTCGTGGCTGGTGCACAGGAACAGCGCCCGCAGTGCGAAGAGGAGCGCCGCCACGCAAGCCGTCGCCAGCAGCAGTCATTGTAAAATGAACTCTACTCACCTATAGCCTCGATCCTTTTCAGCTCGCGGCTGGTGCACAGGAACAACGCCCGCAGTGCGAAGAGGAGCGCCGCCACGCAAGCCGTCGCCAGCAGCAGTCATTGTAAAATGAACTCTATTCACCTATAGCCTCGACCCTCTTCAGCTTGCGGCTGGTGCACAGGAACAGCGCCCGCAGTGCGAAGAGGAGCGCCGCCACGCAAGCCGTCGCCAGCAGCAGTCAGTGTAAAATGAACTCTACTCACCTATAGCCTCGATCCTTTTCAGCTCGCGGCTGGTGCACAGGAACAGCGCCCGCAGTGCGAAGAGGAACGCCGCCACGCAGGCTGTAGGAAGCAGCAGCCACCAGTTCACAAGACAGACCACGCCAAGAATCGCTATCACTTCTAGGAAGAACTGGGGAAGATACATCAAATCATTTATTCGCCGGAATATTGGTCCAAAGTAATAATAAAGGGCCTCTGTACGGTTGCCTTCAGCCCCACGCAAGCCCTACCTTATATTCACATAAAAATTTCCACTTTAATTTTCCAATTTATGTTTGAAAAGAATGAATAACGTTAGGTCTCAATGATAGCCCTGAGGTACCCCGCTAGTGATAATAACGGAACTTTTTTTTAATATTGCGACCATTACAATCACTACATAGTATAAAACTTCCCGCTGTATGTCTGTCTCTATGTATGATGTGATGTGGCATGCCCCAGAAGGGGGAGAGTGTTCGGGACGAGTAACTCGTCTCTCACAGTTTCGGTCCGTGTAACCGCAAGGTTGGCAGGACCATGGGAAGGTTGGAGGGGTGTCTCTATGTATGCTTAGATCTTTTAAACTACGCAACGGATTTTGATGCGGTTTTTTTAACACTTTGATTGCTGAAATCACACCGTATGTGTTTTCTACAAGTGACTAATATGCGTAAATCCACACTAGCGCAGCGGCTGAGAAAATACAGATTTGTGTGACTCAGCACAGCCGTAATATATTTCGAATGAAACGCATGTGCGGCGCAACACAACCGCTGTGTAGAGCGGCAGCACGAATTTTTTAGGTTAAAAAAAAGATCGCAGTCGTCGAAAAAAATCGCAGTCAAAGTGTTAATAGATGAAGGAAGTTTTATAAACCATTTGAGACATAGATTTCCACGCGGGCGAAGCTGCGGGACGCAGCTAGTAAGTTAATTATACAATACCATTATTTTTACATGTTTTGCGATCATAGCGCCTCACTATTTATGTTTGTGAGTACTCACCCCGAGACAGTCGACCAAAGCCACAGGCAGCAGCGTGTCAACCTGCCCCATGTCTTTTGAGAAGCGGTTCAGTATCCGACCAGATGGGTTGTGGTGAAAGAACCACATAGGAGCGCTTGTTACACCTCTGAAAGGAAATACAGTTGTTTTTTTAATGGGATGGTGCCTTGCAGTCTTGACCTATGTATAAATAAATGAATAAAATAAAATGTTAATTTGTCTTTGGTCTATTTGTTAGTCAACGATCAAGAATTTTTCCTTATGGCTATGTTAAACTGTCAAGTCTTAGCTTGTTTTGTCAAGTTTGAGAAAACTCAGCACGATCGATCAAAATCTTAGCATAACCAGTGAAATATCTTAGCATAATCAATCAAAAATCTTAGCATAATCAGTCAAATATCTTAGCATAATCAATCAAAAATCTTAGCATAATCAGTCAAATATCTTAGCATAATAAGTCAAACATAGCTATATATTTTACTCACCTGAACATATTATCATGCAACGTCACCGAAGCCTTGATACAGGTATTGTAGAAGACCACCAGTTTGTTCCACGTGAAGAATATACAGATGGCTATGAGACCGGCGTATACATATAGACACTGCTCGCGCGTGAGATTGTATTTATTGGTGGGGATTCCTTCGAAGACAACCGTTGTTGTATTGCCGAGGGATTTTTGCAAGGCACTGTTTTGTTCTTCTAGGTTGACCCTGGGAACAAAGGATTGTAATAAATAAAAAAAATACACAGCATTTTTTAGCACCAAGCTAAGCAGAGCTTGTTCGTAGCTTGTTCATAATGTAAAATGCTATTTTTATTAATAAATTCTTGTATCTACACTCCGCAGCCTATACTGACCAACCTTTTATTGCTATTTATAGGTACTGATAGATAAATTAGCCATACATCCGTGGAGGAGTAGAATAAATGCGCCAGTATAAACAACAAAAACAGAAGCATCATCGACAGTTTGGAACCGCCGCTTTTGATGTAAGACATGTACACATAGCTATATATTTATTTATTATTATAGTCTTTATATTTGTTGGTCAACGATCAAGCATATTTCGTTATGGCTATGATATGCTGGTCAAGTCTTAGCCTGTTTTGTTAATTTTGAAAAAAAAAACTATCTCTCACGATCAATCAAAATCTTAGCATAATCAATCAAAAATCTTAGCATAACCAGTCAAAAGTCTTAGCATAACCAGTCAAATGTCTTAGCATGACCAGTCATATGTCCTAGCATGACCAGTCATATGTCCTAGCATAATCAATCAAAAGTCTTAGTATAATATAATGAGTATAAATGCGGTTTTTTTGTCCTCACCAGTCTTTCAGCCATATATCCGTGGAGGAGTAGAATATCTGTGCCAGTATGAACAACACAATCAGAAGCATCATCGACAGCTTGCTGCCGCCGCTTTTGATGTAAGACGTATATACACTATTGTCTACAGAGCCGGTGTTTTGTGCCTCGCCTGGAAAATAAAAAGTTTAATGTTAAATTGTGAATTTATTGTGTAATTTTTGTGCGGTGCGGATCTTAGGCGGCCCTGCGCTAAAAAAGCACATAATAAATTATGCCGGCGAGCGGAGCAAGCCGCAAAAAAAAATATTTTAACAGGGTTCATGTCTAACTAAAAATGTTAACACCTTATAGGTAATGGACATGATTGTATGAAAACAAATAAATAATTGCAGATAGTACAAACATTTGTCCCAATACAGGAATCGAACGCAACCTCCTGCATCCCAGGCGGACATTCGCCCGCCGCCCCACATCGGTCGTCCAATGCAGGCAACTGTTATGTCAGTTTATTTTATGCAGTTTAATGTGTTTTTGGCTGTATGTACTTTTCTTCTGTTTTCTGTGTGTGCTACTCGTATTTGTATGAGCAAAATATTTTCTTATTCTATTCTAAATATAGTTAATAAATTTAGGGCGTCCTACACTACATTTAGAATACTAAATGTAGTGTACATTTAGAATTTAGGGCGTCCTACACTAAATTTAGAATACTAAATGTAGTGTAGGACGCCCTCCGGCCACGTGGAATGACGACCTGCGAAGAACTGCTGGCAGATGCTGGATGCGACAAGCTGAAGACAGGGCGCTATGGCGCTCATTGGACGCTCATTTGGCCTATGTCCTGCAGTGGACTAACATAGGTTGATGATGATGATGATTCTAAATATTTTATTATATATTGCTTTATTCGGAAGACAAACAGTTTAACACAATTAACAGATAACATAAATAATAACATGTGTCCTCGCATGTAGAAGCTAAAGGATTGCTTGCTTGCGGAGGAGAAATGAAAAAATAAAAAACAGCTTAGTCTTATAACTTACAATAATATGGGCTGATGATGTTATAAGGGCATGCGCATTATTAACTTATTATTACCTTCGTATTTAGGATCCATATTGTTGTCTAAATCCATGTTGAAGGAGAGTTGGGAAGCTTCCGACATCGACCTTTGTGATCGAAGCTTGTAACTGTGCTCCTGTGAAGGAAAATAAAAAAAAATTAACAGATTGTTCTCTATACACTAGCGAAATTAAAATAAATAAATAATACTGGACAATCCACACAGCATCATCTAGCCCCAAGCTAAGTAAAGCTTGTGTTATGGGTACTAGATAACTGATATACTTAACACTTTGACTGCGATTTTTTTTCGACGACTGCGATCTTTTTTTTTACCTAAAAAATTCGTGCTGCCGCTCTACACAGCGGTTGTGTTGCGCCGCACATGCCGCGCCATCTCAGATTACCCTCTGCCATGTGCCATGTGTGTTTATGTGAGAACTATAGTGGTAAGACAAACCTAACATAGGCTTTAAGGCACTACTAACTTAATAATGTAACCTATTTGTATGAATAAATAATCTATCTATCTATCTATGTCCGAATAAAAGACAGCTTTTGGTAAACGACGATCTTTCATGACAGACAACAATACACTAAGCTACGAAACTAAGTCCAAATATGAAACTACCCTACTAATATTAGAAACGAGAAAATTTGTATGTATGGATGTTTCTTACTCTTTCACGCAAAAACTACTAAACAAATACGGCTAAAATTTGGCATAGATGTAGCTCTTACCTTGGAATTAAACATAGGCTACTTTTTATCCCATGGGATAGAAATAACCTTTAAACATACCATAGAACTTTTAATAAATTTACTTTACCAACTAATCGAAAGTTAACTATCATGGTTATTAACACAAACGTCACTTATAACGGGAATTTTCCCATGAATTTTTGAGTTTTCCAATATATCGGCACAGTTTCATGCGCCACAATATTGGAAAACAAAAAATCTAATCATAGATAGATAGAAAATACTTTATAGCACAAAAGTTGTACATAGGCGAGCATAATGCTAGATAGCATTCTCTACCTGTTAACCTTTGGGTAGTGTGGACAACAGTTTAGTAGGTAATCATGGTAAATATCCCGTTATAAGTGACGTTAGTAATCGAAACTTTAAGTTAATATTTGAATAGCACTAACGTTTTTACTCGCTTCCACTCTATCTTGTTTGATTGAAACATTGTAAACCTTTAAATATACAAATAGGTTAACTTTCACATTTATTTTTATATCTACACTCGACAGCCTATAACTCTGCTGGACTTAGGCCTACCCCTGATAAACGCCTAATCGGCTTTTATCACAAAATAAGAGTCATGATTTAATGTTGACTCCTCAGAATTTGATGTTGATCCCTCAGATGATGATGATGAAGACCCTCAGATTATAATGATGAATCTCATATTATGATAACGACCCTGCGAATTTGATGTTGGCTCATCAGAATTTGATGTTGACCCTCATAATTTGATGTTGACCCTCAGAATTTGATCTTTACCCCTCATAATTTGTAGATGACCCTCAGATTATGATGTTGAGTCTTCAGAATTTGATGTTGACTCCTAAGAATTAAATGTTGACTCATCAGAATTTGATTTCCCTCAGAATTTGATCTTGACCCCTCATAATCTGATGATGACCCTCAGATTATGATGTTGACCCCTCATAATTTTATGATGACACTCAGATTTTGATGATGACCCTCAAATTTTGATGTTGACCCCTTAGAATTTGATGACACGCGTGTGAATCCTCGGGCAGAATCTAGTAGTTTATAAACCTTCCTCTTGAATTACTCTATCTATTAAAAAAAAACGCATCCAAATCCGTTGCGTAGTTTTAAAGATCTAAGCATACATAGGGACAGACAGACAACGGGAAGGGACTTAGTGTTATACATACTATGTAGTGATTAATGGCGGCCCCCGCACGAGGCAAGCCGCGGGGAGCCTGTTTACAAAAGTAACTTTAGCGGTAAAGATTTAGGCTCAACTCACACCAAAAGAGCGTCGAAGCGCAGCGAAGCGGAGCGCAGTTTCAGTGTCATATGAATTTTAACTTTATTTTCATTACAATAAAACTTATTATCGCATGAGAAACTCAAACGAGTCGCGCGGATACCCGCGGCGCCGCGGGAATTCCGGCGAATTCGACTCGTTCGAGTTAATATCGATAATAAGTTTTATTGTAATGAAAATAAAGTTAAAATTCATATGACACTGAAACTGCGCTCCGCTTCGCTGCGCTTCGACGCTCTTTTGTTGTGAGTTGAGCCTTAAAGTAACTTATGTCTTACCAAAGTATCTTGGTTCTCGTAGGCCGTGGTCTTCTGCTTCGCTTTCTCTTCTTCGCTCTTCTCTCCTTGCTCGATGAGCGTTTCGAACTCTGATACGCCGTTCTTTAGCTCGTTGAATGTGCCCTGCGCTACTATCTGTAATAATAAATAAGGCTAGATAATTTTAAAAAGGACTGCATGGCATTGTAACAAATATGCATGCTACAATAAAGTAAATAAATAATGCTGGACAATCCACACAGCATTATCTAGCCCCATGGTAAGCAGAGCTTGTGTTATGGGTACTAGATAACTGATATACATAATACAATAGATTACATAGATAGATATTTTTTATTATACATAGAAAACGACCAGAACACCCGAAACAAATATCTGCAGATCGTACACACAATTGTTCCGAGGCGGGAACCGAACTCAAAAAACCCCTCATCGGGCCAAATCTACTGCCATACGTGCTGTAGGGTATTCAAGACTAAGTTCGGACTAGCGAGCCATATTAGAGCTCATAATAGAAGAATCCGTAATGTCTAGGGCCGCCGTCATCGAAATCGACTAGGAGGCCTATATATTCTAAAGCTTGGAACGAGTTTTGCTCCAACTCAAAATCTACCAACTTACAAATAAGCAAATCAAATGTACTAGACACATGAGTTATGAACATACTAGTGGTTTCTTCTCACTTCTTCCACTGGTGGACAAAAAAATTAAGTGAACTATAAAATAATTTAATAGTATAAAATATGACCTGTCTAAGTGCTTATTTGTAAGCTTAAAGAAATAAAAACTTTTCATTTTCATTTATATATGTATTATAATTTTTTTTCTTGAGGACGTTCATATCGAACTATTTTTAATAATGATTGTATTATATTAATTTGCGTATTGACATGTATTGATTACTGGTTTTATTGAATTCGTTGCTTGTTATTTATTATGTTGACTAGACTATTGTATTGTATTTAATACCTGTAAAAACAGATGTAATCATCATCATCATCAGCCTATAGCAGTCCAAAGCTGGACATAGGCCTCCCCCAATGAGCGCCACCTTGATTGAACTAATCAAAATGATATTGTCTTGAGTTTTGCAATAGCAAGCAAGCTTTAAATTTCGAAATATATAATCTGAGTTCGCATGGAGCTCGCAAATGATCATGAGCCTATGTTAGTCCACTGCTGGACATATGAGCCTAGCCGTATGGCCTCACCCGATGAGCGCCACAGCGCCTTGTCTTCAGCTTGCCTCATCCAGCATCTACCAGCAGTCTTTCGCAGGTCGTCATCCCACCTGGTCGGAGGGCGTCCTAAAATGTGTCCACTAGATAAAAAAAAAAGTGGCCAGTGTACCTTGCCTGACTTCATGACGCACACGTTGCTTGCGTTCTTGGTGTACTGCACTCGGTGCGTGACCAGCACTGTGGCGCTGTCTCGCAGGAAGCCGCGGATGCATTCGTCGTAGATAGCTTGGGCTACCTGAAAATAATTGCTTTATTGTTGAAAATTTGCTTTATTATAAAACTTCTGAAACTCATGGTTATTAACACCTAGTCATTTAAAACGGGATATTTACCATGATCTGGGGGTGAGAAAATGAGGGTAGATCGGTATATCTGCTCATAAAAACGAACTCGCAGTGTCTTCAGTTATTCCGTGATCATGGCGCATGAAACTGTGCCGAAATATTGGAAAACTCAAAAATCAAATCATTGTTAATATCCCGTTTTAAATGACTTTAGTATTTGTTTTAATACAATTATAATAACTACATCACCAATCAAAATAATAACTACAGGAGCAAGCTCGAATTGAGAAAGAGAAAGGAAAATCAGTAATAATAAAATATGATAAATTGATAATACGAGATGAAAAGTACACAACAACCACGAACAAAAGAGCGCTTCCAACATCTCCTGAAGGCAACCCTGCCAGACGCGATGAAAATAGAACCCAAGTCTATAAAAAGAAAAAGCCACAGCAACAAGGCTCGACTGCCCAGAGATCAAATAGCATCTCCGAAGGAGTAAGAATAAAACCTGGCATATTAAACTTTTTAGTAAATAAAAATACTAATCAGTCAAATAACACTCAGAATGTAAACGATACAAATATATAGCAACCAAGCCTCTCCTCCTACACAGATCTAAACAAAAATTCAACTATTACAACCAGAAACAAGAAACATCTTCCAACCCGGCTGGTCACCGTGGAAGATTATGACCACAACCCTCCAAAAGAAAATACACAGACGGAAAAAAGGAAAAATAAACGATTAAATCAATTAAAAATCGCAACTTATAACGTCAGGACCTTATCGTCATACGAACGCTTACTTGAACTAGGAGAAGCAATACAGGAAATTAACTACGACATAATAGGTATTTCAGAAGTAAGACGACTTGGTAACAGAATTGAGGAATACGACAACCTAATACTTTGCCACATAGGATGCATACCGGGCAAATATGGAGTAGGCTTCATTATAAATAAATCTCTTAAAAACAACATAGAAAGCTTTACTGGACTATCGGATCGTGTAGCAACGCTAAACTTAAGCTTTCAAGGGTATAGGATATCCATTATACAAGCATACGCACTGACCGACGCAGCAAGCGAGGAAGATATAGAAGAATTTTATAAGACCATAGACAAAGCGATGGAAACAACATATAAAAACATTATATTAATGGGCGACTTTAACGCGAAGGTTGGCGCTCCCAAAGAAGGTGAGTACTTAACAGTGCAACAGCATGGATATGGCGAAAGAAACGATAGAGGGCAGAGACTTGTAGACTACGCACTTGAACATAATCTAACCATTATCAACACATGCTTCAAGAAAAACCACAACCGGAGATGGACTTGGAGATCACCAAATGGAAAACACAAAAACGAGATCGACTATATTCTAACTAACCAACGAAAAATAATTCAAAACTTTGAAGTCCTAAATTTGAACTATCCGTCAGACCATAGACTGATTAGAGCATCAGTAAAAATGACCAAACAAAAACAAAGCAGAGTTAAATTCACAAACAGAAAAGCAATCCAACTAAATAACAAAGAAGAAATAACAAGATATAATAAAAACCTAAAGTCAAAGCTACTCTATCCAACCCTCGAACCACAAAATACTACAGTACAAAACTATTATGATAAAATAACGGACGCTATCAGCCAGAGCCTGAAAAAAGCTAGAGAAGATAAAAACAATACACAAAAGCACCACAAAATAATATCAGATCGCACAGCTATGTTATTAAAAAGAAGAAAAGAACTACAAGAAATAAAAAATAAAACTCGAACTATGAAAAACGAACTCTCCGCTCTCTACAAACTAACAAATAAATACATGAAAAGGGATTATGCTAAATATAGACAAGATACAATAGAAAGACATTTAAAATACACAGGAAGCACAAAGAGGGCCTTAAAAGAACTCAGAACAAGTAAGACTTGGATAGAGGGGCTAGACAAACAAGGCAAATCTCTATGCAAACGAACAGACATAATTAAAGCGGCATCAGACTACTACAAAGAATTGTACAGCGACAAGACCCAAAAAACTAACATATATACTACTAGCAAAGAAAACGTTAACGAACCATCAATTAAACCAGTCGACAAAATTGAAGTCATAGAAGCAATTAACAGTTTGAAATTAGAAAAGAGCCCGGGACCCGACAACATCACAAATGAACTATTGAAAACCGCACACACAACATTAGCCGAACCATTAGCAGAACTATTTAACTTAATACTGAAAAATTCTGAAACACCCTTGCAATGGTCTGAATCAAATATTATACTTCTCTACAAAAAAGGCGACCCAAAGGACATTGGCAACTACAGACCAATAAGCTTGTTACCAAGCCTCTACAAACTCTTCTCCACCATTATAAACAAAAGAATCAGTAGTACATTAGAAGTAAAACAACCGGTGGAGCAAGCCGGCTTCAGAAAAGGATTCTCTACTATTGACCATATTCACACACTAGAACTGATTATAGAAAAGTATCAAGAACAACAGAGACCACTATACATAACGTTTATAGACTATCAAAAAGCCTTTGATTCAGTAACACACATTAGTATATGGGAAAGCTTAAAACAGCAGGGAGTAGAAGATGTATATATTAAGACCATCAAGAGCATATATAACAACAACAAGGGCAGAATAAAGCTAGAAACTCTCGGTCCTAGTTTTCCTATAGAAAGAGGTGTAAAACAGGGTGACCCGTTATCTCCAAAAATATTTATAGCCATCCTGGAGAGTATAATCAACAAGCTAGATTGGAGCAAGACAGGACTGTGTATAAAGGGCGATTACCTAAGCCACTTGAGATTCGCAGACGACCTAGTGTTGTTATCGGAATCCAGCTCCCAGCTACAGCTCATGATCGAAACACTAAATCTAGCTAGTGTCAAGGTGGGTTTACAAATGAATCTTACAAAAACTATGGGAATGACGAATAAGGAGAGAAGACTTATAACAATTAATGGAAAGCCCCTTGAATATACAGATAAGTACATCTATCTAGGGAAGCAAATCAGTTTTGACAGAAAAAATAATGAACTTGAAGTTGAAAGAAGAGTACAACAAACATGGAACAAATACTGGAGTTTAAAGGAAATCTTCAAAAGTAACCTCCCTATAACCATCAAAACAAAAGTTATGAACTCGAGCCTCTTGCCATGCTTGACGTACGGATGCCAGACGTGGAAGTTCACCTCAAAACTGAAAAGTAAAATTACAACCTGCCAACGAGGTTTAGAGCGCAGCATGCTAAAAATAAAAAAAATATATAAAATACGACACACAAAAATTAGATCAATAACCAAAGCAACAAATGCATTGAATTATGCACAAAAACTCAAATGGAAATGGGCGGGGCATGTCGCGAGGCTTAAGGATCAGAGATGGACACTAAAAGCGACATTATGGAAAGGTCCTCCAGGTAAAAGGAGCAGAGGAAGACCGCTGACACATTGGGACGAGGATATTGTAAGGGCAGCCGGCTCAAACTGGAAACAGACCGCACAGGACAGAGACACATGGGCATCTTTGGAGGAGGCCTTCACCCAATAAGGGGTTCCTACAGATATTATTGTATGAAACTAAATTACACGTTAGATTAATTAAGTTATATAAACAACTAGTTTAAAAAGAACTCTAAAAAACAATGTACTTTAAACTTAATAATTTGTTGGAAATAAAAGGCTTTTTTATTTTTATTTTATTTTTATTTATTTATTTGTTTTATTGTTGAAAATTTGCGTTATAGTTGAAAATTTGCTTTATTGTTAAAAATTTGCTTTATTGTTGAAAATTTGCTTTGTTGAAAATTTGCTTTATTAGTTGTAATGACTGAGATAAGAGATTTATTTTGCATGACGACCGATGTGGCGCGGTGGGCGAAGGTCCGCCTGCGACGCAGGAGGTTGCGAGTTTGATTCCAGCCTCGGAACAATTGTGTGTACGATCTGCAGATATTTGTTCCGGGTGTTCTGGTCGTTTTCTATGTATAATAAAAAATATCTATCTATGAGGGATGAAGTATTGTATTATGTATATCAGTTATCTAGTAACCATAACACAAGCTCTGCTTACCATGGAGCTAGATAATGCTGTGTGAATTGTCCAAGACCTCTGTGACCAAATAATTGATCTGTATTCATATTTAGTATATGTCTCCTCTCTCGTGTAGTGTTGGCCTATACATAGGCGCTACATCAGTTTGATATCGGTATGGTGATTATGTAACTCGCGACCGGTTTGCGACAGGCGTAAATTAAGCAATCCGTGCTGTCAAACGCCAATTTTGACCAATTTGGACGTTGTAGCTGGTGTCAACCTAATACAAAATTGACGTTTGACAGCACTGATTGCTTAATTTACGCCTGTCGCAAACCGGTCGCGAGTTACATAATCACCCTCCGGTTCTTCTAGGCAGATCAAAGGAGTGTTGATTATGGTTGTCAAGTTATTGCTGCACATATTGCTATCTTTTGAATAAATATATATCCCGCTATAAATGACTATTGTGTTAATAACCAAGATAGTTCCAAAATTTTTGTCTACAATTACCTTAGAATCGACAGCAGCCAACGGATCATCCAGTAGATAAACATCTGCGTTTTGGTAGACGCATCTAGCCAACGAGATCCTAGCTCTTTGGCCGCCCGATAACGAAGCTCCTGAAATTAATAAATAATAAATAAATAATGCTGGACAATCACACAGCATCATCTAGCCCCATGGTAAGCAGAGCTTGTGTTATGGTACTAGATGACAAAAGAAATCAAAGAATTCAGTCCAGGAATATCAAGTCTAATAGTCTTACAAAGAATTCAGTCCAGGAATATCAAGTCCAATAGTCTTACAAAGAATTCAGTCCAGGAATATCAAGTCTAATAGTCTTACAAAGAATTCAGTCCAGGAATATCAAGTCTAATAGTTTTACAAAGAATTCAGTCCAGGAATATCAAGTCTAATAGTTTTACAAAGAATTCAGTCCAGGAATATCAAGTCTAATAGTCTTACAAAGAATTCAGTCCAGGAATATCAAGTCTAATAGTCTTACAAAGAATTCAGTCCAGGAATATCAAGTCTAATAGTTTTACAAAGAATTCAGTCCAGGAATATCAAGTCTAATAGTTTTACAAAGAATTCAGTCCAGGAATATCAAGTCTAATAGTTTTACAAAGAATTCAGTCCAGGAATATCAAGTCTAATAGTCTTACAAAGATGTCAGTCCAGGAATATCAAGTCTAATAGTTTTACAAAGAATTCAGTCCAGGAATATCAAGTCTAATAGTTTTACAAAGAATTCAGTCCAGGAATATCAAGTCTAATAGTTTTACAAAGAATTCAGTCCAGGAATATCAAGTCTAATAGTTTTACAAAGAATTCAGTCCAGGAATATCAAGTCTAATAGTCTTACAAAGAATTCAGTCCAGGAATATCAAGTCTAATAGTCTTACAAAGAAGTCAGTCCAGGAATACCAAGCCTTAAACCTGAGTTGGACTAAGTCGACAGGGTCCTAATGTCGCCATTAGCTCACCTCTTTCTCCCACGATAGTTTTATCCCCATGCGGCAGTATTTCCAAGTCGCTCTTCAGCTGGCAGCACTTGATCACTTGTTTGTACCGGCGCAGGTCTAGATCCTTCCCGAATAGAATGTTCTGACGGACCTGGAATGAACAATTGATATAGTCACACGGTCGGTAAACGTAGTGTAGGACGCCCTCCGACCAGGTGGGATGACGACCTGCGAAAGACTGCAGGTAGATGCTGGATGCGACAAGCTGATGACAGGGCGCTATGGCGTTCATTGGGGGAGGCCTATGTCCAGCAGTGGACTGCTATAGGCTGATGATGATAGTCACACACTATATATATAGTGTAAAACAAAGTCGCTTCCCGCTGTCTATCTGTCCCTATGTATGCTTATATCTTTAAAACTACGAAACGGATTTTAATGCGGTTTTTTAAAATAGATAGAGTGATTTAAGTGGAAGGTTTATAAACTATTTGACACATAGATTTCCACGCGGGCGAAGCCGCGGGGCGCAGCTCGTATATTATAAATTCGAAAGTTTAGATGGACGGATAGATGTTTTTACTTATACAAGTCAAAACTACGTACTCCACACTCCCGTTAACTTGCAAATGTCCGCTGGACACGCTTAGCTCCTTTAATATCGCTTGTAGAGCGTCGACTTCAGTCTACTTACAGATGCCTCAAACAGCCACGGGTCCTGCGCCGCGTACGCCACACTCCCGTTAACTTGCAAATGTCCGCTGAACACGCTTAGGTCCTTTAATATCGCTTGTAGAGCGTCGACTTGAGTCTACTTACAGATGCCTCAAACAGCCACGGGTCCTGCGCCGCGTACGCCACACTCCCGTTAACTTGCAAATGTCCGCTGGACACGCTTAGCTCCTTTAATATCGCTTGTAGAGCGTCGACTTCAGTCTACTTACAGATGCCTCAAACAGCCACGGGTCCTGCGCCGCGTACGCCACACTCCCGTTAACTTGCAAATGTCCGCTGGACACGCTTAGCTCCTTTAATATCGCTTGTAGAAGCGTCGACTTGCCGGCCCCGACGGTTCCTACTATTACTGTTAGTGTGTTGGGTTTTATCTAGAAAAGAAAGGAGATAGTGGTTTTGAATTAATTATTGACGACCGATGTGGCGCGGTGGGCGAAGGTCCGCCTGCGACGCAGGAGGTTGCGGGTTCGATTCCCGCCTCGGAACAATCTGCAGATATTTGTTACAGGTGTTCTGGTCGTTTTCTATGTATAATAAAAAATATCTATCTATGTAATGTATTGTGTTATGTATATCAGTTATCTAGTACCCATAACACAAGCTCTGCTTACCATGGGGCTAGATAATGCTGTGTGAATTGTCTAGCATTATTTTAATTTATTTATTTATTTATGGTTTAAATTTGACTTGTCTAAGTGCTTATTTAGTAAGCCTATAGAAATAAATGATTTTGAATTAAACTGTCACCAAAACTATGATAGACCAATCTAGTAGCACTTAAATGACGCCGTCCTTTTCATATCGTAATGGAAGGGACCTTCTGGGGGGATTCAGGTGATCCCGGATCGATTTGTCTGTTTGTATGTCCCTCTATTTATCTATCAGTAACTCTGTCTGTCAGTAACTTTTCACGCCTGAACGAACGGTAATGAAAACTGGTAAGGGTGATAGATGTCTACCTCAACATACACAATTATTTTTCATACGCGAATCTAAAACTTCTTGAAACGATCGTGGTTATTAACACTAAAGTCATTTAAAACGTTATGTTAGTTATTCCGTGATCATGGCGCATGCAACTGTGCCGAAATATTGGAAAACTCAAAAATCAAATCATGTAAAATATCCCGTTTTAAATGACTTTAGTGCGAATCTATAATTTAGAATTTTTGTGTTGCGAGTAGTTTACAAACATTTTACTTTGAGAATGGCTTGAGTCTTTTTTTTTTTTTTTTGCTTTATTTGGATGAGAAACAGTTTTAACACTTTGACTGCGATTTGTTTTCGACGACTGCGATCTTTTTTTTAACCTAAAAAATTCGTGCTGCCGCTCTACACAGCGGTTGTGTTGCGCCGCACATGCGTTTCATTCGAAAAATATTACAGCTGTGCTGAGTCACACAGATCTGTATTTTCTCAGCCGCTGCGCTAGTGTGGATTTACGCATATTAGTCACTTGTAGAAAACACATACCGTGTGATTTCAGCAATCAAAGTGTTAAACACTTAAACAGATAAACTTAAACAATAACTTATAACCATAGTAGGTATCTATCCTATGGTGTACTCTAGTACAGTATAGTATGGGGGTTCCCGGTTCGAGTCTATCTGTCTGTCTGTAAGTTTTTCACGACTAAACAAATGGTAATGAATATTGGTATCTATACTAATATTATAAAGAGGAAAGGTTTGATTTTTTGTTTGTTTGTTTGTAACGAATAGGCTCCGAAACTACTGGACCGATTTGAAAAATTCTATCACCGTTAGGAAGCCTAAATATCCGTGGTGAACATAGGCTATATTATATTTTCATTAAAGTAAGGGATCCTTACTAAAACTCCAAAAATGTAACCCAAGGTGTGAAAAATGTACCTATAAATTCCTTGCATATCAATACGCCATTTTTTCTAAATAAACATGGTTGCCTAGCAACGCTCTTTTGACAACAAAGGTTTGACAACAATTTACTGTATGGAAACTCTTTTGTTATGTTTTACGCCTTTTTTGATTATTTTGCGTTTACATTATCTTTGATTTTGTATCTGTAGACACGATAATAATTTGTTGTGGTTGTGTTTGTTCGTTATTATAATATTAGTATAGATAATACTTAGCTTAAGTTTCTCATGTATGTTGTAAATGAGAAATAAATATCTTTGAAATGATAATCATCGACATCAGTGTATTAACTCACATTAAGCGTGATGTCGGTCAAAGCGGCCACCTTCCCGTCCAAAGCGTCATCGTCGGCATTCCTCCAGTTAGAGCAGTAGTTCTTGAACGAAACTAGTACTGGAGGCTTCAGGCTATCCAAGTTTGAGGCGGATTTTATGTACGTTTGTTGTCTGAAAGTTACACTATGTTAAAACTATGAACGCCACGGCTTCGGGACTGAAATGTAAAAGTGGCGATCACAATAGGCCTATCATGGCCGCCGTGATACAAAAGCCACCCCAAAGCTAATAAAAATATGGTCAAACCTACGTTATGGTCCCCCTAACAAGGGGGGTCCTTCCCCTACTATAATTTGACCGCAGCCGCTATACCACTCCTTAAGAAAGTGCGGTGAGGTGGGGGCCGAGGAAAAAAGAGCAAGAGTACACATGAGATAGATATTGTCGGATATATCTTACGATATCGTAAACGATAAATGTTTATTTTATAAAACGATATGTTTATATTTTTTTGGGGGAGACCTTTGCCCAGCAGTGGGACGAAACAGGCTAAATAAAAAAAATAAAAATTATTTATTTACAATAAACTTACCCATTCCCAATCTTCTCAAACACCCCATTCTTCACCTCCGCATCAATATTCCACAAATCAACCCCCTGATTCTCAACCTCTGGCAACACCAGAAACTCTTGCATCCTATTCACACTCACGTACGCCTCGAGAGTGAAAGTGATGGCTAGAGGTAGGAAATCTACTAATGTATACTTCAATATATCGTAGTAGGAGAATATTACAAAGACTTTAGCGGCAGTTAGCTCGTTGTTTGACGATATGTAGGTGAAGATGCTAAGCAAGATGGCGACTTTAGTGTTGAGTTTGACGCATGATATCATCACGGCTCGCAGCCATGACATCTTTCTTATTACGTTCATTTCTTTTCTGGAATAAAGATAATAAGATTTATTGTATTTTAATTTTGACGACCGATGTGGCGCGGTGGGCGAAGGTCCGCCTGCGACGCAGGAGGTTGCGGGTTCGATTCCCGCCTCGGAACAATTGTGTGTACGATCTGCAGATATTTGTTCCGGGTGTTCTGGTCGTTTTCTATGTATGATAAAAAATATCTATCTATGTAATGTATTGTATTATGTATATCAGTTATCTAGTACCCATAACACAAGCTCTGCTTACCATGGGGCTAGATAATGCTGTGTGAATTGTCCAGCATTATATTATATTATTATTAATGTCCAGTAATATTATGTTTTCATTTAAAATCCTCCAGTTATATTATGTTTTAATTTTTTGTTTGTGGACACTCACGATAGGGCTGGTCCACCAGTTCAAAGTCGCTCAGCGAGCTATGGAAAGAGCTATGCTTGGAGTTTCTCTGAAGGTTAGGTTAGGATAACCATGTATTAGACACATAAGAGATATGAACATCCTAGTGGTTTTCACTTCTTCCACTAGTGGACAAAAAATTGAAGTAAACAGTAAAATAATCTTGTATAAAGTATGACTTATCTAAGTGCTTATTTTGTAAGCGTAACGAAAATAAAACATTTGAATTTTCAATCTTAGTACCATGCACAAAACTAGTTGGCGCCACTTACTTCCTCGCCTGGCCGATGATCCGTCCGAAGGCGGTCTCCCACGCGTACATTTTAATAGCCTCTATGCTTTGTATCACCTCGTTCATAAGCCTTATTCTGTTATCAGTTCTGACGGCGGTCTGACGGCGGAGTTTGGAAGATATTTTGCCAAGGTAACCTGAAAAATGGAGAAGATTAAGTAATTTTTTTTTAACACTTTGAGTGCTGAAAACGCTCGGTATGAGTTTTCTACAAGTGACTATTATGCGTAAATCCACACTAGCGTAGCGGCTGAGAAAATACAGATCTTTGTGACTCAGCAGAGCTGTAATATTTTTCGAACGAAACGCATGTGCGGCGCAACACAACCGCTGTGTAGAGCGGCAACACGATTTTTTTAGGTAAAAAAAAAGATCGCAGTCGTCGAAAAAAAACCGCAGTGAAGTGTTAAGCCGGCCATATGCCGCTCAGTTCCGCACCGATAATATGTAAGAAATTCAATGAGCTTCGCTTTAAATAAATTTTGACATGTATCTAATATCGCATTATAATTAGATCAAATTTATTACACACATACGTGATATATGAATGTACATTTCAATAGATGGCGCTATTTAAAATCCTTCAAACAGGCACGCGTTTGGCCTCCTCTAGCACATCTAATCTATAAGAAACTGTCCAATAACTTACTCTGCAAGGGTATAAAGGCCATCAGGAAGGAGACGCCCGCGAAGGTGGCGACCCCTATCTGCCTGTACATGAGGTATACTATGAGCGCGCTCTCTATCGGCGTGCGGATGAGGTCCACTAGAAACAGACACGCCATGTCGAACCTCTGCGCGTCCGTCGTGAGCAGGTTTATGACGTGGCCCGTGAGGCCTTCGGAGGCCTTGCCGCCGGTGGTGAGGTCTAGGCGCAGGACCTGGAAGGTAAGGGTTATTGTAAAAATCAAACTTAAACTCATAGACTTAAGGCTCGTATTGAAAGTATGTTTCAAAACCTGTCTCTTTATATGTACTATGTATTTGTATTTAAGTTTGTCGGAAGTAAATAAATAATGCTGGACAATCCACACAGCATTATCTAGCCCCATGGTAAGCAGAGCTTGTGTTATGGGTACTAGATAACTGATATACATAATACAATACATTACATAGATAGATATTTTTTATTATACATAGAAAACGATCAGAACACTCGAGACAAATAGATATTTGAAACAATAGAATTTGATATTTGGTAAACGAACCCGCGACCTCCCACGTCGCAGGCGGATCTTCACCCACCGCGCCACAGAGGTAAACAGTCATTGTCATTTGGCTAAAAATAGAGTATCTAATTGGGTTTTTTTATAGCTTTTCTTTCACATTCAACATACCTTTCTATAGATGAGAGATCCGGTGGCCACACGTATCTTCATAGCCATTTTCAACAGCCACAGCAGCATCGGATGCATTATACTCGCGCTCAGCGCCATGAACCTACAAACAAACAAACAAACATACATACATATTACTCCATGGTTCAACACTTTCATGGCCCATGCCTTGTCTTCAGCATCTTCGCATCTAGTATCTGCCTGCAGTCTATCGCGTGTCGTCATCCCACTGGAGACTTCTCTACTCAAGAACACGTTTACCCCAGCGGTTGTCGGTTCTTCGCGAGATATGGCCGGCCCACTGCCACTTCAGCTTGCTAATTCTTTGAGCCATTATGTCGAGAACTTTGGTTCTCTGTCGGATGTATTCGTTACGAATCCCATCCTTCAGAGGAACTCCGAGCATAGCTCTTTTCATAGCTCGCTGAGCGACTTTGAACTGGTCGACCAGCCCTATCGTGAGTGTCCACGTCTCAGCTCCGTAGGTCATAACGGGTAGGACGAATGATTGAAGAGAGCTGAGGGTTGGCCACATCACACGTATCATATGAAAAAGCTTGATTGGAGACGGCAATATCATGCTCAACGGAGTACTCTCTGACTGGCGACTGTCAGGACTTGAGGGGTTATTTCAACACCAAAATATTTAAAAAAATTATACATACCGATGAGTGCTAAAAGTCCGAAATGTTACGTTGTATGTAGCAGTCACTAGTTCTATATGTCAAAAAGTGTTTAACAAAATGGATGGATTATATTCTATTAAGGGGCCTCCGGAGGGACGAATTCTTCATACAAACGTAATACCAAAATTATTTCTAATTCAAGCATATTTCCACTATAATATTGTATTATTTGTATTTGAATAGTATTTCTCTAGGTTCCTAAATAATTATTTTATCAAAATACTTGCCTAAAATTAAATGAAAGCCAATCGAATTTTGCACATTTTTCTGCGAAAATGGACAAGTTTTCTTGCTATTTGTTTCGTATTAAAAACATCAATATCTTACGTTTTATTTATTAAGGAACATAGCTTATATTGTCTAGTTACAGAATAACAATACTTTGTGAAGAAAACAAAAAGTTTTCCGTCATAATTTTTGGTATTACGGAACAAACCAAATTTTGAACGGCTAATATTGCTATCGCGCACGCATGTGGCGCGGCGCAAGGGTTAAACAGGGACAGCGATATTCGGAGTGATTTTTGCAAGCGAGGGTCGCCGGACCCTTAAGTTATATTACTTACCCTACAACCCCGGCGGCGTATAAATACGCATGCGTTGTCGAAACTCCGCCGTGCGAGGGCGAAAAGTATGTTATCAGCCCTTCTAAACATAACGGAATTGATAACCTGCAATCAAATGATAAAACGAAGTCATTATCACGACATAGTATAAACCAAAGTCGCTTCCCGCTGTCTGTCCGTCCCTATGTATGCTTAGATCTTTAAAACTACGCAACGGATTTTGATGCGGTTTTTTTAATAGATAGAGTGATTCAAGAGCAAGGTTTATAAACCATTTGACACATAGATTTCCAAGTTAGCGAAGCCGCAGGGCGCAGCTAGCGGCGCTGATAAATAAAAAATGTTAGACAATTCACACAGCATCTAGCCCCAAGCTAAATCGAGCTTGTGTTATGGGTACTAGATGACCGATAGGTAAATACATTACATTACATAGATAAAACTCGTCTCGGTGTGAACCGAGAGTTTAAGTATTGAGAGGATAAGAATTAAGTAGACAAATCCAAGATGGCTGACATTTTTTCATCGCAAAATTCCTTTCTTATGTATATCGATTTCAAACAAAATAATCAAAGGTGTAGGTTACGACTGTTATACATAACCGCACACCTAACAACTAGTTCTATTATCTAGACGACCGATGAGGCGCGGTGGGCGAAGGTCCGCCTGCGACGCAGGAGGTTGCGGGTTCGATTCCCGCCTCGGAACAATTGTGTGTACGATCTGCAGATATTTGTTCCGGGTGTTCTGGTCGTTTTCTATGTATAATAAAAAATATCTATCTATGTAATGTATTGTATTATGTATATCAGTCATCTAGTACCCATAACACAAGCTCTGCTTAGCTTGGGGCTAGAAGATGCTGTGTGAATTGTCCAGCATTATTTATTTATTTATTATTTATTATATAGGTATTGTAATTAACTAGTGTAATTGGTTGTAATATAGGTAATCGTGCTATTTAATAATAAATTAATTTAATAATAAAATAAATAAAATTTAAGAAACCATAATAAATGAAACACTCACCGAACAGAAGCGTCTAAGAACGCAAACAAAAGATTAATTAGAATAAACTTAAGCCCGTAGATTTTGAGTATAGCTCGCAAAAGGGACGGTTTCTTGCCTTTTTCTGAAATTAAAGAATACATTTAATATAAATCTTTATTAATCAAGTAATTACACTAAATAATACTACGGATCGCAATATGTATTTGTTTGTTTAATGACGACCTGCGAAAGACTGCAGGCAGATGCTGGATGCGGCAAGCTGAAGAGAGGGCGCTATGGCGCTCATTGGGGGAGGCCTATGTCCAGCCAGTGGACTAACATAAGTTGATGATGAAATGATTACTAACCTTTTTTTTCTAGTTCCGCCTTCCATGTTTCACCTAAAGTATCTCCTCTGGGCGCCGATCTGTGCCCTGGTGAACATCTGAAGAAAACATACATTTTATGAAGTTAACATATTATATTAAGATAGGTAAGAAAAAAAATTATTTGGTCAAAAACAGGTTTCATACAATAAAATAACATTAAAACACACTAATTCACAGAACACATAAAATTAACTAAAATAAACCTACAGAGAAACAAAAATAAAGTTCCTTTCTCTGCAGCCCTAGTCACCGGCCGCTTGAGCCTAGCTTCGCGGTCGGTGATCTACCGTTTTAATATTTTTTTACTGTAGAATAGTTTTATAATATTTTATTGTATATATTATTTTCTATACGAGGGGAGGGAGGCCTTTGCTCTGCAGTGGGACACTCCGGGCTAATATTATAATAATAATAATATATAATATATGCCCGCGGGGCAGCTTGTGGCGAGCTGTTGGTGAGTAGCGACACCACGGGTACCGAGTGCTCCCGGGGAAGTTCCTGGTTCTCGTCTCCGCTTGCGGAGTGGCATCCCAAAAGAACCAGATCCCCACCTTTTGCTTGCCTTCATTGGCCGGTCTGAGTGGAGTCGCGAGAAATGCATCTTAGGATGTAGACTCGGGGGTGGAAGTGTCTAATGGCGTAATAGCGAGGAAACCCGCTCACGAGCAGTCTCCGTGATGGTGAAATCGGGGCCACACCTCTCGACACCCCTCAGTCGTTTGCGCCGATGTTGTTCCTCTCCGGTAGTTTACTCCGGCTTTTTAAGGAACCCATTCAGCATCTCTTCTTAACATTATGATTGACTTGTTTATGGCAGACGTCCGCAATCTCCCCTATAGCCCGATTACCCAGTCCATCCATCCATCACAATAGCCTGGTTTTATTTCTTTCATTTCTCTTTGCAATAGTCTCTACACCTGGCGGATACCATCTTTGGGTGTATCATATTGTGCACCCGAGGATGACACCCGCTATGTGTAGCCATCGCCTTTAGATTAACTTCTCAAAGGGCCTCTGTGCTGTTGGCTTCGGCCCCACGCAAGCCTTCCAAAGGACCGGGCCACTTTATGGCCCGAGATCATGGTAAATGAGAGACATAATCATCATTTGTTTTACCTTGATAAATTTCTATGAATCTTTTATTTAATTTTTAAAGAAGGCATGTCTGTCTGCTTTTTCTAAAACACAATCCCTTATGGTGTTTCCTATATCAAAATTAATGTGTGTTATATAATAAAATAGTTATATAATTTTAAAGTTAATATAACTAGCGACATCAAGTGTAACATGTGTGCCTACGGTGGAAATGAATAAACAATAAACGAAACTAATAACAATGATAATTGTTCTTACCTATATACATCTGAAATGCTTAGCTGTCCTTTCCGGCCTTTGTTGAAGAGTTCATGTGTATACCTGAAACATAAGGGAGTTCGTACACAAGACAAAAATAAATATTAACACTTTGACTGCGGTTTTTTTTCGACGACTGCGTTCTTTTTTATAACCTAAAAAATTCGTGCTGCCGCTCTACACAGCGGCTGTGTTGCGCCGCACATGCGTTTCATTCGAAAAATATTACGGCTGTGCTGAGTCACAAAGATCTGTATTTTCTCAGCCGCTGCGCTAGTGTGGATTTACGCATATTAGTCACTTGTAGAAAACACATACCGTGTGATTTCAGCAGTCAAAATGAAAAAGAACATCGAGCAAAGGCTCCCCAAATTCAGACAAAAATCCCCATTCAAATCCCCAAGGGGGCTTAGCTATCCCATTCAGTTCAGTTTATTTATTCAAAAACAATTTACATTGTGTATGAATTTATACTTATAGCTACAAATAATCTAAACACATTCTATATAGACGACCGATGTGGCGCGGTGGGCGAAGGTCCGCCTGCGACGCAGGAGGTTGCGGGTTCGATTCCCGCCTCGGAACAATTGTGTGTACGATCTGCAGATATTTGTTCCGGGTGTTCTGGTCGTTTTCTATGTATAATAAAAAATATATATCTATGTAATACTATATAGTATTATGTATATCAGTTATCTAGTACCCATAACACAAGCTCTGCTTACCATGGGGCTAGATGATAATGCTGTGTGAATTGTCCAGCATTATATTATATTATATATATATATATATCAAATAAAAATAAGTAAGTGAATTAAAAAAACCGTAATTGGTAAAACATGTTTGATACCTACCTGTTTGTACCATGTAATTTGCATTGCAAATAAATATCGTCATCTTTATCAGCGAAAACTCTCTAGGTAATAATTTCTTTGCTAATTTAAGTCAGTAATCAATATAAATATATTTTTTTGTGTCTAAACTTTTTCTTTCTAACATAATAATATAATTCGTCTGCTTTCTGTGAATGTTTTCTGTCACTGCTTTTTTCATTAATTATTTGTGGAAACTTCTAATTGGCCTTAAGAGGCCTCCGGAGGGACGAATTCTTCATACAAACGTAATACCAAAATGATTTCCAATTCAAGCATATTTCCACTATAATATTGTATTATTTGTATTTAGATAGTATTTATCTAGGTTCCTAAATAATTCTTTTTTAAAATACTTACCTAAAATTAAATGAAAGACAATCGAATTTAGCACATTTTTCTGCGAAAATGGACAAGTTTTCTTGCTATTTGTTTCGTATTTAAAACATCAGTATCTTACGTGTTATTTATTAAGGAACATAGCTTATATTGTCTAGTTACAGAATAACAATACTTTGTGAAGAATACAAAAAGTTTTCAGTCATAATTTTTGGTATTACGGAACAAACCAAAATTTGAACGGCTAATATTGCTATCGCGCACGCACGTGGCGCGGCGCAAGGGTTAAACAGGGACAGCGATATTCGTAGAGATTTTTGCAAGCGAGGGTGCCGGACCCTTAAGGGGCCGGCGACCCTCGCCCCAAACTTCAATTCGAGGCGCTTGCAAAATATCGAATATCGCTGTCCCTGTTTAATACTTGCGCCGCGCCACATGCGTGCGCGATAGCCATATTAGCCGTTCAAAATTTGGTATGAATTTGGTTGTGTTCCGTAATACCAAAAATTATGACTGAAAACTTTTTTTATTCTTCACAAAGTATTGTTATTCTGTAACGTTGTAGCTTTGTTCCTTAATAACACGTAAGATTGTTGTATTTAATACGAAACAAATAGGAAGATAACTTGTCCATTTTCGCATAAAAATGTCCAATAAGAGATTGGCTTTCATGTAATTTTATGTACTTGAGTATTTTGAAAAAAAAACTCTTTAGGAACCTAGATAAATAAATACTATTCAAATACAAATAATACAATATTATAGTCGAAATATGCTTGAATTAGAAATAATGTTGGTATTACGTTTGTATGGAGAATTCGTCCTCCGCAGGTCTCTTAAGTTAAATGTTATTAGTTTTCCTAAGACAGTAAAAATAAATAAAATAATTCAACTTACCAGAACAATCCTTTTGAAAATATATTCGCTTTTTCCCTCGGATTCCTTTTCCTCTCTATATCAAAGTATCCAGGATCCATCTTTAAGTAATAATAAGTACGATTTAAGTACTAATAAATACGCTTCAGTACCAATAAGTACGGATTAAGTACACTTAAGTTATTTAGGAATTCGTCGGCGGCGTGATGACTGCTGATGAATTTCATTCATTTAGTTTGAGTGGCGGCCATTTTATTCTGAAACAAAAGAAATACGTTTAAATAAAGGACAGATAAATCTGGAAGAAAGGGTTTTGCCCTGCAGTAGGACAATGTAGGCTAAAAATAAATAAATCGCATCACTACATAGTATAAAACAAAGTCGATTCCCGCTGTCTTTTCCCTATGTATGCTTAGATCTTTAAAACTACGCAACGGATTTTGATGCGGTTTTTAATAGATAGTGATTCAAGAGTAAGATTTATAAACCATTTGACACATAGATTTCCACGAGGGCGAAGCCGCATGGAGCAGCTAGTTTATTTATAAAAACTGAACGATATGTTAAGTATATAAACGAAGTCTACATCAAGAAGGCAGTTCAGCATTAGAATGATCGCGTGTCGCGTGATCGACGTTACTATTGACCTATGATGGGACTGCCGAGGTCAGGGCTGAGTTATTGAGTTAGAAAGGCACCCCCTCAGGTAAAATACCTGACGGTAACAAAATAAACATGACTGTATTACCGTAATACAGTCAAACTCCCCGCCCCTTCCATTCCTAGCTCATCCTTTACCGTACATGCCATAAAACAGTGGAATGCCCTACCCATTGCGATTCGACAAGCTAAGTCTCTCCCTATATTCAAACATATGGTCTATCAACACTTCCTTACCTCAACATCAAACTGTTACATAATTTATATATTTATATACATCATACCTATATTATATATTTATATGTGTATTTTTTTATTTTATTTATATATTTATGTATGTATTTATACTTATAGCTATGTATATCAGTAGGTATTTTATGTATGTCCCTATTAAATATTATTCTGTATTGCACGCCACCGTCTATACTTGTTCTAGCACTTCATGTCCATCCAAAGGTTGCCTGGCAGAGATCGCTCTTAGCGATAAGGCCGCCCATTGTAAAGCATATTTTGTATTTGTTTTTTCTTTTCCTGTCTTGTTTATCTTTTATGTATTTGGTGTGCAATAAAGAGGTATTGTATTGTATTGTATTGTACAGTCATGTTAAGTCTTAATATAACAATACAATACAAAAATACTTTATTGTACACCAGATACAATAATCTAGACTTGATCGAAAATACAAAAAATGTACCTAAAGGTCATACTTTTTTGTATTTTCTGCAAACCTAAACAACCTCTGTTAAATAGGACATACCAAATCCGCTTCACGAAACGAATTGGGAAATTTACCGTGAAGTAAACTTTGGCAATTCGTTATTCTGGTGTTTGCCAGAAATTAGGGTATTTTGTACCTAGTTAATTATAATAAATAATGCTGGACAATTCACACAGCATTATCTTGCCCTACGCAGAGCTTGTGTTATGGGTACTAGATAACTGATATACATAATACAATATATTACATAGATAGATATTTTTTTATTATACATAGAAAACGACCAGAACACCCGGAACAAATATCTGCAGATCGTACACACAATTGCTCCGAGGCGGGAATCGAACCTGCAACCTCCTGCGTCGCAGGCGGACCTTCGCCCACCGCGCCACATCGGTCGTCTAGTTGTGACGCGACTTTTTTAAACAAACCTACTATCAGATGATGCTAAAAGTAATTTAAGTTTTAGTAAGCATAATTTCCCTCCCTGTAAACATACAGGGAGGGAAATTAATAATAATAATAATAGCCTGGTTTTATTTCTTTCATCTTTGCAATAGTCTCTACACCTGGCGGATACCTTCTTTGGGTGTATCATATTGTGCACCCGAGGATGATACCCGCTATGCGTAGCCATCGCCTTTAGATTAACTCTCTCAAAGAGCCTCTGTGCTGTTGGCTTCGGCCACACGCAAGCCTTCCAAAGGACCGGGTCACTTAAGGGCCCGGAGACCCTCGCTTGCAAAAACGCTCCGAATATCGCTGTCCCTGTTTAACCCTTGCGCCTAGGGTTGCCAGATGGTATCCAAAAGGAGGACAAGTCCTCCTTTTCCATATAATGTCCTCCTGTCCTCCCTTACCTACTGTATGTCCTCCTTTTGATATACGTTTCTCTCTCGCTGAAAATGTCATGCGCCGTGGCGTGCAGATCAAACTAAATGCACGCCAACCAGCCGGATTTCAAAAATACTTCAATCCGTACTGCATTTGCTCCGAAATCGAAGAAACAAAAATTTTTTGCCACTAAGCGTAAGACAGCTGCTGTCTGATAATGAAGAGGCCGAGTCAATTTCTAACGAATTTTTCACTGTTTACAAAGCTTGTGAAGATTATTTAATGGAATTGATAAAACCCTTGGAAGATTTCAAATGTTTTGAATGGATGACGTTGTTGAAATGATGATTTAGTTTCATTTATTGAGTTCCTGAGAATTAGAGGGGTAGAGATTGACGATGTTAAGCTACATGATCAATTTTGTAACCTGATTTCTTTTCTGAAATCGAAAACCGATGATGATCCTAATGAAGTCTTTTATGATTTGAAGTTACACGAACAGTGGAAAATCTACTTCAAAACAGTTAAAAACCACGAATGCTTCTCAGAGCTACTCAAGATCTGCGAGTTCTTTTTTTGTATAAGCGCACATAACGGGAATGTTGAAAGGGTGTTTTCACTAATAAATACTCAGAGGAGCAAAGAAAGAAACCGATTAAGTGCAGAGTCAGTAAAATCTTTGATTCTCACACAATACAATTTAAGAAATATTACATGTGAAGATTTTTATAATTATTTGATTAAAAACCAAGAACTCCTTTCTAAAGTTGGCAGCTCCGCTAAGTATGATTAAAATAAACTAAATTATATGAAAAAAACTTGTTTCATTGTAAATGTCCTCCTTTTTTACAGAAAATTCTCCTTTTTAGACCCATCTGCCCTCCTTTATCAAATTTACATCTGGCAACCCTACTTGCGCCGCGCCCCATGCGTGCGCGATAGCAATATTAGCCGTTCAAAATTTGGTTTGTTCCGTAATACTAAAAATTATAACTGAAAACTTTTTGTATTCTTCACAAAGTATTGTTATTCTGTAACTAGACAATATAAGCTATGTTCCTTAATAAATAACACGTAAGATAATGATGTTTTTAATACGAAACAAATAGCAAGAAAACTTGTCCATTTTCGCATAAAAATGTGCAAAATGCGATTGGCTTTCATTTAATTTTAGGCAAGTATTTTGAAAAAAAAAACTATTTAGGAACCTAGATAATTACTATTTAAATACAAATAATACAATATTATAGTGGAAATATGCTTGAATTGGAAATCATTTTGGTATTACGTTTGTATGAAGAATTCGTCCCTCCGGAGGCCTCTTAATGGCCCGAGATCATGGTAAATGAGAGACATAATAATAATGTGTTAGAAAACGTCGAAAACTATTTTCAACAATCGGTGACGGTATCAATTTGGATGTTGATCAAACTAAACAAATTTTATAGGATTATAAATTTTGCCTTCACATTCAGAAAAAGGATGAAAAATGTTCTATAGCTGTCAACTTCGTTCAGTTTCCGAAATATCCGAATTAAATAAATAAATAAATAATAAAATGTATTTATTTCAAGCATTTACACTCGTATTAGTAAATAGACAAGATAATCATAAAAACTATCTTCAAAAGTATGGTTCTACAACACTATCTGACCACTCTTGATAAGTTTTCTTGATTTTTATTTTTATTTTCTATGTTATTATGTTAATTGTTCCTGCTTTTTGTGTATTTGTGCTCTATTTTTATATATGTACGTTCTTAATATATATATTAATTATTTTATATGTTATATAATTATCCTAAATAATTACGCCACCGTCAGCTTTAATACGTACCGATCCTATCCATCCAAAGGTTGCCTGGAAGAGATCGCTTTTAGCGATAAGGCCGCCGATTGTGCCACTAGATTTAGTTAGTATTAAGATCCTTTAATTTTATTATTTTCTTTATATTTGATGGTGCAATAAAGCTATATTGTATTGTATTGTATTGTAACTAAAAGGATTGCTGGGAAGGTGGCGCTCACAACAGTGCCTGGTGTACGGGCAGTCCACTCTCCCAGCTATCATTGCGAGAACGGTAACGGAATTGACACTGATGTTATCATCTGATTAGAAGCAAAGTACAGACCGGTTATTATATCTATCTCATGAGGTCATAGGATGTTCAGCTTGATACCCGCACGTGTTACTGGGCCAATGACACATTACAATTTACGATATGTAGATAAGCCTAGCAAGGTGGTTCCACGCCGAGATATCAGAAATAAAGTGATAGCTTTAAGGGCCCATACAACCTCAACTTTGTGTGAAAAGGCTAGACATATGATTTTGCGTTCATAAGAGCGGGACAGGGCATTGCAACGCAAGTTCGAAAATCAAGTTTTAGCTTATTACCTATTAATTAGGACATTATTTGAAAAAACCGAAACATATAACATTTTTATTTATACTTAATTCTATTACCACGCTTATTGTCAAGATCTGAACTTCTGTATTTATTGAGAAATTTAGGTTTTAGTAAAAATTTAGAGGTAACTTTGCGATTTTTTTCTATCGAGAAAATTTTATGGAATCGTGTTTTCGAAACATATGATCGATAGATTAAGTCCTGAACTTTACCATATATCAATTTCAAAGTTAAATATTCAGTAGTTTAGACGATATGGACATCCGGCGGAGTTGAAAATTAGCAGTTTGAGGTATTATACACTCTTAAGCGGGGGATACGTTCCGCAAGAAATCGCGTTATGTGTAATTCGTCAACGTAAACGAAAAATCAATTTTAAAGGAACAAAACACCTATTTTTTGAGTATATTTTGATGAGGATAAAAATTTTAGGATATTAGTATGTTATGGGAGTCGAAACACGATTTGAGAAAAAAATGGCAAATTTTCCTTTAAATCTTCATTTTTACAGAGATATCTCTACGGAAAAACCAATTTTATTTGCTAGTTCATTAATATTATAGTAATGAAATAATGGAAGAGGATGCTAGAGTACCTATGTTAAACACAGTTACATAATTTAATATTAATTTAGTACTTAGTTTTAACTTAATATGTGGGTAATTATTTATTATATTATATTTTTTTTTTGTTATGTAAGTATAGGAAATAAGTTTATACTCTGAGAACTTTTTATTATATAAGAGTATGTTACACCTGACTGTCTATCTAATAAAAAGTAAGTTCTCTTACTCAAAATCTACCAACTTACAAATAAGCAAATCAAATGTACTAGACACATAAGTTATGAACATACTAGTGGTTTCTTCTCACTTCTTCCACTGGTGGACAAAAAATTGAAGTGAACTATAAAATAATTTAATAGTATAAAATATGACCTGTCTAAGTGCTTATTTGTAAGCTTAAAGAAATAAAACTTTTCATTTCATTTCATTTCATTTCATTTCATTTCGTTGCAGACACCTAAGTACTCAATACTTATTATTTTATTTGCGAGCTCCATGCGAACTCAGATTATATATTTCGAAATTTAAAGCTTTGTTTAAAGTTTTGCAATAGCAAGCAGCTATTGCAAAACGCAAGACAATATCATTTTGATTAGTTCAATCAAGGTTACATTTACTCGTCTTATTTAACACTAGCTTTTGCAAGCGCATTCGTTCATATTATATTTCCCTTCGGCGTGTTTTTACCTCTTAGCAGTATGGCACAAAAACTGTAAACATATAAACGACGAGGAATAAATGGTTATATATGAGTTATTGTCTAAGTTTATTTATAAAGTTTGTAAAACTGTTGGTGATCCGAATAAAAAAAAAATCTATACTTCTATACTAATATTATAAAGAGGAAAGGTTTGATATTTTGTTTGTTTGTATGTTTGTTTGTATGTTTGTTTGTTTGTTTGTTTGTAACGAATAGGCTCCGAAACTACTGGACCCATTTGAAAAATTCTTTCACCGTTAGGAAGCCTAAATATCCGTGGTGAACAAAGGCTATATTATTATATTATAAAGAGGAAAGATTTGAATTTTTGTTTGTTTGTACTGAATAGGCTCCGAAACTAATGGGCCGATTTGAAATTCTTTCACCGTTGGGAAGCTACACTATCCCCGGTGAACATAGGCTATATTATATTTTCCACAAAATTAGGGATCCTTACTAAAACTCCTATAATGTAACCCAAGGTGTAAAAAAATCACCTAAAAAGTGAAATTCGACTGTAACGCGGGGAACAGCTAGTCTAAAATATATTTGACTAGTTTCTGCGCCTTCTGCACCCGCCAAAAGTCCCGTGAAGCTATCATGGCCATCTGCGGTCAACAGCATAATTTTTTTTTACTTGGTGACCTTCCCGGCTTCGCACGGTTTTAGTACGGATCCCTAACTTTTTTGGAAATATAATACAGCCTATATTCACCGGGGGTAGTGTAGCTTCCTAACGGTGAGAGTATTTTTAATATCGGTCCAGTAGTTTCGGAGCCTATTCATCAAAAACGGAGCATTAAAAACAAAAAATCAAACCTTTCCTCTTTATAATATTATTATTAGTATAGACTAGCTTCTGCGCCTTCATGCGCCTGCCAAAAGTCCGGTAACGCTGTCATGACCATCTGCGGTAAACAGCATATAGTCCATAAAAAAAAATATTATTAATTACAAATACAAGTTTTCTTATTGATGACGCTGAGTTTGTTAGTAAAAATTTTGAGAGACTACAGAATTGAGTAATACTTTGAAAGTAAACTCGCGATAACCAACCTGGTGGGCCTTGTACCAGTACATTCCGGCTTGCTATCTTAATTACAAGATATCTACTTGGTTTAATATTGTATATTATCTACTGCCGAGACGTCGCGTGTATCTTCTGGCTCATTCGAATTAAATACATTATTTATTTTTAGCTATTATTTTCCCACTGTTGGGCAAAGGCCTCCCTTTTCTTCCCTTCCACTGCTCGCGATCCATCGCTGCAACAGGCCATGATGGGAGATGCACCTCGAGCTCGTCACGCCATCTCATCCTGGGCCTTCAAATACATGGATATTATTGTTGATTATTTATAGTTATAAATTTGTTGACCGACTTCAAAAAAGGAGGTTCTCTCTCTCGGTGTATTTTTTTTTTATATTTGTTACCTTAGAACTTGTGACTGGGTAAACCGATTTAGATGATTATTTTTTAATTTGTAAGCTGGTGCTTTTCCCGTGTGGTAAAAGAATGAAAAAATCACAATAAAAAAAATATATTATTTCCGATTCTAAGGCGTTAAAAAGTGGCAAACTTTTCGCATGGCCGCATCATGCGAGAAACTGTGCCGAAATATGTATTTACATCTTTTAAGGGGCCTCCGGAGGGACGAATTTTTCATACAAACGTAATACCAAAATTATTTCTAATTCAAGCATATTTCCACTATAATATTGCATTATTTGTATTAAAATAGTATATATCTAGGTTCCCAAATAGTTTTTTTTTTTAAATACTAACCTAAAATGAAATGAAAGCCAATCTCATTTTGCACATTTTAAGTTTTCTTCCTATTTGTTTCGTATTAAAAACATCAATATCTTACATTTTATTTATTATGGAACATAGCTTATATTGTCTAGTTACAGAAAAACAATACTTTGTGAAGAATACAAAAAGTTTTCAGTCATAATTTTTGGTATTACGGAACAAACCAAATTTTGAACGGCTAATATTGCTATCGCGCACGCATGTGGCGCGGCGCAAGGGTTAAACAGGGACAGCGATATTCGGAGCGATTTTTGCAAGCGAGGGTCGCCGGACCCTTAAGGAATGCCTACAGCTCAAATACATACAAAATAAATAACATTAACCTAGCAACAGAAAAGCTAATAAATGGCCTTCACGGCTAAATGACAGTATGAAAATTTAATACGCTATGCAATTAGATTGTTTTTGTTTTTCAATGTTCTTTATTTAACACTATTTTTTACAATAGTAGTTTAACTAAACACTGTTTAGAACCTAACTAGATACAAAACCAATTAATTAATAACTCGGCAGGCTGAACGCCTTTAAAAGTTTTTTGATAAAATACTATTTATAATAACTAACACTTATTAAATCATTAATTACTAAAATTATACAAAAGTTACATAAAATAATTACGTCGTATGAGCACTTTGTAAAGCGCGAATTTTTAACACTTTGATTGCTGAAATCACACGGTATGTATTTTCTACAAGTGACTAATATGCGTAAATCCACACTAACGCAGTGGCTGAGAAAATACAGATCTGTGTGACTCAGCACAGCCGTAATATTTTTCGAACGTAACGCATGTGCGGCGCAACACAACCGCTGTGTAGAGCGGCAGCACGAATGGCTTAGGTTAAAAAAAAGATCGCAGTCGTCGAAAAAAATCGCAGTCAAAGTGTAGGAATGCAATTAGATTACTGGTTACTTACTCTATTTGATTTATTTGATATTGGAAAACTCAAAAATAAAACATTTCATATTGAAACACAAAGAAAATAAAACAATATAGAATCATGCTTACACAAGATAACTTATATTTACCTGCAAAAGGCGATGTCTGATTACAACCGCCCACACGTCTAAACTAACTTTGAAAACGCATTCCTTTACTTTTTAATTTACTTTGTTGATCTTAGAACTAGTTCACCGACCTAAAAGTTCGCATGACCTTCTATAAAATTAGATATATCATATTTATATAATATATTATGATAAAGAAGAAAACTTTGATTTTTTGTTTGTTTGTAATGAATAGGCTACGAAACTACTGGATCGATTTGAAAAATTATTTCACTGTTGGGAAGCTACACTAGCCCCGGTGAACATAGGCTTTATTATATTTTTAAAAAGTTAGGGATCCGTACTAAAACCGTGCGGAGCCGGGAAGGTCCGCTAGTATTTAATATTTGAATATCTTTTTTCGGCGGCGGCAGTATTCACTCGCCGAGATTTGAGAGTGTTATTATTATTATTTTTTTTTTTTTATTTGGGAAATAAACAGCACATAAAACTTAATACTACGAAACTTAAGATATACAAAAACCAAAATAATTTCCTCTATTATGTAACACATATAAAGCTAAATGAACAGACCAATAGAAAAAAAAAATCTAGACATGTTGAAAATACGTATACATAAATAAGAAGAATAAATAATAATACCTGTGTTAATACAACTTGATACTTAATTATATTGAGTCCTTGGCAACGCATAGATGAACTTCTTTACGGAACTTCGGCAATGGTAAGTTAACACTTTGAGTGCTGAAAACGCACGGTATGAGTTTTCTACAAATGACTAATATGCGTCAATCCACACTAGCGCAGCGGCTGAGAAAATACAGATCTGTGTGACTCAGCATAGTCGTAATATTTTTCGAACGAAACGCATGTGCGGCGCAACACAACCGCTGTGTAGAGCGGCAGCACGAATTTTTTAGGTAAAAAATAAGATCGCAGTCGTCGAAAAGAAACCACAGTCAAATTGTTAAATATATCTATAATCCGACAGTTTTTTATTATGTAATTCACAAACTCTACTAAGAAACATATTTTTCTTATAATTTGTGTTTACATTAGGCAAGAAAAAGGTCTTTTATTACGAGCAGACCGTCGTATTATAGAATCACTACTACTATTGTACTCGACGTATAACTTGGTACAATACAATTAAATACAATACTATTACATATTGACGACCGATGTGGCGCGGTGGGCGAAGGTCCGCCTGCGACGCAGGAGGTTGCGGGTTCCCGCCTCGGAACAATTGTGTGTACGATCTGCAGATATTTGTTCCGGGTGTTCTGGTCGTTTTCTATGTATAATTAAAAATATCTATCTATGTAATGTATTCTATTATGTAAATCAGTTATCTAGTACCCATAACACAAGCTTTGCTTACCAAGGGGCTAGATAATGCTGTGTGGATTGTCCAGCATTATTTATTTATTATATACTATTTATTTGTAACATAGATGTATTGTATTTTATTGTATTATGACGTCTCATTGCGTCAGTTCTTTTATAATAAATAAACTAAATAAATAATGCTGGACAATTCACACAGCATTATCTAGTGCCAAGGTAAGCAGAGCTTGTGTTATGGGTACTAGACAACTGATATACATAATACAATACATTACATAGAGTGAACCCGAAACCTCCTGCGTCGCAGGCGGAACTTCGCCCACTGCGCCACGGAGGTCGTCGTAATAGATAGAGTGATTCAAGAGGATTTATTTTATTTTATTTATTTTTTATTTCTACGAGGGCGAAGCCGCGAGGCGTAGTTACTTACTACACTAATTAAATAGATATTTCTTATCATATCATAAACAGAAAATACCCAGAACACCCGAAACAAATACTAGAAAATCGTACATACATTTGTCCCAATGCGGGAATCGAACCCGCAACCAAATTAGCCTAAACCCGTCATATTCTACTCATGTTTGAGTAAAAACCCAAGTAATCATGTACCTACTTCGGCTTTTACCTATGCCGGGGAAAGATAATATTTTAAATAAATAAATAAATAATGCTGGACAATTCACACAGCATCATCTAGCCCCAAGCTAAGCAGAGCTTGTGTTATGGGTGCTAGATAACTGATATACATAATACTTATATACATAGAAAACGACCAGAACACCCGGAACAAATATTTGCAGATCGTACATATATTTGTCCTAAGGCGTGAATTGAACCCGCAACCAAATTATCCTAAAACCGTCATATTCTACGCATGTTTGAGTAAAAACCCAAGTAATCATGTACCTACTTCGGCTTTTACCTATGCCGGGGAAACATAATATTCAGAATATTTTCTCTCCCCGGCATAACTCACAATATAAAATAACTTCTCAGAAACCGAATATTTCCAAAACACGTTTCCTTTATCGCTAAAACGTGTGTTTATAGTAAAAAAGTCAACAGTTGTCTGTTAGCACGAAACTCTGCCGCCTGTTTGGAAACCACTTCCTGAAACTACCTAGGAATTGATTTCACATCAACATCATTCATCAGCCTATGTTAGGCTCAACTCACACCAAAAGAGCGTCGAAGCGCAGCGAATCGGAGCGCAGTTTCAGTGTCATATGAATTTTAACTTTATTTTCATTACAATGAAACTTATTATCGCATGAGAAACTCGAACGAGTCGCGCGGATGCCCGCGGCGCCGCGGGAATTCCAGCGAATTCGACCCTGTCTTCAGCTTGCCGCATCCAGCATCTACCTGCAGTCTTTCGCAGGTCGTCATCCCATCTGGTCGGAGGGAGTCCTACACTTCGTTTACCGACTCGTGGTCTCCATTCAAGAACACGTTTGCCTGCGGTTGTCGGTTCTTCGCGAGATATGGCCGGCCCACTGCCATTTCACTTTAGTTCTCTGTCGGATGTATTCGTTACGAATCCTATCCTTCAGAGAAACTCCGAACATAGCTCTTTCCATAGCTCAAACAATGTATTTGCTAGTCTGGTTTTTTTTTACGTTCAGAGGTTAATTATGTCACCGATACACTTTATTATTATTACAAGCTGCGCCCCGCGGTTTCGCCCGCGTGGAAATCTATGTGTCAAATGGTTTATAAACCTTCCTCTTGAATCACTTTATCTATTAACACTTTGACTGCGATTTTTTTTCGACGACTGCGATCTTTTTTTTAACCTAAAAAATTCGTGCTCCCGCTCTACACAGCTGTTGTGTTGCGCCGCACACGCGTTTCGTTCGAAAAATATTACGGCTGTGCTGAGTCACACAGATCTGTATTTTCTCAGCCGCTGCGCTGATTTACGCATATTAGTCACTTGTAGAAAACACATACCGTGTGATTTCAGCACTCAAAGTGTTAAAAAAAACCATATCAAAGTCCGTTGCGTACGCGCGAAGAACATAGAATCTGCTCCTTTTTTCGAAGTATGTTATAAAGGCAAACAAACATCCAAACTATCGCATTTATAAGATATGTGATACAGGTATTTTCGTTGTACAATTATCAATTAAATAATGCAATATTTGATAAGCTTAGCTACTTGAAGGGCGTAGAGATATTACTATTTGTTTTTGGTTTACCAATATTAAAGATAAACAGATATTGTAAATAATGTTAAGTAAGTACTTAATTTTCTTATCACTTCATGATGAGTAAAGATAGAATGGTAACATTAAGGGTTGGTACATATCTGACGGAAAATGCGTCGAGCTTATCATCGGTCGCGTCAATTCGGTCAAATCAGAACTGTCCACTACGTGTCTCATCGACATCTTACCCTATAGACTCCTAATAGAGGGCGAACGATTTCAGACATCGCATAAGGAAAATAGATCTTATAAAAATCCCCGCCCGCTAACGTTCGATCAGTAACGACAGACGTAGGGTAAGATGTCGATGACGTGTCTAGTCAGTTCGAACAGACTGTACACAACACAAACGATCTCATAAATCAAAATACACGTGGCGCGATACGTTACGTCGACGAAAATGCGTTGACGGAAACGTAACAGACGCTGTACGCTAGAAGCACTAACTGAATGTTTAAATTAGGTAATTGCTGCGCCCCGCGGTTTCACCCGCGTTGTGACAGATATATTGGATAATATACAATATACTACTAGAGGAGAGGGCGCTTCTGTGCTTTTGTTTACATCAGCTCCGTGAAAAATAATCTTTTAAAATTAAATCAGTGAATAAATAAGTCAGTTTCAAATACAAAAGTGTGAATTGAATACGGATCGAGACGGTGCATTGTTATCTGGCCCAGATATCCAGGAACACAAAAGAAAAAACGTAAAACAACCGCCAACAAAAGTCTGTACGAAACAAGCTTATTAATAAATCTAGAAGATTATACAAAACTAAACGGAAACGAGAAGGTCAGTCTCTTTAAAAATACGGTGGTATAAAAGTGATGGAAAGCATATTTCAATAAATCAGAATATTAACCTAAAAATTCAACAGAAACTTGCAAGTAATAACTCATCTCTCTGCATAGAAATTACTGATAGCGCCATCTAGCGTCGAAGTCAAATTACATAAAAACCAAGAAACGACCACCCTGCATTTATATCCACTGATATAATAATACCAACAGAGGGCGCAAAATTCAACTCAACGAAATAATGAAAGATATTTTAAAATTGTTACAAGGGATTCAGAAAGACTTATCTCAACAAAAACAAGACATGAAAGAGATGGAGCAAAATATTAAGGAATCAATTTATAGCAATATCGACACAAAATTCAATATCATGGAAGAAAAAACAAAGCAACTAGAAATAAAATTAGAACAGCAACAAAAACTTATTGATATATTCGATAAAAAGCTTAGAAGCAAAAATGTCATATTTTTTGGAGTAGAAGAAAATCAAAAAGGGTATGAAAACCTACAATCTAAAATCTTGCAGTTAATAAATAAAAACATGGAAATTTCTTGCCAGAAATCTGAAATTGAAAATGTACATAGAATGGGAAAATACACGGGAAAAATACGACCTGTAGTGGTCACAACAACAACTATAGGCCGAAAAATAGAAATTCTGAAGAAGAGACAATTTCTAGAAAATACAGGTATATACATAAAAGAGGACTTCTCTCCTAGCGTTCTACAAAAAAGGAAAGAACTTCAAGAAACCTTGAAAAAAGAACGAGAAGCGGGGAAAAGGGTAGTGCTACGGTACGATAAAATTGTGACCCTACAATCAAGAGACCTATTAATAAATAATAAATAAATAATAATCGTCGCAATCGTAAGGAAACGTAGACAATGTTCAAAAAAACTAGCAAGCAACCAGCCTCTCCACCTCCCCCAATCCGGCAGGTCACCGTGGGGGAGTATGACCACCACCCTCCAATATTAAGCAAAAAGCTACAGAAATACTATATTTCAACATTTAATGGATTTCAGAGATACGAAGAAAAGGATATCGAAGATAGAGGTGCTATGTATGCTATAAAGGCGAAAAAAAAAAAAAAAAAAAAACGGCGTTAAAAACAGAAAATTTACTAATGGTTAACTTTATAGTCGTCTTATTAGAAATAAAAATACAAGAAAACATATGCAACAACAGAGAAAGCTAAAACCCGAGTACCTTGGAGGAGGCTTTCACCGCTCCAGGCGGTCCTCACACTACCTAAGTAAAAAAATTAGTATATAAGTAATTTAGAAAAAAAAAATTATGTACAAAGAAATAGTAGTTATACTTAAGTTCTTATATTAATACTGTTAAAATTAGTGTTTTGGAACAATAAAGCTCTTTTTTTTTAATTTATTTATTTATACAATATACTCGTATCTTTATGAATTGTAGCCTGTGTGTTCTGATATGTAAGCTATATTATTGTGAAGTTTCATCAAAATCCATTCAGTCGTTTTTTTTTGCGTGAAAGAGCAACAAACATCCTCACAAACTTTCGCGTTTATAATATTAGTAGGATTTGTCTGTTCTGGTTACGCGACCGATAAATACGCGCCGCATTTTACGTCAGATATGTAATGTACCGACGACCCTATATCTGTTATTTAACAGTTCTGTTAACACTTTGAGTGCTGAAATCACACGGTATGTGTTTTCTACAAGTGACTAATATGCGTAAATTCACACTAGCGCAGCGGCTGAGAAAATACAGATCTGTGTGACTCAGCACAGCCGTGATATTTTTCGAACGAAACGCATGTGCGGCGCAACACAACCGCTGTGTAGAGCGGCAGCACGAATTTTTTAGGTTAAAAAAAGATCGCAGTCAAAGTGTTAAAGAACAGATATAGGGCCAATATATAACGTGCTTATTTAAGTAACGAAAATGAAAACGAAAAATGAAAATTAATTCAAACTAGCTGCGCCCCGCGGCTTCGCCCGCTTGGAAATCTATGTGTCAAATAGTTTAAAAACCTTCTTCTTGAATCACTCTAACTATTAAACGAACCGCATCAAAATCCGTTGTGTAGTTTTAACACTTTGACTGCGAACTTATTTCGACGACTGCGATCTTTTTTTTAACCTAAGCCATTCGTGCTGCAGCTCTACACAGCGGTTGTGTTGCGCCGCACATGCGTTTCGTTCGAAAAACATTACAGCTGTGCTGAGTCACACAGATCTGTATTTTCTTAGCCGCTGCGCTAGTGTGGATTAACGCATATTAGTCACTTGTAGAAAACACATACCGTGCGTTTTCAGCACTCAAAGTGTTAAAGATCTAAGCATACATAGGGACAGACAGACAGCGGGAAGCTACTTTGTTTTATACTATGTAGTGATGCGGAAACAGAATGTTAAGATAAAATAAAACAGATAAGACACAGCGAACCGTCAAGGCTATACTTTTAGCCAAGAAAGGATAGAATAGTACTTCCTTTATCTCAACTCAACAATGGGTGATATTTTTCATTGTATCTACATAAATAAATAAATACAGAAATACAGAAATACAATTTATTCATAAAGCCACTTTACAAGTCAAAAATTCGTTTACATTTTGTATAAATTCAAATAAAAATAAATCATATTAAGTCGAATAAATAAAAATAATGTCATAGACTGGTTTACAATTGTAATAGTTCGTTCACAGAATAGAAATTCTGCTCGACAAGCCAACGTTTAAGTCGTATTTTAAAACACGATAGACTGCCATCGGATGTGACAGAGTCTGGTAGTTTGTTGTATACTGCCGGACCCATCACATGAGTTAACCTTGAGGACTTCGTGAGGGTAAATAATGCTGGACTGTGTGGATTACACAGCATTATCTAGCCCCAAGCTAAGCCAAAGCTTGTGTTATGGGTACTAGATGACTGATATACATAATACAATACATTTTATAAATATAAAACGACCAGAACACCCGGAACAAATTTACTTTCTATATCTCAACAATGTTTGATACTAGATAGATAGATAGAAAATTCTTTTATTGCACACTTACAAAATAAAACAAACAAGACAGAATAAAATACAAAACATGTGACAATTTGGCGGTCTTATCGCTCAAGAGCGATCTCTACCAGACAACCGTGGATGGATAGGATCGTTGGATTGTACATGGGGATCTGTGTGCATTATATTAATTTATAAAATATTGCATGAAAATACGACTAGATGACTGATATATATAATACAATACATTATATAAATATAAAACGACCAGAACACCCGGAACAAATTTACTTTCTATATCTCAACAATGTTTGATATTTTTCATTGTATCTAAATAAATAAATAAAGCTGGACAATCCACACAGCATCATCTAGCCCCAAGCTAAGCCAAAGCTTGTGTTATGGGTCTTTTCAGGGTCAAAAATACTGTTAATGTACCTAGAGAGTTAGTTGCCTACGGAATATCCTGACAAAATATCGAAAATATACGTTTTTGGTCGGCAGGTAGAAATGCTTCGGCATTAGGACCGCCCTTTGTACCCTAGTGCAATAAAACTTTTGAAACTATAATAATAATGCTGGACAATTCACACAGCATTATCTAGCCCCATGGTAAGCAGAGCTTGTGTTATGGGTACTAGATAACTCATATACATAATACAATACACAACATAGATAGATATTTTTTATTATACATAGAAAACAACCAGAACACTCGGAACAAATATCTGCAGATCGTACACACATTTGTTCCGAGGCGGGAATCGAACCCGCAACCTCCTGCGTCGCAAGCGGACCTTCGCCCACCGCGCCACATCGGTCGAATCTCAATATACTGGACTTGTTTCTAATGTAAACTACAAATGAATTATGTTATGTGTTTATAATAATTCTTTTTTGGCAATACACTCATTTATTTAAATTCTCGTATAAAATAATTTTTTTACTATAGAAAATACAATAAAATATTAGAAAACTATTCTACAGTAAAAAATATATCAAAACGGTAGATCACCGACCGCTCGCTAGAGTCAAGCGGCCGGTGACTAGGGCTGCAGAGAAAGGAACTTCCTGACGATACGTGCCGAGTCCAAGAGTACCGCCTTCTGGATCTGGCCCTTGATCCAACTTCCTAGCGAGAGTCTCTTCAGGTGTTGATCGAGGCTCTTCGCTATTACGCCGTTACGCCGACTATCGGGACTATGGTCGCTGAATCTACATCCCACATGCTGACAACCTCGTTAGCCAAGTCAAGATTTTATATTTATATTATTAATATTAGCAGGTATTTGTTTATTTACCTATTTTACCCAAAAAGCTACAACAGGTTAACACTCCGTCGCGGTCACGGGATGACTGAAGTATTGGAGCTCCCCAATATCCTAAAAATGGCTTTAAAGATTGCCATTTAAAATCGAATCTTTTAAAAATTACTTTTGTGGACGTCATTTTTTAAACAAGAGCCTTCCACTATCTTAATGGGCACAAATTAAAGTTGGTGATTATCATGGTAATTATGGGAAATCCCTGGAGCTGTTTATAATACATGCATTTGCAGCCGTGCGAAGCCGGCGCGGGTCGCTTGTTTCATCATCATCATCATCATCAGCCTATAGCAGTCCACAGCTGGACATAGGCCTCCCCCAATGAGCGCCACAGCGCCCTGTCTTCAGCTTGCCGCATCCAGCATCTACCTGCAGTCTTTCGCAGGTCGTCATCCCACCTGGTCGGAGGGCGTCCTACACTACGTTTGTCGCTAGTTTATTATATTAAATTTTAACATAGATTTATGGTTAGGCATATGACAGTGAGAGCTTTGATTCTCACGCTGTGGTTACTTACACTGTGGTATATTGGTTTCAACATACATTCTTCATTTCTTTCATCAAAGATACATCAAATTCCTCTCCTGCTCGACTTTCTAGCGTATAGTTTCAAGTCCCTACATTGGTCTAATTGACTCCAATTGCTTGCAGATTAATTGTTAGTCAACAGATGGTCAACAACTTAACAGTTTGAGAACATTATCTAGTGTAGCAAGTCAGTGTTTCGCTACGTATCTATAGGAATTGCTTCATAGCGATAAGGCTGCCATTTTCAGGTAATTTTGTATTTTAGCTCAAGCACGAGAATTGTACTATAGCGTATTGTAATAAACAATAATGATAATGCGTCTTCATAAATTGCGTACATGATTGAAGTTGAAGGAGTTAATTTCAAATAATTTACGCATTCGAGGACAAAGTGACGTAGTTTTTGTTTATTCTACCTTCTACCCTAGATACCAATCTTTGCTTGGCCTACAGCCGACGCCGCCGGCGACGTGTATTCCCGTTGTCCCCGTACGCCCTGTCCCCGTCACAAGGACAGCGGCACGTCATAAAATTTATTTCCTGTTGTCCCCGTAACGTAGATTCGGGGACGGGGACAAAGGGTAGTAAAAATTTAACGTGTCGTTGTCCCCTTACACCAATACAGATTTAAGGGGAGCTTAGTTTTTAGCGTGGGAAAAAGAAAAGTGAAGTAAAAAAAATATATTTATACGACAGACATAGCTCGGCGGCGAGATTAATTCGACAGTGCATCAAAGCCTGCCGACATCTTACAACAACTCAGCGACAATTGTCGGCAGCATGTCCGCAGAGGGGTGTAAGGGGGACTCCCAACATCTCGTCTCCCAAGCCCACCTAGCCTGCACGTGGTACACCCTGCTAGATAACGAACTAGGCTCTGGTGGAAATATCAAACCGTCTTTATAATTTGATAACTCATTAATTAGGATAAGATTTAGATTTTTTACTTTTACTTTACTTTAATCCTAAGCCGGTATATCCCAACCACACGCTTTATTCATATTAGGTTAATATAGGTAATTTAATTGCGAAACTTTGGATGGATGTTTGTTATCTTTTTTTTAAATACTTCAATACCCATCTCTGAAATAAAACCATACCTATACTTGTTTCTGAAAACTCGACCCTGAATAACGTTACCTTTTGTTACAGTACAATAACACCATGACTCACGCGTTTCATGATTCACTTGCAAATTGTATTTTTGAAATTATCTTAAATTTTCAGATAGCAACGAAATCCAATCTCGCAAAACGCGGGATTACGCACCATTTCTGTGGGATCGGTAATGCGAGATTACGTATGCCGGATTTGTGGAATTGAAATATGTAAATCGAAGAAAATCGGGCGCAGATATCTTTCTAAATATCATCATCATCAGCCTATAGCAAGCTGAAGTGGCAGTAGAGACCGCGACTCGGTAAACGTAGTGTAGGACGCCCTCCGACCAGGTGGGATGACGTCTGGGAAAGACTGCAGGTAGATGCTGGATGCGGCAAGCTGAAGACAGGGCGCTATGGCGCTCATTGGGGGAGGCCTATGTCCAGCAGTGGACTAATATAGGCTGATGATGATGATGATGATAGCCTATAGCAGTCCACTGGACATAGGCCTCCATTAATGAGCGCCATAGCGCCCTGTCTTCAGCTTGCCGCATCCAGCATTGCCTGCTGTACTTCGCAGTTCGTCAACCCACCTGACCGAAGGACGTCCTACACTACGTTTGCCGAGTCGCGGTCACCACTCTAGAACACGTTTACCCCACCGGCTGTCGGTTCTTTGTTAGATATGGCCTGCCCACTGCCACTTCAGCTTACTTATTCGTCCCGGCTTTCATCGTATAGCGATTAATTTTTTTTATTTTATTTCCTTTGAACTCATGGTAAGAACCACAGGTATCCGCTAAATGCCTATTTTTAAAGCCTAAGCCATACTCAATTAAATACAAGCAGGGACCGAATTCCGCTAGACAATCGCTTTACTATGACAATGCAGAATGCGTCGCAGAATTGTCCATAGAGGAAATAAACTAAACGCTATTTATACATTACTCGCAGCTTATTCTTCCTATTGTATACTTATATATTAACGATCTCGGTGGCGCGGTGGGCGAAGGTCCGTCTGCGACGTCGAGGGTTCGATACCCGCTTTGGAACAAATGTGTGTACGATCTACAGATATTTGTTACGGGTGTTCTGGTCGTTTTCATGTATAATAAAAAATATCGCTATGAAAACTATTGTATTGTATCTTTAGAACTACGCATATTTGACGACCGATGTGGCGCCGTGGGCGAAGGTCCGCCTGCGACGCAGAAGGTTGCGGGTTCGATTCCCGCCTCGGAACAATTGTGTGTACGATCTGCAGATATTTGTTCCGGGTGTTCTGGTCGTTTTCTATGTATAATAAAAAATATCTTTATATGTAATGTATTGTATTATGTATATCAGTTATCTAGTAGGTACCCATAACACAAGCTCTGCTTACCATTGGGGCTAGATAATGCTGTGTGAATTGTCCAGCATTATTTATTTATTTATATTTATTTATTTATACTTTACTTTTTTTTAATACTACTTACTACTACTATATAGGGACAAACAGACAGTGGGAAGCGACTTTTTTATATTAAGTAGTGATATCAGTTATGTAGTACCCATAACACAAGCTCTGCTTAGCTTGGGTCTAGATGATATGATAGTGTGTGAATTATCCATCATTATTTATTTATTAGGTATTTATCTATTTTTTTTTGTGAGTAAATATAATTAATCATTAGATTACAATTTAAACACATTATTTCAACCTATGATCAATTCAATGAGTCACTTCAACACAGCTGGTTGAATAAATTAATAACTACAGTTTAATGAAACAGATAAAAAAGTATGGCGTTAAGTACAAGGTATTTCCCCAAGCCCAGCGATGAGGATAATTGACATGCAATTTAATCATTCACACAACTGCTTGTCTGATATACAAGATTACACAAAAGAATGGGAATTTGAGGAAAATGTTGTTTAACATTGTGTTTTCTTCTATACATCGTACATTAAGGGTCCGGCGACCCTCGCTTGCAAAAATCGCTCCGAATATCGCTGTCCCTGTTTAACCCTTGCGCCGCGCCTCATGCGTGCACGATAGCAATATTAGCCGTTCAAAATCTGGTTTGTTCTACTTTTTATATTCTTCACAAAGTATTGTTATTCTGTAACTAGACAATATAAGGTATGTTCCTTAATAAATAACACGTAAGATATTGTTGTTTTTAATACGAAACAAATAGTAAGAAAACTTGTCAATTTTCGCATAAAAATGTGCAAAATGTGATTAGCTTTCATTTAATTTTAGGTAAGTATTTTGAAAACAAAACTATTTAGGAACCTAGATAAATACTATTCAAATACAAATAATACAATATTATAGTGGAAATATGCTTGAATTGGAAATCATTTTGGTATTACGTTTGTATGAAGAATTCGTCCCTCCGGAGGCCTCTTAAATTACATAACTTGATATTTATATTATACACTAGCGGCCCGTCCCGACTTCGCTCGGGTGGTCATTTGTTTCAGGTAATTTTAAAAACATCTCTTTTTTCTCTCCGTAAGAACCATCCCCGTACTTCAAGGAATATTCTTAAAAAAGTATTAGCGAAATCAGTTCAGCTGCTCTCGAGATTTGCGCTTAGCAACACATTCAGCGATTCATTTTTATAGATAGATAGATAGATAACACTTTATTACAACACACAAAACAGAAAATAATACAGAGATAAAAACTTAGAACAAAGGTATAAATGGGTTTTATATGTATTATAGAAGATAGATAACGACTAGAACGCCGGCATTATCTCCAGATCATACACACAATTGTACCGAGGCGGGAATCGAACCCGCAATATCCTGGGTCGCAGGCAGACCTTCTCCCACCGCGCCACATAGGTCGTCAATACTGGTCTTATAAATAAATAAATATATAAATAAATAATGCTGGACAATTCACACAGCATTATCTAGCCCCATGGTAAGCAGAGCTTGTGTTATGGGTACTAGATAACTGATATACATAATACAATACATTACATAGATAGATATTTTTTATTATACATAGAAAACGACCAGAACACCCGGAACAACTATCTGCAGATCGTGCACACAATTGTTCCGAGGGTATATGTATGAAGATGTAGTAAAGGTTTCAATTATTTCACAACATTTTGACACTAAATGTGTACGAAGCTTTACTGCCCTCTGCACACAGTACACATGTACTGCCACAGTCCTCTGTTAACATTCCAATAAGTATTGAGACTTGCACAAAAAATTCAACAGGCCAAGCACGAGTCGGACTCGCGCACGAAGGTTTCCAAACCGTCTTTAATATAAAAACACATGTGCAGCGCAACACAACCGCTGTGTAGAGCGGCAGCACGAATGGCTTAGGTTAAAAAAAGATCGCAGTCGACGTGTTAAGTTAGGTAGGTAGGTAGGTCTATTTTTTAAGTTATGATAGTGCAATAAAGTTATATTCTATTTATCAAACACAAGTTCTGCTTAGCATGGTGCTTGAAGATTCTGTGTGCATTGTCCAGCATTATGTATGCTATCTATCTAATGAATGAAAGATAATTCGATATGATCTAAGACAAAATTGGACTAACAAAGAACTTAGAGCCAAATTAATTAGAGAGGTTTGGTTACAAAAGTTGTGAAACTTTGAAAGTTTGTTTTTTTTCTAATCTTTACTCTAACTACAAGTTTCTTTTTCAATTCATAGTCTGCTTTCAATTCTTCTTCACAAATTATTTTCGTCGCTAGATCCTACCTACCTAAAAAAAACTAGTTGCTTCAAAAACTTATTGACCTGATTTCACGAGTATCAACTAATCTGCAAAAGCTCCACTGTGAAGAATGTATTTTTTGGGTTCAATCCTAATTAATAAGTCAAGGATTTATCTAGGAAAGTAATAATAATTAAATACTTTCTACTTCGAAGCCTGTGATGTGAATGTGATCAAAAGCTTACCAAATAAGTTTTTACAGAAGTCAGCTGTTGCCCAGCTGTTTTAGCACCAATGTCCACAATCACAACACACCCGTCCACCAATTCCACACTAAACTGAATTTTACAAGCACCTATTTACAATTACGGCAAATATATTAAGTAAAAGCACCAACACGACACACTTCACCGGATTTTAAAAAATGTGTCCGATTTAAATCATCTCTTGTCACATGAAATTGGCGACCGCACGAGTGAAATGCGAGTGAATTAATGAAAGAATGAACGAAATGTACGACTGCAGCTGTCACTTTGTCACAAACCGGAAGTAGTCCGAATAACAATCATCTCCTCGGATCCGCATTAAATGGTATCACTGAGTTACTTCTGCTACTCGATTCTAGATGGCGCTGAAAATAGATATTAGCTGTACCAGAAACTAGAGGGCGCTGTTTTTAGAAACTTACTGCTTGATATATTTTTTTTCATTTGTGCTTTGAACACCTACTTATCATCCGAGTTTGTCAATTTATATCTATTGCGCCTTATATAGATTCATCATAGTCGCTATTCCACCTGCACCCACAACTGGGTATAAATTATAGCCTTTGCTACCACTCCCTTCATGCACCATAACTTCTAATGAAGCTCAGCGGAAAATACTACCCATGGAGGTAGTTAAGTTTTTACCTACCTACCGATTTATTATTGATATGATTTATTTATAATTCTCATAATAAGTGTACCAAAGGCGTTTTATTTATAATTGGTAGGAAAATAACATAATGCACTTTCAATTTCAATAACATTATTTATTTCTTACAATAAATCTTACAATACTTAACATAATTATTTATATCTCTTTTAAAACATGTAATAGGTACTATACAACATCCTTATTTTTCTGACTAGCAGCGGGGAACGTATGAGCTTGCATGTGAACTTTGAGGTTGTACCGCCTCTTGAAACTGGTATTACAGATCTTGCAATTGTAAGGTTTACCCGCTGAAACAAAGAAAATGCTGGATAATTCGCAAGGCATCATGTAGGATTGGACATGTAGGCTAATTAAGCGGAGCTTGTGTTATGGGTAGGTACTGGATAACTTTATACAATACTAGCTGCGCCCCGCGCCTTCGCCTCCGTGGAAATCTATGTATCAAATCCTCTTGAATCATTCTATCTATTAAAAAACCGCATCAAAATCCGATGCGTAGTTTTAAAGATCTAAGCATACATAGGGACAGACAGACAGCGGGAAGCGACTTTGTTTTATACTATGTAGTGACTAAGATAGATATTTAACATTAAACAGAAAAAAACACCCAGATCACCCGGAACAAATATCTGCAGACCATACAATTACTTATCCTAAGGCGGGAATCGAACCCGTAACCTTGGCCTGGTGGTCCCTTAGACCGGACCGGTACTTGTCTATACTACTGAAGCTAACTAGTGTAACACCTACGTGCATGTGTCTTGAGATGTGACGTCAGAGCCACTCGTAGCGCGAAGCTCTTGGCACACAGCTCGCAGTTCAGCGTGCCCGCGTGCTTGGCCTGGTGGTCCCTCAGACCGGACCGGTACTTGAATATACTACTGAAGCTAACTAGTGTAACACCTACGTGCATGTGTCTTGAGATGTGACGTCAGAGCCGCTCGTAGCGCGAAGCTCTTGGCACACAGCTCGCAGTGGTGGCTCAGCGTGCCCGCGTGCTTGGCCTGGTGGTCCCTCAGACCGGACCGGTACTTGAATATACTACTGAAGCTAACTAGTGTAACACCTACGTGCATGTGTCTTGAGATGTGACGTCAGAGCCACTCGTAGCGCGAAGCTCTTGGCACACAGCTCGCAGTTCAGCGTGCCTGCGTGCTTGGCCTGGTGGTCCCTCAGACCGGACCGGTACTTGAATATACTACTGAAGCTAACTAGTGTAACACCTACGTGCATGTGTCTTGAGATGTGACGTCAGAGCCGCTCGTAGCGCGAAGCTCTTGGCACACAGCTCGCAGTGGTGGCTCAGCGTGCCCGCGTGCTTGGCCTGGTGGTCCCTCAGACCGGACCGGTACTTGAATATACTACTGAAGCTAACTAGTGTAACACCTACGTGCATGTGTCTTGAGATGTGACGTCAGACCCGCTCGTAGCACGAAGCTCTTGGCACACAGCTCGTAGTGGTGGCTCAGCGTGCCCGCGTGCTTGGCCTGGTGGTCCCTCAGACCGGACCGGTACTTGAATATACTACTGAAGCTAACTAGTGTAACACCTACGCACAGTGTTCCATATGACCAAAAAAATTTCCCTATGCTGTTTTCAGCATTAATCGATCAACGAATGCATTTTAAATGCAAGAGTAGAACACCCACGTGTCTATTGCCAATACTTTTTTTTATAAAAAATAATTAACTTTAGGTGACCTCGACCTAGAAAAATCTTTAAAAAATTCTGTCAACGTCAATGTCCAACATATTTTTTTGAGATAAATTTAATCTCACGAAGTATCTTTAGGCGCATTTTTACAGTTTTTATTTTTTGAAAATCACCTCTGTATAACGAGTAATCTTATTTTTTTCAGTTTTTCGATTTTATTTTTTTTCTCCCTAAAAACTCAAAAGTGCGGCTTGTGAATAGCATAGAAAGATTGGTTTTAACAAGGCTTATTACTAGTGAAAATACCTCGTTAAAACATTGCGGCTTTTAGGAGAAATTGAATTTCAAAATATGGTGTTAGGGTTGTCACCCAACTTGACCTTTCATTTTATTCAGTTTGGATTTTTTTTGGGTGCCAAGTTCAATCAATCTTTTATTAAGTACCTACTAAAATAGTCATGTAACAGCCCTATGTTCGATGGCTAGTTTCTACCGGTAAGCCAAATTTTCTGAAGAATAAAATAAGAACTTGCGGCTTTAGAACTTGCGAAGGCTATAATATTTTATTATAATTATTCGAACATGAAAACTAGCCAAGTCAGACCTTGGGCTTCAAATATTATCCTAACTTATCAGAAGAAATTATCTATAAAATATTTTATGTTGTTATAAATAAATTTCAGGCTGAACATTGAACTTCGCACCCATTTAAAGCTTTTGCCGTCTTTTGTTGTTGAAGTCAAAAACCAAGGCATATATCACAATATTGAACTTGGCTCTCATTTTACTTTTATGTTTTTTGTTGGGATTGCTTAAGCTAAAACCCCGTGCTGATACATGATATAGTAATACAGGGTTATAGGTAACTAATCAATAACCTCTTAAAGGCGACTTGGGTACATCCAGACTAACAACTTTTGTTCTATGACTTTTGCCAAAACGGAATACATCACAAGATTTTTTTTTTAATTTTTATTGGGAAATTTAATAATTGTTAGCTCTATGTTTCGTTAATACCTACGTTTCATTTATACGATTCTGGCAAAGCGTAAGTGTGTGCAGTCAGCTGAGTGCTACGCAATCGCACGCCCGGCTGAGTGACGTGCTACGAGTACATACTACATAGCGTTGACCGCGAAGCAGAAAGAATATCAAAAAGTATCAACCCTCCTACCTAGGTTAGTGTTTCAAAGGTTCTAGAATCTTTAGGTACATGTTTGTACATTGAATCCAAAATTCCTTCATACTTATCCAGGCTTAGGACTGGCTTCATTATAAAATAAAAAAGTAAATAACATGAACATAATTCGTAATCAATCGCATCAAAAGAAGCGCGCGGTCGAACATTTACTATGTCTACCGATCGCGTAGATGTACCTATAACCTACATACTCGTCGGCCGCAAGCGCGCTTTGAAGATAAATTAATTGTAAACTATTTTTTAATGTAGGCGTATTTAAAAAAAGGAATCAGTCTATTTACAATAATTGAACTATTTAAAATTCACAAACCTTTTTACAAATTATCACCTCTCAAACTCAAGTCACGGGAGTGACGATGACTATCACGTGCAAAGCGTTCAAAATAATCACCGCCACAACCCACACACAGTCCCTGGATAGTACCTGGGGGTTCATTTTGATTTGGTCGAATTTCCAGGTTATTTTGAAAACTAGTGCTTCCCGGCTTTCTAATGCACCACCTTTGTACACCATGGCTTGAATGAAAACACAAATAAAAATCCAGTGGCGTAATATCCGGCGAACGAGGAGACCAGGCGACGCGACAGGCCCGCCGCGGCCTCTCCATTGGGCCCGGTTATTCATGGTTGAGGTATTCACGCACTTCGTCTCGCGAACTCACAGCAAGCTTCAGATACATTATCACCACACCTAGCATACACACGCACCATTTCGGTGTATTCAATGTTAGTGTATCGATCGATACGCCATTGTGAATCAATCGCGTCACATAATCACAAAGACAATACAGGGCGGCGCGGCGCGGGCGGCGGCACGGCGCATCAGCTCGCGCGCAGCGAACATTGCAACTGTCGTGCGTATCGTGAACTAGGTCAAGGGCAATAGGTCTAGGCCCCCATACCCCACCCCCCCCCCCTGTACCCCCTCCCCCAACCAAAAATCTGATATGGGTATCGTTTTTGACTAACTTGGGGGTGAGGATTTCGAATTCGAAGTTACCAAGGGGAACAGCACGGCGAGCGAAGCGAGCCGTGCTGTGAGCCCCCTCATGACCCCCCAAGACCCTCTCAACTATAACCCGGGGGAGCATTGCGGCGAGCGAAGCGAGCCGTGCTGTGACCCCCAACGCCCCCAGCCCCCTCCCCCAACCAAAAAATCTGATATGGGTATCGTTTTTGACTGACTTGGGGGTGAGGATTACGAATTTCATGACGGCAAATTGCGGTGAGTGAAGCGAACCGAGCCTTGCTGTGTGGCAGCAGGAGCAGAGTCGTGCGCCAATGCGACCACCGCCATACAGCAAGGCGAGCGAAGCGAGCCGCGCTGAGTGATGGCACACGCACTAATATAGGTATCGTTTTCGATCAACTCGCATACGTCGACTACGAAAAAAAATTCCATTTCCAAATTCAAGATGGCTGACATCTCTATATCGCAGTTTATACTTGCTTTGAGACGGGCACCTACATAATATGGTTATCGTTTTCGAATAACTCAAACTCGTAGATTACGAAAACGATGTCCATTTCCAAATCCAAGATTGCTGACATTTTTTCATCGCAAAATTTTCTTATGTATATCGATTTCAAACAAAACAATCAAAGGTTACGAAAAGGGGTTCTTAATAAAAAATAACTGTTATACATAACCGCCGCGAGCTGCTTGCAGCTCGCGCACACCTAACAACTAGTATATATATATATATACCTATATATATATATATAGACATAGGTTATATGAAAATACAAGTGGTTTCTTTATCACTTCTTCCACTAATTGACAAAAAATTGAAGTGAACATTAAAATTAAAATAATGTTATTTAATAATAATTAAAAGTATAAAATTTTACTTGTCTTAGTGCTTATTTTGTAAGCATAAAGAAATAAAAATTTAATTTAATTTTAATTATAGAGTCACAACTAAAAATTTTCCTTTGAGCGACAACCCTATTCTGTATAATTTGACCTTAGAATTTAATTGCATATTTCTCCCAAAAGCCGCAAAAGTGCATACTGGTATTTTTACCACTGATAGGCCTTTTTAAGAGCAATCTTTCTGTGCTAGTCACAAGCCGCACTTTTGAGTTTTTAGGGAGAAAAAAAATAAAACATAAAATCTGAAAAAATAATAATTACTCAGTATCCAGAGGTTATTTAAAAAAAATAAAAATTGGAAAAAATGCTCCTAAGGATCTATTATCAGATTATATTTATCTTATAAAAATATCTTGGACATTGACGATTACAGAATTTTTTTAAAAATTTTCATCGTCAAGGTCACCTAAAGTTCATGATTTTTTATAAAAAAAAGTATTGGCAATAGACACCTGGGTGTTCTACTCTTGCATTTAAAATGCATTCATTGATCGATTAATGCTGAAAACAGCATAGGGAATTTTTTTTGGTCATATGGAACACTGTGCTACGTGCATGTGTCTTGAGATGTGACGTCAGAGCCGCTCGTAGCGCGAAGCTCTTGGCACACAGCTCGCAGTGGTGGCTCAGCGTGCCCGCGTGCTTGGCCTGGTGGTCCCTCAGACCGGACCGGTACTTGAATATACTACTGAAGCTAACTAGTGTAACACCTACGTGCATGTGTCTTGAGATGTGACGTCAGAGCCGCTCGTAGCGCGAAGCTCTTGGCACACAGCTCGCAGTGGTGGCTCAGCGTGCCCGCGTGCTTGGCCTGGTGGTCCCTCAGACCGGACCGGTACTTGACTATACGACTGAAGCTAACTAGTGTAACACCTACGTGCATGTGTCTTGAGATGTGACGTCAGAGCCGCTCGTAGCGCGAAGCTCTTGGCACACAGCTCGCAGTGGTGGCTCAGCGTGCCCGCGTGCTTGGCCTGGTGGTCCTTTAGACCGGACCGGTACTTGTACTTGGCGGGACACTGTGTACACTGGTACGGGTAGTCGTCGCTGTGTGAACGCATGTGGTGTTTTAACTGGAACAATTGTAATAGTTTTAGAAATCGACGCTGATAGAGGGTTTTTTCACACGCATAGGACAGAGAGGTTTATTATAATATTTATAGAACTTGGCCTCCATGTCTGTCAAACACAGCGCCATCTATGACAATGATGTGGCACTACGTACCCATTCGGCTTTCTTAGATCGATCGCTTCTTACGTGGTTCGGATAAACGCCGAGGAGGCGCTGGCACGAACTTATATGGAGGCATGGACGGCGGGCTTGTGCTCTTTCTCAGTGCATCCATCTTGTCAACTAGTGCTAGCTAAACAGCCTTGAATCAATTCCTTTCTGTTATAGCTGGCTGGCTTTCTTTCCCTGCACTTTACAATGTCTCATGGGCATGAGACACTGTATATGTATAGTGTCTCAGGGTGTTAGATAAAGCGACCTAATCTAACCGGCGAAGCGCCTTCTGCGTCCGCCAAAAGTCTGGAAACGCTGCCAGTTGACGACCGATGTGGCGCGGTGGGCGAAGGTCCACCTGCGACGCAGGAGGTTGGGGGTTTGATTCCCTTCTCGGAACAATTGTATGTACGATCTGCAGATATTTGTTCCGGGTGTTCTGGTCGTTTTCTATGTATAATAAAACATATCTATCTATGTAATGTATTGTATTATGTATATCAGTTATCTAGTACCCATAACACAAGCTCTGCTTACCATGGGGCTAGATAATGCTGTGTGAATTGTTCAGCATTATTTATTTTATTTATATATAAAGTGCAGTCCACTTCCACTTTAACGTTTGTGCGTAGTTTAAGGCATTAGTGGCTTTTTGTTATTTCTCTTATCTTTACGTGTCTAATCTTATCTTGTTTTTTTTTTTTTAGCATGCTTCTCTCAATTCCGCGTCGGTCACATAGCGAGGCTTAGAGATAAAAGATGGACATACAGCACCACCATATGGAGAGGACCTCAAGGAAAAAGAAAGAGAGGAAGGCCCTCAACACGCTGGGAGGACGAAATAAAAAAAGTCGCTGGTCCAAAGTGGTGGCAAACAGCTCAAGATAGAGAGAAGTGGACATCGTTGGAGGAGGCCTTTACCCAACCTGGGGACCCTGCTATCAACCAAACGTAGTGTTAAAATAACGCACTAACAGTACCTAAATCAATGTAGCAGGATCAAATAAAGGCTTTTTTATTTTATTTTATTTATAAAGTGCAGTGTGTAAGGCGTCAGGTGGCTCAGCGACTCACCCATATGTTCTTGACAGTCCGTCCGCACACGCTGCAGACGACGCGGGCGTGGTGCTTGCAGACGCGTGAGACGTGGTGCTGCAGTGCCGCCGCCTCGAGGAACACGCGGCAGCACGCGCCGCACCGCAGCGTGTTGGACGTGTGCTTTCTTTTGATGTGGAGCTGGGTTTGAATGAACAAGTACCTTTATCATTAAAATATCAAGTAAAATCACAGATATTTTAAGTATTTTGTGTATTGTATTGTATATTGCAAGCTGAAGTGGCAGTGGGCCGGCCATATTTCGCGAAGAACCGACGGCCGCTGGGGCAAACGTGTTCTTGAGTGGAGACCGCGACTCGGTAAACGTAGTGTAGGACGCCCTCCGGCCAGGTGGGATGACGACCTGCGAAAGACTGCAGGTAGATGCTGGATGCGGCAAGCTGAAGACAGGGCGCTATGGCGCTCATTGGGGGAGGCCTATGTCCAGCAGTGGACTGATATAGGCTGATGATGATGATGATGATTGTATATTGACAGTTAGACGTGTGCTTTCTTTTGATGTGGAGCTGGGTTGGAAAGAACAAGTTACATTATTAATAAAATGTCAAGTAACACCACAGATATTGTAAAATTTGAACATTTTTGACTTATAGTAATTTTTAACAAACTATAGTGGAAACTAAAAAATATAGTAAGCTCCATTTGCTCTAGTAACCTTTTGTTCCCAATTTTTTTTAATATAAGTAAATATTAACACAATCTATGCTTAGCTTGAGGCTAGATAATGTTTTGAGAATTGCAGCATCCAGCATTTTTATTATTTAATAATTTTAAAGATGGAAGTGGGCGGGGCACATTAGCCGAATGCACCCCGAGAGGTGAGCTAATGCAGCAACACCCTGGGGTCCCGGAAGGAAGCCGCGGGCGAGGTCGGCTAAGAAAACGCTGGCGAGACGACCTTAACGCCTTCCTCGGAGATTGGTGGGAGATCGCACGTGACCGCACTGAGTGGATAGATTTGAGGGAGGCCTTTGCCCAGCAGTGGGACGAAACAGGCTAAATAAAAAATAAAAATTTAAAGATCCATGTAATATATTTCGTACTAGCTGACCCAGCGAACTTTGTTCCGCCTTAGAGCAATAAAAAAAACAGGACACAAAGTATATATCCGTCTCCTGGTTCTAAGCTACCTCCCCCCAATTTTTTAACACTTTGATTGCTGAAATCACACGGTATGTGTTTTCTACAAGTGACTAATATGCGTAAATCCACACTAGCGCAGCGGCTGAGAAAATACAGATCTGTGTGACTCAGCACAGGCGTAATATTTTTCGAACGAAACGCATGTGCGGCGCAACACAACCGCTGTGTAGAGCGGCAGCACGAATTTTTCAGGTTAAAAAAAAGATCGCAGTCATCGAAAAAAAATCGCAGTCAAAGTGTTAACCAATTTTCAGCCAAATCGGTTTCAGCCTGTTATAAATAGTGTAAGTAACACGACTTTATTTTATATGTAGATATCAGTTATCCAGGTTCCCATAACACAAGCTCTGCTTGATTTAGGGCTAGAGGATGCTGTGTGGATTTATCAGTTTATTTATTTCCGACGACCGATGTGGCGCGGTGGACGAAGGTCCGCCTGCGACGCAGGAGGTTGCGGGTTCGATTCCCGCCTCGGAACAATTGTGTGCACGATCTGCAGATATTTGTTCCGGGTGTTCTGGTCGTTTTCTATGTATAATAAAAAATATCTATCTATGTAATGTATTGTATTATGTATATCAGTTATCTAGTACCCAAAACACAAGCTCTGCTTACCATGGGGCTAGATAATTCTGTGTGAATTGTCCAGCATTATTTATTTTATATTATTATTATTTATAATAATTTGTCACAATAAAACAGATAATAAATAATAATGAGTATAAGTTAAATTGAATAAATGAGTTAAAATGTCAAAGTAATCTGCTGTATAAGGGCATTGTCAAACTATACTAAAAATATTGTACAAAATTAAATAATATACAAGTAAAATACAATGTAAGGATTGTCCAGCATTATTAATTAAACTTACCGTGAGACTGTTTGGGTATTTGGTTGTAAAATCACAGTGTTCACACTTCATGGCCTCCACTTCTGAATGCATCATTCGTAGGTGCAGTTTTAGAAGAGTTGTATTTCGGAAACTGAAAAGAACATTAACACTTTGAAATCACACGGTATGTGTTTTCTACAAGTGACTAATATGCGTAAATCCACACTAGCGCAGCGGCTGAGAAAATACAGATCTGTGTGACTCAGCACAGCCGTAATATTTTTCGAACGAAACGCATGTGCGGCGCAACACAACTGCTGTGTAGAGCGGCAGCACGAATTTTGAGGTTAAAAAAAAGATTGCAGTCGTCGAAAAAGAATCGCAGTCAAAGTGTTAAATAATATAATAATAAATTATTACCGATTTTGTTATTATTATTATAGTACCCGTAAAAATCTATGTATATACGGTTTTAGAAATGTATTTTTCTCAAAATAATATACATTCACTTGACGACCGATGTGGCGCGGTGGGCGAAGGTCCGCCTGCGACGCAGAAGGTTGCGGTTTCGATTCCCGCCTCGGAACAATTGCGTTTACGATCTGCAGATATTTGTTCCGGGTGTTCTGGTCGTTTTCTATGTATAATAAAAAATATCTATCTATGTAATGTATTGTATTATGTATATCAGTCATCTAGTACCCATAACACAAGCTCTGCTTAGCTTGGTGTGAATTGTCCAGCATTATTTATTATTTATTTACTTATAGAGAAACATAGTAAATATGCAGAGCGGACTTATGTGATACTATGGCAAATGGTTTATAAAGCTTCCTCTTGAATCACTCTATCTATTAAAAAAAACGCATCAAAATCCGTTGCGTAGTTTTAAAGATCTAAGCATACATAGGGACAGAGAGACCGGGAAGCGACTTTGTTTTGTACTATGTAGTGATAGCTGCAATCATAAATAATATCTAGATTTCGGCCGGGTGATTATGTAACTCGCGACCGGTTTGCGACAGGCGTAAATTAACACTTTGACTGCGGTTTTTTTTTGACGACTGCGATCTTTTTTTTTACCTAAAATATTCGTGCTGCAGCTCTACACAGCGGTTGTGCTGCGCCGCACATGCGTTTCGTTCGAAAAATATTACAGCTCTGCTGAGTCACAAAGATCTGTATTTTCTTAGCCGCTGCGCTAGTGTGGATTTTCGCAGATTAGTCACTTGTAGAAAACTCATACCGTGCGTTTTCAGCACTCCAAGTGTTAAGCAATCGGTGTTGTCAAACGTAAATTTTGACCAATTTTGTCGTTGTAGCTGGTGTCAAACTAATACAAAGTTGACACCATACGAGTCACATGAAAAATCAAAGACAGCTAAAAGTCGTCTCCGTAAATAAGAGCGCACTTGAGGTAAGTTAATGTAGAATAAGTTATAGTTTTAGCTTTACACAAACAAATAATATTTAACACTTTGACTGCGGTTTTTTTTCGACGACTGCGATCTTTTTTTTTACCTAAAATATTCGTGCTGCAGCTCTACACAGCGGTTGTGTTGCGCCGCACATGCGTTTCGTTCGAAAAATATTACAGCTCTGCTGAGTCACAAAGATCTGTATTTTCTCAGCCGCTGCGCTAGTGTGGATTTTCGCAGATTAGTCACTTGTAGAAAACTCATACCGTGCGTTTTCAGCACTCAAAGTGTTAACTTTTATTTTTCAATTTTTGAATACACATTGCGGCATTGTGACACGTGTTTACGTCGACTGTTTCAATCGAACTAAACAAAATAAGAGCTCGCATTACAAGTGCGCTCTTATTTACGGAGACGGATTTTTTGCGCCGACCCGACATCTAGATAGTATTTATTTGACGACCGATGTGGCGCGGTGGGCGAAGGTCCGCCTGCGACGCTGAAGGTTGCGGGTTCGATTCCCGCCTCGGAACAATTGTGTGTACGATCTGCAGATATTTGTTCCGGGTGTTCTGGTCGTTTACTATGTATAATAAAAAAAATATCTATCTATGTAATGTATTGTATTATGTATATCAGTTATCTAGTACCCATAACACAAGCTCTGCTTACCATGGGGCTAGATGATGCTGTGTGAATTGTGTCCAGCATTATTTATTTATTTATTTATTTGTGATGGCAGTGATAGTGATTAACCCACCCTTTCCCACAGGTGGGACACTCGTACCGCGGCGCCGCATGGCAGTTCCGCACGTGACGGATTAGTTTCCGGGACGAGGCGTAGCTAGACTGACACTGCTTGCACTGAATAGGGGCGTCCTGCGGACGAATGAGACTTTAATGTAGGCGCAGATCAAGACTTCAACATCCGCCGCACAGCACAAAAATGTACTTTCATATCATCATCAGCCTATGTTAGTCCACAGCTGGACATAAGCCTCCCCCAACGAGCGCCATAGCGCCCTGTCTTCAGCTTGACGCATCCAGCATCAACCTGCAGTCTTTCGCAGGTCGTCATCCCACCTGGTTATCTGGAACCAAAGTTATCGACATCGCTCTAAGAGTTAGCAAGCTGAAGTGGCAGTGGGCCGGCCATATCTCGCGAAGAACCGACAACCTATGGCGTAAACATGTTCTTGAGTGACTTACACGACGTTTACCGAGACCACGACTCGGTAAACTTAGTGTAGGACGCCCTCCGACTTGCGAAAGACTGCAGGTAGATGCTGGATGCGACAAGCTGACGATAGGGGCTATAGCGCTCATTGTGGGAGGCCTATGTCCAGCAGTGGACTAGCGTAGCATGATGATGATGATGATATTTGCTAGTTACCTACCTTGTCTGCCATTCCATGCTCCCTCATATAATGGAACTCGAGGCAAGTAGCTGAGGAGGCGTGGAATTTCTTCTGGCTTCTGGCTGACATGCGAAAGACTGCAGGTAGATGCTAGATGCGGCAAGCTGAAGACAGGGCGCTGTGGCGCTCATTGGGGGAGACCTATGTCCAGCAGTGAACTAGCGTAGGCTGATGATGATGATATTTGCTAGTTACCTACCTTGTCTGCCATTCCATGCTCCCTCATATAATGGAACTCGAGGCAAGTAGCTGAGGAGGCGTGGAATTTCTTCTGGCATAGATGACATTTCTTCTGCTCGTAGGGCACATGTTCCATTCTGTGCCCTAGCATGTGCGGTAGGTTCACAAACCGCTCGGTGCATAGGCCGCATGATAACTGTTAGGATTTAAACCACATATATATGTATTTATTCACCATTATAACATTAAGTTATACAAGACATGTTTTAAAACTTGAGAAAGACTTCCTATTCAAAACTTATAATTTTAATTGATAATAATGAACGGTACGAATGAATGAATGAATGAACACTTTATTGTACTTAAAATAACAAAATAACACCTTATGTCTTCGTTCGTTTAACGACCTCAGTGGCGCGGTGGGCGAAGGTCCGCCTGCGACACAGGAGGTTGCGGGTTCGATTCCCGCCTCGGAGCAATTGTGTGTACGATCTGCAGATATTTGTTCCGGGTGTTCTGGTTGTTTTCTATGTATAATAAAAAATATCTATCTATGTAATGTATTGAATTATGTATATCAGTTATCTAGTACCCATAACACAAACTCTGCTTACCATGGGGCTAGATAATGCTCACATTGGCTTAATTAGTAGGTTCTTATGTATAGATTAGTATCACAATGTGAACCCTATTGGGCGTGAACAACAAGTGGAAGGCAGACTGAGGTTGTTTTTAGTCAAATATAAATATGTAGGTACATGCAGTGGCGGATTTACACATTTGCCGCTAGTAGGCTTTTCAAATTGCCGCCCCTACTGACCTCTACAAATTGATAGGTACTATTTTCATTTTCATTTATCAAATGAAATCGATAATTTGATTAGTCTTATTATAAAAAATTAAAAAAAAGCGGAGCGGACAATTTTTTGTGGTTTTCGTTAGATTTTTGTATAAATTTTTATAGCGGGGGTTCGCTTTTTTCTATAGCTAGAAGGAACAATCGTTATTGGCTTGTGGAACTAATCGCGAAAAATGTGTTGTCTCCTTAGATTTTTTTGTGCGAAATATGATTTTGCGCTATTTGTTGTGGTGATTGAATTGATAGAAAATGACTGTAGCAAAATAGGTGCCGTTGCTTTTGCAGAACTGATACGAAACATAACAAAACGCCCAAAACACGAGTAATATCGGCGAGCGGAGCGAGACACGTTTTTTTTTAACCGCAGTATGCAACTATTTTGTATTTTTGCAGTGGATACTGGTTAATCCTATTGTTAAGTTACATGTTAGGTAGAATAGATTTTTTATATTGTTCATAAAAAAAAGCGATATACATAATGTAAATACTAGAAATAAGAATATACTCGCTGTTCCCACAACTAGACTACATAAGTGCATCTTCTAAAGGGCAATGTATACGCTTCTACAACAAAACTCCAAGTGAGTTGCAAAAATTATCAATAAATAAATTTAAAAAAATTGTGAAGCATATTCTTTGTAAAAAGGCTTATACAAAATATCACATTATCTCTAGAAGATAAATAAGCTTGGAACGAGTTTTGCTCCAACTCAAAATCTAACAAATTACAGATAAGCAAATCATATGTACTAGACACATAAGTTATGAACATACTAGTGGTTTCTTCTCACTTCTTCCACTGGTGGACAAAAAATTGAAGTGAACAACAATATAATAATGAATAGTATAAAATAGGACTTGTCTAAGTGCTTATTTGTAAGCCTAAAGAAATAAACTTTCATTTCATTTCATTATACATAAACTAAGATTTTGGCGGGGCCGCCGCATCGTCCTACCGTCACCATGAGAGCACACCGCACACCCGCTTAAGCCGCCCCTGGGTCAATAACATTCGTTCCCGCGCCCCATTATGACTATGCAAGCAAATACTTAGTAAATACTTACATAAAATATTTAAGTAGTGATTGGTGAAACATTATACGCATTGATTTAAATGTGTGTGTGTGTGGATCTAATAACATTTAGAACATAATATTTTTCTGTAAGATAAGAAATATGTTTATGGCAAATTTGCCGCCCCCTACAATATGCCGCCCTAGGCTCCAGCCTACTCAGCCTGCTGGTAAATCCGCCACTGGGTACATGGGCGTACCCAGCTTCTAGCCTAGGGGGGGACAAGTCAGATTTTTTAGGTCGGTTCGTCCGCGTATTTTTTTCATACACACTAAACAAACACAGCTACATGAAACATTAGGTATATGAAGTGTAAGGTGTAGGGCGAACAGCCGCAAATGATCCTTTATAGGTAGTTAAATAAAAAAAAAAGTGAATTTGACTATGCATGCATTTTTATTTTATTTAAATCGTTTCTACTTTAAAAGTAATTTTCGAGGATCTTCTGCAAAACGGTTTAAAACGTCTTCCGTGAAAGAATGGCCCATACTGTTTACAAGTTTTTTATGTACACTGAGCAAACAAAGTCCATTTAACCTGTCTTCAATCATTGTTGATCTAAGCCACGTTTTCACGCGTCTGAGTGTACTGAATGATCTTTCAATTGTAGCCGTGGAATAAGGCATTGCCAGTAAAATTTCTAGGGCTGTTTTCGTAATGTAATTAGGCGAGTTCATACATCTCCTGCGAGATTTCCAGGGGGGGCAGCTGCCTCCCCCTGCCCCCCCTGGGTACGCCCATGTGTAGGTACTAAGGTAAGTAGTACCTACTTGTCTAGTAATTTTAGTAATTATTATATTTTATTTGCCTTATCATAATGTCAGTTTTATTTATTTATTCTTATCATAATGTCAATTTGTCATTTAAAAATTCATTTATATCATAATAGCATTTGTCAATGAAAAATTTCTTTCTGCTAATTTCTGCTTTCACATTACCTGCGTGTCGAACAGTGATTTGTGGTACTCCAGATGTTTGTTCAGTTCTGGTCTCTCGTTAAACCTCTCTTCACATAAACCTGTACCAAAAACATCAAGGTGTACAATATATAAACATAAAGATGTATTTTATTTTGACGACCGATGTGGCGCGGTGGGCGACGGTCCGCCTGCGACGCAGGAGGTCGCGGGTTCGATTCCCGCTTCGGAACAATTGTGTGTACGATCTGCAGATAATTGTTCCGGGTGTTCTGGTCGTTTTCTATGTATAATAAAAAATATCTATCTATGTAATGTATTGTATTATGTATATCAGTTATCTAGTACCCATAACACAAGCTCTGCTTACCATGGGGCTAGATAATGCTGTGTGAATTGTCCAGCATTATTATTTTATTTTATTATTTATATACTAGCGGACCTTCCCGGCTTCGCACGGTTTTAGTACGGATCACAAAGTTTTTTGAAAATGTAATATAGCCTATGTTCACCGGGGATAGTGTAGCTTCCCAACGGTGAAAGAATTTTAAAAATCGGTCAAAAAAAAAAAAAAAACTTTCCTCTTTATAATATTAGTATAGATAACCTACAAGCACACAGATCCCTGGTACTGTCCACGATCCTATCCATCCACGGTTGTCTGTTAGAGATCGCTCTTGAGCGATAAGACCGCCTACTGTATCTAGTTTTTTAAGTTTTTATTTTAAATTGATCTTTTATACAAAGTCTGCAATAAAGAATGTATCTATCTATCTATATAGGGAATTAAAAACATTTGTAACACAGAAATTTGAAGCACTTGTTTTAGCAGTGTTTATTCCTTAGACATAACATAGATTAGATAGTCATAGTGAAGTGGCAGAGGGCCATATCTCGCGAAGAACCGACGGGCGTGGGGGCAAACGTGTTCTAGAATGAAAACCACGACTCGGTAAACGTAGTGTAGGACGCCCTCCGACCAGGTGGGATGACGACCTGCGAAAGACTGCAGGTAGATGCTGGATGCGTCAAGTTGAAGACAGGGCGCTATGGCACTCATTGGTGGAGGCCTATGTCCAGCAGTGGACTAATACAGGCTGATGATGATGATGAACATAGACATATAAATTATTTATGGATAAAAAATTATGTCTAAAACAGTTTGATAAAAAGAATTGGCGGCCTTTTCGCTTAAATCGATTCCTTCCAGGCAACCACAGACATTGTTGTATCTAAATACGTGTTTACACATTGCTTTATTATTTTTTTGTGGTAAGATAGATATTAAAAAAAAATAGACACAAAACAACACAAAATGCCCTAGGGTTCAGAATCTTCCCGTTTTAACTAGTTCTAGGACAAGGTGCCACCAAATATGTGAAATAAAACACGTATTTTGTACCACCTTGTATAATAAGATGTTTAAACAAGTATACTTAACACTTTGACTGCGATTTTTTTTCGACGACTGCGATCTTTTATTTAACCTAAAAAATTCGTGCTGCCGCTCTACACAGCGGTTGTGTTGCGCCGCACATGCGTTTCGTTCGAAAAATATTACGGCTGGGCTGAGTCACAAAGATCTGTATTTTCTCAGCCGCTGCGCTAGTGTGGATTTACGCATATTAGTCACTTGTAGAAAACACATACCGTGTGATTTCAGCACTCAAAGTGTTAAACACATAAATGGTTACAAGTTATTATTTAATTTATCTGTTAAGTGTGTAAAACTGTTTGTCTTCCGAATAAAGCAATATATAATAAAATACTTTACTTACCGCAATGTACTTTACTTTCACAAAGTAACTTTCTTTCACTTTCTAAATCAGTTATTTTCTCTTCATTACTAATTTTTGATATCTTTTTATTTTTTTTGTCTGGTCTTGAGCATTTCCTCTTTTTTGCTGATTTACTTCTGATTTCATCTGTAAATAAAAATTATCTTTAAAATCTTCTATAATATAAAAATGAATCGCTGAATGTGTTGCTAAGCGCGAATCTCGAGAGCAGCTGAACCGATTTCGCTAATTCTTTGGAATATTCCCTGTACGAGAATGTTTCTTACGGAGAGAAAAATTAGAATTTTTTTTAAAAATTGCTCGAATCAAATGACCACCCGGGCGAAGCAGTTTTGTTATAATTATAATACATTTTTATTTGACATTGTTTACTTATAATTTTTTTTTTGACATTTGTAGAATTATTTTGTATACTCATCTTTTAATTGTCTATGTTTATCAGCCTATGTAAAATTTCCGACACAATTTAAATAGTTTGTGAAATAAATAAATGAAATGAAGCCGGGAGGGGCCGCTAGTTCTTAATAAAATAAACTATACAAGCAGAGTAAAGACACCTTTAATATTATGTATGTATCTTCAGACTATAAATATTTTTGCATGTCACTTAATATTATATACTAGTTGCGCCCCGCGGCTTCGCCCGCACTGAAATCTATATGTCAAATGGTTTATAAATGTTCCTCTTGAATCACTCTATCTATTAAATAAAACCAAATCAAAATCCGTTGCATAGTTTTAAAGATCTAAGCATACACAGACGGACAGTGGGAAGCGACTTTGTTTTATACTATGTAGTGATACCAACTGTCATGTTATCTGTGCACAACATCGGGTATGACCCCTCAAATAATACCAAGCCCCTTAAAGGCACCAAGCTTTCGTAGAAGTATTGGAGAGTGGGAGTCTGGGAAACCGGACACAATCCCCAAGCCTTTGACCCCCCCTCAAAAAGCCGCACAGGTGGAACCCTTGAAACCCAAGAAGGCACTCCTGCAAGCGAGCAAAGTCGGAGCTAAGGTAGAGGAGACAGCGGGGTGCTCACCAACGCAGACAAAAGTGAAGTACACAGACCGATTGATGGAGGCGAGGGCTTGTGTAACCAAGGTTAAACTTAATCTGTCGAGCTCGCGAAACACGAAGACGGAGATTAAGAATGAGGTTATACAGGCCGTCGACAGACTCTACCAACTGGTAAAGGAGTCAGATAGTGTGAAGAAACAAGGAAAGACACAGATAGAAAAGGAGACGGAACCGGAAAGGGAAAAAGAACCAGAGAAGAAGGTAGAAACAGAGCTGATCAGAAGGATAGAGGAGCACACAAGACTCATAAAGGAGAACAGTGAGAAAATGGATAGATTGCAGGAGACGATAGAAAGGCAAACCTATGCGAGTGTAGCGGAGGTACAACCGAGTAGACATCTTCCGGAGACAACCGCACTGCACTCGATAGTTGTCACAGCAAAGGATGAAACGGAAACAGGAGAGGACGTTCTAAAAAGGATAAGGGAGGTAGTCAACGCTAAGGACGGATATGTGACTGTGGAAAGGGTTAGGAAAGCGAAAGATAGAAAGGTGATTGTGGGATGCAAGACGGAAGAAGAAAGGCAGAAAGTCAAAGAAAGGCTCTGTAGTCTCTAGTATCTGTGCATATTCTACTTTGTTTGATTATATAAAGTGGATTTATGTGGGTAGTCACACTGATTGTGTGACTACCCACATAAATCTTCTTGCATCCCACAATCACCTTTCTATCTAGAAAGGTCCCGTCTTGCATCCCACAATCACCTTTCTATCTAGAAAGGTGATTGTGGGATGCAAGACGGAAGAAGAAAGGCAGAAAGTCAAAGAAAGGCTCTGTAGTCTCTAGTATCTGTGCATATTCTACTTTGTTTGATTATATAAAGTGGATTTATGTGGGTAGTCACACTGATTGTCATATCGTTTTTACAAGGTACCCTCACTTCTGTTATTCAGCTCCCTAGCTGCAATACAAGTCTTAAGTGTCCGGCGACCCTCGCTTGCAAAAATCGCTCTGAATATCGCTGTCCCTGTTTAACCCTTGCGCCGCGCCCCATGCGTGCGCGATAGCAATATTAGCCGTTCAAAATTTGGTTTGTTCCGTAATACCAAAAATTTTGACTGAAAACTTTTTGTATTCTTCACAAAGTATTGTTATTCTGAAACTAGACGATATAAGCTATGTTCCTTAATAAATAAAACGTAAGATACGTATGTTTTTAATACGAAACAAATAGCAAGAAAACTTTTTTTGAAAATGTAACAACATTTTCGCATAAAAATGTGCAAAATGCGATTGGCTTTCATTTAATTTTAGGTAAGTATTTTGAAAAAAAAAACTATTTAGGAACCTAGATAAATACTATTTAAATACAATATTATAGTGGAAATATGGTTGAATTGGAAATCATTTTGGTATTACGTTTGTATGAAGAATTCGTCCCTCCGGAGGCCCCTTAAATCAAAAATGTGTTTTATTTGAAATCCTGGACATAATACCAACCATGCTCAACCTCTGAGCAGTAATCATCTCCAACACAGATGTCACCATTTGTTGGTAAAAATTCAAATTTAATATTATCTTCTTGTTTTATTTCTGTTTCTAAATAATCATTATCATCCAACAGTAATCCATCCTCTAGTTTGATTTCCTGCAAGTAGCAAAACATAAAAAATTGTTTATTGTAATTTTAAACATTAATAATAATTTATTGCAAATCAAATCAAATCATTTATTTGCTGAACACATTATTATAGGTACAAGTCAGGTCTTATAACTAGAATAATAAATAAATAATGCTATGACAATTCACACAGCATTATCTAGCCCCATGGTAAGCAGAGCTTGTGTTATGGGTACTAGATAACTGATATTATGTACATAAAACAATATAATTACATAGATAGATATTTTTTATTATACATAGAAAACTACCAGAACACCCGGTACAAATATCTGCAGATCGTACACACAATTGTTCCGAGGCGGGAATCGAACCCGCAACCTCCTGCGTCGCAGGCGGACCTTCGCCCACCGCGCCACATCGGTGGTCACTTGTAGTAGTGTCATATGTATTCAACCCGCAAGAAGGTGTGCAAATATTAATATTACAATTTAATATTATCACAGTGATTAAAAGTAGTCAAGTAAATGAACAATTAAAATAATCAAGGGAAAAAAATTTAGGGTACATTCTAAAATAAATATTAAAAAAAAAAAGTTAACTAACTTTAAGATAATTAATTTACAATCATTGTCAAAGCATAATAATTTTTTCTACTGATTAATATATTCATTTATACTATAGAAACATTTGTCAAGCAGCCACTTATTTAATTTTAGTTTAAATAAATTGCCATTTAGGTCTTTAATAGGTTCTGGTAACTTATTAAAGATAAAGAGTAATGCACACAAAAGGAAATAAATGAATGATGACAAATCCACAAGGCATCATCAGCTAAGCAGAGCTTGTTATGGGTACTAGATAACTGATATACTTAATACAACACATTTCATCTATCTGTCTATCTGATCAGCTGGTAACACCCACTGCTGAATATAGGCCTCTTCCTTATCTCGCCACCCCTGGCGGTCTTGTGCCAGTCGGATCCACTGCACATTACATCATCATCATCAGCCTATACAGCCACTGCTGGACATAGGCCTCTCCCAATGAGCGCCACACATTACATGGATAGATATTTTTATTGTACATAGAAAATACCCAGAATACTCAGAACGAATATTTGCAGATTGTACAAACATTTATCTCAATGCAGGAATTGAACCCGCAACCTCTTGCATCGCAGCGGACCTTCACCCACCACACCACAGACAGAGGTCATCGAACACAGATTATGTTGTGTGGATTGTCGAGCTTTATTTATTTATTTATTTTGTACAAAAAAAGTTTAAGTAGTAGCCAATAGTAATTAATTTTTAAGTTTTTTCTGTACATAGTTTTCTATTTAAAGTGCAATAAAGAATTTTCTATCTATCTAGTACCTATAACACAAGCTCTGCTTAGCTTGGGGCTATATAATGTTGTGTGGATTGTCCAGCATTATTTATTTATCGCTCACCTGAAATGCGATCAAGCTGTCTTGAAATTTCAAGTCTGCTTCGATACATTTTTCCCTGAAATCTACATAGCATTGCACTGCGTCCCAGCATGTCTTACATGCGTACAGGCTGTCTTTATGAGATATCTGAAAAAGAAGGTTGAATGCTCAAAATTTTCAGAGACCTTAGTAATTTTATTTTTCACAGTAAATTCGTAATTTTTTTGGGTGTTCTACTCAAACTGTTTTTAAAAGATTGAGATGAATTACTCATGATCTCTTTAGAACGCAAATATAATTGTATTTACACGAATTCCAGTCAGTAAATTAAAACCTTCCACGAATTGTAGATCTATCGGATTTAAACCAATATCTGTTGTTAGACAAGCCCTGCACATGGCCATTTTGATGAATATAGCTAGTTTGCTTTTATAAATACGTAGGAAATTAACTTAAGATCGTGTAAGACGACAAAATTGTTAATTCAATCCAATCCAAAATCCAAACAAAACAAGAAACCAAGAAACATTAATTATAATGTCAACAAAACAACCTGACAGTGACAAAACACTGAGAGGTGCTAAAAATCCATAAAAAAAATCTGTCTCTAATGCCATCTCGTACCGAGTAGCAAAAGAAACCCTCAACTATGACAGCATCTGTCGCCGAATAAAGGAACTATCTAGTTCGCGCCTTTATTCAAGTTAGAAGATTATTTTTAGGGCTGACCCTTTGGTCACACAAGTTTTTTTCGCCAGCGAATATCAACAGCAATTACAACCGCTATTCATCGTTTGGGGGCAGCCTATGTTCAGCAGTGGACATAAACGGATGAAGATGAACAAAAATACGGTACTTTCCTTTCCTCCGAAAACTATGGTAGATTTCTTCAAAGATAGTAGCAGCCTTCGTTCAGTAACCTTCTTCTATTATTAGGTAGGTACCTACAGCGTAGGTAGACCGAGAATAACGCTTGCAGTAAAAAAACACGCTGTTGATAAATAAGTTCTTTCAGTGTCAAAAACCAGATTATTCTGTGGCACAGATACAATAATACTAGTTTGTAGTCAAAGCAAATTGTAAATTAAACCAAACCAAAACAACCAAAATTCCAGTATTTACCCATCACTGCCAATAAACTGGCCAAATCTTACGTAGTTATTGTATTCTTTTTGAAACCAAAGACCATGAAGCCAAAAGTAAATTACTATAAACACGGGAAAAAAAATAACCCAATATCTTTCCGGCCAGACACTCGTGACGACTGTTCTTCCAACGAAGATACATCCACATCTTCAGGCAGCCACGTGGTGCCTTTATACCAAGATACTCAGCAGATGGACACTATAGCTCAAGAACACGCTCGGCCACGACTTAGTCAAACTACTTATGCATCTCCAACTAGGCTTTCAAATACGTCGTTGTATTCTTCTATAACAAAGTAATGCTTGGTTTTCTTATCTCTATTGCTTAGATTTAGATGCAACCGTCCCAACACCAATAAGTGGTCAGACGGTAGGCTGGTGGTGGGTGACGGTTGGGAAAAATAGTAAAGTCGGTGTTTGGGGTAGATTCACAGGTAGATTAGTAGTAGATTATGTAGAAACGAAAATGTACCGAACCCTACCTCCCATAAGGTAGGAAGCTACCATTTATAAGAATCAGTATTTATGTAGATACCAAGGTAGATATTTACCTACCTACGACGTAGGTACGTAGGGTACGAAAGAGATAGCTATTTATTTATTTAAACTTTATTGCACTATTAAAGGTACAAAGGGTGGGCTTAATGCCGAGGCATTTTCTACCTGCCAACCAGGAAACACATATTTTAAATAAAGGGTTGGCGTGCTAACATTACATACAAATATAAGTAGTAGTAACTATGTTTATGACATTTTATAACGCTATGACGTACAAATGAAAACATACACTTAATCGTTCATAAACCTTCCACTACAATTAAACTATTTTGTTAAAAAAAACCGCATCAAAATCCGTTGCGTAGGTATTTTTAAAGACCTAAGCATACAGATAGACAGCGAGACGGGAAGCGACTTTGTTTTATAATTAACTTTATTTATACAAAAGTCATAAAAACTTATTTCGCAGTGCCTTCAGTTACTTCGTGATCATGGCGCATGAAACTGTGCCGAAATATTGAAAAACTCAAATCTAATCATGGTCGATTTAACCCGTAATAATTATAAATGACTTACTGACGTTATTCCTGGCAACATTTCAGATTCCGCACGGATTTTGAGGACCTAAAATGCAAAATGCAAATATTCGGCGAGTCCCTAAATCTTTGTAAATGCATAGCCTCAGACTTCAAAAGAAAGCTGCAAATGATGGAGAAACGATTGCAAAAACTAGAGAAGATACACGTTGTGGGGCGGGTGCGTTGACATCATTCAGTTCATCATTATACCTAGCCTATGTTAGTTCACAGCTGGACATAGGCCTCCTTTAATGCGCGCCATAACGCTTTAGCTTGCCGCATCATCTTCCTGGCTGTCTCTCGTAAGTCGTCATCCCACCTGGTCGGAGAGCGTACTACACTACGTTTACCGAGTCGTGATCTCCACCCAAGAAAACGTTTACCCCAGTGGTTGTCGGATCGTCGCGTCGCGAGATATGGCCGGCCGGCCCACTGCCATTTCAGCTAAATTCTTAGAGCTATGTGTGAGAATGTGGACACCTTTGGTTCTCTGTCTTATGTATTCGTTACGAATCCTGTCCTTCAGAGAAACTCCGAGCATACATAGCTCTTTCCATAGCTCGCTGAGCGACTTTGAACTGGTGGAGCAACTCTATCGTGAGTGTACATACATAGTCTCAGCTCCGTAGGTCATAACGTGAGGTAGGTACATAGGCCTAATGAGAGCCCTAGCGCCCTGCCCTCAGTTTGCATCCACCATCCTCTTTGGCTGTCTTTCGTAGGTCATCATCATGACTGGCCGGAGGATCTACGTCCTCCAATAAAGAACACGTTGAGTGTTGCGATGTGTCGGTGCTTCGCAAGATATGGCCGGCCCACTGCCACTTCAGCTTATTATTAATTATTGTAATTAAATTAATTGTTAATCATTTTAATGGTACAGTACTGATGACGTAGATACAAAATTAGTAACCAATAAGTACCTACCTACGTAGTAGTAGTAGGTAATTATGTACCTAAGATTTATACAACTAAATAGGTAGGTACTTGCCTACCTACTTATGTATAGTATTTACCTATTAGCATATGCAAACAGCAACCATAAACAATTACCTATCTACTCAAGATATAGGTATAAAATAATTTCAAAGAAATAAAATGGCGAGTTCTGTTAGGTTGGGTCGAGTTCGAGTGAGATACGAAATTGTCTGTAGTGTTTTGTGATGATTATTTTTTAATGGTATTATCCTATTTTTTTAAATGTTGAGATCAGGGATGACGTTATAATTAATTATTCCCCTCTTTCTACGGACGAGGTAAAAAAAGTTTTGATTATGATTTTCCAAAAAAAAGTGCTGCCCTTAAAAAATATTGCCTAAAATCGGGGGAGTTTTATTTTGCAAGTCCATAGGTAAATTTTTGCATGTTTTTTTGTGAATTTTTAATCTAACTACCTGGTTCCACCTGGCTTCAAGAATTAAGTTTTTGCTTTGTTCCAGTCACGTAAAAAATCAACCGATAAAAATGACCATGAAAATTTTATTGTTGTTTGAACTTAGTGTGTAGCGGATTAGGAATTTCTTATATTAGAGTGTTTTATTTAAGGATTCGTGGTTTGTTGTTGGAAAAACACGGTTGGGATATTATTATGCACTTAATTATCGTATCACATTACAATAGAACACAGAATAGTACCTAGTACTTTGAAAACATAGACGGACAGATATTTTTTTTTATTGGCTTTGGTATCACGGCGGCCATGATAGGCCTATTGTGATCGCCACTTATACGTTCAGCCCCGAAGCCGAAGCGTTCATAGTTCGCCACTAACCCTTGCAGCTGCTAGGAACTGTAGGATTTTCTTCGGGGTGATGTCTGGGCTATACAGATGCTTGCCCAGATGGATGCTGCGTTTGTGCATCAGTGCTCCACACTCACTTAGCCTATGGAGGGGCGTTTCATCCGCCTTCTCGCAGAATCTGCAGGATAGTGTGTCGCTTAGCCCTAGTTTGAACATGTGCTTGTTAAGGCGACAGTGTCCGGTTAGGGCTCTTGTCATGATGCGAAGGTTACCACTGCTTAACGCTAGGATTCGGTTGGTATACCGATTATCGGAGGCTTTTATCAGAGATACGGACAGACATATTTAAACATATAATTTATTTGCTACCAAATAATATAACTTAACACATTGGGAACGCCAAATTCTATCTATCACACCACTATAGGTAGCATTTGAATAAGTAGTGCTGGTTTAATATTATTTCCGTGGTATAAAAAGGCGTTTTTTTAATTCAGATTTATAGATAATAGACATGAATTTTCTTGTATGTTTTACATTTGAATAAATAAACTATGCATGAAGCTTATTACGCAACTAGAATTAATTTATGAAATGTTTTTTATTTCAGACAGAAAGCAATTTCTCTGCCATTATAAATTTGAATAAATTGCTGTCACAAAAGACTCTGCACGATGCAAAGGTAAGAATAACTTGGGTACCTATATTACAATGCCTTCCATATTGGTAGGTAGGTGTACATGCAAAAAGTAGTAAATAATAAATAATGCTGGACAATCCACACAGCACTATCTAGCCCCAAGCTAAGCAGAGCTTGTATTATGGGAACCAAATAACTCATATACATAATATTACATAGATAGATATTTTTTATTATACATATAAAACGACCAGAGCACCCGGAACAAATATCTGCAGATCGTACACACAATTGTTCCGAGGCGGGAATCGAACGTCGCAGGCGGACCTTCGCCCACCGCGCCACATCGGTCGTCAGTAAAGTAGGTATACCTACAACATTAGGTAAATAGAAATGGTTATTTGAACGACGATAACATTATTTTTTATTCATGAACATTTATTTTGCTCATGCGTCACGAACGCGACCTTCATAACATCCATAACAACCTCAAACATGGTAGAACTGCGACACAAAAAAATCAATAAATTACAAGAATAAATAAGTTTCCACGAGTAATGATGAATAACCTGCCTGCCCCATTAGCTTTACATTTTAAAGTCTTTAAAGGAGTAGGTTTAGGTGGAGGTACCTACTCCTGTTTCCGCATTAGGACTCCAGTCGATCCTTTATTATGCGTGTGTTTGCTAGCATAGCCAGAAAAGGGATAATGCTACATTTAAATTCGAAGGATACAAGATTTGATTGCACTAGTGCAGGTATGGCCAACCGGCCGATCGCGGCTATTAGTCCAGTCCATCATGGCAAGGCAAAACCGAAAGTCCGAAACCAAATAATTTCAGACTCGAATAGAGTATGAAAATACCTAACATGTAACTTAACAATTTGGTTAACCAGTATCCACTGCGGTAAAAAAAATCGTGGCTTGCTCCGCTCGCCGATATTACTCATTTTATGGGTGTTTTGTTATGTTTCGTATCAGTTCTGCAAATGCAACGGCACCTTTGCTAGTCATTTTCTATCAATTCAATCACCGCAACAAGTAGCGTAAAATGTAACAAATACTCTGCAAGGTCACTTTTTCAAAGGGCACAAAAAATCTAAGGAGACAACACATTTTTCGCGGTTAGTTCCACAAGCCGATTACAATTGTTCCTTCTGGCTATAGAAAAGAGTAAACCCCCCGCGGTTTAAAAAATAACGCAAAATTCTAACCACTTGGTGGATGGTGTCATTCATCATTATTGTATGACATAGCAAAATGTGTATATCGTGCGTTTTCTACAAGTGACTAATATGCGTAAATCCACACTAGCGCAGCGGCTGAGAAAATACAGATCTTTGTGACTCAGCAGAGCTGTAATATTTTTCAAACGAAACGCATGTGCGGCGCAACACAACCGCTGTGTAGAGCGGCAGCACGAATTTTTTAGGTAAAAAAAAAGATCGCAGTCGTCGAAAAAAAACCGCAGTCAAAGTGTTAATAGCTAAGATTTATGTACTTGCCTATACATTTAATATGAAAAGCAATTTGTACTCTAACTAATGATGTTTTGTTTTATCAAGTATTACCTAAACATATCTATAAATTGCATGCTGTTATTTATCGCTAGCTTTATACGATCTATACCAATACCAATATAGGTAAAGTACCTATGTACACGGTTATAGAATGCTAGATATATTTTGTAAACAAAGGGCTAAAATAATAGGTAATAAATAGGGTGTTCTGGTTGTTTTCTATGTATAATAAAAAAATATCTATTAATGTAATGTATTGTATTATGTATATCAGTTATCTAGTACCTATAACACAAGCTCTGCTTACCATGGGGCTAGATAATGCTGTGTGGATTGTCCAGCATTATTATTATTATGTCTCTCATTTACCATGATCTCGGGCCATAAAGTGACCCGGTCCTTTGGAAGGCTTGCGTGGGGCCGAAGCCAACAGCACAGAGGCCCTTTGAGAAGTTAATCTAAAGGCAATGTAATAAAAAAAACTATTTTTTTTATTTACATTGATTTTTGCTGTAATTAGTATCTATTTTCGTAATATTATCATGCAATATCTTTATTGACTACAAAATATCTTGTATTCTGGAACCGAGCGTAGGTAAATAATAATTATGTATAAAAGGAAACATAGCGCTTATTTCAACCAGGCAGCTAAAATCTAATTTATTGAAATGCATAAAAAATATACGTTAATTTAACGACAAAAGCGTATTAGCGTAGTGGGTAAAGTGAAGGTCCACTAGCGACGCAGAAAGTAGCAAGTTCGATTGCCACCGTGGAACTATTAATTGTAGGTAAGATCTACAAGTAATTAAGATAAGTATTTCTTTCCAGTCTGGAATCTGGTCTGGGAGGTACCTATAACTCTGATTTATTAATTATTTATAGATATAAAAGATTAAATCTTCGCCCAACAGTCATCATTATCATCAATCAACAGCCTTTACATCCGCGAACAATGATTTATGTAGTATTTACTCAACAGCGGCATTTAATTACCTATAGGTATAACGAATCACGTTACCTACTAATAAATAGGTACTAAGTGACCTATTTATTAGTAGGTAACGTGTAGATATTCGGATAAACGAGGTTTTTTTAACTATCTTTGGCATAGTCTTACAATCAGGTAGGTACTTTACTTATGTTATATCTTTTGTTTTATTGCAATACAGAGTCCAATAATGCGATTTCAAGATTAGATAATAAATTCTGATTAGGTATGTATGAGTACCTTTATTATCTGTCCTATCATGCCAGCATGATAATTTAATTTATTAGGTTAACAAACTTAGACACCGCAAAACAATATGAAATCGAATCAATAAAGTCGGTAGGTATCGGCAATGGGCCCTAGTTATTAAAAAAAGCTTTACTATGTTTTACTTGTAGGTAATCTAAAAAATCACATCAAACATAATTATCCCAAGTAAATAAATAATTCGTCTAGACATCATAAGTATTATAATAATAACAAATCAGTACCTTTACTGATTTATGATTATGACTCAATTAAATCGTCTGTTGTTTGTTTGGCGAACGAAGATATTAATTACATTTAACTATGCCAAATATTATAATGTATAATCCGGCTTTATTAATAATATCTGTGGAGTATTTGACAATCTTCTTTGGTTGTGTTATACTGACGTACTCTAATACCTACGTAAAACGGGGGTTGTTTTTCATGCGATACCGTTCCTTGCTGCGTAAACTCGTATTTTTTATCTCTGTCAGACTTGCCATGCCACAGTGGTTCAGTTCAGCCTTATTGAATTTCTATTCTACTCAGCGACTAACCTCCCTCTCTTTCGCTCGCCCGCTCTTTGAAGCAGTACATATTTATAGCGCGTGTTGCACGGACGTTTTCACCTCTCTGTGTCTATCGTGTTATTTTGCTGACTGAATTACAAATTAAAACTGTTTTTGTGTGATTAGTACAATACATATTGCGTGATTATGGCAAAGGTAACTATGATTTTCTTAGTATGATCGCTCTATAAGTGATTTTAGATTAAATTGCAAATATTTTATATTTTCTGCATGAATCGTACCACCCGGTGACGTAGTACCATCACGGGCTTGAGACTATCAGCAACAACAGAGGCAAATGTACAATGTACCTACCGTTATCGCAAAATTTATCATAAACATAGGTAGGTACCTAATAATAAACCTGCGTACGTAACCATTTGCAGTAGGTACACATTAAATATCTAGCTTATTCATTTATTTAAAATAGGATCAAATGAGATTATAGTTACAGTTTTACGTATTACTTGTTACAATTTCGTACCTATATTATATATTTTACACAAGACTAATAGAAGAGTTTTTCGGGAAAAATATGTAGCTGAAAACTGGCAACATTTAGATGTCAAAAATCAATAAATTATGTCATGTCAGGTTGCCTGCCTGAAAAGAAAATCTCGCACTTCTCGTATTTTGTCAGCCAGTACAGTATTGTGTTGTGTTTTCTTTCGAAGCCGATTCGTATTTTCCATTATATCTAAGTGATAATTGATGTCTTCAGCAATCAAAAATCTATTAAAACTGGCGAGAAGCAGATATCGCGGTTTTATAGAGAAAAATCGGAGCAATTCTTGGGTAAGTTTCCACCGTAATTAGCAAAACCCGATGTGCTAAAAAGACCGCGAGTCCTAACACAATTTTACAGTTTTTATGGTATTTTACGATGTTTGATGAATTAGTAACTGCCCTTTATTTATGTCTGAATTGATATACATACAGTATTATGCAAGAACAGTGAAATATCGGCATGAATCGTAAATATTCAAGGGTGCCGTCTCCTGTTATTGATTTCCTTAAAAAGGTAAAGAACTCTGAAAACCAAGGCTGTTGCCTTGAGTAATACACAGACACGCGAATGTAATTTCAGAATCTAGAATGAACGTTTTTAAAGAAAGAATAAGTAAGTTTATTCAATACTAGCTGTACCGCGCGGTTTCACCCGCATGTATGTTTCAAAATACATGCATTTTGGTTATCTTATGAAAAAACAAAACTTCTACTTAGGACATATACCTACTTATATTTTTTATATCCGTTTTATATTCAGTAATATCCGTAACCTGAACAATACTAAACTTGGAATTGTCATACATGTATTGTATAGGCTCCCTCGATACAGGCCTAGCCTAGTGAGGGTGCCATCAGAAATTACATAACATTGTAGATAGGTACATCTCGGCAATAACACAATGTATTACACTAAATTTCAAGTACAGGTACTTAGAAATACCTTCTCACCATGTAAGTGCTAATTATAAGATTAAGTGTATTTACTTATTAGTATTTTACAAAAAAAAAACAAAAAAATCTTTATTCTGTGTGCATTTAATTAGTCTTGATGTTATTTACGTTCTTCAATAATTTTTTTCAGTGTCACTATCATCCTCGGTCGATATTGACAACAAGCTGAGACGTGCTGTATTAGTTGAGCACATAATAATGATAATAAATAATTTATTTCAGACCATCGAAAAGGAACAGATCTTATTTAACTTATTCTACGTTCCATAGTAATTTATTATATTTTATTTAGGTCGGGTCGGGGTACACATAGAGAAATACCAATTTTTTACTCTTGAGACTAGGCTAAGTCGCTTCCCGCTTTCTGTACCTATGTATGCTTAGATCTAAAACTACGCATCGGATTTTGATGCAGTTTTTTTAAATAGATTGAGTGATTCAAGAGGAAGGTTTATAAACCATTTGACAAATAGATTTTCACGCGGGCGATGCCGCGGGGCACAGATAGTTCTGTGTAACGCATATTTTCGTGTTTTCATTTTTTGGTCCTACCGTATCGTAGAGTGTATGTACCTAAACCTAGGTAGCATTGCACGTAAAAAATAAATAATGCTGGGCAATCCACACAGCATCCTCTGGCCCCAAGATATGCAAAGCTGGGTTATGGTTACCAGATAACTGATAGATATACATAATACAATACATATCATAGATAAATACTTTTTATTATACATAGAAAACGACGGGAACACCCGGAACAAATATGTGCAGATCGTACACACAATTGTTCCGAGGCGGGAATCAAACTTGTTTGCATTTCTATTGCAGTCGTGTCAACTGCATTCAAACTGCAAATGAACTGCAAATTTGCGCCTGGATTGCAGTTGAAATGCGGTCCGTCTGTCTAGAGCCTAACAAACATTATGTAATGTCCCGAGGCAGGCATCGACCCCGCAACCTCCTGTATCGCAGGCGGACCCACCGCGCCACAGAGGTCGTCGTTAACAACTTAAATTATTGTCCGAATACAAGAGCTCACTGCACGATCTGTAAATAATCTTTGAAGACTTAAGTATCAGTATTGACAAGGCCAGGTTGTTGCCTGATAATAAACGATAATATCTGCGATAACTCAGTTATTTACACATACTCTACCGGTTCAATAGTAAATTATTATCTTTAACAAGCTTAAGATAGGGACATGCGTTGTAGGTGACAATTAAAGGCATCAAATGCGTTTAATGATGAGATAAGGGATTTTATGGTTTTTAACCGACTTCAAAAGGAGGAGGATTCAAATTCTTTATTTTCAGACAACAAAGGTCCATAAAAAATGCAATTACAACGAAGAAAATAAAACCATAATAACTATATCTAGAGTATAAGTAATTTCACCGAGTGGTGGCGTATTGGACAGTCATATGTATTAGATACCAGGGGCGTGGTGATAGATATTTTGGATAATATACAATATATCTTACCTATCTTTTTTGTTATTCTGATGTATAAGCTATATTATTGTAAAGTTTCATTAAAATTCATTCAGTAGTTCTTACGCGAAAGAGTAACAAACATCCATCCATACTTACAAACCTTCGCGTTTATAATATTAGTAGGATTCTGCGATCATGGCGCAACTGCGCCGAAATATTGAAAAACTCAAAAATCAAATCATGGTAATATCCCGTTTTAAATGACTTCAAAGTCCAAGTACTTATATAATGCCATCTATTCCTATATTTTATCATCATCTCCGAAGGAAATCATTTACTCTACTTAAGATCTTAATTTCAGATTAGATTTTTCGATGCAATTTTACAATAAAGTTATATAAAACCTTGAACAACCTACGCGCACAAATAAGGAAAAAATACCTACCTACGCTATTGTTAAGGAAATTGTGTTTTCCGTAGAAAACGTCACTTTTGACAGCAGGAAATACGCTTTGAAAATCGAACGGAGGTGACGGTTGACTTCGATCGCATGGCCTAAAGGCAGGTTTAGACAGGGTCAGTGACTCACTCCGAATTCGACACAAGTCGGCTGTAAGGGGACTCCAACATCTCGTCTGTCAAGCCAACCTAACCTGCACGTGGTACATCCTGCTAGATAACGGACTAGGCTCTGGTGAAAATATCAATCCATCTTCATAGTTTGATAACTCATTAATTTTATAATTATTTCCATGACTTGACACCGGCAGAAAAGTGTCCAACCGGACACAGTTGCCATTAATAAAGAATGATCATAATCGAGACAAGTCAGCGGTGACCCGAAAAAAACCCAATGTAATTTGATTTGAAGTCAGTGCAGACGTCGGAAGCACAGACGGAAGTCAGTGCTGACTTGGAGATTCGCACACGAATATTTTGAAGACAGTCGGCGCGACTGGCAATGACACCGATACTGACTTGTACACTGACCCTGTCTAAACCTGCCTTAGGGTGCAATCACAGATGGACCGCAGGCCGCAAACTGCAGCTGAAGGCTACAAGCGACACTATTTGTTTCTATGCATCTCTATGAAATTGATAGATTTGACTGGCAATGACGCCGATACTGACTTGTACACTGACCCTGTCTAAACCTGCCTTAGGGTGCAATCACAGATGGACCGCAGGCCGCAAACTGCAGCTGAAGGCTACAAGCGACACTATTTGTTTCTATGCATCTCTATGAAATTGATAGATTTGACTGGCAATGACGCCGATACTGACTTGTACACTGACCCTGTCTAAACCTGCCTTAGGGTGCAATCACAGATGGACCGCAGGCCGCACGCAAACTGCAGCTGAAGGCTGCAAGCGACACTTCTTGTTTCTATGCATCTCTATGAAATTGATAGATTTGACTGGCAATGACGCCGATACTGACTTGTACACTGACCCTGTCTAAACCTGCCTTAGGGTGCAATCACAGATGGACCGCAGGCCGCAAACTGCAGCTGAAGGCTGCAAGCGACACTTCTTGTTTCTATGCATCTCTATGAAATTGATAGATATACGTGTATGTAGTGATGAAAGCAAAAGAAAGTCTTTTTACGCCTAAGCGGTTGACTCAATGGAATTTAGCAGTGAGGTAGATGGTACCCCGGAGACCGACATAGGCTTTTTTTATCCCGGAAAAGAGTGTTAACACTTTGATTGCTGAAATCGCACGGTATGTGTTTTCTACAAGTGACTAATATGCGTAAATCCACACTAGCGCAGCGGCTGAGAAAATACAGATCTGTGTGACTCAGCAAAGCAGTGATATTTTTCGAACGAAACGCATGTGCGGCGCAACACAACCGCTGTGTAGAGCGGCAGCACGAATTTTTTAGGATAAAAAAAAGATCGCAGTCGTCGAAAAAAAATCGCAGTCAAAGTGTTAAGCCGCGGGCACGAGGTAGTAATTATATAAAACTGTTCTCTATGAGAATGAATGAATCATACGCAGTTGAATATTTATTGATATCAGGGAGCCTTGTTGACAAACACATTCCTGACCTTGATGGCGTGCCATTGACTGCATTATTGTATGTAGATATAAAATAAAGTGTCTCGTTCAACATAAATATATAATACTAGCTACGCTCCGCGGCTTCCCCCGCGTGAAAATGTGTCAAATAGTTTATAAACCTTCCCCTTAAATCACTCTAATCTATTAAAAACAACCGCATCAAACTCCGTTGAGTAGTTTTAAAGATCTAAGCATACATAGGGACAGACAGACCGGGAAGCTACTTCGTTTTATACAGCGAGCACATATAAGTGCTCGCTGGTTTTATACTATGTAGTTATTAATTAGTCCTGTTGATTATATTCCGGAAATTTATAAAGTGACTAGGAATTTTATAATTTTACGGGTCTTTACTATTTGACGGTGACACATAATATTATAACATTTATAATAAAAAAATGCTTATTGTATTTTGGCCAGAAAATAAAGGTCATTATATATGTCATTATATACATACATATGTTATTCAAAATTCAATATCATTTATTTCTTAAACACTTTTACTGCGGTTTTTTTTCGACGACTGCGATCTTTTTTTTAACCTATAAAATTCGTGCTGCCGCTCTACACAGCGGTTGTGTTGCGCCGCACATGCGTTTCGTTCGAAAAATATTACGGCTGTGCTGAGTCACACAGATCTGTATTTTCTCAGCCGCTGCGCTAGTGTGGATTTACGCATATTATTCACTTGTAGAAAACACATACCGTGTGATTTCAGCAGTCAAAGTGTTAAGCTTACAACTTAACTTACTTCAAATAAAATTATTTTACTTCACTTCAATTTTTTGTCCACTAGTGGAAGAAGTGAAAAAGAAACCACTGGTATGTTCATCTCTTATATGTCTAATACATGGTTATTTGCCCATTTAAGAAATATAATATGATTCTATATACTTACACCGTTTAATTACTTTGATTAGTGAAAATGTTTACAAACTTTTGCTTATTGTTCATTATAAAGTAATTGCGATAAAAAATAGCAAATAAGTGAACAATGTTGGACAGTGGACATATTGAATGTCTCAGGGGCCGATTTCATAGAGTTTATGTATACCTAGATAGCATTGCATGTGAAAACTAAATAAATAATGCTGGACAATCCACACAGCATCATATCAGAGCTTGTGTTATGGGTACTACATGACTGATATACATAATACAATACAATACATTACATAGATTTCTTATTATGAAGGTACATACATAGAAAATACTTAGAACTTCCGGAACAAATATCTGCAAATTTTACGTTTCATCGGTTGAGACTGAAAGGTGGAATGTTTTAATATATTTGCCTGTTCTGGCGTAACGCGACCGATAACACGAAGAATGTTCCGCCATATATGTACCGACACAAGGGTCATACTACACGGGCGTTTCTCCCGCCCCGCGGGAATCCGCTTCTGAACCGCACTAGTCACAATTTAATATAAAAGGTGTATGCTGCACACTACACTGCGCGGTTGCATACCACACTGCGCGGTTTCCCGTCGCGGTTCACAGGCGGGAAAAATATGACCTCCCCGCCACCGCATGCAGCGTCAAACCGCCGCTGATAACCGTCGCTTTAACTTACACGGGCGGTTTCCCGCTATTACGTCATTCTGCGCGGGACCGCTTATAATTGATAGAAGTTCATCAAATGAGTTCACAGACATTCTGTAGTAAGAGAGGAATATTTGAGGGTTATCGCGGTGTGCACTAAACATTGAATAAAATATTCCCGAAGCTAAACGATTACTTAAAACTGGTTCCAACGACACATTGCGCTTTACTTTATTTTTTAATAATTATATTAACACTTTGACTGCGGTTTTTTTTTGACGACTGCGATCTTTTTTTTTACCTAAAAAATTCGTGCTGCCGCTCTACACAGCGGTTGTGTTGCGCCGCACATGCGTTTCGTTCGAAAAATATTACAGCACTGCTGAGTCACAAAGATCTGTATTTTCTTAGCCGCTGCGCTAGTGTGGATTTTCGCAGATTAGTCACTTGTAGAAAACACATACCGTGCGTTTTCAGCACTCAAAGTGTTAATGTAAGGGCTGCAAGCAGTTATCATTGGCGGATCCATCTTGAAATGAACAAAAGACAGCGATAAACCGCGTCCCGTGTAGTTTGATGGTCTGCGGCAGCTTTGTCGAGCGGATTCCCGCGGCGGCGAGAGAACCGCCCGTGTAGCATGACCCTAAGAGGAGGCCTTGCAGTAGTCAAGAAAGTGTTAGCTTAAAAGATGTTATTGTTTATAGAAACTACAGATGTGCGGTACGGAGGAGGAGATGCGAGAGGTGGCGGGCAGGATGTGTCGGAACTATCTGCACGGCGCGTGGAAGACTGTGGATCCTAAAGACCTGGATTTTAGAAGGATCAGGTCAGTACCAAGCCTTTGCTCTTGTTACAGGTATTAATGTGTAGATCAAAGTCGCTCAGCGAGCTATGGAAAGAGCTATGCTCGGAGTTTCACTGAAGGATAAGGATTCGTAACGAATACATCCGACAGAGAACCGAAGTTATTGATATAGCTCTGAGAATTAGCAAGCTGAAGTGGCCGGCCATATCTCGCGAAGAACCGACGGCCGCTTGGGTAAACGTGTTCTGTGAGTGGAGACCACGACTCGATAAACGTAGTGTAGGACGCCCTCCGACCTGCGAAAGACTGCAGGTAGATGCTGGATGCGGCAAGCTGCAGACAAGGCGCTATGGCGCTCATTGGGGGAGGCCTATGTCCAGCTGTAGACTATCATAGGCTGATGATGATGTGATATATCTCTGTGACACTCACAAATAACGTGGCTTTCTATTGGTAAAATAATTTTCAAAATAGGTTCAGTAGATCCAGAGATTACCCCCTACAACCTTACAAAGTACCTCTTTAGAATATTAGTATAGATGATTCGATACCAGGAAGATCAAAACCGAATGCAAAAGAAACAATTTGTGGTTATTTTCGTCCGTTTACAGAATGGCGAGATGGTGAACACGTTTAGACAAGGTCACTGCCTGTTTACCTACGTTTTTGCGTTTTACAATGTTAAAGCGCTTATCGTCCTTCATTATTTGTTATGGTGGTTTTTATATCTTAGTAAAGGAGCTAACAACACATAAAACAAAGCATACTTTTAATATTATTCGCCTGGGATGGGCAATGAATTGTACAAATAAATTAGTGCGTAAATGAATTCGTATATTGACCATAACTAATATAATAATAATATAAAAATAGTAATGCTGGACAATTTACACAGCATAATCTAGCCCCAAGCTAAGCAGAGCTTGTGTTATGGGTACTATGTGTACTATGTAGATGACTGATATACATAATACAATATATTACATATTACATATTTTTTATTATACACTTTTTATTTTTATTGTACACACAATTGTTCCGAGGCGGGAATCGAACCCGCAACCTCCTGTGTCGCAGGCGGACTTTCGCCCACCGCGCCACATCGGTCGTCTGAATAACTTACAGAAATACAATTTATTGGTAAAATCAATATACAATAAATTCTTAAAATAAATGAATTTAAATTATTAACGAACTAAAGCGGCAGCAGACGGCAAGTCTACCTTCAGTCCAGTCATATTAACACTGACTGCGATTTTTTTTCGACGACTGCGATCTTTTTTTTAACCTAAAAAATTCGTGCTGCCGCTCTACACAGCAGTTGTGTTGTGCCGCACATGCGTTTCGTTCGAAAAATATTACGGCTGTGCTGAGTCACAAAGATCTGTATTTTCTCAGCCGCTGCGCTAGTGTGGATTTACGCATATTAGTCACTTGTAGAAAACACATACCGTGTGATTTCAGCACTCAAAGTGTTAAGTTATACCTAACAATTGGAGTTAACTAGCTAGAAACGCGTATAACGCCGTCATTTCGGTGTTATGAACGTTGTCTGAAAAGTCTTATAAAATAGGTATCGTATTTGTGCTGTAAGTTTTTCAGTTGAATTTCACAGGAATTGGTTTTCCGCAATAGGCTATTTGACAAATTTTGGAAATCGTTTTAAATTATTCTTTATTACATTATAAACACACCACATTAATATTTCCGGGCGATCTACTGTAGTATTATTTATAAAAATCAATGTTAAAGTTTATATTTTCCAAACCGCGCCAAAAACTATGTTTCTGTAATGGCGCTATTGTTTACTGGCGTGTGACGTCACACGCAGTTAACAATAACAAATATTTATGCCACTAGTTATAATAGTTATCAAAATTTGACAGAAAATGCTTCAGAAATAGCTCACAGATTGAATTTAACACCCAGAAAACGCAAAACGCGAACAACAATCGGTCGAGGAATGTATGTTTACTGGCATGTGACGTCACCAGAGTTGTAACCAACAACAGGGCGTTTTCGTCATAGATAAAAATCAATAAATTATTACATTTTGCTTCGTGTAATTTGTAAAAAAATACACCTTAGGTCATCTCTATAATTGTCATACTGAAACGTCAGGGAACGCTTCCTAAATGAAAAAGACTATAGTAGTCAGGTAAAAATTGGCGCGGCGCGGTACGATTTGTTTCGAGGGAATTCCTAATGATCCTTTTTGTCAAAATAGGTGAAGTCATTTTGCTTCAAGAAGCACTTATCATCTAAGTAAAAAAACTGCCGAAGTGCGAAACGACTCGCACACGAATGGTTCATCGTACATAATCATCGTTTTTCGCAAATAGGACCCTATTGAATGGAGGAACCCTGGAATAATATTAACACTTTGACTGCGGTTTTTTTCGACGACTGCGATCTTTTTTTTTACCTAAAAAATTCGTGCTGCCGCTCTACACAGCGGTTGTGTTGCGCCCCACATGCGTTTCGTTCGAAAAATATTACAGCTCTGCTGAGTCACAAAGATCTGTATTTTCTTAGCCGCTGCGCTAGTGTAGATTTTCGCAGATTAGTCACTTGTAGAAAACTCATACCGTGAGTTTTCAGCACTCAAAGTGTTAAAACATAAAATTGAATATGGCATTCAGCCATAATGATGCGGTCACCCATCCATGTACTGTCCGCGAAGTTGCTTAAATGCTATGCTTACGATAACTTACAAGTTATCGCAAGTTATCGTTATCTTTTTTGCTAAAATTATACATTGAAACGCTTAATTATTAAATTTATTTGATTTTAATAATTTGCTGTTATTGCGGTGATATTAATCAAGGGTCTCTCACCCTTTGTGTACGGAATCCTAAAGAGATAAAAGATAATAACATCCTGCATTATTTATTATTATATCACTTTACATTTGTTATCTTTTCTCGGAACATGAATTCTGGTGAATTATGATATGGGAGTCACTGAGTTGGTAACACTATAAAGACCTTTGTGACTCAACGGGTGAAGGTCCGAAAGCGACGTCGGAGGTTGCGGGTTTGATTCCCGGCTTTTCATTTATATAGTCAATCCCAGAAACCAGAGATGTTTCATTCGTTCTATACCGTGAATGAATGAATGAATGTTCACTTTATTGCACTAAAAAAATAACAATAAAAAACCTTACATCTAAATCTATTCTACGTGTTCAATGATCACGGTAGAATTTTTTTTCATTCCATCTAAATGAAGCAAAACTCTTTATTCCATCCTACATAAAAATAAGTTAATTAATTTTCGTAATTTCTGTAAAATTATGTTTTTTGAGTTGCCAGAGTATTGAAATGAAATCAAATGCATTCTCAATCTCATCTAGGGGTGCGATATATGTTTTATGTAAACCTTGAAACAACCCTAACTGTCCTGTGCTATTTTAGCTCGTGAGTTGACCTAAACTTCTTATTCATCATCATCATCATCAGCCTATGATAGTCCACTGCTGGACATAGGCCATATCCCCCAATGAGAGCCACAGCGCCCTGTCTTCAGCTTCAGCATCCAGCATCTACCTGCAGTCTTTCGCAAGTCGTCATCTCACCTGGCCGGAGGGCGTCCTACACTACGTTAACCGAGTCGTGGTCTCCACTCACCAACACGTTTAAACTTGTTATTATTTCTATTATATTCGTATAAACTTATCAAATAACGGGCCCTTATCTCTTTAACGTTGTATCTGTAATTTTCCTTCGACCTACATTCGTCAGATATGTACATATGTTTATTCCTCGTTATCTTAATGATGGTTATCTATGGCATACGTCTGTGTGAAATCTGTGATTCAACACGTATATTTTATGCGCATAAAGGCATATCTACATATCATCATCATCAACATTTGTCGACCGATGTGGCGCGGTGGGCGAAGGTCCGCCTGCGACGCAGGAGGTTGCGGGTTTAATTCCCGCCTCGAAACAATTGTGTGTACGATCTGCAGATTGTTCTGGGTGTTCTGGTCGTTTTCTATGTATTATAAAAAATATCTATCTATGTAATATATTGTATTATGTATATCAGCTATCTAGTATCCATAACAAAAGCTCTGCTTACCATGGGGCTAGATAATGCTTTGTGAATTGTCCAGCATTATTTATTATTATCAACATTTGTTAGTCCACTGCTGGACATAAGCCTCCCCTAATGAGCGCCATAGCGCCCTGTCTTCAGCTTGACGCTTACGCTACGAATCTTATCTACATATATTTTTCTCTAACATACAATCATCTTAAAGAACATGAACAAAGTGTCTCCGACCAGGTGGGATGACGACCTGCGAGAGATGCTGGATGCGGCAAGTTTAAGACAGGGCGCTATGGCGCTCATTGGGGTAGGCCTATGTCCAGCTGTGGACTGCTATAGGCTGGTGATGATGATGAATATTGAAAATGAAAATGAAAAGTTTTTATTTCTTTAAGCTTACAAATAAGCACTTAGACAGGTCATATTTTATACTATTCATTATTATCAATTAAATTATTTTATAGTTCACTTCAATTTTTTGTCCACCAGTGGAAGAAGTGAGAAGAAACCACTAGTATGTTCATAACTTATGTGTCTAGTACATATGATTTGCTTATCTGTAAGTTGGTAGATTTTAAGTTGGAGCAAAACTCGTTCCAAGCTTTTTTATCTTCTAGGTTGAATCATGATGGTTCAAAGTTTTAACACTTTGACTGCGTTTTTTTTTCGACGACTGCGATCTTTTTTTTTACCTAAAAAATTAGTGCTGCCGCTCTACACAGCGGTTGTGTTGCGCCGCACATGCGTTTCGTTCGAAAAATATTACAGCTCTGCTGAGTCACAAAGATCTGTATTTTCTTAGCCGCTGCGCTAGTGTGGATTTTCGCAGATTAGTCACTTGTAGAAAACTCATACCGTGCGTTTTCAGCACTCAAAGTGTTAATATCTCTTGTTTCATTCCAGTGGCGGTCTATCGAACTTCCTGTACTATGTCGCTCTACCAGACCATGTTACTCATATGACCCCCTTCGTGGAGAAAGATTCGAGTAATGGAGAGGAGGAAGACGATAGAAGACCATCTCCTCCTTTCAACGCTTCCTCTTTTCTCACTGAAGAACCGAAAAAGGTAATATCACTACATATGACCGATGTGGCGCGGTGGGCGAAGGTCCGCCTGCGACGCAGGAGGTTGCGGGTTCGATTCCCGCCTCGGAACAATTGTGTGTACGATCTGCAGATATTTGTTCCGGGTGTTCTGGTCGTTTTCTATGTATAATAAAAAAATATCTATCTATGTAATATATAGTATTATGTATATCAGTTATCTAGTACCCATAACACAAGCTCTGCTTACCATGGGGCTAGATAATGCTGTGTGAATTGTTGTCCAGCATTATTTTATTTATTTATTTATTTGATACATCGATTCCGGCGTAGGTATATTTCTGAAGATATAATAATAATAACCTACCGAATGAAATAAAAAAATAACTTGTGATTGATTTTTTTTACATTTTCTTTATATAATAATTAATAAATATCGCCACAAAGAAATTTTTTTTTTATTTTTCTTAGAGATAACAAACAGTATCACTTAAAAATGAACTATAAACTATTAAACTTAATAAACGTAATTCTAGAAGTGAACCAGCCCCGTTATCCACTTATTACAAGGGTATGTACAAGGGGTGGTGTTAGTGAGCATTTGCAACAATGTAATTCACATGAAGAGTTAAGTACAATCGAGGATAGTATCAGTTGACAATACCAGGTTGATGACTGTCTTGTACAAAGCTGGTGAAGCAGCAAATGGATCTGTTTCAGAGAAGTACTTATTATATGCCGTCATTCTATGCAGTGGAGCACGCACACCTGCGTTCGTTTTGAAAGTACTCCCATGTCTGGGCAGTATTTGGTCTACATTGGTCAAGCAAGTCCTTTGTTTTTTGTTAACGTGGCCCTTTTAAGCAAGCGGACAAAAAACACAAGTCTCGAACGCGTGACAAGCATTTTTAGGGTTCGTAAAGTAAAGTAAAGTAAAAAATCATTTATTTGTTTAGGTTTACAAAATAAGCACTTAGACAAGTCATATTTTATATATAAATTATTATCAAATAAAATTATTTTACTGTTCACTTAAATTTTTTGTCGACTAGTGGAGGAATTGAAAAGAAACCACTAGCATGTTCATCTCTTATATGTCTAATACATGGTTATTTGCCTATTTAAGTCTAAATATAATATGATTCGATACAAGTCAATATTTAAGTAAAGCTATGCACAACAACAAATTACTTAGATATTATTGTCGGTGCGAAACTGAGCGACATCTGGCCAAGCATTAACATTATTGAGATAATCATTTATGGAGTAGAAAGCCTTCTTGATGAGATTTATTTTTAAGTAATTTTTTTAATTTACGAATACGGAGCTCAGTTGCTTCAGATAGAAGCTTATTATAGAAGCGCACGCTATTGCCCATAAATGATTTCCCTACCTTGTGTAATCTAAATGATGGGATGTTTAACTTGTTCTTGTTTCTTGTATTTCTATTGTGAACATCACACTTTTTCATAAGGCTATCCTTATTTTTGTGGGTATACATTAAATTTTCATAGATGTATTGCGATATTACAGTCAGAATATTAATGTTTTTAAATAATTCCCTCAAAGAATCTCGTGGCTTTAATTTATAAATAGCGCGTACCGCCCTTTTTTGAAGAACAAATATGGTCTGGATGTCAGCTGCCTGTCCCCAAAGCAATACCATAAGACATAATACTATGGAAGTAACTGAAATAAACTAACCTAGCTGTGTCTTCATTGGTAATATATCTAATTGTTCGAACTGCATAAGCTGCTGAACTAAGTTTACCGTTCCGTACTCAAAGGGTAAAACGGGACCCTATTACTAAGATTCCGCTGTCCGTCCGTCCGTCCGTCTGTCACCACGCTGTATCTCATGAACTGTGATAGTCAGACAGTTGAAATGTTCACTAATAGCCGCGTACCCACCTAGCGCACAGGCTCGCGCGGCAGCCACGGTGTCCGGATCGCGAGCGATGGTTCCAGAGGCAGCCTCAGTAGTTTTGTTCCATTTACACGAGGCCGCCTCGCGAGGCAAGCTGAGCCATCACAAGTCCGCGAGTATTCGAAATGGACAGTCGTGTATTTTCAGTTGCAGCTATTTTCCTACCTGCTTATTGTTTAAAGAAACGAAAACAGTCACGTATCAAGAAAAAACCTAGACGCTTATGGATTAGAAAAATTTCAATATTATAGATAGAGACAAACACGGGAAGAGACAAAACTTGAAGTAGGTTCGCGCGCGAGCTAAAACATAACCGTTCCCATCTAACGCACAGCGCTCTCTGAGGCACCTTTGAGCGCGTCAAGTTTACCGACAACATCTGGCTCGGGGCCGCGCTCAGCCGAGCAAACGCGCGTTGAGGCAGCCCGAGGCACGTCCACACCAGCCGAGGCATTTGGCTCGCGAGGCTGCCGCGCGAGCCTGTGCGCTAGGTACTAATGATGCATTTCTGTTGCCTCTCAATAACAAACATTAACAAACAGAATAAAATAAATATTTAACTGGGCTCGCATTCAAAAAAGGTTATTTTTTTAGCTCGTTTTTATAGATAGACAAGCGGACCCGACAGACGTCCTGTCTTAGCTATGAATATTGATTTCGAATTGGTTACATCCTCTTTGACGATATTTGCAGCACGCATTCTGTCCAGGGTTGGCATGATTAAAACAAGTTGTTTTAAAACACGTGTTTAAAACAGTGTTTAAAACAGTTTGAAAAAAAACTATGTTTTATATTAAGAAAAAATAGGGTTTAAAACTACCTTTAATTGCAAATGAATGTGTATAAATACCACAGACAGGCTGTGGTATTTATACACTGCATAGGTAACTCCCCGCCGGTAAAGTCCCGCAGGGAAAGTCCCTATGTCGGCCGTCGAAAGAAAGTAATTCACTGGATTAGTGGGTACCTATTCCCCGCTCTGTCTCTAGTTCTCTACCTACCTACGACACTACATACAAGGTGTATGTAAAGTGTTTTGTATTTATTAATAATAATAATTATTTTTAATAATTAGATTAGAGGTACTGAGATATGCAACAAAAGTAAATATTTATCGTTTTGTTAATTTTTACTAATGTGAATTAGGAAATAGTTTAGAAATGGATTATTTTATTATTCGCTATAATTGATTTGAAATTTATAAGTAAAAAAAACAAAAAGAACACTTGTTTTAAACATTTTGAACTGTTTGTTTTATAAAATATAAAAAAAACAGTTTTTTTTCCAACCCTGTTTCTGTCAATGTTATGTCGAACGCCATAAGGTTACCTACATCAAAAAAAGTTTGAATTGAAAAAGCGCTATGGTTACATTAGAAATAATTTAATATATGGTGGTTAAGTATTCTTAAATTTTCAAATTTTCCGCGCAATTTTCTGTTTTTTTTCTTTCATAAGAACCTTCTCCTGACAATAATGAACACAACAAAAAATAATTAGCGAAATCGGTCCAGCCGTTCCAAGGGAAATAGGGATTCATTTTTATATATATAAACTAGCTGCTCCCCGCGGCTTCGCCCCCGTGGAAATCTATGTGTCAAATTGTTTAAATGATAAAAGTATCCTATGTTAGACTCCTGGTTCTAAGCGGCTGGACCGATTTAGCTGAAAATTGGTGGAGAGGTTCCACCAATTTTCAGCTAAATCGTTCCAGCCGTTCTCGAGTTATAAGTGTTGTAACAAACACGACTTTCTTTTATATATATAGATAAATAATGCTGGACAATTCACACAGCATTATCTAGCCCCATGGTAAGCAGAGCTTGTGTTATGGGTACTAGATGACTGATATACATAATACAATACGGCCGTTTTTTTTAGTTTTCTATAAAAACTTGTATACATATTTATTCAGTTATCTATTTATTACAGGTCCTCCTCAGAATCTACGGACAAGTGCACGGCGACCGGGCGATGGACGCGATCGTCACAGAGTCTGTTATATTCACACTCTTATCTGAAAGGAAACTAGGTCCAAAGTTGTATGGCGTCTTCTCGGGCGGCCGGATCGAGCAGTACATACCGGTGAGGTTATCTGTCAGAGAAAATAAATGGCTGGACAATCCACACAACATTATCTTGCTCCAAGCTAAACGGAGCTTGTGTTATGGGTACTATAGTTTGACCGAAACTATGTGTTGACAAACAATTGTTACTTATAATGACTAATATAATTAATTTAACATATAATTATAATAATATGACTCGCATAACATTTGCACGCCTGCATGCAGGCTGAAAATCAACACCAAACAAAAAACCAGTTATAAATAAAATAAATAAATAATGCTGGACAATCCACACAGCATCACCTAGCCCTGAGCTAAGCAGAGCTCGTGTTATGAGTACTTTAATACTAAATATATGGTTTTTATTATATAGGTACCTACATAACATTTACTAAATTAGTTATAAGATCTGACATTGTATAATTTTGTATTCTTGCAAATAAACGATTTGATTTGTTTTGAAACCGCTGTACCTGAGGTACACAGAGGTCGTTTAATATAAATAATTTTTTTATCACTACATAGTATAAAACAAAGTCGCTTCCCGCTGTCTGTCTGTCCCTATGTATGCTTAGATCTTTAAAACTACACAACGGTTTTTCTTAATAGATAGAGTGATTCAAGAGGAAGGTTTATATAAACCATTTGACACATAGATTTCCACGCGGGTGAAGACGCGGGGTGCATCTAGTTTATTTATATAACAAAATCCACAGCCATAATATTCATTTATTATTATTATTTTATTTTCTTACAGGCCCGCCCTCTGCTGACAAGAGAGCTAGCAGAGCCAGCTCTGTCAATGAAGATCGCAGAGAAAATGGCCGCTATACATTCCATGGACGTTCCTCTTAGCAAAGAGCCCAAATGGGTCTGGAAGAAACTGAGCCACTGGGTGAGAACTGTCAAGGAAGAGAGACTCAGGTCTTTGGATAAGGTATGTTGTACAGGCTTGACAATATATACCGGTGTTCTGGTCGTTTTCTATGTATAATAAAAAATATTTATCTATTTATGTATTGTATTAGTATGTATATCAGTTATCTAGTACCCATAACACCAGCTCTGCTTACCATTGGGCTAGATAATGCTGTGTGGATTGTGTCCAGCATTAAAAAAAAAAAAAAAAAAATTGTTTCGGAGCCTATTCATTACAAACAAACCAAAAATCAAACCTTTCCTCTTTATAATATTAGTATAGATATTTAGCAGAATTATAATAAAAAAAATATATAAAATGAGTTACGGTTCTTCGCGAGATATGGCCGGCCCACTGCCACTTCAGCTTGCTAATTCTTAGAGCTATGTCGATAACTTTGGTTCTCTGTCGGATGTATTCGTTACGAATCCTATCCTTCAGAGAAACTCCGAGCATAGCTCTATCCATAGCTCCCTGAGCGACTTTGAACCTTAACATGTATGATTATAGCGAGATAGATAGATAGATAGTATAGTAGATTGTTTTACAAGGGACTAAACCATCCCATTATATACGAGGTTGTTATACTCCCGAGCGTAGCGAGGGAGGATGACAAGAACGAGTTATAATGGGTGGTATTGGCCCGAGTAAAACACTCTACTTTTCACTTCGATTGCGAGAAAATAAATGAAGAAAATTCTAGAGATTTAGCGCCAGTACCATCTTTTTTTTAAATCTCTATTTAACCCGCAACGAAACAGTTCGCATTCTACCGTGAAGGGAAGAATCAACCTTCATAAAACATCACCATGACGGTTCTATTTTCAAAAAAAAAAGATTGACGGAGCACCAAGAAGTCGAGTTTTTATGTAAGAGAACAAATGCTTTGTACGGGCTGATGATTTTAGACAAAAATTAAAAAGAAAAAATACCTTTTAGCCCGAGGTATTAAACTCGAGTTTTGGGCCCGCTAAGCTACACTATTATGATACACTTTTTGAGCAAGAGAAGTGAAAAATTATTTTATTGCACACTTACAAAATAAAACAAACAAGACAGAATAAAATACAAAACATGTGACAATTAAAATTTAGATATAACTATAATAACGCTTGTTGTTTCCCACAGGATGCCAAAGAGAAACATATTAAGAGCCAGTTAAAAGTCGTTGACTTCGAGGGTGAGATAGAGTGGGTGCGGAAACTGGTGCACTCGGTGGACTCTCCCAGCGTGTTCTGCCATAATGATATGCAAGAAGGTATTCTATAAATAATGCTGGACCATACACACATCATCTAGCCCCAAGCAGAGCTTGTGTTATGGGTGACTGATATACTGAACAATCCTCTTTCCCCTTCTTACCTCCGTGAGCGTTTTGAATTTCTTTACCCTCGTGATAGACCGTGTAGACCATCTTTGTCCCTTCTCCTTAAATTTCCTGCTCAGTCCAGCCGCTACGGTGGCTCCTTTACTGTCGAATCGGTCAGGATGTGGAATTCTCTCCCACACAATATTCGTGCTAGCCCCTCACTCTCCATTTTCAAGCGTAAAGTCAAAGAGCATTATCTATCTTCATGATTCTGTTGTATTTTATGTATTTAGTATATGTATCTATTAAGTATATGTATTATATGTAAGTGTTATAGATTAAGTCGCAGGGTTCGTCCGTTTTCAGATAAAAACACTAAGTAGGTATTTTAAGTTAGCGGTTTATTCACTCACACACAGAATCTAACTCAATCTACCGCAACCGCGTGGCTTCGCACGGCCACCTGACCCGAGACGTCCGACCGACCGAACCGTTCCTCCGCTCGCAAACAACTAACTCCACTACTCGCCGCCTCGTCCGTGCGTGGCGCGCGGCTCTCGCATAGCTAGCCCCTGCCCCCGCGCACCCGGGTTTACTGGCGCCTGATTGGTCGCTCGCATCAGGCGACGTCGAAGGCACGCGGCTGTACACGTGACTGATAGATATCAATATACATAACACACAATCAAGAGTATTTTCTACATTTCCACCCCCTTGTTGGAGGGTAAAGTTATCCGATAACATTAAAACACGTGGAAAATACACACTATTACACAAATGAGTACACACAAAAATTAGCAATAAAAACACAGGGTATGAAAGTACAATAAAATAATAATCACACAGAATCATCAAAAGTAGTCAAAATAAACACATCAGTCACTTATCATCAAGTAAGTATAATACTAGTACATTATAATGTCTATTCGAAAACCATTCCCAAGGGCAACCACCCACGTACATACTTATTAGATGGATTGGTCATAAATCGTTAAAAAATTTAACTCATTTTTCAAAGCTACTTCCATCCATAGGTAACACAACCACTTTAACTGTAGGACGTTTCAACATATTTCCGTTTGGTAAAGTAATTTCAACCACTCTAACCTCACCGTCCTGCCCGGGGAAGACTTGACTAACCCGACCACGGGGCCAAGTATTTCGTGGCTGGTTTTTATCAAAAATCAGAACTACATCACCCACTTTAACCGGTTGTGACGCCTTTAACCATTTTTTGACGTTTTTGCAATGTGGGTACATATTCTTTCAACCAACGTCGCCAAAACATATCCGTCAGTGCATGTGCTTTACGCCGTGACTTCCTAATAGCTATGTCTAAAGGTAATTCCAATCTATCCGCCTTCCAGAGCAACCCAACTTCCCATTCCCATCTGTCCCAAACCTGATTACTGGTTATATCTAAAATCTTTAGGGCTTGCTCGGTTTCCGACTTCTTTCTAGATATTTCCGTTATACCTATGGACTTTAATTCACATCGATTCCCTACTTGTTCATCTGTTTCAATCATAAAGTTAACTTTTTCACTGCCGTTATTCCCAGACCCTATAGGACCATGCACCACCCAACCCATTTCTGTATGAGAAGCTACCGGTTGTTCGTTCCTACCCCTTCTCATAGTATCATTTACTATTAAATGCCAATTATCTTGCCCTAACAGTACCATAGGTTTTGCATCCCTGTATGGTTCGATGTCTAAGTGGCGCAAGTATGTAAGGTTCATAACACTGGCGGGTATGCTTTGAGTTGGAAGGTCGAGGTTCTTAATCGTTCTTAGCTTTATCAAATGCATTTTTCCATTAGGGCTGCGTACATGTGTGGTTACCCTACGCGATCGGTCGTCCGTTACACATTTCCCTTGTGCGGTCACAATTCTAAGGGCAGACGTTAAACCAGTTAAATTCGCGGCTAAAGATTCATCTATGAGTGAAACAGTTGCACCGTCGTCTAACAAGGCGTAGGTATTTATCTCATTTTTGTCATCATCATAAATCACAATAGGAATAACTTTAAGTAATGTCTTTGTAATTCGCTCACCAATGTTCGTCACTGACTCAGTGTCCATTACCCTTGCTGTGGATCGCTCCTCGATCTCTGGCGTCGTCGTCCCTGCATCAGGCTCCACAACCACAGTCACTGCCGCGACAGTTGCAGCAGTGTTCGATTTATAATGAAGCGATGTGTGATGTGGCAAACGGCACTTGTCACATCGTTTAGCGCGGCACTGGAAACGATTGTGATTTTGCGACAAACACTTGAAACACAACTTATTTATTCGCACTAATTCCCACCTATCTTCAACACGCATTTTTAGGTATTTTTCACATACATGTAAATTATGACTTTCTGCACATAAGACACATTTCACTTCATTGTCCGTAGATGACACGTCGACATTTGTTAAAACTCGATCTCGATGTTGCGTGGTCGTCTGTGACCATGGTCGTCTCGCGGCCACCGAAGGGTTAACTCGACGACCATCGCCGCCCGACAGGTTAATTCGGGAAAAATTTGTCGGAGCTTCCAGTGGTGCAGCAGGTAGAATTGGCGTGTAGTAAGACGATACTTTCGATAAGTATGTGAGGAATTCTACCACGAGGTCTAGGTTTGGTGATACTCTGAGATCCACACGATATTCAAGGGATAAATCTTTTTTCATAGCATATTCACCATATTGAGCTTGTTGCATGGGTGTTAGCTTACTTATCACGTCACTCACAAGCTGGGGGTTATTAATGTATCCATCCGCCTTTATGTTTCTCAGAATCGAGACACAATTTCTCACAACTGAGGTAAACTTCCGTAACTCAGTCCCGCTTTCAGACACTTTCGTTAGACTGTTTATTCTTTGTATCGCACATTGAAGGAGAAGGTTAGGATGACCAAACTCCTGTTCTAAGGCGATCATAATTTCTCCAGGGTCGGAGCTAGTTCCCAGTAGGTCCTCGACGGCGGTCTTCGCTTCCCCGGTCAGTGCTTTTTGTAAGCGGGTTACGTTCTCGAAGTCACTAAAGTTGTACGTAGCTGAGGACGTTTCATACGACCTTTTGAACATCAACCAGTCGGCGGGGCCCCCTCCAAATGATGGTAATTCATAACTTATAATTTTCATAGGATAAGCAACTTGGGGGGGTTTGTACCCCCGGCCTGTCGGCATAATCACAGGGGGTGATGACGCTTCCAAGGCGGGGGGGTACCCCCGGTTTCCAGGCATAGCAAAAGAGGCTGACATTGCTTCCACGGCAGGGGGAGCGGTAGGATGATGGGGTCCTTTTAATTGCCAAGACACGTGGGGGCCTATCTCTATGTTACCATTAAGATTCAAGGGCCCACTAGGTCCAGTCTCACCCGTGTTCAGAGGTGGTTGAGGTAAAGCCTCTGCTATATCCGAAAGCCACTCGTCAACACTGTGTTGTCTGTCTACTCGCGAGGTACGACTTCTGTTATCGTCATCGTTCACCTGGTCTTCAATCTCAGCGATGTCCAAGGCTAACTTTTTAGCAATCACTTTCTTTTTTATTTCCGCTAACTGGATTTCTGCTTCGTATTCCGCTCGTCTTCTCAATGTTTCTTTACTCGTGCGGCTCGTACGCAAGCTCCTACTCCTCGTTTCCTGGCTGATGGTTTCTCTATCCGAAACAGCCGGTTTGCAGGCATTCGTTGGAGTCGTGCATAGCGGAGGTTCTTCATGTAGGCGTTCAGCGGCGGCGGCGGTTATACTGCGTGTTTCCATCTTTCGCGACGTCGTCGTCATGATGCGGCTCGAAGAACCAATGTTATAGATTAAGTCGCAGGGTTCGTCCGTTTTCAGATAAAAACACTAAGTAGGTATTTTAAGTTAGCGGTTTATTCACTCACACACAGAATCTAACTCAATCTACCGCAACCGCGTGGCTTCGCACGGCCACCTGACCCGAGACGTCCGACCGACCGAACCGTTCCTCCGCTCGCAAACAACTAACTCCACTACTCGCCGCCTCGTCCGTGCGTGGCGCGCGGCTCTCGCATAGCTAGCCCCTGCCCCCGCGCACCCGGGTTTACTGGCGCCTGATTGGTCGCTCGCATCAGGCGACGTCGAAGGCACGCGGCTGTACACGTGACTGATAGATATCAATATACATAACACACAATCAAGAGTATTTTCTACAGTAAGTATAGAATTTAGGTTAAATAGTATTTTTGTTTAGTATTTTATTATAGTAATTAGTAGTATGTATAGAATTTAGCAGTATATATAGTACTTAGTAGAATATGGATAAGTAAGTTAAAATTTAATCTTCTGTCTATTTATAATTTTATTTATGCACATATACCCACTTCTCTCTTTACTATATCTCTCTCTCCCAATAAGGTTTGCTGGAAGAGAACTCTTTTTAGGGTTAAGTTCACCTTTGTATTAATTTTCTAGAATAGGTTTTATATATAGTTTATCGTGCAAAAAGTATAAAAATAAAAAATATACATGCAATACATTACATAGATAGATATTTTTTATTATACATAGAAAAAATTATTAAACGATTTTGTTTATTTTTTTTACTCTTATTTTGTCTATAAATATTGACCAAAGATCAGTAGGTGAGTCGTCCATTATTTCAATCAACCTCAGGTTACTTAACACTTTGATTGCTGAAAACGCACGGTATGAGTTTTCTACAAGTGACTAATATGCGTAAATCCACACTAGCGCAGCGGCTGAGAAAATACAGAACTGTGTGACTCAGCAGAGCTGTAATATTTTTCGAACGAAACGCATGTGCGGCGCAACACAACCGCTGTGTAGAGCGGCAGCACGAATTTTTTAGGTAAAAAAAAGATCGCAGTCGTCGAAAAAAAACCGCAGTCAAAGTGTTAAATGTAGTTGTTCAAACCGTAGATTAATAAACCATAGGTGAATTCTCCTTTATAGATATCGTTCATTAGTTTAAACAAAATTCTATGAAACGATCTGTAAGTATTTTAAACAGTAGGTCTTTTGACCGTAGTTATTTCAAAAATAGTTGGATTATGTTTAGTTATTAGATTACTTAGAAGATAAAAAAGCTTGGAACGAGTTTTGCTCCAACTCAAAATCTACCAACTTACAGATAAGCAAATCAAATGTACTAGACACATAAGTTATGAACATACTAGTGGTTTCTTCTCACTTCTTCCACTGGTGGACAAAAAATTGAAGTGAACTATAAAATATGACCTGTCTAAGTGCTTATTTGTAAGCTTAAAGAAATAAAAACTTTTCATTTCATTTCATTATTATAATACGTAACCAGTTGTCCCGATGCAATAAAAAACATAAAATTTGAAAACCATGGTGGGTAGATACTCATCCCCGCTGTGCGCATGCCTTCGCAGAGTGATCTCGGCAAATATATCTCTCTTATAGGGATCACTCTGGGAAAGGGACATGCCTATGTTATAGTCTAACCATTTATTAAATTAAAGATCCTACTAACCCTCTATAATTAGATTTAAAATCATGATTAAAAAGATAGACGACCGATGTGGCGCGGTGGGCGAAGGTCCGCCTGCGACGCATGAGGCGCGGGACAGACAGAAGGGACGTAAGACGAGGACACGTCGCGGACAGGGCGGAGACGTGACACGGACGCGAATTTTGAAATTATATAGAAGAGACGAGGCGCGGACGCGACGCAGTCGCACGGTCAGGACTATTTTCGGCATTCAACAGTCTGATTTTGACACGACGACATGTCTTCTTCTGAAGATGAAGATGTATTAGCACTGGTGCATCTCGCTAATATACAGAGGGTTAGACGTTACTGGGTACATCCAGTATGGCTAAGCAATGAAGACAATCGTTTTTTTAAATAATGGAGGACCTACACAATTACCCAGATCGTTTTGTCACAGTATATAAAATGACTCCACAGTGTTTTAATATTATCATGTCCAAACTGAGAAATGCTTTACTGAGAAAGCACACAAATTGGAGAGCATCTATTAGTGCTGAAGAAAGATTACTTATAACGTGCGAGACCCGCCCGGCAGGCATGCCATGCCACCCCGCGCCCCGTCCTCGCCCCCGCCACGTCCGCGCCCCGTCTCTCCTGTGTGTTTTGAACAAAAGGCGCAGACGTAAAAGCGTTGCGCCCGCGCCCCGTCTCTTCTGTATGTTTTGCGTCGTGACATTTCTATACATTTTGTATGAAAGGGACGCGGAAGAGACAAATGTCCGTGCCCCGTCTTCGTCTTACGTCTTTTTTGTCTGTCCCGCGCCTGAGGTTGCGGGTTCGATTCCCGCCTCGGAACAAATGTGTGTACGATCTGCAGATATTTGTTCCGGGTGTTCTGGTCGTTTTCTATGTATAATAAAAAATATCTATCTATGTAATGTATTGTATTATGTATATCAGTTATCTAGTACCCATAACACAAGCTCTGCTTACCATGGGGCTAGATAATGCTGTGTGAATTGTCCAGCATTATTTATTTATTAATTATATTTTTGTGTGTTTACTAACCAAATATGGATCCATATGGATATCCGAAATAATGAGATTTTATTTATTTATATTTAATAATATTATTTTGTGATATTTTCCAGGTAACATCTTGATATTAGAAGAAGAGGCGAATATGAGTGAAGACCTTTCTCCTACATACATAAACTGTGAATACGGCTCGGCAATAACCCAAGACGACGCGAACACTTCTGACAGGTTAGTAGTACATTGGAGGTCAGTATTGGGTCTACGGTTTCTTCGAGGTCACCAATGGGTCTAAGGTTTAATCGAGGTCACCAATGGATCTAAGGATCTAAGGTTTATTCGAGTTCACCAATGGGTCTAAGTTTTAATCGAGGTCACCAATTGATCTAAGGTTTATTCGAGGTCACCAATGGTTCTTAGGTTTATTCGAGGTAACAATGGGTCGTAAGGTTTATTGAGGTCACCAATGGATCTAAGGTTTATTCGAGGTCACCAATGGGTCTAAGGTTTATACGAGGTCACCAATGGGTCTAAGGTTTATTCGAGGTCACCAATGGGTCTAAGGGTTTAATCAAGGTCACCAATGGGTCTAAGGTTCAATCGAGGTCACCAATGGGTCTAAGGTTTATTCGAGGTCACCAATGGATCTAAGGTTTATTCGAGGCCACCAATGGGTCTTAGGTTTATTCGAGGTCACCAATGGGTCTAAGGTTTATTCGAGGTCACCAATGGGTCTAAGGTTTATTCGAGGTCACTAAAGGTGCAATTCCAACATGGACCGCAGGCCGTAGACTACAGCTGCAGACTGCAGCGCCAGTGGTGTCGCGAACCGTGCTTGGTAATAGAAGCAATCGCGACCGCAGGCAGCACTGCGGTCAACCGCAGCCGCTAGCCGCAATGTCGCCTGCGGTTGCAGTCTGCAGCAAATAACGAGAATTTAAATACCTTTTTTACTGTAGAATAGTTTCATAATATTTTATTGTATTTTCTATAGTAAAAATTGCATTTTCTACGCGAATTTGAATAAATGAAGTTTGTTTTTTTTTTTTTTTTTTTTTTTAAATAATGCTGGACAATTTACACAGCATTCTCTAGCCCCATGGTAAGCAGAGCTTGTGTTATGGGTACTAGATAACTGATATACATAATACAATACATTACATAGATAGATATATTTTTTTATTATACATAGAAAACGACCAGAACACCCGGAACAAATATCTGCAGTTCGTACACACAATTGTTCCGAGGCGGGAATCGAACCCGCAACCTCCTGCGTCGCAGGCGGACCTTCGCCCACCGCGCCACATCGGTCGGTCGTCGAAGTGATATAATAATATCAATAATTTAAATGTAGCTAAAACCAAAACTCTCATTTCAGTTTAACCAGCCGCCTCTCAGACATAGGCGAGCCCAAGCTCGTGCTAATAGACTTCGAGTACTGCGCGTACAACTACCGCGGGTTCGACATCGCGAACCACTTCCAGGAGTGGGTGTTCGACTACACCAACCCCACCGCTCCCTTCTACTCCGAGCATATTGATAACACGCCAACACTCGAGCAGAAGGTAAGGGGATATAGAGTATAGAGAATATGTATGTTGCCTTTAATATTATTATATTAAATTAAACAGATAGTCTGATATACAATACGTCTTATTTGAGAATAAAGGTGACTTTGATGTTAATCAGCGAGTCTGTAATGTGAATAAACGAGTCTTTGATATAAATCAGCGAGTCTGTGATGTGATTGCACGAGTGTTTAATATGAATGAACGAGTCAGATGTGATTGAACGAGTCTTAGATATGAATGAACGAGTGTGTGATGTCAATGCACGAGTCTTTAATGTGAATAAGCGAGTGTGTAATGTGATTGAACGAGTCTTAGATATGAATGAACGAGTCTGTGATGTCAATGCACGAGTCTTTAATGTGAATAAGCGAGTGTGTGATGTGAATGCACGAGTCTGTGATCTGACTGAACGAGTCTTAGATATGAATGAACGAGTATGTGATATAAAAGCACGAGTCTTTGATATAACCGAACAGTCTATGATAAGAATTAATGAGTTTTTGATATGAATGAACGTAGTCGTTAATGAACGATGTAATAACTTTTGTAAACAAGTGATCATTATTAATTAATGATTTGGTCAGATCGAGTGACATTAGAATTTTCTGAACGAGACCTTGTCATTTTCGAACTCTGTCATAAATTAAACAAATGTATCACAATTGGCATTATATGACACATTAATTAATTGTAAATTCTTCAAAATTTTGTTTTTCGATCGGTGTGTAAGCCTGCCACTACGCAGCTTGTGTCTGTATGTTTGTATTTTAGCGCCGCTGACAGTGCCACTGACAGTGACAGCTGACATTGACAGCTGCGGACTTCGGAACCGATTCAAGATGGCGGCGGTGCGCTACTAAAGTATAATTTAATTTAGGATATTTTTTTATAATTAAAATGTTTACTAACTTTAAGATAATTCAAATTAGTTATTCATCTTATGATAACGAGATGAATTGAGAATTGTGTTCTTCTTAAAATACCTAAGTAATAAGTTATTTGATGCATGTGCTACTAAAATGCGGTTCAAAATTTTACATATTAAAAAACAAAAAATAACTTACAGCACACATACACTCTCACACTTAGGCCCGTATTATGAAAGTTTGCTCAGTAATCGATCTATGCTTGAGCAACGTTTATGTCATAGAAAATCTTTACTCAGGCATCGGGCGACGACTGAGCAAGCTGCCTTAAGACTGGTCTTAAAATATTAAAACTAAAATTTCTAACGAATTCTTTTCAATAATTAATTAATTATTATTAGACCAATAACGCTCTGGACTAGGATTTAACAAAAGAAGGCCCTATGCCCAACAGTGGGCTGACAAGATGAAAATTATTACTCAAAAGTGCAAATTGATTCCCACAATTGTTATAATCTGCTCACTTTAAGAATGGGATTGAGAATGACCTCATCTCTCAAACTACGGGATAGTTCTCTGCTGTGTGATTATTCATCATCATCATCAGCCTATATCAGTCCACTGCTGGACATAATTACGTATGATTAATGATTAGTATGATTACGCAAAAACTATAAATTATCCTATTATTATATAAATAACGCTGGACAATTCACACAGCATTATCTAGCCCCAAGCTAAGCAGAGCTTGTGTTATGGGTACTAGATAACTGATATACATAATACTATATATTACATAGATAGATATTTTTTATTATACATAGAAAACGACCAGAGCACCCGGAACAAATATCTGCAGATCGTACACACAATAGACAAATAGACTAGAATACGATTTATTTAGCATACACAAAAAAATAATGAAAGAAAGTACAACTTAAAAAAAAAAAAGTTAATTAAACATAACATATTAAACTGATGATTTCTCGTAATAAAACTAAATTAAAAACATGTAATGTATTGTACTTAGTATATATCTACGGATCCCTAACTATTTTGAAAATATAATATAGCCTATGTTCACCGGGGATAGTGTAGCTTCCCAACGGTGAAAGAATTTTTCAAATCGGTCCAGTAGTTTCGGAGCCTATTCATTACAAACAAAAATTCAAGCATTTCCTGTTTATAAAATTAGTATAGATATCAGTCATCTAATACTCATAACACAAGCTCTGCTTACCTTGGGGCTAGATGATGCTGTGTGAACTGTCCAGAATTATCCTAATAACATTATAGACGCGAAAGTTTATGAGGTTTGTTGCTCTTTCACGCAAAAACTACTGAATGAATTTTAATGAAACTTCACTATAATATAACTTACATATCAGAATAACACAAAGGCTGCAATTTATGAAGATATATTGTATATTATCCAAAATATCTATTCCCACGCGGGTGAGACCGCAGGATGCAGCTAGTTATTATTATAATTCTACAGCTGATCAATTTGAAACAAAGCAGGACAGCACAGGCTACTTTTTATAAAGATATATTGTATTATCCAAAATATATTTTACCACGCGGGTGGAATCGCCGGGCGCAGCTAGTTATTATAATAATTCTGCAGCTGATCCATTTGAAACAGAGCAGGACAGCACAGGCTACTATTTATAAAGATATATTGTATTATCCAAAATATATTTTACCACGCGGGTGAAACCGCCGGGCGCAGCTAGTTATTATAATAATTCTGCAGCTGATCGATTTGAAACAGAGCAGGACAGCACGATAGACGACGTCATTGTCAATCCCATAGTCATATAGATTTTAGGCTATACAGACGGACTGCATTTCAACTGCAATTGAACTGCAATCGGACTGCGCGGTTGGTTTGCAGTTCTATTACAGTCGTCAACTGCAATTTTTTTTTCATTTATTCATAATTCATTTATTGTTTGTGAATCAGGGTAATCGATAGACAGATACATACGACTTATTTTAGATCGCTAGATTCTGCCGCTTAGGCGTACAAACATTTTAATAAACAATTAATAATTTAGCTTATACAATCAAACTGCAATTTGCAGTTGGATTGCAGTTGAAATGCAGTACGTCTTAGAGCCTTAGAGGTGGTAGTAAATACTACACGATTTCTTGTTGTAGAAATATCTAACAGACTGTATTAATATTTTTCAGGAGATATTTATAAAAGAATATCTTAAACACCACAACGGGTTTGTGGGAGGCGACCAGGACCCTTCTATAGATGATATCAACCATATATTGGCTGAGGTAAGTTAATCTACGCGACGTAGGAGGCTGCGGGTTCGATTCCCGGCTCGGATCAATTGTGTGTACGATCTGCAGATATTTATTTCGGGTGTTCTGGTCGTTTTCTATGTATATCATAAAGAATATCTATCTATGTAATGTATTGTATTATGTATATCAGTTATCTAGTACCCATAACACAAGTTCTGCTTAGCTTGGGGCTAGATAATGCTGTGTGAATTGTCCAGCATTATTTATATTATTATTTATCTCGTCATCCATACCGCTATGCGTTTTCAAGCATTGCTTCCTACCCGTTATGACCTACGGAGCTGAGACGTGGACACTCACGGTAGGGCTGGTCCACCAGTTCAAAGTAGCTCAGCGAGCTATGGAAAGAGCTATGCTCGGAGTATCTCTGAAGGATAGGATTCGTAACGAATACATCCGACAGAGAACCAAAGTTATCGACATAGCTCTGAAAATTAGCAAGCTGAAGTGGCAGTGGGCCGGCCATATCTCGCGAAGAACCGACGCCGACGGCCGCTGGGGCAAATGTTTTCTTGAGTGGAGGAGACCGCGACTCAGCAAACCTAGAGTAGAACGCCCTCCGGTCAGGTGGGATGACGACCTGCGAAGGACTGTAGACAGATGCTGGATGCGGCAAGCTGAAGACAGGGCGCTATGACGCTCATTGGGGGAGGCCTATGTCCAGCAGTGGACTACTGGCTGATGATGATATTCACTGCCTGCGATATCCTCTGTGGCGCAGGAGGTTGCGGGTTCGATTCCCACGGCACAAATTGAAAATTAATTTATTTAGACAAAACATCCATTTTGTTACTAACACAGTATAATAAAAATTGAGAATGGTTAATAGGGACACAAAATTAAAAATAAACAATTACCTAATCAATAAAAATAAATAAAATAAAATAAATAATGCTGGACAACTCACACAGCATTATCTAGCCCCATGGTAAGCAGAGCTTGTGTTATGGGTACTAGATAACTGATATACATAATACAATATATTACATAGATAGATATTTTTTATTATACATAGAAAACGACCAGAACACCCGGAACAAATATCTGCAGATCGTGCACACAATTGTTCCGAGGCGGGAATCGACCCCGCAACCTCCTGCGTCGCAGGCGGACCTTCGCCCACCGCGCCACATCGGTCGTCAATAATTTCAATTGTGATGTCATATATATGTGACCAGACCGTCCACACATGTATTTAATAATTAATAATTTATTAAATACATGTGTGGACGGTCTGCAGGTATTGGTTCCCCGAGCACAGCTCGCCTAAAATATTGTATTTATTCAGTTCATAAGGATGTATTAACACTTTGACAGCGGATCACGTACTAGGCACGTGACGCTTATTTTATCCTAGTTAGCCGCATACATAATTAGCGTACCATTCTGGGCACGCCGGCACTTTTTGACCATTTTATAGAAAAACGCAGTACGTGATCAGCGTCTCTAACAAAAAAAACTGTCACGGACAGGGGACGTGATCGGCTGTCAGAGATTGGAAATAAATAAAATGCTTGGCTGTCAGTGTTAAAACGGTTTTTATCTTTGCAGGTGGACGCGTTTGCTATTGTCAGCAATTTGTTCTGGAGCCTGTGGTCTTTCGTTAACGCCTCAAAAAGCCAGATCCCCTTCGGCTATTGGGTAAGACATTCATGACATTTTTACCAGATTAACTCAATCGATTCAGCTGTAATTTGGCATACAGATTGCCAAATTTCAGCTCAATCGCTGGTGGTTTAAAATTTAGTTGGAAGATTTCATCATCATCATCATCATCAGCCTATATCAGTCCGCTGGACATAGGCCTCCCCCAATGAGCGCCATAGCGCCCTGTCTTCAGCTTGCCGCATCCAGCATCTACCTGCAGTCTTTCGCAAGTCGTCATCCCACCTCGGTCGGAGGGCGTCCTACACTACGTTTACCGAGTCGCGGTCTCCACTCAAGAACACGTTTGCCCCAGCGGCCGTCGGTTCTTCGTGAAATATGGCCGGCCCACTGCCACTTCAGCTTGCTAATTTGTTTTATTAGTTGGAAGATTTGTCCGTCACAAATTAATAGGGAAGTATAATAAAAGCTTGTTAACACGTTCATGGCCCAAGATGCACATCGTGCACGGCGCCGCGCCACCCCCGGGCAGTAAATGTGTTATGAATTCGGTGTTACCTGAACACCAGGGTTGGAAAAAAAACAGATTTTTTTTATATTTTATAAAACAAACAGTTCAAAATATTTAAAACTAGTGTTTTTTTTTACTTATCAATTTCAAATCAATTATAGCGAATAATAAAATAATCCATTTCTGAACTATTTCCTAATTCACATTAGTAAAAATTAACAAAACGATAAATATTTACTTTTGTTGCATATCTCAATACCTCTCTTATTATTAAAAATTATTATTATTATTAATCAATACAAAACACTTTACACACACCTTGTATGTAGTGTTGTAGGTAGGTAGATAGAACTAGAGAGAGAGCGAGGAATAGGTACCGTACCCACTAATCCAGTGAATTACTTTCTTTCGACGGCCGACATAGGGACTTTCCCTGCGGGACTTTACTTGCGGGGAGTTACCTATGCAGTGTGCAGTGTATAAAACGGCCCACATAGGGACTTTCCCTGCGGGACTTTACTGGCGGGGAGTTACCTATGCAGTGTATAAATACCACAGCCTGTCTGTGGTATTTATACACATTCATTTGCAATTAAAGGTAGTTTTAAACCCTGTTTTTTCCTTAATATAAAACATAGTTTTATTTCAAACTGTTTTAAACATTGTTTTGAACACGTGTTTTAACACAACTTGTTTTAATCATGCCAACCCTGCTGAACATCAGCTTACGAGTATGTTTTTCAAATAAATTAAATTAAAAATAAAACGCATAAAAGCACCGGCTAGCTTTAATGGTATAGATAACACCCGGAACAAATATCAACAGATCGTACAAACATTCGTCCCGAGGCGGGAATCGAATCCGCAACCTCCTTTGTCACAGGCGTATCTTCGCCCGCCACACCACATCGGTCGTTTTCTCTTGTTCGTTTATTTACAGGGTTGGAAAAAAAGCTGTTTTTTTATATTTTATAAAACAAACAGTTATAAATTTTTAAAACAAGTGTTTTTTTTGTTACTTATTAATTTCAAATCAATTATAGCTAATAATAAAATAATCCATTTCTAAATTATTTCCTAATTCACACTAATAAAAATTAACAAAACGATAAATATTTACTTTTGTTGCATATCTCAGTACCTCTAATCTAATTATTAAAAATAATTATTATTATTAATCAATACAAAACACTTTCCATACACCTTGTATGTAGTGTTGTAGGTAGGTAGAGAACTAGAGAGAGAGCGGGGAATAGGTACCGTACCCACTAATCCAGTGAATTACTTTCTTTCGCCGGCCGACATAGGGACTTTCCCTGCGGGACTTTACTGGCGGGGAGTTACCTATGCAGTGTATAAATACCACAGCCTGTCTGTGGTATTTATACACATTCATTAAACCCTGTTTTTTCAAGGTAGCTTTAAACCCTGTTTTTTTCTTAATATAAAACATAGTTTTATTTCAAACTGTTTTAAACACGTGTTTTAAAACAACTTGTTTTAATCATGCCAACCCTGTTTATTTATAAAAGAGAAAAGACTCGTGTTCAAAGTCCACGCGAAGGAAATCTTTTATTTATGATGTATCCTATTCCACAGGAATACGGGCTAACGCGGCTGCAGCACTACCAGCATCTCAAACAAGAATACATAAAGAAACAAAGCTCTGGCAGTACGCAGAAACGAAAAATCTGCGAAGTGGACATATGAGACCCTCTCTGTAATCTGAGCCTGCAGGCCAGTCAAGAACAATGCACTGGCAAGGCAGAAACAAGTGAACAAAAGTGAATAAACTTAACCAAAAGTGAATAAACTTAACCAAAAGTGAATAAACTTAACCAAAAGTGCATAAACGTGACCAAAAGTGAATAAACTTAACCAAAAGTGTATAATAACATAAGTGATTGAAAGTGTAAATACAAACAAAGTTGATATAATGGAATTTTGAACTTAAATACAAAAAAGAGTGATTAGGAATGAATGAAGTGTTTAAAATGGAAGTGATTATGGTAGATTTTATTAATATTATATATTGGTTATTGTGAAAAAGGAATAGTTTTTTGCTTTTAAAAAGTAAATTTTCAAGGTAGATTTTCGCAATCAAAAGAATAATTTCAGTGAATAAAATCTCTTTGCTGTCTAAATTCAAAAGAATGATTTGATTTTATAATAATTACATATAATAAACTATTAAAATACATAATTATAAAATTACAATTAAAGAATAGAAACAAATTAGAACTATTGTAGTTACTATTTACAATTCAAACAGTTGAGCTAACTTCAGCCTGTGCAAACATTCTACAGGTAGCTCAACTGATATATATCAATACCGACCGGAGGCATACCCAAGAAGCTGGGGTCCTCATTTAATAGAAAATGAATTAGCTTGTATAATGTGAATAAAGCTTAATATGTTATTAAATTTCAATGGTTATCAGTAGTTATTAATAAGACTTAATTAAAATTACGTAAGATCTCTATTTGCGACCAAATACGTAAGTGATGATTGTATAAAATTAAAAAAAAAAAACTAAATATCAAATTTACTTATAGGTTATAATTCTAATCGCTTCAGTTTCAATTCGATGTAAGCTGTAAAATTAAAAAAAAAAAAAAAAAAAGTAGATACTATAAATATTATGTGATTACATTTTCTGATTATTAAATTCATAAATAAACAAGAACAATAAACAGTTAAAACTAATCATAGACAAAACCGTGTTATTCAATTGAAACAATGTTAAATTTATTATTGAGTTTTGTCTGACCCAATTTCCATAATTCATATGCTTAACACTTTGACTGCGGTTTTTTTTCGACGACTGCGATCTTTTTTTTTACCTAAAAAATTCGTGCTGCCGCTCTACACAGCGGTTGTTTTGCGCCGCACATGCGTTTACAGCTCTGCTGAGTCACAAAGATCTGTATTTTCTTAGCCGCTGCGCTAGTGTGGATTTTCGCAGATTAGTCACTTGTAGAAAACTCATACCGTGCGTTTTCAGCACTCAAAGTGTTAATAAAAATCCAGAATTTATTATTCTACTAATTTAGTATTTAGTACCAAAAATCGTACATGTTTATTATGATTTATATAATGCACAAAATAATAACTAGCTATAGCGTAACATAAAGGCTTTAAAATTAGTAAGTGATATAAAAACCTAAGATTAAGTTTATATCATTCCTAATATTGCTGTCTTAGCTAATCCGACTAATGTTTATTTCTTTAGGCTTACAAAATAATTAGACAATTGTAATTTGGAAGTTGCTTTGCCGGAAGACCAGCGTTGGTTGCTAGCTTGCTAGTCATCAACTCATGCTGAGGCAAAGCCATTTTGTTACTGGTCTTACACACTTACCAGCACGTTTCCTCTTAGTTAAGTTTATTATGTTCTGTGTTAGTCTTTTAACACTTTGACTGCTGAAATCACACGGTATGTGTTTTCTACAAGTGACTTATATGCGTAAATCCACACTAGCGCAGCGGCTGAGAAAATACAGATCTGTGTGACTCAGCACAGCCGTAATATATTTCGAACGAAACGCATGTGCGGCGCAACATAACCGCTGTGTAGAGCGGCAAAGTGTTAACACTTTGACTGCGGTTTTTTTTCGAGGACCGCGATCTTTTTTTAACCTAAAAAATTCGTGCTGCCGCTCTATACAGCGGTTGTGTTGCGCCGCATATGCGTTTCGTTCGAAAAATATTACGGCTGTGCTGAGTCACACAGATCTGTATTTTCTCAGCCGCTGCGCTAGTGTGGATTTACGCATATTAGTCACTTGTAGAAAACACATACCGTGTGATTTCAGCAATCAAAGTGTTAACAAATAAATTCATTTAATTTTAATTTAAAAATTAAAGGGGGACTGGGACTGGCGTTACGGGGCGTAAAGTAACATGTTACACAGCGAGCGTTCGTGCAATCAGTACGCGCAGGTCTCGGAATACCGGTATTTTCAAGTACCGGTTCGTCTGACCTTGACGTGGTACCGATACCATCATTGGTATCGATATACGTTTTACCAGTACTTCATTGGTATCGGTACTAAATATAGATATAATAAGTACTAGTATAATTACCGGAATTATACTCGTAAAATATCGATACCAACAAAGTTGGCAAGCACGCGCCTTCCGTCTCCCCGGTCGGTAAGCTAGGGCTGGAGAGCTGGCAACGTCGTGAGAACCGCTTTGAGTACCGGTACTTTTGGCAAAGTATCGAAATGAAAATAGCATATTACCGCTATAGTATACCAGTATTTGGTACTTGTAGCAAGCCCTGAGTACGGGCAAAGAAAGCGCTTGCAACGAGCCTGATTTTAGCAGCGTAACGCGTAACGTATCATGCTCTCTGCGAATGATACATTACGGCTTGTAAATAAAAAAAAATGATTTAATTCCGTAACTTATAAATTAAACATACATGTATTGGAGTCCCCCTTTAAGAAAAATTTGCATGTATTAGAGGAAACCGCTCTTGCCAGATTAATGATTAACATTGTATAAGTTTGTAACAGTTAGAAAGTTGATTCTCGTTACTTTTTGTCCACTAGCAGAAGAAATCAAATATCTATAGTTAAATACTATCTACGATTCATGAAAGAAGCTACCTTAATATACCTACCAATTATACATAAATCAATGCAAAAAATTCTACATATTTGGGATCTTAATTAGGTATGGAATTATTTCCTTTGTGACTTAAATTATAATTTTTAATGTGTTCTAGAGATAATATGGCGGGGTGAATAAAAATAGCCTCAGGCAAAACTAGTGTATGGCGGTTTACTGCAAGCGCGCTAGCTATCTCTCTGGGTCTGAAGTCTCGCTCAGTTTGCATAGTGTAGAAAGAGATGCCCTCTATTTCAACGCAGAAAGACAGCTGTTAGCTATTTAGCGCTTTGATAGTAGAAGTACAAGCTGAAATGAACTTTATTGCGTTGTTCCTAGAATCTATTATTTTTCCCACGAACAGAAAGGCCTAGAAAAACTAGTAAAAATATATTTTGGCTATTATGCTCGTCTCTAAATAAGTTCCCTAAAATGATAATCATGTATTAAAAAGTAAAAGAGATCGCATTTTGAAAAGAGAAGAGGAGAAAACTGCATCATTGCACACTACCCAAAGGTTAGCAGGTACAGAATGCTATCTAGCATTATGCTCGCCTATGTACAACTTTTGTGCAATAACGTATATCTATCTATTGCACTGAAAAGAGTTTGACTCTTTAATCTATAATAATAATAATTATCATCATCAACCTATGATAGTCCACTGCTGAACATAGGCCTCCCCTAATGAGCGCCAACAATACCTATAAAGATTTAAATGTACTATTTGAAATACGGAATTTCGAAACATATTAAAACTTGATAAACTTTTTGATCAGAGGGAAATAATTACTTCTCATTGTTTTTTAGATAGGTAATTCAAAATTCATAACTAAGGCACAGAATTTTGGCTAGTTAGTAAAAATGTGCCTTGTAGATAGACTCATTGAATACATAATAGCATGTCTATAGCTTTATGTATGTAAATTTTGGTATATAGTGACTAAAACAAAGCATTATGTACTTTAGTTTCAGCGACATGTGAATTGACTTATAATTTAAATTTGCAATATATGTATAAGTCTGTGCAAAAAGAGAAGTCTCCTAGGAATAGAGGGCGCGCGTGTGCCAATATACTACTTTTGTTGCGTTAACACTTTGACTGCGATTTTTTTTCGACGACTGCGATCTTTTTTTGAACCTAAAAAATTCGTGCTGCCGCTCTACACAGCGGTTGTGTTGCGCCGCACATGCGTTTCGTTCGAAAAATATTACGGCTGTGCTGAGTCACACAGATCTGTATTTTCTCAGCCGCTGCGCTAGTGTGGATTTACGCATATTAGTCACTTGTAGAAAACACATACCGTGTGATTTCAACAGTCAAAGTGTTAATATGTTTATTCGCCGTTTCGCCACGAGACTTCTCTTTTATTATTTAATTAATGTGTTATTTAATTTTTTATATTAACATTAACTGATTTTGAGTATTTTTTTTCTCAATAATATAGTAACTAGAGAAGTAATTGCATGCCCATAATGGGCAAATTACATTGATACGCTTCTTTTATGTACGATCTTTTTCACATGTAATTGCAATAAATATACTTTGACTTTGCACAGACTCTACATAGGATTGCTCTACTAATCGATGTAAAACCGCGTATAGCAAAATTGTATTGTACGAAATCCTATCCTAGTTTATCTATTTGTAAAAATATTCTACAAAAATATAAGTAAGAAATTATGATAATTCAAATGAGTTTTTCTATATAACTGTACCTACATATTTATGTTGTTTTAACTTGTATTTAATTATATCATGTAAATTGTAAAAATGTTATTTGATGATTGAAATAAAAATACCAAAACATTTAAAAGATTTTATTGATTGAACATTCCTTCTCTTCAATATAGGACTTAAATATTAACAATTCCTTAAAATGGAAACTTATTCTATTGGGCCTTAATTTAAATAGATTTTACTAAAGAGTACCACTTCATTTGTAAAAAAAACTATTTATGTTTAAGAGATCTAATATTCACCTCTATCTAGATAAGATACTACAAACTAAACTAAGTTTAATAATAGAGGCCGGTTTAACCAAAAGTAGCCCCAAAAGCAGAGCTTGGGTACAAGATAACTGATAAGTATATACTCGTACAACAACTTATATAAATAAATAACACCAGGACCAGAAATAAAAGCTTTTTTAGGTCTGTGCCTGTTACAGGGTCTAATGAACGCTTGCCAAAAAGCGGAAACTGTTTACTTACTCGGATGTACTATATTATCATCCAATATTTACATATTGTATGTCTGGAAGAAGGTTTGAACAGCTGTTGCGATGCGTTTATGTATCAGAACTTGATGCTAAAGGTCATGAAAAAATCTCGCTCTTCATAGAGGCTATAATGAAAATTTTCCAGGAATGTTACAAACCTAGTCAAGAGTTGTCTTTGAACGAATCTTTGTTACTTTTCAGAGGAAGGCTGTCGTTCCGATAGTACTTAAAATCTAAAAAAGCACGATATGGAATAAAATTTTATGAGTTAACGTCATACGATGGCTGTGTTCTGAATATGAAAATGTTTGTCGGGAAAACGGATGATGAAGCAGGAACTAAAACTGGAAAACTGGTTCTACGCCTCATGAATCCTTACCCAATGCGAGGGCATCATTTGTTTATGGATAACTACTACAACTCTGTACAGTTATCTGAAAAGTTGTTGAATTTTAGAGCACACACTTGCCCGCAAATGTTTGTCGGGAAAACGGATGATGAAGCAGGAACTAAAACTGAAAAACTGGTTCTACACCTCATGAATCCTTACCCAATGCGAGGGCATCATTTGTTTATGGATAACTACTACAACTCTGTACAGTTATCTGAAAAGTTGTTGAATTTTAGTACACACAATTGCAACAAACAAATGCTATCAAAGTAGTTAAAAAAACATGAACATGTCTGGGTTCGAAAGAATAAGATCTATGTATCCAAGTGGTTAGACAAACGACCAGTGCACATGTTGACAACATTGCACCACCCAAAATTGATCGATGTTTCAAACAGACGTGGTCAGTGGTCTAAAAAACCTGAAGAAGTGGCAGTATACAACCGGTTCATGTCTGGTATTGATAGAGCTGATCAAATGGTCTCGTAATATTCTTCTCCAAGAAAGACTATCAGTACAAAAAAGTATTCTTCCACTTGTTAGACCTGACTGTGTGGAATAGTTACTTTAAGCACCAAAAATATTCCAAAAACAAAGATTTTTTGTCATTCCGAGAAAATCTTATAAGAGATCATCAAGATTGAGCCAAATATCAATTCAGAGAACTTAATTAAATTTAACAAAAATTCCAACCGAAAACAAGTGAATGTGCGAGTACCTCAAATGGAAGAACCATCAACCTCGCGGGTCGGACTTGAAGAGGCCTGAAAAAATTCCAGAAACAGCTAAAAATCCAACGAAGAAGTGCAAATTGTGCACAACAAAGAAGATACGGCGGGAAACTAGTCTGAGATGTAAAGGGGTGATGAAAAACCACCACTTTGTGCATTGTGCTTTGAAGAATGGCATATCTTGGGTCAATCATAAAGCCATTATAGGTTTAAGTTGTGATACTTATACTGTAGTTGATTAATAAATATAAGTGTTATTTTGGAAGTAACTAAGGAATATTCTAATTTGCTTCAGGAGTAAGTAACCTACCTGAAACGTATCGATGTCAGCCGTTGCGTAAGAAATATGAAATTTGTTGTAAAGTTAAGAATTATTTAGTTTTTATGTTCTTTTTCTACTAGAAGTTAGTATTTTGTTCTAATATTTTATACTGTTCATTTGGTTTTGCTGTAAAATTTACGTAGCATTTTGTTAAATTTAAGGCAAAAATTTTGCTCATCATTACAGAGTTAGGTACAAAAGGAAAACATGAAGCTACGAAATGAAATACAAGAAAGTATCTACAGAAACCGAACGCCCACAAACAAGTAAATTCATGACAGAGAATACACTGAATGATTAAAAAATTGCACTTTATAGGCTAAACGAAAATGAATGTGAAAATGACCTCGAGCTGTACAACAGTCATTTATTCCGGGATATACTCAACATCAACCTGAGTGGATACCTCGAGGACCTCAAAAGACTGGGAAAATGGGGAACCCGACGACCCATTGTTGTGGAGTTGCTCAGAAAAAAAATCACTAAAATCATCCTCCAAAACCGCCACGGATTTAAAAATATTGGACTGGCGCCAGGGTTTGAAAGGATAAGGTAGCAGATGAGGATCGGTCCTGAGACTCATTGTTGAAGAGTTTATCTTTTATGTCTCCGACACACTATCGACACGCCTCGCGACCGGACGAAGGGCTAGTTTGTTTCCGGCTTTAATCATGGCGAGTAAAATTTGAAAAAGTTCGTTTAATTCTATATACTTTTACCCCTACTTTTACCCGTGTTCTAGAATGTAAAAAAAAAAATATTCGAATGAAAAAAACATAAACTTATAAATTTGCGAGGACACATAAATGGTTACAAGTTATCTGTTAAGTATGTACAACTGTTTGTCTTCCGAATAAAGCAAAATAAAATAACAATAACAGGAAGCAACAACAGCGAGGTAATCACTAAAAACACAAACGATAACAACGCATGTGTGCAATTGTGCGCTCAGCGAAAAAGGTTCAAATTCGAATTTGTAAACGGAGAGCACCAAACGATGAATGAAAAGTTTCATACGTATATCTAAAAAAAATTACAACAAAATACCAATTAACATAAGACAAAAACCTAACACTGAATTACTAAAATATGTCAATAACCATTTAATTAAAAAAAAATACTATACAATTGACGAAGCTATGGCTGACACATCTTTATTATGTGAAGAAAATTCTGATACTTAATAATAAGTGAGATCTAGGTGCTTTAAACGGTGGTGTCTAAGTGCTTTAAATAAGTTTAAAGATGAAATAAATTACTTTTACAACTTTTTTTTTTATGAAAGCTTTCAAACCCTGTTTCGAACTTGTATGTGCTTCGAGGATACCAGTTTTGTAAAATATTTACACCAATATTTTTCAAAGTGATTCCTATGTTCACAAAAAATATCTAAGATTCTAGAAAACGAGGTAAAGGTAGTGATGTTAAATTTGATACTGAAGAAGGCTTAACAATGTATGATCACTAAAATCCTAATCTTTATCCTATAATCCTAATCGTTGTATATTTCTACGACATCTTACAGATTACAACTTATTAAATAAGAATTATGCCTAAACACAAACATAATTTAACCACTCAATAATATGCTCCCTAAACAGGGCAATACAAATCAAATATTGTTATTGAACAAATTTATTTACTAGGGTATTTTGTTACCTATGTTGTTAAGTAATAATCAAAAGCTAGAATGATTAAAATTTAATTCCAAATTTTCTACTAAAGGTTTCCTCAGAGACTCAATCTTATCTTCATCTAAAACCTTCTCCTCTTTCAGGCTCGAATGAAACCGTATAATATGGTTCTCGAGTAGCTGTCTCCTCACAGAAGTGTACGAACAATGCTGACATTGGAACGGCTTCTTGCCTGTGTGTATTGCTTGATGGACTAAGAGACTTTCTTTTCTAGTAGCCTTGTAGTCACACTGACTACATTTTAACTTGTTTTCTATATGTACTATGGTGAAATGCTTGTATATATCATGTTTCTTCCTACAAGCATAGTCACAGTACACACATTTAAAAGCCATGTGAGCTTTTTCGTGCATTGCGTACTGACACTTAAATGGTGTAGAGAAGGAACATAATTTGCACGTTAAAAGGAACTCAGATTTGCTGCGTTTGTTGTGCAGACAAATTTGATCTTTAGTCTTAGTGCAGAAGTCGCAATTTATACATTTGTATGGTCGATTCGCGCTGGTATGGTGGCGTTGGTAGTGTCTTTGAACTGATGCTTTGAACTTAGCTTTGTATGTGCATGTAATACATTGGAACGGTCTGTCTTCGTCCGGAGATTCTATAACTTGAATACTTCTCCATTCGACTTCACAAGTCGGATCCAGTCTGTAGTGGTTGTTTCGTTCATGTTCAGTCTCTTGAGTATAATTCACTTTAATGTCTTGAGGGTTTTCATTATATGTGTAGTATGAGTCGTTTAACAATTTCTCTTTGAGATCTTCGATATCTTTTGTAGTTTCTGATAAAACCCCAGTGTCTGTCTCTTTAGACTGCATTTTACAGGTTTCTATTGCTTTTAACGCTTTGTCTTTAGGTATTTTGACGTTGTGTAGCTCTGTTTTTGCTTCTGCTTTGAACAAATTATCGAGCCAGCGTTGGTTGATCTGGTTATCAGTGTGCGAAAGCTTATGTTCTCTCAAAGCGCAGCGATAGTTTGTTTGATAGGTGCATATTGGACAGAAAACTGGGGTCTCTTCTCGGCTTCTGTTTACGTGCTTATTGAGCCGCCACTTAATTCTAGTGGAGAAAGAACAAAAATCACACCGGCTGGCCTTTTCCGATATTTCAAAATGTACTTTGGCTAGATGACGGACAATATGACCCTCAAATTTTGTAGTGAACGGGCATTTATCACAGCAGTAATTAGAACCCGATTCAGACAAGTGCTTACGATTATGCTTCTCGAAATTATACTTGTATGCGGTTGTAAAACTGCAGGAAGGACATTGATATTGCTTAGCTAATTCATGCTTTCTTTGGTGGGAGCTAAGGTTCCATTTGAAATTTGTAGTATATTTGCATATAGTGCATTTATAGGTTGGCAGATTCTTCCTGGCTGTTTCTGATTCTTTGCATTCGTGTTGTACGAATATATGCCGTTTTAAGGACAATGGGTATATAGTCGAGTAGTCACAATGGGTGCAGGTATAGGGCTTAGTGGCCGAGTGGCCGTACATGTGTGTCTTGAGTGTTTGTTTCCTGGCGCAGCGATAATCGCATACGTCACATTTCAAGGTCAAAGGTTGAGGTGTTGCTTTTTTGTATTTTTTTTTTATTCTGAAAGGGGTTTACATGGTTTAGAAACTTGCCACTTTGTACACCTGCACAGCCCAGACGATTTAATTACATTTATTTATTTCTACATTGAATATTGTGTCGGAAATTACGAGCTAAGAGACATTAGAGAATCCTGCAGTTCCTAGCAGGTGAAAGGGTTATGGGAGTAATAAAAAAAATGCTGGTTAATTCACACAGCATCATCCAACCCAAAGCTGAGCAGATTGTTGGTTATGGGTACTAGATGACTGATATACACAATACATAAATAGATAGATATTTTTTATTATACACATATTATATAATAAAAAATATCCGAGGCGGGAATCGAACCTGCAACCTTCCGCAATGCAGGCAGACCTTCTCCTGGAAGATTTCAGTAACTACTACTATATATTAAAACTCCTTACTTCTCCCGTGGTTCTTCAGTAGCCTCAACTTTAGGTTCACTTTTAGTAAACACGTTTTTATCATTATCATGATCTTCCTCCTCCACGACTTCCACTTTAACCCATACGCTGGCGAATAGGTTCACATTGTCCATATCCCCGGGATCGGCCGGGCCAGCGATAGGTTTACTGTCTGGAGAGACCTCCGGCTGATCTTCAGACATCTGAAAAGAGCAACAAGTAAGACCACGATATAATTATAATTCAATTTATTTAATCAGATAATTTTATCTTATTTTGCTTTATTCGGAAGACAAACAGTTTTACACACTTAACTGATAACTTAAATAATAACTTATTGGTTTAAATAAATAAATAAATAATGCTGGACAATTCAAACAGCATTATCTAGCCCCATGGTAAGCAGAGCTTGTGTAATGGGTACAAAATAACTGATATACTTACATAATACAATATATTAAATAGATAGATATTTTTTATTATACATAGAAAACGACCAGAACACTCGGAACAAATATCTGCAGATCGTACACACAATTGTTCCGAGTGTGAATTGTCCAGCATTATTTATTTTATAAACAAAAACAAAAGAAAAACTATAGTAGAAAAAACTTATATTGTTATATTTAACCTTAATAAATAAACCGATAATTAATCAATCCATTGTGTTAGTTTGCTTATAACTAGAGGTTAGTTCTTAAAATTAATAGATATTAGATTTTGTCCTCTGGACTAGTAAAGTGAATTTTATTGCTAGAAATACATGGGTAGTGTATGAAGGTGTTAAGGTATAAATTTTATTCAATGTATTTCTACCGTTAGGTTAGGTTAGTTCTTAAAATTAATAGGTATTAGATTTTGTCCTCTGGACTAGTAAAGTAAATTTTATTGCAAGAAATACATGGGTAGTGTATGAAGGTGTTAAGGTATAAATTTGATTCAATGTATTTCTACCGTGAGGTTAGGTTAGTTCTTAAAATCAATAGGTATTAGATTTTGTCCTCTGGACTAGTAAAGTAAATTTTATTGCAAGAAATATATGGGTAGTGTATGAAGGTGTTAAGGTATAAATTTGATTCAATGTATTTCTACCGTGAGGTTAGGTTAGTTCTTAAAATCAATAGGTATTAGATTTTGTCCTCTGGACTAGTAAAGTAAATTTTATTGCAAGAAATACATGGGTAGTGTATGAAGGTGTTAAGGTATTTTGATTCAATGTATTTCTACCGTAAGGTGTGCAACGTCATATCTCTGCAATTGAATTAAATTAAATTGCAGAGATATAATTGAAATTAAAAAAAAGGTGTAGATAGGAATACAACAGATAATAAGAATAGATTTTAAAACAAAAAGTCAGACTTAAAAATAACGAATGTCAAAGAGTGGTTAAATCTTTGTCAGTAATAAATTCATTATTGGTACATTACATTTGATGGAAAGTATAGTTTTAAGTTTTTTTTGGAACTCCAATCTCGGCAATAGTCTTATACACTTTGGTAGTTTGTTATATATAGACGGGGCCATACCAAAGATACTATTGGTCATCATTGTGGTATTTCTATATTTTGGTAAACAGACTTTATAGTTGTCACGCCTGTTGCGGATAATGAAATCCGAAGGTTTACTAAAGAGCTCTGGATTATTCTTGATAAACATAGCTGTCTCCAAAATATACAGTGATGTCAAAATTTTATACTTCAAGAAAAACGTTTACAGGAGTCTGTTATTTTATGGTTAAACATAGTTCTAATGCAACTAATTTGTACATAGGACAGGACAGATATGCAAGGCCGTACTTGTTACTCAGGTTCAGGTTCAGGTGGGGGTACTCCATTTTCCGCATTTGGACTCCAGTTGGTCCTTTATGCGTAGTAGTTTGTTAGCATAGCCAGCCTATCTCACAACCTCGTTTCAATACTAACATTTAAATATTAGAAATAAGAATAAACTCGCTGTCCCAACTAGGCTACATAAGATAAATGTATACATTTCTATAATGAAACTACAAGAGAGTTGCAAAAATTATCAATAAATAAATATTTCTATCAATCGATACCACTTTATTTCATACTGTGTACTGTTTACATTATGTAATTATATCCAAGGACTAAAGGAAATAAAACACTGATGTTTGATGCTTGTTTCTGGACTGTTATATCAAGGTATATAGTACAGGGAGGGTTTTGTTTTGGCTGGGGGCTGCTAGCCTAACCACCCAATGTCCTGCAGAAAAGCCAACAGTGGATACAAAATCTATCCTGGCCATGGCAAAACTATGGTCAAGGTGGACGGCAAGTCATTCACATTTTTGAATTCAAAATGTGAAGCTGCTCATTTGATGAGGAGGAACCCTCGTAAAGTAACATGGCCTGTGCTGTACAGGCGCAAGCTCTAACGGCCATACAAGAAGCCAAGAAGCGTACAATGAGGACCCAAAAGCCAGCAGCTTCTGCTGTACCTACTACGGTGCTTCCCGAAGTGTCGCGCCGCAGTTACACACGTGGGAAGACGTCTATTAGCGTCATGGGCTATGAAAGTGTTAAGCAAATCCATCTCGCGGTTCGATTCGGCCGCTAGGCTTTTCCTGATTCTGTTCGCTTCAGCGTTGGATTCTATGTTAGAGCAAAGTTTGTTTCCATTTGAGACGGCTCTTACGGCGTAGGTATGTAACTGTGTTTTGTAACCGGCCTGCCTTTTATACGTCCCAGTTGGAGTGAGAGTTCATGACTCTGTTGATAGTTTTACGTACCTTACACTTAAGCTTCTCTAGTCGCCGAGACCAGCCTTGCTTCCCAGCATCAGTTTCTCTGAGGGCAGGAGGGCAGGCCACCTCAAAAGGCAAGGCCATATTTTCGAAACAAAAACATAGGATGGAATCTTTGTTTTTATTAATTTTCGACTAAATACTATACGTACATTGTCCGTCGTTAGGAATTCGGTAAGGACTTCTTAAAAAGTACACTAGAGAAGGCAGAAATCACCGAAAACCTTTCCATGAAGACAAAACCCTGAAAAAAAAACAAGCACTGAAAATGAAAAAATCAATTTTTGGCTTGTATAGTGTTGCCATTGCCAGAGAGCCCGACCTTATTACATACAACATTCGGCATAACATGAAGTGCTTTAATATATCGAAGAAAATGCAATGTGCAGCTAGGCTGGTTTGTTAACCCTCAAAAGAATCTTGGCACTATTAAGGTTTTTTCGATATTTTTCAAAAATGAACTTTTAAGGGGCCTCCGGAGGGACGAATTCTTCATACAAACGTAATACCAAAATTATTTCTAATTCAAGCATATTTCCACTATAATATTGCATTATTTGTATTAAAATAGTATTTATCTAGGTTCCCAAATAGTTTTTTTTTCAAAATACTTACCTAGAATGAAATGAAAGCCAATCCCATTTTGCACATTTTTATGCGAAAATGGACAAGTTTTCTTGCTATTTGGTTCGTATTAAAAACATCAATATCTTACGTTTTATTTATTAAGGAACATAGCTTATATTGTCTAGTTACAGAATAACAATACTTCGTGAAGAATACAAAAAGTTTTCAGTCATAATTTTTGGTATTACGGAACAAACCAAATTTTGAACGGCTAATATTGCTATCGCGCACGCTTGTGGCGCGGCGCAAAGGTTAAACAGGGACAGCGATATTCTGAGCGATTTTTGCAAGCGAGGGTCGTCGGACCCTTAAACGCGGTTTTTCAACGAATTGTAAAGTTTTGTAAAAGAGAAGAAACAGATATACAAAAATTGCCCCAAAAAATATACCCAATTACTCCTCCGATTTTTCTAAAAGTGCTCCTACGTAGCAGTTAATTTGTTTGTGCATTACATAAATAAATTAAATTAATAACTGGATCTATTTCAATGCCTCTTTAATACCTTTATCTGTAGTTTTTATGTATATGTTATGTAGGTACCTGCTGATACGTGTAAGTAAGCAGATACCAGGTTATTGCTTAATTTTCGGAACCAAAGGAATTAATTTGAATAATAGTGGATGGAATACGTATACGATTTCGTATTCGTACTATTTTAACTGTTTCCCATGGCAACTAAAAGTAGCGTTTTTCTGAGTTTTGACGAATCTCGATTCGATGGCATTCAACAAATTTTCGAAGAAAGCCAAGAAAGCCTGTGTAAAAATCTGTCAGATTTTTCAGATCATGAACGAAAAAAATAGGTACATACGGTCTGTCTCGTATAACGCTGCCAAAAACCAAAATATAGGTGATACCAGTAAAAAAAAAACTCCTTGGTAGAAGGTAACGACGAATTGGTTACGTTTTGTCATTAAAAAAATCTAGGATTTTTTGTTTTAGCCGAAACTTGTCTTATATGAATCGTGGTCTTGTTTATTTTTATTCGAATACTTTGGTTTCTTTCAAAGGTAATGAAATTATAAACATTTTTTATGGGTAATTATTTTGTGACACTGCTCACATTCTGGGGAAAACTTTCCCGGTGCGTTGCTACTACACATTGGGTACCAAATATACGAATTTTCTTTATTATACTATTAGTTACTCAACTGCCCTTACCATTGTGAGCTCAACCCTATTGAGCTTGTGTGGGCTCAGGTAAAGGGGTACGTCGCAAGAAAAATATAACTTTTAAAGTAATCGATGTAAAAAGATTCCTACATGAAGGTTTGCAAGAGGTGACACCACAGAAATAGGCAGACTATATTACCCAAACAATAAAAGTCGAAGACGAAATATTCAAGCAAAATCATTTAAATTATAATGTATGTGATAGGTTTATTATAAATATCACTGAATCAGATGATGAGAGCAGTTGTTCAGATATTAGTATGTAAGTGTTATACCTGAACAACTGCTCTCATACTATTATGAGAGCAGTTGTTCAGGTCGTTATTTTATTCGTAAACAACTACGACCTGAACAACTGCTCTCATAATAGTATGAGAGCAGTTGTTCAGGTCGTAGTTGTTTACGAATAAAATAACAAAAAAGTATATTTAGTATTTTATTTAGTTCCGAGGCCATGGATAAATAATGCTGCTCTCTTGTAGGACTAGGTTAGAAGTAATTTTGGCAGTGAAAATATAATGTACCTATAAACTTAGTTTTAATGTACTTTTCTAAAAAAATGCATTTATTTGTTTGTTTTATTTAAGGTCTGAGAGCACTGCAAAATGTTGCTTTGTTCTTGTTGATAGGTACAATCATAGCATAGTGTAGAGTGATTAGTGAACCTAGGATTACCTAGACGCACCGAAAATAACTCCCAGTGTGTAAAGCTCTGGTTAGCAAGTTAGCCCTAGCGTTAGTCGTTTTACGGTGGAAGTCGCCTTGGGTCTAGTTTGATTATTAGTTTTTTCTGTCGAAAATTTCCTGTTCAAGCAAAGCCACGGAAAAGAATCCATAAATTTATATTATTATTTCCATAATTTTTTATTTTTATGGTTTTTTATGTAACAATACTTTAAGTTGGTAAATAAATAAAAAAATAAATAAAAAAAAAAAACAAAGTTTCGCTCCACTTTCTAGTCACTTTGACAGTAACATCGAGTCACATTACTCTATTTACATTATTGGCAGCGTTTGAAAAAACATACTTTAGTCTATGATTTATAACATCTGTGGCTCCGTCTCACCCTCCCTTTCATCGTTTTAGAACGAAAAAAAGCTTTTCACGTACGTACGAGACGAACGAACGGAAGGAACCAGCAAAAAGAAGCGGTGTATCAACGAAAACATTGCTTGCTTTGTCGTGTAATTTATCTAGGAAACAATCTCAGAAACCAGTGATATACGTTTGAATAATCCTTTTTTCCTTCTTCAGAAATGGTGAGTTGACCAAGAAAATAATGTTTAACAACACAATCTCGCGTCAAACAATGGCGGTAAAAAGGTTATGAAATCTATTATTTTTCAGTCTCACACAATTTTGCTGGTGCAGCCAGGTCACAGGCCCGAATCGAGGACTTATTCCGACTACGAGAGCGTAAATGACTGTATGGAGGGTGTCTGTAAGATCTACGAAGAACATCTGAAGAGGCGAAATCCCAATACTCCGACGATAACATACGATATCTCGCAATTATTTGATTTCGTAGATCAGGTATGAAGCTATGTTCTTTACCTTACAATAAAATGATGACTAAGTTGTGTACTTCATGGGCATTATTAAATTACAGTGACTAGCACACTGTAATTTAATAATGGCCATAATAGTAAGTCTTACAAAAGTAAGGACTGCAGATGTATAACATGATGCAAAACACAATACCTGTGGATTACACAGCTTGGTCTAGCGCTAAGTATTATGAATCTAAGCAAGACAAGTCATCTGCAATGCCATTCTTAATGAAATGAAATGAAAGTTTATTTTTCTTTAGGCTTACAAATAAGCACTTAGACAAGTCATATCTTATACTATTCATTATTATATTGACGTTCACTTCAATTTTTTGAAGTGAACGTCAATTCTAGTGGTTACTAGTGGTTTCTTCTCACTGAAGAAGTGAGAAGAAACCACTAGTATGTTCATAACTTATGTGTCTAGTACATATGATTTGCATATCTGTAAATCGTTAGATTTTGAGTTGGAGCAAAACTCGTTCCAAGCTTTTTTATCTTCTAGATAATCTGATATTTTGTAATAAGCCTTTTTACAAAGAATATGCTTCACAATATATTTGTAAGCCTAAAGAAAAATAAACTTTCATTTCATTTCATTTCAATGCATCTACGGCTCCGCTAGAGGACTACCAGGTGTAAATGTGTTGTGGGCCATGAAAGTGTTAATCTAGAAAGCCTATAAACGTCGGAAATGCTGCATAACTGGTAATAGAAGCATTTACCCTGCAGAAACAAATTATTATTTTTTTGATTTTGCGATTACTGTCCTAACTGCTAGGCAAAGTCACAAAGGCCTTCTTTTTTACCTGCACCCCTTAAGACATTAAAATTGGCGATAAAAAATGTACGTGATTTATAAATCAACAGCTCTACGAAACCAAATTGTAGGAACTGTTGTGTAGTAAATGACAGCTAGCCCTAACCTGCATTATTTTATTTATGACGACCAATGTGGTGCGGTGGGCGAATGCTGTGTGAATTGACAATTCATACAGCATTATCTAGCCCCATGGCAAGCAAAGCTTGTGATATGGGTACTAGATAACTGATATACATAATACAATACATTACATAGATAGATATTTTTATTATACATGGAAAACGACCAGAACACCCGGAACAAATATCTGCAGATCAAAAAGAAAAAACAAATTGCTGAGAAATATGTTGTAAGAAAAGAATGTATATGTTATATGTAACCTATCTGTATTATCTTACAGCTTGCGGACCTCAGTTGCCTCGTATACCAGAAGTCCACAAACACATACGCCCCGTACAACAAAGACTGGATAAAAGAAAAGATTTATATCCTTCTCCGTCAGGCAGCGGGGCATTCGGCATAGAATATGTATAGGTTAATAATTTGCTGTATTTTGACAGTGTAGCGACATGTCTTGTCTGCTGGCTTGCCCATCCTAATATTCGTAGTGATTGGTATGCTCGTACAGGGTATCTTGCATCACACAATAACTGGGGTGGTCAGGCATTTTACTTATAGGTACTAACCACAATAACCTTGGAAGTTAACTGCTGTTTTGAACACTTGAGTCTATAAAAATTACTAAAGTCATTTAAAACGGGATATTTACAATGATTTGATTATTGAGTTATCCAATGTTTCGGCACAGTTTCATTCGCCATGATAACGGAGTAACTGAAGGCACTGCGAGTTTTTATGGGGAGACATACCGATCTACCCAAATTTTTTGTCTTTTGCTACGAACGTTGCCAATACCACCGGTTTCACTAACTGTGCAAAATATTGGATAACTCAAAAATCAATCATGGTCAATATCCCGTTTTAAATGACTTTGTTAATTTCTTTGTTAAATCTTTGTTACCATGACAGTTTCATGTTTTATAAAAATTACTATTGGTAAACAATAAAGATTTCAGTTTTTTTAATATGTAATACAAATTGTAAAATTTTGTCAAAAGTCTAGAAGTAGTGACCAAGAATTGTCAAAATCCAACTGCAGATATATAGATATACAAGTGGAAAAACCATAAGTGGTTATTTCGACATCTAACATCTTTCGGTATGTTTTATGTGACAAATAAATAAATTATTTACTTTCAAATGTTTTGAGAACGTTTTTTAGCAACAAAAAATCTGACAGATGATAGTGAGTTTGGTTAGCACAAAACCTAAACTTGGGTACTAGTGGTCCAATGAATTTCCCACGGGCCTTCAGCGGCGTAACGATACCGTTCGAGGCCCGAGGCAAATTGGCCCAAAACAATTTTAGGCTAGTACTAGTGAGTCATCATCATCATCATCAGCCTATAGCAGTCCACTGCTGCACATAGGTCTCCCCCAATGAGCGGCATAGCGCCCTGTCTTCAGCTTGCCGCATCCAGCATCTACCGACAGTCTTTCGCAGGTCGTCATCCCACCTGGTCGGAGGGCGTCCTACACTACGTTTACTGAGTCGTGGTCTCAAGAACACGTTTGCCCCAGCGGCCGTCGGTTCTTCCGTCGGCCCACTGTCACTTCAGCTTGCTAATTCTCAGAGCTATGTCGATAACTTTGGTTCCCTGTCGTATGTATTCGTTACGAATCCTATCCTTCAGAGAAACTTCGAGCATAGCTCTTTCCATAGCTCGCTGAGCGGCTTTGAGCTGGTGGACCAGCCCTATCGTGAGTGTCCACGTCTCAGCTCCGCAGGTCATAACGGGTAGGATGCACTGGTTGAAACCTTTCGTTTTCAAGCATTGCGGTATGGATGACGAGAAGACTCGACGTAGTTTCCCAAATGCTGTCCAGCCTAGACCTCCTTTTGGCCTCCTCGAAAGTAGTATACTAGTGAGTACTAGCTTAAAATTGTTGCAAAAGGTTAATTTGATTGTAAAAGGGTATGGTAATTTTTTTATGCTAGTTAAGGTTTTGTGCGACCAGATTCAGTAATCATGTTACTAAAGTTTCGCTACATTTAAGAGGAACGGGCCAGCCACCTATCTTAGCTTAAGTCTAGGTTAGTATGGAAATGGTTAGTGCTCTGACCACTAGCAAAGTAATATTGTGTTTAAAGTTAAAAGTTTAAAGTAAGTGGAATTTATACTATAGATGACAAAATTATGCATTGCAGTGTATTTTGCATTCTCCTAAAAATGTTATTGTTTTCAGACTTTCTTCACTAATTCTGATAATAAAATGAAAATCACATAAAATTTACTTTTCCTGATTTGTATTTCCTGTAATCCGTATTCCAATATATAATAATATCAAGTTATATATATAATATCATCAAGTTTAAATTCGATCCGTCCGTTACCTTTTCACGGATCTTCATGAAATTTGGCAAAGACATAGGCATTATTCCAGGTACAACATAGGCTACTTTTTTTATTGGACTAGATGCGCTCCGCGGCTTCGATTGCGTGGAAATCTATGTGTCAAATGGATTATAAACCTTCTTGAATCACTCGCAAGTCATCCCACCTCGCTGGAGGGCGTCCTACAATACGTTTGCCGAGTTGCGGTCTCCAGTCAAGAACAGACAAGCAAAGTGTCTTAAATCTTAGTCACAATGCTGCCTTTGGATTCGCACGCATCACTACATAGTATAAAACAAAGTCCTTTTTCGCTGCCTGTCTGTCCCTATCTTTGTTTCTGATATCTGTGGTCCCTATGTATGCTTAGATCACAAAGTACTTTTCTACATAGCTTAGATATTTACAACTACCTACGCAACGGATTTTGATGTGCCGGATGGCATCTACCTGCAGTATTTCGCGACAGTATTCAAGCTGAAGACGGCACTATGGCGCTTATTAGGGGAGGCCTATGTCCAGCAGTGGACTATTATAGGTTGCTGATGATGATGATGTTCCTGTGTCTGCCTCTCCACCGCAGAGGGCAATGAAAACTCGAGGTTATTAAAGTGCCAGCATAAAATAGCAGACAGCGTGTGGTAAGCGCAATCTAACTGCTCGTTACGCCTTGCTTTTATCTTAGGGGACTCATCTCGTCTCCCAAGCCAACCTAGCCTGCACGCGGTACTCCCTGCTATATAACGAACTAGGCTCTGGTGGAAATATCAATCTATCTTCATAATTTGATAACTCATTATCATTAATTTTACAATTATTTTCCATTACTTGACACTGGCAGAGAAGTGTCCATGGTTCAACCCCTAGGTCCAACCAGACAGTTGGCATTAACAAACAATCATCATCATCATCCTGATATCTTTTTTTTATTACTGTAATTGACTGTACTCTTTTGTAAGATTTTTTTTCTCAGAAAGGTTTATAAATGACATAATGGCAGATCATAACGGACATTGGCAGAATTGAGTCGAAAAGACGCAGAGCCATTAACCAAGAATTTAATTGAAATCCGCCCAAAAAGAAATGTTTTTCTTCGTTCATTTTCTGTTAACTAATAGACGACTTACAATGAATAAAATTGTCTTTATTAAATAGATAGTTTTTGTTTGAGCTTTTTAATTCAGCATTATCTAGCCCTAATCTAAGCTTGCTAAGCAGAGCTTGTGTTATGGGTAGGTACTAGATGACTGATATACATAACACAATACAATTTATTTATTTCGACGACCAATGTGGCGCGGTGGGCGAAGGTCCGCCTGCGTCGCAGGAGGTTGCGGGTTCGATTCCCACCTCGGAACAATTGTGTGTACGATCTGCAGATATTTGTTCCGGGTGTTCTGGTCGTTTTCTATGTATAATAAAAAAAATATCTATCTATTTATATATTGTATTATGTATATCAGTTATCTAGTACCCATAACACAAGCTCTGCTTACCATGGGGCTAGATAATGCTGTGTGAGTTGTCCAGCATTATAAAATTATATATTATAATATTTAAAGCATTATAAATATATTTTTACAGGTTACCTAATACAAACCTAATGATTACATAGATATTTTAAAATGATATAAGTGAATACTGTAAAGGTGTCATACCTTTTATTCTTTGTAGGTATTCGAATAACATAAATGTTAAAAATGTTTTTTCTTTCAAATAATATTGAAAAGAAATAAAGCAGTCACTTGATTTCGTGGCTCAGCTGGAGATAGCATCCCTGTACTGAGAGTTGCGGGTTCAAGTCCCGTAGATATCGATTTTTTTTAGGATATTTAGTTTCTTATATAGGAAGCCTGAAGTGGAACTGGGCCGGACACGTCTGCCGTATGTCCAGCGACTTGTGGGCAAAGACCACCACAGAGTGGAGCCCACCCAACGCTAAGAGGCGACGTGGAAAGCCCAGGATGATATGGCGCGATGAGCTCGAGGTACATCTTCCATCGTGGCCTGTTGCAGCGTTGGATCGCGAGGAGTGGAGAAAAGGGAGGTCTTTGCCCAGCAGTGGGACAATAATGGCTCAAAATAAATAATAATAAATAAATATTCATTTTATATCGTCTCGTGCAAAGATTTAAATCGTTAAATGTAGACTAAGCGCGCGTCTTTGTTGCCATGCGGCGTGAGTGAGCTCACTCACTTGAACTTAGTGTACATCTGAACACAGTGTAAACCGGACGCGTGGACTTGGCGTTGGATCGCGAGGAGTGGAAGGAGAAAAGGGAGGCCTTTGCCCAGCAGTTGGACAATAATGGCTTAAAATAAATAAATAAATAATTTAGTTACTCAGATATTATCATATGCGAGGGCTTACGCACTATAATAACATAACCCTAAGAAATAAAGCGTTAAGACTCCTTTTTTCTTTAAACATTTATTACAAAAAACAATGAAAACCATACATAATTTACTTAAAACTAATTGTTAAGTTGACAACGACTAGCATTATACATAATTTAAGTTAGTTACACACAAGGTTACTATAATTGCATGATTTTAAATGTGATACATGGTATAAAGACATTTGCTGATAACTCGCATATATCTCTCCCATACGCTTTTCAAATCTGCCTCTCTGAAAAAAAGAAAATATAAGTTACTATCTGTTCCCCGCGTTAACACTATAGTCTATCCATCCAGAATGTAGAATGTTTGTAAACATAAGAAATCAGCTGATTTTTAGGGTTATCACCACGAAATTATGCAGGCCTAATAGAATTCCAATGATTTCACATATACATTCTATTAGATTTATTACTTTTTATAATCCTGACGTCAATTCTATGCAGAATCTAATTAGACAGAGTTGAGAGTTGAGTGAGACAAACAGTTGGTTACTACGATTCTTTAGTAACCAACTGTTTGCAACACGGGACGTCAAAACTGAGATTCGTTAGGGATGGCACTGTTACAAAGACAAAAAATCTCTAGTGATTTTAATCTTGGTTTTTGACCACATAATGTCGATTTGTTAACTACGATTTCGAATCAAGGATAGCACTATGACCATACATATTTCTTACAAAGAGTATTATTTTAATTTAGCCGGATTATTTAATGTTTAATTTCACGCTGCATATTTGCTTAGCGACAATCAGTCCAAAAGTTATGAATTCTTTCAATTTCATCAATAATGTTGAGTGCTTCAAGGAAAATACTTTAAACAGGCACTTATATACATTTTATTGAGTTGGCACAGGTGAAAAATCGTTTAAGAGCACAAAAAGTCTAATGATTTTTAGTCTTATTTCATAATCCTTTAGCTTTTATTCCATTCTATAAGGATAGGTATATATAAAAGTAGGCTGATTTCACAGGGATGCTTTGTTTATGCCATTTAATTATTTACATCAAATATCACCAGCCCAATAAGGCACCCCATCAAAGCTCAAGATGTGACATAAATAAAAAAATGTTTTTCACCCCTACATCAGCTGATTGAACTGTCAGTGGCTCTGTTTACAAACAATCTACATTCTGGATGGATAGACTATAGAAAGACCAAAGCCGTCAATTTGACCGCACGGCGATTTCATTCTTAAATATTTTACAAACTATGTTTTTTTTTCTTTTAAATTTTTATTCTTTTTATTTTATTTTAATGCAATATACGCAATAATTTCATAGGTATTCTGACTGAATCTCTAGTGCCGTCAAACTGACCGCTGCGGTCTTTGAAGGTATAGTATGATGCCCGGCCCTTCTAGTGTTAAACTCGAATTTCACTTTATTCGGTGATTTTTTTACACCCTCGGTTACATTTATTGGAGTTTTAGTAAGGATTCCTAACATTTTTGAAAATATAATTACTTTGTTCACCGGGGATAGTGTAGCTATCCAACGCCAACGGTGAAATAATTTTTCAAATCGGTCCAGTAGTTTCGGAGCCTATTCAATACAAACAAACAAAAAATCCAACCTTTCCTCTTTATAATATTAGTATAGATAATAAGATACATCTACAGATAATTATCACTACATAGTATAAAATAAAATCGCTTCCCGCTGTCTGTCTGTCCCTATGTATGCTTAGATCTTTAAAACTAGGCAATGGATTTCGATGCGGTTCTTTTAATAAATAGAGTGATTCAAGACGAAAGGTTTATAAACCATTTAACATAGAATTCCACGCGGAAGCTGCGTGGCGCAGCTAGTAGAAAAATAATCGGTAAAAAGAAATAGTAAATACTTCAACCAAAGACCAAGGACCACCCTGGTAACTTTATCGCCACAAAATCAGTTCTTTATAGATGGATAAATCGACGAACATACACAAAAAAAACATATACATACAGCCGAACATAGAAACTCCTGCTCATTTTAGGTTAGTCAAAAATAGTAAGTAGGTACATTTATTGATTATTTTTGGTCACATGTATGGCCATTGGCACTTGCTTTAATTGTTTTATTTAGCTTTAGTTTTATTCTACTAAAGTTTTTGTTAGTGCACTTCCTTACCCTACCAGCAAACAGAAAATGTTTTGATACCCCGCGAAATAGGCCTAGCCTAGTGCGGGGGTCACTGTTAAGTGCAACACCTCAATGAATCAACTCTAAAATGTAAGAATATGTACATAAATTAAGTTAAGGGGCCTCCGGAGGGACGAATTCTTCATACAAACGTAATACCAAAATTATTTCTAATTCAAGCATATTTCCACTATAATATTGCATTATTTGTATTAAAATAGTATTTATCTAGGTTCCCATATAGATTTTTTTTCAAAAAACTTACCTAAAATGAAATGAAAGCCAATCTCATTTTGCACATTTTTATGCGAAAATGGACAAGTTTTCTTGCTATTTGTTTCGTATTAAAAACATCAATATCTTACGTGTTATTTATTAAGGAACATAGCTTATATTGTCTAGTTACAGAATAACAATACTTTGTGAAGAATACAAAAAGTTTTCAGTCATAATTTTTGGTATTACGGAACAAACCAAATTTTGAACGGCTAATATTGCTATCACGCACGCATGAGGCGCGGCGCAAGAGTTAAACAGGGACAGCGATATTCAGAGCGATTTTTGCAAGCGAGGGTCGTCGGACCCTTAAGGTGTTATTATTTGTAAACTTTTGGTAAATATTTTTTTTGTATTTTGTATTTGTATTTTGTACATAATAAGCAGAATATATTACCTTAATACGTCCATCTGTAGAGCGCACTGTTCGTACGCGCTCAGAAACTGCGCCAGGTCCGTCTTAGGCCACGAGCCGAGACGCAGGGGTTCTATGCATCTGCAATAAGAGACAGTTTCACTTTATTTATTCAAAATTTAGTTTGATCGAAACCGCTGTACCGCGCCTGAGGTATGCGAGCGGCGAGACGGGGGGGGAAGTACCGGCCGCTCCGATCCATCAGTCTGCCGTCAACGCGTACTCTTGCTCTTTTTTCCTCGCCCCCCACCTCGCCGCACTTTCCTAAGGAGCGGTACAGCGGTATCGGTCAAACTATAGGATATTCCTTGATATTTATTCAAATTGTTATTCAAATTTTTTACCTTATTATTGTTAAGAGAACTCTAGTGTCTAGATAAACCTATGTTAGGATTTAAGATACTATAAACAAAATATAATAAATTTGTATCAATAAATAAATATATCTATCTATATGTACATATTTCATTGTAGGCTAGATACCTATGTTTATTTTAGTTTATTATTGACAATGCCCTTATACAGCTGCATTTAATTATCTCGACATGTATTCTTTATTTCAATTCAATTTAACTAATTTATTATTATTTTACTGTAGTAAATATCTTATGAATGTTGTGTTTAATTTTTTTAAAAGGCATGTTTGTCTGCTTTTCTTTGCACAATGCCCTCTGGTGTTTCCTATGTCAAAATTGATGTGTGTTATAAAATAAATAAATAAATTATGCTGGACAATTCACACAGCATTATCTAGCCCCATGGTAAGCAGAGCTTGTGTTATGGGTACTAGATAACTGATATACATAATACAATACATAAAATAGATATATATATATATATATTATTATACATAGAAAACGACCAGTACACCCGGAATAAATATCTGCAGATCGTACACACAATTGTTCCGAGGCGGGAATCGAACTCGCAACCTCCTGCGTCACAGGCGGACCTTCGCTCACCCCATATATACAATGTGTCTGGTCACCGGTGTCGGAGACTTTTGTGAAATACGGTAAATTTTATCGACAAACCACTATCCCTATTGTTTTTTTCTACCTCCATGACAAAATGGTAGCCAGTTTGTTTTCTTTTGACTCGAAGCACGGGTGCTTGTACTGATTTAGCTACCCATGTAGAGGTCCTAGGAAGACGATAGAGGACTCATTTGATAGCCAATAATGTGGACAATAAAGCAATTATAACATTGTTTCAATTTCCATTTTATAATAGAGGAAAAAAGAATTGATAAAACAAAAAAAAAGTTTTTTTGAACATTTTTTTTTTAATTATTAGCTTTTTCATAGAATCGAAACTGTCAAGCTACAAGTTTTGTTTTTGGCAGCACGAGTTTTTTAGGTTAAAAAAAAGATCGCAGTCGTCGAAAAAAAATCGCAGTCAAAGTGTTAACGACATCAAATGTAACATGTGTACCTACGGTGGAAATATATAAACAAACAATAAGGTTATTTCTATGGGATAAAAAGTAGCCTATGTTTTATATGTAGGCATTGGCACCTGTCAGAATCGTGAATATTGGTACTTATTATTTATTTATTAACTAAGTATTACTAAGTAGTATATTACATATATATATATATATATTTAATACTTATTTATCTTTAAATACTCATATTATGTTCATTTTTATTCTAGCTCTATCCTTGGTACACCCCCTGCCTTTCTTTAATTCACACAATTCTTTCCATCCAAAGGTTGCCTGGAAGAGATCGCTTCTAAGCGATAAGGCCGCCCATTGTACTTGTCACATGTAATATCTTTCATAATGTTCTGTATCTGGTGTACAATAAAGTATTTTTGTATTGTATTGTATTGTATTGCATTGGGATTGGACGCCTAACTCTACTGTGACGTAGTTACCTTTCAAGTAGATCTATAAAGAGCGACCTCAGCTCCCGACCTCTGTGCAAGTTACAAGCCAAGCCGACCAGGGCGCGCGTGTATAGTCTGTAACATAAATACAATAGGGGCTAGATGATGCTGTTTGGATTATCATGTATTATTTACTAGCTGAAGAAGAACCGACGGCCGCTGCGGCAAACGTGTTCTTGAGTGGAGACCACGACTCGGTAAACGTAGTGTAGGACGCCCTCCGACCAGGTGGGATGACGACCTGCGAAAGACTGCAGGTAGATGCTGGATGCCGCGGGGCGCAGCTAGTAAATCATCATCATTATCATCAGCCTATAGCAGTCCACTGATGGACATAGGCCTCCCCCAATGAGCGCCATAGCGCCCTGTCTTCAGCTTGTCACATCCAGCATCTACCTGCAGTCTTTCGCAGGTCGTCATCCCACCTGGTCGGAGGGCGTCCTACACTACGTTTACCGAGTCGTGGTCTCCACTCAAGAACACGTTTGCCCCATCGGCCGTCGGTTCTTCGTGAGATATGGCCGGCCCACTGCCACTTCAGCTTGCTAATTCTCAGAGCTATGTCGATAACTTTGGTTCTCTGTCGGATGTATTCGTTACGAATCCTATCCTTCAGAGATACTCCGAGCATAGCTCTTTCCATAGCTCACTGAGCTACTTTGAACTGGTGGACCAGCCCTATCGTGAGTGTCCACGTCTCAGCTCCGTAGGTCATAACGGGTAGGACGCACTGATTGAAAATTTTCGTTTTCAAGCATTGCGGTATGGATGACGAGAAGACTTGACGTAGTTTCCCAAACGCTGCCCAGCTCAGCTGGATCCTCCTTTTGGCCTCCTTCTCGAAACTGTTTGAAATGGCAGCTAAAATGTTAAATAAATAGTTTAATCTTAACTCAAGATAACATTACTCTGCAGATATTTGTTCATGTGTTTGTATGCACCGCGTAGCATTCTTAAGCTTACCTGAAGTTCAGCTCCAGTTCTTGGTAAGATTTCTCCAGCAGCTTTGGTTTTAGCCGCATGCAGATTAAACTGAAATCAAATCGCGCTTATATTAAAAACTATAAAATATACAGCATAGAACCTCCTCCTCTTTTAATAATGACCGACGACCGATGTGGCGCGGTGGGCGAAGGTCCGCCTGCGACGCAGTAGGTTGCGGGTTCGATTCCCGCCTCGGAACAATTGTGTGTACGATCTGCATATATTTGTTCCGGGTGTTCTGGTCGTTTTCTATTTATTATTATTTATTATATTAGCCCGGGGTGTCCCACTGCAGGGCAAAGGCCTCCCTCCCCTTCTTCCACTCATTTCGGTCCTCAGCAAGGAGAACCCACTCCTTATTGTATAGGTCGAGCTCATCCCGCCATCTCCGCCTAGGCCTTCCACGTGGCCGTCGTCCGGGACCCAGTCAGTGGCGATCTTCGCCCACTGCTGGTCTGACATACGCCACACATGTCCATCCCAGTCCCAGTTTTCTATGTATAATAAAAAATATCTATATATTTAATGTATTGTATTATGTATATCAGTTATCTAGTACCTATAACACAAATAAATAAATATAATGCTGGACAATTCACACAGCATTATCTAGCCCCATGGTAAGCAGAGCTTGTGTTATGGGTACTAGATAACTGATATACATAATACAATACATTACATATATAGATATTTTTTATTATACATAGAAAACGACCAGAACACCCGAAACAAATATCTGCAGATCGTACACACATTTGTTCCGAGGCGGGAATCGAACCCGCAACCTCCTGCGTCGCAGGCAGACCTTCGCCCACCGCGCCACATCGGTCGCCACACAAGCTCTGCTTACCATGGGACTAGATAATGCTCTGTGAATTGTCCAGCATTATTTAATAATAATAATAAATTCTTTATTTCCAGACACGAGATCCATATATGTAGGTACGATATTCTTCTACTTAAAATAGTTCTAACTAAAACACGAAACAAAACAAAATATAGACAGAAAGAGGGTAACAGACATAGGGTAACTTAGTCAGAATAAAAAAAAATACAATTACTAAATATTTTAGGTGGCAATAGCCACCCACCGTTTGTACATATCAGACAAGATCAAACGATCTGCCATACTCCTTATGATTGAGTTTTTACACATGTCAACTCTGGACATGAACGAGGCTATTCTCTTTCTCTGGATGACATTGAAAGAGTCGACACGGAATGTTGTGTACATTTCTGAAGCGCTACAATAGAGCTTCAGTCCCATGAGATGCCTCTTGTTCAAAAACGATCACTTCAACTTCACCATGAGGGCTATGTCCAGCAGTGGATGTGTATAGGCTTCATCATCATTATCAGCCTATGATAGTCCACTTCAACTTCACCATGGGGCCTATGTCCAGCAGTGGATGTGTATAGGCTTCATCATCATCATCAGCCTATGATAGTCCACTTCAACTTCACCATGGGGCCTATGTCCAACAGTGGATGTGTATAGGCTTCATCATCATCATCATCAGCCTATGATAGTCCACTTCAACTTCACCATGGGGCCTATGTCCAGCAGTGGATGTGTATAAGCTTCATCATCATCATCAGCCTATGATAGGCCTCCCCCCAATGAGCGCCATAGCGCCCTGTCCTCAGCTTGCCGCATCCAGCATCTACCTGCAGTCTTTCGCAGGTCGTCATCCCAACTGGCCGGAGGGCGTCCTACACTACGTTTACCGATAAAATAGAATACCAACTGTTTATGCTCCTTCTCCTTATCCAGCAGTATCCGCAGCTCCCTGAGCTCCAGCAGGAACTCTCGGTCCATCTCCGTGTCGTAGTACTCGGGGCCGGTGCAGCTGTACGTCCACGAGCCCATTATAGCCTGGAAGAGGTGAGGATTGAAGGTCTTATTGCTGAGAGTGATCTCTAACAGACAACCGTGAGTGGATAATATAAAATAATTGGACTGATTAATAGGTAATCTGTGATTGAATCAAATCTTTGATCAATTTATACTATATGTATATTATCCCACATAGAATTTGCTCTCATTAGAGTCGAGACCATAATTAAAAAAAAAAATGTATGTTTTTATGTTACATTTTCACGCCAAAACTACAAAATTTTATGCATAGATAGATAAATAAATAATTCTGGACAACACACACATCATTATCTAGCCCCATGGTAAGCAGAGCTTGTGTTATAGGTACTAGATAACTGATATACATAATACAATACATTACATAGATAGATATTTTTTATTATACATAGAAAACGACCAGAACACCCGGATCAAATATCTACAGATCGTACACACAATTTTTCCGAGGCGGGAATCGAACCCGCAACCTTCTGCGTCGCAGGCAGACCTTCGCCCACCGCGCCACATCGGTCGTCAAAGAGATAGATAACACTTTATTATACCACACAAAACAGAAAACAATACATGAATAAACAATAGAATAAAGGAAGTATAAAGGGCGGCCTTGTCGCTGAGAGCGATCTCTTCCAGGCAACCTTTGGATGGACTGGACATGAAGGAACATTATAGACAGTGGTACTTTAGTTAATACTAGCATAGAGTGATGTGTATCTGTGTAACATGTCAGCTACTTAATATTGCATAAATCATTTTTCATATGACCTGTCTAAGTGCTTGCTTGTACGACCGATGTGGCGCGGTGGGCGAAGGTCTGCCTGCGACGCAGGAGGTTGCGGGTTCGATTCCCGCCTCGGAACAATTGTGTGTACGATCTGCAGATATTTGTTCCGGGTGTTCTGCTCGTTTTCTATGTATAATAAAATATATCTATCTATTTAATGTATTGTATTATGTATATCAGTTATCTAGTACCCATAACACAAGCTCTGCTTACCATGGGGCTAGATAATGCTGTGTGGATTATCCAGCACTATTTATTATTTTTTTGTAAGCTTAACACTTTGACTGCGATTTTTTTTCGACGACTGCGATCTTTTTTTTAACCTAAAAAATTCGTGCTGCCGCTCTACACAGCGGTTGTGTTGCGCCGCACATGCGTTTCGTTCGAAAAATATTACGGCTGTGCTGAGTCACACAGATCTGTATTTTCTCAGCCGCTGCGCTAGCGTGGATTTAAGCATATTAGTCACTTGTAGAAAACACATACCGTGCGATTTCAGCAGTCAAAGTGTTAAAGAAATAAAACTTTTCATTTTCATTTCCATTAGGATCATTTATTACAATTTTAATATTTTTCTATATAAATACCGCGTGCGAAACCGAGGGCAGAAACTAAATCGGGGTCATCTCAGAAACTAGTTACATATAGAAGGTTTTTATTTAGGCTTAAAGAATATTTTTTTTCTCAAAAATAAATTATATGAATGAATGTACACTTTCTCGCACAAAAAAATTACAAAATAAAAAACCTTATTATCTAAATACAGAAATACAATTTATTGGTAAAATCATTTTACATGTCAGGTTAATATTAACAAACAGTACAATAGGCGGCCTTATCGCTGATAGCGAATTTTCCCAGGCAACCTTTATGAATTAATTAAAATTGTATTAATGAATATTGCGTTATTATAAATGACGTTTCTTAATCTCTTACCTGTGCACAATGGTAGAAATCGTTGAACGATAGATACTGTAGCTTCCGCTTGGCCGTTTCAAACCGCATACACGCTATGAAGACCACTGCTCCGTATTTTCTATGGACAAAAGATTGATTATTGTGTAAGATAAATTTAGCAGCGCCATCTAGTTAACAATTTGATTGCTGAAATCATACGGTATGTGTTTTCTACAAGTGACTAATATGCGTAAATCCACACTAACACCCGTAACAAATTTTGCAGATTGTAAAAACATTTGTCTCTATGCAAATTCCTTGACAATGACTATAAGCAATTTGAAATTCCTCAAAGACGAACCTTTCCTGATCTATACACGATATCTCGATATCTATATCTATATGATATTATAATAATTGACAAGAAACTGATAACACCTTAATTTAGCTTAACACTTTGAGTGCTGAAATCACACGGTATGTGTTTTCTACAAGTGACTAATATGCGTAAATCCACACTAGCGCAGCGGCTGAGAAAATACAGATCTTTGTGACTCAGCACAGCCGTAATATTTTTCGAACGAAACGCATGTGCGGCGCAACACAACCGCTGTGTAGAGCGGCAGCACGAATTTTTTAGGTTAAAGAAAAGATCGCAGTCGTCGAAAAAAAACCACAGTCAAGTGTTAAAACAATACATTACATAGGATTTTTTTTATTATAGATAGAAAATACTCAGAACACCCCTAACAAATTTTGCAGATTGTAAAAACATTCGTCTCTATGCAAATTCCTTGACAATGACTATAAGCAATTTGCATTTATTTATTATTCATTATCATTATTTATTTATAATCATTGACAAGATAAATAAATAATGCTGGACAATTCACACAGCATAATTAGCTCCATGGTAAGCAGAGCTTGTGTTATGGGTACTAGATAACTGATATACATAATACAATACATTACATAGATAAGACATTTTTTATTATATATAGAAAACGACCAGAACACCCGGAACAAATATCTGCAGATCGTACAAACAATTGTTCCGAGGCGGGAATCGAAACCGCAACCTCCTGCGTCGCAGGCGGACCTTCGCCCACCATGCCACATCGGACGTCAAAGAAACTGATAACACCTTAATTTAGCTTAACATAGAGTTAACTACAGTTATTGTGTATTTCATTTGTATTAATATTTTCCCGTGCCGCAGGCGGACCTATATTGGTACTTGGTATTGGTACTAACTTTGCAAGTGGCTCTGATAGAAGAAAGGTGGTTCTTATATTGGCCACCACATTGCCCGGCATTTCTTCAACCGCTTTGAAGACGCGTCGCACGTTGTCGAACTGACGTCGGCAGCAGCGTAGTGGTGCGCCGGACCGCTCTGATACCTGAAAAAAAAAATATAATACTTAACATATAACTCTCGACGACGACGACCGATGGCGCGGTGGGCGAAGGTCATGCGACGCAGGAGGTTGCGGGTTCGATTCCCGCCTCGGAACAATTGTGTGTACGATCTGCAGATATTTGTTCCGGGTGTTCTGGTAGTTTTCTATGTATAATAAAAAATATCTATCTATGTAATGTATTGTATTATGTATATCAGTTATCTAGTACCCATAACACAAGCTTTGCTTACCATGGGGCTAGATAATGCTGTGTGAATTGTCCAGCATTATTTATTTATATTTATTTATTTATACTCTATAGAAATAAGAAATAGGAAATCTTTATTTGCGTTTCATATAAAATAATACAAATTAAGAACTAATATTAATAAAGATAACATTAAAGTAAAGTAAAAAATCATTTATTTCTTTAGGCTTACAAAATAAGCACTTAGAAAAGTCATATTTTATATATAAATTATACATTAAATTATTATCAAATAAAATTATTATATTTAATTATGATTGACTTGTTTATGGCAGACGTCCGCAATCTCCCCTATAGCCCAATTACCCAGTCCATCCATCCATCACAATAGCCTAGTTTTATTTCTTTCATTTTTCTTTGCAATAGTCTCTACACCTCGCGGATACCATCTTTGGGTGTATCATATTGTGCATCCGAGGATGATACCCGCTATGTGTAGTCATCGCCTTTAGATTAACTTTCTCAAAGGGCCTCTGTGCTGTTGGCTTCGGCCCCACGCAAGCCTTCCAAAGGACCGGGTCACTTTATGGCCCGAGATCATGGTAAATAAAGATATCAAATTAGGAACTAATAAAAGAATTTAAATAACACAAAAAGGCTACCGGCTCAGCAAATGCTACATTGATACAAGTGCGAATGCAGCGCTGGTTTTCATTTCATTCATTTTCATTTCATTCATTTTCATTTCATTCATTTACATTTCATTCATTTACATTTCATTCATTTTCATTTCATTTCATTCATTTTCATTTCATTTCATTCATTTTCATTTCATTTCATTCATTTTCATTTCATTCATTTTCATTTCATTCATTTACATTTCATTCATTTTCATTTCATTCATTTACATTTCATTCATTTTCATTTCATTCATTTTCATTTCATTTCATTTTCATTTCATTCATTTTCATTTCATTCATTTTCATTTCATTCATTTTCATTTCATTTCATTCATTTTCATTTCATTCATTTTCATTTCATTCATTTTCATTTCATTCATTTTCATTTCATTCATTTTCATTTCATTCATTTTCATTTTATTCATTTTCATTTCACAAACAAAGAAGTTTATCATGGGGGTAAACGACACAAATAGATCACCTATTTGTGTCGTATATAATTATATTAAGACTAAAATAAGACTACCTCCATGACCCTGCGCCGGAATAGAAATCGCACTGTTATTTGTTGTGTGCACATAGTATACGTTTTAAGCCAGATCATATTTATTTATTTTTGTTTATGCTTGTGTTATTGCTTGTGTTTTTTGTACCTAATAAACTAAAATAATAATGTTGGACAATTAAACACAGCATCATCCAGCCCCATGGTAAGCAGAGCTTGTGTTATGGGTACTAGATAACTGATATACATAATACAATAGATTACATAGATAGATATTTTTTATTATACATAGAAAACGACCAGAACACCCGGAACAATTATCTGCAGATCGTACACACATTTGTTCCGAGGCGGGAATCGAACCCGCGACCTCCTGCGTCGCAGGCGGACCTTCGCGCCACATCGGTCGTCAAAATATGTAGTTTATTTCTGTCAGTCTTAGACTTAAGCTAGTTGCACAGGACATATCATGGTGCACAAGTGTGGGCAACGATTCCCACTGTGTGTGTCATCATCATCATCAACCTATGTTAGTCCACAGCTGGACATAGGCCTCCCCCAATGAGCGCCATAGCGCCCTGTGTGTATACGCTCTCATAATCCGAATGGTGATCATCAGCCTATACTAGTCCGCAGCTGGACATAGGTCGGTCTGCCGTTCACAATATATTGATAGAATTGCGTCAACCCAGACGCAGAGCCGTCTAGCAATAAGTTGAAGTTGAGTCCACTGGATCCAGAAATGACCTAAGCTATTTATTTTGTTTATTTAACGTACAAAACACATCACAATCACATTAACACTTTGAGTGCTGAAAACGCACGGTATGAGTTTTCTACAAGTGACTAATCTGCGAAAATCCACACTAGCGCAGCGGCTAAGAAAATAGAGATCTTTGTGACTCAGCGGAGCTGTAATATTTTTCGAACGAAACGCATGTGCGGCGCAACACAACCGCTGTGTAGAGCGGCAGCACGAATTTTTTAGGTAAAAAAAAAGATCGCAGTCGTCGAAAAAAACCGCAGTCAAAGTGTTAAATTATGAGGTTACATAAAGTTTGATCAGAACTTGATTGCAACATAAACACATGTACGTGCAAACGTTTGAAAGGACCATAGGAACTTACCTCGTCAAGATCTTTCCTGTGACGCGAAGACAGTTTCCTTCCAAGCAACTCTCTGATCACAGCATCATCTAGTTCGTAGTATCTATGGACAAGTTACTAAAAGTTAAGTTAAGTTTGTACGTTTAGTTTTTTATTGCTTCACTACATAGTATAATACAAAGTCGTTTCCCGCTGTCTGTCTGTCCTTTGTATGCTTAGATCTTTAAAACAAACATCCGAACATCCAAACTTCCGCATTTATAATATTAGCGTGAGACTTACTTCTCAATCAGCATCTGTTTGGTCGGCTCGTCTATCTGGAAGATCATCTGCTCTGACAGCTTCGAGGGGACTGTGAGGAGCCTCTCCAGGAGAGCGAACGTGCTGAAACACCACGGATTAATATTGTAGTTGATATAACTTAGTCATTTAAAACGGGATATTTACCATGTATTGATTTTTGAGTTATCCAATATTTCGGCACAGTTTCATGCGCCATGATCACGGAATAACTGAAGGCACCGGGTGGTAGTGGCAACGTTCGTAGCAAAAGACAAATGAGGGTAGATCGGTATGTCTGCCCATAAAAACTCGCAGTGCCTTCAGTTACTCCGTGATCATGGCGCATGCAACTGTGCCGAAATATTGGATAACTCAAAAATCAAATCATGGTAAATATCCCGTTTTAAATGACTTACGTATTAATAACCATGATAGGTTCATAAGTTTTATTGATATAACTTAGAACTCACAACACACAAAAACACAACGATAAAAAGTGTAAGTGAACAGAGAATTAAAAACACCTTATTTCTTATATGATAAATAATAATTTATAGTATAAATTTGACTTGTATAAGTGCTTATTTGGTAAGCCTGAAGATATAAAAACAAATACACTAGCTCGCTTCGCCCGCCGCTAACAGTGTTCAATCAAACCTCTCAAAAAATTATGAGATATAGATATTGATTATATTATTCTTGCAGTGTCTTGAGGAAGCTTTATATTGATATGGTTCAGTTGAGTTACCTACCTGTAGATTTTTTGCAACAGTCTGCAGATAGCTCAATTGAGCTCTACGTTACCGGAGATCGGAGCGAGCAAACCGTCTGTGAGTAAACATATAGAGTTTTGCTAGTTTTTGGTCAAAATACAAATTATGATGATGAGTGGTGAGCAACATTTTTTTTGTTTCTACTAAAAAAAATTGATGGGAGATGCAGCACGTTATCGGTTGTCGGAGCAAACTGCGTAATTTTTTTATTTTTGTGTTATTTATTATTTTTAGAAAATATGTACCAGGACCTAAAGTAGGGAAAATCAAGCTCTAGACTATTGCTTTGCCGGAAGACCAGCGTTGGTTGCTAGCATGCTAGTCATCCAACTCATGCTGAGGCAAAGCCATTTTGTTACTGGACTTACATGATTATCAACACGTTTAGTTTACATTTAAGTTTAAGTTTATTATGTCTGTGTAAGTCTTTTAACAAATAAATTCATTTCATTTATTTTTCATTCATTCATTTCATTTCTCTAGAGCTTGATCGGTCGCCAATAACATTTGGATATTTCCAAATGTTATTGGCGACCGGAGCGAGGTGAAAATGTTTTGGTATTTGTCAGAGAAAATGCATAAATTTGTAGGTTGATAAATCATGTGCTTCATAAATTTACTGTGTAAGATGCATCGTTCTATTGTTGAAAGTAAACCAAGATAATATACCTATTTGGCGGGCAACCAACCCATTTCAGTACCTTTCAAACATACATTATGAATACATAGTATAAAACAACGTCGCTTCCCGCTGACTGTCTGTCCCTATGTATGCTTCTTTAACACTTTGATTGCTGAAATCACACGGTATGTGTTTTCTACAAGTGCGCGTAAATCCACACTAGCGCAGCAGCTGAGAAAATACAGATCTTTGTGACTCAGCACAGCACGCATGTGCAGCGCAACACAACCGCTGTGTAGAGCGGCAGCACGAATTTTTTAGGTTAAAAAAAAGATCGCAGTCGTCGAAAAAAAACCGCAGTCAAAGTGTTAGAACCACAGACCAGTTTATATCAAGTGGTCTGTATTAAAACTACGCAATGGATTTTGATGCGATATAGACAATTGAAATGTTTGATAGTTACGGCGATATAAACAGTAGTGTGAGCGGACGAAGAGGAAGGTTTCTAAATCATTTGACACAGATATCAACGCGGGCGAAACCGCGGGGCGCAGCTAGTTATAAATATACTGTGAAACAGGCAGGTAATTACCGGTAATGATCCAAAACATCGCTGGCAATCAAATCAACAGGTGCCACCATCTGTTTCTGTATGCTTCTCTGGTGGAGAGTTGATACCGCTTCGCTGGCTAGAACAAGATCAAAAAAATATTATATTTGAAATATTCAAAACTTTCTCCGATATGAAATCAATTAGTGCCAACTCTAAATTATAGTTTTGTTGATCCACAAGACATCATCAAGCACGGGGTTTGTACCCTAGTGTAGAATAGACAGTTACATTATTTAAGTTGAAGGACTGAATCTTACTAATATTATAAACGCGAAAGTTTGTAAGTATGGATGGATGGTTGTTACTCTTTCACGTAAAAACTACTGAATGGATTTTAATGAAACTTTACAATAATATAGCTTATACATCAGAATAACACATAGGCTACAAGTTATATATTGTATATTATCCAAAATATCTATCACCACACGGGTGAAACCGCAGGGCACAGCTAGTATAAAATAATTTGTGCATTCTATGACAAAGTGACATGATTTTTCTCTATTGTACCCTAGACAACAATCTCCGTGCTTTACAGGACATAACTATAAGAATTTGACAGATTGCTATGCAACAACGAAAGAGAATATTTTGTATTTGATTTCTGCAAAGTAAATCCATTATTTATCGAAGAGCAAGATCCTAAAGCAAACATGGCTTTATAAATTCATTATAGATCTAATAATGATCTAATATAAATTCATTATAGATCTAATAATGATCTAATATAAAATACATGTTTGATCAAATTCAAATATATTTATTGCATCAAACATGGTATAAAGGTGGTTTAATACTAAATAATGCACTCATGTCTCACAATATTATAGCATGCAATAATTATGACTAATTAAATAAGGTATTAAGATCTAGCATTTAAAAACTCATTGATATAAAAACTCCTGTTATTTAGCCATTCAATTGGTATCAAAAGGATTTGAGGGTGATTTTTAAGTAGGTGGTGTGGACAGGGAAGTTAGGGGTTATTTTAAAGTAGAAGTAGGTAGGAAAATTGGGGCCTGCTTGGCATGTGCGTGAGCTGATGAGATTAGAAGAAAAGACATGGGGAAAAGATAGGCTTCAAATTATTCCCAAAGGGCGACCAATAGACAGCAAATTTGATTCTGATTTTCGCTTCAGTCAATAAAATCAACTGTGGGACATAACCTAGTGTAAACCGCGATAATTTCCCTGAATGCAAGTATAGATAACCTGTTCTTCAAGAATCGGACAAGGGAATTGGAAGAGATGGTGATGGAATGAAGAACTTCTTTTGCAAAATAGAGCAGAGAGGATTCGACATTAAATTTGTTACTTATATTTTACTTACAAGAACATCCTTCTATCCACAACTGATAGATTTCTGGATCGATAAGTGTGAAATTACTTACAAAAACATCTACTTCTGTATACATTTTTAGAGATTTTGATAATTTTCAGTGCAATATTTTTGGCAAATGAAGATATTTATTTTGTTTTTTTTTGACAGTTGGTTGGTTTCTAATTCAACTTATTGCTAGATGGCTCAGCATCTGGATTGACTCAATTCTACCAATGTCCGTCTCATGGTAGCGTGCGTGCACGCAAGCTTATATTCTTTATGTTGCGCATTAGTTTAATAAAGATTTGAAAAGAGTATTTCCAATGCTTTACTAAACTAATCTTTATTTACAATAAATAAAAATACAGTTGTCGTACCTAGTTGACTTTACTCCAGATTAGTCTTAGTGTTGTTGTAACAAATCTTATAAAACTTGATTCAAAATCAACCATCGACTATTCAACCTAGAGTGGTGGACATGGAAGACGACGTATCCTTGGTTTTAACTGCCTCAAAGTTGTTGACTCAGATAAATTATAACAAAAAGAAACAAGCCTGACGAAAAAACCACAAATGCTGCTTTGACAGCAGCAACTATTTTGATGTCGGTGAAGAGGGTGAAGTTAGTCTAGTATTTGAGTCGTGTCATTAATTATTTTTATATTTTTATTTTTGCCTTGAAGTGATCACTCTCAGCGATAAGGCGGCCCTTTATTCTAAATTTTTATTTCTGTATTGTTTTCTGTTTTGTGGTATGGTATAATAAATTGTTTCTATAATATCTATCTATTTTTGAAAACCAAGTTTATCTTTTCCAATCCAGATGCAGAGCCGTTTAGCAAGAAGTTGAAGTTTATCTTTACAAGCAAGACTTGGACTTCTCTTTTGTAAACTTTTTGCGCGCTAGTTCTTTGAAAACAATGATTTTTGTATCTGAATAACGTAGTTATTGTATTTTCTTTGTGAATAACAGTGATTAGCGATCACACAGCATTGTTTTCAATAATGCAGTCGCCTAACGGCGACGCTAGTGTTGAAATAACTAACTTTGAGGAATTACTCAAGAAAAACATTGAGAAGAAACCTCTGGCACTATACACGAATATTATTCAAAGTAATATCAATATTCAACCGAAAGATGTTTTGGACAGTGTATGTTCTCAAATAAGAACCATACAACAGGCCGATACAAGAGGTTCCAAGGTCAAAGAAAACCCAATGAAAAAATCTACCTTTTTGTCAGTCAACAAGTTACCTTTATACAATGAGGTAAGTTTTTATTTGAATTCTGCATCTACTGATGTGTTTAATATCTTCTGTATGGAAAAATACCACTTGGTCTTACTGTAGCTGTCATAAACCTAAAAACCTAAAAATACAGGTTAAATGATTAACTATCATAATAGTCCTAAGCAGATTCTGTAACTGATAACAAATGAAAACGAGAAAACACAATGAATTTAAATGTAATTCAGTTATTTAGTACCCAAAGGTTCTGATACCTTTGGGTACTGAAGACCTGATTAATTTGGGGCGAGATGATGCCATTTATTTATTTAATTATTAACTAGCATGATGACCTATATCACAACCAATTACACTTATTTGTTTCTCAAATTATTTTTACTCATTGCCATGTAGATTGAATCAATGAATGAATGAATGAACACTTTATTGTACCCAAAATAACACCTTATATCTAAATCTTGAAATATATCTTCCTTATATTGATTCATGTTTATTTACTGTAGGTATTTAAGTTGTATATAAGTAGGTTTTAAAATTATGTAACAGTTACAAAGGGCACAGATAGTCAAGGATTATGTATTTATATATGAAACCCTTTCATATAAACAAGGAGTACCTATGTACCTCTACAATGCTGCACACTAAAACTAATAATGTTCTGTTTGATTTAAATGTTATTTGTGACCATGCTATTATAAATGTTTTAACACTTCGACTGCTGAAAACGCACGGTATGAGTTTTCTACAAGTGACTAATATGCGTAAATCCACACTAGAGCAGCGGCTGAGAAAATACAGATCTTTGTGACTCAGCACAGCCGTAATATTTTTCGAAGGAAACGCATGTGCGGCGCTACACAAACGCTATGTGGAGCGGCAGTACGAATTTTTTAGGTAAAAAAAAAGATCGCAGTCGTCGAAAAAAAACTGCAGTCAAAGTGTTAAGTACATAGATTTGCTATGATATAACTATCAAATCAATGTACCTAATGTAATGTATTAAGTAAATCAGTTATCTAATAACTATAATACCTTGTGTTAGCTTAGGTCTTGAATCTAGACCTAAGGTAATTGGAGCTTGTGTTTTTATAAATAATAAATAATGCCGGACAATTCACACAGCATTATCTAGCCCCATGGTAAGCAGAGCTTGTGTTATGGGTACTAGATAACTGGTATACATAATACAATACATTACATAGATATATATTTTTTATTATACATAGAAAACGACCAGAACACCCGATACAAATATCTGCAGATTGTACACACAATTGTTCCGAGGCGCGAATCGAACCCGCAACCTCAGGCGTCGCAGGCGGACCTTCGCCCACCGCGCCACATCGGACGTCAAAATGTTTATGCTGGATAATTAACACATCAATTGTTAATTATTATGTAGCATTAATTATTCATGATTTCAGGCACCAAAACCAAACAACTTTGAAACTCAGTGCTTCTCCAACACTCAATTGATAAACGTTATTGATGATACAGAAGCTCTTCATCATGGAATTACCCAGGAGTTTCAAAGTGCATTTGTTCAACCCCCTGCAGACAACAAAACTGTTACAACAACCACAACAGACACTAATCAACTCAATATAGATATTACACAAGAGTTTGACACTACATTCACACAAACAAATGTTGATGCAACTATCTCTTTCATAAATGATGAGATAGTAAGAGAAGAAACTAACCAAGATAAATTTCTAAACAATGAATTAGCAGCCCTGGAAATTACTATTAAACCTAAAGAAACTTTGTATGAAATATGTGAGCAAGCTCTTGAAAGTAAACCACTAGAATTCACTTCAAAAGATATAGATAGGCTTTGTCCAGAAAATGTAAATAAAACCACACTTAATTTACAAAGAGAAAATATAGAAATAGAAAAATGTGATGGTCAAACAACTAAAATAGATTCTTTGGGACTTTGTGCGCATAGATCTTCTAGTCCGGTGTTCAAAACCAAAACAAAAAAAGTAAAATCAATGGAAAATTTCGTAGTACCATTGGAAGATTTCGAAAAGTTTGAAAAAATAGCTCTTACCTTCATAGATATAGACAAAGATCTTGAGACATGTAAACAATTGATTAACTCTCAAATATTAGAAGGAGAACTATGTTTGAATGCAGAAAATGGTGATATATTTCATGATGATGAATTTCAAATCAGTCCTATATTAGAAAAAGGTTGTGAAATAATCCCTAACAATGAAGAAACAAAAGATGAAATAAAAGAAACGAGAGGCACAAACTTTGTTGATATCAAAGATTCTATGGATAAGAGAAGTGACAGTCTTAAAGATGAGATTCTCTTTAGCAGCGATGAAGAAAATGATTTTATTTACAAAGAATTTCCTGACATGCCTCTTACAGCCTTATTAGAAACTTCATTTAACCATAATTCTGATGTTTTAGATAAAATAATGCTTGTAGGATTTCAAACAGCGAATAATAACTCAATACAAATATCTACAGACTCGTTTTATAAAGCACAGAACATACTAGAAAATGATTGCAACTTTAGTATGAAAGAGCTGGTTGAGATTTATAATGAGAAAAGTTTTAATAAAAACTCTGAAAACGAAGAAATGGGAGTTAAACTGTTTGTTAATAACAGTGATCCCCAAGCCAAAATAAATGGTCCCAATAAAGATGAAAAACCTATTGAAAATAACGAAATTAAAGGGTCTACAGTCATAGATGATCATGATACGGTAAACAATTCATCAGATAAACAAAACTTCGTTGGTTTTACGACAGCAAGTAATAAACAGATCAAAATACCAGACAAAGCGTTAGAACTTGGAAAGAAAGTTTTTATGGATATCGACTTGGAAGATAATAATGATTTGAACATGCGGAATGACCTTAAAGTTGCCAATGAGCACTCAAATATTTTAAATAAAGACACAAAAAATGCGGGACAGCTTGAAAACGACATTGATGATAAAATAGATGACCTCCTTATACAAGAGTTGGAAAATATTGAAATGTCTCTTGAAGAAATTACAAGTAAAGACAACACTAATTCAGATAATGATAATGCAACTAGTAATAGAAACATATGCAGTCAAGGTAACTTAAAAGATATGCACTATAAAGGCTTAGATGATATATTTCAATCTGATGGTAACAAAGAAACTATTTCTACCACTGAATCTAAGTTCACAGGTTTTAAAACAGCAAACAATAAGAATATTAAAGTGTCAAATGAAGCAATGGCGAAAACCAAAGCTATTTTTGAAGGCATTGATACTACTAATCATAAAATTGATGATGGTAACTTAAATGATGATATAGGCCCTAAATCAAATTCAAATAAACCTTCTACAAGCGTTGTCGGTTTCAAACCGGCAAATAATAGAGCTATTAAATTATCTGACGCAGCTTTATCAAATTCAAAAGATTTTGGAAATTCTGAAAACATGAACGAATGTAAAGATAAACCAAATTTGATAGAATTACACAACAGAAGCATGGACAATGAAGTAATAGAAAAAGTATTACAATGGAGAAAAACATTCGAATATAAAAACACTGGACATTTCAAAGATAATGCAGATCGCAGAAATTCTAGATCACCAAAAGATAATATTATGCCGCTTCCTAAGAAAAGTAGCGCCAGAATGAAGAAATTGTTTGAAAATCTTGCTATGACACCTGACAACGAACCTTACGATGACTTTACAGACCGAAATAACACTTTTAAAGGATTTCAAACAGCAAGTAAAAAGCCAGTTAATATTTCTCATAAAGCACTACAGAAAAGTAAAGAGTTATTTCAAGAAGTAGATAGTTATAACAAAGCTACCCCATTTGAAGAAAATGTAGCTACCAAAACCAAGAAAAGATTAGTCTTTAAAGAAAATTCTAATAAGTTTGAAGGCTTAAAAACAGCCACAAATAAAAAAGAAGACATAACCAAAGAGACCATAGCTAAATCGAAAAGAATCCTTGATTTCGATGCCTTGCCTGTAAATGACAAAATAAGGGTCGAAACAGTAGAAAAACTTGCACCACTTAGTAAAGAGGTTGAAGTGTCCAAAAACCCTTTAGAAAATACAAAAAGGCTTTTAAAAGATATTGAAATTCCTAAAATCAAGGATGACCATTTTAAAGGTTTCCAAACAGCAAGCAATAAAAAAATCGAAATATCAAAGGAAGCCCTTAAAAAAACTAAAACCCTTTTTAGTGATATCGAAATTCCTGAGATTGCAGAACAAGGATTTAGTGGTTTTCAAACAGCAATTAACAAAAAGGTTGAAATATCTAATGTAGCCATCGAAAAAACAGCAGAAACTGTTTTTGGTGATATATTACTAAAAAGTATTGATACTAATAATGATATTGGTATATTCAAGGGTTTTCAAACAGCTAGTCACAAGCAAATCAGAATAACAGAAAAAGCTTTAGAAAAGACAAAAGCCCTATTCAATGATATCGACATTCCTGTGATAGAAGAACAAGGACAAAGAAGGTTTGAAATATCAAAAGAAGATATAGACAAATCAAAAACCCTATTTAATGACATTGAAATTCCTGCTATAAAAGATCAAGGCTTTAGTGGTTTTCAAACTGCAAGCCACAAAAAGGTAGAAATATCCAAAGAAGCTATTAATAAAACGAAGACTCTTTTCAGTGATATTCATCTACCAGAACATAGTGGTACATTCAAGAGTTTTCAATCAGCTAGTAACAAGAAAGTTAAAATATCGGAAGAAGCTTTAGAAAAGACACGAACCTTATTCAATGATATTGATATTCCTGATATTAAAAAACAGGGTTTTAAAGGGTTTCAAACTGCAAACAACAAACATGTTGAAATATCTAATGATGCTATAGAAAAAACGAAAGGTCTATTCAATGACATTGAAATTCCTGACATAAAAGAGCAAAGTTTTAGAGGATTTCGAACTGCAAGTAACAAAAACGTTGAAATATCTGAAGAAGCATTGAAAAAGACTAAACCACTCTTTGATGATATTGAAATACCTGAAAATAAAGATGTTGGTACGTTTTTAGGTTTTCAAACAGGTAATAAAAATAAGGTTACTATGTCAGAAAAAGCATTAGCTAAAAGTAGAAAATTTCTTCAAGACGTTGACAAAATAGACAGGGATATTAATAGAGAAGGCGAATTAAATGAAATCATTGGTCATGGTAGACAAGAATCTTACTTTGAAACTGCTAATAATAAAAATACGATAGTTTCTGACGATGCTTTATTAAACACGAAAAAGATACTCAATGATTCTAAATTGGTTGAAAATACTGAAGGAAGTAGAGTAAATAAAACAAAAGATGGTAAATGTGATCTTGACAATTTAATAAACACACAGGTGTTAGATCATTTTGAAAAAAGTTTAAACACCGAAGATTTCAACCAAACGCCAAAACGAAACAAAAGATCTGGCAGCCCAATTCTCTCATGCCCCAATGCTAAAAAGAGAAAGAAGTTCGAAGCTCCTTACAAAGAAAAAGGTAAAAAACCCGAACAAATCATAAAAGCTATAGATAAATCTAAGAGAATAGCCACAAAAGTCATATTCAGTGAAGGTTTTAAGAAAAACAAAGTAATTACTATCAAAGACTTGGCTAAGATTAATTATAGTAAAAAAGTTATAGATCCATACATTTTACAATTCACTCTAGACGATATTCTGAATTTTGTCTTTGAAAAAGATAGAAATGACCTAACAGATAGCAAAATATCTATACCAGAACTAAAAGAAATGTTCCTCAGTGCTGTAAACAAAAAATTCGTACCCGAAGGCTGGCTAGACAATCATATAAAGCTTATTTTATGGAAACTGTTATCGTACGAAATAAAATTCGACTACAAATGTACAGTACAAAGTCTCATAGACCAACTAAAGTATAGATATGACAAAGAGTTATACAACGCTGAGAGATCTGCCTTTAGAAAGATATTAGAAAAGGATAATGTGTCTACAAAGACTATGGTTTTGTGTGTTGCTGGGGTATATGTAGATGGTGCAAGTGTGAGCAGGTAAGAAATAAATTCTGGATAATTTCACGCTACATCACCTAGCCCTAAAGTAAAATTGTGCTAGTGCTAGAAAGCTGGATCTAGATCAGAAACATTTTGTAGTGTAAATGCATTTCAAGTGTGAAAAGTTTAATTTCAGTCACTTGGTCCTCATTAAACAAGCTTGTTTTATTTTGGGTGATCTTGAGTGTGGGGTACATCCATACAACATCTTTGCATTTTTACTAAAAGTCCGATTAATTTTCCAGCGCCACAACCACAGACAACATAGAGCTTCTCCTCACAGACGGCTGGTACTTCATAAAGGCGACCATAGACAGGATGCTGTCCAAACTGGTGGTGGATGGTAGAATAGTGGTCGGCAGCAAGATTGTTACTTCGGGCTCTGAGCTAGCTAACTGTGATCAAGGAAGGGCGCCTTGGGAGGTTAATAATTAAATATTAATAACTAGCTGCGCCGATTTAGGCAACAATTCGTCACACCAAAAAAGTTTGCAAATTATTCACAACGCAAAAACCATTAAAATTTATGCCCCGCAGCTTCGCAAGAATAGTCCTGTCTGTAATGTAATGTAATGATAGATCGGTCCCAATTAGAGATGGGTTTATGCCGGGCATTTATCGGGCGTATTGAGTAAATGCCCAACAAATGTGTTAACCATGTTATTGCTTTTACAACTTACATAAAAAATTTCTTTTTTTAACATAGCTAAAAATAATGTGTAGGCTGAGGAAAAGTAAGGACGTACCTATTTCTTATACAACTATACTAGATAAAGTAAATAAAAGTGAGTTTTCGTTTGTGCTAGCGTAATACGCTAGCATAGCACAGACAAACGAAATAGCCTAGCGAAATAGGTACGTCCTACTTACGTTTCCGCAGTATACAATTTTTTTTTGTTATGTTAAAAAAAACATTAATATGGACAACACAAATTATAATATCTGCCCTGTGATTGGACATTTAAAGGGTATAAAAAAATTATTAGGCATTTACTCAATACGCCCGATAAATGCCCGGCATAAACCCATCTCTAGTCCCAATAGAGCGTTATTAATATTATTAATAACCTGTAATGATGTTAATATCTCAAAAAATAAATAAAAAATACATTCGTATTTTCAGGACACATCAGCCGCCCGTCTGAAGCTCTCCGGCAACTCAACCCGCCCCGCGCCATGGCACTCCAAACTGGGCTACACGCGCGCCGCCATCTTGTCTCATCTGTCATCTGTCAAAGTGGATGGCGGGAGAATCAGCAAGCTGCGCGCGTTCGTGACGCGGGTCTACCCGCTTTTGTACGTTGAGCGGTTTGAAGACGGTAGTACGGGTAAGATTTTTTATTATAATTTATTTGATAATCACTACATAGTATAAAACAAAGTAGCTTCCCGCCGTCTGTCTGTCCCTATGTATGTTTAGATCTCTAAAACTACGAGACGGATTTTGATGCGGTTTTTAATAGATGTGATGTGTGTGAATCGAAAGGATGGTTTATATGTATGGTCGTACATCATCATCATCAGTCTATATCAGTCCACTGCTGGACATAGGCCTCTCCCAATGAGCGCCATAGCGCCCTGTCTTCAGCTTGCCGCATCTGGCATCTACCTGCAGTCTTTCGCAGGTCGTCATCCCACCTGGTCGTAGGGCGTCTTACACTACGTTTACCGAGTCGTGGTCTCCACTCAAGAACACGTTTGCCCCAGCGGCCGTCGGTTCGTCGTTCTTCGCGAGATATGGCCGGCCCACTGCCACTTCAGCTTGCTAATTCTCAGAGCTATATCGATAACTTTGGTTCTCTGTCGGATGTATTCGTTACGAATCCTATCCTTCAGAGAAACTCCGAGCATAGCTCTTTCCATAGCTCGCTGAGCGACTTTGAACTGGTGGACCAGCCCTACCGTGAGTGTCCACGTCTCAGCTAGGTAGGTCATAACGGGTAGGTCCATACCGCCTATTTATAATATTTGTGTGATGTTATTATGTATAGTTCGTTTTTGTTTTGTTTGTTTGCAGTAACCCGTTCGGAGCGCTTAGAACACCTTCACCAGATGAAGTGCGAAGCTGATAGGGAGCTGATGATGGAGAGGATCTACGAGGAAGTGCAGAAGGAGTTTTCTGATCAGGTGAGGTTTTTAGAGATGATAGAACAGCCAAGATCAAACCTTCTTTGTGAAATATATAGAACTAGCGGACCGTCCCGGCTTCGCACGGCTATTTATTATTATTAATAATTTATTTGCTACAGTTTATTTCTTATCATTGACTTCCCGTACCCGTGCCTAGTGACGCCTATATTCCATAGTTATAGTTAGCCGAGTGAAGTGAGCCGCGCGACTTTTTTCTAATAATTCTAGTTTTTTCTGTCTTTGTATGGTAAACTAGTTTCTGCCCGCAGCTTCGCACGCGTTGGTAGCCTGCGAGATTTGTGGTCGTAGATTGAAGCGTTTAAAGATTATTTATATCATATGGGAACTTTTTTATATTTAATAAAAAAAAAACCAGGCTTAGAGCTATGTACATTTATTTTTTCAGCCTGATCCCTTCTGTAGTTTTGGCGTGATAAAGTAACAAACATCTAAACATAACTACGAATTTATAATACACATTCTTTATTTGTCTCTTTCCTGTCCAGTGTATCTGTTTTTATGGTGTACAATAAAGAATTATTGTATTGTATTGTAATACCTATTAGTGTGATGCGAAAGTTTGGATGTTTGTTAGTTTAAAGCTAAAAATAGAAACTTATTCTACATTTACTTACCTCAAGTGCGCTCTTATTTACGGAGACGGCTTTTAGCTTTGATTTTGTATGTGACCCGAAATATAGAAAGAAAGAAAATACCAATGAGATTTTACAGATGTCATTTTAAAGAAATATAAACATGTCGATTTTTTACACACGGCATTATGTCGTTCCCTCTGTCACTCACAAGTGCATCACACTACTTGTCTCATTCGTGTATGTATGTGGCAAAGCGGCAACGCCGCCGCTGCAATGATTGTTGAGTAAAATAATATTTATGATTTTACATTTTAAACAGATTAAACAGTACTTACAAATATTAGTCACCTATAACCCTGTATAATACCTTTCTGCGTTTTACATCCGTCGCGTCGTAGCATAGGTATTGCTTTCAGAACACACAGCTTTGCATTTTAGTGTTTTATTTATATTACGAAATCCAAAGTCGTGCTTCAAGGTACGTCCGCGTCGCGGCCAGGAGCAGGACGGACTGAGTTCAATTCAGGCAATTACCTGATTTTCGTCTTGCCACGCAGACCTCGTTACAACGTATAGTAAAAAACATTTATTTCTTTAGGCTTACAAAATAAGCACTTAGACAAGTCATATTTTATACATTAAATTATTATCAAATAAAAATATTTTACTGTTCACTTCAATTTTTTGTCCACTAGTGGAAGAAGTGAAAAGAAAAGAATATCTACGAGAATATCTAGTATCTACGTATATATAACATCATTGGAAAATACATTTATTTGACACCATACATAAATAAAAAAATAAATAATGCTGGACAATTCACACAGCATTATCTAGCCCCATGGTAAGCAGAGCTTGTGTTATGGATACTAGATAACTGATATACATAATACTACATAGATAGATATTTTTTATTATACATAGAAAACGACCAGAACACCCGGAACAAATATCTGCAGATCGTACACACAATTGTTCCGAGGCGGGAATCGAACCCGCAACCTCCTGCGTCGCAGGCGGACCTTCGCCCACCGCGCCACATCGGTCGTCAAACACATAACACGATACATTACATAATAAGAAAGAATACATACAAGAAAAAAATATAAGGAAATAGATAAAACATACAGATAGGTACAAATACGTGTCACAAGGGGCCAAAAAGGTCCCTGTCTCAGCATGATGCCGCTACAAGCCGGAGTTAGTAGCGGCGCTGATTGTCAGGCAGGTCCTGGTGTGGGGGCACAAAGCGATATATATGGTATCGCGATGTGATCGCGTTTTCAACAAAAAGGTTTTAGTGAAAGCACAATCTTTAGATTACTTTAGTTGACGACCGATGTGGCGCGGTGGGCGAAGGTCCGCCTGCGACGCAGGAGGTTGCGGGTTCGATTCCCGCCTCGGAACAATTGTGTGTACGATCTGCAGATATTTGTTCCGGGAGTTCTGGTCTGTATAATAAAAAATATCTATCTATGTAATGTATTGTATTATGTATATCAGTTATCTAGTACCCATAACACAAGCTCTGCTTACCATGGGGCTAGATAATGCTGTGTGAATTGTCAAAAACTTTGGTCAAGTTCGAGTATACACTATCTTTTAATGCTTTTAACCGTTTTAAGCGAAATTAAATCATAATATTTTAATATTTCAGGAGTCTCAAGACTCGGAGGTCCAAGGCTCTGGCAAAAGAAGGTGCTTCGACAGCGGCTCTCAAATAACGAAGATGATGAAGCGAAGCAGAGATCCTATGGAATTCAGGGTATTATATACAAATACAAAATACTAGCTGTTCCCCGCGGTTTCACCCACGTTAAATTCGAACTTCACATTTCTAGAGTGATAATTTCTATATGTTTTATGGCATACTATTGTGGGGGAACGCTGCAGATATAAACACCATTTTTGTGTTGCAGAAGAGGGCTGTTCGTGCGACCTATAATATGGGTCCCAGAGAATCCCTACGTAATAAATTCAAAGAAATAAACATAATGACAGTACCATGTCAATATATTTATGAAAACTTGTTGTACACTCATAAAAACATCAATCGATTCATTAAAAAAAGCGATATACATAATGTAAATACTAGAAATAAGAATAAACTCGCCATTCCCACAACTAGACTACATAAGATAAGTGCATCTTTTAAAGGGCAATGTATACGCTTCTACAACAAAACTTCAAGTGAGTTGCAAAAATTATCAATAAATAAATTTAAAAAAATTGTGAAGCATATTCTTTGTAAAAAGGTTTATTACAAAATATCAGATTATCTAGAAGATAAAAAAGCTTGGAACGAGTTTTGCTCCAACTCAAAATCTACCAACTTACAGATAAGCAAATCAAATGTACTAGACACATAAGTTATGAACATACTAGTGGTTTCTTCTCACTTCTTCCACTGGTGGACAAAAAATTGAAGTGAACAACAATATAATAATGAATAGTATAAAATAGGACTTTGCTTATTTGTAAGCCTAAAGAAATAAACTTTCATTTCATTTCATTTCATAAAGAGAATATAATATAGCCTATATCACCCGGGGATAGTGTAGCTTCCCAACGGTGAAAAAAAAAAATCGGTTCATTGGTTTCGGAGCCTATTCAAAACAAACAAACAAAAAATCAATCCTATCCTCTTTATAATATTAGTATAGAAACACTAGTATTTACAATGAAACGATTGAGCTAACTGCATACTGTTGCAAACAATCTATAGGCAGCTCAACTGAATAATATTTAATTGATTTTGTTATTTGTCTTTGCAGGCACAACTTACATCATCTCAAGTGAATCTCCTACAAGACTATACGAGTAGAACGAGACAGAAGATAGTAGACACCATACAAGAGAGGATACAAGATAGGTTATCTACAAGAAACGTTGTGACGCTAGCCAGGGGTAGGATTGTTGAAAACGAGGGGGGGAGGGTGTCCAAAGGTAATCACTACATAGTATAAAACAAATTCGCTTCCCGCTGTCTGTCTGTCCCTATGTATCCTTAGATCTTTAAAACTACGCAACGGATTGCGGATGCGTTTTTAATAGATAGAGTGATTCAAGAGGAAGATTTATAAACCATTTGACACATAGATTTCCACGCGGGAGAAGCCGCGGGGCGAATCATCCAGCATGATTAATTTATTATTAACTAGCTAATAATAAATTAATCATGCTGGATGATTCGCACAGCGTTATCTAGTCTCAAGGTAAGCACAGCTTGTGTGATGTAACTGATATATTTAATACACTAGCTGCTGCCCGCGGCTTCACTATGTCCGACCCCGGGGTACCATTTACCTCTTACCGACGTAAACTATGTTTAATGTTGTTAAATTTAATTTATGTGTAAAATCTGAATAAAAAAAACTATGGCTGTAACATGTACCTACGTTATTGTGAAGCTGAAACTAGTAAAACCTAATAAATGGAATTGAGTAAAACCTTTTTCCAGGTATGCTGTCAATTTGGAAGCCAAATGAAGACGTCATAGATCTGTTCAGAGAGGGCGCTAGCATCGAAATTATGAACGCTGTGCCTACCGCTATAAGGTAAGCCAAATAATACTATTAATAGTGCTTTTTGGCCCCATATATACTTCCCAAAGGAGCAAGACAATAACACTTTAATATGTACCCCCAACTATATCTTCTAGATTCCAAACCTTAGATTTATATTTAAACTAGTTTCTGCCCGTGGCTTCGCATTGTTTCTATGGAAATGTTTTAAGATTATTTCTTACCTATATCCTTGCAATTTTTTCTTTTTATTATTTTATTACTATGTAATGTGTTGTGTTATGTATGGTGTCAAATAAATGTATTTTCTTTCTTATAATATTAGTAGGATAAATAACACAATCCGCACTGCTTCATCTAGCCACTAGCTAAGCAGAGCTTGTGTTATGGGTACTTGATGACTGATATTAGTATTTCATTGAATTATTTCCCCAAGATTACAACCATGTTTTTTTTTCAGGTACCCTACTCAGGAATTACAAATAACGGCAGGCAGGCAGACAATGTTTAGACAGACAAAAAGCATAGACGTTCCACCAGTATTGCAGTCATTCAAACGAAAATGTTACAGAATTAGTGAAGTGGCCGACAATCCTTCGTTAAATACCGAATACAACGAAATCGATACAGCAGGTATCGTGTTCCTTGTCGAACCATCACACGAGGAACTAAAATCGAACAACAACTTCCAAAATGTCTACCTAGCTGATGAAGATAAAAATATAATCAGCATCAACTTCTGGGGTGGCATAAAAAAGTTCGGCTTCGAAAATATTTTAGACACTGGCCAGATAGTCGCGTGCGCGAATTTGCAGAAGCGAGCTGGCAACACCAGGAAGAATATTCCCCAGTTTCGGGTAACGGATTTCTCTAGTTTTACGAAAACGCCTAGAAATATCCAAGCTAGAGATGTCGTGGATGATTTGACTAAGAAAATGTATGGTTTGGATAGAAGAAAATTCTGTGATGATTGTATAGCGATTAAGAATAATTATACTGCTATAAGATGCCTTAATAATAACGAAAACGAATCCCCATACAGGTTTAATAAAAGCGATTACAGTTTCACTAGAAACAAAATGTTTATAGATACACCAATAGGTGTAAAACCAAATAGAAATGAAGATGCTAATCTAAACCTTACCGGATTAGATTTTGAGTCCACATTCAAACGAGACACTCAAGACCTATCGCCTAATACGTTGCAGCGGAAGAAAAAAGTTAACGAGAAAATAGCGAGGCTCAAATTGTATGGAGAACCACCTCCACTAAGCTCTATCAATATCATAAACAAATCTATCAACGCCAAAAATTCGTACAAAAGTCCGCTAACAAATAAAGTGGCTTCACCTCATATTCAATACAGTGCTGCCGTTGAAAATAATTTACCTGAAGATAGTCCAAAAGCTATTCCAAGAAGTCCAGTTATATCAATGAATAGAACCTATGTAAAAAGTGTACCAGTGAAGTTAAATTTCGAAGAAAAAAAAAGTGAATCTGTTGATCATTTTGCTGAGGATTTTGACGCAAGTCCGCCTTTAAGTCTAGATTAGATGTTATAAAAGTTTTGCTTAGCAAAATCACGTGTTACCTATTTTTGATAATAAAAATAATATTTTTATAATGTTAAGTGTTACAGTGTATAACAAATAAAACTTTTGAAACATGCAACTTGCTTTTATTTTGTCGCTACTGGACGCATAATAATATGCGTCTAAAATAGTATTTTAATTCACGCAAAATTTAGCAAATTGGTACTCACTAAACCAATTTTCTCTTATCTTGAACGTATATGTATATCACTCCTACGCCAAAGATTCTAATAGCAAACGTAAGACTATTACGACATCCGTGGGCTAAATAGGTGAAGTGCATTTAACTGCGTTGTAGGTTCCCTTATTTGTGTGGATTTTTACCGTAAGAGTCCCTTAATTTGTTACGGTAACAAAGCAAGAGAACCACGCAGCTGCTTTCCACTGCTATCACTAGTCTGCCTGCCAGTCAGACGGCTATAATATGGCTCAACACTACGCCCCTTGTGTGGGGGAAGCAAGTTCAGCAGTAAATGTACCTGCGCTTGCTGATGGGGTAGAAAGAAACTATCGGAAATACTACCAAACAGTAAGTAGCAATTTGTAGTTGGCAACTAGAAAAGATCAGCCAGTGATGTCCAGAAATCTTGTATGAAAGACGCACCACACTATCGATTAGTTTTCAACCATTTTTGTTCAGAGGCCATGACGACAGACTTTGAAACCACCCGCACTCCAAAAGCTGTCATACCGCCGCCTCCGACCTATTAACTCGTTTGATTAGTTACTTTGCTCAAATCGAGGTATAAGTATAATGTTGCGAAAACGATTTATTCGTAATCTTTTATTGATTTTTATGATTTGTTTCGCTTGTCCTCGTCGCAGAGCTCGCTGCTGGCAAAACATTATATTGCTTCGTTTCACTAACTCAATCATCGACCATATTCCAATTGATAATTTGTACATCACTACTTCTGTCACTTCAAGGTGACCTTTATAAAAACAAGTTTGACGGCCAAGACGTCTTGTCAATGAAAATTTATTTCATTTCAAATTCCTACCCGCGTAGACATGTTTTGCGAGTAATTATTAACGAAATTACATCGGAACTTGCATTTGGTGAATAAAACAGCTATCAGCCACGTTGCTGGAGGATTTTACAGTGTTAGAACCGTGTAAAAAGGTGTAATTCAGGCAGAGAAACTGTTTTGCGGCGTTCTGCGTCAACTTATTGGTGAGTAAACTGTATTCTAATCGTCGTCGTACGCGCACGTTTCATTCAAGATCGAGGATAAAAATAGTTTATTTTATCGCTAGTTGTAAATATCCGTACAAAAAGTTTGTTATCTGCAAGTCGTAATATTGGCTGTCGGAACTGTCGTCCGAGGTTTTGTCGTTTATCAAGTTTTTTTTTCTTTACACACATACCTATTTAAATATTATTTATATATAAGGACTCCTTGCACAGGACCTGGAAATATTTAGACATTTATAACCAAATATTCTGCTTAATTATTATCTCTATTATTCAAGCAGTTCCATATTTTATCCGTTCCCCACTAAACAAAGAGAAAAGTAAAATAAGTAGTATCTCTGCTACTTTGTGCAGAAAAATGTATAATTTGTAAAAAAAAAAATTGTAAGCAATAGAGAAGCCTGATAAAGATAATTTTATAAAGCAAATCACTCTAGCTTTATAAAATTATCTTTGCTTAAATTATTGCTTTAATATTTTCATACAATTATATTCACTGACGTAAATTCAGGCCTCCAGTACCTAAACTAAAAACAAATGCTAATCAAATCACACCGGTACATAAAAATTTATCTATAACCTGTATTTTATAACAAAATTAATATGAAATTATAGTCGTCATATCTTCAGTTGTTTTATGTAAAGTAAAAAAGTATTTATTATAGCAAAATACATAGATAATGACATTAGGTTAACTTTCCATTATTAATTAAAAGTTACTTACCTACTTCTAAATGAATGCTTTGGTTTCTAAATCAGCCAACTCCAAAATCTAGTTATTTTTTACCGAATATTAGATTGGAATCCCTAGAATTAACTCTGGTTTCTAAAAACGAGAAAATTCAATGCTAAGTCAGTGAAAAAGTTGTCAAAAATATGGCTTTATCAAACTAAATTTCGCTGTATCAAACTCAGCCAAATAAAAAAAACATAAATCAATCTGTACATGAAATAGTAAATCATCCCCTGTTATGATGTTATACTATCTTCTAAATAAGTAAATAAAAAAATTAATCACACTGCTAACAATGCATAGGACATTTTGATATGGAATTAGAATCAATAGTGTTCATTTCCATGGCTAAAATAATATTTATATTAATTAGAAGCATATTTATATTATACTGCCACTTCGATTCTTATCTCTCCAAATGTTAAAACAATTAGAGAAATAAGTTAGCTTAGAAAATTATTTAAATTACTAAATATATAATGCTGGACAATCCATGCAGCATCACCTAGCCCCAAGCTAAGCAGAGCTCGCTGTCATCGAAATTGATGAGGAGGCCTATATAAATCTTCTTTTTTGTCGTTGTCTTCATTGCTGAAGGTTGTGCCTGTCTTGGAAGCCTTTCACGGTGACGCTGATGAACCGCTTCCACACCATTCTGTCTTCGGCCTGTCTCAGGGCTGCAGGCAAAGTGAGTCCCATTATAGCCTTAATTTGATCAGACCGTCCTCTTGGTCTTTTTCCCTCTATCTTGCCCATTACCACTAGTTTTTCGAGATTGTCAGGTTGCCTTCTGGCTATATGGCCTAAATATACATATATGTCATGAATGGTTTCCTGTTCCAACGCCGGTTATAGACTCCGATGTCAGTCCCTGCCCCAGTCAGTAAAGCTTATCCTCTCTTACGTAAAAGCTTGTAATCATAGTATGATAAATGGTATTCATGTGTAAACCAAGAATGTTTAAAAACAAATGTCACTGTGTTTATTGGCACATTTACACGATTATATCATGTTTGGATTGTGGACATAGTGTGATATTATACAGTAGGTAAGTTGAGATAATAATGGGCATTAAATAAATAATGTTAGATAATTCACACTGTATGATCTAGCCGCAAGGTAAGCAGAGCTTTTATTATGGGTACTAAATAACTGATATACTTAGTAATTCATAATCATTTATTGTGATTTTATGCATACAGTTAAGGGGCCTCTGGAGAGACGAATTCTTCATACAAACGTAATACCAAAATTATTTCTAATTCAAGCATATTTCCACTATAATATTGCATTATTTGTGTTAAAATAGTATTTATCTAGGTTCCCAAATAGTTTTTTTTCGAAATACTTACCTAAAATGAAATAAAAGTTTCTCATTTTGAACATTTTTATGCAAAAATGAACCAGTTTTCTTGCTATTTGTTTCGTATTAAAAACATCAATATCTTACGTTTTATTTATTAAGGAACATAGCTTATATTGTCTAGATACAGAATAACAATACTTTGTGAAGAATACAAAAAGTTTTCAGTCATAATTTTTGATATTACGGAACAAACCAAATTTTGAACGGCTAATATTGCTATCGCGCACTCATGGGGCGCGGCGCAAGGGTTAAAAAGGGACAGCGATATTCGGAGCGATTTTTGCAAGCGAGGGTCGCGGGAACCTTAAGTACAATACATTATGTAGGTAAATATTTTTATGATAAATGTGTATGTGTGGTCTTCAGATATTTGTTTTGGGTGTTCTGGGTGAGAAAGAAAATATGGACTGGTTGAGACCAACCAGTTCGTATTTAATCATCATCATCAGCCTATGTTACTCCTGTGCTGGACATAGGCCTACACTAATGAGCGCCATAGCGCCCTGTATTCAGCTTTACGCATTCAGCATCTTCCTGCAGTCTTGCAGATCGTCATCCCACCTGGTCGGAGGGCGTCCTACACGTTCGTCATCGTATTTAGTGTACCTAACAAAATACATTAACATTTGTCATGAGACGGGAATTGAAGTCGCATTAGTCTGCGTCGCAGGTGGACCTTCACCCGCTGCGCCGTAGAGGTTGGAAATAATTTCACATGTAAACCCAAAGCAACGTTAGGTGGCCTGAATTACCCCGCTTGCAACAAGCAAATCATGCTTGATCAAGCATACCATTTTTAACTGTTAATTACGTCCCTCCTTTTATATAATGAGTCTTTATATCATAAATCTGTTGTGTGAGAGTGATTAAATAAGTTTAATCTGCGTTGTAATCCAAATCGCAAATTCATCTTCCCCAAGAAATATTTTCTTCATGATAAAATTTTGGATCTTTGTTAGCTTTAGAATTGAATTTATATTATACATGGCTGTCTCACTCAAATCAGATTCGAACTAAACATGAATAAAACATAGACCTAATAAAATACTTGTCATGAGACGGGAATTGAAGTCGCATTAGTCAAACGTGTTCTTGAGTGGAGACCACGACTCGGTAAACGTAGTGTAGGACGCCCTCCGACTAGGTGGGATGACGACCTGCGAAAGACTGCAGGTAGATGCTGGATGCGGCAAGCTGAAGACGGGGCGCTATGGTGCTCATTGGGGGACGCCTATGTCCAGCAGTGGACTGCTATAGGCTGATGATGATGATGAAAATACTTGTAGAACATAGAAAATATTTTTTTCACGTGAAGTGTTATCACTACATTACATTAGTATAAACCAGTCGCTTCCCGCTGTCTATCTGTCCCTATGTATGCTTAGATCTTTAAAACTACGGAACGGATTTTATGCGGTTTTTTAAATACATAGACAGAGTAATTCAAGAGAGATCATTCATCATTCTCGTCCTACTGTTTTCGCACACTGTGCCATGCTTGTATCTAATGAACTTGTGATAAGATAACGCGCATGTCGACAGCCTAATATTCAAACATCTTAATTAGTGGCGTAACTATACCGTTCGATCGAGGCCCGTGGCAAAACATCGGATGCTGATTTTGCCGACTTGCCACTATGTAGTTAAACGTGTATATCAGCTGAATCTAATCTATGGTCCCATCAAGGTCTTTACCTGGCCTACTCTCTGTACGATCCACGAGCTGAGTTGGGGTCGGTTCTTACTCTACCAGCATGGCCAATGCTGCATGCATCATATGCATGCCGCATGTCGACAGCCTAATATTCAGCCATCTTAATAAACGTAGATATCAGCTGGACCTTATCTATGGTCCGATCAAGGTCTTTACCCGGCCTCGTGAGCTGAGTTGGGGTCGATTCTTACGCTACCAACATGGCCAATGCCACATGCATCATATGCATGCCGCATGTCGACAGCCTAATATTTAACCATATTAATAAACGTGGATATCAGCTGGACCTTATCTATGGTCCGATCAAGGTCTTTACCCGGCCTCGTGAGCTGAGTTGGGGTCGATTCTTACGTTACCAGCACGGCCAATGCTGCATGCATTCACATGCATGCAGCATGTCGACAGCCTAATATTTAACCATATTAATAAACGTGGATATCAGCTGGACCTTATCTATGGTCCGATCAAGGTCTTTACCCGGCCTACTGAGCTGAGTTGGGGTCGATTCCTACGATACCAGCATGGCCAATATTCAGCCATATTAATAAACGCGGATATCAGTCAACCTTTAACATTTTTTTCAATCGATAAGTGCCAACTTCAAAAATTTGGAGGTTCTCAATTCGACTGTTTCTTTTGCTTGTTACCTCGGAACTTTCGACTGGGTGAACCGATTTTATTTATTTGAAATCTGGTGCTTCCCGTGTGGTCCCATTTCAATTTGGTCCAGTTCTGACAATGGCGTCCATGAGAAAACCATATAAGTCTTAAATGTGCATTAAGTATGTGCGCGACCAATGGACGAATAACTCTATATCACGCCAACCGATTTCGATGATTCTTTTTTTAAGTTTTACCTTAGCCCATTTTAATTCTTTAGGTATTTAAAGTCGGTTTATAGTTTTTAAAACACGCCAAATTAATATGGCATTATCGATTGAATATATTAGACGACCGATGTGGCGCGGTGGGCGATGGTCCGCCTGCGACGCAGGAGGCGGGTTCGATTCCCGCCTCGGAACAATAGCGTGTACGATCTGCAGATATTTGTTCCGGGTGTTCTGGTCGTTTTCTATGTATAATAAAAAAAAAGAAATATCTATCTATTTAATGTATTGTATTATGTATATCAGTTATCTAGTCCCATAACACAAGCTCTGCTTACCATGGGGCTAGATAATGCTGTGTGGATTGTCCAGTATTTTTTTTTTTTTTCTGTATGCGCATGTAACGCTAATGCTTCAAAATAAATTATTCTCAAAAATGTATATTGTCGTTATCCTTATCAATCGGCATCGAATGTTTTCACTACTATTAAGACAATAGCGTTCTGATATTAAGTCTTATCAGTCAAGAACAGGCTTTATTTCGTTGATAAAGACTGACATACTTTATAACTCCCCTGAAGTTTTGTTATCTACTACATCATCATCATCATCACATGATCAGCCTATAGCAGTCCACTGCTGGCCATAGGCTTATATAATCATATTAATAAACGTGCATATCAGCTGGACCTTATCTATGGTCCGATCAAGGTCTTTACCCGGCCTAGTGAGCTGAGTTGGGGTCGATTCTTACGCTACCAACATGGCCAATGCCACATGCATCATATGCATGCCGCATGTCGACAGCCTAATATTCAACCATATTAATAAACGTGGATATCAGCTGGACCTTATCTATGGTCCGATCAAGGTCTTTACCCGGCCTAGTGAGCTGAGTTGGGGTCGATTCTTACGCTACCAACATGGCTAATGCCACAAGCATCATATGCATGCCGCATGTCGACAGCCTAATATTCAACCATATTAATAAACGTGGATATCAGCTGGACCTTATCTATGGTCCGATCAAGGTCTTTACCCGGCCTAGTGAGCTGAGTTGGGGTCGATTCTTACGCTACCAACATGGCTAATGCGACAAGCATCATATGCATGCCGCATGTCGACAGCCTAATATTCAACCATATTAATAAACGTGGATATCAGCTGGACCTTATCTATGGTCCGATCAAGGTCTTTACTCGGCCTAGTGAGCTGAGTTGGGGTCGATTCTTAGGCTACCAACATGGCCAATGCCACAAGCATCATATGCATGCCGCATGTCGACAGCCTAATATTCAACCATATTAATAAACGTGGATATCAGCTGGACCTTATCTATGGTCCGATCAAGGTCTTTACCCGGCCTACTGAGCTGAGTTAGGGTCGATTCTTACGCTACCAGCACGTATATACACTGTAGCAGTCTACTGCTGGACATAGGCCTCCCCTAATGAGCGCCATAGCGCCCTGTCTTCAGCTTGACGCATCCATCATCTACCTGCAGTCTGTAGCAGGTCGTCATCCCACCTGGTCGGAGGGCGTCCTACACTACGTTTACCGAGTCGTGGTCTCCACTGAAGAACACGTTTGCCCCAGCGGCCGTCGGTATCTACTATTTGGGCAGTATTCTTTAAGGTACAAGTCCGAGATGGGCTGCAGATTGCAACCGCAGGCGACATTGCGGCTAGCGGATGCGGTTGACCGCAGTACTGCCTGCGGTCGCGGTTGCTTCTATTTGCAAAACACCACTGGCGCTGCAGTTTGCGGTCGCTTTTCGCAGCGGCCGCGGGCCGCAGTGTCGCCGCGCTTGGAGTCAATTCCATAGAGATGCATAGAAACAAGTAGTGTCGCTGTCCATCTTGGAATTGCACCTTAATGAAGGTAAGGTACAGTCAGCAACGGAAATCGCTTAATGTTTCATCTATATTTCTATGCTAATAAGATGTTATAATTTGTGTTTTGGTATTTGTAATTTAGCAGCAACAGAAATACATCTGTGAAATTTTCAACTGTCTCACTATCACGGTTCACGAGATACAGCCTGGTGACAGACGGATGGACATGTAAACTGAATCTGAATGTATCTATCAGTACCTGTAAATCGCCAAAAACCGAAAATGAACACAGATCCCCATGTGAGATCGCTCTTGAGCGATAAAACCGCCCAAATGTCACTTAGTAATTTTTATTTTCTTTGTTGTATTTTTAAAGTCTGTAATAAAATTTGACGACCGATGTGGCGCGGTGGACGAAGGTCCGCCTGCGACGCAGGAGGTTGCGGGTTCGATTCCCGCCTCGGAACAATTGTGTGTACGATCTGCAGATATTTCTTCCGGGTGTTCTGGTCGTTTTCTATGTAAAATAAAAAATATCTATCTATGTAATGTATTGTATTATGTATATCAGTTATCTAGTACCCATAACACAAGCTCTGCTTACCATGGGTCTAGATAATGCTGTGTGAATTGTCCAGCATTATTTATTTATTTAATTTTCTATCTACCTATCTCAATCATATCAGATTGAATTGCATGAAATAATACACAAGAGAAAAAAAAACTATTGAAACTATCATGGTTATTAACACTAAAGTCATTTAAAATGGGATATTTACCATGATGATGACATGAATATCAATAGATTTGTTTCCACGATTTTGATAAGTTTTCCGATTACCTTTATCTACTTGCTTCCTTGATAATCTACGTCCATACTACGTCAATAATGCATCGTAAAAATCTTGAAGTGATCATAATAATTCAATCAAGAAGGTATTGACGACCTCTGGCGCGTGGCAAGTTCCAATATTTTTCTATAGTGGTTTCTTTTCACTTCTTCCACTAGTGGACAAAAAATTTAAGTGAACAGTAAAATAATTTTATTTGATAATAATTTATATATAAAATATGACTTGTCTAAGTGCTTATTTTGTAAGCCTAAAGAAATAAATGATTTTTTTCTTTACTTTTATACTTCGTGTCGTGTAGTCGTAACTAAGATATACCTACGAAATGTTATGCCTCATCCATCATCATCAGCCTATGTTAGTCCACTGCTGGACGTAGGCCTGCCCAATGAGCGCCATAGCGCCCTGTCTTCAGCTTGCCGCATCCAGCAAGCATCTACCTGCAGTCTTTCGCAGGTCGTCATCCCACCTGGTTGGAGGTCTCCGTTGGCGTCCTACGCTACGTTATGTCTACCCAAATGTAATTTTGGGTTAATGTCTAGGGTAGTAACAATACAGGGTGGATTTTTTATATGGGGGCAGTAAGGGCAGGTATTTAAACCGTTGTAGCTACAGAATAATGGTCTTACGAGGCTATATTTTGTTGAGAAGTTTTCATTAACTATCAGATCACGAAAATGGGATGATTGGGATGCGTCAAGCTGAAGACAGGGCGCTATGGCGCTCATTAGGGGAGGCCTATGTCCAGCCGTGGACTAACATAGACTCATGATAATGAGACATAATGATTCGTAGGTGTGTCTCTGTTACTACGACGTCTTCGACTCATGCACACGGAGTATAGAAAAATATTGGAACGTGTCCAATATCCGCCAAACATTGCGGTAAACAAAGTGGTACGTAGTTATAGGGTTGTCTGTCTTTTGTTGAAATTATAAATAAATAAATAATGCTGGACAATTCACACTGCATTATCTAGCCCCATGGTAAGCAGAGCTTGTGTTATGGGTACTAGATAACTGATATACATAATATATATTACATAGATATATATTTTTTTATTATACATAGAAAACGACCAGAACACCCGGAACAAATATCTGCAGATCGTACACACAATTGTCCCGAGGCGGGAATCGAACCCGCAACCTCCTGCGTCGCAGGCGGACCTTCGCCCACCGCGCCACATCGGTCGTCACTATGACTATGATTATACATATCAAAAATATCTATCTATGTAATGTATTGTATTATGTATATCAGTTATCTAGTACCCATAACACAAGCTCTGCTTACCTTGGCACTAGATAATGCTGTGTGAATTGTCCGGCATTATTTATTTACACTAAAAATTCTCGTCTCGACAACAGCGACAACCCTATGAGTCTTAAACGTGTCATCAAACATTATGTAAACGTATGTAATATGCAAAATATCTGCCGACCAAACATAACACGCCACGGAACTGGAATACTGCATTTTAATTGAAAGGAATTAGGTTCAATTTAGCACGCTCCGAGTTCAAGGTCGTCTGGTAAAAGTGTGATAGAGTATTTTTGACAGTGGTTTGATGAATCTTGTACCTATATTTTAGTGCTTTTCTATCATTTGTAAAGAACTTGAGGAGGGCAATTCGAAGCAAGCAAATCATACTATACCTACTCCCATTCAAAAACGAAAATTTTTGTATACAGCGGGGTTACAAAACCCAAGGATTATTGGTGGGATATATGTATTTAACGACATTGCTACCATCCTAATATGGGTCCCAGAGAATCCCTACGTGAAAAATTCAAAGAAATAAACATAATGACAGTACCGTGTCTATATATTTATGAAAACTTGTTGTACACTCATAAAAATATCAATCAGTTCACTAAAAAAAGTGATATACATAATGTAAATACTAGAAATAAGAATAAACTCGCTGTGCCCACAACTGGGCTACACAAGATAAATGTATCTTTTAAAGGGCAATGTAACGCTTCTACAACAAAACTCCAAGTGAGTTGCAAAAATGTATCAATAAATAAATTCAAAAAAATTGTTACACATATTCTTTGTAAAAAAGCTTATTACAAAATATCAGATTACTTAGAAGATAAAAAAGCTTGGAACGAGTTTTGCTCCAACTCAAAATCTACCAACTTACAGATAAGCAAATCAAATGTACTAGACACATAAGTTATGAACTTACTAGTGGTTTCTTCTCACTTCTTCCACTGGTGGACAAAAAAATAAAGTGAACTATAAAATATGACCTGTCTAAGTGCTTATTTGTAAGCTTAAAGAAATAAAATCTTTTCATTTTTCATATTTCCAAGCAAAGCACAGAAACTCACTATTTCTGGTTTTGTAAACTTGAATAAATCATTTAATTGATCTCTCGGATAAAATTTAGGTATTTTTCGCTGCATATTTGAGATTATTCCGTATTGTATTATTAGTCTAATTTGGCTCTTGTACACTTCCTATATGTCTATTCCATCGCCACTCCTGTAAACCTAAGGTTTGCTGGAAGAAAACTCTAACTCAGGGCTAAGCTCGCCTATGTACATATCTTTTTATATAAGTTATTTTTAAGGTTTGTATGTGTACAATAAAGAATTAAAGAATTATTTGTTGTTAAAGCTGTAAAGTGTATTTAGTTTTTAGTGATACCCTGTTTGTTGTATTGCACTTCATCAGCCTATGTTAGTCCACTGCAGGACTTAGGCATCTCCTAATGAGCGCTATAGTTCCCTGTCTTCAGCTTGACGCATCCAGCATCTGCCTCCAGTCTTTCGCAGGTGGTTCTGTGTGCTGATGAAGCTGTTCACACGATTCTAACCCTTACCCCTCGTTCACAGATCACAATGTCGCGTGACAGATCCTCGAAGCGGTTCTACCGCGCCGAGTCCACTCATGATCTCCTGTCGTTCATGGACAAGGGTCAAGCAGCGAGCGACGAGAACAGATGGACCTTCGAGACGGCTTGGGAAGCTGCTAATAAAGGTAATAGTTGTAAGATTTAGAGGCGCCATCTATTACTCCGGCTGAGACTTATCTGATATGTTTGTTAAGAAACCACAATAAACGAAACTAAAACATGTTTGGTGTTGAATTTGGTAGCAGCGCCTCCTGCAGAACTATTTACCACTGAACTGCGATTCTTAACCCGCATTCCCAGCGTGGGGATTATGGGCATTACCCCCGTACGATAAAAGCTTATTAATATGGCGCATATAAAAAGTCTTTTTTGAAACATAATTAAGGTGCTAATAACAAAAAATGAAGCGATGCGACCAGCAGAAGTAAAATACTGTGTCGCAGGTCGCGACGCCTACCTGCGGGATTATATTTAGCCGTGGGACACCCTGTATATAGATCTTTAGCGCCAAGGCGCAAAAAGTAATATAACACCCATTGTATGTAGTGAAGATGCGTTTCTTGAACAACTTGTAATACTGGTTCTCGTCCTTTGTCTAAGATAAGGTCTTCAGGTATGTAGGATAAAATTACAAGTCATTCCTAGCTTGCTTACGATAATATATCCAGGGTTGGCATGATTAAAACAAGTTGTTTTAAAACACGTGTTTAAAACAGTGTTTAAATCAGTTTGAAATAAAACTATATTTTATATTAAGAAAAAAACAGGGTTTAAAACTACCTTTAATTGCAAATGAAGGCTGTGGTATTTATACACTGCATAGGTAACTCCCCGCCAGTAAAGTCCCACAGGGAAAGTCCCTATGTCGGCCGTCAAAAGAAAGTAATTCACTGGATTAGTGGGTACTGTACCTATTCCCCGCTCTCTAGTTCTCTACCTACCTACAACACTACATACAAGGTGTATGTAAAGTGTTTTGTATTGATTAATAATAATATTAATTTTTAATAATTAGATTAGAGGTACTGAGATATGCAACAAAAGTAAATATTTATCGTTTTGTTCATTTTTACTAATGTGAATTAGGAAATAGTTTAGAAATGGATTATTTTATTATTCGCTATAATTGATTTGAAATTGATAAGTAAAAAAAAACAAAAAAAACACTTGATTTAAACATTTTGAACTGTTTGTTTTATAAAATATAAAAAAAACTGTTTTTTTTTCAACCCTGAATATATCATCATCATTAGCCTATGTAAGTCCACTGTTTGACAAACGAAAGTGTTTAATCAGTGCATCCTACCCGTTATGACCTACGGAGCTGAGACGTGGACACTCACGGTAGGGCTGCTCCACCAGTTCAAAGTCGCTCAGCGAGCTATGGAAAGAGCTATGCTCGGAGTTTCTCTGAAGGATAGGATTCGTAACAAATACATCCGACAACACGAAACAACCTTTAAACGGTTCCATGTAAGCGTGCGAAGCCGCGGACAGTAACTAGTTTATAATAATGATTTTTTCTTCCAGTTGGTGGAATCTACACCGTCATCCGGTCCAAGGCTTACGTCTCTACGGAGGAAATGGGAGAAAACTACTGTCTTCTTGGTAAGTGGTCGACTGATGTGACGTAGGAGGTTGCGGGTTCGATTCCCGCCTCGGGACAATTGTGTGCACGATCTGTATATATTTGTTGATTTAGGCAACAATTGGTGTTCCGGGTTTTCTGTTCGTTATCTATGTATAGTAAAAATATCTATCTATGATTACATAGACCTACTGATAATACTATATAATACAATAGTATTGGTAAATACATTAGTATTGTATTAAGTACATATATCAGTCACCTAGTACCCATAACACAAGCTCCGCTTAACTTGGGGCTATATATTGCTGTGTAGATTGTCCAGAATTATTTATTTATTTATTATTTTTTCTTCTAGGACCGTACAAAGAGCAATGCGCGAGGACCGAAGTCGAGGAGGCGGAGTTTCCCCCCAACTCCCCCCTCACCGTCGCCGTCAACGCCATGAGGAGTCAGGGGTATAAGGTAATATCGCATGTGTTGTCATGAAACAAGTTCTGTATGATACATCCAGTTTTTTTTTTCGTTTATTTATGTTTGACAATAATTAAATCATAATCTAAGAGCTAACTTAAACAGATATTCCGTTTGTCCGTAAACTCATTAGTCTCTATTATTATAACATTTCAATAAAAACAAATATGTATCTAACTAGTTAAGATAGTATCCTATTATTGAAATTAAAATAAAAACATGCACTGTGGGTGCATAAATTCGTAAATTTGTTATAATAAATAATGCTGGACAATTCACACAGCATTATCTAGCCCCATGGTAAGCAGAGCTTGTGTTATGGGTACTAGATAACTGATATACATAATACAATACATTACATAGATAGATATTTTTTATTATACATAGAAAACGACCAGAGAACCCGGAACAAATATCTGCAGATCGTACACACAATTGTTCCGAGACGGGAATCGAACCCGCAACCTTCTGCGTCGCAGGCGGACTTTCGCCCACCGCGCCACATCGGCATTACGCATGTATCTGCTGTTATTTGGTCAGAAAATCACCGCGCACTTTGGCATCGCGGACGTTGTTCCGGATTGCGGTCGACTACAACTAAATAAAAACTCTGCGCACTGCGTAAAGTACGCCGCCCAAAGAACAAACAAACAAAGATATATGATGCACAATGGGCGGCTTTATCGCTAAGAGCGATATCTTCAAGCAAACTCTTGATATTTGACGTTTTTTCTATCCCCAGCTCCACGTTGGCACATGGCTCGTAGATGGCAATCCCCAGATCATTCTCTTCGACATTGGATCAGCGGCGTGGCAACTAGACGGGTTCAAGCAAGAGCTGTGGGATACCACCTCGATTGGCATCCCGCATCTCGACTCGGAGGCCAACGATGCAGTGATACTCGGGTTCATGGTGGCCACCTTTATAGCTGAGGTAAGAGCTGGTGCAATATCTAAAGGAACGATTCCATCAAAATAGTGTGCAGCACCTTTGTTTACAAACATTTTGTGCAAAACTCCAGCACTGCACGTACTAACCTTGTGTCGCGTTTAGCTTCTGGCTCCACCGGCAAGACTGTGCGTAACTTTTGTACGCACAGTGTGGCACACTTGTGCGCGAACATGTTCACTGAGAAGAATTTTCTGTCTTCAGTTGTTAATATGGACGGGCGTTTGTATTGCAGCTTTTGATTTATTATCTATATATTTATATATATTCTATGCGCTATGATAGGTGCGCTATGGCGCTCATAAGGGGAGGCCTATGTCCAGCAGTGGACTACTATAGGCTGATAAAAATAAAAATATCAACTCCATTGGCATCCCGCATCTCGACTCGGAGGCCAACGATGCAGTGATAATCGGGTTCATGGTGGCCACATTTATAGCTGAGGTAGCTGAGCTGGTGGAATATCTTCAAATAACGATAATCCCTCGGGCTGCGCCAAGACTCTAACCTGGCGCAGTCGGATAAAACGATGTTTGTCAGTTCTTCACGCCTAAACTACTGAATTGGCAAATTATTATTAGGTAGAAAGTAATTCTAGAATATCTAGGCAACTTTTTATCGGAAAAACCCGTTAATGATATCGAGGGAAGCACCTCGTAGAACGATCAAGAATCAAAAACTCTTTACATCCATCCCGCTGTCTGTCTGTCCCTATGTATGCTTAGATCTTTAAAACTACGCAACGGATTTGGATGCGGGTTTTTAAATAACTAGAGTGATGCAAGAGGAAGGTTTATAAACGATTTAACACATAGATTTCCACGCGGGCGAAGCCGTGGTATCCTGCTAGTGAATCAATAATTTGCGTTGTTTCAGTTCCGCAAAGCAGCGGAGGGCTACGCGGACATGCCTCCGAGAGTGGTGGCGCACTTCCACGAGTGGCAGGCGGGCGTCGGACTCATAGTACTAAGGTATACGTCCACTGCGACCTGACGACCGATGTGGCGCGGTGGGCGAAGGTCCGCCTGCGACGCAGGAGGTTGCGGGTTCGATTCCCGCCTCGTAACAATTGTGTGTACGATCTGCAGATATTTGTTCCGGGTGTTCTGGTCGTTTTCTATGTATAATAAAAAATATCTATCTATGTAATATATTGTATTATGTATATCAGTTATCTAGTACCCATAACACAAGCTCTGCTTACCACACAGCATACACAGCATTATCTAGCCCCACTAGATAATGCTGTGTGAATTGTCCAGCATTATTTATTATTTATTTATTTATTTACTGCTGGACAAATGTCTTCCTACGTCGATGCCACGGGTGGTCTTGAGCCGCCTCCATCGACTCCCTGCGACCGCTACAACGTCGTCGGTCCATCCAGTGGGAGTTCTTCCCACACTCCGTCTCGCATTGCATCGCCGTCGCCACTCGAGAACCTTTACTCCCCAACGGTATTCGTTTCAGCTCGCTTGTACGGTTCACGTACAGCACACATCTATACTAATATTATAAAGAGGAAAGGTTTGATTTTTTGTTTGTTTGTTTGTAACGAATAGGCTCCGAAACTACTGGACCGATTTGAAAAATTCTATCACCGTTAGGAAACCTTAATATCCGTGGTGAACATAGGCTATATTATATTTTCAAAAAAGTAAGGGATCCTTACTAAAACTCCAATAATGTAACCCAATAGGTGAAAAATGTACTTATAAAATTCCTTGCATATCAATACGCCATTTTCTAAATAAACGTGGTTGCCTAGCAACGCTCTTTTGACAACAAAGGTTTGATAACAATTTACTGTATGGAAACTCTTTTGTAGTGTTATAAAGAGGAAAGGTTTGATTTTTTGTTTGTTTGTTTGTAATGAATAGGCTCCGAAACTACCGGACCGATTTGAAAAATTCTTTCACCGTTGGGAAGCTACACTATCCCCGGTGAACATATATATTATGTTTTCAAAAAGTTAGGGATTCTTTCTAAAACTCCAATAATATAACGTGCAAACCAAGGTGTAAAAATTTACCTAATAAAGTGAAATTCGAGTTTAACGCGGGTGAAACCGCGGGGAACAGCTAGTTTTATATAATACGATTTCGGCTGACACTGCATTCAGCCGCGACCTACATGTTCAGTGAAGCCTTTAGCGCGCACTAGAGCGGATGAGTATCTTTCATCAACTTGTATATTATTCACAATATAAATACGATTGATTTACTCAGTGGTTTAATTCAAACTAACTGACTATAGCTCTGGGCTCGCGCATAGCTATATGGCCCAGCCAAGTTAGATTCGTCGGCTGACGTCTTAACGAAGTTGGATTTACCTAGTCGGACCATTCGGCCTATACTCGAGCAATTCTCAAGAAATAAGAATAAGAATTGTTTTATTTGGCCAAAAAAAAACAGGCTACACAATTAAAGCAATAAACACACATAAAAAAACAGGCTACACAATTAAAGGAATAAACACACATAAAAAAACAGGCTACACAATTAAAGCAATAAACACACATAAAAAAACAGGCTACACAATTAAAGCAATAAACACACATAAAAAAACACAGTACACAGTATAAAAAAAACATAAATAAAAAAGCCTTCAGAAAAACAAAAATTATAATAAGACATGGCTACCGTGCTAGCCTGCCATGTTTATAGAAACATTATTTCTTGAATTGCCTGGAATCAAACATAGAAAATAAAGAAAATACATTTATTTGACACCGTACATAACACATATACACATACCACGACACATTACATAATAAGAAAGAATACAAACAAGAAAAAATATAAGGAAATAGATAAAACATACTTGACGACCGATGTGGCGCGGTGGGCAAAGGTCCGCCTGCGACTCAGGAGGTTGCGGGTTCGATTCCCGCCTCCGAACAAATGTGTGTACGATCTACGGATATTTGTTTCGGGTGTTCTGGTCGTTTTCTATGTATAATAAAAAAAAAATATCTATGTAATGTATTGAATTATGTATATCAGTTATCTAGTACCCATAACACAAGCTTTGCTTACCATGGGGCTAGATAATGCTGTGTGAATTTTTATTATTTATTTATTTATACAGATACATACGTACAAATACGTGTCACAAGGGGCCAAAAAGGTCCCTGTCTCAGCATGATGCCGCTACAAGCCGGAGTTAGTAGCGGCGCTGATTGTCAGGCAGGTCCTGGTGTGGTGGTACAAACCTTAAAGCTTACATAGGCTACTCGTTATCACATAAATGAGTTCCCATGGGATGGAAACAACCTTAAAACATTTAAAATGCGTGCGAAGCCGGGCCGAAACTATAAGTAATAAAAATATAAACTTTTATTTCAGAGTTCGTCATGTGGACGTAGCGACAGTGTTCACAACTCACGCCACGCTGCTGGGCAGATATCTGTGTGCTGGCAACACTGATTTCTACAACAACCTTGATAAGGTAAGCAATTTAATCAAGAACCGAAACAAATGTTTGTACAATCAGCAGATATTTGTTCTGTCAGTGTCAAGTAATGGAAATAATTAGCATTTTAATTAACCTTCTGTATTAAGTCAGATACCTACTCATTAAGTTAGCTGTTAATTTACTGAATACTGTTAAAATAAATAAATTAATAAATAAATAATTGTAAAATTAATGAGTTATCAAATTATTTAAACTTTATTGCACTATTAAAGGTACAAAGGGTGGGCTTAATGCCGAGGCATTTTCTACCTGCCAACCAGGAAACACATGTTTTAAATAAAGGGTTGGCGTGCTAACATTACATACAAATATAAGTAGTAGTAACTATGTTTATGACATTTTATAATTTATATATATATTTATACACCTAAAATACATATTATACATATCTATATACCTAAGAAAAACAGCTAAAACAATAAATATACAGTTCCAAATATATCATAAGTAACAAATCAAATCAAAAGAAGATAAAATAAAAATAAATTAATATTAATATTTTTTTTATATTTATATTATTATTTTTATTTTATTTTAATTATAAAATAAATAATCCTTAAAATAAAATAAATAGAAAAGTTTTATGAAGAGCTATGCTTGTATAACCTCAATTATGAAGATGGTTTGATATTTCCTATTATATTATATTAGAGCCTGGTTCGTTATCTAGCAGGGTGTACCACGTGCAGGTTAGGTTGGGTTGGGAGACGAGATGTTGGAGTCCCCCTTACGCCCCAGTCCTGTAGGTCTAAAGGACTTAAAGCACTTTGAAGTTTGATGTTTGTATGTTACCAATTAGTTAATTAAAAAACTGGTTATTAGAAAACTGTTTTTATGATGTCAAAGAATATTTGAATTTTAAAACTAATTGACATATGTACTTGTTTGACTCATTTATTTTAATTTTATTGCTTTATCTACTATTTTTTCTTTCTATTTCAATCTGTATAATTTTTCATTAGATATTGGTTAAGATTTTGTATGATATTTTTATTGACATTAGCGACATTAATGATTTTGCACACCTGAGTGGGTAGTTTGTATCTGGACATATTTAGAATTAAGACCTTTTATACATACATTCATGCAAATAAAGATTATGATTATGATTCACTCATTTATTTAAATTCTCGTATAAAATACATTTTTTACTATAGAAAATACAATAAAATAAAAAATATATCAAAACGGTAGATCACCGACCGCTCGCTAGAGTCAAGCGGCCGGTGACTAGGGCTGCAGAGAAAGGAACTTCCTGACGATACGTGCCGAGTCCAAGAGTACCGCCTTCTGGATCCTGATTATGATTATCTCTTCCAGTTCTCAGTAGATGAAGAGGCTGGTAAACGTCAGATCTACCACCGCTACTGCATGGAGCGCGCCGCGGCGCATATGACGCACATCTTTACCACCGTCTCGGATATCACAGGTCAGTCATCATTACATCATCATCATCAGCCTATAGCAGTCCACTGCTAGACATAGGCCTCCCCTAATGAGCGCAACAGCGCCCTGTCTTCAGCTTGCCGCATCCAGCATCTACCTGCAGTCTATCACAGGACATCCCACCTGGGGAGGGCGTTCTAAACTACGTTTACCGAGTCGTGGTAAGCATCTGCCTGCAGTCTATCACAGGACATCCCACCTGGGGAGGGCGTTCTAAACTACGTTTACCGAGTCGTGGTAAGCATCTGCCTGCAGTCTATCACAGGACATCCCACCTGCGGAGGGCGTTCTAAACTACGTTTACCGAGTCGTGGTAAGCATCTGCCTGCAGTCTATCACAGGACATCCCACCTGGGGAGGGCGTTCTAAACTACGTTTACCGAGTCGTGGTAAGCATCTGCCTGCAGTCTATCACAGGACATCCCACCTGGGGAGGGCGTTCTAAACTACGTTTACCGAGTCGTGGTAAGCATCTGCCTGCAGTCTATCACAGGACATCCCACCTGGGGAGGGCGTTCTAAACTACGTTTACCGAGTCGTGGTAAGCATCTGCCTGCAGTCTATCACAGGACATCCCACCTGGGGAGGGCGTTCTAAACTACGTTTACCGAGTCGTGGTATCCAAGGTAATCTCAAGAACACGTTTGCCCCAGCGGTTGTCGGTTCTTCGTGAGATATGGCCGGCCACTGCCACTTCAGCTTGCTAATTCTTAGAGCTATCACTACATAGTATAAAACAAAGTAGCTTCCCGCTGTCTGTCTGTCCCTATGTGTCCTTAGATCTTTAAAACTACGCAACGGATTGCGGATGCGGTTTCAATAGATAGAGTCAAAGTCAATACATATTATTTATTTCTTTTATAAGACTAAGCGTCTTTTATTACAAAATAAGCACTTAGACAAGTAATAAATAATAAATAATAAAAATCTTTAGATAAGTCATATTTTATACATTAAATTATTATCAAATAAAATTATATTACTTCAATGTTTTGTCCACTAGTGGAAGAAGTGAAAAAGAAACCACTAGCATGTTCATCCCTTATATGTCTAGTGATTAAAGATGAAGGTTTATATATACTAATATTATAAAGAGGAAAGATTTTATTTTTTGTTTGTCTGCATTGAATAGGCTCCGAAACTACTGAACCGATTTGAAAAATTCTTTCACCGTTGGGAAGCTACACTATCCCCGGGTGACATAGGCTATATTATATTTTCAAACAAATTAGGGATCCTTACTAAATAATAAATAAAGAATACATACCAGAAATGTGAAATTCGAGTGTATTAAATAATTATTTATTTATTATTAGCGATTACTGTCCCACTGTTGGGCAAAGGCCTCCCTTTTCTCCTTCCACTCCTCGCGATCCAACGCTGCAACAGGCCATGATGGAAGATTTTTCTCGAGCTCGTCGCGCCATCTCATCCTGGGCCTTCCACGTCGCCTCTTAGCGTTGTTATCAGTATTAAATAAATAAATAAATATAAATAATGCTGGACAATTCACACAGCATTATCTAGCCGCATGGTAAGCAGAGCTTGTGTTATGGGTACTAGATAACTGATATACATAATACAATACATTACATAGATAGATATTTTTTATTATACATGGAAAACGACCGGAACACCCGGAACAAATATCTGCAGATCGTACACACGATTGTTCCGAGGCGGGAATCGAACCCGCAACCTCCTGCGTCGCAGGCGGATCTTCGCCCACCGCGCCACATCGGTCGTCAAAATAATAATAAAATATTAATAAACTTTTCAGGCTACGAGGCGGAACATCTCCTACACCGCAAGCCAGACATTATAACCCCTAATGGTCTGAACGTGAAGAAGTTCTCAGCGCTGCACGAGTTCCAGAACTTGCACGCGCTCGCCAAGGAGAAGATCAACGAGTTCTCCAGGGGACACTTCTACGGGTGAGGAAGTGGAATAGAATGACAAAGTCTTATCATCATTAACACTTTGAGTGCTGAAAACGCACGGTATGAGTATTCTACAAGTGACTAATACGCGTAAATCCACACTAGCACAGCGGCTGAGAAAATACAGATCTGTGTGACTCAGCAGAGCTGTAATATTTTTCGAACGAAACGCATGTGCGGCGCAACACAACCGCTGTGTAGAGCGGCAGCACGAATTTTTTAGGTAAAAAAAAAGATCGCAGTCGTCGAAAAAAAACCGCAGTCAAAGTGTTAACACTTTGACAGCGGATCACGTACTAGGCACGTGACGCTTATTTTATCCTAGTTAGCCGCATACATAATTAGCGTACCATTCTGGGCGCGCCGGCACTTTTTGACCATTTTGTTACTTTTATAGAAAAAAGACTATAATAGTTGCGGCCATGATTATATTTTCATTGTATTGAGGGTATCTCATATTATTATATAAAATAAGAAAAACATGTATAATTGTTTTTTTTTTTATTATAAAATTGTCACGGACAGGGGACGTGATCGGCTGTCAGAGATTGGAAATAAATAAAATGCTTGGCTGTCAAAGTGTTAACCTATAGTACCACTATGTCCACTGCTGGACATAGGCCTCCTCTAATGAGCGCGATAGCGACCTATCTTCAGCTTGCCGCATCCAGCATCTGCCTGCAGTCTTTGGCAAGTCGTCATCCCACCTGGTCGGAGGGCGTTTTATACTACGTTTTCCTAGTCGTGGTCTCCACTTAAGAACACGTTTACCCCAGCGGTTGTCGGTTCTTCGCGAGATATGGCCGGCTGCCACGTTTGATTTGTCCTGTCTAAATCTATGCACCTTGTATATAATTGGGTACAAATTGATTTGTTTCTCTCTTCTTTCTTATTCATTTTCTTTCTCCAAGGTAATCAAACCTCTTTGTTTCAGGCACTTCAACTTCGACCTGGACAAAACCCTGTACTTCTTCATCGCGGGTCGGTACGAGTACGGGAACAAGGGCGCTGATATATTCATCGAGGCGTTGGCCAGGCTGAACCATTATCTGAAGGTAAATTATCTCAGTAACTCTCGCCGCTGTCGCGGCTTAAGAAGGTCTGCATGTGATGCAGGAGGTTGCGGGGTCGATTCCCGTCTCGGTTTAAATATATCGATAATATAAAAGCTGTAAAGTATGTAAAAGTAAAAAGATTTTTATTTTGTTATAGAACAGAGACTCTTATAAATGAAACTTAAATTAACAGAAGACAGAAACTGACAAAAATCAGTCTCCACTCAGCATGCGCTATGGTAGAACAGATCGTACCATAGCGCTGGTCTTCCGTGGAGACCTGTCTGTTTGTATCTATGTATGCTTAGATCTGTAAAACTACGCAACGGATTTTGATGCGGTTTTTAATTAGATAGAGTGATTTAACACAGTACAATAGGGTAGTGTCCTGGGTAAAAAATATATGCTTCGTCTGTCAGTTAGATTATCAGAAGATATTGAACACGTTGTTTACGCCGAACTGTTTCCGAACGCGTCAACCTTCCTATCAGTTTTTGAACGAAGAAGAGAGGGCCATTCATTACACCACACGTCGCACTAGAACCGGCCTATGGAGAGCCGACGCCATGGCGCGGCTATTTAAAAGCACCAATCCCAAGATCTAAGGCCACGCAAGGAGACGCGCGCCCGCCGCCTTTTTTGACATAAGACAAGAACGAAAAAGCGTGTCGAACAATTCTATCAACCAAAAACCTATTGTAAAATCAATTCTAAAGCCTAATACACCCAATCAAGCAAAATTTACTTTTATTTCATAAAGTTTGTTCCCTATACCGAACACACGTATTTTTCTTTTGTCAATCAAATTTGTCAACAAATACTTACAAAAATAAAGCGCGTCAAAGTTTAGGAGTGGGGGGCTCGTGACGTCACAACTTGCTAAAAAGTGTAGCAAGACGTGACGTCACGCGGAACTTTAACTGGCTATATCTTCATATATTTTTGTTTAATTGACAAAAGAAAAAACACGGGTCCAGGATCTTCTAATAATCTGACTGACGGACTTTGTAGATTTTTTTAGGACACTAGCCTATTATACATAATGATTATGTTAATGTTAGAATTCTTCTTTCCAGGCTTCCGGTTCAGAAATGACAGTAGTTGCCTTCCTAATCTTCCCGGCGAAGACGAACAACTTCAATGTAGAGAGTCTCCGAGGGCACGCCGTCACTAAAGCACTGCGCGACACCATCCAGGATATCCAGCAGAAGGTGGGCAAGAGGATGTACGACATCTGCCTGAGGTAAGGACACCTCATCATCAGCCTATGTTAGTCCACTGCTGGACATAGGCCTCCCCAATGAACGCCATAGCGCCCTGTCTTCAGCTTGACGCATCCAGCATCTACCAGCAGTCCTTCGCAGGTCGTCATCCCACCTGGCCAGGACGTCATATGTTTGCCGAATCGCGGTCTCCACTCAAGGTCACGTTTGCCCCAGCGGTTGTCAGATCTTCGCGAGATATGTCCGGTCCACTGCCACTTCAGCTTGCTAATTCTTTGAGCTATGTCGATAACTTTGGTTCTCTGTCGAATGTATTCGTTACGAATCCTATCCTTCAGAGAAACTCGAGCATAGCTCTTTCCATAGCTCGCTGAGCGAGTTTTAACTGGTGGACCAGCCCTATCGTGAGTGCCCACGTCTCAGCTCCGTAGGTCATAACGGGTAGGACGCACTGGTTGAAAACTTTCGTTTTCAAGCATTGCGGTATGGATGACGCATGTATTCGTTACGAATCCTATCCTTCCTAAGGACACCGAGTGGAGACTTAAACCTGGTTCTCTTGAAGTCGCAAAACTGTGAATTTTGAACCTTCCACTAAATCAAATCAAATTATTTCATGCAACACATTTAATAAGTAATGGGATGTCACAATGTATTCTGCCCTTTTGGGCGTGCAATGTATTAGAATTGACAGTAAATAACTAGATAAATAGTTTTATTATAGAATTAATCAATCTTTTAACGTCTACGAGTCCCGCTTTCCTCGGATTCTAAAATACCTAACAAAAAGTGCCGCTATGCTACGAATTTCTCAGTTCTACCTTAAACAATGGAAGGTACAGTTCGTTAGAAAAGTGGCTCTAAATAATACTCTTAACACTTTGACTGCGGTTTTTTTTCGACGACTGCGATCTTTTTTTTTACCTAAAAAATTCGTGCTGCCGCTCTACACAGCGGTTGTGTTGCGCCGCACATGCGTTTCGTTCGAAAAATATTACAGCTCTGCTGAGTCACAAAGATCTGTATTTTCTCAGCCGCTGCGCTAGTGTGGATTTTCGCAGATTAGTCACTTGTAGAAAACTCATACCGTGCGTTTTCAGCACTCAAAGTGTTAAAGCTAGAAAGCTAGCTAGAAAATTTTTTGCTAAAAAGTTTCACAATCGCTTCCTTTAAATGTTAAATGCAGTTGTTACTAAATTACAACTTTAATTAAGTATAATATTTTTTAGAAAACGATTAAAGTCAATATGAAATAAAATCTGTCATCTCCGTAACATTCACATTATTAGGTTGTGTTAGAACTCTAGGTTATTTATTATATTTTTTGCAGAATAAGACAATAAGACATAATGCCAACTGTACTTTAAACAATATATTTGTGGTTAAAATTACGAGTGGTCCCACTCGCCCAACGAAATAAACAAGAAAAAACTAATCAGGTAACTGGGACCGCGGTCCCAGTTTTGTAGTGGGCCCAGTCGCCTGTATCCTCAACTTATTTTGTATGTATTTTACCTGTAGGGCTTCCTTATTTATTTATTTTGAGCCATTATTGTCCCACTGCTGGGCAAAGGCCTCCCTTTTCTCCTTCCACTCCTCGCGATCCAACGCTGCAACAGTCCACGATGGAAGATGTGCCTCGAGCTCGTCGCGCCATCTCATCCTGGGCCTTCCGCGTCGCCTCATAGCGTTGGGTGGGCTCCACTCTGTGGTGGTCTTTGCCCACAAGTCGCTGGACATGCGGCAGACGTTTCCCTAAAATAAATAAATAAATAATTCATTCACAGAGGTCACCTGCCCGAGCCGGCTGAGCTGATGCATAAAGAAGACACGGTCCGTCTGAAGAGGTGTATCTACGCGCTGCAACGCGACGGGTTGCCGCCCGTCACTACGCATAATGTCGTAAGTCAATGAGTGCTTTTACTTACTTTGACTTTTGCGTGCCCGATGAGACAATTTTCTACAAAAACGACAGACAGACAACAACTATAATATATATAAATAAAATTATAAATATATATGCACATATACCCACTTCTCTCTTCACTTTATCTCTCTCTCCTATTGAGAGAGAGAGGTTTGCTGGAAGAGAACTCTTTTTAGGGTTAAGTTCACCTTTGTATTAATTTTCTAGAATAGGTTTTGTATTTAGTTTATCGTGCAAAAAGTATAAATAAATAAAATAAATAAATAAACACAGCGGCGCCTCCTGTGGAAACGTGATCCCCGAACCGCATGTCCAGCGTTGACATTATGGGCACATCCTCCAATATGATAAAACAAATCATTTATGCAGTCAATGGGCTATAAGTTAGTATGCTTATTCTAAAACATCCCTTGCGATGCCTTACCAGCTGAAACAGCTTTGTGCGTGCAAAAATACAGAGTTTTTATGATTCAAAATGTAACTTTTATTAACACTTTGACTGCGGTTTTTTTTTCGACGACTGCGATCTTTTTTTTTACCTAAAAAATTCGTGCTGCCGCTCTACACAGCGGTTGTGTTGCGCCGCACATGCGTTTCGTTCGAAAAATATTACAGCTCTGCTGAGTCACAAAGATCTGTATTTTCTCAGCCGCTGCGCTAGTGTGGATTTACGCATATTAGTCACTTGTAGAAAACTCATACCGTGCGTTTTCAGCAATCAAAGTGTTCAATTAATTAATTTTAATCTTCTTTTCAGGTGGACGACTGGAGCGATCCCGTACTGAACGGAGTCAGGAGATGCGAGTTGTTCAACACTGTCAATGACAAAGTCAAGGTATGAATGTAATAGAAAAGTTTGAGAATGACAAATAAGACAAAGGAGGAACTAATATTAATTGCGAGACCACAAATAGGCTACTGGCTCAGCATTAAATTAGCGCTCTAAATATAAATTTTTAAATAAAATATAATCAAATGTTTCGTTTGCTCGGAATGAAATGAAATGAAAAGTTTTTATTTCTTTAAGCTTACAAATAAGCACTTAGACAGGTCATATTTTATAGTTCACTTCAATGTTTTGTCCACCAGTGGAAGAAATGAGAAGAAACCACTAGTATGTTCATAACTTATGTGTCTAGTACATATGATTTGCTTTCTGTAAGTTGTTAGATTTTGAGTTGGAGCAAAACTCGTTCCAAGCTTTTTTATCTTCTAAGTAATCTGATATTTTGTAATAAGCTTTTTTACAAAGAATATGTTTAACAATTTTTTTAAATTTATTTATTGATAATTTTTGCAATCGGGACAAATTTTTGTACGATCTGCCGAATATTTGTTCAGGGTGTTCTATATTATGTATAAATAAAAATATCTATAAATGTAATGAATACAATAATATACATACATAATACAACAGTATTATGTATGTATATAAGTCATCTAGTACCCATAACACAAGCTCTGCTTAGCTTGATGCTGTGTGGATTGTCCAGCATTATTTATTTCTACTTTGGAGCTAGATGATGCTGTGTGAATTACCCAGCTTTATTAATTAATTGCATGTCTATTCCCAGGTGATATTCCACCCGGAGTTCCTCACATCAACCAACCCGCTCTTCGGCCTCGAGTACGAGGAATTCGTCCGGGGTTGCCATCTCGGAGTGTTTCCATCTTACTACGAGCCGTGGGGCTATACCCCGGCTGAATGCACTGTTATGGGCATCCCTAGCGTCACTACTAACCTCTCAGGTACTACATCATCCTATAGCAGTCCACTGCTGGACATAGGCCTCCCCGAATGAGCGCCACAGCGCCCTGTCTTCAGCTTGACGCATCCTGCATCTGCCTGCAGTCCTTCGCAGGTCGTCATCCCACCTGGCCTGAGGGCGTCCTACACTATGTTTGCGGAGTCGCGGTCTCCACTCAAGAACACTTTTACCCAAGCGGTTGTCAACTTTGTAAGAAATGGCAAACGATTGTCCACTAAATTTATATGAGACTATACTTTAATAATTATTACATTTACATTTATTTATTATTTATTTTAAGCCATTATTGTCCCACTGCTGGGCAAAGGCCTCCCTTTTCTCCTTCCACTCCTCGCGATCCAACGCTGCAACAGGCCATGGAAGATGTACATCGAGCTCGTCGCGCCATCTCATCCTGGGCCTTCCACGTCGCCTCTTAGCGTTGGGTGGGCTCCACTCTGTGGTGGTCTTTGCACAAGTCGCTGGACATACGGCAGACGTGTCCGGCCCAGTTCCACTTCAGGCTTCCGGCTGTCTGACCAACGTCAACAAATACAAATACAAATACAAATTCTTTATTAATAACACCAAGTTACAAGTCACACGTAATAATAATAATAAGGCAATCAATATAATCCAATATTGTCCTTAACTAATATGTATATGTACGACGCAACGATGCGTGTTTTGGAGCGTAGTATGCTGTTCCGCACGCGGTCTGACAGCTTGACTCCTAAGATGCTACGCTCCATGGATCGTTGGCAGACCCCAAGGGCGGACTTTTGACGATCGGACATTTACATTATATAGGCTAATTAAAAATCACAATTAACTTCTGACATTAAACATCTGTCATAACAAGTTTGACTGTAATAGTTTAGTTAAACAAATTTATATACATGTACATGTTCTCGCCCAATTAGAGAGACTCGTAAGCGTGCGTTATTTGCTACCACTCCTTGCAAAACGAACGCAGGTGTGCGTGCTCCACTGCATAGAATGACAACGGCATATAATAAGTACTTCTCTGAAACAGATCCATTTGCTGCTTCGCCAGCTTTGTATAAGACAGCCATCAACCTGATATTGTCAACTGATACTATCTTCGATTGTACTTAACTCTTCATGTGAATTACATTGTTGCAAATGCTCACTAACACCACCCCTTGTACAAGTAATAAGTGGATAACGGGGCTGGTTCACTTCTAGAATTACGTTTATTTAAGTTTAATAGTTTATAGTTAATTTATAAGTGATACTGTTTGTTATCCCTAAGAAAGAAAAATAAAATAAAAAAATAAATAAACTTATAAACTACACTATGTTTCCAGGTTTCGGCTGCTTCATGCAGGAGCACATAGCGGACCCGATGTCGTACGGTATCTACGTGGTCGACCGGCGGTACATCTCTCTGGAAGGTTCTGTTCAACAGCTGGCGCAGTACATGTTCGACTTTACCAAGTAAGTCTAAACTATGTTTCGCCCCAGGTTTCGGCTGCTTCATGCAGGAGCACATAGCGGACCCGATGTCGTACGGTATCTACGTGGTCGACCGGCGGTACATCTCTCTGGAAGGTTCTGTTCAACAGCTGGCGCAGTACATGTTCGACTTTACCAAGTAAGTCTAAACTATGTTTCGCCCCAGGTTTCGGCTGCTTCATGCAGGAGCACATAGCGGACCCGATGTCGTACGGTATCTACGTGGTCGACCGGCGGTACATCTCTCTGGAAGGGTCTGTTCAACAGCTGGCGCAGTACATGTTCGACTTTACCAAGTAAGTCTAAACTATGTTTCGCCCCAGGTTTCGGCTGCTTCATGCAGGAGCACATAGCGGACCCGATGTCGTACGGTATCTACGTGGTCGACCGGCGGTACATCTCTCTGGAAGGGTCTGTTCAACAGCTGGCGCAGTACATGTTCGACTTTACCAAGTAAGTCTAAACTATGTTTCGCCCCAGGTTTTGGCTGCTTCATGCAGGAGCACATAGCGGACCCGATGTCGTACGGTATCTACGTGGTCGACCGGCGGTACATCTCTCTGGAAGGTTCTGTTCAACAGCTGGCGCAGTACATGTTCGACTTTACCAAGTAAGTCTAAACTATGTTTCGCCCCAGGTTTCGGCTGCTTCATGCAGGAGCACATAGCGGACCCGATGTCGTACGATTGTCGTACGTAAGACTTGCCAATTAAACATGTTTAAAACCAAATTAAGAAACTGGCTGTTAGAAAACTGTTTTAATGACGTCAAAGAATATTTGAATTTTAAAACTAATTGAGACTTGTTTGTCTAATATTTAAATTATAAATAAAGAAATAAAATTTCAATTTTATTGCTATATATACTGTTTTTTCTTGCTATTTAAATTTGTATTATATGTTATTTACTACATTAGACATCTATTACCTTATACATTATTTATATTTATGTATAATTTTTCATTAGATGTAGGTTAAGATTTTGTATGATTTTTTTTATTGACATTAGAGACATTAACGATTATAATAATTCCTAAGATTTTGCACACCTGAGTAGGTAGTTTGTATGTGGACATATTTAGAATTACGACCACATACATACATTCATGCAAATAAAGATTATGATTATGATTAGAAATAAATTCTCAAATCAAATCAGTAGCAAGAACTCAATCTCAAAGTCTTATAATAATACGGAACCCTCTGTTCACAAGTACTTGCACTAGCACTTGGATTTTTATTATATCGATATACAAACTTTATTATTTATTTATTATTATTTTAAGCCATTACTGTCCCACTGCTGGGCAAAGGCCTCCCTTTTCTTCTTCCACTCCTCGCGATCCAACGCTGCAACAGGCCATGATGGAAGATGTACCTCGAGCTCGTCGCGCCATCTCATCCTGGGCCTTCCACGTCGCCTCTGAGCGTTGGGTGGAAGGCCCAGGATGAGATGGCGCGACGAGCCCGAGGTAACGATATACAAACTTAGATCTCACAAATCGTACGTTATTATTTCAGGTTGACTCGTCGCCAGCGCATCATCCAGAGGAACAGAACGGAGCGACTCTCCGATCTGATGGACTGGAGGAATCTTGGCATCGTAAGCACCATTCTTATTTATTATTTATTATATATATATATTTTTTTTTTTTTTTCATCCGTTTTTGTCTACAATCGGCTGTTCAGCCATAATTAGACGCGGTCTCGGGTGGGATACTCAGGTGCCATTTCCAATGAAAGGCACCATCTCTAGACTTGAATACTTTAGTTCCTTTGGATTATATAATATATAATAATATTATAAAGAGGAAAGGTTTGATTTTTTGTTTGTTTGAAATGAATAGGCTCCGAAACTAAAGGACCGATTTGACAAAATCTTTTACCGTTGGGAAGCTACGCTATCCCCGGTGAACATAGGCTTTATTATATTTTCAAAAAAGTTAGGGATCCGTGCTAAAACCGTGCGAAGCCGGGAAGGTACGCTAGTTTATTTTTTTCTTTTATATCTGTCTATGTTATTGTTAACACTTTGACTGCGATTTTTTTTCGACGACTGCTGACTTGTGTTGCGCCGCACATGCTTTTCGTTCGAAAAATATTACGGCTGGGCTGAGTCACACAGATCTGTATTTTGTCAGCCGCTGCGCTAGTGTGGATTTACGCATATTAGTCACTTGTAGAAAACACATACCGTGTGATTTCAGCAATCAAAGTGTTAAGTATAACATTTGACTTGTATAAGTGCTTATTTTGTAAGCCTAAAGATATAAAAACATTGATTTTGATTTAAAAAATATTAATTCTGTATTTTATAATTAAAAAAAAAAACGAGACTCAATATTTTTAAAATTTTGAAACATTTGTTTATTCCAGTATTACCGTCAAGCCAGAGCACAGGCCCTGAAGATCGTCTATCCAGACTACGTGGACCTTATGGACCAGGACTTAGAGAAGAGATTCAACTACCCGCGACCTATCTCTGAACCGCCGAGTCCTTCACAGTCTAGTAAGTACACTGTTGTAAAGATCTCAGCAGGGAAGAAGAATAATAAATAAATAATGCTGGACAATTAATACCTGATCTAATTAAAATAATAATATTTAACAAAATAATTTAAAAGGGATTAACTGGAGTAATTCCTTTAGGCGGTCATATAGCCCCAATTTCAATATTAGGGGATCCACACAGCATCATTTAGCCCCAAGTTAAGCAGAGCTTGTGTTATGGGCACTAGATCACTAGAGCACAGCAACATCGGTGTGGATTGTCCAGCATTTATTATTTATTGAATAAATAAACATTATTATTATTTCATTTCATATATTTAATTTCCGAGGTCGGCCAAGAAAGCACTGGCGAGACGACCTTAACGCCTTCCTCGGAGATTGGTGGGAGATCGCGCGTGACCGCACTGAGTGGAAAGATTTGGGGGAGGCCTTTGCCCAGCAGTGGGACGAAAAAGGCTAAATAAAAAAAATAAAAAATTAAATGTTTACTATAGAAAATACAATAAAATTTTATGAAACTATACCTACAGTAAAAAATATATCAAAAGGTAGATCACCGACCGCTCGCTAGAGTCAAGCGGCCGGTGACTAGGGCTGCAGAGAGAGGAACTTCCTGACGATACGTGCCGAGTCCAGGAGTACCGCCTTCTGGATCTGGCCCTTGATCCAACTTCCTAGCGAGAGTCTCTTCAGGTGTTGATCGAGGCTTTTCGCTACTACGCCGTTAACCGAAACGGCTATCGGGACTATGGTCGCTGAATCTACATCCCACATGCTGACAACCTCGTTAGCCAAGTCAAGATATTTGCTAAGTTTATCTTTCTCAGCTCTAACGAGGTTAGCATCATGCGGTATGGTGACATCAGCGAGCACCGCCCTACGTTCTAACCGATCTATCGGTACAGTATCAGGCTTCGGTACAGTATCTATCGGTACAGTCCTGTCCGTAATGATAGATCGGTCCCAATAGAGCGTCGCACGGCCGTTATTATTATTATGTATCTTATTACCATGATCTCGGGCCATAAAGTGACCCGGTCCTTCGGAAGGCTTGCGTGGGGCCGAAGCCAACAGCACAGAGGCCCTTTGAGAAGTTAATCTAAAGGCGATGGCTACACATAGCGGGTGTCATCCTCGGGTGCACAATATGATACACCCAAAGATGGTATCCGCCAGGTGTAGAGACTATTGCAAAGAAAAATGAAAGAAATAAAACCAGGCTAGTGTGATGGATGGATGGACTGGGTAATCGGGTTATAGGGGAGATTGCGGACATCTGCCATAAACAAGTCAATCATAATGTTAAGAAGAGTGGCAGACGGTGGCTTGCCGAATGCTGGATGGGTTCCTTAAAAAGCCGGAGTAAATGCCGGAGAGGAACAACATCGGCGCAAACGACTGAGGGGTGTCGAGAGGTGCGCCCCGATTTCACCATCACGAAGACTGCTCGTGAGCGGGTTTCCTCGCTATTACGCCATTAGACACTTCCACCACCGAGTCTACATCCTAAGATGCATCTCTCGCGACTCCACTCAGACCGGCCAATGAAGGCAAGCAAGAGGTGGGGGTCTGGTTCTCTTGGGATGCCACTCCGCAAGCGGAGACGAGAACCAGGAACTTCCCCGGGAGCACTCGGTACCCGTGGTGTCGCTACTGCGCTACTCGCCACAAGCTGCCCTGCGGCAGCTTGTGGCGAGCTGTTGGTGAATTCCGAGCTGGGGCTTAATTATTAATTATTATTATTATTAATTTATGTGGTCTAGGAGGGCGAGATAAAGGATTCAGCTTTCCTAAGCCTGAATCTGAACCGCCCAGTCCGACGTCTTCGAGTAAGTTTGTTTTTGTAAATGTGACTGAAACTGTAAATGATTCCAAGAGGAAATGTCATCAATAACTTCCGAGTAGTCTAGCTATTCTTTCATCGCTTTAGAGTATAGAATCCTTTAAATAATTTATAGACTGTATTTTCTGTTGTGTATGTTTTTATACATCTTTTTACAATTCAATTGACCGATTATAAGTAGGTTACTAAAGAATGCAACCCCAGTTGCATATTAATTCCGCAAAAAGCTGACGATTTAATAAGTCATTCATTCATCATTCGGTCATGATAACTTCATTCGTTCATCATACCTTCATTCATTTAAGGGGGTCGCTCCCGCTCCAAGGAAATAACGACAAAGGACGAGCAAGTCCAAACAGATGATCAGAAAAAGATTACCATCCAAAAATCATTGGAAATCCTCGAAATAACTGACGTAGAAGACGACAATTTGGAGGTTAGCTTCGAAAAGCCGAACTTTACCGAGTCCGACCACGAGAATTACCGAACGCCGAGCGATTTTCTGGAGCCTTTGAACGAAGCGGTCGCTGAGCAAATCGATCAGCTGATTGCGAAATTGAAGGATTGTGCACAGGAATAGGGTTCGTTTTTGACTGACAAATGTTTTAAAGAGTTTTTTTAGTACTTTTGAAGTTACACGGTGTTTAATGAGTTCATTAGAGTCTTTATACTTGAGATTTAAGTAGGTAATGTTTTTTGGTATTTTTGAAACACGGTTTTTAGTTTTATTATTTTTTTAAGTTAAGTACACGGTGTTTAGTTGTGTGGTTTATTGTAAATTACACTTTTTTATATGAATCAGGGTTACCATTGGTGAAATTTTATGACACGGTTTTTGATTGGCTAGATTTACATAAATTGTAGGTAGGTAGGGTATCATAATTTTTTTCTACTTGTGGACAAAACATTGAAGTGAAGACAATCAAAAAACATTTTATTTCTTAGTTTAAAATCTAATTTGACTATTAATTATAATTTTATGTACCTAGAACCCACGAAATGATCATTTTTGATTGATTTCATATAATTGAAGAAGAATTATTTTGAACGTATTCGAGTTATAGGATTGGCTCTGCAGAAGAGCACAACACAAATTATGAAGACCTATTGCAATTAAATTGGCAATTTTTGAACGGGTTCATCATCATCATCAGCCTATATTAGTCCACTGCTGGACATAGGCCTCCCCCAAAAGGCTGTGTGGTGTCGGCCTAGATAGAATAGCACCACCCCAACTCTTCCCGTGGGTGTCGTAGGAGGCGACTAAGGGACATACACCGGGGGGCGGGCAGCAGCGTCCCTTGCAGCACACTCTGCGATCCCCAACCCGCATGCCCAGCGTGGGGATTATGGGCATCAACCCCCCTATGGATCGATTGAACGGGTTACATAACATTTATTTAATTAAAACAGTAGTTCTTTTGTTTCTATTATTTGATTGTAATTTTCTTGGTTAGTAAAAGGGTCTAGATAAAAATAACATGTACTCTAATCATGATCAGAAATAGGTGTTCGTGTATGCATTCATGTTGCACACACACACTGGTACAACACCCTGTCTGAGTTATTAAACATTTATCAATGTGTGTGTAATGTGGATGTATTAAGGGGCCTCCGGAGGGACAAATTCTTCATACAAACGTAATACCAAAATTATTTCTAATTCAAGCATATTTCCACTATAATATTGCATTATTTGTGTTAAAATAGTATTTATCTAGGTTCCCAAATAGTTTTTTTTTTTCAAAATACTTACCTTAAATGAAATGAAAGCCAATCTCATTTTGCACATTTTTATGCGAAAATGGACAAGTTTTCTTGCTATTTGTTTCGTATTAAAAACATCAATATCTTACGTTTTATTTATTAAGGAGCATAGCTTATATTTTCTAGTTACAAAATAACAATACTTTGTGAAGGATACAAAAAGTTTTCAGTCATAATTTTTGGTATTACGGAACAAAACAAATTTTGAACGGCTAATATTGCTATCGCGCACGCATGTGGCGCGGCGCAAGGGTTAAACAGGGACAGCGATATTCGGAGCGATTTTTGCAAGCGAGGGTCGCCGGACCCTTAAGGCGGTCACGCGTGAAAAAACGGTTATTTTAATATCCTTTGTGCATTATTTCGTATCGTGGGCTCATAGCAAATGGGTTACTATTCGCAAACCTTCTTATCTGTTATCTAAATTACTTGTAGAGCCTAGAAAATTGTAGCAAAAACCTTTTTTTTCAACGCGCGACCAACCTTATGTATTTTAAAAGTAAAGGTTAAAAGTAAATGTTATAAAAATAACGCTGAAAATAGCTCTATTTTGCTTTATGCATTGTTAAGTCCTCACTTTTATAGACAATATCAAATTGCAAGTTATTTTCAATAGTTAAGTAGCCTAATCAAAAACTGATATCAATTTAAGTTATTTTCAATGTAGCCAACTAGCCTTATCAAAAACTGATATCAATTTAAGTTATTTTCAAATTAGCCAACTAGCCTAATCAAAAACTGATATCAATTTAAGTTATTTTCAATATAGTCAAATAGCCTAATCAAAAACTGATATAAATTTAAGTTATTTTCAATGTAGTCAACTTAACTAATCAAAAACTGATATCAATTTAAGTTATTTTCAATGTAGTCAACTAGCCTTATCAAAAACTGATATCAATTTAAGTTATTTTCAATGTAGCCAACTAGCCTAATCGAAAACTGATATCAATTTAAGTTATTTTCTAATTAGCCAACTAGCCTAATCAAAAACTGATATCAATTTAAGTTCTTTTCAATGTAGCCAACTAGCCTAATCAAAAACTGATATCAATTTAAGTTATTTTCAATGTAGCCAACTAGCCTAATCAAAAACCCGTTCACATTTCACCAGTGGAAGAAACCCTGAAACTACTGGGTCGGCTAAACGTTTGCTCACTCGAGCGATCGGCGGCGCTGAACCTAGGGCTCACGCGCTGCGAGCTGTGGCTTGTGTTCGGACGGTTCTTGCTCAGGTTGTCTGTTTGTACACACTATCTACACTAACAGCACGCGGCTTCGCTCACGTTGTCTAGATACAAAGGGACCTTCAATGTACTGGGTAGTCTAAACCTAGGGCTAACCTGCTGCGAGCTGTGGCTTGTGTTCGGACGGTTCTTGCTCAGGTTGTCTGTTTGTACACATTATCTACACTAACAGCACGCGGCTTCGCTCACGTTGTCTAGATACAAAGGGACCTTCAATGTACTGGGTAGTCTAAACCTAGGGCTAACCTGCTGCGAGCTGTGGCTTGTGTTCGGACGGTTCTTGCTCAGGTTGTCTGTTTGTACACACTATCTACACTAACAGCACGCGGCTTCGCTCACGTTGTCTAGATACAAAGGGACCTTCAATGTACTGGGTAGTCTAAACCTAGGGCTAACCTGCTGCGAGCTGTGGCTTGTGTTCGGACGGTTCTTGCTCAGGTTGTCTGTTTGTACACACTATCTACACTAACAGCACGCGGCTTCGCTCACGTTGTCTATATACAAAGGGACCTTCTATGTACTGGGTAGTCTAAACCTAGGGCTAACCTGCTGCGAGCTGTGGCTTGTGTCCGGACGGTTCTTGCCCAGGTTGTCTGTTTGTACACACTATCTACACTAACAGCACGCGTCTTCGCTCACGTTATCTAGATGCAAAGGGACCTTCAATGTACTGGGTAGTCTAAACCTAGGGCTAACCTGCTGCGAGCTGTGGCTTGTGTTCGGACGGTTCTTGCTCAGGTTGTCTGTTTGTACACACTATCTACACTACACTAACAGCACGCGGCTTCGCTCACGTTGTCTAGATACAAAGGGACCTTCAATGTACTGGGTAGTCTAAACCTAGGGCTAACCTGCTGCGAGCTGTGGCTTGTGTCCGGACGGTTCTTGCTCAGGTTGTCTGTTTGTACACACTATCTACACTAACAGCACGCGTCTTCGCTCACGTTATCTAGATGCAAAGGGACCTTCAATGTACTGGGTAGTCTAAACCTAGGGCTAACCTGCTGCGAGCTGTGGCTTGTGTTCGGACGGTTCTTGCTCAGGTTGTCTGTTTGTACACACTATCTACACTAACAGCACGCGGCTTCGCTCACGTTGTCTAGATACAAAGGGACCTTCAATGTACTGGGTAGTCTAAACCTAGGGCTAACCTGCTGCGAGCTGTGGCTTGTGTTCGGACGGTTCTTGCTCAGGTTGTCTGTTTGTACACACTATCTACACTAACAGCACGCGGCTTCGCTCACGTTGTCTAGATACAAAGGGACCTTCAATGTACTGGGTAGTCTAAACCTAGGGCTAACCTGCTGCGAGCTGTGGCTTGTGTTCGGACGGTTCTTGCTCAGGTTGTCTGTTTGTACACACTATCTACACTAACAGCACGCGGCTTCGCTCACGTTGTCTAGATACAAAGGGACCTTCAATGTACTGGGTAGTCTAAACCTAGGGCTAACCTGCTGCGAGCTGTGGCTTGTGTCCGGACGGTTCTTGCTCAGGTTGTCTGTTTGTACACACTATCTACACTAACAGCACGCGTCTTCGCTCACGTTATCTAGATGCAAAGGGACCTTCAATGTACTGGGTAGTCTAAACCTAGGGTTTACGCATTGCGAGCTGTGGCTTGTGTTCGGACGGTTCTTGCTCAGTTTGTCTGTTTGTACACACTATCTACACTAACAGCACGCGGCTTCGCTCACGTTGTCTAGATACAAAGGGACCTTCAATGTACTGGGTAGTCTAAACCTAGGGCTAACCTGCTGCGAGCTGTGGCTTGTGTTCGGACGGTTCTTGCTCAGGTTGTCTGTTTGTACACACTATCTACACTAACAGCACGCGGCTTCGCTCACGTTGTCTAGATACAAAGGGACCTTCAATGTACTGGGTAGTCTAAACCTAGGGCTAACCTGCTGCGAGCTGTGGCTTGTGTCCGGACGGTTCTTGCTCAGGTTGTCTGTTTGTACACACTATCTACACTAACAGCACGCGTCTTCGCTCACGTTATCTAGATGCAAAGGGACCTTCAATGTACTGGGTAGTCTAAACCTAGGGTTTACGCATTGCGAGCTGTGGCTTGTGTTCGGACGGTTCTTGCTCAGGTTGTCTGTTTGTACACACTATCTACACTAACAGCACGCGGCTTCGCTCACGTTGTCTAGATACAAAGGGACCTTCTATGTACTGGGTAGTCTAAACCTAGGGCTAACCTGCTGCGAGCTGTGGCTTGTGTTCGGAAGGTTCTTGCTCAGGTTGTCTGTTTGTACACACTATCTACACTAACAGCACGCGGCTTCGCTCACGTTGTCTAGATACAAAGGGACCTTCAATGTACTGGGTAGTCTAAACCTAGGGCTAACCTGCTGCGAGCTGTGGCTTGTGTTCGGAAGGTTCTTGCTCAGGTTGTCTGTTTGTACACACTATCTACACTACACTAACAGCACACGGCTTCGCTCACGTTGTCTAGATACAAAGGGACCTTCAATGTACTGGGTAGTCTAAACCTAGGGCTAACCTGCTGCGAGCTGTGGCTTGTGTTCGGACGGTTCTTGCTCAGGTTGTCTGTTTGTACACACTATCTACACTACACTAACAGCACACGGCTTCGCTCACGTTGTCTAGATACAAAGGGACCTTCAATGTACTGGGTAGTCTAAACCTAGGGCTAACCTGCTGCGAGCTGTGGCTTGTGTTCGGACGGTTCTTGCTCAGGTTGTCTGTTTGTACACACTATCTACACTACACTAACAGCACGCGGCTTCGCTCACGTTGTCTAGATACAAAGGGACCTTCAATGTACTGGGTAGTCTAAACCTAGGGCTAACCTGCTGCGAGCTGTGGCTTGTGTTCGGAAGGTTCTTGCTCAGGTTGTCTGTTTGTACACACTATCTACACTACACTAACAGCACACGGCTTCGCTCACGTTGTCTAGATACAAAGGGACCTTCAATGTACTGGGTAGTCTAAACCTAGGGCTAACCTGCTGCGAGCTGTGGCTTGTGTTCGGACGGTTCTTGCTCAGGTTGTCTGTTTGTACACACTATCTACACTACACTAACAGCACGCGGCTTCGCTCACGTTGTCTAGATACAAAGGGACCTTCAATGTACTGGGTAGTCTAAACCTAGGGCTAACCTGCTGCGAGCTGTGGCTTGTGTTCGGACGGTTCTTGCTCAGGTTGTCTGTTTGTACACACTATCTACACTACACTAACAGCACACGGCTTCGCTCACGTTGTCTAGATACAAAGGGACCTTCAATGTACTGGGTAGTCTAAACCTAGGGCTAACCTGCTGCGAGCTGTGGCTTGTGTTCGGACGGTTCTTGCTCAGGTTGTCTGTTTGTACACACTATCTACACTACACTAACAGCACACGGCTTCGCTCACGTTGTCTAGATACAAAGGAACCTTCAATGTACTGGGTAGTCTAAACCTAGGGCTAACCTGCTGCGAGCTGTGGCTTGTGTTCGGACGGTTCTTGCTCAGGTTGTCTGTTTGTACACACTATCTACACTAACAGCACGCTGTGTAGTCTTGTACTGGGTAGTCTTAACGTTTGCTCACTCGAGCGATCGGCAGTTATTTTTGTAACCTCTTGTTCATAAAAATAGGTTCTAGAATGGAGTTTATAAGTTATAATAGCACGGGCTTTCCTTTCGTAGGTTCCACTGAGTGATGTAGATTATGCACATTTGCGCTATTTAGATTTAGGTCGGATGGATCGTAGAATTAATCCATTTAAAGAATAGCTAAGCCGATTACTAAGCGAACGCTGATTTGTTACGTCTACGGAAAAAACGACTAAAACAAATCATCTAAAATAATTCGCCTAAAAAACAATTCGACAACTCTACTAAAACAAATCGTCTAAAACAATGCGCCTAAAAACAATTCAACTAAAACGCATATCGTTTTGGAGGAGCTGTCGAATTATTTTTAATAGATCGTACAACAACACAGAACCGACATGGATAGGTAAGGTTAGGTAGCATTTTAGTCGAATTGTTTTCAGAAATACAATTTATTGGTAAAATTAATTTACATGTCATTTCTAGACTAGTTGTTATCAGTGGAATTGTTTTTTAGACGAATTGTTTTTGAATTATAGTTTTAGTCGAATTTTCCGCATTTTTTCGGATTATCAAATTTATTCTATTCGCCGAAATGACAAAGTGACGTATACCAATATTCTTGAAGCTTTACAGCAGTACTACAAAAACAAACGTAACACTGATCTAACAAGTGTTTCGCTAAACAGTGCCTAAACATTTAGGCAAGGGTTTAACAAGAGTTTAACTCTCGTTACCACAAAACCTACATATATTGTTAACCTAATTATCGTTCAACAATCGGCATAGGCAATTAACAGAATTGCGCCGTTTTGCAATAAGCCTAGCCATTCTACAAACGGTATGATTCTACGTTCCGTAGGTGACATATCTATCCATATTTAAAAAAAAAAATTAACTGCCCACAATTGTTTCCTATAGTAAGTTTTTTTGAATCAAATAATAATGATTGTTTTTGTTTCCATTTAAATTACACTGAAAGCACTTTGTTTTATCTCGATTAGTTGTTTTTAATTTTAAGTTGTTGGTTTTGGTGTATGGAATAGTTATTGAATATTTCGTTGTCATTGTATTTATCCTTTTCCTGTGTTTTTTGATCCTGATTGTTTATATCACTGTGTATTTGTAATCACATCAGCTAGAAATAGTATGAGTGATACACTCACGAATACATTTTATTACTTTTAATTACTTTTGTATTTATTCAAAGCATTACAACTATTGTAGTCAATACATTTGAACTGACCAGTCTTTTATGCTGAATATATTAATATATAAATATATATTAAATATAAATTAAATACTAATATAATCATTTTTTTGGGAAAATATATTAAATATAAATATACTTAATATATTTTCAAAAAAAAAAAATACTGATTCAAAGACTTTCCAAAAAATGTTGTCCTGATATCAAAGATTTTTTTATTGACAAATAATTCACCTATACATAAATCTGTCATCTATCTGTTTGTATTTCCAACACATTGCTATACCAAAGTCGTAAATAAAGACTTATCCCTCTTTCTCCCCCTGAAAATCTCCAGGAAAATCTCCGGAAGAGGCTAAATCATATATGTATGTATATAAAAATCAATTGCTGTTCGTTAGTCTATCTAAAACTCTAGAACGGCTGGGCCGATTTAACTGATTTTGGTTTTGAAATGTTTGTCGTAGTCCAGGGAAGGTTTGAACGGTGAGAAAACATGGTAAATTGCGCAGAAATTTCCACGCGGGCGAAGCCGGGGCAGCTAGTGGATCCAGAATTGCCCTTGAAGATTCCCCTTTATTACCTTAAAAAAAACACAAATCATAGTAAATACCCTGTTATTCGTTTTGGTCTGGACCATGTGTGAATAGTCCAGCATCATTTATTTATTTACTAGCCGCGCTCCGCTGCTTCGACCCCGTGGAAATCGATTTGTCAAATGGTTTAAATGATAAAACTATCCTATGTCCGTCTCCTGGTTCTAAGCTACCTCCCCACCGATCAGCCGAATCGTTTCATCCGTTCTTGAGTTATAAATAGTAACTAACACGTCTTCCTTTTATATAAAACTAGCTGCTCTCCGCGGCTTCGCCCCCGTGGAAATCTATGTGTCAAATTGTTTAAATGATAAAAAGTATCCTATGTTAGACTCCTGGTTCTAAGCTACCTCTCCACCAATTTTCAGCTAAATCGGTCCAGCCGTTCTCGAGTTATAAGTGTTGTAACAAACACGACTTTCTTTTATATATATAGATATAGATTAACACTCTACCTGCCCACAGGAGGTACAACCCCAGCAGCCTCGGTCCACGGCTCAGACGATGAAGACGAAGTGGACGAGGAAAAAGAACTTGCGGAATTGAAGATTAGCGATAACTAGGTACATGTAAGGGATGATATCAACCAATAGGGGCTCGAGTTGAAAAATAAACGCGAAAGTTCAAAAAAGTTTTATGAGGTCACCTCTCTGCTTTCCTGCTCATTTCTAATATGCTTTGAGCGGGATAGCAAGAGGTGTCATCATTCTCAATACCATTATTTAAGTACGCCGGTAAGGATCGGTTCATATCTGAAGGAAAATGCGTCGAGCTTATCATCGTTCGCGTCTATTCGGTCAGATCAGACCTGCCTCATTACGGGTCTAGTCAGTTCGAGGCCTGTACATAAACGATATCCCCTGATGTTACGCCTAGTCTGAATGCATCATACAAAATACACGTATCGCGACACGTTACGTCGACCGACTATGCGTTGACGGAAACGCAACAGACGCTGTACGCTCGACACACAAACTCATCATCGGTTGAGTGTGATCTGTTGAATGTTTTATTATATATTTGCCTGTTCTGGCGTAACGCGAGCGATAATACGCGACGTATTTTCCGTCAGATATAAACCGACCCTTATAGGTGTAAGAGATTATAATACCTATAGATGCGATATTAGCTAATATTATACCTATAGATGCGATATTAGCTAATATTATACCTATAGATGCGATATTAGCTAATATTATACCTATAAACGCGATATTAGCTAATATTATACCTATAGATGCGATATTAGCTAATATTATACCTATAGATGCGATATTAGCTAATATTATACCTATAGATGCGATATTAGCTAATATTATACCTATAGATGCGATATTAGCTAGCTCGCTCGCAATCTAAGCGAATGTATTTTGTTATACAGGATTTTTTATTAGAACGAATTATTTTAAATAGATTTCATACTTATTCACACAATTTTTATATAAGTAATACTTTCTTTACGTCAAAGTTAAAGAACAGGAGACATCGAATAATCCGCAAACCAAAATAAAAAAATCGAATTTTCAAATCTTCCTTTAACACTTTGACTGCGATTTTTTTTCGACGACTGCGATCTTTTTTTAACCTAAAAAATACAGCGGTTGTGTTGCGCCGCACATGCGTTTCGTTCGAAAAATATTACGGCTGTGCTGAGTCACACAGATCTGTATTTTCTCAGCCGCTGCGCTAGTGTGGATTTACGCATATTAGTCACATGTAGAAAACACATACCGTGTGATTTCAGCACTCAAAGTGTTTAAGAATTTATATATTGTGTTAGAAGTAATGATCACGGTGTAGCAATAGTTATAATATATATACATAGATATAATAGTTTTATGAATCACCTACGAGAAATCATAAGTTCCTAAAGATGATATGATATTTTTATATTATAGATGCTGCGACGCAGGAGGTTGCGGGTTCGATTCCCGCCTCGGAACAATTGTGTGTAAGATCTGCAGATATTTGTTCCGGGTGTTCTGGTCGTTTTCTATGTATAATAAAAAATATCTATCTATGTAATGTATTGTATTATGTATATCAGTTATCTAGTACCCATAACACAAGCTCTGCTTACCATGGGGCTAGATAATGCTGTGTGAATTGTCCAGCATTATTTATTTATTTTATAGATGATTATTTTTTATAGTTATTTGTAATTTGAAACTATTAAATTATACATATAAATATTGAATAGTGTCAAATTTCAAAAAAAGTTGATTTTTAATATTAAACTGTCTCGCCATAGTGTTTGATTTTATATTTTTATATATTTTTTTAGGATTTTTCTTATAAGAATACTATTTATTCGGAAAAATGTTTTAATTTTTTTTATTTAATAGTAGTACTACTGGGATTTGGCTAGATTTATAATTTTTTTATAAAGTAAATTATGAATTTATTGCATGTTATGTGAATCATGTTATATTTGTTAAAAATAATAGTTTTTAATATTAATCATTTATATTCAAAGACAACAAACGTAATTATAAGTAACATCAAATTTTTTATCTACAAGTTTTTATAAAAATACGCTTTTGATAGCAGTATTTATATTTTATGACATAATTTATATATTATATAATAATATTTTGAAATAAGCAAAAATAAATAGTCTAATCCTTTATCCACCCTGTATTTGCTGAACAAAGAGTAAATTAGATAATTCATAGTTATATTTTCGTATAATATTTATGTAGTACGAAAATCATCCATTACTGCCAATTGAAATAGTGTACGAAAATCATCCATTACTGCCAATTGAAATAGTGTACGGAAATCATCTATTACTGCCAATTGAAATAGTGTACGAAAATCATCCATTACTGCCAATTGAAATAGAGTACGAAAATCATCCATTACTGCCAATTTAAATAGTGTACGAAAATCATCCATTACTGCCAATTTAAATAGTGTACGAAAATCATCCATTACTGCCAATTGAAATAGTGTACGAAAATCATCCATTACTGCCAATTGAAATAGTTTACGAAAGTCTGTAGTTCATGTGTGTGCCATAATATCAGGAATTTGTTATTTAGTTTAGTTGTAATAAATTGTGTTATATTTTATCAAATTTGTTTTATTTATATTTTACTAGCTGTTCCCCGCGGTTTCACCCGCGTTAAACTCGAATTTCACTTTATTAGGCGATTTTTTACACCTTGGGTTACTTTATTGGAGTTTTAGTAAGGATCCCTAACTTTTTTGAAAATATATTATAGCCTATGTTCACCGGGGATAGTGTAGCTTCCCAACGGTGAAAGAATTTTTCAAATCGGTCCAGTAGTTTCGGAGCCTATTCAATACAAACAAAAAATCAAATATTTCCTCTTTATAATATTAGTTTAGATATACATATTAGTATAGCTTAGTTTTTAAACCTTCCTCTTGAATCACTTCTATCTATTAAACAAAACGCATTTAAATACATTGCGTAGTTTTAAAGATCTAAGCATACATAGGGACAGACAGACAGCAGCAGGAAGCGACTTTGTTTCATACTATATAGTGATTTACTAATAATTACATATCTACTCGTAGTCCTACTATATAATATGATAATCGCGAAAGTTTGTGATGGATGCAAGTATGTTTGTTGCTCTTTCACGCAAAAACTACTGAATGGATTGTGATGGAACTTAACAATAATATAGCTTACATATCAGAATAACACATAGGCTACAATTAATATAGATATATTGTATATTATCCAAAATATCTATCACCACGCGGGTGAACCCGCTGGGCGCAGCTAGTTAAATTATAACACGAGAATGATACCTCTTATAAATGTACATCTAAGGAATTAAGTCTTATTAGAAGCCCAATTTAAGTATACAAATTATATGTGGTCATTTGGGTAATTTTTTGCTCTCATTCTATCCTCTCATGACTATTCATATAATTCAACTTCTGCCAGTTCTTTACTGTTATCAATTTTAATGTCATTTAGATCTTCCTTTGTTTCTTTTTCTGTTGTAGCTTTCTTTTCTTCATCATCCTTTATTGCTTCTGGAGATTTTTCTGTGGAAGCTGCAGATTCTACTATGTCTATTTTAGTAGATCTTTCATCATCATTATTTGCTTCTGTACTAGTTTGGTTATTTGGAGTAATTTCGCTCTTATCCGTTGAGTGTTCAACATTGTCTTTAACTTGGTCTTTGTCTTGAATTTCAACTTTTTCATAACTTTGGTGTTCATTTTCGGTGTCTGGTTTTGCTGTGCTGGTTTGATTTTCTTCAGTGACAATAACTTTATCTTCCGTATTGTTATGTTCGGAAGATATGTCCGGTTTTACAGTTACGACTTCAGGTATGGTATCTTTGTCGGAAAAGTCCTCTTCTACTTCTGGTTTTTTGTCGTCAAGTCCAAAAACAAAAACGCCGTTAACGTTAGTATCATTTTTAATTGGTTTGATATTATCTAGATCGAATCCCTTATTGATATTGTAAATGAATATATTAGTCACTTTACCACTGCCTACAGAGCTACCAAATAAATTTCGAGCTTCGATTTTTACTGATGATTCGGCGTTTTTATCGTCCGATGGCTTGTCTTTGTGCTTTTTGTTTAATATTTCGCTGCTAGTTTCATTTGGCTCGTTTATAGATTCTGCTGTTGTATCATTTGAAGGTAAGCCATTATTGTCTGTGGCAATTGGTGTATCACTAATGTTACCTATCACATTTTCATCCGTTACGTTGCTAGTTTGCATTGGTTCTTGTACAGCATTCGTTTGGTCTATCTTGTCTTGCTTGCAGTTATCGCCTTTATGCTCCGTGAAGTAATGTTCGATTTGCTTTCCTACTTGGGTTTTTATCACTGTGTCCAACTTCTGTAAGGAATAATATGTAAAGTTGCGACGGTTTTGTAGTTTTATGACTAAGTATTGAGTAATCAGTAAAGCAATGCAGTTTACCTTCATAAAGATATCCAAATAAGTCTCTGAAGCATCTTTTAACCATGCCCAGAAGTATTTCTGAAATAAAAAATGAAATATTACTTTAGATTAGTTTTTTGTGTTCCTTTTTTATTTGAAATAATATTCATAATTCTGTATTTACATTCTTCAATAATTCCTTGACAAACTGTTGCTGTTTTTTATCGTTTTCTTTGTTGCTTGTTTCCTTATCCTGAAAATAGAAATTTACAATATAAATATATTTTAAGTTTTTTTTGGCAATTTGTGATTATTATGAAACTCACCTTTTCATTTCTTTTGGGTGCCAACTTAGCAGCTGGCTCAACTGGTGTGTCATTTACAACCTCTTCACCCTCTTTAGTTGTTCTTAAGAAATATCCATTTGATAATTCTCCTGAAACTTGTTCTTCCGAAATGTCTTTATCATCTGCAGATTTTGCGGCATCATTAACATCTGTGTCTGCTGGATTGCTAGTATCATCCCCGGTTAGTTCTTTGAAAACTTTAAATATTTCAATAAACGATTTCTCAATTTCTATCGGATCTAAACTAGAATTTTCATTATCATATTCGCTATCATCTTCCTGTTTTATTTCATCACTACTTTTTCCAGAAGCACCATCTGTTTTGTTTTCTAGTTTACTTTCAGATTTATCTGCCTTCTCCATATTGTCTATAACCTTATCAAAAATCTTCTCTATTTCAGCGAATGTTTCTATGAATTCATCTTCTTCATCATTAACGCCATCATCATCATCTTCATCGTTTTCTTGTATAACTTCGGGTTCTGTAGGTGATTTAGATGTAGTTATATCTTCAGCCATCACTTCAGGTCTAGACGTTGTTAGAGCTTCTGGTTCACCAACGTGGTATTCAATATGAGTTGGTTTTACGTCCTGTTAAATATAAATATTGTTACGTTTAAATAGTGTTACATTGTTACGAGCTGCATGACGTACGAAATAGTCTTCTGAGATGCAAATAGGTTTTATTCTCCGAGTCTCGCGAACGTGAATCAGATGGTCTATCACTCCCTATATTCAAAAAACTGCTGCATCAGCATTATTTATCCTTATGAAAACATTGATAGCTCTATCCTATGTCTGGTGTAGGTATGTAGTGTAAGTATTTGTTTTCTTCTCTGTTATTTATATATTTACTAAAGTACCACCGTCTATTTTATTCCTTCATGTCCAGTCCACCCAAAGGTTGCCTGGAAGAGATCGCTCTCAGCCTTTATACTTCACTTATTCTATTGTTTCTTCCTGTATTGTTTTCTGTTTTGTGTGGTATAATAAAGTGTTTTCTATCTATCTATTTATGGTATATTATTCTGATACTTACATTCCACACTGTTCCGCTATTTCCTGTTAAACTCATACCATATGTCCCTCCTTCTCTTTTATGAGTTTTGTTATCTGCATGATTGAGTTTTTCCCCTGTCTTTACGCTCTTCGTTTTTCCTGTTACTGTATGGCTTATTTCTCTTTTCCTACGGTTTTGCGGTATTTCCTGAAATAAAAAAACATGTAGTGGGTAAGTTATAATACTGATTTTATTTCTCTTTTTTCTGAAATACAAAACTTTGATGTACTTACTAATATTATTTCGGTTTTTGTTTCAGGAGTTATATTAGTTGTGGCGATTTCGACCTAAAAAAAAAAAATATCAAACCTATACACTTATAAACTGTCCGTTAAATGAAAAAAATTTGTCTAGCTTGTCTACCAACTTATCTACAACCTGTCAATTGGTAAGTTAACTCGTTGTTATTGTGTTACCTATTTTATTATAACCCATTTATTGCTCAACCTCTCCGGTGCAACCAGAGGCACACGCCGTAGCCCGTGAACATAGAATTGTGTTATAGGCAGCGAAAGAGTTAGTTACTTTACATTTTTAATAGCACACACATAAAACACCACGTATACAGCATTATTTAATTTAGATTTCTTTAACTCATTTGCTAGTACAGCGTTGTCTTGATCAATAATAACCTTGCTGCTGTCTTTGATATTATTGTAATTTGTAAGTAGTACCTTTGGGACTCCTTCCGTGGTATTAAAATCACTAAATCTTCTATCTATCTGTATTGAATCTACATCGATTGGTGAATCTTCATCGCTTTTATTGTTCTTTATTGAATCATTGTCGCCATATCTATTACTCGATGATTTGTCTCGGTCATTTATTTTATCTTTTGATAGATCATTCGGATGCGATGACTGTTCATTGTCTTTAACTTCATTGGACTCATTTGAGTTACTGTTGTCATCGGTTTCTTCTGTTGAATTTGATGAATCATCATATAATTCCTCACTTTCATCTTCATCATCGTCAACAGAGTCTTTCTGTAATCAAGAAAAATATTTCGTATTTCTTAACATCTATATATTAAAATCATATTTTTCACTTACTTTTTCAAACTGATTCCCTGAATGGCTGTTTGTAAAGTAACGCTTTTCAAAATCAGGCTCTATTTTATCCTGTATTGAAAAGAATATTGAAATTATTAACGAAAAGATCGTCTCATCTCATCATTTAATTTCATTTAAAAAATATATTAATCCCTAATCCATATTACGAAGTTTTGCTTGAGAGGGACTAGGTCATGAAAATCTGTCACTGGCTTCCGGACCATTTAAAAAAAAAAAATTAATTATGCTGGACAATCCACACAGCATTATCTAGCCCTATGGTAAGCAGAGCTTGTATTATGGGTACCAGATAACTGATATACATAATACAATACATTACGTAGATAGATATTTTTTATTATACATAGAAAACGACCAGAGCACCCGGAACAAATATCTGCAGATCGTACACACAATTGTTCCGAGGCGGGAATCTAATCCGCAACCTTTAGCGTCGCAGGCGGACCTTCGCCCACCGCGCCACATCGGTCGTCATTAATTAGGTGGCACTTCACATGGCTATTTGTGTTCGCTATTGGGTGTTTGTTGTATTTGGTAAAATATAAGACGTTCAGACGAACATGCAAAAAGAGGCAAATACGACCATCCACACATGGCACACAAATAACAAACACACAAACATTTGGCAGCAGACTGAGCAGAGCGCAAGATGCCAATACGGCCATTGTGTGGACGGCTTATTGCGTATTTGCCTATTTGACTGCTTTGATGTGCCTCGAGAAACCGACAAGCGCACGGTAACGCGTATTTGTTATTGGCCTTATTTGTCAAATAGGCAAATAAGGCCAACACTTAGAAAACGACCAGAACACCCGGAACAAATATCGTACACACAATTGTTCCGAGGCGGAAATCGAACCCGCAACCTCCTGCATCGCAAGCGGACCTTCGCCCACCGCGCCACATGGGTCGTGTCAAATAAACTGTCCACACATGGTAATTGTTTGCCAAATATGCCAAATACACAAATACGAATAGGCATTGAAATGCCACCATAACACATCTCTTTACTCTGTCGTGGTCCTTACCTGTGTTAAGTCCTTAGAGTCATAGGGTCTCTCGATGATATGGTAGTAAATGATTTCTCTTAGCTTCGTCGCCTCGTCTTTTGGGTGTATTATTAGTAATGCTGACTGGTCTTCCTTCACTTCGTATATTTCGGTCTCGTTTTTGACCTAAAACAATATATAAGTCATATAAAACGGGATATTTACCATGATTTGTTTTTTTATTTTCCAATATTAAGGCTCAACTCACACCAAAAGAGCGTCGAAGCGGAGCGCAGTTTCAGTGTCATATGAATTTTAACTTAATTTTCATTACAATAAAACTTACAATCGCATGAGAAACTCGAACAAACGAGTCGATTTCGCCGGAATTCCCGCGGCGCCGCGGGAATTCCGGCGAAATCGACTCGTTAATAAGTTTTATTGTAATGAAAATAAAGTTAAAATTCATATGACACTGAAACTGCGCTCCGCTTCGCTGCGCTTCGCTGCGCTTCGACGCTCGTTTGGTGTGAGTTGAGCCTTAGCCACAATATAAAGTAATAGCTACTAATAACAGATATTTATAATGCCTCTAGGATGCCTCGCCCATTTGAATGAATTAATGAATGAATTAGCACTTTATTGCACTTAAAACTATAAAATAACACCTTTTATCTAAATATTACACATAAAAAGTACAATAGGCGGCCTTATCGCTGACAGCGATTTCTCCCAGGCAACCTAGTCATATATCACAAATATGATATCATATTTACCTACAGGACCTTAAAGCGGTACTCACATATGTATAGACAGATATAATATATAGATTAGTATTTAAGTTAAGTGTGAGAAATAATAGCTGATTTATTTTTATAATACGCCCCCGTCTATACCTATACAATAACTTCGTGTCCATCCAAAGGTTCATCATCATCATCGTCATCATCAGCCTATATTAGTAAACTGCTGGACATAGGCCTCCCCCAATGAGCGCCATAGCGCCCTGTCTTCAGCTTGCCGCATCCAGCATCTATCTGCAGTCTTTCGCAGGTCGTCATCCCACCTGGTCGGGTCTTCTCGAAATCGTTTCCGAATATACATAATGAAAATGAAAATGAAAATGAAAAGTTTTTATTTTATTTCTTTAAGCTTACAAATAAGCACTTAGACAGGTCATATTTTATAGTTCACTTCAATTTTTTGTCCACCAGTGGAAGAAGTGAGAAGAAACCACTAGTATATTCATAACTTATGTGTCTAGTACAATTGATTTGCTTATCTGTAAGTTGGTAGATTTTGAGTTGGAGCAAAACTCGTTCCAAGCTTTTTTATCTTCTAAGTAATCTGATATTTTGTAATAAGCTTTTTTACAAAGAATGTGTTTAACAATTTTTTTAAATTTATTTATTGATAATTTTTGCAACTCACTTGGAGTTTTGTTGTAGAATACCTACCTCAGGCAGATTCTGCAGTAAGGTAAAAAAAAAATCGAGAAGGAGGCCAAAAGGAGGATCTGGCTAGGCTGGGCAGCGTTTGGGAAACTACGTCGAGTCTTCTCTTCATACCGCAATGCTTGAAAACTTTCGTTTTCAAGCATTGCGGTACCTATGTCCTACCCGCTATGACCTACGGAGCTGAGACGTGGACACTATGATAGGGCTGGTCCACCAGTTCAAAGTCGCTCAGCGAGCTATCCAAAGGTTGCCTGGAAGCAATTGCTGTTAGCAATTAGGCATTCCATTGTACATGTATCTTTGTTTGTTTGTTCTGTATCTTGATGTGCAATAAAGTGTATTTCTATTGTATTGTAACTTTTTGTTTTAGCTCTTCTTTCGTATTCCTTCTAAAGGGAATCATGAGAGCCTCTTTGGAGAAGAAAAAAGGTTTTGATCGAAAATACTTGCGTAAAGCACACAGGTACATTCAATTATTTGCGTAAAATGGAACGGATGAACGAATGATTTGCAATACGATCGAGCGATTGAGATAGACGTTGCCTAGAAAGACACACTCTAAACAAGGTTTTGTGGTAACGAGAGTTAATCCCTTGCACTTCGACTGCTGAAATCACACGGTATGTGTTTTCTACAAGTGACTAATATGCGTAAATCCACACTAGCGCAGCGGCTGAGAAAATACAGATCTGTGTGACTCAGCACAGCCGTAATATTTTTCGAACTAAACGCATGTGCGGCGCAACACAACCGCTGTGTAGAGCGGCAGCACGAATTTTTTAGGTTAAAAAAAAGATCGCAGTCGTCGAAAAAAAACCGCAGTCAAGGGTTAAACCCTTGCCTAAATGTTTAGGCTCTGTTGAGCTAAACGTAGTAGGTAGGTAAAGAAGTAGAGCAACATTATGCTGAGACAGGACCTATTGGTTCGCTTTGTGGAGTCGCTTGTTGCTTGTATTGTATATAATACATACGTAGTTAATTTTATTTATTTCTTTATGTTCTTGTTTACCTTATAGATTATTATTATTTAGTAGCAAGCTGTACCTACTTGTGAATCAATAAATGTATTTTCTTTCTTTTCTTCTTTCTAAACACTTGTTAAGTTTCTTTTTGTAGTACTGCTGTCTGTATCCTAAAGCAGGTTTACCTCAAATCAGATGGTTGAATGTTTCCCATAGGACGGAGTTGTAAGAACTTACCCCGTTTTTTGATAGCGTATGTCCATAATTCAGCCTGACTTCCAAAAGCAGCAATAACAACGGAAACTGTAAAAGTAAACCTTATAAATAAATAAATAATGCTGGACAATCCACACAGCATTATCTAGCCCCATGGTAAGCAGAGCTTGTGTTATGGGTACTAGATGACTGATATACATAATACAATACATTACATAGATAGATATTTTTTATTATACATAGAAAACGACCAGAACACCCAGAACAAATATCTGCAGATCGTACACAAATTTGTTCCGAGGTGGGAATCGAACCCGCAACCTCCTGCGTCGCAGGCGGACCTTCGCCCACCGCGCCACATCGGTCGTCAAAAAAACATAATACAATTTTTTTATAGTATATCATAACATTTTTGTAAAAAAATAATGGAAACTACCTAGTAATTATTTAAGTTAGTTGGACCAACAAGTGCTCAAGTAAAACTGAAATATTAAATTATAAAAAAAAAACTGCAGGATCATCATCATCATCAGCCTATAGCAGTCCACTGCTGGACATAGGCCTTCCCCAATGAGCGCCATAGCGCCCTGTGTTCAGCTTGTCACATCCAGCATCTACCTGCAGTCTTTCGCAGGTCGTCATCCCACCTGGTCGAAGGGCGTCCTACACTATGTTTACCGAGTCGTGCTCCACTCAAGAACACGATTACCCCAGCTATTCAGGTTATTCACGAGATATGGCCGGCCCACTGCCACTTCAGCTTGCTAATTCTCAGAGCTATGTCGATAACTTTGGTGTGCAATAAAGCGTATTTGTATTGTATTGTATTGTATGTATATCAAGCTCTGCTTACCATGGGGCTAGATAATGCTGTGAATTGTCCAGCATTATTTATTTGTTTATTAATTATAACAATTAAATTACTCACCATATAGGTCTTCATTTTGAATTACTTTCACTTCTCAACTTAGACTGAACGGTATAAAATATTACCCTAACATAAATACTGGCCTTAATTGATATTTTATCTGCCATGATCTTTTACTCAGAAATATGTTCACAGGAATTTATTTTAGTTTGGTATTTTCCTAATAGAGTTCGGTATATCATTTACTAGCGACCCGCCCCGGCTTCGCACGATTTAAGTACGGATACCTAACTTTTTGAAAATATAATATAGCCTTTGTTCACCGGGGATAGTGTAGCTTCCCAACGGTGAAAGTATTTTTCAAATCGGTCCCGTAGTTTCGGAGCCTATTCATTACAAACAAACAAATAAACAAAAAATCAAACCTTTCCTCTTTATAATATTAGTATAGATAAACCTTTCTCTTGAAATACTCTTATTTAGACGACCGATGTGGCGCGGTGGGCGAAGGTCCGCCTGCGACACAGGAGGTTGCGGGTTCGATTCCCGCCTCGGAACAAATGTGTGTACGATCTGCAGATATTTGTTTCAGGTGTTCTGGTCATTTTCTATGTATAATAAAAAATATTTATCTATGTAATGTATTGTATTATGTATATCAGTTATCTAGTACCCATAACACAAGCTCTGCTTACCATGGGGCTAGATAATGCTGTTTGAATTGTCCAGTAATATTATTATTATTATTATTTTATCTTATCTATTTTAAAAACCGCATCAAACTCCGTTGCGTAGTTTTAAAGATCTAAGCATACATAGGGACAGACAGACAGCGGGAAGCGACTTTGTTTTATACTATGTAGTGATTAAAATAACAAAAGCCTGCTAATATCGATGAGGATTTTAAGTAAAACACCAATAAATTATACAAAATAAAATATTTTATATTGAAACTCCGTTTACAATAGGTAACTTACTTTTAACTTAATAAAATATATTTCTGGTTTCTGCTTCGTTTTCAGGTTCTAAGGATCAGTGTTTGTTATTTCTAATTCCAATCCTAGTTCATTAACTAAAAATTTCGAAAATTGTATTAAATCATTCAAATTTCAAAACATCATCTTGGTATTATTTGTTATTTTACGGTTTTCATTAGGATTTACATTATTTCCTTCTGTCTTTATAAAAATATCCAAAAATACATTATGATTTCTTTAGTCTACCTTATAATAAGATATTATAATAATAATAGTAAACCATGTCAGAATTTCTTCTTACCATCAATAGGTATGACAATTTTAAATTCACTTTCCAATTCATCGATGAAAAATTTCGTACTAATGTTCTGAGGAATGTCAGGAACGACAACTGGTGTAGGTATGTCTTTTGTTCGTAGATTCTTCTTCCATTTTGTGTTATTGTCAGTATTTTTATCATTCCATTGCTTTCTAGGCATGGTCTTATAATTTTCGTTTATTTTTCTAGACATGTTATCGTAATTTGGTTTTGCTTGTCTAGCTTGAACATTATCAAATTTCTGGTTATTCTTAATATTAACAGGAAAACTTTGGTCTGGTTTAGGGCGTGCATTTTCATAGTTTTCCTCGTTCTTTGTGGTTTGTGCATTCTTATAGTTTTGTCCTGTTATTGCTTCCATATTTGGATAATCCGTTTTCTCAATTTTTGCACTTGGATAACTCTTGTCTGTTTTCATTGTTTGCATATTTGTGTAACTCTGGTCTGTTTTGATTGTTTGCATATTTTGGTAAGTTTGGTCCGTTTTTATAGGTGGTATATTTGGATAATTTTGGTCTTTTTTCAAAGTATCTATGCTTTGATAACCTCTGTCTGACTCTAAGTTCCGTATGTTTCCATAACTTGATTCTAATGGCTTTTCGTTTCGAATCTTTTCTAAACTCTGAATACTTTGTGGACGTGCTTGGTATGTACGTTCATGTTCATTTTTCTGGGGAAATGCATGATTCTGTGGAATATTTTGTAAAGCTATTTCTGATCTATCAGGCGAGGTTTGAGTGTGTATATGGCCTTGGTATACCACGTTGGCTATGTTTTTGTCTCTACTGTTTTGTGATATGTATGGATGTTGAAATGCATAAACGAAAGGAACTGTTGAATTGAGTTTTGCATAAGGTACTTGCTTGAAGAATATCTCCGGAATTTTATGCAAAAAATCATCTGGTTTCGGTATTGGTGTATTTAAGTTATTATTAAAGTCGTATGGATTATAGAAAGGTTCGGGGTTTTTTACTTTTTCAGGATTCTGTGTCGTGGTCAGTTTTTGAGTCGTGGTAGTTTCTTGATAACCACTCTCCATTTTATAAATCATTTTTTCTACAAACTTTTCTAGTATTTCAGTGTTTTTGTCAATTTTTTTTAATATTTCGTCAGTCAAAACCTCGTTTTTGCTGATTTTATTTATTAAATTTGATTTAAAGTGATCTTCTGTAACTGGTTTTTGAGGTTCTGTAGTCGTAGTAGGTGGTAGAGTTACTGTTGTAGTTGATTCTGTAGTTGGTTTTTGTGTTGTAGTTGACGGACTTTCAGTTGTGGTTGCAGCGTTTTGCGTTTCTGTTGTAGTTTCTTGTTGTTTGTTGTAGTTATCATTAGTTAAAGCTGGCCATGGGGCGATTTGCAAGTAATCAGTGGAAGGTTCTTTGAGAAAGTCACCAGTATTGACTTCTATATGAAGCAGCTTTTCTTTTTCTGCCATTAAATGCGCTAACTGTTCATCAATTCTGTTCTTGTGTTCTTGAATAATATATTTCATTTTTTTTTGCTCCTCGTTAAGTGTTTTTACAAAAGGGTGTGGTGTTACAGCTTCAACTTTGGTTACATTGTTAATATTTTCTACCTTGGATATTTCAGAAACATTAACTAGTGATGTATAAACCAGACCATTTTTATTGTAGCTCTTATTAATACTTGTATGTGTTTCCTTGAAGCCGGAGTTGAGACCAGTGCCATTTTTAGGTAGTATTTTAACAGTTAACTTATAGTTATTATCTTGGGGTGAGTAAAGGCCGACTATACCATCCATGTCTGATGTTTTCGGCATGACATTCTGGGTGAATTCATTTTCCGACATTTGTTTATGTTCTGTATTTACGATTTGGGAAGGATCTGGTATATTATCATTCACTCTGTCGTATTGAAATGTTTCCGGTCTGTATTGTTCCTGAGACCTATTTATTTCGTCCATGAAAATGTGAGGATATTTAGACATCAACGGGTTGTGTCTAAACCGTCTTGAGAATAAATCGGCTTCGTAGTTTTGTTCTGATGAATGATCTGGAGCAACATATACAACCCCATCATTCTCGTCCATTTCTTGGGGAGGTACTAGTACCTGCTGGGGTTGGGGAGCAACATAATAAGGCTCCTGTGGTACTTGATGCTCAATGTACTCAGGTACTGGTTCCTTTCGGGCGGTTATTATATCATAATGTTCTTCAGATTGTTGTTTTGAAGGACTCGATGACAATATGTCGTAATGCTCATTATCGTAGTTATTTTTGTGTTCCTCTTGTTCCCCGAACGGAGTATCTATTTGCTTAATTATAGCTCTGTTAGAAAACATATTTTCATTTGATGACAAAACAAATATTTCTTCAGCAGAGTTAAGCTTTTGTTTCCTCGCTGGAGATCGATCTTTGGTCACGATTCTTATTTTGTCGATTTGACGTTTGCTTCTCTTGTTATGTTGAAATATCGTCTTAGACGCCATTGATTTAGTGTTTAAATATCGGTTAAGTGACCTATGATTATGCAGGTTTTTGATCTTTTTAACGTTTATATTTCTTTTTTTCCTCCCTAGTAAGTTAGCTAAGCTTAATATTTCTGAAGGCTTTAGTTCCTTTGCAAATATATTTTCGTCAATGAACTTTAAGGCATAATTTTTCGTAAATGAATGGTCTTTTTTCTTTTTATGATTGTTATTCAGAATTTTTTTATATATTATATCATATTCATCAGAATGAAAATCTGTTTTTATCTTTTCTATAGAACGCCTGACTATAGTGTGCTGGTTTGATTCAGATGGAAGATATTCTTGACTTCCACGATTGGTATTGTCCCTATCTTCTGGGTACTCTTGATTCTGAGGGTAGTCTGGATTGTCATGGTATTGGCTAGGAGTGTTCTCTTGATTAACTGAAGGAATATCTTCTGGTATTGGATGATTATTTTTACCGTTAGCAGTATCCGTGCCTTCATCATATTTCTGATGATATGTTTTTATTATATTTTCTATTCCTGAAAAAAGGTTCATTGAGGCTGCATCAGGGGGATCATCAACATATTGGTTGAATCCTATTGAAAAACCAGAGCCAGCTATATCTTTCATTACGAACTTAGCACTGCGCGGGTCAAGTGGGCTATATAACGCCTGTATGTTTAAAGGTTTCTGTACTCTTTCAGAAATCGTGTTTTGTATCCCTTGACTGTATTCTGCGTTAAGTTCACCCATTTCAATTGAATTGATACCCTTTTGTTCACCCAAAAACCTTGGTTTATTGGTGTTCTGATGCCAGCTATCGCCCCTGTGGTTAGTTATTACAGGTGGTTTTTCATGAATTCCAATTAACTTGCTGATTGGGTCTGAATCTCGTCGAACTAGAAAGTATATTGGTTTCTCATGTGCCATTGGCTTATGGCTTTCTTTGTCTAGAGGACTTTGAGTTCTTTTCTTCACGTGCAAATGTTTATGCCTCTTAGGTTTTTCCGGTAAGCTTTCTTTCTCTGCTCGTATAGCTTTTTGTATTTTCGAAATGAGATCTCGAATCATTTTCTTTTTCTCAGCGCCTTTAAGTCCTTTGCTGTTAAAATGTGTTTCGATTTCTAAAAATAGCTCATCGTCTTTATTTTTGGGGTTAGCGTGTTTTTTAGTTGGAATATCTTCATTTTCGTATTGTATATTGATATGGCGTTTTAACCGTTTTCCAAAGTTGGTTTCATTGAATAATTTTCCTGATTCCGACATTTTCTTTAGATAATCACTTATGATCTTATTTGTGTACATTTTTGGTACATATGTCTCTGCTTTTGGTGTTTTGGTGGTTGTAAGAAGTTTTTCTCCGATATTGCTAGATACCTTATCAATGCGTTGTTCACTTTTAGGTTTCTCTGTAGTAGTTATACCATTGAATCTTTTAAATTTCAGTTCATTTCCATTGTATATCAATTTGATAATTCCGTTTACATTTTCCTTTGAAGATCTGCAAATTTATAAATTATATTTTAATATAATAATTAATTCTATCGTTATTTAGGCAGGTATTCAATTTTCATCATATCCTAAAATTTGCTGTACTATGATTTTTTTATAGCCTGGGTCCTCCAACCCAGTTAGTACATATTATAAAAAATATAGTTCTCCTAGTAGAATTTTTGGACACTTGTTATTTTTGGTTCAATTACTATGGAGATTTACAATATGCACAGAACATTATTATAGTGCACAAAGTGAGCACACAAACACACGTGCACTCTCTGTATTCCGTCACTCACAAGATCCAATAGGACGGATTAATCGACCGGACTAAACTCGGTCGTGTTTCATTTCTTGACCTAAGTCAAGAAATTATAATTCCGAAATCTTGGCCTGCCTGGGATTCGAACCCCTCACTGCTGGATCAAAGAAACAGTGATAGGATTTCATTTATTATATTTTGCTTATTGACATTTGTATTTTATTATATCATTTGATCAATGATATTTTTATTGAATTATTTTGTTTCGCTTATTGTGTTTTTATTATTTATAGCTGCGCCCCGCGGTTTCACACGCGTGGTGATATATATTTTGGATAATATACAATATATCTTTATAAATTGTAGCCTATGTGTTATTCTGATGTATAAGCTATATTATTTTAAAGTTTCATTAAAATCCATTCAGTATTTTTTTTTACGTGACAAACATCCATCCATCCATACTTACAAAATTTGGTGTTTAATAATATTAGTAGGATTTTGCTTGTAATATATAATGTGGACTACTCTATTGTAAGGTATATGCAAGAAATATATGTGTGTTTTGAATAAATACAAATACTAATAATGTCTATGTAAGTTTATTATAATATTTGTGTGTAGCTATGTAGTCTAAATATTTATTTTCTTTTACAATTAATTGTTAAATCTATATTGTCGTCTATACTATTTCTTCATGTAACTTTGACTGCGATTTTTTTTCGACGACTGCGTTCTTTTTTTAACCTAAAAAATTCGTGCTGCCGCTCTACACAGCGGTTGTGTTGCACTGCACATGCGTTTCGTTCGAAAAGTATTACGGCTGTGCTGAGTCACAAAGATCTGTATTTTCTCAGCCGCTGCGCTAGTGTGGATTTACGCATATTAGTCACTTGTAGAAAACACATACCGTGTGATTTCAGCACTCAAAGTGTTAAGGTCTTGGATGACTTCAGTTAGTAATTAAGGTCTTTGGCTGAAAAACAGCGCTGAATATAATAATTTTCAGCACACGCTGAGTCAACCCCTATTCCGGCGGAGGGTCATGGAGGTAGTCTTATTTTCTAATATCACCTATTTGTGTCACTTACCCCCATGATAAACTACTTTACTTGCCGTTTGTTATTATATGCCTGTATTTTGTACCTGTGTCCAAATAAATGTTTTTTCTATTCTATTCTATTCATGTCCAGTCCATCCTAAGGTTGCCTGGAAGAGATCGCTCTTAGCGATAAGACCGCCCTTCATACCTTAATCTTAGTTTTTGTTTCTGTATTGTTTTCTATTTTGTGTGGTATAATAAAGTGTTTTCTATCTATCTAAATACAAAATACTAGAACTTTCTTCCACTATGCCACTAACGTCGTATTGATTAGTATCATTTACTTACGCATCCCGCTGATTGGTTTTCTCATTAAGAGCACTGATGTCGATAATAGTTTTGATCATTACTTTCTTAGCTGTAACACGGAAAAGTTTATTTTTTATTAAATTTTTTGCTGGACAATTCACACAGCATTACCTAGCCCCATGGTAAGCAGAGCTTGTGTTATGGGTACTAGATAACTGATATACATAATACAATACATTACATAGATAGATATTGTTTATTATACTTAGAAAACGACCAGAACACCCGGAACAAATATCTGCAGATCATACACACAATTGTTCCGAGGCGGGAATTGAACCCGCCACCTCATGCGTCGCAGGCGGACCGTCACCCACCGCGCCACATCGGTCGTCAAAAATTTAAATTAAATGATTTATTAAATGAGATGTTTATATAACTGCTTGCTTTTTTAAGATAATATAATTGTGATATATTGTATAAGCGTTAGCTATAATATTAATAATTGGTAATTAAAATGTTTGTATGCCTAAGCGGCAGAATCTAGCGATCTAAAATAAGTCTTACGACTATCAATTACCCTGATTCACAAACAATAAATGAATTATGAATTATCAGTCAAAGGGTCGGTTCATATCTGAGGGAAAATGCGTCGAGCGTATCATTGGTCGCGTATATGTGGTCAAATGAGACCTGCCGTCAGTTCGAATCGAACGGCCTGGACACATACGATCTCCGCTCATGTCGACTAGTCTGAATGCATCATACATAATAAACGTGTTGCAAGTCGCGACACGTTACATCATCATCATCATCATCAGCCTATAGCAGTCCACTGCTGGACATAGGCCTCCCCCAATGAGCGCCATAGCGCCCTGTCTTCAGCTTGCCGCATCCAGCATCTACCTACAGTCTTTCGCAGGTCGTCATCCCACCTAGTCGGAGGGCGTCCTACACTACGTTTACCGAGTCGTGGTCTCCACAGTCGCTCAGCGAGCTATGGAAAGAGCTATGCTCGGAGTTTCTCTGAAGGATAGGATTCGTAACGAATACATCCGCCAGAGAACCAAGGTTATAAACATAGCTCAAAGAATTAGCAAGCTGAAGTGGCAGTGGGCCGGCCATATCTCACGAAGAACCGACGACGGCCGCTGGGGCAAACGTGTTCTTGAGTGGAGACACGTTACGTAATCCGACAATTCGTTGACGGAAACGTAACAGACGCTGTATGCTCGACGCACTAACGCATCGGTTAAAGGTTGAATGTTTTATTGTTTTGCCTGTTCTGACGTAACGCGACCGATAAAACGCGACGTATTTTCCGTCAGATATGAACCGACCCTATACCAGTCTACTGCTAGACATGGGCCTCCCCTAATGAACGCCATCGCGGCCTTTCTTCTACGTGTGGCAAACAGCATCTGCATGCAGGTTTCGCAGGCCCCCTAGAGGGTGTCCTACACGACGTTTGCCGAGTCGCTTTCCCATCTGACCGGAAGGCGTCCTATACTACTTTGGCTGAGTCGCTAGTCTGTACACAGCAGCTTCGTGTAGCCCTATAGCAGACACGGCTTTTATAAGTACCAAATGACTGATACTGTGTTTGGCCGCTAGGAGTTGAGTTTTGAGTGGAGACTGACTCGGAAAACGTAGTGTAGAACGCCCTCCGGCCAGGTGGGATGACAACTTGCGAAGGCAGATGCTGGATGCGACAAGCTGAAGACAGGACGCTATGGCGCTCATTACTCATACTTACAAATACTTAGGTTGTTGATGATGATGATGTGTTTGGCTATAAAGGGTGGTCGATTCTAAGGTACATAGCGCTAAACTCATCCCTTAACTGTCATGCATCTCTATGTATGTATGTCTGTCATCTAAGCTTCAAAGAAAGAGTCGTTTGTCAACTCACACCAAGATTCTTGTCCCAACTGGTGTGAGTTGACAAATCGTAAAAAAGCTATATTCTTCAATTTCTGCAACTCACACAACTTTTACTTTGCGTGCTTATTTATTCTATCTACCATTGGTAAAATTTTACAGTAGAGGAATTTCTTGCTTTATTTCTTTGAAATAGTTTGGTTTCTAGTTTTGAAGATTTTTCTGAATACATGAGTAACCTATGAATTGACAGTTATATTACATTTAATTAAGATGGTAATTAAAAATGTTGGTTGGTCACCTTTTTTCGTCCCCGTTTGATTGTCCTTTTCTGTCTGTTGTTTAATTTCGTCGTTAATTTCTTGTTTTAATTGATTGCAGTTTATTAGTTCGTCGAATAACCCTTTCTCTTCAGCAGGGCCAAGAGCGGCTACCATATCTGTTAAAGTTAAAATAAATAATGCTGGATAATTCACACAACATTATCTAGCCTTGAGAGCCTTAGAGCTTGTGTTGTGTTACATAATACAATACATTACATAATAGATATTTATTATTATACATAGAAAACGATCAGAACATCCAGAACAATCTGCAAATCGTACAATAAAGGGGCACACAGTTGTTGTTGTTGTTGCAAATCGTACACACAATTGTCCCGAGGCGGGAATCGAACCCGGACCTTCAGCGACGCAGGCGGACCTTCGCCCACCGCGTCACAGAGGTCGTCAGGAGGAGGAGTTATAATAATGTATATATTTTCTATGAATCACTACCAACTGAATTTTGTAAAAATAGTCAATATTTGACGACCGATGTGGCGCGGTGGGCGAAGGTCCGACTGCGACGCAGGAGGCAACCTCCTGCGTCGCAGTCGGACCTTCTCCCGGGTTTGATTCCCGCCTCGGAACAATTGTGTGTACGATCTGCAGATATTTGTTCCGGGTGTTCTGGTTGTTTTCTATGTATAATAAAAAATATCTATCTATGTAATGTATTGTATTATGTATATCAGTTATCAAGTACCCATAACACAAGCTCTGCTTACCATGGGGACCACTAGATAATGCTGTGTGAATTGTCCAGCATTATTTATTTATTTATTGTTAGGAAAAACGAGAGACATTGAATATTAGAAAATATCGATACACAACCAATTCTTTAACGATATTTTTTTAATATTACATATTTTACTGGGTACTAATCCCTTTACCTATATAGTATATAATGGTATCAACGTGGCGTGACGTAAAATTCTTAGACGAAGTAAATACATACATATATTTACTTCATATAAATTGATAGAATGGTTTCAATCTTGACACTTTTGACGCATCTAAGGTTATTCTACCTTATATTAAAAAAAAATATCTAAGTCCTTATGTTGTAAGAAATAAAGTTTTTTGAATTTGATTTTGAATGCTAAAATGTGCAATTCTGTGACGATACTAATGTGGATAATATTATCAAAGTGAACAGATTAGTTAGCAGAATGTTATGATTTCAAGATCGTTCAATCTTCATTTACCCTTTTTAATATTTTTGTTAGTTTTTGAATTTGATTTTGAATGCTAAAATGTGCAAGTCTGTGACGATACTAATGTGGATAATATTGTCAAAGTGAACAGATTGGTTAGCAGAATGTTATGATTTCAAGATCGTTCAATCTTCATTTACCTTTTTTAAATTTTTTATTAGTTTTTGAATTTGATTTTGAATGCTAAAATGTGCAATTCTGTGACGATACTAATGTGGATAATATTATCAAAGTGAACAGATTAGTTAGCAGAATGTTATGATTTCAAGATCGTTCAATCTTCGTTTACCTTTTTTAATATTTTTATTTTCAGTTTTTTCCAATGTGTTCATCAACGTATTCATTTTACTATACACCTCATTTAAATCCATATGGCCTATGACTCCCTGCAATATAATATTGTGCATCGCTAAATGCTTCATCTCGTCTTCTGTTGCTATTATACGACTCTGTTCTTTCTCCTGTGTTTTAACTCTTCTCAGGTAATCCACTATTTCATTTTCAAAATCGTCCCTCGATTTAAGATCTATAAGCTCTACATCTTTTTCTTTTAAAGTTTCCGGTTTTTCTGTGTCATTGACAACCTCTTTAGAGTTCTCTGTTTTTTCTTTTTCGTCATTATTGCTTCTCTTTTCGTTTTCTTGGCTGTTTTTGTTTTTGTCTGGTTCTTCTTTATCTAGATCTTCTAATAATGCTGCTAAGCGTCGTGTCAGAACTTTTTTGATGCTCATATCTTTGATGGTTTTTAAAACGTCTTCTATTTCTAAAATAATATATATATTAATGACATCTAAATCTTGATGCTTCATAAAAGCTGAGAGTTAGCTAGTTATTTATTGAGATCGAAGATATAAGTTATTCGTGAGAGCTTAATGCTAGCCTGCCGGCTAATATACGCGCTACGACAGTTATGTCATTGTTGTGAGAGAGAGAGAGAGTGAGAGTTTATTTAGAGAGATAGATTAATTATAAAGTAGGATAGTATTTGCTTCACATAGAACTGCTTTGTACATGTTGTGTAGGTACATATATCTATTTAGTTATGCAGTCTAGTTTTAATTAGTACTAGCTGCTCTCCGCGGCTTCGCCCCCGTGGAAATCTATGTGTCAAACTGTTTAAATGATAAAAAGTATCCTATGTTAGACTCCTGGTTCTAAGCTACCTCTCCACCAATTTTCAGCTAAATCGGTCCAGCCGTTCTCGAGTTATAAGTGTTGTAACAAACACGACTTTCTTTTATATATATAGATTTATATATGTATAATATTTGATTGATACTTGCCAAAGACTGCAGGCAGATGCGGCAAGCTGAAGACAGGGCGCTATGGCGCTCATTAGGGGAGGCCTATGTCCAGCCGTGGACTATTATAGGTTGAAGATGATACTCCGTTACGAGTTAATAAATTCTGGGGTCTTACCAACAGATCTTTTAGTCCGCTCAGCATCAAAAGGTTCATTATCGTTTCCATAATCCTTATAGTCGGAAGCAGTGCCATCTATATTCGGAGTTATGAAGTTTAACTGTGCGTGGAGTTCGCCTTGCTCGGAGTTGACTGTTACATGTTCTAAAATAAAATAAATACAATTAAGTACATATAATTAATTATCATTTATTTAATATTATTCTGTATAACACGCCACCGTCTATAATATGCTATTTGACAACATTGAAAATACGCTACAAATTGTGGTTATCCTATCAGGTAGCCTAAAAATCATTTTTCGCTTTATTTCAACTAAATTATGTATATTTTTTGCAAATTACACGAAAAAAATGTAATAATTTATTGAATTTTATCTGTGACGAGAACACCCTGTTGTTGGTAACAACTCTGGTGACGTCACGTGCAAGTAAACACATGTACATTCCTCGACCGATTGGTCGCGTTTTGCGTTTCTGGGTGTTAAATTCAATCTGTAAGCTACTTCTGAAGCATTTTCTGTCAAATTTTGATAAATATCTAGTGGCATAAATATTCGTCCATATTGTTCGTTGTTTACTTGCGTGTGACGTCACACGTGTCGCCATTACAGAAACATCGTTTTTGGCGCGGTTTGTAAAATTTAAACTTTAACATTGATTTTTATAAATAATACTACAGTAGATCGCCCGGAAATATTAATGTAGTGTGTTTATAATGTAATAAAGAATAATTTAAAACGATTTCCAAAATTTGTAAAATAGCCTATTGTTCTAACTCTTCATGCTCATCCAAAGGTTGCCTGGCAGAGATCGCTTATAGCGATAAGGTCGCCCATCGTGCAACATATTTTGTATTTGTTTTTTTTCTTTTCCTGTCTTGTGTATCTGTTTTTTTATTTGGTGTGCAATAAAGAGTTATTGTATTGTATTGTATCAATAGACGACCGATGTGGCGCGGTGGGCGAAGGTCCGCCTGCGACGCTGAAGGTTGCAGGTTCGATTCCCGCCTCGGAACAATTGTGTATACGATCTGCAGATATTTGTTCCGGGTGCTCTGGTCGTTTTCTATGTATAATAAAAAATATCTATCTATGTAATGTATTTGTATTATGTATATCAGTTATCTAGTACCCATAACACAAGCTCTGCTTACCATGGGGCTAGATAATAGGTTTAAAGATTCTTAAAAAAGACACAGTCACTTACATGAGAAAAGTTATTTAGCTTAGTGTAAACAATTTGTATAATGTAAATATAAGTTGTTCGATCTATAGGTAAGTTATGAATTACATATTGCACAAATTAATTCAAAAGATAAGTTACTATAATGCTGTGTGAATTGTCCAGCATTATTTATTTATCAATAGTTTCCAATAGTCTTGTAAGGTCTAAAGGACCTTCGACTTCGATATCACTTATTCTTGTTATATCGTTGTTGTTAGTGTTATCATTAGTGATTTGTGTTGTGTGCTGCACTCAGCACCCTGGCGTCGCTGAAAACCAGCGCTGCACTGGCTTATGTTAATGTAGCATTTAATGCTGAGCCGGCAGCCTTTCTGTGTTCTCGTATACAATACAATGCAATGCAATACAATACAATACAATACAATACAATACAATACAATACAATACAATACAATACAATACAATACAATACAATACAATACAATACAATACAATACAATACAATACAATACAATACAATACAATACAATACAATACAATACAATACAATACAATACAATACAATACAATACAATACAATACAATACAATACAATACAATACAATACAATACAATACAATACAATACAATACAATACAATACAATACAATACAATACAATACAATACAATACAATACAATGCAATGCAATGCAATACAATACAATACAATACAATTATTCTTTATTGCACACCATAAAACAGATACACTGGACAGGAAAAAGACAAATAAAGAATGTGTTGTACAATGGGCGACCTTATCGCTTAAAGCGATCTCTGCCAGGCAACCTTTGGATGGACATGAAGAGTTAGAACAAGTATAGACGGTGGCGTGTTATATAGAATGATATTTAATTGGGACATACTAACAAATATTAATTCTTTTATTAGTTCCTAATTTGTTATCTTTATTATTATTAGTTCTTGAGTTGTATTATTTTATATGAAACACAAATTAATTTTTTCTATTTTTAATTCAAATTAATTTGATAAAACAGAACTAAAGTAGTTAGAGAAACATAAATAATAAAGTAGTTTAGTAAAAACTTCGACATCAAATTCCTGAGTATTTACATTGTTTTTTTTAAGTTAGTTAGGTAGTAGTTAGACTGAAATTTTTATTTTTTTAATATCGATAATATTCTTATTTAATGAAATTATGTTGTATATGGAAATGGATATGATTTGTGATTTATAATGTATGATTTTGTAATGTAAGGTTGACTCTATGATTTTTGTGTTTTTTTTCTGTATTATATAATTATTTCTAATTTTAATATTAAATTTAAATATGTACTCTATTGCATTGGGTGTTCCCGTAAAAAAAGAGGTACTTTTGTAAATAAATAAATAAAAAAGTTTTTCGGGACAAATAATATATTCTTGGGGATAAAATGTAATTTAATGGTACCACAATTTTTAAGGTTATTTCTATCCCACGCGAAGTGATTTTTGGGATAAAAAATTAGACTATATTTTATTCCGTGCCTGGAGCTACCTGTATGCAAAATTACAGACCGATCCGTTCAGTAGTTTTGACGTGAAATAGTAACAAAAATCCATACGTACCAACTTTCGTGTTTATTATATTATTAGGTATTACTCGTACCTGCTTGTTGTTGGGATTGTGTTTGTTCGGATAAAATATTTTTCTAAGTTTTAGTATGGATATGAAAAATTAGCTCTTTAACACTTTGACTGCGGTTTTTTTTCGACGACTGCGATCTTTTTTTTTACCTAAAAAATTCGTGCTGCCGCTCTACACAGCGGTTGTGTTGCGCCGCACATGCGTTTCGTTCGAAAAATATTACGACTATGCTGAGTCACACAGATCTGTATTTTCTCAGCCGCTGCGCTAGTGTGGATTTACGCAAATTAGTCATTTGTAGAAAACTCATACCGTGCGTTTTCAGCACTCAAAGTGTTAACTTGCGCTATATCTGAACCAGTGGCGTAACTGCAACGTGGCAACTCGGCAAAATTAGATGAATTTGCCACGGGCCACGAACGGTATAGATAAGCCACTGGTCTAAAATTTAAAAAAAAATAATGTCTTTTATTTCTTTAGGCTTACAAAATAAGCACTTAGACAAGTCATGTTAGATAGATAGATAACAGCTTATTACACCACACAAAATATAAAATAATACAGAGATAAAAACTTAGAATAAAGGTATAAAGGGCGGCCTTATCGCTGAGAGCGATCTCTTCCAGGCAACCTTGGGATGGACTGGATGTTTTATACTATAAATTATTATCAAATAAAATTATTTTACTGTTCACTTAATATTTTTGTCCACTAGTGGAAGAAGTGAAAAAGAAACCACTTGTATGAAAATCTGTACTGACCTTTATTCTTCTTAAACAGAATTCCATCTATATCTATAAAAACATTCGTCAGTATGACTGTAAAGGTGAAGGTAATGCCGAGGAGCGTGATACAAAACACCCTGTAGAAGACCGTATCGTAGTCCCATCGCGGCATCAGGATATACAGGATGGCCTGAAAATTAATCATTAATATTATTCATCTTTACGTAGTACATAGCTTTAAGAATTAGCAAGCTGAAGTGGCAGTGGGTCGGCCATATGTCGCGAAGAACTGACGGCCGCTGCGGCAAACGTGTTCTCGAGTGGAGACCACGACTCGGTAAATGTAGTGTAGGACGCCCTCCGACCAGGTGGGATGACGACCTGCGAAATACTGCAGGTAGATGCTGGATGCGTCAAGCTGAAGACAGGGCGCGCGCTGTGGCGCTCATTGGGGGAGGCCTTCGTCCAGCAGTGGACTGCTATAGGCTGATGATGATGATGATGATAATGACATAGTATAAAATGAAGTCGCTTCCGCTGTCTGTTCGCTTAGATTATTAAAATACTCAAAGGATTTTAGAGGAAGGCTTATAAATTATTAGAAACATACGAGCGAAGCCGCGGAAAATATATTTGTTTTACGCTGTTACGCAACTTCATTATAAATAAAATAAAATAAATTTATTGAAAGAAAGAAAGAAAGAAAGAAAGAAAAGAAAGAAAGAAAATACATTTATTTGACACTATATATAACACATTACATGGTAAGAAAATAATAAAAACAAGAAAAATAAATTACAAGGAATAGACAAGACATACAAAATAGAGCAAATACGTGTTAAATAAGGGGCCAAAAAGGTCCCTGTCTCAGCATTATGCCGCTACAAGCCTATTTTATTGCAAAAATAATCATTCATTACAAACACATGAATAAGTCTGATATTTGGAAATAAGTGCAGTACATTACCTACAAGTACGTTTGTGAATGTCATAGTTAATATCAAGTATCGAAGTGTGTCACCTTATTTGTGAGCCTAAAGAAATAAACTTTTTTAATTTTCATATCGTTTTCATTTCGCGTTAGGAATACGATGCTACGCTCTTTGACTGGTATTGTCGATGTGGGAGTTAAGACCGCCACACTGAAATAGAAGTAGGCGGGGCACATTAGCCGAATGCAGCCCGAGAGGTGGGCATTAGCCAGAGGTGGGCATTAGCCCACCTCTCGCGGTGCATTCGGCTGCAAAACCCTGGGTCCCGGAAGGAAGCAGCGAGCGAGGTCGGCCAAGAAAGCGCTGGCGAGACGACCTTAACGCCTGCCTCGGAGATTGGTGGCGGATCGCACGTGACCGCACTGAGTGGAAAGATTTGAGGGACGTCAGTTCATATCAACCCGAAAAATGAAAAGACTTTTTCGTGCATAAAGTTACATTTACTCTACATTCATCGCAATTTTTAATGAAACAAATGTCCACCCGGTCGAAGCCGGGACGGGCCGCTAGTATAAAATATATTGTAGCGGGGGAGTCGATGGATGGAGGCGTCTCAGGACCATTATTCGTGGTCGTTTGGGGATGCCTATGTCCAGCTGTGGACGTGTTGATGTCAGTATAAATAAGAAGTTGAATAGAGTTTTAGTAAATTTGAATATTTTGAAAACCGCTTACCTAGTTTTGTCAACTGCAGTACTTAAATGACTTCCTCTATCAATGACAATTTGAATGTTTCCAAAACTTTGAATCGTGATTCCATTCCATAGATCCTTTTGTCTTAAAACATATAAAAAGTATCAAAAATGGTTGCCTAGTTAATTGTTGCTTATTCATTTCGGACTTTATTACGGTTGCATAGAGTCTAATGTTGCTGTTAATTTCGAGTTAAGTGTTGATAGATTGTTTATGAAATGATAAAAATTCGAGAAAATGAAAACACTGTTTGTGTTGTTCTTTGGTTTGGCGGTGGGGTTGTATTGCTGTCGATTTACATTTCTATCGATACCTATCGATAAACTTTAACGTAGAGAAATTAATTTACTTAAAAATATATGCCGTGTAATAAAAAAAAATATTATCTTCTGTTTTAGGTATACACATACCGAAGAATCAATTTGTTTTTATTATTTTTGGAATGTAAGTACATTTATTGGATATCCTTAAACATTTTTTGTTAATCCTTAATTATAGAGGTTTCGCTCTTTCCTGTTACATTAGCCGAGATTTAGCCAAGGAGAGCGGTTTTTATCTACTGCTACCACATCGCGATGCATCTGGTATTCAACTAGTAGAAAATGATATCTGAGATTGCATACCTCACGGTTGTGTATATATATATTATATCTACCTACTATAATTAATATTATTATAAAGATGTAAGTAAAGCTTGTGAGTTTGTTAGTTTTAAGGGGGTAATCTCTGGATATTCTGAACCGATACAAAAAAATACTGTACTAATAGAAACTCTAAAATAGATGGCGCGACGAGCTCGAGGTACATCTTCCATCATGGCCTGTTGCAGCGTTGGATCGCGAGGAGTGGAAGAAGAAAAGGGAGGCCTTTGCCCAGCAGTGGGACAGTAATGGCTCAAAATAAATAATAATAGAAACTCACGTTTTTTGTAAGTTTAAGCTATAAATTAACTTTTTACACATTTAACTTTTTTTACATTTAATCTGCGTTCATCCCAAAATGTTTATAAATCAAATAACCACCCGGGCGAAGCCGGGACTGGCCGTTAGTACTTAATATACCGTCCTTTGACCACAATCCCACCTGATGGTAAGTGACGATGTGGCCGACGATGTATAACGAAGATCTAGAAGAAACTTATTCGCTCTTTACTAATACTCAAAATTTTCGATTCCGACGGGACTTGAACCCATATCATAGGCATATCATTTAATTTCTTTGAGATTACCCCGAAGGCTTACGCACTATTATAACAAAAATATTATTTTTAAAGAACTTTAAATCAAACCCTAGAGTTGTACCTTTCTATCGATGAAAAAAGAAATTCTTATCGCCCACACCGGATATTTACAAACAAAGGAAATCAACTTAACACAACAACGTAGACTCGAGCCAAAAACCTCAATCGTTCCCTCGCAGTAATGCAACTCACACACTAGTGATGTACCCCCTACTTTTATCGATAGTTTTTGCGAAGCTAGTCACATCAAACTTCTTAGAAGCAGAAACTAACTATCAACGGCCAAAGTCAGAAAGAAGTAACATAGTTAACAAAGGCGTATGGGTGCGTACTAAGATCGGTGATAATTTCGAGAAGACATCACTTGGGGAGCTGGTGTTTCCACCGTCTGATGGGGATAAGTTGCCTTCAAATTTTGAGAATGTTGAAGAAATTGGTATGGAGCAGGGTGATCACTTCTTGCCTGAACTTAGTGATGGGAGGATGTCCAGGAGGCGTCGGCAAACGCCGGATCGTGAGTAAAATATCATCATCATCATCAGCCTATAGCAGTCCACTGCTGGACATAGGCCTCCCCAATGAGCGCCATAGCGCCCTGTCTTCAGCTTGCCGCATCCAGCATCTACCTGCAGTCTTTCGCAGGTCGTCATCCCACCTGGTAGCAGGGCGTCCTACGTTTATGGAGTCGCGGTCTCCACTCGAGAACACGTTTGCCCCAGCGGCCGTCGGTTCTTCGCGAGATATGGCCGGCCCACTGCCACTTCAGCTTGCTAATTCTCAGAGCTATGTCGATAACCTGGTAGAATATAATAGAATAGAATGAAACATTTATCGACGACCGATGTGGCGCGGTGGGCGAAGGTCCGCCTGCGACGCAGGAGGTTGCGGGTTCGATTCCCGCCTCGGAACAAATGTGTGTACGATCTGCAGATATTTGTTTCGGGTGTTCTGGTCGTTTTCTATGTATAATAAAAAATATCTATCTATTTAATGTATCGTATTATGTATATCAGTTATCTAGTACCCATAACACAAGCTCTGCTTATCATGGGGCTAGATAATGTTGTGTGAATTGTCCAGCATTATTTATTTATTTATTTGGACACAGAGGTACAAAATACAGGCATAGAATAAACAAACAAAAACCAAAAGGTTTAACTTGTATGTGATTGAATTTAAATTTTCCGCTCTCTCTTTCTCTTTTATCTATTAAACTAAGCTTTTTAGAAACCCGTCTCTCTTCCATTCACAGTACATATTGCCTCACCCTGCTTGGGTATAATTGTGTTTCTTATACATTACCTAGATACTAACCTATAAATGTACACAATGATGCAATAAAATAAATATGAAATATGAGTGGCACAAAAGGGTGATAGTAAAAATATGGCTGCCTCCATGACCCTGCGCCGCAATAGGGGTTGGCTCAGCGTGTGCTGAACATTTTATTATCAGCGCTGTTTTTAAGCCAAAGACTGTATACTAATTGAAGTTACGGACGAGTATCCTTCCGTCTCCTTTTTAAGTTTCCGTACCCACGGGGTAGAACGAGACCCTACTATATACTTAACACTTTGAGTGCTGAAATCACACGGTATGTGTTTTCTACAAGTGACTAATATGCGTAAATCCACACTAGCGCAGCGGCTGAGAAAATACAGATCTGTGTGACTCAGCACAGCCGTAATATTTTTCGAACGAAACGCATGTGCGGCGCAACACAACCGCTGTTTAGAGCGGCAGCACGAATTTTTTGGGTTAAAAAAAATATCGCAGTCGTCGAAAAAAAATCGCAGTCAAAGTGTTAAGACTATAAGACCGTCCGTCTGTCACCAGGCTGTAACTCATGAACCGTGATAGCTAGACTGTTGAAATTATCACAGATGATGTATTGCCGGCAGCAATACATCATCTGTGATAATTTCAACATTTATCTATTACAACAAATTTTACAGGTTAGATTCCCGCCTCGGGACAAATGTTTGTACGATCTGCAGATATTTGTTCAGGTTGTTCTGGTTTTTTTCTATGTATAAAAAACGTATCATGTAATGTATTGTATTATGTACATCAGTCATAGCCATAATATTCTGTTTAGCTTGGGGCTAGACAATGCTGTGTGAATTGTCCGGAATTATTTATTTATTATTTATTTTTTTACAGAGAAACCTAAACGGAACGCTCGAAAGAGTTTAAGAAAAGTTAAAACTATAAACAGTATCGAGGACAACAAAAAAGTTATCCCACTTCTTAAACCAACGCCACACGACCACCCTAAAAACGAAGATATCAATGCCTTGTTAGTAAAAGCTCTGGAACATCCCACTCAGGCCACCACTGCAGCAACTACTGAAGCTACCACAAGTAAAGCTATAACAGAAGTCTCTAAAGTCACTACTGAAGTCTACAACTTCACTGATAGCGAACATCCGAAGCGTAGACGAAAACACAATTATGTAGCAGACAATACTAACCAACTGGAAACTTTAGAAGACTATAAAAAAGATAATAAGAATAAAACAAACCGCAACGTTTTCGACGAAGACGACAGAATCTGGCATCAGAGCGTCCCAATACCTGACACAAACATCTACGAGGTGGTGCCAAAAGAACAAGTTGTTTTACAGGAGCCTGTAAAAGGTATAACAGAAAAAGGACTGATTAAAGTTTTGTCTATGCTTACAAAGACTTTTAAGAAAATAATGAGGCAACATCATGAAGTTAAACGAATATATGAGAAACTAAACTCTATGAACGATGACTTTGTCAAATCAATCACTGAGATTAACACTAAATTTCAAGATTTTGACTCGAAATACTCTGACATGATTCAGTTCAACGAGAAGGTGAAGACTTTTGAAGATAAAATTATGTCTGAAGAAATATATGTAAAAACTAAACACAAACAGATGGAAGACAATATGGAAGAATTCGAAAACCAACAAAAGAAGTTTTTAGCTCAACAGAAACAATTTTACACTGTCCAAAAAGTAATGCTAGCTCAGAACGAAAAGATAAATAACAAACAAACGTCAATAGCGAAAACTCAAAGTGAGATATCACATAAACAAAATAACTTTGCTAGAATATTAAAAAAAGCGAAACAAATGTTCATAGAAAAGAAAAACGACACTGTAAAACCCGAAATTGAGGTGACAACAGAAAAAGTTCAAACAACAATTCTACCAGTAACAGAGTCTGCTGTCAAATTCAACCTTTTCTCTATCCCCACTAAGACTAAACTCCCTTACAACCAAGACGAACAAATCATAAAAGAAAAGGATGAACGGACTGTAGACGATTTAGTATACAAATATTACTTCAACAATACATTTATAGACAACCTAATGAAAAGCAAAATACTCAACGATTATGCAAGCAACACAAACAGCATAGAAATAGCGAGGAACATAAAGAATAAAAGAGAAAAACTGACAACTACAGTACTTCTGCCAATGCCAACTAACAATGATAATAATCATCTGGATGAAAAAAGTGATATAGAAAATAATAAACGCGTGCGTAGATGGATAGCTCCTAATTTAGATATTGCAAAGAAAGCAATTCAAAAGAAAGATACGACTGCAAAGGATCCTTTCTTTACTATGGCTACAAACTTCTGCAATGAAATCAGACAAAATATAAACACAAAAATGTTAAAAAGGTGTACTGAAAAAGCTTTGAGAAGACTTAAATTTATGAGTAAGTAGCAATGTAGTAGATTAACTACGTATACAATATGTTTGGTCAATGGTGTCAGAGACTTTGGGGGGTAAAATACGGTAAATTTTATCAACAAATGACTATCCCTATTTTTATAAAATGGCAGCCATTTTGTTTTCTTTTGCCTCGAAGCACGGGTGCTTGTACTGATAAAGCTATAGCTACCCATGATGAGGTCCTAGGAAGACGATAGAGGACTCATTTGATAGCTAATAATGTAGACAATAAAGCAATGATAACATTGTTATAAAAATTTCGAAACTATCATATTTCGGCACAGTAAGGTTTTATGGGCAGCCCATCTCGGACCTGTACTATACTTTTATGATGCTTTCTTTCTCAGGTAACAAATTATTCTCGAAGAACCAAGTAACAGTAATGATGGAGAAGAAACCACAGACATTGAATAAAGTTGCGAAGTATCCACCACCCGTTTCTACTTCTTTTACTACAAGGAAACCTACTACGATCATCCCTGTTGGTAAGAATCACATCACTTATCACACGAATTAAAAAATATCACATGAATCTCACTATTACCTTAGTATCTATTACACTTCACAGTTTAAAATTTTAAAAAATTTAATTAATTTTTGCACAAAAAAAATATATATATTGCTAGACAATTCACAAAGCACCATCTAGCCCCAATGTTAGCAGAGCTTTTGTTTTTGGGTACTAGATGACTGATATACATACATAATCCAATACATTACATAGATATATATATTTATTATACCTACATCGATAACGACCAGAACACCTGGAACACTGCAGAACTTACACACTATAAATCATAATAAAATCATTTATTTCAGACCATAGAAAAGTAACAGATCTTATTTAACTTATTCTACTGTCCATAGTAATATATACCTTAAAACTAGCATACATAAAATATAAAAAATACTATATTAATAACACGCTTATTATGATAACGCCGACAGCGTGTAGATGTCGTAATCAGGGTTATTGGGCTATTGTCCAACGTCGGGAATCGAACCCACCTCCTGCGTCACAGGCGGACCTTTGCCCACCCCACCACAGAGGTCGTTCGTAAGAATTACATCACATCACACAATATCACACGAATTAAAATATCACATGAATCTCACTATTATACATCACATCAAACTCATGTTATAAATTGATGTTTGTTACCTCTTCACGCCCAAAGTAAGTGTAGTTTTTGTATTTGTATTAATTGAAAATAAATAACATCTATTCTTGCAGGTATGGTATAACCTAAATACAATAGATTATTCTATATTATATATTACAAGCAAAATAATTAATAAAAACACAACAAGTAAAATAAATAATCTAATACACATGTCTTTTAGCAAAATAATACAAGAAGGTATATGTCCGGATTATACATCATCACCATCATCAACCTATGTTAGTCCACAGCTGGACATAGGCCTCCCCCAATGAGCGCCATAGCGCCCTGTCTTCAGCTTGCCGCATCCAGCATCTACCAGGATTATACAGGGTCATTCTATTGTTATGTTGCTACTGGTTTCGAAGGTCAAGGCTAGACATTATGGGTTTAGGAAGCTAACAGTGTGTACTTTAATTTAATTTAAGTGATATTTAAAATAAAACTTTAATTTAATAACAATAGGGTCGAAATGTAGGGGCTGTGCGATTTCTATGCTCTCGAGTGTAGTTTAGTTCTCGACCTGGAATAATACATAGGCTTAATTTTAATAATAATAATAATAAACCATCTTTGGGTGTATCATATTGTGCACCCGAGGATGATACCCGCTTTGTGTAGCCATCGCCTTTAGATTAAAAACTCGCAGTGCCTTCAGTTATTCCCTGATCATGGCGTATGAGACTGCGCCGAAATATTGGATAACTCAAAAATCTAATCATGTTAAATATCCTGCTTTAAATGACTTTATTGTTAATAACCATGATAGTTTCAAAATCTTCTATACTTATTACTTACTAATCTATACTAATATTATAAAGAGGAAATATTTATAGAGGAAATGTTTGATTTTTTGTTTGTATTGAATAGGCTCCGAAACTACTGGAACGATTTGAAAATTCTTTCACCGTTGGGAAGCTACACTATCCCCGGTGAACATAGGCTATATTATATTTTCGAAAAGTTAGGGATCCTTACCAAAACTCCAATAATGTAACCCAAGGTGTAAAAATATCACCTAATAAATTGAAATTCATATAATCGCGGGGAACAGCAAGTTTTAAACCAACTTACAGATAAGCAAATCAAATGTACTAGACACATAAGTTATGAACATACTAGTGGTTTCTTCTCACTTCTTCCACTGGTGGACAAAAAATTGAAGTGAACTATAAAATATGACGTGTCTAAGTGCTTAAGAAATAAAAACTTTTCATTTTCATTTTCATTTTTACATAATTTTAGAACGACAATTTGTTTTTTCTAGATCTTTCAACGGTTTTCCTTACAACAGCTAACGTGATGGTCCCCAGCACTCCGCTGTATGCAATGCCACAAGGAGTATTCTTTCCAGGTAAGACATAGACTTAGAGTAAACGCTAAACATCTAGACCGCGACTCGGCAAACGTAGTATAGGACGCCATCCGGCCACCGACCTGCGAAATACTGTTGGCTTCTCATGAGGGGAATGCCCAGCAGAATCAGTAAATAAACAGGCTGCGCCAGTTACAACTTTTTGATAAAAATTAACTTATTTTCAGATAACGACGAATTGGAGTCAAATTTGAAGCAATATGGTAAGGTACTTAAGGCTCCGGCGACCCTCGCTTGCCAAAATCGCTCCGAATATCGCTGTCCCTGTTTAACCCTTGCGCCGCGCCCCATGCGTGCGCGATAGCAATATTAGCCGTTCAAAATTTGGTTTGTTCCGTAATACCAAAAATTATGACTGAAAAGTTTTTGTATTCTTCACAAAGTATTGTTATTCTGTAACTAGACAATATAAGCTATGTTCCTAGCTATGTTAATAAATAACACGTAAGATATTGATGTTTTTAATACGAAACAATAGCAAGAAATCTTGTCCATTTTCGCATAAAAATGTGCATAATGTGATTGGCTTTTATTTAATTTTAGGTAAATATTTTGAAAAAAAAAAACTATTGAAATACAAATAATACAATTTTATAGTGGAAATATGCTTGAATTGGAAATCATTTTGGTATTACGTTTGTATGAAAAATTCGTCCCTCCGGAGGCCTCTCTCAAAAAAAATCTGTCACTGAGTAACTAAACTGAAATAAAACCGGCTAAGTGCGAGTCGGACTCGCGCACAAAGGGTGCCGCACCATCCTACTAATATTATAAACGTTAAAGTTTGTATGTATCGATGGATATTTGTTACGCTTTTACGCGAAAACTACTGAACGTATCGAGCTGAAATTTTGCATACAGGTAGTTCTGGGCCTAGTATAAAATGCATAAAAAAAATATAGGCTCCTTATTATCCCATAAATCAGTTCCCATAGGATAGAAATAATCTTAAACGTTTCTATAGAACATTTTCATAACAACGCGTGCGAAGCCTCAGGCAGAAACTAAAAAATACCAACAATTTGTTTTCAGATTTGACTCCTGATACGGAAGGCAACGTGTACTATGAAGGCAGTCTACATCTCAGCGACATGAACGGCGGCGGCGGCGGCGGTGAGAAAATAGTACATAATATTGATTAAGAAGGAACCAAACCACTTTGTATTCAATCAATAAATTTCTTTCCGGCCCTGGTGGGGGCACAGAGAGGGGCCTTGAGGCTTGGCCTCATTACCCCGGCGTCAACTCGAGGCGTGACGACCCCTCGGTCCTTGGGTTTTGTGGGAATATCTTTTTTACCCCTTCTCAATGTTTTTTTTTTGTTTTTTTTTACACAAACTCTTCGCGTTTGCGTAAGCGTTACGCTCAGAGCAAAGTATACGGAGCAATAATCACCCTTCATTAAATCATCCAACAATCACCAAGAAAGCGCAATCAGTTCCATTTTATAAATGAATTCAAATTTATTATAATATTTACATTTATTATGATTATCCTTATATATAAAAAAATTACCTATTGCTGTTCGTTAGTCTCGCTAAAACTCGAGAACGGCTGGGCCGATTTAGCTGAATTTGGTATTCAATGTCGTAGTCCAGGGAATGTTTAAACGATGAGAAAATATGGTAAATTTGAGCAGAAATCTCCACATGGATCTGCGGGGCGCAGCTAGTTAATAATATAATGTTCTTTAATACCAGAAAGTCTTTATGTGGACGAATATTTTGTACTGGCGCCGAGGAAGGCACAATATGGATCATTCATATTTTCTATTCCCTCACTCATGGGGCGGCAGACCGACACAGCTTGGGAGAGGTCAGGTGCAAGACCAACGGCTTATCGTACTATTTGAAGCCGGGGAGTGTATACTGCCATCTTCGACAACGCATTAAATTACCGTACTAACGCTGATAACGCGCGTTACATAGCGTGGTAGTCTTGCTCGGATTCAAAGCCCGGCCCCCTGATTATGTAACTGCGACCGGTTTGCGACAGGCGAAAATTAAGCAATCAGTGCTGTCAAAAGCCAATTTTGTATTAGATGACACCAGGTACTACGTCACCCACACTAGGTTTCCCTCTGCCGGACAATCGGTGAACTAAAAATTGCTTGCTAAAATTTCGGTCGCGGTCGCGTCGCTGTTGCTGTTGCTTTTACATAATCAGCCTGCCGAACTCATTTTCAGCGGTTGAACACACGACAGCTAGAACAACGAGGCAGTTGGCGATACGCCTATGGAGGTGGTCCTTTGATATTCTTCTCTGTTTCAGCACACGACAGCGGCGGTATGTCAGACATTATGCCCGGTCTTGTAGAAAGCAACTCTAAGGCAGATATGAATCCTCTGGCCTTTGACTTAAAGGCGAAACGGCGAGCATTTGTGAATAAGTAAGTTAAATTTATATCTATTGCATTCATATGATACCAGCTCTTTCCCGCAGCTTCGTGCGTGTTTTTCTAGGATGGAAAGTAGCCCGTGAACGTCTACCGCCGTGCCAATCTTCAGTCAATTATTTAAAAAAAAACTAATAACAAGATCTATAGATTCGTTCAGCCGTTTATGCGTGAAAAGGTAACACAGACAGAATTACTTTCCCTGTTTTTTATATATATATGTATGTATGGATTTGTTTGGATAATATTAAATTGCAATGATTTAAGAGTCAAAATCAAAAGTTTTTTATTTCTTTAGGCTTACAAAAAATCTTTTCGTATACATTTTATTTATATATCTTGTAATTTTACGAGCGACATCTAGTTATCGTTTGGGTAACTATCTCCCTACCCTAACAAATTGTGACATTGACAACGGAGGTAGGTTATATAGGTATCTCAGGTGAAATTATGGTCAAAGGAAGATCTATTGATAATATTTAAAAAAAAACTAGCCAGTACTTTTGTCTTTTATAAGTATTTATGATAATAACAATAACATAATAAAATAATTACTAAGTAGTTTATTATATTTAAACATTTATATATTTTTCCTTAGTTATAAGTTATCGACATAGCTCTGAGAATTAGTAAGCTGAAGTGGCAGTGGGTCGGCCATATCTCGCGAAGAATCGACGGCCGCTGGGGCAAACGTGTTCTTGAGTGGAGACCACGACTCGGTAAACGTAGTGTAGGACGCCCTCCGACCAGGTGGGATGACGACCTGCGAAAGACTGCAAGTAGATGCTGGATTCTTGCTTTTGGATGATTGCTCATTGGGGGAGGCCTATGTCCAGCAGTGGACTAATATAGGCTGATGATGATGATTATGATATTTTCCCTTCACTTTTCTTTGTTTTCAGAATAAACGAAGACATTTTGAAAAATATGAAAGCTAGAAAGTTATAAGAGCACCTTTACATTATATATTAAGAACAAAACAGGAGAAATAATGCATAATTTTTATAATAATACCGAATTTAATAATAAAAGTTAAATGTGTGATAAACTACATAGTTGGTATGTAAAAATAAATAAAATATGTAAAATGTTTAATAAATCACATGCTTATTAAAGTTTATGATAATATTAATGGGTTTTTTTTATTTAGCCTGTTTCGTCCCACTGCTGGGCAAAGGCCTCCCCTAAATCTTTCCACTCAGCGCGGTCACGTGCGGTACATTAATTTATTTAATTGTGGAAGTTATATCGCAGTAGGCTGACCTAATTAAAAATAAACAAAACACAAAATGAGGATAAAATACGTGTTATTAATTATTATATTTTTAAATTAACATATTCTTTTTCATTTTTAAAATCTGCATATAAATAGTAATTATGATAAAACAAAACACTGACAAGTAAAATTTGTGTTACTGTAAAAATTTGTAAAATATATAAATATAATTTAAAGTTAAACTTAAAATCTCTGAGTTTCTGTCTTCGGTTCTTCTATTTTGTTCCTGAAAATAAATAATTATAGAATTAATAAAAAAATGCTGGTTGCTGGTTTGATTACCGCCTCAAGATATATCAGTTATTTAGTACCCATAACACAAGATCTGCTTAGCTTGGAACTACATAACTGTGTGTGAATTGTCCAGATATTTCATCTGTTGATATTTATTTATTAATAGAATAGAATAGAAAAACATTTATTTGGACACAGGTACAAAACACAGTCATAGAATAACAAACGGCGAGTAAAGTAGTTTATCATGGGGGTAAGTGATACAAATAGGTAGATATTAAGAAAATAAGACTACCTCCATGACCCTGCGCCGAAATAGGGGTTGGCTCAGCGTGTGCTGAACATTTTGACTATATTCAGCGCTGTTTTTCAGCCAAAGACCTTATTATTATTTAGAATGCAATTTTTTTTGCTGCGTGGCAGCGCTGTGCCATTTTTCTTCCACGTCAGTTACCTGCCCAAACAAGGAAAATCCCAGAACTTCTGATCTCTTCCGTAATCTTCTCCATCTTGTATGGTCTGCGGCATCGACCTGCCCATACTCTCAGGCAGGAACAGGCAGAGACTGCCTCCTACGACGCCCAGGATACCCAGGATCAGAAGTGGGATGAAGTTTGCTATTGTTGCCTGAAAAAGAATTTTCAGTTTAAGATTAAAACTCTTGAAACCATGGTTGTTAAGTCATTTAAAACGGGATATTTACCATGATTTGATTTTTGAGTTATCCAATATTTCGGCACAGTTTATTCCGTTTCAGTTACTCCGTGATCATGGCGCATGCAACTGTGCCTAAATATTGGATAACTCAATAATCAAATCATGGAAAATATCCCGTTAAATGACTTTAGTGTTGATAACCATGGTAGTTTCAAAAGTTTTATTATCATGGTTGTGTGTAAGATCTGCAGATATTTATTCGAAGTGTTATGGTCCATGTATAATAAAAGAATATCTATCTATGTAATGTATTGTATTAAATTAATCTATCATCTAGTCTGTCATACGTATCATATAGCAGATGTAGGGCACCAGTATAGTAGTCACATATCCAGTGATATGTATCAGGGCGAGCCTTTGTGCCCTGGCAACCGTCGGCAACAGTTCTGCAGAGTAATGCATGCCGATGTTGAAAGAGATGTATATCAGTCATCTAGCCTGTCATACGTACCATATAGCAGATGTAGGGCACCAGGATAGTAGCCACATATCCAGTGATGTGTATCAGGGCGAGCCTTTGTGCCCTGGCAACCGTCGGCAACAGTTCTGCAGAGTAATGCATGCCGATGTTGAAAGAGATGTATATCAGTCATCTAGTCTGTCATACGTACCATATAGCAGATGTAGGGCACCAGGATAGTAGCCACATATCCAGTGATGCCTTTGTGCCCTGGCAACCGTCGGCAACAGTTCTGCAGAGTAATGCATGCCGATGTTGAAAGAGATGTATATCAGTCATCTAGTCTGTCATACGTACCATATAGCAGATGTAGGGCACCAGGATAGTAGCCACATATCCAGTGATGTGTATCAAGGCGAGCCCTTGTGCCCTCGCGACCGTTGGCAACAGTTCTGCAGCGTACTGCATGCCGATATTGAAAGAGATGTTGACGCAGAAACGGCCGACGATGGCTAGGGATGCTGATGGTAGACCTGCAAGGTAGAAACGAAATAATGTTAAAGTGGTTATCATATTATCATTTATTGTGATTTTAAGCATACAGGTAATACTCTTAATTCTTAGGTGTAGTATCTTAAAAAGGGTAAACAATGCATAAAAACCTTATCAGGGCACAACAATTGTTGGGTCCGTTATTGTTAGATTGTTAAGTAGGTACTTATTAACTTCAAATTTAAGGAATGTCATTTTAAAATATGTATTGGTTAAATTAAATAATAAAGTATTGTACATAGCATTTGTGTACCAATAGTGGTGCACAAAGCATAATCTTTGAAACCTGATTTTTGGTGATGTTGATCATTTCCAAGTCAGATTCTTGAAATAGTTGAACATTTCTAAAAACTACGCTTGCGTTATTTTTGATTTAACTGGAAATAGAATAGCGGACAATGTGAGTTTAAATTCTTAAAATACCTACTATTAATCTCAAAAATTGTAAGTGATATTTGCAATACGGTTCGTTAAACAATCAATTTGTAGACTGACCGATGGGCACGGCCGCTGCAGCTAAACTGAAGATACCACTGATGACCATGGAACCGAACGCGAGCCAGCGGCGACCAATCCTGGAACAGAATATTATTATTTATTTATTGAGATATTACAGGATTGTTAACAGTTCAACATCGTATTACAAATACAAAATTATTTATTTGCCATTTCACTTTGTATTGGTAAAATCATTATTACACGTCTAATAGGTAACCTTGATTCTAACTTAAGTATAAGTTGGTTGGTATAATATAACATAAAAAAATTAAATAGCTATAATAGCCTTACGAATATTATTGAAATTACATTTTTAAAGAACATTAATCAATTCAATAGTAACCTATTGAAGTTGCATACAGAGAGGTGGTAGAGTAAAGGTGCAATTCCAAGATGGACCGCAGGCCAAAAACTGCAGCTAGAGGCTGTAAGCGACACTACTAGTTTCTATGCATCTCTTTGAAATGTATTCTAAGTGCGGCAACACTTTTAAATTTTTTAAATAGTATTTAACGACATCAAGTGTAACATTGTGTACCTACGGTGGAAATAAATAAACTGATAAACTAAACTGCGGCCGCGGCGCGCAGCGACCGCAGACAGCAGCGCTAGTGGTATCACGAACCGTGCTTGGAAATAGAAGCAACCGCGACCGCAGGCAGCACTGCGATCAACTGCAGCCGCTTGCCACAATGTCGCCTGCAGTTGTGGTCCAGTTGTGGACAGCCCATCTCGGACTTTTACCTTAAAGTCGTAGATACTCACACATCAAGTATCAAAATAAGTATGATATCAGCTGGAAACTCCATCGCTGTCGCCACCGTAAATGTCAAAAACATATCCAGGCCTAAAGTACCAACATTCCCGACGTGGCCATCGAAGACCATAGAGATGCAAATTTTTCAACATTCATCTAACCGATAGGTACCTATTGAAGTTGCATACAAAGAGGTGGTAGAAAAAGTCGTAGATACTCACACATCAAGTATCAAAATAAGTATGATATCAGCTGGAAACTCCGTAGCAGTGGCGACAGTAAACGTCAGAAACATATCCAGTCCCAAAGCACCAACATTCCTGACGTGGCCATCGAAGACCATGGAGATGCAGATCCATATAGCCACGAGAAGGATGCTGTTGCGGCGGATACGAGGGGTTCTGAAGAGATCCAGGATGCTGTAGTTCTTGCATTCAGCTTCAGCTTTCGCTATTTCGATCGCTGTGTCCTAAAAAAAAGAGGTTTAGAAATTTGTTATTTCTTTGAACCTGAATTTGTAACATTTGAACACAGCATCATCTAGCCCGAGGTAAGCAAATTCAGATTAGATTCATATTATTTATTGGCAATATATAATACATAGTTACAGGCCTAAGCAGAGCTTGCATTATGGGTCTCGACTTTTAGTACTCGGGACTTTGTTTTGTACTATGTATGACATCTGTAATTCTAGAATCGAGTTAGGTTATTGATGATGCCATGAATTGCCGTGAATATGCCCATCATTTATTTGACTCCACCCACCTTAAACTCTTGCACAATCTCGTCAGGTATTTTCCTTCTGTTAATTCGTTCGCATTTCTTCATGATCTTCATCGCTTCCTCGATTCGTCCTTGGGAGATGAGCCATCTGCAATAAAGGAAAAAAGTTGTAGGCTTCACTCAAACTTCAATAACGCATAATTATAAGCGAAAAAGGTACAAATTCTAGTTCGTAAGAGAAATAGAGAGAATTAAATGACGAATGAAAACTTTCTAACGAAAATTCATTCGAACTTCTGTTCTGATTTGGTCTTATAATACCAGTTGTCAATTTTTTTTTCCAGTTTCTAACATTTGTTTACAAAAAATATAAAGGAACCTACAGAGACAGCTACTATGACCAAAAGCAAAATATTTTGAGTAGTAGTATGTCATTTATAATCATATATCGAGTTATAATTTTTTATTTCCCTACAGGCCTTCAGTAGGTACATTATCTAAACTAATATTATAAAGAGGAAAGATTTGATTGTTTGTATTGAATAGGCTCTGAAACTACTAGACCGTTTTGAAAAATTATTTCTCCGTTGAAAAGCTACACTTTTCCGGTGAATATATTATATTTTAGAAATGCGAAATTTGAATTCAACGCGGATGAAACCGCGGGAAACAGCTAGTGCACTATACTCCGTGATCATGGCGCATAAAACTGTGCCGAAATATTGGAAAACTCAAATATCAAATCATATTCGTAGTAAATAGCCCGACTTGACTTCTTTTATTTGGCAATATGTGTCTGTTAATATTAATATCCCGTTATAAATAGAAAAGAATAATTTTATTCGTAACTCAATACACAAAAATATAAAACAAACATGATTATAAAAAAAATCTAAATATGACTTTTGCGATAACCATGATAGTTTCAATTTCAAAAGTTTTATTGTTTAGGAGCAGGCACCGACTGAAGGCCGTGACGCGGCGGCTCCAAAAAACCTCCAACCTGATCCACGTTGTGGGGCCGTCGGTATACAACCGCCTCCCACAGTCAGTCACGAGTGCGGAGTCAATGCAATCGTTCAAACGCAAATTAAAGAACTGGCTCATTGAGCAATCCTTTTACAGGATTGATGAATTTCTGAGATAAGACTGCACCTACTATATTATTATGCATATCATCATTAATTTTTTCGATTAATTTTAAATTATTATTGCAATGATTATTATGGAATTTTGTTTTATTATAGAATTGATTATAGTGAATGTTTTTGAATGTATTATAATTTAATTAATAGTTTTATAGAATAATTATTTTTATTTGATGTTATAATTAACTATATTATTAATTAACTATATTATTATAATGTATACAAACCAAATTATACTTAAGTATAATAAGGACACCTATTTGACGTGTAATAATTATTTTACCAATAAATGAACTTGAACTTGTTTATCAGTAATCGGCTGTAGATGGCGTAGCGTACTGCTATGAACATGTTGGCTACGAAGGTACGTCATTTCTCTACGTTACCTGGCGCTCTCTGGTACCACACAGGGCGTCAGCACGGCCAGCACCAACGGTGCACTGATGGACAGCGTGTAGATCCGCCAGTCCCTCGCCGCCAGCGCGAGCCAGGGCAGCATGCAGGCGGCAAACGTGAAGTACGCTGCTATGGACATGTTCGCTACGAAGGTACGCCATTTCGGACCGACGTATTCTACCACTGGAAGAGGAAAATACGGTGATGATGATAATTCTTTGTTAATGGCAACTGTGTCTGGTGGGACACTTCTGCCAGTGTCAAGTAATGGAAATAATTGTAAAATTAATGAGTTTAAAAAAAATTTATGAAGATTGTTTGATATTTCCACCAGAGCCTAGTTCGTTATCTAGCAGGGTGTACCACGTGCAGGCTAGGTTGGCTTGGGAGACGAGATGTTGGAGTCCCCCTTACGCCCCAGGAAAATTCGGTCAGTAGTGCCCTGTGTTCGCTTTGACTATAGTGTCAAGATGTCATGACCTCTCATTTTTCAGAGACACTTTGACTGCGGTTTTTTTTTCGATGACTGCGGTCTTTTTTTTTACCTAAAAAATTCGTCAAAAATTTCGCCACTCTACACAGCGGTTGTGTTGCGCCGCAAATGCGTTTCGTTTGAAAAATATTACAGCTCTGCTGAGTCACAAAGATCTGTATTTTCTCAGCCGCTGCGCTAGTGTGGATTTACGCATATTAGTCACTTGTAGAAAACTCATACCGTGCGTTTTCAGCACTCAAAGTGTTAAAAATCTGTCTAGCAAGCAAGAAGCACAGAAATCAAAATAATAGGTCACTACCTATTTAGATTTTTGTGCTAAGAAATGAGTTTTCTTTGCTAAGGGTAGAGTCAACGACGAATTTGGCTGAATTTTGAATTTTTTAAAACATACATGAAACAGGTGTTCTAAAAAATTCACGCTTCACGCTTCATCTGAACATTTTACATAAATGTGTTTCCTGTATTTTATTTTGTTGTATTAGTTAAATAATTTTTTATTGTACTAGCTGCGCCCTGCGGCTTCGCCCGCCTGGAAATCTATGTGTCAAATGGTTTATAAACCTTCTTTCCTCTTGAATCACTATCTATTTAAAAAACCGCATCATAATCCGTTGCGTAGTTTTAAAGATCTAAGCATACTGGTGCATAGGGACAGACAGCGACTTTGTTTTATACTATGTACCTAGTGATAATTATTGTGTCTATATCTGTTGTATTTTGTGTTTTTGGAAAGCGATTCTGTTTATATTAATTTCGGAGAACTTACCAACAATATACATGATAATAAAGCAGTTATCATACGCCAATCCTACAACGAAACGGCAGAGGCAGAAGGACCAGAATGATGTCGTGAACACAGTTCCTACGCCGCCCACGAAACCGGCGAGGTTGGCACCTGAAAAAAAAACAGAACAAAAATTAAAGGAATGCTCGCAAAAGCCAAATGCTAGTATGTGTCAAGTAGTACCTACTTTTGTATTCCCTTTTTTTTTTTTGTCTGCAGTAGGTTTATTGAGATTATTGAAAGTTTATTGGGGATTAAACTAGAAAACACTTTATTGTTGGAACGAATTAGCGTCATCTCATCATCATCATCACCAGTCCGTATACATCCACTGCTGAACATAGGCCTCCCCCAAACTATGACGCCTTGAATAGCGTCTCCATCTATTCCTCTGATCGCTATTATGTCGTCGGCCCATCGAGTGAGAAGTCTTCTCACACTCCGTTTCATTCGCATTGCATATTTGCATCGTGTGGTTGCCACTCGAGAACCTTTACTCCTCCGTATCGCTCAGAGAGACTAGCGCCGTCTATCTACCTATATGTCAGTAAAAGTACCGCGTTGCCAGAATATAATTTCGAAAACTGTGACACGAGATGTCGCTGCAGTTTGCAACTTAAACATCAACATAAAGTCTTTATTTTTTTGACGTGAAAACTTCTTTAGGCCCCTGGAGTACTTTTTGGGCGAACAAAAAGCGTGAAACTCGCGTCATCGTCACCGCACGCTTGCCAGTATAAATAAAATATAAAATTACTTAGTTTTCACTTCTATCGGCAGTCCCCAAAGACTGCCCGCAGTTTTTTTTCTAATGAAACGAATCCTTACCAACCAAAGCAGGTATTCTCCCATACTTGTCAGCAATCCATCCGAATATGAAACCTCCAACTATAGCGCCGCAGAAGAAGATAGACTGTGCTGTGGCCGGGTAGCTGTCTTTGTCACACACCCAGCCATCCTGTGGGAAAGAAAGAGACTTGACTTGTAGTCTGTTGTGGTTTGTATTGTATCTCGATTACGAAACGAAATAAACCTTATAAGTAGGCTCTAGCTCAATAAATAAAATAATGCTCGGACTGAGTCTCAGTCAACCGAAGAAAGAAGCACTCACTGATGCTCCGATCCTCTATACGTACGCGTGCTCACCCACACATTGACAATCAATCCACCACTCGTTCGCCATTACCGCTTTAGACACCCATAGAGTGACTTTGTTCTAATTGAAAAATGCCTTCTTGTGTGGCCAGATGTTGCCGAAATCACACTAGTTTAGTAAATAAAAAACACGGAATCACATTTCACAGGTAAATTTCTTATTACATCCACTTATTTCTTCGATTGAACGCAAATAACTATCAACAGAAAAATCACAACAAATACAAATCTTGTAGCAAGCCTTGTTTAACGAAATAAAGAGTGAAATCATGGGGATGACAAAGAAGGCCCAGGCTTTGTCAAATTTTCACCGCCCCATTAAGAATTTATTTATGGCAGAAAAGTGGCAAACCAGATATTGCCAAATAAAAGAAGTCAGGTCAAGAACTATTTAGGAAAGTGGATATTTTTATAGAAAAACCTAATTACGCTATGTGTATCATCACATCATCATCATCAACCTATGTTAGTTCAGTGCTGGACATAGGCCTCCCCCAATGAGCGCCACAGCGCCCCGTCTTCAGCTTGACGCATCCAGCATCTACCTGCAGTGTTTCGCAGATCGTCATCCCACCTGGTCGGAGGGCGTCCTACACTAAGTTTACCGAGTCGTGGTCTCCACTCAAATACACATATATCATATATAATATATTATATGTAATATAAGTAAATTAATATCTTTATAACTTACCTCTGTAGCAATAGTTTCATACGGCACATCAGTGAAATTAAACTCCCAGTTTGAACACTTCTTGGTCGGCCATGTTGCATCGGGCTCAGTGACGCCATCTTGTAGAATCTTCTTCCAATCAACGTCGTAAACGCTGCATCTGTCGTATTTGAATTCAGCGTTGCCTGTTTGTGGGATCGATAGATGTCGCCTGTAAATTTATTTGATTTTAGTAGGACTAGGAACTCATAGGTACATTGCCCAGCCTCTGTATGTAATGTTTTGTTTCTCTTAAGAATATCGATTTGGTTGCAGCATGATAGGTATACCTATAATTTTTCTTTGATATAAAATTGACAGATTTATCGCCTTACTAGCTGCTCCCCGCGGATTCGCCCGCGTGGCAAACTGTGTCAAATGGTTTATAAACCTTCCTCTTGAATCACTACATCTATTAAAAAACCACATCAAAATCCGTTGCGTAGTTTCAAAGATCTAACCATACATAGGGACAGACAGACAGCGGGAAGCGACATTGATTTATACACATATGTTATGTACTTATTAAATTAATGTACTTTGTTGGCCAATTTTTTGAGAAATAAAACTATTATTATTATTATTCTATGTAGTGATGCGCCATATAGGTCATCAAAATCTTACCTTGCATGTACAGTCAAGTTATTAAGCTCTTCAACAGAACACCAGTGCTGCGCTGGCACAACAGTCATGAAGATCTGTCCGAAGTAAACGAACGCGAAGAAGAAAGCATACGGTATCATGAGGAGGAAGAGGATCCTCTGGTACCAGCCGAAGTCGCCGACATAAGGGAAGAGGTCGTCCAGGTCTTTTAGCCTGCGCTTACCTAGAAAATTAAAGGCAGATTTAGATAGGGTCAGTGACTTCGAACCAAAAAACAAACCAATGTAAATAGATTTGAAGTCAGCGACTGTCCAAGTCAGTACTGACTTTTTTCGGGTTTGTTTTAGTTATTTATTTACCAACTTAAAAATAACGGTACATAAAAAAGCTTAAAAATAACACGGAGGAAACCACAAAGGTTTGTGTTGAAGTGTTATTAGCTGAGAGTCAGCATTATAAATATCTCATAGGTTTAACAATAAAATTATCCAATTTCAGGCAATACCATTATAAATTGGAATTAGGTAAGTATTGATCAGTAACTGAATCAAACCCCCTGATAATGATGTAGGTTCGATAAGAAGTGCTATCTAAGTTTATATTTTATGTTATTAGGTGTTGTATTGTCGAGTAGCTCCATTAGAAGTTTATTTATTAGCCGGGTCAGCGCTGACTTGTCTCGAATTCGAAGTAGGTCACTTCACTGACCCTGTCTAAATCCGCCTTTACAGATTTGTAGGTTAGGTAAGTATTCTAGAAATCGAAACAACATGCATCCCATTCCGTAAAGTATTAAATAAGAAAACTCACACATTTAATGAATTATTTCAACACCTTTTTAAACAAATTTTATTATTAATATTTACTTTCAAACACATTCAACAAAACCAAAGATGTCGCGGTTGTAAACTTTTGATAGTAAAATGTAAGTTTCGGCGTCAGGGAATCAAGATAACTAGGTAAGAATTTGAAAGTTCTTAATATAACTTTTATCACGATAGACACTCACTAAAGTCAATATGAACGGGACATTTTCCATTATTTGAGCATTATTTTATTTTCAGTTTTCCAATATTACGGCACAGTTGCATTACGACATAACTGAACTGTTTTTATTTGCAGATATACGGACCTACCCTCATCTTTTTTTCGTTGCATTACGAAACAACTGTTTTTACTGGTTTATACGGATCTACCCTCATCTTTTCTCATTTGCTTTGAACGCAATTCGATCTTGACAGTTGACATGGTGACCGCGTAAGAATTGACCCTCCAAAGGTCGTAGCACACGTATCAACCCGGAAAGGGATTGTCACAGTATTAACAACAACATTTTTAGGAGCATCAGCATCCTAAAAATGGCTGCCTCGCTTTTGCAGCGCGTGTGGTATGTTCGCGGAGGCGCGCACGGACGGCTTTCATGCGATTATTCGCAAAAAAGTCGCTTCCCTACTTCAGCGTGCGCGAGCCAGTAGCAACGGCATCCTGAAAATGATTGTTTCACGTCTGGACTGTCCCATCCAATACAAATGGATGAAAATATTGATGGGGTCGATATCCTTATAAATGTCCATTAGGTTAGTAAGTTTTCATTTTGTGTTTTATTATTATTATTTTTTAATTTCCCTAATTTATATTATTCTATTTTTATTTAATTTTATTTGATTTTATGTGTGATTAATTTTGTGACATTTATTTTTAATTTTGTATGTTTTTATTTTTAAGTTTGTATATGGATTGTGAATCTGACAATAAATGAGTTAATAATTAACTCGGGCCGTTCAGTATTATTTTTATGAAACTCCCTACTGCAACGCACACTAATCGGATCGTTACGTAATCGCCTCGTCTCGGGACAAGCTTACGAACCGCGGTGCGGTGCGCGGTCGACCTGCAGTTCCCGCGCTTACGGTTCTTCGTACCCTAGCTTACGTCTCTAAGTTACGTGGACGCCAGTTTGACGCCAAGGGGAAAGGCGGTGACGATCTGCTCCTGTGTTGATATGTGTGCTGTGACCTCAACTCATTTTGATGTCGTAAGAATAGAAGGAATGGCACTTCTTCATCAATCACGCATTAGGTACCAGTTACAGTAAGGCGTGCAAAGTCACTAGTAATAGTTTTTTTTTATTGTTGTGTTATTTAGATTTAAGGCTTAGATTGTTTTTAGTTTTAAGGGTTATTTGTAATCCAACTTTGTGTCACCACACCAGGACCTGTCTGAAAATCAGCGCCGCTACTAACTTAGGCAATTCAATAAATTTCTTTCCGGCCCTGGTGGAGGCACAGAGAGGGGCCTCGAGGCTTGGCCTCATTACCCCGGCGTTAACTCTAGGGGTGACGAACCCTCGGTCCTTGGGTTTGGTGGGAATATCTTTTTTCCCCCTTCTCAATGTTTTTTTTTGGCTGCATTTGGTTTATATGTATGTATATATTTTTTTGTGTTCTTTTTTTTTTTAAATAAAATCAAGCTTTGTTCCACCACACCAGCACCTGCCTGACAATCAGCGCCGCTACTAACTCCGGCTTGTAGCGGCATAATGCTGGGACAGGGACCTTTTTGGCCCCTTAGGTAACACGTATTTGTTCTTATCTGTATGTCTTATCTATTTTTTTGTAATTTTTTCTAGTTTTTATATTTTCTTACTATGTAATGTGTCGTGTTATGTGTTATTTATGGTGTCAAAATGTATTTTCTTTCTTACTTTCTTTCAATATTCAAGAATATGGTAAAGGAACACTATTTGTTCTGCTGTCACCGACTAGGTACACCTTTGTTTCCCTTTATAAAATGATGATCTGTATTTATATAAGTTGGTATGTATAAAGTATAATAAGTCATATGTATTTATAATAATAATAATGCTGAACAATTCACACAGCATTATCTATAAAAACATAGACAAAAAAACATAGACCCATAACACAAGCTCTGCTTAGCTTGTAGCCCCAAGCTAAGCAGAGCTTGTGTTATGGGTACTAGATGACTGATATACATAATACAATACATTACATAGATAGATATTTTTTTATTATACATAGAAAACGACCAGAACACCCGGAATAAATATCTGCAGATCGTACACACAATTGTTCCGAGGCGGGAATCGAACCCGCAACCTCCTGCGTCGCAGGCGGACCTTCGCCCACCGCGCCACATCGGTCGTCAAAATAATTTATGTACTTGTTATTGAAAAAAAGTAATGAATTGTCTATAGAGGTTGTATCTATGGTACATTAGATTTTTATTGTAGGTAGGTACATAGATTTTTATTTGATTTATTTATTTATTAGACCCAATAAATAATTTAGTATAAAGAGGTAGATAAGTACCTATTTACGACATTAACTTTTATTAAACATAATATTTATTGGGTCTTAAGTGCATAGAATACTACACAATACTACTTAATTTATACATTTTGTTTCAATAACATGCTGTGCCATTTCCATGGCTTTCGGCTTCCTATTTTTCATTCAGATAAATTCTCCACTTACCGGCATTTCCATTGGTCTCCACGGAGTCAGTCCTAGGGGCATTGGGTTCGATTCCCGCCCCGTTCACAGCTTTCTCATGTGATTCCATTTTGGAAACGCGTTCTTGCCTTAAAAGACACTTTTCCTGACGTGCTTTCTGTCCTTAAAAAGTGAACGTGGAGCGCTGGACTGAAAAAAAAAATTAAAGTTATCATCATCATCAACCTATTTTAGTCCACTGCTGGACAAGTGGACATAGGCCTCCCCAATGAGCGCCATAGCGCCCTGTCTTCAGCTTAACGCATCTAGCATCCACCTGCAGTCTTTCGCAGGTCGGTATCCCATCTGGTCGGAGGGCGTTCTACACTACGTTTACCGAGTCGTGGTCTCCACCCAAGAACACGTTTGCCAGTTTAAAGTTATAGTTAATTATTATTTGTTATACCTAGTCATTATTCCTGATAGACCTAAGTCGCCAAAAGCTTATATTTATTATTTGCTTCGTATAATAGCGTTTAAAATTTAAACGTATATAATAGCGGATATTTACCATGATTTGATTTATGAGTTTTCCAAAACTCAAAAATCTAATCGTGGTAAATTTCCCGTAATAATTGACTTTTGTGTTAATGACTATGGTAGTTTCAAATTTAAAACTTTCGCATTTTCATTATAAATGTGATATAATTAATTTGTCTGATTTGATAGGTCAAGTAAATACATATTAGTGAAATTATTGAAGAAGATAGGTTTTAATGAAGTATGTATATAGGTACCTACCTACTAAAATTTTTACTTTAGTTCGTACCTGCGGCCTTGCTGTTTTCAAAGACTACCTACGACAGAACGTTTGAAATTATCATGGTTATTTATTATATGAACTTAAAATTCATTTTTATCGGGATATTTACCATGATTTGACTCGCAGTGCCTTCAGTTATTCCGTGATCATGGCGCATGCCTCTTATGGTATTTTGCTTTGGGGACAGGCAGCTGACATCCAGACCATATTTGTTCTTCAAAAAAGGGCGGTACGCGCTATTTATAAATTAAAGCCACGAGATTCTTTGAGGGAATTATTTAAAAACATTAATATTCTGACTGTAATATCGCAATACATCTATGAAAATTTAATGTATAGGTACCCACAAAAATAAGGATAGCCTTATGAAAAAGTGTGATGTTCACAATAGAAATACAAGAAACAAGAACAAGTTACACATCCCATCATTTAGATTACACAAGGTAGGGAAATCATTTATGGGCAATAGCGTGCGCTTCTATAATAAGCTTCCATCTGAAGCAACTGAGCTCCCTATTCGTAAATTTAAAAATTACATAAAACTAAATCTCATCAAGAAGGCTTTCTTCCATAAATGATTATCTCAATGATGTTAATGCCTGGCCAGATGTCGCTCAGTTTCGCACCGACAATAGTATGTAGTAAGTAATTTGTTGTTATGCATAGCTTTACTGAAATATTGACATGTATCGAATCATATTATATTTAGACTTAAAATAGGCAAATAACCATGTATTAGACATATAAGAGATGAACATGCTAGTGGTTTCTTTTCACTTCTTCCACTAGTGGACAAAAAATAGAAGTGAACAGTAAAATAATTTTATTTGATAATAATTTATATTTAAAATATGACTTGTCTAAGTGCTTATTTTGTAAGCCTAAAGAAATAAATGATTTTTTACTTTACTTTACTTTGCATGAAATTTTGCCGAAATATTGGAAAACGCAAAAACAAATCATGGTAAATATCCCGTTATAAGTGACTTTTGTACTGATTAAAAAATACCTACATATATTAGAAAACTTTTCATAGCAGGAGTTTTGTTATTAATGTTATTATGCTTATAGAGGTTATCTGCATTACATACAAGGTAATGTGTTTCCGTGTCGTTTAAAATAAATAATAATTCTCTATTTATAACGAATCTATTCCCGAGAAGCTGCTGGAACTTCTCGGTGCCCGCCATGATTTGGATTGGGTCTGGTCGGAGCGTGGACTTCATCAGACGGTTTCTTTCAAGCTTCAAGTTGATATTCAGAGAGCCTCGGAGGAGTCGGTGATCAGATCTGGTATTGAACCTGTTGATCACTGAGACATCTCTGAATATGTGCTTGCTATCCGTCATGATGAAGTCGATCTCATTTTTAGTCACAGTGTCGGGGCTTTGCCATGTCCAATTGTCCACTTCCTTTGAGGGAGTTTATTAAGAACAGCCCCTCCTTCTCAAGGATGTTGACAAGCATTTGCCCCCTGTGATTCCTGACTCCATAACCATGCGGGCCTATTCAGGATTCGTTGCCAGTCTGTGTTGCCTGCCATCTTGCCGTTAAAGTACCCTCTATAAATTTTAGGAAAATAAATAATAATTCACTATTTTCTTATTAATTTATATCTATGAAGCAACGAGAAGACTAGCTTAACACTTTGACTGCGATTTTTTTTCGACGACTGCGATCTTTTTTTTAACCTAAAAAATTCGTGCTGCCGCTCTACACAGCGGCTGTGTTGCGCCGCACATGCGTTTCGTTCGAAAAATATTACGGCTGTGCCGAGTCACATAGATCTGTATTTTCTCAGCCGCTGCGCTAGTGTGGATTTACGCATATTAGTCACTTGTAGAAAACACATACCGTGCGATTTCAGCACTCAAAGTGTTAATATATATCTACATTTGGGAAACTACGTCAAGTCTTCACGTCATCCATACCGCAATGCTTGAAAACGAAAGTTTTCAATCAGTGCGTCCTACCCGTTATGACCTACGGAGCTGAGACGTGGACACTCACGATAGGGCCACCAGTTCAAAGTCGCTCAGCGAGCTATGGAAAGAGCTATGCTCGGAGTTTCTCTGAAGGATAGGATTCGTAACGAATACATCCGACAGAGAACCAAGGTTATCGACATAGCTCAAAGAATTAGCAAGCTGAAGTGGCGGTGGGCCGGCCATATCTCGCGAAGAACCGACGGCCGATGGGGCAAACGTGTTCTTGAGTGGAGACCACGACTGGGTAAACGTAGTGTAGGACGCCCTCCGACCAGGTGGGATGACGACCTGCGAAAGACTGCAGGTAGATGCTGGATGCGGCAAGCTGAAGACAGGGCGCTATGGCGCTCATTGGGGGAGGCCTATGTCCAGCAGTGGACTGCTATAGGCTGATGATGATGATGATGATATTTGTAAAGAGATAGGTCAATAATGTTACCACCTATCTTGATCTGGTAAGTCTATATTTATCATTAAATTGCGTCAACCGGTGATAACTGATTACTATATTGTTTACAAACGTTTAATTTTTTTTATGATATGCCTTTGCATGTTTATTTAAAGATTTATTATTTTGGCGCTTTTAATACTTTAAGTACATGGTTCTATTAAAATTTATTTATTTTACTTTAACAATATTCAGGAAATTAACAGCTAACTTAATGAGTAGTTATGTGACTACTTAAGGCTAATTAAAAATTTCCACAAGAAGTAAGAAGTTATCAACAACGGAATTATGTGATTAAATTGAATATAATGTAGTATTTAGGTAACTAAAATTCCGAATGCTTGATATACCTAAACCTACTACTTAAATACTTGGATTACCTACATAGTTCCCTTCCTAAAAAAATAATGAATTTACTGTTCTAACTGAACCTACATATAGAGGTGCATATTGTCTTTTTTATATTTATATTAATTTATTAGTCAGAGTTTTCTTTTGAATTTATCATTATTATGTATTTCATTGACAAATAACTGGTTTTTCGATTTTCATATCTATTCTATAGTTTTCTATATCGTACATTTTTCTTGTTAGGTATTTATTTTGTCTTTTTAACATTATTTAATCTAATTGTCCAAGTTTTCTTTTTAAATTATGATTATTATGTATTTCGTTGATAAACCACTGTTTTTTCCATTTTCATGGCTATTTTTAGCATTCTATGTCGTAATTTTTTCTGGCGCCATTAATGATTCAGCGTTCCATATTTGAAATGGCCTTGACATCGCCACGCGGTATGCGTTCATGATGGTATGGGTTGCTAGGCGAATTCATCAATTTTCTTAAGTTTTTATAAACCACTAATTAGGTTAGTTATTCCTTTACGATATATTGTCTATTATTATTATTTATTATGTACCTATTAATACTTATTATAAGATGATACATACATATATATTTATAAATATTTGCATCATCTTATATTGTAGGTACTTAAAATTATGTCCAAGTTTAAAAATATACCTATATTATATTAGTTGTCATTTGTCATTTGAATAAATAAATATAATACCTACCTTTTTAATAAATCGACGGTTTTTTGCCATACTTTAGTTAACCTTGTGTGTGTGCCAGTGTGTACGAAATTAATAGGTATATTATTACTTACTATTCTATAATATAAAAATGAATCGCTGAATGTGTTACTCAGCGCAAATCTCGAGAGCAGCTGAACCGATTTCGCTAAATCTTTTATAGAATATTCCTTGAAGTACCTACCTAGTAGAAAAAATTACCTGAAACAAATGACCGCCCGGGACGGGCCGCTAGTGTCGAATAATTTTTAATCTTCTGAATGCTTACCTGTGTTCTTTTTATAATTATTCTAAAAAATCGAAAGGAATAAAATCTCTAAACAAATTATAAAATATTGTCAACTTACCAGCTTTTTCCTTATTTTCCACCGAAGACGCTATCAAAATTTTAAATACCGAACGAAATTAAAACAATTTCAAGATGGCGGGCGTAGGCACTCGTTCCGCGCGAGACTGAATACTGAATACGTTTCAATTTCAGACGGAGCTTTATCGATTCAGGGAATTTATATTGGTCACGAGATAGTGTACCTACCTAGTGTATCTAGTAGATACATAGCTTGTGCCAACGGTTTCTCTTGTATGCTATCATCAACACCAGCGTATGTTAGTCCACCGCTGGACATAGGCCTCCCCTAATGAGCGCCATAAATTTAACATGATGCGACGAATAATGTGTAATTTTATATTATATTTCTGTGATTATAAATACGTCGCTAAATCAAATGTACCTATTGTATAGACATTTTACATTGCTTTATTTAATAGACGATGAAACTGTATAACTTCTCATAACATAGTTCATCATCAGCCTATATCAGTCCACTGCTGGACATAGGCCTCCCCCAATGAGCGCCATAGCGCCCTGTCTTCAGCTTGCCGCATCCAGCATCTACCTGCAGTCTTTCGCAAGTCGTCATCCCACCTGGTCGGAGGGCGTCCTACACTACGTTTGCCGAGTCGCGGTCTCCACTCAAGAACACGTTTGCCCCAGCGGCCGTCGGTTCTTCGCGAAATATGGCCGGCCCACTGCCACTTCAGCTTGCTAATTCTTTGAGCTATGTCGATAACCTTGGTTCTCTGTCGGATGTATTCGTTACGAATCCTATCCTTCAGAGAAACTCCGAGCATAGCTCTTTCCATAGCTCGCTGAGCGACTTTGAACTGGTGGACCAGCCCTATCGTGAATGTCCACGTCTCAGCTCCGTAGGTCATAACGGGTAGGACGCACTGGTTGAAAACTTTCGTTTTCAAGCATTGCGGTATGGATGACGAGAAGACTCGACGTAGTTTCCCAAATGCTGCCCAGCCTAGCTGGATCCTCCTTTTGGCCTCCTTCTCGAAACTGTTTTTACCCAATTGCAGAATCTGCCCAAAGTAAGTGTACTCGGAAACAGTTTCGAGAAGGTGACCATGTACGACCACCGGCCTTGGATCACCATTGATCATGACTTTGGTTTTATCCAAATTCATGCCAAGACCGATACATCGGGAGGCTGAAGCTAGGCCGTCCAGCATCCGGTTCAGTTCCTCAAGCGACTCCGCCATTAAGACTATGTCATCAGCGAATCGCAGGTGTGAGATGTTCTCGCCGTTTATGTTGATGCCCTTTCCTTTCCAGTCCAGCAACCTAAACATATCCTCCAATGCGCAAGTGAACAGTTTCGGGGATAATAAATAAATAAATTATAATTATATATCCCCCTGCCTCACTCCTCTGCGCAATTGGATGGGATTAGACTGCTGGCCCTGTACTTGGACACTCATGGTGGCGGCCTCGTAGAGACATCTCAGCACCTCGATATAACGATAGTCTACTTGGCATCGCTGTAAGGAATCCAGAACAGCCCAGGTTTCGATGGAGTCAAATGCCTTCTCATAGTCCACAAAAGCCAGACACAGGGGCTGATTATACTCTTCGGACTTCTGTATAATCTGCCTCACTGTGTGTATGTGGTCTATGGTGCCATATCCTCCGCGGAACCCAGCCTGTTCCGGTGACTGGAACTCGTCAAGTCTCCTGGCGAGACGGTTCGTGACTACCCGTGAGAACAGCTTATAGACGTGGCTCTAGAGTGAAATGGGTCTGTAATTTTTAAGAAGGGTTTTATCTCCCTTCTTAAAAAAGAGCACCACCAAACTCCCGCTCCACGCCTTTGGAGTTCTCCCACTGTGAAGGACGGTGTTAAAGAGGTTCTGCAGCTCCTGTATTACAGGAGCTCCTCCGGCTTTAAGAAGCTCTGAAGTAATTCCGTCCTCACCGGGGGCTTTTCCATTTTTAAGCTGCCTTAGAGCTAACACGATCTGCATATGCAGCGGCATAGAAATCCTCTATCTCGGCGGATATCTCCGGCTTTGACAATACGGTCCTCCCGTCGTGCGTTTTAAGCTTTGTCAGGTGGCTCCTGCCAAGCTGCTGAGTGAATACTTTGGACCCTCGGTTTCGCTCTATCGCCTCTTGAATGAGGCGCGTATTGGAGCTCCGAAGGTCGTGCCGTACCATCTTCGCAATCCGCTTGTTCAGGTCTGACCTCTCTGACAAAGTCGCTTGGGTGGTCTCCCGTCTTTTTGTCATCAGCACAAGAGTCTCATCCGAGAGTTTGGACTTCTTGCCAGTACGCTGCTTTCGACAGAATTTGATGCCCTCGTCCCTCAACGTTTCAACCAGTTTGTGTAGGGTCTCGTCAGCGTCATCAGTGGGTTCCAAGGCAACAAATCTATTCCCGAGAAGCTGCTGAAACTTCTCGGTGCCCGCCATGATTTGGATTGGGTCAGGTCGGAGCGTGGACTTCATCAGACGGTTTCTTTCAAGCTTCAAGTTGATATTCAGAGAGCCTCGGAGGAGTCGGTGATCAGATCCGGTATTGAACCTGTTGATCACAGAGACATCTCTGAATATGTGCTTGTTATCCGTCATGATGAAGTCGATCTCATTTTTAGTCACAGTGTCGGGGCTTTGCCATGTCCACCTCCTTTGAGGCTGTTTCTTAAAGAAAGAGTTCATTAAGAACAGCCCCTCTTTCTCAAGGAAGTTGACAAGCATTTGCCCCCTGTGATTCCTGACTCCATAACCATGCGGGCCTATTCGGGATTCGTTGCCAGTCTGGGTTCCCACCTTGCCGTTAAAGTCCCCCATAACAACGTTGAAGTGGGCCTTAGTGGTGTTATGTAAGGCTTTGGATATGTCTTCATACATATCCTCCACTTCATCATCCAAGTGTGCCGAGGTCGGTGCGTAACATAGTTAAATTAGATTAAATTAAATATTAAATAATGCTGGACAATTCACACAACATTATCTAGCCCCATGGTAAGCAGAGCTTGTGTTATGGGTACTAGATAACTGATATACATAATACAATATATTAAATAGATAGATTTTTTTATTATACATAGAAAACTACCAGAACACCCGGAACAAATATCTGCAGATCGTACACACAATTGTTCCGAGGCGGGAATCGAACCCGCAACCTCCTGCGTCGCAGGCGGATCTTCGCACACCGCGCCACATCGGTCGTCAAATAGTAGGTACATTTGTTTTTTTATCTCGATCCTAGTTCTTCAAAGTTGAATGAAATTAAATTATAAGGTTGCTTAAAATTGTATTATGTACAAATTCTTTAAATTGTATTATTTATAACTATTACTTAACATGTCACTCTATTATTTGTTGTGTGCATATAGTTTACGTTTCAAGCCAGATCATTTTTTTTGTTTTTTTCTATTATTGCTTGTCATTTGTTTTGTGTACCTAAAAAATAATAATACCTTAATATTTCTGTAGTTATAAATACCTCGCTAAATCAAATGTACCTATTGTACAGAATTTTTTACATTGTTTTATTTAGTAGACGATGAAACTGTATAACTTCTCGTAACATTATAATAAACTTTAATATTTCTATGATTATAAATACGTCGCTAAATGAATAATTAATTATTGCAGTAACAACAAAGTACAATTATTGTACTGTATAGATATTTTTACATTGCTTTGTATAAAAGACGTTAAAATTGTATAATCTTTCATAGCATTACAATTATATTCAGAGATTGGTGGGAGATCGCGCGTGACCGCATTGAGTGGAAAGATTTGGGGGAGGCCTTTGCCCAGCAGTGGGACGAAACAGGTTAAACAAAAAAAAAACATTATAAACGATCTTAATATTTCTGTGATTATAAATACCTACCTCGCTAAATTAATTGTCTGAATCTAATACCTACTTAGGTATAGATAAGGACCGACATTGTTTATCTGACATCTTTATGTATAAATAAATATGTACTTGTACGGATACATAAGAGTTTTATTCTGTTATAAATGAGACGATAGTACTTATATGAATAGGCGCCAAAAAATTTCTTAAATTGTAAGGTTTTTAGTGCGTGCCCTAGTCTTAGTTGGTTAGCCCCTTACCCTTGCGGTAGCGGATTCAAGTCCTGCCGAAATAGTTTTTATTTAATTTCTTTATTTAGTCATAGGTACAATACATACTAAACTAAATAGCTAATCGTTCGTTTCTTTAAGATGAAATAGGGTATATCGTACTCAAGCGCATTGATGTTGTGTTTTGATCTTTTAAAGTGGCTAAATTGATGATGGTCCAACTTTAATAAACTATACATAGAGCTTGATAAATCTTAGAACTGGCTTGAACTATTTGCAGGCAGCATTTATACTGAGTGAGCGTGTATCCAATAGTATCCATGTCCAACTCGACGGGTAGGTACTGGTAAATGGATCTCTCTTATCACGTACCCGGCCTTGTTCTAGGGGAACAGGAAACGAGATGACCTTTGCCACTGCCAAAGACTTCTTTTTTTTCCTCTGGGGTGGCTTGGGTGTCACTGCGGCCATGATAGGCCTATTGTGATCGCCACTATGCTCGTTCAGCCGCGGCGTTCATAATTCGCCACTAACCCTTGCAGCTGCTAGGAGCTGTAGTATTTTCATCGGGATGTCTCGTAGCTTGGGCAAGCACATGCATAGCCGAGTCGAGCTACGTAGATGCTACTTTTTTGCATCAGTGCTTAGGATAAATACTTAGGCAACACTTTAGTAGAGACTGCGGACAGTCTCCACTAAAGTATTGCCTAAGTATTTATTTCTTTATGTTTTATTTAAAGTGTTTTCTATCAATCTATCTAAACGAAAAATGCTAAAATAGAATAAGTCGAGTAGGTCATTAAAATATTTGCAACGTTTCTGTTCAAAATAAAAGTAATTTTAATGAAAACTATTTAAAAACAAACGAAATCAAGTTTTAGCTAATTGCCTATTTGCAGTGAATAACTGGACCAATCCAGATAAAAAATCAGACGTCTTCTAAAACTCCAAGTTGCCGATTCTACAATTCACAAGTCTATGGAACATTGATGATGAACACGTATACCCTTCAATTTAAAATAATAATTGTTTGTCTATTTCATCTTTATTATCAAGGTACTTAAATATAGTGCAGATCGTGTACTTTATATTTAGCACTTTGTCACATGCATCTGATGTCATTTCTTCATCATCATCATCATCAGCCTATAGTAGTTCACTGCTGGACATAGGCCTCCCCAAATGAGCGCCATAGCGCCCTGTCTTCAGCTTGATGCTACTCTACCTGCAATCATTCGCAGGTCGTCATCCCACCTGGTCGGAGGGCGTCCTCGATTACGTTTACCGAGTCGTGGTCTCCACTCAAAAACACGTTTACCCCAGCGGTTGTCGGTTCTTCGCGAGATATGGCCGGCCCACTGCCACTTCAGCTTGCTAATTCTTAGAGCTATGTCGATAACTTTGGTTCTCTGTCGGATGTATTCGTTACGAATCCTGATAAATGATGAATGTCTGTACCAAATTTTCCGTTACGTATTCTTACTTTAGTAGATTATTTATTATCTAGATGTAAGTGATAAAGATAAACAGTATTTAATTTATGTACACTGACTTTGTTTGAATTTGACTTAGCATATTAGTTCTTACCTGAACCGAAACAACAAGTACCCCTCCAGCCAGGTGGGATGACGACTTGCGAAAGACTGCAGGTAGATGTTGGATGCGTTAAGCTGAAGACAGGGCGCTGTGGCGCTCATTGGGGGAGGCATATTATGTCCAGCATGACATGAACCATAGGTATAAAAATAGTAATTATAATTATATATTCATTATTTATATAGGTATATATATTAATGTTTAAGTATAATATAAGTAGCTTAGTATCATTATGAGTAGTATATTTTATTATCTCTATTATATGGCACTACCTACCAAACTGTTGTCCACACTACCCAAAGGTTAGCAGGTAGAGAATGCTATCTAGCATTATGCTCGCCTATGTACAACTTTTTGTGCAATAAAGTATATTCTATCTATCTATCTATCTATAAAAATCGGTTAAAAATGATCGACAGATTTTTGAGATTAGTAAACAGTTTTTATGGTTATGTTGAGTGTACTTAAACGTGTACCTAGCTGTATAAGGCATGTGTTAATTTTAATGTTATTTTGCTGATATTTGGTACTTAGATACTAATGCTAGGGGAGGCCTATGTCCAGCTGTGGATGATGATAGGCTGATGATGATGATGAATCAGTTTTTATGGTTATGCTGACTGTACTTAAACCTGAATAACATGTAGCTGTATAAGGCATGTGTTAATTTTAATGTTATTTTGCTGATGTTTGGTACTTAGATAATAAATAAATAAATAAATAATGCTGGACAATTCACACAGCATTATCTAGCCCCATGGTAAGCAGAGCTTGTGTTATGGGTACTAGATAACTGATATACATAATACAATACATTACATAGATAGATATTTTTTATTATACATAGAAAACGACCAGAACACCCGGAACAAATATCTGCAGATCGTGCACACAATTGTTCCGAGGCGGGAATCGAACCCGCAACCTCCTGCGTCGCAGGCGGACCTTCGTCCACCGCGCCACATCGGTCGTCAAAGATACCTATCGTGTGGTTATTTTAACCTTGGCAATAATGCAATTGACCTCCTAAAGCCTTAGTTATTTCCAAAAGCTTCCCTTTTTGTAAAAATAAAGTAAAAAGATGTTTATTTTGTCAGAACTGATAGTATTACATAGCTACTCTTATGAATTAAACTTAGATTAACAGAGAACTGACAAAATCGGTCTCCACTCAGCATGTGAGAAGAGGGCTGTTCGTGCGATCTATAATATGGGTCCCAGAGAATCCCTACGTAATAAATTCAAAGAAATAAACATAATGACAGTACCATGTCAATATATTTATGAAAACTTGTTGTACACTCATAAAAACATCAATCGATTCATTAAAAAAAGCGATATACATAATGTAAATACTAGAAATAAGAATAAACTCGCTGTTCCCACAACTAGACTACATAAGATAAGTGCGTCTTTTAAAGGGCAATGTATACGCTTCTACAACAAAACTCCAAGTGAGTTGCAAAAATTATCAATAAATAAATTTAAAAAAATTGTGAAGCATATTCTTTGTAAAAAGGCTTATTACAAAATATCAGATTATCTAGAAGATAAAAAAGCTTGGAACGAGTTTTGCTCCAACTCAAAATCTAACAAATTACAGATAAGCAAATCATATGTACTAGACACATAAGTTATGAACATACTAGTGGTTTCTTCTCACTTCTTCCACTGGTGGACAAAAAATTGAAGTGAACAACAATACATATAATAATGAATAGTATAAAATATGACTTGTCTAAGTGCTTATTTGTAAGCCTAAAGAAATAAACTTTCATTTCATTTCATTTCATTGTGCGGTATAGCAGATCATGTTAGCGCTGTTCTTCCGAGGAGACACGTTTTGCACGTCGCGTTGTCGTGTGTAGGTTAGTTAACGAAATTTAATTTTTTGAAAATTGTGTTTTCTCTAGTTGTAATAATTTTATCACAAGATAAGACCTATTTTTCCAAATCTTAGCTTTCAATAAGGCACGTCGTGTATAGAAAATAAGAAAAAAAAAACATTTTTTAGAAAACTGCGAAAAATTCTCTACTTACCCACTGCTTACCGAAAGATGCCAGGATATTTAGGAAACGAAAATTAAGAAAAAAACTAAAATAAAATATTTAAGAAAATTTTATTTTCTCTATTGTCACAGTTTTATCACAGAACAAGACCAATTTTCCAAATTTAAATGGCAACAAATAATTTATTGTAAACATAAATAATATCACATATCAAATTTTGGAATATTCATACAATTTGAACGAGCAAATTATTATTACTATTGAACATTTGCAAGGGAAGATAAATTGGTAAAATTGGCAAAATAGCAGTCACAGAATTTGACAAATCGTCGGTAAAATTACAATTATATCTAACTAGCTGCGCTCGTGGCGCAGCTATGTGTCAAATAGTTTTAACACTTTGAGTGCTGAAAACGCACGGTATGAGTTTTCTACAAGTGACTAATATGCGTAAATCCACACTAGCGCAGCGGCTGAGAAAATACAGATCTGTGTGACTCAGCACAGCCGTAATGTTTTTCGAACGAAACGCATGTGCGGCGCAACACAACCGCTGTGTAGCGCGGCAGCACGAATTTTTTAGGTAAAAAAAAAGATCGCAGTCGTCGAAAAAAAACCGCAGTCAAAGTGTTAAGCCATCCTCTTGAATCACTTTCTATTAAAAAAAAACAGCATCAAAAACCGTTGCGTAGTTTCAGCTAAGCATACATAGGGACAGACAGACGGCGGGAAGCGACTTTGTTTTATAATGTAGTGAAATAGTGAAAAGCCTAATTTTGATTTTATCAGCATTATGCCAAACCCTGTGACTTGCATGACCCTATCGATTATTACTTAAGTACTTTAAGTTATAAATATATAATTATAACCTAAGAGAACTACGACTATCCTTAAAAAACTAACATGACAACCTGTCAAATTTTTCGTAATAGGCTAGTGTCCTAAAAAAATCTACTAAGTCCGTCAGTTAGATTATAGAAGATATTGGACCCGTGTTTTTTCTTTTGTCAATTAAACAAAAAAATAATAAGATATAGCCAGTTAAAGTTCCGTGTGACGTCACGTCTTGCTACACTTTTTAGCAAGTTGTGACGTCACGAGCCCCCACTCCTAAACCTCGACGCGCTTTATGTTTGGAAGCATTTGTTTGATTGACAAAAGAAAAATACGTGTCCAATATCTTATGATAATCTAACTGACGGACTAAATAGAAACATATATTTTTTACCCAGGACACTACCCTATTATACATTTTGTAACTTAAGTATAGGCATCGAAAATTCATGAATTCAGAAGAGAGAGCTTGTCTGATTTACCTTTTTAAGTCTTTTAGAATTAATTAATTTAGGTAACTTTATTATCATCACATAAAATAAATAAATTAAGACCATAAATTGTACCAAAAGGAACTTTTAGTAAATCACTAAAATGCCAACAATTGTACCAATCCTCCAACAATTGTACATGATCGATATACGAGTACATGTACCAAAACACTTATGTACTCTTTTGCTTCATATTCAATAAATAATTTCACAATAGTTTTGTGCCAATATTACACCATCTTTTGTACCAAATAACATTCTTGGCTATTGGATTACAAACAAGGTGTTTTTCGATTTTGTTTTTTTTTCGCCCTGATTATGGTACAAATCTTCCATTGCACCAACAGGTAACTGGCCAAGTAACGCCATTTTTTGCTATTTCCGAATCACAACATTGACACAAAATATCATAAATTAAATACATAATTTTATACATTGGAAAGATGGTAACCGTACAGAAAAAACATTTGCATATCACTTCACTGATTAACAATTTTGAACTTAGTTTCACAAAATACAACATTCATTGCACTGAAAAGACTACAATTATATGACAACAAAACGCCAACAAATGTACCAAAACATCATTAATTGTACAAACAGGCCAGAATTTATACCAATACACTGCACAAATTCCACCAAAACGCTATGAATTGCACAACAACGCTAGCATATATACCAATGAACTGTACAAATCGTAAAGTTATTTAAAACGGGTTATTCACCATGATTTGATTTTTGATTTTTCCAATATTTCGGCACAGTTTCATGCGCCATGATCACGGAATAACTGACTTGTACAAATCGTACCAAAACGCCATCAATTGTACCAACACGGCCAGAATTTTACCAAACCAAACTCTTGTCTCATCTCAAACAACGTTCGTCTGACGTTTCCTAGTAGAATCCCTGGTGGATGCTCGTATAGATGCTCTGATGGACGCGCGCGAGCTGATGGCTGAAGCTCTGATGAAAGGGTCTTGAGGCAAGGAAGCACGTTTGGAATAGCGCTCTGATGATTGAAGTTCTGGGTCCGATGGGAGGCGTTTTCTGTGGGGAGAAATATGAATATGCATCAAATTCACAGAAAATCATCTCGCCAATTACTGAACAGAGCTTATGTTGTGGGTAGAGTAGATTACTGATATAATGTAGGTGCTTAATATAATATCATACAACGATATATTTATGTATGATAAAAGATCGAAAACTGCTAGACCAAATTATCTGCAGATCGAAACAGCAACGCAGGCGGACCTTCGCCCACCACGCCACAGAGGTCGAGAATATTTGTTAGGTTTTGAATAAATACTGACTGATTTCTCTTACCTCGGCCAGCACGGTATATCAGTGATCCGCTGGTCCGCTCCGAACTCCTCAGCGTCCTGCAGAGTCTGTGGCATCTCGGTATCCATGGTCTCCGGCAGCAGCAGGCAGAGCAGGCCGCCCGCTATGCCGAGAGCGCCCAGGATTATGAGGGGCAGGTCTGGGGAAACGTTGGCCTGGAAGAGGAATAACGGTTATTTCTAACGTTACAGCAACTACCTATATCGATAACTGTTACGAGACCAAGTAACGTTGAGAAAAGTATACATACTTAATGTTAAGTTAAAGCTAATGTAAACACAAAAGGATAAACGCTCTAAATTGTAGACAATACCGTATTCTTAGAAATAACCTTAGATAGTAAACTTCAATGGGGTCCTCATATTCATACATACATATGTAAATAGATAAACTATCGAATAGACTTAGTTCTGCAGCGTATGCAGTCAAAAAATCGCGTCAGGATTATCAGGGGCAGGTCTGGGGAAACGTTGGCATGGAATGGGAATAACGGTTACGGAAACTGAGAAAATAACGTTACAGCAACTAACTTTACCGATAACGGTAACGAGACCAAGTAATGAATGTTAAAATGATGATTAGCCGTTAACATTACTTACCAAATAAACAACAAAAGGCGCCACAATACTAGCGACATATCCCATGATGTGTATCAACGCGACGCCTTGAGCTCGCACCACGGTTGGCAACAACTCCGCCGCGTACTGCAAGCCGATGTTATACGAGATGTTGACGGCGAAGCGGCCCATTATGGCTAGGGATGCTGATGGACCTCCTGGAATATTTTAATTTCAATAATATTTAATCATTCATCAATATAATTAGTTAATTAATTATAAGTCCGACATAAACGAATTCATACCCGTAATATACGGGTCTTATCGCGTTTATTTATCTACGTGGGTTGATATCCCGTGACCACGAACGACAGTGTGTAAACCTATTGAAACGTCGGGAAAAATTGGTAAATAAACGCGATAAATACCCGTTATTTGAGTACTTAAAATTATGTGTTGAGATGGCGTAAGTTTATTTTTAGACATTGTAACAGGTAGTGTAAATTCATACATTGAAACACTTATTGATGGAATAAGTAATACGATAGTGAGCGTTGACAATACCGTGAACTAATAAGGTGAACAACTAACAATGATCACCAACTGTAATTGGTTACGATAAACTAAAGATACTGTTACTTCTCCATAACCGTTTTTATAACGATAGATAAGAAACCCTTATAAGTTACATAAAATTCATCATCAGCCTTTTCCACCCACTACTAAGCTTTTTCTTCATATTATGTTCTTTGTTTCAGTTATGTAACCGTTGTAAAACGCTTAGGTAAACTGTACAAGCACGTATATTGTGCATTGCCTTAATTAATGCCACCCTCGCATTTATGCGAGTCATCAATTTTAGCAATACTTTTTTTGGGTAGTTCCACTGCGCTCCAAAACACATTTTTCTCAAAGTTATATGCCTACACTGATTCCATCATCATCTGATACCTATATCCAGCTTAGTTACTATACGTGGTGTACAGACCGCACGATAACTGTTATTGACAACGTTATTTATAACCAATGTCGGTAACGAGTTATAAAACTGGTGTTATTGGGACAACTTACCGACAGGTACAGCGGTGGCTAGAAGACTGAATACACCACTGACCACCATCGATCCGCAAGCCAGCCATCTTCTGCCCCACCTGAAATAATAAAATGGATGTAAGTTATTCAAAAAATATGTATTTTATTTATTTACCTACTAGATGCACCTTGCAGCTTCACCTGCGTGGAAATCTATGTGTCAAATGGTTTATAAATCTTCCTCTTAAATAATTTATTTACTACATCGTATAAAACAAAGTCGCTTCCCGCTGTCCGTCTGCTTGATAATATGTATGCTTAGATCTTTAAAACTACGCAACGGATTTTGATGCGGTTTTTTTAATAGATAGAAGATAGATTCAAGAGGAAGCTGTAAATTTTTTATAAACCATTTGACACATATGTAGATTTCCACGCGGGCGAAGATGCGGGGCGCAGCTAGTTTATATATCTATACTAATATTATAAAGAGGAAAATTTAGATTTTTTGTTTGTTTGTTTGTAAAAAATAGGCTCCGAAACTATTGGACCGATTTGAAAAATTCTTTCACCGTTGGGGAGATTTCAAAAAGTTAGGGATCCATACTAAAACCGTATGAAGCCGGGAAGGTCCGCTAGTATTGTACAAACCTGTCAAGACCCACAGTAAGGAAGGTATCAGTGGTCAGCTCAGTGGCAGAAGCAATGGTAAACATCAGGAATATATCAAGACCCAACGAGTCCACGTTTCGAACATATCCATCGAACACTAGCGATATGGCCATCCAGATGAAAATCATTTCTATTCTATGAATAAAGAAAGTAAGTATCTAAGTAATTGTACAAACCTGTCAAGAACCACAGTAAGGAAGGTATCAGCAGGCAGCTCAGTGGCAGAAGCAATGGTAAACGTCAGGAATATATCAAGACCCAACGAGCCGACGTTTCGGACATGACCATCGAACACTAGCGATATAGCCATCCAGATCACAATCAGTAGAATGGTGTTGCGTCGTAGTCGAGGGGTTTTGAAGAGGTCAAGGACTGAGTAGTTGCGGGACTGCGCTTCGGATTCTTTTAGTTGGTTGAGGGTAGATTCCTGAAAGAGAAACAGATTATTAATATAAAATAAAACGAACAAATCCGCACGATCTGCGAGTAGTGATGGGTCATTGGCTATTTTTGCGTTAACGAAACGAAACCGTTTTTTATAATTTTTTTATAGTTTTTTCAACTGGTTGATGGTCGACTGGTTTTCGTAAACTGTTGTTCGTTTGCGTTGCGTTTATCGTTGACGTTGAATGAAAAAACCTGTTCGTAGAAATAACTAGTTTTGCCGCAATAAGAAAACAGTCGACACGTTGGCTGTAGAAAAACAGTTTAAAAAAACGGTTCGTCGATTCAACGCTCACCACTATTTGCGAGTCGAATGATACCTCCCCCGTCCCGCACCGTGCATTAATTTTTAAAATATTTGAACTTGAAAACATAAATCTGCCGCCGGACACCCTGTAGAAAAAAATATTAAAACTTTTGTGTGTCGTAATCTGTATAATATGGATCATTGTGTGAATGTGATCTATGGTGCCATATCCTCCGCGAAACCCGGTCTGTTCCGGTGGCTGGAACTAGCCGGGTCTCCTGGCGAGACGGTTCTTGACCACTCCTGAGAACAGCTTATAGACGTGGCTCAGGAGTGAGATGGGTCTGTAGTTTTAAAGAAGGGTTTTATCGCCCTTCTTAAAAAAGAGCACCACCATACTCCCGCTCCACGGAGTTCTCCCACTGTGAAGGACGGTGTTGAAGAGGCTCTGTAGCTCCTGTATCGCAGGAGCTCCTCCAGTTTTCAAAAGCACATCTGTCGCACGCTCGCGAGACGGAAATTGTTTTTAGTCCATCGCGTGCAATATTTCTTGAGACATCACCTGTAGTTTCTTATGTTTCAAAATAAATAAAGACTTACAGTGAAATCGCTAAGCACTTTATCAGGGATCTTCGTCTTGTTGATTCTCTCAAATTTCTTCATGATAGACAGTGCCTTGTCTACCTTCCCTTGTGACAGCAACCACCTGAAAAACAAGTCCATTGGAGCTGGTAGGAAATGGGGTATAAGGGGGACTCCATCATCTAGTCTCCCAAGCTAACGTAACCTGCACGTGGTACACCCTGCTAGATAACGAACTAGGCTCTGGTGGAAATATCAAACCCACTTCAAAATATGATAACTCATTAATTTTACAATTATTTTCCATTACTCGACACTGGCAGAAAAGTGCCCAACCAGACACAGTTGCCATTAGCAAAGATTCATGATCATGTTAGGAAATGTTGGAAGCTGATGCAATATCAGTGGTAGAACATAATCGCAATAGTTGGTGTTAACACTTTGACTGCGGTTTTTTTTCGACGACTGCGATCTTTTTTTTTACCTAAAAAATTCGTGCTGCCGCTCTACACAGCGGCTGTGTTGCGCCGCACATGCGTTTCGTTCGAAAAATATTACAGCTCTGCAGAGTCACAAAGATCTGTATTTTTTTAGCCGCTGCGCTAGTGTGGATTTTCGCAGATTAGTCACTTGTAGAAAACTCATACCGTGCGTTTTCAGCACTCAAAGTGTTAAAAGTCTGTATACTATTAGCAGTCCGTCCCGGCTTCACCCGGGTGGTCATTTGTTTCATATTCATATAATTTATTGTGAATTTATGCATACAGGTAATTGTTTTTAGGTGTAGTATCATAGTGGGTACACAATGCTTAAAAACCCTGTCAGGGCACAACAAGTTTTGCACAATCGATCGCGCATTTTTGTGTGTTGCTGAATAGACTTATTTGGGAGAGGTAATCTCGGCAGCATTTTGTAAAGATACAAGTTACCGCGGGTGGCAATGGTTTGGTTAGGTTTGCAGTTTTAGGCTTAATATCTAACAAAGCTTGATCATGCACAACTACCTACAGCAATATAATTTAACTACCTATGAAACTACTAGTTGCCTCTATTTTCAATTTTTTTGACGACCGATGCGGCGCGGTGGGCGAAGGTCCGCCTGCGACGCAGGAGGTTGCGGGTTCGATTCCCGCCTCGGAACAAATGTGTGTACGATCTGCAGATATTTGTTTCGGGTGTTTCTGGACGTTTTCTATGTATAATAAAAAAGATCTATCTATGTAATGTATTGTATTATGTATATCAGTTATCTAGTACCCATAACACAAGCTTTGCTTACCATGGGGCTAGGTAATGTTGTGTGAATTGTCCAGCATTTTTTTTTTTTTTTTTTTTCTATTTGCGCCTATTTTGTTGTAATACCTACAGTTTTTACTGCAACTAAATATAGGTATTATTATATTAGCTATAGGTATTATTGTGAAATTTCATCATAATCCATTCAGTAGTTTTGCGTGAAAATCTAACAAACATCCATCCATACTTACAAACTTTCGCGTTTATAATATTAGTAGGATATAGCATCTCCCTGCAGTCTTTCGTCATCCCACCTGGACCCTGGTCGGAAGACGTCCTATACTACGTTAATCAAGTCGTCATTTTAGCTAAGTATATATACTTCAGATGAAATATATATTTCTGTCTTAGATACCTATGTCCAGCAGTGGGCTGATGTATGATGATATCTTAAAGCTTCTATCGAAGCCTGTAGTAAATAAACTAACCTCGCACTCTCAGGGACCAGCCAAGGCGTCAACCCAGCCAGTACAAACGGTGCGCTGGTCCACAACGCGAAGGTCCTCCAATCATCAGCCCACAGAGCTATCCAGGGTAGCAGACACGCAGCGCAAGTGAAGAAGAGAGCTATTGACATGTTCGCGACGAACGTCCGCCATTTTGGGCCGACGTATTCGAGCACTGAAACAAAATGGCTGTTGATGTAATCTCAAAAAGCTAATTTTAAAGGCACATAATAAATAAATAAAAATAAATAAAAATAAAAAAGCCTTTTATTTCCAACAAATTACTAAGTTTACATAGTTTTTTAGAGTTTTTTTAAACTAGTTGTTTCGCGGTCGGCAACTCAGTTGGGAGGTCACGAAAAGAATATTTTGTTTGTACTTTATGAAATCTTTAATTCCAAGTTTAAAATCACTGTTTAAAATTACTGTAAAGGCAATATGGAAGTAGACAACAAATATTTTACAAAACCGGCCGGAAAACTCAACGAACCATTACTCGTGAAAAAGGCAAATAGCGCCCCCGCTAAGGAAAAGCGGCCGGGCGACGCAACATACTAGTGTTCGTTCAGAAACCGTGCCGGCAGTCGGCCCCGTGTGGAACGCTGGGGTCTAAGGGCTATGTCACACGCTATAGTTGTTTATATAACTTAATTAATCTAACGTGTAATTTAGTTTCATACAATAATATCTGTAGGAACCCCTTATTGGGTTCATATAAGGTTAAAGGCACATTATAAGGTGTAAATTCAGTCGGACAGTAACTAACAATAAAATACAATACAAATACGCTTTATTGCAACCAAACAGAGAAAAAAACGGTAAAGAACAAACAAACAAATATAGGTACAGATGCACAATGATGGCTTTATAGATAAGAGCGATTTCTTCTAGGCAACCTTTGTATGGACACGTATAGCTATTGTATAGGTATATATATATATGGTGGCGTCATCATCATCATAATCATAATCTTTATTCAATCACAATAATAGAATTTTATCTGAAATTTTGTACATGCACATGAGGACCTTATTGAATATAATATACAATGTCATACACAATGAATACTTAAGTCATTTACACAAAAAAAACAATAATAATAACAAATAATAATTCTACAAAAAAAAAACAAACAAAAAATTTAAAATAAATTGAAGAAATAATAAATTGGCATTAGATTACATTGACTATTATGATGTCAAAACACAATATTATTCTACAACAATGTCAGCATTTAAGAATTCGTCTACCGAGTAGAAACACCCCTTCAACAAAATATCTTTCAGTTTTAAATTAAATAAATTTGGATTGTCTTTAGTTTTCAGGTAATGCATTGAACAATTTTACAGCTTGATATCTGCAGCAATGTTTGAAACTCATCAGCCTATGATAGTCCACTGCTGGACATAGGCCTCCCCCAGACGGTGGCGTATTATAGACTAATGTTTAACTAACCAGCAGTAAGAGGAAGAACAGACAATCATTAATATTATAATTTGGTAAGAGTTGTCTTTAAAACTAAATACTATAAAAAAAATAAGTTTGGAAAGCATTTGAAGCATTTCTCACGAAAAAGTGGTTTAAAATTTTATTTCCTGTGATAATATATCAATTTATTTTTGTTGAGACATCTTATTTATTTAAACTCTTAGTATTTAAATTCAAGTGGTGATTATTTGGCTCTGTTCATATAATGTTTGTTACTAAAAAATCCGACTTTATTTGTTTCAGATATATAAACTGAAGTGAACTAGCCAACATCAAAGAGATAATCGACTTGACGACCGATGTGGCGCGGTGGGCGAAGGTCCGCTCCCCGATTCGATTTCGGGTTCGATTCCCGCCTCGGAACAATTGTGTGTACGATCTGCAGATATTTGTTCCGGGTGTTCTGGTTGTTTTCTATGTATAATAAAAAAAATCTATATATGTAATGTATTGTATTATGTATATCAGTTATCTAGTACCCATAACACAAGCTCTGCTTACCATGGGGCTAGATAATGCTGTGTGAATTGTCCAGCATTATTTATTTATTTATTTATAAGTGTAAATTTGCAGGCACCTAAAGAAACTCCGAAGCCACTACAGGCCTTTACGTATTGAAGACAAAGGTAAATAGCATTATCTCTCTCTACAAATTATAATATAACAGATATTATAATATTTATATGTAGGTATTTGTATGTATTTAAAAATATAAATGAACAAATATCTGCAGAACGTACAAACATTTGTCCTGAGGCGAGAATCGAACTCGCATTTTTGGAGGACTTGTAGATTAAATTATAAAGTTTAGTACAACATGTAAAAAAGTTCACCTCAATAACCCAGTTTTAAAGTTACAGATCAAAAATAAAATAAAAATAGTTTTTTTTTTTGCAAATTTCTAAAAAATATATTATTATTACTAGGCGTATGTACCGAAATTGTAATATTAATATGTATGTATTTAAAAATATAAATGTATTTTAGCTGTTTTCTATTTTTGTGTGAAAATTATTTTAAGCTCGTCTTTGTACATGTCCATTATTTAATTAACATTCTTATTTATGTATGATCTTGTTGTGTGCAACAAAGAATTTATTTCCTTTCATTTATTGCAAGAAATATGGTCTTAACACTTTGAGTGCTGAAATCATACGGTATATGTTTTCTACAAGTGACTAATATGCGTAAATCCACACTAGCGCAGCCGCTGAGAAAATACAGATCTTTGTGACTCAGCACAGCCGTAATATTTTTCGAACGAAACGCATGTGCGGCGCAACACAACCGCTGTGTAGAGCGGCAGCACGAATTTTTTAGGTTAAAAAAAAGATCGCAGTCGTCAAAAAAAAAACCGCTGTCAAAGTTTTAATAGGTACAAGGTCTTAAACATTAGAATAGGTAGTGTCACATACTTCACCAAAACACATTGGCATAAATGTACATTTTATACAAAAAAAAAAACAAATTTAACACGAATTTGCAACTTTATTAATTTCCTGCAAACAAATTATTTGAATCAAAGTCAAAGTCAAATAGCATTTATTCTTTAGGCTTACAAAATAAGCACCTAGACAAGTCATATTATATACTATAAATTATTATCAAATAAAATGACTTTACTGTTCATTTCAATTTTTTGTCCACTAGTGGAAGAAGTGAAAAAGAAACCACTAGCATGTTCATCTCTTATATGTCTAATACATTGTTATTTGCCTATGTAAGTCTAAACATAATATGATTCGATACATGTCAATATTTAAACAAAGCTATGCACAACAACAAATTACTTACATACCATTGTCGGTGCGAAACTGAGCGACATCTGGCCAAGCATTAACATCATTGAGATAATCATTTATGGAGTAGAAAGCCTTCTTGATGAGAATTTAAGAATCTCATTCATTGCCACTTAACACCACGTAGGCACTTTATCCAAGGTTTAACCGTACGTGATCTAGTTCAAGCTCTCTGATTATCATCAATCACAATCACCATAAGCCCTTGTGACAAATCTTAGACCCTTGTGATCAGGTCCGGTCATGCACGGACTGTCAAAAATTGTCACGCACCAAAGATTACTATCCTATCAAACTAATATTACAAACTAGCGGCCCGTCCCGGCTTCGCCCGGGCGGTCATTTGTTTCAGGCAATTTTTTCTCTATTTTCCCTCCGTAAGAACCATCCTCGTACTTCAAGGAATATTCTAATAAAATAATTAGCGAAATCGGTTCAGCTGCTCTCGAGATTTGAGCGATTCAGTTTTATATTATATATATATAAGAAGATAAATAATGCCGGACAATTCACACAGCATTATCTAGCCCCATGGTAAGCAGAGCTTGTGTTATGGGTACTAGATAACTGATATACATAATACAATACATTACATAGATATATAATTCTTTATTATTAATAGAAAACGACCAGAACACTCTGAACAAATATCTGCAGAACGTACAAACATTTGTCCTGAGGCGGGAATCGAACTCGCGTTTTTGGAGGACTTGTAGATAAAGTTTAGTATACGTAAGTATAGTTTAGTATATCCCAATAACCCAGTTTTAAAGATACAGATCAAAAATAAAATAAAAATAGTTTTTTTTCCAAATTTCCAAAAAAAAATATTATTATTACTAGGCGTATGTACCGAAATTGTATTTTATTAGCTAGGTAAACTATCTAGCTTTCAAATGAGACTACTTTGAATAAAATACACCGTTTACTCAAAAAGAAATGAATAAAAAACCAGTTGAAGTAGTTTTCATAAAAAAAAAAATTAAATCGGAATTTGATATAAATTTTTATTTTTTGTTTTTATCGATAAATATTTGTCGTGTATCCGCACATCTCGTTTGATCAAGGTTCGACAATACACATTGTATAATTAGTAGCATTCAATCGTTAAGTAGGTATCGTTGATAATGTGGCTTGCTAACACTTCTTCCACTAGTGGACAAAAAATTGAAGTGAACAGTAAAATAATTGTATTTGATAATAATTTATATATAAAATATGACTTGTCTAAGTGCTTATTTTGTAAGCCTAAAGAAATAAATGATTTTTTACTTTACTTTACTTTACTAACAAACATTCTATATCTCGTTTGGCTAGTGTATATTGTGCCTAGTTACCTCAACCTTTCTACCACGTCAACAACTTCAACTTCTTATTTTTACGGCTCGCTGTGTTCATGTTGCCACAAGGCTGTCAGTGTCCATGTGAAAAGAGTCCTAAACTTAAGCATATTATAATTTCTACATAAATTCTACTTCTTGTTTATTATTTTTATTTTACTTATAATTTTTTTCGTTTGTTTAGAGCGTCTCTCTTTCCTTGTCCGTGATGTGACAAAATAAAAAAGGCACAAACTGAAAATCAGCGTTGTTCCGCGCCATGCGTGGTTCAGCACATAGCTGAGTTTGACCCTTTTTGGTCAGCAGGTTAGCACATGTATTATTATTATTGTTTCCCTGTAGGTTTATTTAATTTAATTTTATGTTTGCTGTGTTTTAATGTGTTATTTTGTTTAAACCTGTTTTTTGGCCAAATAAAATTATTTTCTTTCTTTCTTTCTTATCTAGTACACTTACCCAAGATGTACATCATTGTAAAACAGTTGTCGAAGGCCAGACCGACCAGGAACCGGCAGAGAGCGAACGACCAGAAGCTACTGCAGAACGCCGTTCCGATCCCAGCAGTGAAGCCCATCAGGTTTGTGCCTGAAATTAAAAGGAGGTTTATTGGAAAAATATACATTGCAACAAGAATACTGTTAACTCTTTAAGTAAGATAATTTCCAAATAATAAATCTTACTATTTTTCTACATCTCTCGCTTTAAAAACAAAAAAAAAACGATCCGTTTCTTTGATAAGTCCGTTCAATATATACATATAGATATGGTCGTTTTCTATGTATAATAAAAAAAAATATCTATCTATGTAATGTATTGTATTATGTATATCAGTTATCTAGTACCCATAACACAAGCTCTGCTTACCATGGGGCTAGATAATGCTGTGTGAATTGTCCAGCATTATTTATTTATTTATAATGGTTCTATGTGTAAATTTGTTTATAGTGGAGACTTCACTGGTCTATGTACATCCTTATTGTACCTCTTTATAGTATCTATATACTGCCTGTTTTCCAAATAAATAACAAATAAAACTCAAGTGTTTCGATTGTAAATATTAATTCTAGTTCTACCTTTTGAACGACCACAACATATATCTATTTATACTTAACCTAAGAAGTTAAGAACCATGTTCTCATATAAGTGACATTATATAATACTAGCGACGCGCCACGGCTTCGTACGATTTTCGATATAATACATGAACCTTCCTCTTGAATCACTCGGATCTATTTTAAAAAAACCGCATCAAAATCCGTTGCGTAGTTTTAAAGATCTAAGCATACATAGGGACAGATAAACAGCGGGAAGGGACTTTGTTTTATACTATGTAGTGATAAACATGTACATTTATCCTAATGGACACACCCAATGCATTAGAATACCATAAATTTTAGTCGAGTCTTATCACAGTTAATATTTATTTATTTATTTATTTATTTACAAACGTACCTCTATTTTACGGGAACACCCAATGCAATAGAGTGCATATTTAAATTTAATATTAAAATTAGAAATAATTTTATAATACAGATAATATAATATTAAAAATCATTCACATTTATTGCATACAGATCTTCCCGAGTTCGCACGGTTTTAGTACGGAACTTAAAAAAATATATAATATAACCTGTGTTCACCGGGGATAGTATAGCTTCCCAACGGTAAAAGAATTTTTCAAATCGGTCCAGTAGTTTCGGAGCCTATTCATTACAAACAAACAAAAAATCAAACCTTTCCTGGTTTATAATATTACAAGCATATGAAAAACTCTTATATAAGTAAAATTATAGAAAAACAATTCCATAAACTATACCTACTTGTTCTGTATGTTATGTACGAGTATATACTATGTAGTGATATTGCTTACATACGAATTTAATTTCAGTTCTGTTCATCAAAATATTACACTAAAAATATTACAATAAATATTTGACGACGCAGGAGGTTGCGGGTTCGATTCCCGCCTCGGAACAATTGTGTGTACGATCTGCAGATATTTGTTCCGGGTGTTCTGGTCGTTTTCTATGTATAATAAAAAATATCTATCTATGTAATCTATTGTATTATGTATATCAGTCATCTAGTACCCATAACACAAGCTCTGCTTAGCTTGTGGCTAGATGATGCTGTGTGAATTGTCCAGCATTATTTATTTATTATTTAGTAAATTGGCTAAAAAATACTTTGCAGTATCTTATTAAGTTTAATAATAAGGTCCTGGATAAGGTACTTACCAACTAAAGCGGGTATCCTTCCGTACTTATCAGCTATCCATCCGAAAACCAGACCACCGACTATAGCACCGCAGAAGAAGATGGACTGAGCTGTCGCAGCTAGGTTGTCTTTCTCGCACACCCAATCCAGCTGAAAGAGAAAGAGAAAGCTAGGTTATGTTGTCCATGCGCATTAAATTCAAATTTATATTTATTTTTTTTTAGTTTAATTAGTCTTGAGCTTTATTGATGATTTCATGTATTGATGGACCATAGTTAAATAAACACGTATCATCAGCATATATATATGTAACCATATAAACCTATCTCATTAAAGTTATTTAATATATGTATATCATCATCCTATCGTAGTCCCCTGCTGGACATAGGCCTCCCCCAATGAGCGCCATAGCGCCCTGTCTTTAGCTTGCCGCATCCAGCATCTACCTGCAGTCTTTCACAGGTCGTCATCCCATCTCGTCAGTGGGCGTCCTACACTACGTTTACCGAGTCGTGGTCTCCACTCAAGAACACGTTTCATTAATATACAGTTGTATGTGTATAACTTTTACATACGAAAGTCGCACTCACATCAGAAGCTATCGTATGGTACGGTACATCACTCCGATTGTACTCCCACCCGTGGGTACAAGCCACTACAGGCCACTCGTCGCCCGGTGTTGATCGTTCCTTTTACATAAGAACCAGTCACACTTACATCTGAAGCTATCGTATGGTACGGTACATCACTCCGATTGTACTCCCACCCGTGGGTACAAGCCACTACAGGCCACTCGTCGTCCGGTGTAGTTCGACCCTCTGCCAAAGCCTTGACCCAATCGGTGGAGTACATGCTGCAACGGTCGTGGGCGTATGGGCCATCGGATTTTGGTGGGATTGCTAATGCACGTCTGTGAAAGATAAATAAAACTGTGAATAAAAAAAAAATATATATATAATAGTTACATATTAATATATGTTTTTGTATTAATATGTAACTATTTTTGAGGGTAAAGAATGTTAACGTAAATGATGATGGAAGTTTTAGGAAAAACACTTAATAAAACGCGATTACCTGATGAAAATTAGCCTACATTTCTTCGTTTCCTGTCATCAGTCTAGCTAGACCTACACCTTAGCAAAATTTCAGCTCGATCCGTTCAGTAATGTAAATACTAGAAATAAGAATAAACTCGCTGTGCCCACAAATAGGCTACACAAGATAAATGTATCTTTTAAAGGGCAATGTATACGCTTCTACAACAAAACTTCAAGTGAGTTGCAAAAATTATCAATGAATAAATTTAAAAAAATTGTTAAACACATTCTTTGTAAAAAAGCTTATTACAAAATATCAGATTACTTAGAAGATAAAAAAGCTTGGAACGAGTTTTGCTCCAACTCAAAATCTAACAACTTACAGATAAGCAAATCAAATGTACTAGACACATAAGTTATGAATATACTAGTGGTTTCTTCTCACTTCTTCCACTGGTGGACAAAAAATTGAAGTGAACTATAAAATATGACCTGTATAAGTGCTTATTTGTAAGCTTAAAGAAATAAAAACTTTTCATTTTCAGTATTTTGGCGTATCTACAGAAGTAACAAATATCCATCTTATTATAATTATTGTTCAGCTTTATTTTATTTATTTATATTTCCGAAATATGAAAGCATTAGTGTGATTAATGAAACAAGTCAACATTCTTTATTAAAATTTTTATTCCTTATTTACAACTAGCTGAGCCCCGCGGTTTCACCCGCGTGGTGATAAATATTTTGGATAATAAACAATATATTTTTATAAATTGTAGCCTAACAATTAAATATAGCTTACATATCAGAATAACACATTCTGATATGTAAGCTATATTTAATTGTTTTCATAGTTTTTGTTAATTAATTTACATTTGAGTTTTGTTCATTGTTGCATTAGGCCGCCTTGCACAGCGCGGTCTCCACGGAAGACCAGCGCTATGGTACGATCTGCTCTACCATAGCACATGCTGAGTGGAGACCGATATTGTCAGTTTCTCTGTTAATCTAAGTTTATTATTCGCGTTTATAATATTAGACTGCAGGTATCTAGATGCTGGAAATGATATTCAGAAATCTGGATTGGACGAATAAAGGATTAAATATTAATGGCGAAAAGCTGAGTCACCTACGCTTTGCAGACGACCTGATCTTATTTTCGGAAAACCCGAAAAACCTAGAGACAATGTTTCAACAGTTAGCGGAAGAGAGCGAGAAGGCAGGCCTGTCAATGAACTTAACGAAAACAAAAGTAATGTCAAATTCCTCACAAACAGAGCCCATAACAGTAAATAATGAAGAAATAGAGTATGTAGGGGAGTATGTGTATTTGGGACAGTTAATATCTACTGAGGAATGTATGCAAAAGGAAATCGACAGAAGAATAACGAATACTTGGAAGAGATATTGGTCACTCAGTGAAGTCATGAAAAATAAAGATATGTCTATGAGGAACAAGAGGAGAGTATACAACATGTGTATCCTACCATGCTTACTATATGGGTGCCAAACATGGGCACTAACAGAAGAACTAGCAAGAAAAATAAAAATTTGTCAGAATGGAATGGAGAGAAGCACAATAGGAGTTAAAAGAAAAGACCGAGTTAAACTGAAATGTATCAAAAGTAAAACAAAATTTAAGAATGCATACACGACATACAGGTGCTTAAAGTGGAGATGGGCTGGGCATATGATAAGAGAGAAGAAGGAGAATGGACGAGACTAATAACTGAATGGCAACCACGAGATAGCAAATGAAAAAGAGGCAGACAGACTAGAAGATGGGAGGACGACATTAGAAAAGTGGCGGGTCCAATATGGACCCGCATAGCGAAAGATAGAATGGAGTGGAAATCTTTAGAGGAAGCCTATGTCGAAAGACAAGCTGAAATACAGAAACGACCGTTTACCGATACTTAATTTATGTAAAAAGATAAGTAACTGTTATAAAGTAAGCATATTTGTTAGAAAACTGTAAAACATTGTAAAAATTAGTTCAGCAATAAAGGCTATTTTATTTATTTATTTATTTTTATCTAGATGCTGGATGCGGCAAGCTGAAGACAGGGCGCTATGGCGCTCATTAGGGGAGGCCTTTGTCCAGCTATGGACTGCTATAGGCTGATAATGATGATGATGAACTCATAGCGCTGTAGACACTAGCCGAGGCCACGGCCAAAATTTGCAACATCACCCACAAAAACCAAAGTTATCTTCCCCCACTAGAGGTCGTCGACCGTGAATTGGCAAACGGAAGTCCTACCACTCGCTTCATTAGACGTGACCTTTATTGCACGAATTGTGTGACCTCATTGTTAGGTGACCTTAAGGTCGACGTGCCGGCGTTTTTTGTTTGATCGGAAACTGTTCAGGAAATTGTGTGTGAACTTCACGATTTTATTTTATTTTAATGCTGGACAATTCACACAGCATTATCTAGCCCCATGGTAAGCAGAGCTTGTGTTATGGGTACTAGATAACTGATATACATAATACAATACATTACATAGATAGATATTTTTTATTATACATAGAAAACGACCAGAACACCCAGAACAAATATCTGCAGATCGTACACACAATTGTTCCGAGGCGGGAATCGAACCCGCAACCTCCTGCGTCGCAGGCGGACCTTCGCCCACCGCGCCACATCGGTCGATTAGACACTCTATTCACTGAATTCTCCCATTGATTTAACGTTGTTAGGATTATTTATCTATACTAATATTATATAGAAAAAAAAAAGAATAAATCAAGCCTTTCTTGTCTGATTTTTTGTTTGTTTGTTTGTATTAGGCTCCGGACCGATTTGAAAAATTCTTCCACCGTTGGAAGCTACACTATCCCCGGTGAACATAGGCTATATTATATTTTCAAAAAAATTAGGGATCCTTACTAAAACTCCAATAACCCAAGGTGTTAAAGAATTAACTTAAAAATTCCAATACCCGCGCGGGACGGCCGGGACGGTCCGCTAGTACTAGATAACACTCGCGGCTTCGCACGAGTTCTAAAGTTTTAAGCCTATGTTTTAATTCCAGGCCTGGGTCTGACTGTATGCAAAATTCCAGCTTGATCAGTAGTTTTTGCATGAAAGAGTAACAAACATGCATACATATCTACAAACTTTCGCCTTAATAATAGAATAAGCAGGATGCGAAGGTTTGGGTTGATGGATGTTTGATACTTCTTCACACCAAAACTACAGAACAGATAGGGCTGAAGTTTTAGCATAATTATTTTAGACTAGACTTAGAAATGGCCATATCTCGCGAAGAACCGACGGCCGCTGGGGCAAACGTGTACTTGAGTGGAGACCACGACTCAGTAAACGTAGCATAGGACGCCCTCCAGCCAGGTGTGATGATGACCTGCGAAAGACTGCAGGTAGATGCTAGATGCGGCAAGCTGAAGACAGGGAGCTATGGCGCTCATTGGGGGAGGCCTATGTTCAGCAGTGGGCTGCTATAGGCTGATGATGAGACTTGGAAAACACATTTTTTATCCTCGCTATTTATTATTCCCTAAATTTTATTAATTATTTTTATTTAATTATTCCATGGGCAGTGTGCCCATGGAATAGAAATAACTTTAAACGTTTGCATAAAAACAACGCGTGCGATACCGCGGTCCGAAACTAGTTCAATCATATACAATTTACCTTGTTTCGTGGGATTAAACAATAAAGATGGGTTGCTTAATCGGGGACTAAAGGCCAGAGCACATACATCTAACATAGCTACAGAACAGTGGAAAAAAACTTTTTACAATGACTAAATATGTAGCTTCACACAAGTTTAAAAAAGAGTGGCCCGCAAGCTGTCTGTTATCTATAAAAAAAAAAAATGCTGGACAATCCACACATCATTATCTAGCCCCATGGTAAGCAGAGCTTGTGTTATGGGTACCAGATAACTGATATACATAATACAATACATACCTACATAGATAGATCTGATTCCATCAATGTAAAATAACATAGAAAAATTGCTCTCAAAAGGTCTGGCTGAAAATCAGTTCTTTTGCTCCTTTAGCAAAATATTACTTTGAGCCTTACCCATATTTATTTTAACACTTTGAGTGCTGAAATCTCACGGTATGTGTTTTCTACAAGTGACTAATATGCGTAAATCCACACTAGCGCAGCGGCTGAGAAAATACAGATCTTTGTGACTCAGCACAGCCGTAATATTTTTCGAACGAAACGCATGTGCGGCGCAACACAACCGCTGTGTAGAGCGGCAGCACGAATGGCTTAGGTTAAAAAAAAGATCGCAGTCGTCGAAAAAAAATCGCAGTCACAGTGTTAATATAATAATTGTTTGTTTTTCTTATTTTGGTCAACTGTGTTTTATGTTTTTTGTTTTCCCGTATGCTGTATGATTGTTGTATTTTGTATGTGTATGTCTGAAGTCGTTAATAAAGAATCTATGTAACATTACGTGTTAAAACCCATTTTAGAATTTGGTCCTGATCTGCGACAACCTTTACAATACAACGTGACAATATAATAACGACGTCTCAAATCGCTGTTAAGATCGTTAATTGAGATTTTTTCTAAAGAATGCAGAATTAATAAATACTAATTGTAGATTATCTACAAATAACTTTTAACGAAGCTAAAGAATTTACTGATTGGTGGCATTTTGTTTTAATAGATATACATATTTATTATTAATGTTATAGGTGACTGATATGGCGCAGCGGGTGAAGGCCTGCGACGCAGGAGGTTGCGGGTTCGATTCTTGCTTTGGGACAAATTTGTCTGTCTACAAATATATCTGTTTAGGTAGGTAAATCATATGTTTCAAGTTTATTGAGCGCTATATATAGGTATAAAGGGCGGCCTTATCGCTGAGAGCGATCTCTTCCAGGCAACCTTGGGATGGACTGGACATGAACGAACAATATAGACGGTGGCACTTTAATAAATAATTGATTACAAATACACTAAATACCTACATTACAAACATTATAATAAACTTACATAGACATAAGATAAGGCTATCAATATTTCATAAAAAAATTAATCGTTTTTAAAGTCCTGGTTACCTATTTAATAGGGTTATTAATAATATTCATAAAGTATAGTTAATATTATTAACTATATTAAGTATAGTTAAATTAACTATACTTAATATAGTTAACTATAATAAGTATAGTTAATATTATTAACTATACTTAATATAGTTAATAATAATTAACTATATTTATATATTTATATTAGTATAGTTAATATTATTAACTATACTTAATATAGTTAATAATATTAACTATATAATGGCTAGATAATGCTGTGTGAAATGTCCAGCATTATTTATTTATTTTATTTATACTTAAAAGTAAAAGTGAATATTATTAACTATACTTTATTTATTCATATTCATTTTATTACATCATTGTGTACATTTATAGGTCTTAGTATCTAGGTAATGTATAAGAAACACAATGGTACCCAAGCAGGGTGTGGCAATATGTACTGTGAATGGAAGTGAGACGGGTTTCTAAAAAAACCTTGTTTATTTATTAGATAAGAGAGAACTATACCTAAGTAGCTGCGCCCCGCGGCTACGCCCGCGTGGAAATCTATATGTCAAATAGTTTTTAAACTTTCTTCTTGAATCACTCTATCTAGTAAAAAAAAACCCCATCAAAATCCTTTGTTTTAGAGATCTAAGCATACATAGGGATGGACAGACAGCGGGAAGCGACTTTGTTTTATACTATATATGTAGTGAAGCATTATTTCTCGTTTTTAGTTATTTACCTAAACACCTTTTTGGTCGTATCATCATTAGTTTACTAAAAAAAGGTAGATCCCCAAAACCTAAATGTTATCGCAAAAACAAGGAGTTTTCTACCTTTTTTCTATGACGTAACCAGCACACATTCGACACGCGCGTGACGAAGGTTGAATCATAAAATCAGATTGTGGTTTGAGATGGAGTACTTAACACTTTGACTGCGGTTTTTTTTCGACGCCTGCGATCTTTTTTTAACCCAAAAAATTCGTGCTGCCGCTCTACACAGCGGTTGTGTTGCGCCGCACATGCGTTTCGTTCGAAAAATATTACAGCTGTGCTGAGTCACACAGATCTGTATTTTCTCAGCCGCTGCGCTAGTGTTGATTTACGCATATTAGTCAATTGTAGAAAACACGTACCGTGTGATTTCAGCAGTCAAAGTGTTAATACAAGTATGTATATATGTATTTACTAGCTGCGCCCCGCGGTTTCACCCGCGTGGTGATATATATTTTGGATAATATACTATATATCTTTATGAATGAATGAATATGCCTATGTGTTATTCTGATGTATAAGCTATATTATTGTTAAGTTTCATTCATTTCAAAGGCACTCATTGGAGGCCTATGTCCAGCAGTGGACTATCATAATAAAATAATAATAATAAAAATCTTTATTTAGACGATGTTTACAAAGGAATATATATATACATACTTATTCAGGCTGAGCATAGGCATAGGCGTGATCAAAGGCATGATCTGGCATATCATAGGCTGATGATGATGATGAAATCCAGAGAAATAAGAATATTTCGCGTGAACAGTTACGATCACGTGACGATCCACCTTAACTTAGCGGAAAATCAACCACATCCGGTTGCAAAGAAAAAAAAACGAAATGAGACGATAACTTGTTTTTATACAGGATGGAGCTAACTTTTCTCGGTAACGGTTTTTCTATAGGTCTAGCGTTTGCCCGCGGCTTCGCACGCGTTGTTTCTAAAAACAACTAGATGCGCCTTGCGGATTCGCTTTATAAAGATATATTGTATATTATCCAAAATATATATCACCACGCGGGTGAAACCGCGGGGCGCAGCTAGTATCTTTATGAATTGTAGCCTATGTGCTATTGTAAAGTTTCATTAAAATCCATTCAGTAGTTTTTACGTGAAAGAGTAAAAAACATCCTCATCAACAAAAAAAACCTGTAATAATGTTACTACCTCAATAAAAAATAAATAATGCTCATGACCGCAAAACAGAGACACAATAACATCCTACTAATATTATATACGCGAAAGTTTGTTAGTATGGATGAATTAGTAGATTGTTTTACAAGGGACTAAACCATCCCATTATAAACGAGGTTGTTATAATCCCGAGCGTAGCGAGGGAGGATGACAAGACCGAGTTATAATGGGTGGTTTTGGCCCGAGTAAAACACTCTACTATTCACTTCGATTGCGAGAAAATAAAACAATTCAAAATTAGACAATTTTCGTAAAAGTTTGTGATTTGGAATAAAGAAAATTCTAGAGATTTAGCGCCAATACCATCTTTTTTTATAAATCTCTATTTAACCCGCAACGAAACAGTTCGCATTCTACCGTGAAGGGAAGAATCAACCTTCATAAAACATCACCACGACGGTTCTATTTAAAAAAAAAAGATTGACGGAGCACCAAGAAGTCGAGTTTTTATGTAAGAGAACGAATGCTTTGTACGGGCTAATGATTTTAGACAAAAATTAAAAAGAAAAAATACTTTTTAGCCCGAGGTATTAAACTCGAGTTTTAGGCCCGCTAAGAGAAATGAAAAGAGAAGTGAAAAATAATTTATTACGTATTGGTAAAATTACCAAAAAAAAAAAAAAAAAATTATTTATAAGAAACTCCTGTGTGTGTATGATTTGTAATTCGTTGTGTATTTTTTTGTTACTTGTATTATTATGTTTGACATATAAGAATATTCTTATCAATAAATAACTGAACTGAACTGAACTGATATTTATTTATATTTATTTAAAGGAAAACCAGAAGCTTATATATAACACAATAAAAAGTTCATAAATACTAGAAAGCTTATTGAAGGTTTTCACGGATAAATAACAGAATGATATCCATCCGTACTTACAAACTTTCGCGTTATCGTATAGCGTTTCGTATTTTTTATTGAGGTAGTAACATCATTACAGGTTTTTTTGTTAAGTTTTCACGGGTAGAGATATACTTAATACAATACATTACGTCGCATATATACATAGAAAACGACCAGAACACCCGGAACATCTGCAGATTGTACACACAATTGTTCCGAGGCGGGAATCGAAACCGCAACCTCCTGCGTCGCAGGCGGAACTTCGCCCACCGCGCCAAATCGGTCGTCATTGAGAGCATTATCATCATCAACAAGCAGTCCACTGCGGGACATAGGCCTCCCCCAATGAGCGCCATAGCGCCCTGTTTTCCGCTTGCCGCATCCAGCATCTTTCGCACCTGCAGTCTTTCGCAGGTCATCATCCCACCTGGTCGGAGGGCGTAGTAGGTACACTACGTTTGCCGATGCGCGGTCTCCACTCAAGAACACGTTTACCCCAGCGGTTGTCGGTTCTTCGCGAGATATGGCCGGCTCACCTGCCACTTCAGCTTACTAATCCTTTTTAATTATTTAGGAATTTAAGGGTTTACGTTCCCTTACAATGCAGGTAGATGCTGGATGCGTCAAGCTGAAGACAGGGCGCTATGGCTCTCATTGGGGGAGGCCTATGTCCAGCAGTGGACTAACATAGGCTGATGATGATGATGAGTGAGAATGTCGTGATATAAAATGTCCCTGACTTCGGTCGGTACATACGAGTATGTAACTCGTTTGACGTATTCGACATTCTGACGGATATCCGGTTCTGAAGGCTATGTTTAATGTTTGTCATATTTTATTCGTAATTATTTTTATCAATAATTGCATAAAACTGACCTCATTATTATTATTACACCATTATGTAACTTCCAATCTCTCTGTAGTTGGTTCTATAATCCAAGATATTTTATGTGGTAAAAATAAATAAATTATGATAATAAAAGTATAATAGTTGATGGGAGTGCCGCCCTTGCTAGTCTGCAATTTATTTGGCTAGTCCATGTCTGGAGTAAAGAGAATGGCAGGGTTAGGAACGGCGGAATATCGCGAGGCATCTTCGATAAATGTCTTCAGATCTAGAGTCTATAACTATTTTCTTTCGCAAGAATAATTCGGTACGTAATTATAATTATATATTAATTATTGATATAGGTATATATATTACTGTTTATGTATAATATAAGTAGCATAGTATCATTATGAGTAGTATATTTTATTATCTCTATTATATAGCACTACCTACCAAGCTGTTGTCCACACTACCCAAAGGTTAGCAGGTAGAGAATGCTATCTAGCATTATGCTCGCCTATGTACAATTTTTTGTGCAATCAAGTTATATTCTATCTATCTATCTAACGGCGGTGGACCTTCTGTGGTTGTCGACGATCCTCTCCGTGCCAGTTCATGGCACGAATGAACTGGCACGGAAAATGGCGAAGATATCACCTAAATTGTTGCAGCATTTTCGCTGATCTTATGTTCTTTTAAAAAGACGTCAATATTTTTTTTATGTATATTGAAAATGGTGCGAAGCCGGGGCAGGTCGCTATATTATTAATTAAAATAAATAGAACTTTTAGTGCACTCTATACCCAGTGGCCAAATCTTACTTAATCTAGATTAGGCTACCTACTCAACTTCAACTTCAACTTCAACTTCTTTTTTGTTTTGGCGCCGCTTGCTTTTCGCTACGACTCTGCCAGTGTCACAAATGTCATATAATGTCAAGGTTTACAACAATAAAACATCATAAACAAACAAAAACAATAAATAAATGATTACTTTACATTTGCATTTATATTATATTGCATCCAATTGCATCTTTACTCAGAAATACACACGTTTCCTCTTAGTTTAAGTTTATTATACGATACAATACAAAAAAAAAATTGTACACCATAATCAAATCAATCATTACAAAAATACATTATATGCGACATGTACAATGGGCGGCCTTATCGCTTAGAAGCGATCTCTTCCTGGCGGTAATTGTGTCACTATAGATAAAGTTAGTATCAAGATCTTTTTTTTATATCGATGGTGCATTAAAGATGTATTTGATTGTAAAACAAATATAAAATATTAATTAATTCAAATTCCTTCATCCTTGAACGTACTTCACCTACATAGGAAATATCAGTCTATCACGAACTATAATTATTAATTGTATAAAAACATTTGCATTTTGACGATTTGATTGAGCCGATAGCTTTTTCAATCGACACGATTTTGTCCGAGCTATTCTTAGCCCAATATCGAAAAGGTTACGAAGATACAAAATTAAAACAGCTATTTTTTTGCGTCTGGATACAAGTGCTAAAAGGTTTTTAAAGTTCAATAGGCTAGTGGACAAAATTTGGAAATTAGTTTAAAACTATAGCTTATTTTTATTTATTTATTTAATTAGAACGGCACAATCACCAATTACACTAATTATTTTACATATGAGAAAGACGAGTCACCCATCCCTCTCACAATAGATCAAACAAACTGACAATATTTTTTTAGTTCGTCTGCGAATATGTCGCAGTCAGGGAAGGCCTTAAGTAATCCGTTGAGAGCGTTAAGAGCGTGAGGCAGCGGCGACTGATGATGCCCTACAGTGCGGCTAGTTGGTGGAGCAAGGAGCCTGTCACTTATAGCTTAGCATCTATTTCACCCCAAAAGTATATTAATTTAAGAAAAATAGGTCATTTACATTAGTATTCTGAGTTTTTAGAAATGAACTTGAAATTGACCGCGAAAAAGGCCAAGACTGTCATGGCGTCTTGAATGACGTCACGCCTCGCGAAACAACCTGTTCACTTTATACAAAAATGACAGCTACAACATGGCGTTTCGCGAGGTGTGACGTCACGCCACCATGCGCTTCTCTGATTATTGTTTATTGTCACGTGATTAAACGCCTCATTTTTTCGATTTTATTTTCCAAAAATATTATTAATATTTTAATAAAAAGTTGTTCTTTTTGTTTACTAATTATCATGGTTAATCATTAGAAACTCTAAGCCATCCGTCGGCCATTTATTCTTAGTGGAAACAAGCCTATAGTAAGTATATTTTTAGGGTTCCGTGCCCAAAGGGTGAAAACGGGACCTTTTACTAATAGCCACCCCTGTCTGTTTGTCTGTCCATCCGTCAGCGCTATGTATCTCATGAACTGTGATAGTAAGACAGTTGAAATTATCACATAATATGTACTTCTTTTGTTGCTATTATAATGATACAATACTCAATAATGATAAACACTTCGCTTTTATATATTTTAATTTGTTTTCCCTCGGTCCTATAGGCCCCAGCGGAAAACCAGCGCAGGTGTTTTTACCTGCAAAATCTGAGTTGGGAACATTTTGTAGTTAAAACTAAGTTTCTATTTTCGTTGTATGTCGTGTTTTCTTTATGTATTTACGATTTTTTCTTATTGTACATTTATGTTTAACTACAAATAAATGATTTGATTTGAAAATATAATAAATAATTAAATTAAAAGGGACAAAAAAACATATTATTTTGTCTATTTTTGACTTACTTTAGTCGAGGCCGTATCTTTTGAACCAGAATAGGTAACACTTGTAATGTTGACAGAATGTAGATCACTATTACACCTATAACGAAAACTATGTAGTAAAAACATCTAAATCTATCTATATATATAAGAGAAAAGAAGTCGTGTTTGTTACAACACTTATAACTCGAGAACGGCTGGACCGATTTAGCTGAAAATTGGTGGAGAGGTAGCTTAGAACCAGGAGTCTAATAGATAGATACTTTTTATCATTTAAACAATTTGACACATATATTTCCACGGGGGCGAAGCCGCGGGGAGCAGCTAGTAGTGTATAAATAAAAATATTACATACCTTTCCTCAACTGTCATATTCGCCAACTCAGGAACCCAACACCAATGCTGCTCCGGCGCGATTGTCATAAAAATTTGCGAGAAATAAACAAACGCAACAAAAAATGCAAACGGTATCATCAATAAAAACAATATCTTCTGGTACAGTCCAAATTCTCCAATATATGGCAAGAGATCGTCAAAATCTGACCCTTTTTTCTTTTCCTGATTATTGTTGGTAACATTACTATTTACGCTGGCAACATTATTTGTGACGTTTGAACTGTCAGTGTCGCAGTCTTTTTGGTAGCCTTTGTTGACGAATGCCAAGTCTATGTTTGTCAGGTTGTCTATGTTCGTGTTTTGGCGGGAATTGTCCTCTTGCTCGTAGGTTGTTCTTTCTTGAGGCGCCATCTTTAATTTTTATGACTGATTTTTGGTAAACTGAAACAAAAGAGAAAGTGATGTTAGTGATGCGTTTCCTTAAAGTCAAAAAAGTTCATATTGTCTGAAAAGGTTAATTAGAAATAGGGTTTAATTAGAAATATATTTTTTTTAAGTGAAACACCGACTTCGAATCCCTTAGTTTTAAGCTGTAGGTAAGTATTTTAAATTTTACGAAATAAATACTAATCCCTCAATAATAAAAAATATATGGGACCACCTAGTGATCCTCTATACAAATGCAAAAGAATAAATAAATAAATAATGCTGGACAATCCACACAGCATCATCTAGCCCCAAGCTAAGCAAAGCTTGTATTATGGGTACTAGATAACTGATATATATGTAAAGGTACATAATACAATACATTGCATAGATAGATATTTTTTGTTATACATAGAAAACGACCAGAACACCCGGAACAACCTTATTTGATAATAATTTATATATAAAATATGACTTGTCTAAGTGCTTATTTTGTAAGCCTAAAGAAATAAATGATTTTTTACTTTACTTTACTTTACTTTAACAAATGGATATTATGACTGGTATTGTATCTATCTAGTACCCATAACACAAGCTCTGCTTACCATGGGGCTAGATAGTGCTGTGTGAATTGTCCAGCATTATTGATTTATTTATTTTATTTTTAAGCAGGTATATTGTGTACTTGAGTGGAGATCACGACTCGATAAACGTAGTGTAGGACGCCCTCCGACAAGGTGGGATGTCGACCTGCGAAAGACTGCAGATGCTGGATGCGGCAAGCTGAAGACAGGGCGCTACGGCGCTCATTGGGGGAGGCCTATGTCCAGCAGTGGACTGCTATAGGCTGATGATGACGATGTGTTTCTATCCAGGCACAAACACGTTGTTCTGACTAAAGTTACTTAAACACTATCCTAAAATCGGCCAGTTAAGGTCTAACCTCGACCAGAATATACTATGCGATAGTACCTAGTACCTATATAGTACTAACTTACGCCGTTCTAAATGCCCAATACATAAAGTATTGCGAAACTGGCGAATGTACACTGGCGTGCAAAATTATAGGGCGCTAGCATTTAAAAAAAAATTAAAATTATTTTTGTTTTAGGATTTTTCCCAATCTGATTGGCAAAGGATACATCATCATCATCATCATCAACTTATATCAGTCCACTGCTGGACATAGGCCTTCCCCAATGAGCGCCATAGCGCCCTGTCTTCAGCTTGCCGCATCCAGCATCTACCTGTAGTCTTTCGCAGGTCGTCATCCCACCTGGTCGGAGGGCGTCTTACACTACGTTTACCGAGTCGTGGTCTCCACTCAAGAACACGTTTGCCCCAGCGGCCGTCGGTTCTTCGCGAGATATGGCCGGCCCACTGCCACTTCAGCTTGCTAATTCTTTGAGCTATGTCGATAACCTAGGTTCTCTGTCGGATGTATTCATTAAGAATCCTATCCTTGAGAGAAACTCCGAGCATAGCTCTTTCCAAAGCTCACTGACCGACTTTGAACTGGTGGACCAGCCCTATCGTGAGTGTCCACGTCTCAGCTCCGTAGGTCATAACGGGTAGGACGCACTGGTTGAAAACTTTCGTTTTCAAGCATTGCGGTATGGATGACGAGAAGACTTGACGTAGTTTCCCAAACGCTGCCCAGCCCAGTTGGATCCTCCTTTTGGCCTCCTTCTCGAAACTGTTTTTACCTAACTGCAGAATCTGCCCAAGGTAAGTGTACTTGGAAACAGTTTCGAGAAGGTGACCATGTACGACCACCGGCCTTGGATCAATGTGACCATTGATCATGACTTTGGTTTTATCCAAATTCATGCCAAGACCGATACATCGGGAGCCCGAAGCTAGGCCGTCCAGCATCTGGTTCAGCTCCTCAAGCGACAAGTAAGTACTACATAGTTCTAATTTGTTTTTATTATTTGACTATAGTTTTATTTATTTTAAGAATCCCTTCATTTTAAATATCACAGTTATTGCGATACGTCGTACGATTTATCGCAATAACATACATATCTTTTTTTAGTTAAGTTAAATTTAAGTTTTTTGTGTACAATAAAGAATTACAAGATATTTTAATTTTTTCAACAATTTAACACCGAACAGTGATTTCCAAACCGCATGCCCAGCGTGGGGACTATGGGCATTATCTCTATTAATAGATGCTGATAAGGCGCTTATCCGGGGGAGGCATGCGTCCAGCACTGGACCAATATTTGTATATGTATTATATGTAATTACCTCTATTCTTACAGGTCCTAATGCATTAGAGTAGTCAACGTTACAAGAAAAATAATTATTAAAAATAAGCTAAGTAATTCAATAAAAATATCAATGAGCAAAATAAAAATATTCCCTACTTAGTATAAAACAAACTGGCTGCCCGCTGTCTGTCCGTCCCTATGTATGCTTAGATCTTTAAAACTACGCAACGGATTTTGATGCAGTTTTTTATTTATAGATAGTGTGATTAAAGAGGAAGGTTTATAAACATTTCACACATATATTTCCACACGGGTGAAGCCGCTAGGCATAGCTAGTACAATTAAAATGTCAATAATATATATGTAATCAGGACTATTGAGGTGAGATGATGTGAGGTACCAATTACAAAAACTAAAAACATATGTTGAACGAAAGACAAGCATTGTATAATGTGTCCCAACTTGCTTGCAAGGCAGTATATAAACAAGTTTGCGTTCTGACTAACAAATTTATTTCAAGATCACCGATTTATTGACTCTAGTCAATCTACAAGGTGACTCAAAATAGTGCACCCGATTGGGGGATTTCTGGACCCCAAATCAAAAAGATATTCTTTATTTGAAATAAGAGCAAACGTGTTCTTGAGTGGAGACAAAGACTCGGTAAACGTAGTGTAGGACGCCCTACGGCCAGGTGGGATGACGACCTGCGAAAGCCTGCAGGTAGATGCTGGATGCGGCAAGCTGAAGACAGTGTGCTATGGCGCTCGTTGGGGAAGGCCTATGTCCAGCAGTGGACTGCTATAGGCTGATGATGATGATATTTAACGAAAGACAATTTTATTTCAAGATCAACGATTTATTGACTCTAGTCAATCTACAAGGTGACTCAAAATAGTGCATCCGATTGGGGGATTTCTTCGCTCCACGATTTCATAAATATATAAAAAAGAGCTCTGGAATCAAAACAAAAAGGTATTCTTTCGTTTAAACTGGTTGTAGCCCGCGGCTTCTCACGTGTTGTTTCTATGGAAACGATTGAAGGTTATATCTGGTATATATATATGAAGCCGTATAATAAGTAAATGTGTTATCTATCTATCTAAGTTTAAAAGTAAGTAAGTTTTAAGTATATAACTGTTTCACCATTATTATTTTGACGACCGATGTGGCGCGGTGGGCGAAGGTCCGCCTGCGACGCGGGTGGTCATCCAGGGCGGAACAAATATCTGCAGATCGTACACACAATTGTCCCGAGGCGGGAATCGAACCCGCAACCTCCTGCGTCGCAGGAGGACCTTCGCCCACCGCGCCACATCGGTCGTCAAACATATAACAAAAGATTTTGTGTAGGAAGGTATAACCATAAGGGATTGTATGGAGAAGTAGAAAACAAAAAAAAACAGACAAGAGTGACTCCTATTTTGGAACTTAAACATTAAATAAATTGATATTGGCACAAATCCGCCCCGCTCCGCTCCTCTCCGCGTCTATGTACAAGCCAGCGTTCTTATATTCTGTATTTTAATGGCAATGTATGTATACGCTTCTACAACAAAACTCCAAGTGAGTTGCAAAAATTATCAATAAATAAATTCAAAATAATTGTGAAGCATATTCTTTGAAAAAGCTTATTACAAAATATCAGATTATCTAGAAGATAAAAAAGCTTGGAACGAGTTTTGCTCCAACTCAAAATCTAACAACTTACAGATAAGCAAATCATATGTACTAGACACATAAGTTATGAACATACTAGTGGTTTATTCTCACTTCTTCCACTGGTGGACAAAAAATTGAAGTGAACATCAATATAATAATGAATAGTCTAACTGAGGATGATACCCGCTATGTGTAGCCATCGCCTTTAGATTAACTTCTCAAAGGGCCTCTGTGCTGTTAGCTTTGGCCCCACGCAAGCCTTCCAAAGGACCAGGTCACTTTGTGGCCCGAGATCATGGTAAATGAAAGACATAATAATAGTTTTATTTCTTTCATTTTTCTTTGCAATAGTCTCTACACCTGGCGGATACCATCTTTGGGTGTATCATATTGTGCACCCGAGGATGATACCCGCTATGTGTAGCCATCGCCTTTAGATTAACTTCTCAAAGGGCCTCTGTGCTGTTAGCTTTGGCCCCACGCAAGCCTTCCAAAGGACCAGGTCACTTTGTGGCCCGAGATCATGGTAAATGAAAGACATAATAATAGTTTTATTTCTTTCATTTTTCTTTGCAATAGTCTCTACACCTGGCGGATACCATCTTTGGGTGTATCATATTGTGCACCCGAGGATGATACCCGCTATGTGTAGCCATCGCCTTTAGATTACTCTCTCGAAGGGCCTCTGTGCTGTTGGCTTCGGCCCTACGCAAGCCTTCCAAAGGACCAGGTCACTTTGTGGCCCGAGATCATGGTAAATGAAAGACATAATAATAGTTTTATTTCTTTCATTTTTCTTTGCAATAGTCTCTACACCTGGCGGATACCATCTTTGGGTGTATCATATTGTGCACCCGAGGATGATACCCGCTATGTGTAGCCATCGCCTTTAGATTAACTCTCTCGAAGGGCCTCTGTGCTGTTGGCTTCGGCCACACGCAAGTCTTCCAAAGGACCGGGTCACGTTATGGCCCGAGATCATGGTAAATAGTATAAAATATGGCTTATCTAAGTGCTTATTTGTAAGCCTAAAGAAATAAACTTTCATTTCACTTTTGCATTTTGCTAATGCAACTTGTTTGTACGACTTACATTAGCAAAGTTTAAATATTTGTTTAAGTGTTTTGTGAAATATTTTACAACAATTGTTTCATAAAGCGCCGTCTTCCATTACTGTATTCAGCACGTTTGGGTTCGCTTAATGTTTTGTTTTTACCTGCTTTTGTTATTTTTAGCTCCTCTCACTTTTTATCTATACTAATATTATAAAGAGGAAAGGTTCGATTTTTTGTTGGTATGTTTGTATTTGTTTTTGACGACCGATGTGGCGCGGTGGGCGAAGGTCCGCCTGCGACACAGGAGGTTGCGGGTTCGATTCCCGCCTCGGAACAATTGTGTGTACGATCTGCAGATATTTGTTTCGGGTGTTCTGGTCGTTTTCTATGTATAATAAAAATATCTATCTATGTAATGTATTGTATTATGTATATCAGTTATCTAGTACCCATAACACAAGCTCTGCTTACCATGGGGCTAGATAATGCTGTGTGAATTTTCCAGCATTATTTATTTATTTATTTATTGAATAGGCTCCGGAACAACTGGACAGATTTGAAAAATTCTTTCACTGTTGGAAAGCTACACTATCCCCGGTGAACATAGGATATATTATATTTTCAAGAAAGTTAGGGATCAGTACTAAAACTCCAATAATGTAGCCAAAGGTTCTAATACCCGTGCGAAGCCGGGACGGTCCGCTAGTTTCTTATAAAAGTTTATTGGTTAACTTTACTTGTAAGAGAATGAAATACAAGTTGTCAAGAAATATGTGTAATAAGGTGAAAGGGGGTAAATTCTGACGCCGGCGGAAACTTAGTTTTAAAAAAATATCATCGATATCGATTGGCGTGCTTTTGAGTATTGTCCACTTATCGCGCACATGCTTAATGCAAATGTAAGACCTATATGGTTTTTTCATGGATGCCATCGTCAGAACTGGACCAAATTGAGATGGGACCAGACTGGAAGCACTTGCTTTCAAATATGAACAGAATCATCAAAATCGGTTCACCCAGTCGAGAATTCTGAGATAACAAACATTAAAAACCAGTCTAATTGGGAACCTCCTCCTTTTTTGAAGTCGGTTTAGAAACTAAAAGGTACGCGATAAATACCCTAGAAATAATCATTAATGTGTTGACAACTAGGTAAGGTCGTTATCCCACCTGGTCGGAGGGCGTCCTACACTACGTTTACCGAGTCGTGGTCTCCACTCAAAAACACGATAAAACAATATCTAACTGCATTTTGTAATTAACTTGTTAACTCCACTAGTTAGAATGACAATGACCTCGATGAGTCGCCGTCGATTATGAACGCGGCGCGCGTAAGCGATGTAGTATGAGAAATATATGGATGTGGCAACGCGAATAAATGAACACTGTATGCTGATAAAACTTTTGAAACTAACATAGTTAACACTAAAGTAATTTAAAACGGGATATATACCATGATTAATGGTAATAGGTAAATTAGATTTTTGAATTTTACAATATTTCATCATCATGGCGCATGAAACTGTGCCGAAATATTGGAAAACTCAAAAATCTATTTTACCATGTAAATATCCCGTTTTAAATGAACAACGTACGCAGAGCCTGTGAAATGTCCGATTACATCTACCGACATAGTGCGTGTCAGACCCGCGCAGACTAAAGTAAACATCAAAGTGCTTTATTTCCTTTAGACCTTACGAGGACTCTTGGCCACGGCACAAATTGCATATTGCATAATTAAAACTAGTAATTAAAGTGTTCACTTTGATTTTTGTTCACTTCAATCTTTATGAGGTAATGTAAAGAAGCGAACAAGAAACCTTTAAGTACCTTGTTAATTTGTCAGTTTTTGAGTTGGAGCAAAACTCGTTCCAAGCATTTTTATCGTATAGATAATCTGATATTTTGTAATAATAAAAAATAAAAACGTGCGCGATAAATGGACGAGTAACTCAATATCAGGCCAACTTATTTTAATGTTTTTTTTTTAATGAAGTTTTAAACCCAGTTTCATTATTTAGGAATTTGAAGTCGGTTTATAGATTTATAAAACACGCCACGCCGTTATTATTTTATTTATTTAATTACAGATCGCTCACAAAGTGATGAGGTCCGTCTGTACCTATACTATAGCTACGTGTCCATCCAAAGCTTGCCTGGAAGAAATCGCTCTTAGCGATAAGGCCGCCCATTGTGCATCTGTATCTTTGTTTTTCTTTACTTTTTTTTCTGTGATTGATGTGCAATAAAGCGTATTTGTATTGTAAGTACGGAGCGGTTAAATTAAATACAATGTCACTTAAAATGTAAAGAAAAACGTCTTAAACTTTTTTTAAATAATGATATCAACAGATTTCTCACAAAGTGATAAGGTAAGTACAAGTACCACATCCAAAGTTCTGAGTTTCATGTATCGCACCTTGGTTTGAGGCAGCGGGCGGCGCGCGATCAATTATACTCCCGCTTTGTTCAAATTTACCTATTTACAACAAAAACTCTTGGTATTTATTTTGTTGTGTTTTTATGTAATGCTACCTACTATAATTGTATTGTAAGATTTTGTGTTATGTATATAATAATCGGCAAACGTAGTGTAGGACGTCCTCTGGCCAGGTGGGATGACGACCTGCGAAGGACTGCAGGAAGATGCTGGATGCGTCAAGCTGAAGACAGGGCGCTATGGCGCTCATTAGTGGAAGACAATGCCCAGTAGTGGAGTGCTATAGGCTGATGATGATGATGATATTATTATAGCAGCCCGCCCCGGCTTCGCACAATTTTCGATAAATCACTACATAATATAAAACAAAGTCGCTTCCCACTGTCTGTCTGTCCCTATGTATGCTTAGATCTTTAAAACTACGCAACGGATGCGGTTTCTTTTTAATCATCATCATCATCATCATCATCAGCCTATAGCAGTCCACTGCTGGACATAGGCCTCCCCCAATGAGCGCCATAGCGCCCTGTCTTCAGCTTGCCGCATCCAGCATCTACCTGCAGTCTTTCGCAGGTCGTCATCCCACCTGGTCGGAGGGCGTCCTACACTACGTTTACCGAGTCGTGGTCTCCACTCAAGAACACGTTTGCCCCATCGGCCGTCGGTTCTTCGCGAGATATGGCCGGCCCACTGCCACTTCAGCTTGCTAATTCTTAGAGCTCTATGTCTATAACCTTGGTTCTCTGTCGGATGTATTCGTTACGAATCCTATCCTTCAGAGAAACTCCGAGCATAGCTCTTTCCATAGCACGCTGAGCGACTTTGAACTGGTGGACCAGCCCTATCGTGAGTGTCCACGTCTCAGCTCCGTAGGTCATAACGGGTAGGACGCACTGATTGAAAACTTTATTTTTAATAGATTGAGTGATTCAAGAAATTTATAAATATTTGACGCGGGTGAAGCTGCGACGCGCTGCTAGAATATATAATAAACCTTCCTCTTGAATCTGTCTATTGCTGAAAACTGCATTAAATCCATTGAGTAATTTAAAAGATCTAAGCGAACAGACAGCGGTAGCGACTTTATTTATACCATGTAATAAAGAAAAACAAGAAGTATTATCATTTAAGTTTTTTTTTAACCATCTTTATTATTTATTTATATAGGTATATATATTACTGTTTAAGTATAATATAAGTAGCTTAGTATCATTATGAGTAGTATATTTTATTATCTCTCTTATACAATGTGTATTATCGAACCTTGATCAAGCGAGATATGCGGATACACGATATATATTTATCGATAAAAAACAGAAAATAAAAAATTATATGTTACCCATCTCAAAAATAAAGCCGATTTAATTTTTTTTTTTTATGAAAACGAATTAATCTGTTTTTTTCTTCGTTTCTTTTTGAGTAAACGGTGTATTTTATTCAAAGTAGCCTCATTTGAAAGCTAGATAGTCTACCTAGCTAAGACAATAAGAAAAAAATATAATTTCGGTACATAAGCCTAGTAAAATCAATAATTTTTTTGAAATTTGCAAAAAAAATACGATTTTTATTTTATTTTTGATCTGTAACTTTAAAACTGGGTTATTGAGGTGTACTTTTTTGCATGTTGTATTAAACTTCATAATTTAATCTACAAATCCTCCAAAAATTATGGGCCTAAATCTTTTTTTTGTCATGTTATTCACCATTTACAATAGGTACTGTCTGTTTTTTCAATACACATTGTATAGCACTACCTACCAAACTGTTGTCCACACTACCCAAAGGTTAGCAGGTGGAGAATGCTATCTAGCATTATGCTCGCCTATGTACAACTTCTGTGCAATAAAGTATATTCTATCTATCTATCTATTAAGAAAAAAAATTACAATCAAATAACAAAAACAAAATTAGAAACATTTACAACATTAATTAAGGTTTGTTGAATTGGGTATTCTGAGAAATAAATAATTGTATGTTTCTCAGTCTGTAGGTCAGACTAGCTGTTTCCCGCGGCTTCACCTGCGTTAAATACGAATTTCACATTTCTAAAATATAATATACCTAGCTTATGTTCACCGGGGATAGTGTAGCTTCCCAACGGTGAAAGAATTTTTAAAATCGGTCCAGTAGTTTCGGAGCCTATTCATTATAGCCTACCTATATATAACCTTACTTATTTATAATATTAGTACATCATACAGCAGTAAAAATAACACTAAATAAATGCGTAAATTTGGATGTTATTTATATATTTCGTAGGTTACCTTGTAACAACCAAACTACTGAACAGATTGGACTGAAATTTAGCATAAATGTAGTTCTGGACCTGAATTAAAATCAGAGGTCTTCGTCCTTCATCTTAAAAGCAAATTTACAGCCTATATTGGCACACTGCTGGACGCAGGTCTCCCCCTGATAAGCGCCTTATTGGCTTTTATCTCGTGGGTGGTAATTCCCGTAATCCCCACGCTGGGCATGCGTGTTGGGGATCGCAGTTAGATGGTAAATTGCTGCCCGGCCTCGGTAGATATCCCTCAGTCGCCTCTCTGGACACTCGCGGGGAGAGTGGGATACATTCTAAGCCACACGGCGAGAAATAATAAAACGAAAACGAACTCAAAGTTAAATTGATGTTACAATTTTTTTTTATTTGACGACCATGCGGCCTGGTGGGCGAAGGTCCGCTTGCGACGCAGGAGGTTGCGGGTTCGATTCCCGCCTCGGAACAATTGTGTGTACGATCTGCAGATATTTGTTCCGGGTGTTCTGGTCGTTTTCTATATATAAAAAATATCTATCTATGTATTGTATTATGTATATCAGTTATCTAGTACCCATAACACAAGCTCTGCTTACCATGGGGCTAGATAATGCTGTGTGAATTGTCCAGCGTTATTTATTTATTTATATTTAATTAAAATAGGGAAATGTAAAGCTAGAAACATGGAGATTGTTGTGTGACAAGTATATTAAAAATAGTGTAGGCACTACGTGTTCTTTGATTTAAATTAAAAACATACGAGGAAATGAACACAAGAAATCCGCAATATATATACATTTGCATAATTGTTGATAAGTATTCAAATTAGTAGGTATATCAACTATTTTTTCAATATAGATCGAAACGAGAAATCCGCAATATCCGGGATCAAATGTAGCCTATGTATCCCCTCAATCATTAATGTATATTATACTAGCTGCGCCTTGCGGCTTCGCCCGCGTGTAAATCTATGTGGCTTATAAACCTTCCTCTTGAATCACTCTATCTATTAAAAAAACCGCATCAAAATCCGTTGCGTAGTTTTAAAGATATAAGCATATAAACATACAGCAGGTTGTTATGTTAAGGCTTAATAACAAAGGACTTATATAATTTATTTAATTTGAGATTTACTTATTTCTATAGCATTACAAAATAAGCAATCAGACAGACAACGGATATGGTTCGTTGATGACTAAAAAATCCAAGAATAGGTTGACCGCATTGGATACAAAGATAGACAAGTTAAAACTACAATACTAAAAATAATTTTGCGTTGGGGTAAAAAAATCGCTACAGATGTACTCGTGAGTGTACCACTATTTTCTCTACTAAAAGTAAAAGTAAAAAATCATTTATTTCTTTAGGCTTACAAAATAAGCACTTAGACAAGTCATATTTTAAATATAAATTATTATCAAATAAAATTATTTTACTGTTCACTTCAATTTTTTGTCCACTCTTTGGGAAAATGAACCAATGAGCGATGAAAAATATAATTAACAAGCGGACCTTCCCGGCTTTGCACGGTTTTAGTACGGACCCCTAACTTTATTGAAAATATCATATAGCCTATGTTCACCGGGGATAGTGTAGCTTCCCAACGGTGAAATAATTTTTCAAATCGGTCCAGTGGTTTCGGAGCCTATTCATACACAAGCAAACAAACCATAAATCAAACCTTTCCTCTTTATAATATTAGTATAGATAAGGTACTACACAACATAAATTAAAAAAAAATAGGCTCCAACCAAACAGTTTACTTACTTTAACGTTCCCTTTTCAAAAAAAACTGGAACCACAAAAATCACTTCACAAAACTCCTTGCACAAGTACTAAACGTAAAAAGGTTTTACGTAAAATTACTCGCTTTTTCCCGGAGGCAAACACAGTCTACGCTGTGCCTACCGATACTGACTGAATGGCTGCAACAACCTTGCTTAAGTAACTATTTATTTCTATCATTGAACAGACTTACAGCACCGAAACTTTAAGACCTCTAAATTGTACTAAATTGTTGAATACCACAGCTCTTCATCGGTGGTTGATTCGACGGGCCCATTAAAATAATATTAAAACTCTGTGTTGACTTTATTATACTGATTTTTACCAAATAGTATTAAGTCATACCAGGGACCAGTTATATAACTGGTCCCTGGTCATAGCCCGTTTTCATTCGTGGTTTTTGAGAAATTTGGGGTCTTCAGAATAATCAAACGCATCTCTTTATCATTGTTGTTGCCAAGCGAGCTTATTCTGCAATCGGCCAAATTCTTCAGAAGTCATCATCATGTCGACTGCGATTTTTTTTAACCTAATCCATTCGTGCTGCCGCTCTACACAGCGGTTGTGTTGCGCCGCACATGCGTTTCGTTAGAAAAATATTACGGCTGTGCTGAGTCACACAGATCTGTATTTTCTCAGCCGCTGCGCTAGTGTGGATTTACGCATATAAGTCTATATAGAAAACACATACGGTGTGATTTCAGCAATCGACGTGTTGATTTCCCGACGTGGGCTGATACCCACAACTACCGTACTAGACATCGTCATCGACTAAAGCTACCCAAAATTAAATAAACCAAACTGGAAAACAAAATTGAATACATAGGAGTGAAAATATATAATAACCTGCCGGACTCTATAACTAGCAATAAACATTAACAAACTGAAGTGATATACATAATGTAAATACTAGAAATAAGAATAAACTCGCTGTGCCCACAACTAGACTACACAAGATAAGTGCATCTTTTAAAGGGCAATGTATAAGCTTCTACAACAAAACTCCAAGTGAGTTGCAAAAATTATCAATAAATAAATTTAAAAAAAATTGTGATACATATTCTTTGTAAAAAAGCTTATTACAAAATATCAGATTATCTAGAAGATAAAAAAGCTTGGAACGAGTTTTGCTCCAACTCAAAATCTAACAACTTACAGATAAGCAAATCAAATGTACTAGACACATAAGTTATGAACATACTAGTGGTTTCTTCTCACTTCTTCCACTGGTGGAAAAAAAATTGAAATGAACTGTAAAATAATTTAATTTATAATAATGAATAGTATAAAATATGACCTGTCTAAGTGCTTATTTGTAACCTTAAAGAAATAAAAACTTTACATTTTCATTTTCGAAGAGAAGCCTAGTGGACAGGGCATACTACAGTTGAGAAGAGTTCCTAAATGACAAATTAGAAGACGCCAATGTCGCTGATCCACACTTATAATATTTATTATAACATTTATTATAATAAAATGTTGATATCAATAATTAAGTAAGCAGAGCTTGTGTTATGGGGTACTAGATAACTGATATATATAACACAATACATTAATAGATATCTATCTTTTAATGTATTGTATTATGTATATTTTTTATTATACATAGAAAACGACCAGAACACCCGGAACAAATATCTGCAGATCGTACACACAATTGTTCCGAGGCGGGAATCGAACCCGCAACCTCCTGCGTCGCCAACCTTCGCCCACCGCGCCACATCGATCGTCTAATAGATAGAGTGATTCAAGAGGAAGGTTTATATGTATATATATATAATACATGGATTTCCATGCGGGCGAAACCGCGGGGCGCAGCTAGTTATTAATATAAAAAAATATTTATTACCTAGACATAATTTTGCAGGTTCGTTTGACGCAAGTTCTGACATTTACATTTTTTTGTCTCATAATCGTACTACATTCGAATGTAATTGTATATCCTCCAAGCTCTGCCGGCCCATTCAGAAGTATTGTGCGATGTGTCATACATACATTCCATTTTCATAATCGTATATATAAAAATCAATGCTGTTCGTTAGTCTCGCTAAAACTCGAGAACGGCTGGGCCGATTTAGCTGATTTTGGTTTTGAAATGTTTGTCGTAGTCCAGGGAAGGTTTAAACGGTGAGTAAAATATGGTAAAATTGCGCAGAAATTTCCACGCGGGTGAAGCCGCGGCGCGCAGCTAGTAAGTAAATAAAGGACAATCTACACAGCATAATTTTTAGTACATAGTTTAAAACAAAGTAGCTTCCCTGTCTGTCCCTATGTATGTTTAGATCTTTAAAACTACGCAACGGATTTTGATGCGGTTTTAAATAGATAGAGTGATTCAAGAGGAAGTCTTATAAACCATTTGACAGATCGATTTCCATACGGGCGAAGCCGCAGGGCGCGGCTAGTAATAAATAAATAAAGCTGGACAATCCACATGGCATCATCTAGCCCCAAGCTAAGCAGAGCTTGTGTTATGGTACTAGATAACTGATATACATAATACAATGCAAAGACATATATATTCTTTTTTTGTGCATAGAAATACCCAGAGCCCCCTGAACATATATCTGCCCTTTGTATAAACGTTTGTCCCAGGGCGGGGATCGAACACGCAACCTCTTGCATCGAGGGCGGACCTTCGCCCACCGCGCCACAGAAGTCGTCTAGATAAAGATAAGTAGTACTGCCGAAACTTGCCTATACATTCGTATGAATATTTTCATTTTAATTTAAAATTAAAATCAATGCATGCAGATTTAATACAATCTATGTATATTCAAAGAATTCATCTATACTAATATTATAAAGGCAGGTAGATGCTGGATGCGTCAAGCTGAAGACAGGGCGCTATGGCGCTCATTGGGGGAGGCCTATGTCGAGCAGTGGACTAATATAGGCTGATGATGAAAGTTATAAAGAGGAAATGTTTGATTTTTGTTTGTAATGAATAGGCTCCGAAACTACTGGACTGATTTGAAAAATTCTTTGACTGTTGGGAAGCTACACTATCCGCGGTGAACATAGGCTATATTATATTTTCAAAATAGTTAGGGAACCGTACTAAAACCGTGCGAAGCCGGGAAGGTCCGCTAGTTTATACAATAAATACATTATTCAGTAAACCATTTTGAAAAATTTTTACTATGATACTACAACTGTTATTTTGAAGCGATTCGTTCAGTGGAATAGGTAAAGTAAAGTAAATATTTATTGCATCAAATACATGTAAATAGGGTACATAGGTGGTGTATGTTTAAATAAGACACAATGTATTTCTACCTTTGTGGCGTGCAAAATCTGGTTACAATAATTGTCACTTAATTTAAATTTGTAGGTTCTAAAGTACTCTAGCATGAAGGCTAAATACTATAGACATTAATGAAGACCTAAACTAATTAAAGGACATAGACAAAAAGCAATTGAGGTGGATTACTCTAAGGTTGATTAAAGAGCAATAAAAAACTACACAGCTATTTAAGTTGTGTATGAACAAATAATATAAAAAAGAGGAAATGTTTGATTTGTTTGTTTGTTTGTATTTAACACTTTGACTGCTGAAATCACACGGTATGTGTTTTCTACAAGTGACTAATATGCGTAAATCCATACTAGCGCAGCGGCTGAGAAAATACAGATCTGTGTGACTCAGCACAGCTGTAATATTTTTCGAACGAAACGCATGTGCGGCGCAACACAACCGCTGTGTAGAGCGGCAGCACGAATTTTTTAGGTTAAAAAAAAGATCGCAGTCGTCGAAAAAACACCGCAGTCAAAGTGTTAATAGGCTCCGAAACTACCGGACCGATTTGAAAAAATATTTCACCGTTGGGAAGCTACACTATCACCGGTGAACATAGGCTATATTATATTTTCAAAATAGGAAGGGATCCGTACTAAAACCGTGCGAAGCCGGGAAGGTCCGCTAGTGAACAATAAATAAAATATAATAGAATTAATTACGTTTGCAGGTCGGCTATGTCCAGTTTTATGTCGTCGTAGTACTGCCAGCCTGGTGGTTACTAGTACCAGGCTTGTACGACAAATACTTACGAAACTTTAAGAGATATCTGTGGCTCTGTCTTTTTCAATCCCAATTTATATCTACGCGACTTATATCTGCATTTATTTTCTATTCAAGATTCCCTTGGTCGCAATGGTTCCCTTGATCCGTTGTTTTTTTTCTTTTTTTTTCTTACACTATCACTACATATTTATTTTTTAAGACAGGGCGCTATGGCGCTCATTGGTGGAGGCCTATGTCCAGCAGTGGACTGCTATAGGCTGATGATGATGAAGATATATGTATATGGGACCATCTTGGAATCATTCTCCATTTATTATTTATTTATTTTAAGCCATTACTGTCCCACTGCTGGGCAAAGGCCTCCCTTTTCTCCTTCCACTCCTCGCGATCCAACGCTGCAACAGGCCATGATGGAAGATATACCTCGAGCTCGTCGCCTCTTAGCGTTATTCTCCATACAATACCAAAATAATTTTCCATATCACTCCATAATTGACGGAGAAATCGACGAACATTCATAAAAAAAACCATACAGTCGACCAGAGTACCTCCTCCTTTTGTTTTTTCGTCGGTTAAAGAACCCGCCCCCGCCTCCGCTTCAGCTCCCCACTGTAACGCAGCCTTAGACCTAGACCATCAGACAACTAGACTCAAACAGCCTTAGTCTAACTGTAAAATTGGTATTAATGCAGTTTATGGTTCGTTGAGTGGACAAAAACGTTATATTTTACATTACTACAGTCAGAGGCAGTAACTATGGCACAGAATTAGAATTCTATAGACAGACTTCTGTAAATTTTTTTTTATCGTGCAATAATCCATAAAGAATAATACTCATAACTATAAAATATACAATGCTACACATTTAACTATAGAATTTATTTCAAAGGCGAGGGTTCAGCCTAAGAGTTATTTTCCAGCGAACATTTTTGGGAGACAAAGTTATAAATACCATCAGAGTCCAGTACAATGACGCGTATCGGGTACTTATGAGGTTACCGAGATGCTGCAGTGCTTCAAGCATGTTCTCCGAAGCGGGAATGCCCGACTTCGCCATCGTCCGCTCTCGCGTCTTTCTGGGGTGGGTTGGTCCGCTCCAAAAATAGCTTTTTGAAGGCTGTCTCTGACCAGGTCTACAACAACCCCATATATTTGCACTGGATTTCCCTACATATGGAGGGAAACAGAAAGTGACGTGCGGCAGCTTTAAGCGACGTGATATCTTTTGTTATATTATTATTAATCTTATTTGTGCATATTTAAAAAAAAATATTTTTGTAATATGGGGTTTTTGCCTGAAATAAACGATTATTATTATTATTATTATTATAAAAGTGGGTACATAAGCATAAATAGAGGATAAAAGATAAACAGAACAAAAGATAAAAATCAGGGAATTTTTATTTTCACATTCGTGTTCGTTACGTTACGTTATACGTTGTAAATACAAAAAAATACATTAACTTATGTATTTTTAAACTTACGCGATCTGAACAAATAATTATAAGCATTATTTGACGGGTATGGGTAGCTCCAGTGCTCTAGTCATCCCGTGACCACATCAGTGTATAAACCTGTTGAAATGTCGCGAAAACTATTTAAATAAACGCGATAATTAACCCAATAAATAGTAGTACTAATAGTTATTAAATGATGTGCCATAAAGACGTCGCGTACTGTAAATAGTGTGGCACATAACGTTTTTATAAGCTTCAATGTCCAGGAAGAGTTTTTGCTATTCAAATTAAAACAAAGTCAAAATGTGGCCGGATTTTATTATGCGCCTGTGTCTAAGTAATTAAATATGTCGCAATAGATGTCTAGCCAGATTATGACACTAAATTATCTGTTTTAAAGCTCGTGTCAAGGAGTTTTACCTGCCAAAATAGTGAATATTATTTATTTTTAGCTATTATTGTCCCACTGCTGGGCAAAGGCCTCCCTTTTCTCCTTCCACTCCTCGCGATCCAACGCTGCAACAGGCCACGATGGAAGATGTACCTCGAGCTCGTCGCGCCATCTCATCCTGGGCCTTCCATGTCGCCTCTTAGCTTGATTATGACAATTATTTTATTCGATTAATTATTGTAAATACGAATGTTTGGAGGGATGTTTGTATGTTATTTATTTATTTAAAAAACAAAATTCACAGAAAAATACTAAAATTAACATACTTAAATATTATGTTATTTTAACTATGTTGGTACTATGTTATAACTAGCTGAGCCTCGCAGTTTCACCCGCGTGGAAATCTATAAATCAAATGGTTTATAAACCTGCCTCTTGAATTGCTCTATCTATTTAAAAAAACCCTCATCAAAATCCGTTGCGTAGTTTTAAAGATCTAAGCATACATAGGGACAGACAGACAGCGGGAAGCGACCTTGTTTTATACTATTATGTGGTAATATTTTAAATTTGAATTGAAAGCTATGCTGCTGGGTTTCAGGTAGAAAAGGAACACCAACAGCGTATACAAACAATACAATACAATACAATACAATACAATACAATACAATACAATACAATACAATACAATACAATACAATACAATACAATACAATACAATACAATACAATACAATACAAACCTTCTTTATTGTACACCATAATCAAATCATTACAAAAATACATTATATGCGACAAGTACAATGGGCGGCCTTATCGCTAAGAAGCGATCTCTTCCAGGCAACCTTTTACATAAAACATTATTCAAGATTTTCTACTGCGTTCATGAATATATTTGAATTATTCGCGTCCGCGGGACGCAGCTAGTTATGCTAATATTTTTGAAAATCCTTGCCAACTGAATAATAAACGCCTTTTTCAAGGTTTTTTTGAAGTCAGGGTCTATTCCGCAATACGAGTGGGTATTCGGAAACAAACGACAGCTGTCAAGTTTTCAAAAATCAAAATCGGTTTAGCCTTAAGGTCACATTAAAATTAAAATCAAGTTACAACTAATTAATTGGGTATTAATTTTTTGCAAAACTAATTTCATTTGATTTTAATAACATTTTTATATGTTTCTTATTTTTAATTTAATGCTATTTTATTTTAATGTCTACGTATTTTAATCTATACTAAGGATTTTATTATCTGAAATATATAAATACAATACAATACAATAACTATTTTCTAGGTTCTAACATGATTGTAACAGTAATTTAAAATTAAATAAATAATGTTCGATAATTCACACAATCTCGCGAAGAACAGGCCGCTGGGGTAAACGTGTTCTTGAGTGCAGACCACGACTCGGTAAACGTAGTGTAGGACGCCCTTCGACCGGGTGGGATGACGACCTGTGAAAGACTGCAGGTAGGTGCTGGATGCGTCAAGCCGTAGACAAGGCGCTATAGCGCTCGTTGTGGGAGGCCTATGCCCAGCAGTGGACTAATATAGGCTGATGATGGTGATGAATTCGCACAGCATCCAAGCAGCATCTAAGCAGCATCTAAGCAGAGATTATGGTATGGGTACTAGATACCTGATATACATAATATACCCAAATTAAATTTCAAATAATACGCATTCGAGGCGTAATTTTTCTCAGTTCTACCCTAGACAACCATACCCGTTCTTGAGACAATTGTTTGTACGATTTGCAAATATGTATTCCGCCAGATCACTTCTGGGTTTTTTCTTTATATAATAAAAAATATCCATCTATGTATATAATGTCTTGTGTATATCAGTCATCTAGTACCCATAACACAAGCTCTGCTTATGTGGATGATGCTGAGTGGATTGTCCGGCAATATTTTATGATGGTATGTAAAATTTCTTACTTTCTCAGCCTATACAGTTCCACTGCTGGACGCAGGCCTCCCCAGGTCTTTTTAGCCTTATCTGGTATTTTTCCTCCCAAGGCCTTTTTGGTCTTATCATGGGCCCATAATCCCTACCTACATGGGCATGTGCGTCGTAAAATTCCCTACATTCCTCCCAAGGCCTTTTTGGCCTTATCATGAGCCCCTAATCCCCACCCACATGGGCATGTGGGTCGTGAAATTCCCTACATAATTAATTAATTTATTTACACAAGATAAGCGTTTATCGAATGTATTTAGAGCATGCATAACTCGTAACAAGATCCTAGGTAATCGAGCGTGGTCGAGAAAAGTCTCGATCGCGACTTTTTGTCGCGATATTTTAAGGTTAGCACGATAACAGTCCAGTGATACCTGCGGAAAGAGAGACTCGAAAGTCTATGAGTCTATCATAGGCGCATGTTACCAATATCTATAAAGAATTCCACTTTTTATATAAATCATATAAAAGCTGTTGTTAAGTGGTATAAAAGGGAGAGAGATAGTCAGATAGTAGTTATAGTTTTAGTTAGCGGATATAAGAGCTATCAACATCAAGCTTCAAATGCGGTATATGTTCCGTCATTTCACAAACAAATTGTTTTCTGGACGATTTGTACCTAAGTCGTGTCTGTGTCTGCTGCTCCACAGAAAATAACAGAATTTAGAACAAAAGACTTCAACGCGCTCTCAATGCTCCGTTTGCTTGTAAGAAGTTTCAACTTATTTAAAATCAGTAGGTACGTAGTTAGTACCTACCTACAAAATTACATACTTTATGTAGGTTCCATCGACCTCTATCTAGAGCCTCTGAAAATATCAGTATTATTTGATACTAGTCCACACCTGCGAGTATATTTTAACAGGTATGTTACAGGCCACAAGTAGGAAATCGAGCAAGCAGGTTTTTAGGGTAACGCGTCGCACGTCGTTTCTACCCACTCGGGTAGGTTAATTATTATTAACTCATTTATTTAGGATTTACCCATAAAACATACAAAAATAATTATAAATGCCACAGTAAAATCATCTTAAATTAAATATTAGACAAGGTACATAATGATAAATAAAAAAAATCTCTTCTCTCTAACTCCTCAGGTATAATAATCATCATCATCATCCTCAACCTATGTGTCCACTGCTGGACATAGGCCACCCCCAATGCGCGCCACAGCGCCCTGTCTTCAGCTTGCCGCATCCAGCATCTACCTGCAGTCTTTCGCAGGTCGTCATCCCACCTGATCGGAGGTTTCAGGTATAATAAAAACGTCAATCGTAACAGGAGTAACATACACGATATTTCTGTCGAAAATAGAGTATCGCAACCGACTTAAAGTCGCGTCTTCGAGATTTTGGAATATTCACAGATTTAAATTCGAGTCAGTATTTAAAATGTATTTAAAGTATCTATGTACATATTTAATTTAACTATCTGCTTGAACGGTGTTGGTATATTGACTTTGCCAGCCGCTTTAATGCTGTAGGTAAAATAGATCATCAATAGAGAAATGAAAAATAAAATAGAAATTGGAGTTAATCTCATACCTCTATTTTTAGAGATTCAATATTGTCATATCTCGCGAAGAACCGACAACCGCTGGGGTAAACGTTTTCTTGAGTGGAGACCATGACTCGGTAAACGTAGTATAGGACGACCTCCGGCCAGATGACGACTTGCGAAAGACTGCAGTCAGATACTGGATACGGCAAGATGATGAAAGGGCGCTATGGCGCTCATTAGGGGAGGCCTATGACTAACATAGGCTGATGATAATGATGATATCATGTCGGAGATTTCTCACACGTGTGTTATAAAGTTCAAAATACCAGGTCGAGGTTTCCAAATGACTTATATTACCATCGTTTACAAAAGTACCTTTGATATATCCAATGAGAATCACAAAATGCGAGATAAATTATACGATTTACGTAAATAATCGATACATAATCAAATAATGTGTTTGTACATGTTATTCATATAATTTAATGAGAATTTGATCTGTACGCCTTTGCTCACGCACGCTTTATTTATCTATACTAATATTATAAAGAGGAAAGGTTTGATTTTTTGTTTGTTTGTATGTTTGTTTGTTTGTAACGAATAGGCTCCGAGACTACTGGACCGATTTGAAAAATTCTATCACCGTTAGGAAGCCGTATATCCGTATAGCCGTATATCCGAATATCCGTGGTGAACATAGGCTATATTATATTTTCAAAAAAGTAAGGGATCCTTACTAAAACTCCAATAATGTAGCCAAAGGTTCTAATACCCGTGCGAAGCCGGGACGGTCCGCTATTATTTATTATATGTATTTATATTTATTAGGACACTTTTCTTTATACCGGACAGAATGAATGAATGAACACTTTCTTGTACCCAAAATAACAAAATAACACCTTATATCTAAATCTTACATAATAACAGTACAATAGGCGACCTTATCTTAGGATGGAGAAAAATATATATTATTCAAAGAGTTAGAGCACAAACAAACAGTAATAGAGAAGTAAAAAAAAAACCAAAGAATACAAACTTAATACATTTCATGCAATACAAACTACTTAAATTAAATCTAACCTAAAAGAAAAACTACAAATAAGAATAACTGAACACAATAAGAAGGTACCACAGAAATAAAATTTCGATAAAATCTGAATAAGAAAGAGAGGAGAATAAGGAAAAAATTTTAGACAACTGAAGGTCGGACTTTAGTTTAGATTTGAAAGAGTTTCTTTATAGAGAGGAGACCTATACCCAGCAGTGGGCACGGGCTGAAGAGTAGTAGTAGTTCTGTAAACCACCAAGGCGGCAAAAAGGCAGCAACCCGCCTGATGGAAAACAGCAGATTTTCTGGCTGGCTGCATAGTCCCGATGTAATTTTAATTTTTTGACGACCGCTGTGGCGCTGTGGGTGAAGGTCCGCCTGCGGCGCAGCAGGTTGCGGGTTCGATTCCCGCCTCGGAACAATTGTGTGTACGATCTGCAAATATTTGTTCCGGGTGTTCTGGTCGTTTTCTATGTATAATAAATAAAATATCTATCAAATCAAATCATTCGTAACGAATACATCCGACAGAGAACCAAAGTTATCGACATAGCTCTGAGAATTAGCAAGCTGAAGTGGCAGTGGGCCGGCCATATCTCGCGAAGAACCGACGGCCGCTGGGGCAAACGCGAAAAATTCAAAGAAATAAACATAATGACAGTACCGTGTCAATATATTTATGAAAACTTGTTGTACACTCATAAAAATATCAATCGGTTCACTAAAAAAAGTGATATACATAATGTAAATACTAGAAATAAGAATAAACTCGCTGTGCCCACAACTAGGCTACACAAGATAAATGTATCTTTTAAAGGGCAATGTATACGCTTCTACAACAAAACTCCAAGTGAGTTGCAAAAATTATCAATAAATAAATTTAAAAAAAATGTGATACATATTCTTTGTAACAAAGCTTATTACAAAATATCAGATTACTTAGAAGATAAAAAAGTTTGGAACGAGTTTTGCTCCAACTCAAAATCTACCAACTTACAGATAAGCAAATCATATGTACTAGACACATAAGTTATGAACATACTAGTGGTTTCTTCGCACTTCTTCCACTGGTGGACAAAAAATTTAAGTGAACTATAAAATATGACCTGTCTAAGTGCTTATTTGTAAGCTTAAAGAAATAAATAAACTTTTCATTTTCATTTTCAAACGTGTTCTTGAGTGGAGACCACGACTCAGTAAATCTAGTGATCTGGTTCCCATAACACAAGCTCTGCTTACTGAACCAATTAATAATCTTCGGAGGTCAACCACAATTCGATTGTTATGAGTAAGCGACGTCGGGTTAACCGCATTGATGTATTTGTGAGGTGACTGTGTATTTAGATTTACTTGGATATTTTTGAAAAAGTTGTCGATCGGTCATCCAATGAGATAATCTTAACCTACGCAAACTCAATGCCACATAATTTCATACCAAAACGTCACTTTTTCACTATGGTCGAACTATTTTTAAAACGACAAAAACAAAAGAGGATTTTTTATGTTCAGCTGTTTTTTATCTACATATGTTCGTCGATTTCTCCGTCATTTATGTACCGATTTGGAAAATTCTTTCGGTATTGTATGGAGTTAATCTCATATTTGTCCTGAAAAACTTAAAACACTGTGAAAGTACCAAAGACATTGAAGTTGGTTTTTAGTTTTTTCAAAACATTCAAATTAATGTCCTTACGAAATCTCCCCATTCGCAGGCGGTAAAATGGTCACCCTACCGCTGAAAGGTTCGGCCATGGTTGAATTATTGTCATCACGACTCCTATTATTATTAAATAACAGCCTGTATATAGTAAAACTAGTTTCAGCCCGCGGCTTCGCACGCGTTGTTTCTATGGAAACGAATAAAAGTTATTTCTATCACAGGTTTATTCCAAGGTTGAACTGGTATTTTTCATACTATTTGTAGGCAAAATTTCAGACATATCTGTTCAGTCATCATCATCAGCCTATAGCAGTCCACTGCTGGACATAGGGCTCCCCAAACGATCGCCATAGCGCCCTACCTTCAGCTTACCGCATCCAGCATCTACCTGCAGTCTTTCGCAGGTCATCCCACCTGGTCGGAGGGCGTCCTACACTACGTTTACTTACCGAGTCGTGGTCTCCACTCACTGATCACCGATATCGTATGTCCCTTAGTCGCCTCCTACGACACCCACGGGCAGAGTTGGGGTGGTGCTATTCTATCTAGGGCGGCACCACACAGCCCTTTCAGTGTCATTACCTGTTCAGTAGTTTTGAGGTAAAGCGTTAACAAACATCCAAACAACAACATCATTCTCGAAATCATCATCAATATAACATCCTAAATTTCGCATCACACTAATACGAAACAAGTTGGGATGTTTGGATGGATGTTAGGATGAATGTTTGTTACTTCTTCACGGTAATTCTAATGGGTGGATTGGGCTCAAAGTTTGCATGGATGGGGTGTAGCCCTAAGCAGACAGATGCTAGAGCTATACGTCAAGCTGAAGACAGGGCGCTATGGCACTCATTAGATGAGGCCTATGTCCAGCAGTGGACTCTTATAGGTTGATGATGAGGTCATATTAAATTACCGTGTAAATATTAAATGTATTCAATATTATTCTGCAGTGTACTAACGTGAGATGATGATGATGACGTATCCCCAAGCCAGCTGGGTGATTATGTAACTCGCGACCGGTTTGCGACAGGCGTAAATTAAGCAATCAGTGCTGTCAAACGTCAATTATGTATTAGTTTGACACCAGCTACAACGTCAAAATTGGCGTTTGACAGCACTGATTGCTTAATTTACGCCTGTCGCAAACCGGTCGCGATTTACATAATCACCCGGCCGGAATCAAACATAGGCTAGTAGCCTATGTTTGATTCCGGCCGGGTGATTTTATCGTTATCCCTTAAATCAGTTGCTATGGCATAGAAATAACATTAACACGATTCCATATAATCAATGCACGATACTCACGGTAGGGCTGGTCCACCAGCTCAAAGTCGCTCAGCGAGCTAAGGAAAGAGCTATGCTCGGAGTTTCTCTGAAGGATAGGATTCGTAACGAATACATCCGACAGAGAGAACCAAAGTTATCGACATAGCCAAGCTGTAATACAACGGGTATTTATCGCGTTTATTTACCTTTTTTCCCGACGTTTCAACAGGTTTACACTCTGTCGTGGTCACGGGATGACTATTAGTCATCCAACCAAACGCGATAAATACCCGTTGTATTATTACTTATAATTATGTGTTCAGATCGCGTAAGTTTAAAAATATTTATAGCCAAGCTGAAGTGGCAGTGGGCCGGCCACATCTCGCGAAGAACCGACGGCCGCTGGGGCATACGTGTTCTCGAGTGGAGACCACAACTCGGTAAACGTAGTGTAGGACGCCCTCAGACCAGGTGGGATGACGACCTGCGAAAGACTGCTGGTAGATGCTGGAAGCGTTAAGCTGAAGACAGGGCGCTATGGCGCTCATTGTGGGAGGCCTATGTCCAGCAGTGGACTGCTATAGTCTGATGATGATGATATAATCACTGCGTATAAAGCCGCGGGCAGAAACTAGTTTATAATATTAGTGGGACTGTACTGTACCAAGGTCAAACTCACCTTGCAAAATTACTATCAAGGTACAATATTTTACCAAATTTAGGTGCTTTATTTCGGATTTTATGAAAGCTAGATGTATATCACTTTGAGTGACAATTATTTTTTAAGTACCCATTATCAATATTTACGCACACACTTATCTTGTTCAATGTATTCACAATTATTTCTTTGAATCATTATATTTAACCTGTTTTTTTTAGGTTTTGCGGGATAACATGACATGGGTCGGTAGATATCTGACGGAAAATTATAATATAATAATAATGCTGGACAATCCACACAGTATTATCTAGCCCCATGGTAAGCAGAGATTGTGTTATGGGTACTAGATAACTGATATACATAATACAATACATTACATAGATAGATATTTTTTATTACACATAGAAAACGACCAGAACAAATATCTGCAGATCGTACACACAATTGTTCCGAGGCGGGAATCGAACCCGCAACCTCTTGCGTCGCAGGCGGACCTTCGCCCACCGCGCCACAGATGTCGTCAATGTGTGATTGGTTGTAGTTAAAAATAAAATATCTTTCTTTCTTTTTTCTTTCATGACATTTCTTAGGTTATAAAAAAATACCTAATCAGAAGCGTAAAATAAATAAAATAAAATAAATAAATAATGCTGGACAATTCACACAGCATTATCTAGCCCCATGGTAAGCAGAGCTTGTGTTATGGGTACTAGATAACTGATATACATAATACAATACATTACATAGATAGATATTTTTTATTATACATAGAAAACGGCCAGAACACCCGTAACAAATATCTGCAGATCGTACACACAATTGTTCCGAGGCGGGAATCGAACCCGAAATGCTTAAAACACGTTTTTTTATGTTAAACCGCAACTTAAAAACAGAGTAAAATTAGTCATCATCATCAACCTATGTTAGTCCTCTGGACATAGGCCTCCCCCAATGAGCGCCATAGCACCCTGTCTTCAGCTTGACGCATCCAAATACTATACAGGGTGGCTTTTGGCTTTTGAGATAGGATTGGATGGCTAAATCCGAACCAAAGTTAGAGAAAAGTCGTGAAAGGAGTGACCTCATTTTATGAGAAAGCAACAACTCATATTTAGATTTTCTCAAATCTTAATATGCTTTTGCATAAAATTAGTAGATTGTTTTTTTTTTAATATGACACACCAACGGCTTTGGTTTATGGTATGAATAAATATTTACAAATAAATGCGATAATGACAATATGGCGTGTTTTAAAAAACTATAAATCGATATCAAATTCCTAAATAATGAAAAAGGGTTTAAAAATTAGTTTAAAAAAAAATCGGTTGGCGTGACATTGAGCTATTCGTCCATTTGTCGGGCACATACATTATGCAAATGTACGACATAATGGTTTATATATCTGATTTTTAAACTCGAAATGATGTCCCCTTATCTGTGGCGCAACCATTGTAACATAATACCAGCGCTGAGTAGGCATCTATATTTATCTACCCAGCAACATGCTGAGTTGACACCTTTTTGACTCGACACCAATATGTTTTGCCAGGCAGGTTGTGGAGGTTTTTAGTTGGGTACCTAGTTTTTTATTTTTTGTTTTTAATCATAAATTTTTGAGCTCTAAAATAATCTGGGGGTATTTTGTTTTGTTTTTTCTTTGTTTTGTATTTTTAAATATATAACTGTGTAACCTCCATTATTTTAGTAATTAAGCTTGTGCCTAGTTCTTAGTTATCCTTTGTGTTTTTAAAATTGTTATGTGTCGTGTCAAATAAACCTTTTTTCATTTCATTTCATTGTGAGGTTTTTCATCGACTTTTCTGTACCTCTCAAAGTTTCAGATTTGGCCTCACTCCCCAAGTCCCATCTCGAAAAGACAACCTGTATATTCTGTGCTGGTAATAAATTAATAAGTTTTTAATGTCGACAATATCGATTTAACACCCACGTAGGTAAAATAATTGCGTTTTCCATTCTCTTACCTTGAGGGCGGCACTAGACTTACAAATTGGAGTGTTGTCCATCGTTCAGTCAATTACCGAAGGCCCTTGGGGAGTAAAATAAAGCTTTTAGTTAAATTTTTCTCTGCGTTCTATGACTTCATCATCATCATCAGCCTATATTAGTCCACTGCTGGAGATAGGCCTCCCCCAATGAGCGCCATAGCGCCCTGTCTTCAGCTTGCCACATCCAGCATCTACCTACAGTCTTTCGCAGTTCACTTTGCAGGTAGATGCTGGATGCGTCAAGCTGAAGACAGGGCGCTATGGCGCTCATTGGGGGAGGCCTATGTCCAGCAGTGGACTGCTATAGGCTTATAATGATGAGTCCAACATTATTAATTCAATCCGAGCAGCAATAAAATAAAATACTTACATAATTGAGTTACAATAAACAAATCAGGAACCGGAAGCTTTGTTTTAATTTCATATGTCCGGCGTTAAGTTTTACAAGGCTCTATTGCAATTTATTGCGAAAACTGTTTCCGATCTAGTTGACGACTGATGTGGCGCGGTGGGCGAAGGACCGCTTGGGCTGGTTTCGGGTTCGATACCCGCCTCGGGACAAATGTTTGAACGATCGAAAAGAAGATCAAATATTTGTTCCGGGTGTTCTGGGTATTTTCTATGTACAATAAAAAAAAACTATGTAATGTAGTATTATGTATATGAGTTATCTAGTACCCATAACACAAGCTCTGCTTAGCTTGGGGCTAGATGATGATGTGTGAATTGTCCTGAATTATTCAAAAAAAGTATTCAGACTAAATAAATAAATAATACATACATTACGTATCTAGCCCAAACTGTTGTATTTTTTTATCGTATATTAACAAAAAACTCTATATAATTAAATAGGGAAATTCCAAACATAATGTAGGTAACTTAGAACACGAAAAACACCGTATATACGTATCTCACAAAGTAAATAATTCAAAAATCATATTAAACGTAAATCTAAAGTATATACGGACACATAATGTATACAGTATTGTGTGTGTATTAATATTAATAATTAAATTCATTTATTCAGATAATAATAATCGAATGTGTTAGTTTGCTTATAACTAGATGAACTACTTATAATTAACTACAGATTTTGTCCTTTGGACCAATTTATTTATTTATTCATTTATTTAGATTTGACTTACAGTTATTTAAATACCAAAACGTCAAACATTATATTTTATAAACTAAAAATAGGTAGTTAAGTCAATTTTTAACATTAAACAATCAAATTAAAGTCATTAACGCAATACACTACAATAACAATCAATTGATAGATTCTAAATATATCTAATAAAATTCATACTAATCAATCAAATTCAAAATTAAATTCAAAATACATTATGTGCATGTCAAAAATAAAAACAAAAAAAAAACAGGTCAAAGGGTACAATTTAGAAATGAGAGCATCAAACGGTGTAATTTGGCGATGCTATCAAAGAATACGTCGGCGTCTGTTGCGGCGACAAACTCGTTTAGGAGGTTTAGTACTCTGGGGGTGGGAGCGCTCTCCCCAGCATTTTTGGTGCATTACCGGACAGTTAAATTTTCCAGCAATCGGTTAGGATGCTGTTGCCACTCCCGCGGGTTCTGCTGAGTAGTGAAGCTGACTTTTTCCACCAGATGGCATCGAAGGTGTCGGTGCGTGCCTGGGCGAACATGTCCGAGGCACTGCAGAATCGCGGTAGTCGCAACAGCAACCTAAACGCGTTATTATATTGGACCCGCAAAGCATTGTAAGCCTTTTCGATATAGTTGACCCACAGACTCGCTGAGTAAAATGAAGTACAGTATGCTCTGAATAAAGTTACCTTCCATCTTGCGAATCTGCGGGCCAGCATATTCGCCCTAACTGACAATGCTCTGCGTTCCCTCTATCGTATTGACGACCGATGTGGCGCGGTGGGTGAAGGACCGCCTGCGACGCAGGAGGTTGCGGGTTCAATTCCCGCCTCGGAACAATTGTGTGTACGATCTGCAGGTATTTGTTCCGGGTGTTCTGGTCGTTTTCTAGTAAAATAAAAAATATCTATCTATATCTATGTAATGTATTGTATTATGTATATCAGCTATCTAATACCCATAACACAAGCTCTGCCTACCATGGGGCTATATAATGCTGTGTGAATTGTCCAGCATTATTTATTTATTTATTAATTAGGGAAATTCCAAATATAATCTAATTTAGAATATGAAAAACACAGAATAATTTGATTTATAAAAATTAAAACCAAAGAAAATGCATTAATCTAAAATCATATACAAAAGTAAGTCTAAAGTATATGTGTTCGGGTATATACAGCCTGTTAACGATAATGTTATGATAGAATAACACAGGGTGTTGATTGTTTCCCTGAATTTGATCGTACATGGAAGCTACGCTTAGTTTTTAGAGCAGGTGTTGTGAGAATTGAGGTAAGGGATACTTTACATTGGTTATTATAAAATTTTATCAATTTATTTGACCGTCTGGTCTATGCGACGTGACCCGAGAGCTGGTGAGTATCTGGCGCAGCGCATCAGCATTGTCATACAGCGGGGCAATGCAGCCAGCGTCGCGGGGACGCGCGCCGACTGGTTTTGATAAATTCAAATTCAAAATTCAAATAAATTTGTTGTTGAAACTGTGTACAAATCTTAAAAGTAGTTCTTTAATGTCATAAAAACATCGTGTTTCCGAAAAGCAAAAGCCCATACCCTAGTACTGAGGTGTCGTCGCCAAAATATGCGGTTAAAGCAGTTTGTTCGCTTGATGTCCTTCACAAATTAGTCAATAAGTGGGTAGTTAAGTACCTTACCAACCTACCATTCTACCAACTGTTGGTGTCGGTAACATCTGATCTGTCTTCCATCAATTTGCCAAAGACCTTTCAGCAATTTTGCGAAGTAGTGTGAATAATTCTTAGGACTTTATGTTTACAAAATACCGAATCAAGAATCAGTAAGTTTAGTGCTGACATAAGGTAGGAATGGTCACTTACAGTAGTCGTGTAGTCAAGTAATCTAACTTAAATAACATATTACCAGACATTTAATTAGTAAAATAAAATTAGTAAAAATATTAAGTTACCATAATTTTTAATTAAAATGATACGAATTATTACAGTGTTTTAGTCTTTTGCAAAAATGTTATTGTAATGAATGTAAAAATATGTGCGAATTGTAAAAAGAAGAAATGGTGAAATTAATGTGGACTTTTTTAGTCTTAAGCTCAAAGATTTGGCCTTGCTTATGTGTCCGTACTAAAATTGAGTGTGGTTATAAGGTGAGAAAATGTATTTTAGTTTTTAACGAATGTTTGTCCTCGAGAACCAACGACGCACTGACATCACAATTTTGGTCAGTTAGGCTAAAAGGCTGACTGAGTGACAGCGGGGTGGGCGAGATCGGCCGAGTTACGCGTCCAGTGGAAAATGTCTTTGGTATTTTACAAGTATTTTAACAATAAAATATCAATTTACACAGACAGACAACCGATGTGGCGCCGCGGGGGATTCCTGCTTTGGAACAAATGTTTGTACGTTCTACAAATCTGACAGACTGCAGGTAGATGCTGGATGCGTCAAGCTGAAGACAGGGCGCTATGGCGCTCATAATGGGAGGCCTATGTACATTGTACAGCAGTAGACTAATATAGAATTGTTTTTTTGAACAAGATAATCCCACAGAGAACCAAAATTATCGACATAGCTCTAAGAATTAGCAAGCTGAAGAGGCAATATGCCAGACCATAATGACGAAGAACCGCCAAACGAAGTGTAGTACGTCCTCCAGCCAGGTGAGATTACGACCTGCGAAAGACCGCAGGCAGATGCTGGATGCGGCAGGCTGAAGACAGGGCGCTATGGCGCTCATTGGGGGAGGGCTATGTCCAATTATGGACTATTTTAGGCTTATGATGATGATGACTTGTTTCTTCATGAATTTCAAATAATTTCAGCAATGTCCTCTAACAAGAGATGGCGCGCTGAACGTGCATTTGATACCACACTCGCATATGGACGCTGGTTGGGTGAAAACCTTCGATGAATATTATTATGGGAGTAAGTATTGACGATAAGTAAGGCAACTAATTATCATTTTTGACGACCGATGTGGCGCGGTGGGCGAAGGTCCGCCTGCGACGCAGGAGGTTGCGGGTTCGATTCCCTCCCCGGAACAATTGTGTGTACGATCTGCAGATATTTGTTCCGGGTGTTCTGGTTGTTTTCTATGTATAATAAAAAATATCTATCTATGTAATGTATTGTATTATGTATATCAGCTATCTAATACCCATAACACAAGCTCTGCTTACCATGGGGCTAGATAACTCTGTGTGGATTGTCCAGCATTATTTATTTATTTATTTTTGTTTGTTTCTTAGGAATTTACCCCGAAAACTCAAACGTATGTCAAATTTGAGACCGTCTAAAGTGACTTTCTGACATATACACAAAAAAAAACATACATATAAACCAAATGTAACCAAAAAAAACAACGTTGAAAAGGGGGAAAAAGAAGATATTCCCACAAAACCCAAGGACCGAGGGGTCGTCACCCCTAGAGTTAACGCCGGGGTAATGAGGCCAAGCCTCGAGGCCCCACTCTGTGCCCCCACCAGGCCGCCAGGGCCGGAAAGTAATTTATTGATTTTGACATATAGATAGATTGATAGAAAATACTTTAGTACACCGCACAAAACAGTAAACAATAGAAAAAAGGAAGTATAAAGGGCGGCCTTATCGCTGAGATCGATCTCTTCCAGGCAACCTTAGGATGGACTGGACATGAAGGAACAAAATTGACGGTGGAACTTAATAAATATATAGATAAAAAAGAAAACAAATACATCATTACAATTTACAAACATTATAATAGACTTACATAGACATAAGATAGAGCTATCAATGTTTTCATATAGATAAGATAAATAATGCTGATGCAGCAGTTTTTTGAAGATTCCCTATCTTCAAATATGTGTGTGTGATTATGCATATTTTCATTGAAAACTGTCAAAATGATGTGCTTAAATCCGAGATGCGTTTGAGTATTCGGGCGGTAGGCTACTAAGAACTACTACGATTTTGAGTTTTGGTAATATAATAAATGTAATTGATTTTTGAAGTACTTATTTTAATTTTAATCTTTAACTAAATTATAAAAATAGTCAAATCAAGTTAGGTGCCTGACGCAACACGCATAGCAAAACACACAAAGATAAGTTTTTTTATTTTTATCTAGATTAATATAAAGAGGAAAGATTTGATTTTTTGTTTGATTGCATCGAATAAGCTCTGGAACTACTGGATTGATTTGAAAAATTCGGACCTTCCCGGCTTCGCACGGTTTTAGTACGGATCCCTGACTTTTTTGAAGACATAATAATAGCGTATGTTCACCGGGGATAGTGTAGCTTCCCAACGGTGAAAGAATTTTTCAAATCGGTCCAGTAGTTTCGGAGCCTATTCATTACAAACAAACCAACAAAAAATCTAACATTTCCTCTTGAAAATTTAAGGGGCCATACTGACAACACTTTTCCGCGTTAGTGCTGTGTTAGCTTGATGTGTTTGTTGTCTACCTGTTATCTCGTCTGTTTCTACCCACATTGCCAGATAGCAGGGGAAACAGATGAGGATTATTCTTGACATAGAGGGCTAACTCTAATATGTAGAGGGACGGAAGTGTCAGAATTTTATGCATTACCTAAGTTTCTTATAGAGAATGTGCAAAAAGCAAAGTCTCTTAGGAATTGACGACCGATGTGGCGCGGTGGGCGAAGGTCCGCCTGCGACGCAAGAGGTTGCGAGTTCGATTCCCGCCTCGGAACAATTGTGTGTACGATCTGCAGATATTTGTTCCGGGTGTTTTGGTTGTTTTCTATGTATGTATAATAAAAAATATCTATCTATGTAATGTATTGTATTACGTATATCAGTTATCTAGTACCCATAACACAAGCTCTGCTTACCATGGGGCTAGATAACGCTGTGTGAATTGTCCAGCATTATTTATTTATTTAATGGAGGGCGCGCGTGTGCCAATGTACTACTTTTGTTGCGTTACTATGTTAGATCACCGTTTCGCCACGAGACTTCTCCTTTTACACAGACTCTAGCTCTCTGAGCGACTTTGAACTGGTGGACCAGCCCTATCGTGAGTGTCCACGTCTCAGCTCCGTAGGTCATAACGGATAGGACGCACTGGTTGAAAACTTTCGTTTTCAAGCATTGCGGTATGGATGAAGAAGACGCTGCCCAGCTTAGCTGGATCCTCCTTTTGGCCTCCTCCTCGAAATTGTTTTTACCCAACTGCAGAATCTGCCCGAGGTGTATTCGGAAACGATTTCGAGGTGACCATGTACGACCACCGGCCTTGGATCAATGTGGCCATTGATCATGACTTTGGTCTTACCTTCTTATTTGACGACCCATGTGGCGCGGTGGGCGAAGGTCCGCCTGCGACGTAGGAGGTTGCGGGTTCGATTCCCGCCTCGGAACAATTGTGTGTACGATCTGCAGATATTTGTTCCGAGTGTTCTGGTTATTTTCTATGTATAATAAAAAATATCTATCTATGTAATATATTGTATTATGTATATCAGTTATCTATAATGCTGTGTGAATTGTCCAGCATTATTTATTTATTTATTTTATTTTCTACTGTTTGTTTTCAGCTCGAGCCACCATCAGCACAGCCAATGTTCAATTGATATACCACTCAGTTCTCTCTGAGCTACTGCATGATAAGAGAAGGAAGTGAGTATATAGAAAAATGCGTTACGAACAATTTTTTTTTTTTAATCAGAATTTACAAAAATAACTGGAATGAAGTGCGTTACGAAGAAACGTTTTTTTTTTTAAATTTTATGAGAAGTTACAAAAATAACAGGAATAAAGATTTTTACGAATGTTTTCGTAATGGTGGACAGCATGATGCATTTCACGCAGTGTCACTTAAATACCAATTACTCTGTATTTTCATATTTTACGAAAACTATAAAAGTTTTCTTTTCCTTCTCATATAGGTACTTAGCGCCTTGCAAGGGATATTTGTTATTCAATATTTAATTTATTTATATGACGCCCCGGCTTCGCATAGGTGCAAATGCATGTATTAGATATACATATGTATATTGTATAAACTCTTGAATCATTCTATCTATAATAATAATATAATTCAGCGACCATAGTCCCGATAGTCGTTTCGGTTAACGGCGTAATAGCGAAGAGCCTCGATCAACACCTGAAGAGACTCTCGCTAGGAAGTTGGATCAAGGGCCATATCCAGAAGGCGGTACTCTTGGACTCGGCACGTATCGTCAGGAAGTTCCTTTCTCTGCAGCCCTAGTCACCGGCCGCTTGACTCTAGCGAGCGGTCGGTGATCTACCGTTTGATATATTTTTTACTGTAGAATAGTTTTATAATATTTTATTGTATTTTCTATAGTAAAAAATGTATTTTATACGAGAATTTAAATAAATGAGTGTATATAAATAATAGTTAAAAAATACTAAAAAACCACGCTTTTATAAATAAACCGAACTAAAAAGTAGAGAATATGTTTTTAAATAATTCAAATTATGGATGAGAGTGATAAATAAAATAAATTATTTTAATGTAAAAAAGCGTGCTATGCTTAGTTCTTATGAATAAATGTTTTTCTATTCCATCCCATTCCATTCCATTCCATTCCATTCCATTCCATTCCAGTCCATTCCATTCCATTCCATTCCATTCTATTCTTAGGATGGACTGAACACGAAGGAACAATATAGGCGGTGGCACTTTTTATTGAAATCTGTCCACGGCAAGGAATTAATTTTTAAGTTTATTTTTGTTTCTAGGTTCACCTTCTCGGAAACCGCCTATTTTTGGCGCTGGTGGAAGGAACAGCGGCCGAACACGCGAGCTACGTTCAGGTAAATATACATATATATATAGTGGAATTTTGTATTGCCCCCTGGAGGGGAATTACCTACTTAAGATAGAAAACTGCAATCAAAGATTTTCGCAAATTCGCTTGCCGTGGAATCAAACCGACTAAAATCTGAAAAAAAATTGCCTGTACTTTTATTGAATCGATCGTTAGGATCAGTTAGAAGGATAGCTATAAGGGGAGCTATGCTCGGAGTTTCTCTGAAGGATAGGATTCGTAACGAATACATCCGACAGAGAACCAAAGTTATCGACATAGCTCTGAGAATTAGCAAGCTGAAGTGGCAGTGGGCCGGCCATATCTCGCGAAGAACCGACGGCAGCTGGGGCAAACGTGTTATTGAGTGGAGACCACGTCTCGGTAAACGTAGTGTAGGACGCCCTTCGACCAAGTAGGATGACGACCTGCGAAAGACTGCAGGTAGCTGCAGGTAGATGCTCCCCCAATGAGCCCTGTCTTCAGCTTGACGCTCAAGCTGAAGACAGGGGAGGCCTATTTCCAGCAGTGGACTAACATAGGCTGATGATGATGATTGCAGATCACTAGTTCAGGAGGGTAGAGTTGAGTTCGCAGGCGGTGGATGGACGCACGGCGACTCAGCAACCGTTGGATACCTCCATTCACTCGACATGTGGACTTGGGGACTCAGGTATGATGTTCTTTACTGTTTGGTTGATATGGATCAGTTGAGCTTGATCTAGTTTATTTTGACGACCTCTGTGGCGCAGCGCGTGGTCTATCTGTGGTATAGGAGGTTGCGGTTTCAATTCCCGCCACAAATGTTTGTACGATCTGCTTGATACTAATAGACCGTAGCAGTGTCTAAGAAAATAAATAAATTTATGTTTTTTGAATACCTACAAACTAGTGATAGGCGTAACAGCAAAAAGCGAGACCTATTCAGTAAATAAAAAAATAAAAATGCTGGACGATGTATAAATACATACATATTCAATTGCTGTTCGTTTACCTCCCTAAAACTCGAGAACGGCTGGGCCGATATAGCTGAGTTTGAGAGCATTTGGTTTTGAAATATTTGTCGTAGTCCAGGCAAGTTTAAACAGTGGAAAAATATTGTAAAATCCACGCGGGCGAAGCGACGGGGCGCAGCTAGTTTACAATAAATTGACAGCTTAATATGTAAAAGAATACCATGTTGTTTCGACGACCGATGTGGCGCGGTGGGCGAAGCTCCGCCTGCCTCGGAACAATTGTGTGTACGATCTGCAGATATTTGTTCCGGGTGTTTTTCTATGTATAATAAAAAATATCTACCTATTATATTAGTTGTTATCTGGTACCCAAATAAAAGCTCTGCTTAGCTTGGGGCTAGATAATGCTGTGTGAATTGTCCAGCATTATTTATTTATAATTACAGAAAGCTCAACGACACCCTGGGTCCGTGTGGCAAGCCGAAAGCTGCCTGGCAGATAGACACGTACGGACACACGCGGGAACAGGCATCGCTGTTGGCTCAGATGGGCTTCGATGGACTCTTCCTAGGTAAGAACTGTTTCAAAACACCAATTCCGCCTGCGACGCAGGAGGTCGCGGCTTCGATTCCCGCCTTGGAACAATTGTGTGTACGATCTGCAGATAATTGTTCCGGGTGTTCTGGTCGTTTTCTATGTATAATAAAAACGATCTATCTATGTATTGTATTGTATTATGTATAACAGTTATCTAGTACCCATAACACAAGCTCTGCTTACCATGGGCATGGGGCTAGAATTTGCTGTGTGAATTGTCCAGTATTATATTATATTGATTAGGTATGAAAATGAAAATGAAAATTTTCATTTTCATTTTCATTTTCATTTTCATTTTCATTTTCATTTTCATTTTCATTTTCTTAGTTATTAAGGTTCTTAGATGGATGAATGGATTCCATTCCAGAGATAAAAGTTGTAAAAAATGGTTCGGAAAGCCGTTCTGAGCCGTGCGTTCTCGTCAGCGCGATCTAGCGCTCGTCCACTTTTACTAGCGACATCTAGTTAAGCTTTTGTGAAACTTGTTTGGCCGTAGTTCCACATTTCGCCGTTATATAATTCAATTCATTTATTCCGTTTGGATACATATTATTGTACACTAGGAAAAGTCATAGCGGTAAACATATTATAAATAATAAATTAAATTAAAAAATATAAATAATAAAAATCAAAAACAATTCACAATAAATGTATACATCTAGTAAGTATGTAACCTATATACAGAATTCATCAGTTGAACAATTGTGTGTACGATCTGCAGATGTTTGTTCCGGGTGTTCTGGTTGTTTTCTATGTATAATAAAAAATATCTATCTATGTAATGTATTGTATTATGTATATCAGTCATCTAGTACCCATAACTCAAGCTCTGCTTAGCTTGCGGCTAGATGATGCTGTGTGAATTGTCCAGCATTATTTATTTATTTATTATTATTATTATCAGTCAGGGCTTCGTCAATATCGTAATAGGATTTCAATAGTTAAAATAATCTAACTTTTCTGCTAAATTCTCGAAAACTTAAGTTTCGTACGTCTCGTCTCGCGTCGACCGGTAGTTGATTGTAAAAACTTATACATAAGCATCCAAAACCCAAAACTGTTACCTACTTTAGCAAGTGTTCGACTTGGAATAGCAAAACCACTTTTGTTGCGAGTGTTGTAATTGTGAATGTCAGATTTTAGTTGAAAATTGTCAATATGTAACTTAGGAGGATAGGTGTAATATTTTGAGTTTGTTTGGAATAGCAAAATTACTTTTGTTGAAAGTGTTATAAGAATAAGAATATATATAAATTGTGTAAAACATCCATAGGAAAGGTCTTAAATAATAATTTAGTAACAACAATTTATCCATTTCGGACATACAATATTTAGACAATTAGTATTAGTACTAATTAGTAGTAGTAACTACTACTAATTGTACAGGTATGTTTATTTACCTCTTACCTTTAACTTACTAACTAGTATCAAAAAACTGTTTTATGTTATAGTGCGCACTACTAACAAGCCAGTTTCTTAATCTAGTTTTAAACATATTTCCATTTAGTTGTTTTATTTCTAAAGGAATGTTGTTAAACACTTTGTTGTAATAGTGAATGTCAGATTTTAGCTGAAAATTGACAATATGTAACTTAGGAGGATAGGTGTAATATTTTGAGTTTGTTTGTTTCCAAGTCTTCGACTTGGAATAGCAAAACCACTTTTGTTGCGAGTGTTGTAATTGTGAATGTCAGATTTTAGTTGAAAATTGTCAATATGTAACTTAGGAGGATAGGTGTAATATTTTGAGTTTGTTTGGAATAGCAAAATTACTTTTGTTGAAAGTGTTATAAGAATAAGAATATATATAAATTGTGTAAAACATCCATAGGAAAGGTCTTAAATAATAATTTAGTAACAACAATTTATCCATTTCGGACATACAATATTTAGACAATTAGTATTAGTACTAATTAGTAGTAGTAACTACTACTAATTGTACAGGTATGTTTATTTACCTCTTACCTTTAACTTACTAACTAGTATCAAAAAACTGTTTTATGTTATAGTGCGCACTACTAACAAGCCAGTTTCTTAATCTAGTTTTAAACATATTTCCATTTAGTTGTTTTATTTCTAAAGGAATGTTGTTAAACACTTTGTTGTAATAGTGAATGTCAGATTTTAGCTGAAAATTGACAATATGTAACTTAGGAGGATAGGTGTAATATTTTGAGTTTGTTTGTTTCCAAGTCTTCGACTTGGAATAGCAAAACCACTTTTGTTGCCAGTGTTGTAATTGTCAATGTCAGATTTTAGTTGAAAATTGACAATATGTAACTTAGGATAGGAGTAATATTTTGAGTTTGTTTGTTTTAATTTATTTTTAGTTTAAAAATGCATAATTTTTTATAGAATTTTATTGCCTGGAATTTTTATAAACGATAAATAACAAAGACAATTCACACAGCATTATCTAGCCCCATGGTAAGCAGAGCTTGTGTGATGGGTACTAGATAACTGATATACATAATACAATACATTACATACATAGATAGATATTTTGTATTATACATAGAAAACGACCAGAACCCGGAACAAATATCTGCAGATCGTACACACAATTGTTCCGAGGCGGGAATCGAACCCGCAACCTCCTGCGTCGCAGGCATTATTATTAGTTTTTCTTATTGTGTAATTTTATGTATAATTTTATATGTTTCATTTGTTCTAATATATTATGTATAAGTAGGTATTGTAATTCACTAGTGTAATTGGTTGTAATATAGGTAATCGTGCTAGTTAATAATAAAACAAATAAAGCCCGCAGGGCAGCTTGTGGCGAGCTGTTGGTGAGTAGCGACACCACGGGTACCCGGGGAAGTTCCTGGTTCTCGTCTCCGCTTGCGGAGTGGCATCCCAAGAGAACCAGATCCCCACCTCTTGCTTGCCTTCATTGGCCGGTCTGAGTGGAGACGCGAGAGATGCATCTTAGGATGTAGACTCGGGGGTGGAAGTGTCTAATGGCGTAATAGCGAGGAAACCCGCTCACGAGCAGTCTTCGTGATAGTGAAATCGGGGCCGCACCTCTCGACACCCTCAGTCGTTTGCGCCGATGTTGTTCCTCTCCGGTAATTTACTCCGGCTTTTTAAGGAACCCATCCAGCATTCGGCAAGCATTTGACTTGTTTATGGCAGACGTCCGCATCTCCCCTCTAACCCGATTACCCAGTCCATCCATCCATCACAATAGCCTGGTTTTATTTCTTTAATTTTTTTTGCAATAGTCTCTACACCTGGTGGATACCATCTTTGGGTGAATCATATTGTGCACCCGAGGATGATACCCGCTATGTGTAGCCATCGCCTTTAGATTAACTTCTCAAAGGGCCTCTGTGCTGTTGGCTTCGGCCCCACGCAAGCCTTCCAAAGGACCGGGTCACTTTATGGCCCGAGATCATGGTAAACAAATAAAATAAAATTAGCATAAATTAAATTTAAATATATAAAATTCACCAGGAAACATCATTATTTGTAATTCTTTAAATTTAGACCTAGGTACATGAATCCATGGCATTGTGTCTATATTTTGAGTTAGACATAGTCAAGACAATCAGTTACACCTTATTTCTAAAATCATAATTTATAGTGAAAGATTTGACTTGTCTAAGTGCTTATTTTGTAAGCCTAAAGAAATAAAGCATTTAGAGTTTCTTTCAAATTATACACAATTTTATTGTCTCTTATTTCAGGGAGAGTTGATCATAAAGAACGAATAGCCATGATGGAAGAGGACAGGATGGAGTTCATGTGGAGAGGCAGTGACGTGCTAGGTAACTATTACGACGGCGTAACAATAAGGCTACCATGATATTTAACACATAACGTGACGCGCGTTATCAGCGTTATTACGGTCATATTAGCGCGTGTTAAGGCGCATTTCAACGCGAAAAGCGTAACGCGCATTAGTAGCGTAATAACATTGATAATGCGCGTTAAGGTGCAATTCTAATAGACCGCAGGACTGCAGCTGCAGGCTGCAAGCGACACTACTTGTTTCTATTTTATTTATTTATTTACATTCGACTTACAATTATATACATATATACCAAAACGTCAAACATTATATTTTATAAACAATAAGTCAATTTTTAACATTCAAATTCAAGTCAAACAATAACAATCTGATTAAAAAAATTCTAAATATATATCTAATAAATTGTATACTAATTAAATCAAAAATTAAATCCAAAATACAATAAGCGCATGTCACAAATAAAAAAACAAACAGGTCTAAAAGTACAATTTAGAAATGAGAGCATGCTATGCATCTCTTTGGAATTGATTCCAAGCGCGGCGACACTGCGGCCTGAGGCCGCGGCGCTCAGCGACCGCAGACCGCAGCGCCAGTGGTGTCGCGACCGTGCTTGGCAATAGAAGCAACCGCGATAGCAGGCAGCACTGTGGTCAATCGCAGCCGCTAGCCGCAATATCGCCTGCGGTTGCAGACTGCGGTCCATCAAATGTAGTGTAGGACGTCCTTCGACCAGTTGGGATGATGACCTGCGAAAGAATGCAGGTAGATGCTAGATACGTCAAGCTGAAGACAGGGCGCTATGACGTTCATTAGGGGAGGGTTGATGAAACTGTGAGTTTGGAAATATAAATGTAATTGCCGCCAAATGTAATTGAACTTGAAAATAAAATAAAGAAGAAAGAAAGAAAATAATTTTATTTGGCCAAAAAACAGGTTTAACAAAACAACACATTAAAACAGTAAAACACAGCAAACATAAAATTAAAATAAATAAACCTACAGGGAAACAATAATAATAATACACATGCTAACCTGCTGATCAAAAAGGGTCAAACTCAGCTATGTGCTGAACCACGCATGGCGCGGAACAACGCTGATTTTCAGTTTGTACCTTTTTTATTTAGTCACATCACGGACAAGAAAAGAGAGATGCTCTAAACAAACAAAAAAAAAAATAACAGTTAAATAAAAATAATAAACAGTAAGTAGAATGTAAGTAAAATTATAATGTGCTAAACATGAACGGAAAAAAATTGTCTATGGTGCTAAACTTAACTTAACACTTGTCGCATGTAATGTATTTTTATAATTATCTGTATCTGGTGTAAAGTATATTTGTATTTGTAATTACGTTATATGTCCCCAGGTAAAATGTCGGATATAATGACCCACACCCTGTACAACCTGTACAACCCACCGGAAGGGTTCTGTTTTGACTTCCTGTGTAACGACGAGCCACTTGTCGACGATCCGGATACTAAGCTCTATAATGCTGACAAACGGGTGAGATTCAAATATTTATACGGCTCAAACATGGTATAATATATAATAATATTAAGCCTTTGTTTATGGCAGACCTCCGCAATCTCCCCTATAGCCCGATTACCCAGTCCAACCATCCATCACAATAGCCTGGTTTTATTTCTTTCATTTTTCTTTGCAATAGTCTTTACACCTGGCGGATACCATCTTTGGGTGTATCATATTGTGCACCCGAGGATGATACCCGCTATGTGTAGCCATCGCCTTTAGATTAACTTCTCAAAGGGCCTCTGTGCTGTTGGCTTCGGCCCCACGGAAGCCTTCCAAAGGACCGGGTCACTTTATGTCCCAAGATCATGGTACTGAGATACATAATAATAAGCCTTTATTGCTGGTAACAGAGTTATTTTCATAAAAACTTAACTTATACATTTAAACAACTGTGGCTCTCTGCGCTCAGTTTCTCTTCTTCTTCCCAGCTTGTCTCTCGACGAAGGCCTCCTCTAAGGCTCTCCACTCGTCCTTCTCATTTTGCTTAGGTACTCCTATAATGTCCCATTAGATTTCGTTGATTGCTGTTTCTAATTCGATAAGTCTCTCTCGGGTTCTTCATGTTTTTGTATTAAGTGATGCTATGTGTATGTCGCAATTGTTACTTCTTTTCGTTTTTCTATCCTTAGAGTAGAGGGTGTAGGTCGTGCGTGTGGAAAACATGTTATAAAAATGGTATAAATACTAAATAATTTGCTCATGTCTCGCTTTCTCGCATGCAATAATACAATAAAAAAAAAAAATTTCAAATCGGTCCAGTAGTTTCGGAGCCTATTCATTACAAACAAACAAAAAATCAAACCTTTCCTCTTTATAATATTAGTATACCTAGATTAAATGTTTCCATTGTCAAAACGTGCGAATCTATGGGCAGAAACCTGCAGTTCCAATCACACTCTGAATTTCAGGTAAACGACTTCATAGCGCAAATAGAACGGCAAGCAAAGTACTACGATCACGACAACATTTTGGTGACTATGGGCGGTGACTTTACATACCAGAGCGCAGCCAACTGGTTCATGAACATGGATAAACTTATCAAGTAAGAACTTATCATCATCATTAGCCTCATAGCGCCTCCAATGAGCGCCATAGCGCCCTGTCTTCAGCTTACCGCATCCAGCATCTACCTGCAGTCTTTCGCAGGTCGTCATCCCACCTGGTCGGAGGGCGTCCTTCACTACGTTAAGTAAGAACTGTATGACTTTAAATATTTTTAAACGTTCGCGATCAGAACTCGTAATTACAAGTACTATTTTAAAGAGTACTTAGATATCGCGTTGTGTGTCGTCCGAGTGTGCAGGTGGACACGCCTAGTATCGAAAACCAAGTGAGGGTAGTTAGAAATAAACTAGCCCCTGCTTCGCCGAGGCGGTAACTCCAGTACTCCAGTCATCCCGTGACCACGACAGTGTGTAAACCTGTTGAAACGTCGGGAAAAATAGGTAAATAAACGCGATAAATACCCGTTTAAATAGAACTTGTCATTCTGTATGATTTTATATTAAAGTTGCTTTGCCGGAAGACCAGCGTTGGTTGCTAGCATGCTAGTCATGCAACTCATGCTGAGGCAAAGCCATTTTGTTACTGGACTTACACGTTTCCTTTTAGTTTGAGTTTATTATGTTTTGTGTAGTTTAATTCTTATAACAAATAAAAAATCATTCATTCATTCATATTTGACGACCTCTGTGGCGCGGTGGGCGAAGGTCCGCCGACGCAGGATTTCGATTCCCGCCTCGTAACAATTGTATGAACGATCTGCAGATATTTGTTCCGGGTGTTCTGGTCATTATCTATGTATATATAATAAAAAAATCTATATAATAAGTAATGTATCGTATTATGTATATCAACCAATTCAAACATAGTTACATAGATAACATACGCTCTGCTAATTTGGTGCTAGATGATGCCGTGTGGATTGTTCAACATTATTTATTATTTATTATCTAGTAGGTACCCCGAGTTCTTTTGACTATAGTGTCGATCCGTGATCATCATCAGCCTAATCAGTCCACTGCTGGACATAGGCCTCCCCCAATGAGCGCCATAGCGCCCTGTCTTCAGCTTGCCGCATCCAGCATCTACCTGCAACCATTCGCAGGTCGTCATCCCACCTGGTCGGAGGGCGTCCTACACTACGTTTACCGAGTCGTGGTCTCCACTCAAGAACACGTTTGCCCCTTCGGCCGTCGGTTCTTCGCGAGATATGGCCGGCCCGCTGCCACTTCAGCTTGCTAATTCTTTGAGCTATGTCGATAACCTTGGTTCTCTGTCGGATGTATTCGTTACGAATCCTATCCTTCAGAGAAACTCCGAGCATAGCTCTTTCCATAGCTCGCTGATCCGTGATCGTATATATCTAAATACTAAATAAATAATACAATGAAATTATTTGTTTCAGCCATGTGAACACTCATCCAGCGAACATGTCCGACATAAATATCTTCTATTCCACTCCCTCTTGCTATTTGAAGGCGCTGTATTTGTACGGAAGGAGAGACAAAGCTATATTCACTGAGAGGGTACGTTTTTTATGATAAGATATGAAAAACCCGGGATATATGAGAGTTTATTCTGATATAGTCAATTAAAACGGAATATTTACGAGATTTAAGATATTTGATTTTGTGGTGTGATTAGTGGTAACGTTCGTAGCAAAAGATAATGAGGGTAGATCGGTATGTCTGCCCATAAAAACTTACTCGCAGTCGCAGTGCCTTCAGTTATTTCGTGATCATGGCGCATGCAACTGTGCCGAAATATTGGAAAACTCAAAAATCAAATCATGGTAAATATCCCGTTTTAAATGACTTTAGAGTTAATAACCATGATAGTTTCAAAAGTTTTATTATTTTGATTATTTATAATGTATATTAATTGTAACAAATGTGTGTACGATCTGCAGATATTTGTTTCGGGTGTTCTGGTCGTTTTCTATGTATAATAAAAAAAATATCTATCTATGTAATGTATTGTATTATGTATATCAGTTATCTAGTGCCCATAACACAAGCTCTGCTTACCATGGGGCTAGATAATGCTGTGTGAATTGTCCAGCATTATTTATTTATTTATTTAATTGTATTAAAATCAATTGCTGTTCGTTTTTCTCGCTAAAATTCAAGAACGGCTGGGCCGATTTAGCGATCAATTTGGTTTTGAAATGTTTGTCGTAGTCCAGAGAAGTTTAAACAGTGAGAAAATATGGTAAAATTGCGCAGAAATTTCCACGGGGACGAATGGCGCAGCTAACAGCTTACAATATGATTCACGCACGCTACACCGTGACGCGATCGGGCCGTGCCCCGGCCGAGGCACGTCCACCGTGCGCCGGCGACCGTTAACATAATGTTATTTGATAATAGCCGCGTACCCACCTAGCGCACAGGCTCGCGCGGCAGCCTCGGTGTCCGGATCGCGAGCGATGGCTCCCGAGGCAGCCTCAGTAGTTTTGTTCCATTTACACGAGGCCGCCTCGCGAGGCAAGCTGAGCCATCACAAGTCCGCGAGTATTCGAAATGGACAGTCGTGTATTTTCAGTTGCAGCTATTTTCCTACCTGCTTATTGTTTAAAGAAACGAAAACAGTCACGTATCAAGAAAAAACCTAGACGCTTCTGGATTAGAAAAATTTCAATATTATAGATAGAGACAAACACGGCAAGAGACAAAACTTGAAGTAGGTTAGCGCGCGAGCTAAAACATAACCGTTCCCACCTAACGCACAACGCTCTCTGAGGCACCTTTGAGCGCGTCAAGTTTACCGACAACATCTGGCTCGGGGCCGCGCTCAGCCGAGCAAACGCGCGTTGAGGCAGCCCGAGGCACGTCCACAATTTGGCTCGCGTGGCTGCCGCGCGAGCCTGTGCGCTAGGTGGGTACGCGGCTAATAATGAATAGTATAAAATTTTACAATAAACAAGAAACGAAGAAAAGGAAGACCTGTAAAACGATGGGACGATGACATCGTAAAAATAGCAGGGAAGACATGGAGTAGAGTAGCTAGAGATCGAGGAAGATGGAAGGAGCTGGAGGAGGCTTTCACCGCTGAAAGCGGTACTCACATATGTATAGATAGAGATAATATATAGATTAGTATTTAAGTTAAGTGTGAGAAATAAAAGCTGTTTTATTTTATTATTTATTATAAAATTTGACTTGTCTAAGTGCTTATTTTGTAAGCCTAAAGAAATAAATGATATTGAGTTTTGAGTTTGAATTAGGTAGTTGAGCTACCTGTTGTACCTACTTCATTCATTATTTGTTATTTTATTTCAGGGGGACCAGTTACCGTACGGAAGTGATGAAACTACGTATTGGACAGGGTTCTACACGTCAAGACCTTCTTTCAAGTATTTAGTAAGAAAAGTGCACGTTTTTCTGCAGGTTAGTAAAGTTGGCTCTTTTATTTGATGCTTTAGAACTATACTCCAGCTAAATTCGGTTGCAAAAATCGCTCCGAATATCGCTGTCCCTGTTTAACCCTTGCGCCGCGCCCCATGCGTGCGCGATAGCAATATCAGCCGTTTAAAAATTTGGTTTGCTCCGTAATACCAAAAATTATGACTGAAAAGTTTTTGTATTCTTCACAAAGTATTGTTATTCTGTAACAAGACAATATAAGCTATGTTTCTTAATAAATAAAACGTAAGATATTGATATTTTTAATACGAAACAAATAGCAAGAAAACTTGTCCATTTTCGCATAAAAATGTGCAAAATGAGATTGGCTTTCATTTCATTTTAGATAAGTATTTTGTAAAAAAAAACTATTTGGGAACCTAGATAAATACTATTTTAATACAAATAATGCAATATTATAGTGGAAATATGCTTGAATTAGAAATAATTTTGGTATTACGTTTGTATGAAGAATTCTACGTAACGTACTTAATCTACAATGAACTTTGCTGCCGTGTATTTTTATAGCAATTTACACTACTAGTTGGTTTCGAACAAAGATAATAAAAAAACTACGGATGAGTTTCGAATCTTATCCTAAAAATACCCCTTTCTCTGGTAGGTTCAATGAATCGGCTCAAAAATCTCCACACACTCGTATTTAAATCATGAGTGGATAAATAAATAAATAAATAAATAATGCTGGATATTTCACACAACATTATCTAGCCCCATGGTAAGCAGAGCTTGTGTTATGGGTACTAGATAACTGATATACATAATACAATACATTACGTAGATAGATATTTTTTATTATACATAAAAAACAACCAGAACACCCGAAACAAATATCTGCAGATCGTACACACAATTGTTACGAGGCGGGAATCGAACCTGCAACCTCCTGCGTCGCAGGCGGACCTTCACCCACCGCGCCACATCGGTCGTCAAAATATAAGTTTAAGTTGCATATAGAATTACACGTCAACGAAGTAAATTTAGGTAATGGTTTGTTTACAAAAAAAATATGCTCTTTATGTAGAAGTGCAGTTGGACTATAGTAATGGCGATTCCACAGATTGTAAAACAACTGACAGTAATAGTTCAGAGTGGGGATTCCTATGAGCTACATCTCCTGAGACACGCTGTTGGTCTGGTCATCCACCACGATGCCATTACAGGTAATTACGTAATCTAAGTATTTTATACTATATAATAGCTGGACAGGGTATAAATTCCAAAACCGTTTTTATTATGTACCTACTAGCTGCGCCGCGCGGCTTCGTCCGTTTTGACATTATAAATATTTTCTCACCTGGACTAAGGCTCAACTCACACCAAAAGAGCGTCGAAGCGCAGCGAAACGGAGCGCAGTTTCAGTGTCATATGAATTTTAACTTTATATTCATTAAAATAAAACTTATTATCGCATGAGAAACTCGAACGAGTCGCGCGGATGCCCGCGGCGCCGCGGGAATTCCGGCGAATTCGACTCGTTCGAGTTTCTCATGCGATAATAAAGACAAACATTTTGAAACCAAAATCAGCAAAATCGGCCCAGCCCAGCCGTTCTCGAGTTGTAGCGAGACTAACGAACAGCAATAGATTTATATATATGCATAAGAAGATAAAATAAGCTTTATTTACCTACTTTCACACAATTCATATCTACAATCAAATTTTCTCTCTTCACTAATTAATAATAGAACTAGGATCTGGTAAAAATTTCAAGCAATATTCATGATTTGACTTCATTTGATTTCATTTAATTTTCAAATGTTTTCCATTACTTACTTGACACTGTCAGAAAAGTGTCGAACCAGACACAATTGCCATTAACACTTTGAGTGCTGAAATCACACGGTATGTGTTTTCTACAAGTGACTAATATACGTAAATCCACACTAGCGCAGCGGCTGAGAAAATACAGATCTGTGTGACTCAGCACAGCCGTAATATTTTTCGAACGAAACGCATGTGCGGCGCAACACAACCACTGTGTAGAGCGGCAGCACGAATTTTTTAGGTTAAAAAAAAGATCGCAGTCGTCGAAAAAAAATCGCAGTCAAAGTGTTAATAAAGAATCATCATCCATACTAATATTATAAAGAGGAAAGGTTAGATTTTTGTTTGTTTGTTTGTACTGAATAGGCTCCGAAACTACTGGACCAATTTGAAAAATTCTTTCACCTTTGGGAAGCTACACTATCCCGGGTGAACATAGGCTATATTATATTTAAAAAAAATAGGGACCCCTACTAAAACTCCAATAATGTAACCGAAGGTGTAAAAAAATTACCTTCAAAATTCCAATACCCGTGCGAAGCCAGGACGGTCCGCTAGTTATTTATAAATTGCCAAAAGCCATCCATCTAACGAGGCGTCAAGCTGAAGACAGGACGCCATGGCGCTCATTATGGCAGGCCTGCATTCAGCAGTAGACTAATATATGTTACTACATGATGATAATCTATTGAGGTTATGTGGAGCTAATCCGTCCTCATTGCAATTTGCAGGAACCAGCCAACAACACGTGACCAATGACTTCATCCGAATCCTCAGTGAAGCTGTGGACATCTGCTCCAAGAAAGCTTCTCATCTGCTCACGTAATTAAACTAATAAATAGAATATAACAGTTTTATTAGCACACACAAACACAGACGTCACATTACAGATCTGTGGTTAACAACAGACAGACATTGACAGTCCTAGCACTGATTTTTCTTAGTATCCTATTTTTGTTTGTGGTACATTTTGTTGATTCACAGTTAATGTTTTTCTTTATTAGAAATATTAATTTCTATATTTTTAACACTATACAAGAGAGTTACCCTTAAAGAAAGCTTGCGATGCTATCATGAGACGGACACTGGTAGAATTGCATCAATCCAGACGCAGAGCCGTTTAGGAAGAAGTTGACGTTGACAGTCCGTCCGAACATGGACCATCTACTCTACTGTCTATGGTTCAATCCAATCAAATTATCTGGCTCGCGCCGGTTTTGAGCGTCAATTAATACAATTTTATATCTGTTTAAAATCTTATATAAATAATGCTGGACAATCCTCACAGTATCATCTAGCTAGAACAACAGCATCATCCAGAAGCTAATTAAGCTATCTTGCTGTACTCGCGGATTCACGCTCGTATAATTTACTAAAACTTTTATGGTTATCAGAAACTAAATGGATAACCCATACAATAAAAAGGCACGAAATGATTTGTTTGCCATCATACTTATGAACGGACCGAAGCTTTGTACCTTCAGTCGGACTCGCGTTCTCACAAGTAACGGACCGAAGCTTTGTACCTTCAGTCGGACTCGCGTTCTCACAAGTAACGGACCGAAGCTTTGTACCTTCAGTCGGACTCGCGTTCTCACAAGTAACGGACCGAAGCTTTGTACCTTCAGTCGGACTCGCGTTCTCACAAGTAACGGACCGAAGCTTTGTACCTTCAGTCGGACTCGCGTTCTCACAAGTAACGGACCGAAGCTTTGTACCTGCGCCGCGCCTTTCAAGTTGTAAAGAAGTTCTTTCATTTCTCGCCAGCACCCTACCCAAGCAATATACAGTCCACTACAATTAGGCAGGAGGAACATTGGTTATGACTCTTCATACTTATGGAGTTTCTCTGAAGGATAGGATTCGTAACGAATACATCCGACAGAGAACCAAGGTTATCGACATAGCTCTGAGAATTAGCAAGCTGAAGTGGCAGTGGGCCGGCCATATCTCGCGAAGAACCGACGGCCGCTGGGGCAAACGTGTTCTTGAGTGGAGACCACGACTCGGTAAACGTAGTGTAGGACGCCCTCCGACCAGGTGGTATGACGACCTGCGAAAGACTGCAGGTAGATGCCGGATGCGGCAAGCTGAAGACAGGGCGCTATGGCGCTCATTGGGGGAGGCCTATGTCCAGCCGTGGACTGCTATAGGCTGATGATGAATAATATAGTAGCTGACAATCATAATTATATTATTTTATTTAAAAGCATGTATATAAATTACGACCTACGGAGCTGAGACGTGGACACTCACGATAGGGCTGGTCCACCAGTTCAAAGTCGCTCAGCGAGCTATGGAAAGAGCATAGCTCTTTCCATAGCTCGGAGTTTCTCTGAAGGATAGGATTCGTAACGAATACATTCGACAGAGAACCAAAGTTATCGACATAGCTTTAAGAATTAGCAAGCTATGACGACACGGCGCTATGGCGCACATTGAGGGAGGCCTATGTCCAGCTGTGGACTGCTATAGGCTGATGATGATGATGATGATATAAATTACTATAGGAATCTTAGACTAACCCTAATCTATTGTATTTCATTTTTGCAGGTATTTGACACCAACCTGGGGGGCCAATCGAAGGTCCAAGAACAGTCAAACCTTTGTTCTGTGCCACCAGCTGAACATCACCCAATGTAGAGTAAGTAGAATACTTATCATCATCAGCCTATTTTAGTCCACTGCTGGACATAGGCCTCCCAATAAGCGCCATTGATTAGCGCCCTGTCTTCAACTTTTCGCATTCAGCATCTACCTGCAGTCTTTCGCAGGTCGTCATCCCACCTGACCGGACGGCTTCCTACGTTTACCAAGTCGTGGTTTCCACTCAAGAACATGTTTACCCCAGCGGTTGTCGGTTCTTCGTGAGATATGGCCGGCCCACTGCCACTTCAGCTTGCTAATTCTCAGAGCTATGTCGATAACTTTGGTTCTCTGTCGGATGTATGTTAAGAATCCTATCCTTCAGAGTACTTGTACCTACAACTTAATTATCGGATTTCTTATCACACGCAATTCTATTTTAAACAAGGTTGGACGATATTTTTTTTATTTTCAGTTTATAGAAACGCAAGAGACCACGCTGCTTCTGGTGTATAACCCCCTCAGCGTTAAGACCTACCATTTCGTGCGTCTGCCAGCCTTGGCGCTCCATTACTCCATCAGGGACTTTAACGGTAACTAGTTCTTCATTATTTTTCTATCAAAATCCGTTGTGTTCGATACATCGACCATGGAGGTACATATATTAGCAGCATCAGCAATTTGGCCTAAGTAGTTTATCCGTGCCGCGAGCGCGGACCGGGCGCCAGAGGTCAGGGCAACACCAGCAGACATTCAAACCGCACTCATTACAAATAAATAAATAAATAATGCTGGACAATTCACACAGCATTATCTAGCCCCATGGTAAGCAGAGCTTGTATTATGGGTACTAGATAACTGATATACATAATACAATACATTAAATAGATAGATATTTTTTATTATACATAGAAAACGACCAGAACTCCCGGAACAAATATCTGCAGATCGTACACACAATTGTTCCGAGCTTCCAGCATCGAAAGCGGACCTTCGCTCGCCCACCGCGCCACATCGGTCCTCAAATTACCATCATATTAGTCGTCGTTTTACACAATATAGCTATTGTCCCTATACTCGACTATTATTACATCAGCATCCCGGGAAGAGCTAGCCGCGACTCCTTCACCTTGCGTAGTTTTAAAGATCTAAGCATACATAGGGACAGACAGACAGCGGGAAGAAACTTTGTTTTATACTATTTAGTGGCATAGTAGCCTATTGTACAAGCCTAGAAAAGATTTTTGGGCTTCTATTTTGCTTTACTAATCAAATAAACGCAAATATAAATTAATTATCAGTTATATTATAAAACAACTCGCTAGGTCAAAACTTAAAATTAAGGAAATCGACGACCGATGTGGCGCGGTGGGCGAAGTTCCGCCTGCGACGCAGGAGGTTGCGGGTTCGATTCCCGCCTCGGAACAATTGTGTGTACGATCTGCAGATATTTGTTCCGGGTGTTCTGGTCGTTTTCTATGTATAATAAAAAATATCTATCTATGTAATGTATTGTATTATGCATATCAGTCATCTAGTACCCATAACACAAGCTCTGCTTAGCTTGGGGCTAGATGATGCTGTGTGAATTGTCCAGCATTTTTTTTTTAAATCATTAACCGAATAAAAGCAATGCTCAATAAATAAATGAAATAACTTTCTGTTGAATAAGAGACCTTTCAGTTCTTTTACATCGTTTGGCAATTTGTTGTAAAGGTTGATAGCCATGTTATAACAGTCATCATCATCATCAGTCTAGGACATAGACATAGGCCTCCCCCAATGAGCGCCATAGCGCCCTGTCTTCAACTTGCCGCATCCAGCATCTACCCGCAGTCTTTCGCAGGTCGTCATCCCACCTGGTCGGAGGACGTTCTACACTGCGTTTACCGAGTCTTGGTCTCCACTCAAGAACACGTTTGCCCCAGCGGTGGTCGGTTCTTCGCGAGATATGGCCGGGACACAGCCACTTTAGCTAATTCTTAGAGCTATGTCGATTATTGTTGATAACTTTGGCTCTCTGTCGAATGTACCTACATCGTTACGAATCCCATCCTTACATATACTTACATAACCGTCGCGACTATACAATTGCGTTTTTTTGTTTTTTTTTCTCTCCACGTATCATTTTCTACGCCTTCGTCCACCTTTCGTTTGATATTTTTTCAGATGAAGAGGTAGAATACCAGCTGCTACCACTCCCGGCAGCCGCCATTGATCTACCAGGCAGGGTGTCGAATGCCATCCAAGAGATATACTTCGAGGCTGAGAATATCCCGGCTATGGGGTACAGTGCGTACTATATCGCACCTATACAGGATCAAATAGTAAGTCAGGATAACCTAAAGATTTAAATCGTAAGATGTACCCTTACCGTGGCCACACCCACGCGGCGTGAGTGAGCTCACTCACTTGAACTCAGGGTAGGTAAGGTACCTACATCTGAACAGTGTGAGCCGGACGCGTGGACTTGGCAGATTTTTGTTAAAAAGTGTTCCAAAGTGCCATATTGTTCACAAAATTATGTGCAGTACGATTGCACACATAATGATAATCATAATCATTGGGTTTATTGGCAGTAACACTATTTTTAACTACTCATTAGGTAGTGTGCGTGCGTCGCACGCACGCATTGTTTTTTTGACGCACGCATTCAAATAAATATTTTAGATTTCAGGGTAGATGGTCATTTATGTTTTCCGAAAACGTGTGCAACATTATTACACAAACAATGGTATTAATAAAAGTTAAGTTCATTGGCAAAACCCTAGGCAAAAACACTAATTTTAACTACTCGTTAGTAGTGTAGTAGTAATACTATTTTTAACTACTCATTAGGTAGTGTGCGTGCGTCTCACGCACGCATTGATGATTGAGGCACACAATCAAAATAAGTATTTTAGATTTCAGGGTAGATTGTCATTTATTTTTTCACAAAAACGTGTGCAACATTTTTACACAAACAATGGTAATAATAAAAGTTAAGTTCATTGGCAAAACCCTAGGCAAAAACACTAATTTTAACTACTCGTTAGTAGTGTAGTAGTAACACTATTTTTAACTACTCATTAGGTAGTGTGCGTGCGACTCACGCACGCATTGATGATTGACGCATACAATCAAATAAGTATTTTAGATTTCAGGGTAAATGGTCATTTTTTTTTTCACAAAAACGTGTGCAACATTATTACACAAACAATGTTAATAATAAAAGTTAAGTTCATTGGCAAAAACACAAATTTTAACTATTCGTTAGTAGTGTGCGTGCGTCGGCATTTGTGACGCACACATTCAAAGACAATGCTACTTTCCGTAAAACTCTCTATTTACGTAGGTAATTTTAATTTGTGAGTAAAAGAGTCACAGAATATGACATTGTTTTTGTAAAACAGGAGGAGAAGACCTATTCGAAGAAATCGAAAGAGAAGGACGATATGGATGCAGAATTGATACCGCAGATATCAAATGAGGTAATAATTACACTGAGCTGAAGTAAAAACTGTTTTTGAGTCCTCACAACGAAATCTGAGACGCTCTTTCGCGCGAAATTGAGCTATTTCTGCAAGGAGGTAGGCAAGGAGTAAAACTTGCAGCATAGTAGTTTTCCATAATCATAGATGTAAATCTTACTTTGTACCCATGTTGGAACTGGCTAGTTAGTAGTGCGCATAATAACATAACATATTTTTTTGATACTACGTTAGTAAATAAATATAGACCGAACCCGACTAGGGTTAAAGTTAAGAGGTAGAGAAACCTACCTGTACAATTAGTAGTAGTTAGTACTAGTAATTGTCTCGAAATGAATAAATTGTTGTTACCAAATTATTATTTAAGAACTTTCCTATGGATGTTTTACACATTCTTACAATCAATATATTATTATTCTTATGATTACACGTACGGTATTGCTAAGGTATAAATATAGGAAATGAACTAGCTCTCGCACGTACCTTCGCCCTAAATGCCATTATCTTTCTACTATATCTACCATCATTAAACATATTAAAGACAGCTTTTCATTAAAATCTTTTACTTTTCAGTACTTAAAAGTCTCAATAGATAAGAACGGCCTACTCGATTCCATCTCCCACGTAGACGGAGTCAAGATCCAACTCTCTCAGAACTTCTACTACTATGTCCAGTCGCAGAGGCCTTTACAATCAGGAGCGTACTGCTTTAGGGCTGACGAACGGCCTGTGCCGGTGAGTAGATGTAATATAGCTTTGGCTCTAGTTTGGCTTTGACTTTGACTCTAAGTTTGATCTACAATCAATCGCAGCGAGATGGTATGTATATATACATATATGATATGTATGCTATTTATTTATTTTCGCTTTTTAAGGCACAAACAGTTTACAATATTATTAAAGTTAACAGTAGATTATCCAATCACTAACATCCATAGCATATAGCTTAGAGCAGACGACCGCCATTTACCGGTGAGTAAGAAGCTATAGCTTTGGCCTTGGCTCTAAGTATGCTACAGCCAAATACAGCGATGATATAGGTAACCGCCCTAAAAGCTAGAGCTGATCTGATAGTTGACGACCGTAACTACTGAGCTGGTGAGTAAATGTGTCTATGGTTCTGGCTCAAACTCTGATTCGAGCTCTGACTTTTACGGTTAAATGTAGCCATTGCCCTAAAAGCTTGACTCCATCTCCTACGTAGAAGGAGTACAACTCTCACAGAACTTTGACTACCACGTTCAGTCGCAGAGGCCTTTACAATCTGGCGCGTACTGCTTTAGGGCTGACGAACATCCTGTGCCGGTAAGTAGATGTAACTCTAGTTTTGGCTCTAGTTTGGCTTTGACTTTGGCTCTGAGTTTGCAGCGATGCTAGCGCTAAGTATCCTATCCAACGACTATCAATCCATAGCGTAGTATCTTGAGCAGGCGACCACCATTTGCCAGTTAGTAAGAGGCTTACCTCCCACGTAGACGGAGTCAAGATCCAACTCTCTCAGAACTTCTACTACTATGTACAGTCGCAGAAGCCTTTACAATCGGGCGCGTACTACTTTAGGGCTGACGAACGTCCTGTGCCGGTGAGTACCTACCTGCAACCTAGATATAAGGGTCCGATATCTGACGAAAAATGCGTCAAGCGGAAACATAACAGACGCTGTACGCTCGACGCACTTACGCATCATCGGTTGAGTGCTGTGTGTTGAATGTTTTATTATAATATTTGACTTTGTTTTACACTATGTAGTGATTCTATTCCAGGTGACCACAGAGAAAGTACCACACAACACGATAAGAGGCGCGCTGATAAGGGAGATCCGACAACGCTTCAGCGATTGGGTGACGCAGATCATACGACTGTATAGAGGGGAAGAGTTTGTGGAGCTCGAGTGGATTGTGGGACCCGTGCCGACGGGGTGAGTGATGATGATGGAAGATTCTGCGGTTCTGTGACGAAGTAAATATTTCAAAACATATGCGATCTATCCTACTATAGTTTGACAGAAACCATCATCAAATCATTACAAAAATACATTATATGCGACAATACGCGGATGGAAAGAATTGGGTAGAAGTAGGTAGTACAATGGGCGGCCTTATCGCTTAGAAGCGATCTCTTCCAGGAAACCTTTGGATGGAAAGAATTACATGAAAATATATTGTTTTTTAAATATTTGCCTCTTCTGTACAGTCGCCTTTTGTCCTTTACGCCCTTTGAATTTATTTGAGCCCAGAAGTAACTAGTAGGCATCCTAGTTGCATGTTTTTTTTTTTTTTATATTCTATGTATGTAACTCATATGTGGATAGCGTTGTGGGCTACATTTGGAATATCGCTCAACTTTACATTGTAAAGTACTAACACAAATGTATAATAAGTTAAATGTAGTCGTTTGTTATTCCTCAATAAATAAATAAATAAGTATAGATAATGTTGACCCTATCATTTTCCCCTTTACAGAACCGACCTCGGCAAAGAAGTGGTGAGCATCTTCAGCACCAACATCAGCAATAATGGAGAGTTCTACACCGACGCCAACGGACGGCAGATGATGAAGCGGTCGTGTTGGAACGAGACCACAGGTCAGTCGTCTCTCTTGCTCCTGTAACCATCTTCAGCACAAACATTAGCAATATCGTAGAGTTCTACACTGACGCCAACGGACGGCAGATAATGAAGCGGTCGTGTTGGAACGAGACCACAGGTCAGTTGTCTCTCTCGCTCCTATAACCATCTTCAGCACAACCAGTAGCAATAACGTAGAGTTCTACACCGACGCCAACGGACGGCAGATGATGAAGCGGTCGTGTTAGAAGGAGACCACAGGTCATTTGTCTTTCTCGCTCCTATAACCATCTTCAGTACCAACATCAGCAATAACGGAGAGTTCTGCACCTACGCCAACGGATGGCAGATGATGAAGCGGTCGTTTTGGAACGAGACCACAGGTCAGTTGTCTCTCTCGCTCCTATAACCATCTTCAGCACAAATATTAGCAATAACGTAGAGTTCTACACCGACGCCAACGGACGGCAGATGATGAAGTGGTCGTGTTAGAAGGAGACCACAGGTCAGTTGTCTCTCTCGCTCCTATAACCGTATTTGAAAGCAAGCATTTGTATATGAAAGCAAGTCGTGTTAGTTACACTATTTATACTAACCACTTCTAAAGTGTCCATAATGTAAGTATTTATGAACAATGTGCATAAAAGGTACATTCTTTATTCAGAAATTTCACTAATCACATATTCCATAGCACTTTTGTATACTAGAATCCTCTCTCTTGCCTGTTTTAGTTTTTGAATATACTCCTCATTATTAGTTTTCAACTTGACTGCTGTCACCATTTGATGTAGCGTATAATGAAGCCACAATATATTCGTGAATGGATTATATTTCCTATAATCTCCCCCCAAACTTTGAGTTTGCAAATGATAAATTCTGTACGCATAGTCTGGATCATCAAAATTTTTTGATATATTCATAAGCCTTGGAGGGGATATACATGTTTCGTTAACTGTTATACGAGAGTGAGTAAAATCAATAATAGATGCAGCTACTCCTTCTCGAAGAACGTAGTAGACTTTCCCTTTTAAAACAAAAGTAACATTCACTTCCTTAGTTGAAGTTATCAAGATATTATTCCAGTGCAAATCTCTGTGTTCAAACTGTAAGACATCTTCCGCGATTGCTAATCCAAAAGCAACCTGCTTGAATAATGCATAAGCTTGCTTTTCGCTTGCAAATAAATAGTTTTCTAAGCTGATTCCAGCGTAGGCTAAATCTAAAACCATGTATTGTTTTTCCTCTTGCGTTGACATATTGAGCTTACATAGATCTAATAAAGGAGACGGATATATTCCTTCAACGAAGTAAACTTCTAATACTTCATTGAAAACATCTGTAGCGGATGTATTACTCCTTATTTCGTCTACATCAAGGTTCTTTTTATCGTTAGCAATATTTTCAATTATCGATAAGGGTGTTCTTAAAGCGTTCAATGCTGTAGCTATAACGATTTCAGCGTAAGCTTCTGTGTACGTTCTTTGTTGTTTACCGTTAATAATTTCTGTTGCTGTCGTTCCAACAGGGAAAACTTTGATAACTTTTTTTCCGCATTTGTACACATATCCGAAAACACCTTCACCAATCATAAGACAGTACTCTAATTCCTTTGCTGTGAAGAGTTCATCGAATAGTATTATATTTGTTTGATTGCAAATTGTTAGCAGTTTGTCTTTTGCTTTATCATCTTTGTCTAGTTTGTTTTTAAGAGCCGAGTTAAATTTAGATAACTCGGTATTAGCATCATTATTAGTATAAGTCCCATCTTCTGAAGGTATAATGCTCAAAGAATTTTCTTTTATAACTGGAAAATAATAAATACGTTTTGATTACATACAAAAATATATAAAAAATATATATCTATACATATTTATAGCATATAATAGAATATAAATATCTTTATTTGTAGCAAAAAACTATTTACTAAACTATTTCCTTAACTACCCAACACCATAAAGACTACATAACTACTAACTAATTGAAAAATTAAACTTAAATGCTACAAAATGGCGTCCGACTCAGCATTGTGTTGTGATAGCCAATGTGCATAGCTATCACAACGCTGATCTTCCGTCGGAGCTAAACCCACGCGTCACGTCACGTACACCAACACAATACATTAAATAATACTAAAACACAAAATAAAGAAAACAATTATAGCTACAGAGCACCTTTGCTATTCAATTACCTAGGCACAATAAATACATTAAATAATAAATAAAAGAACAAATAAATAAAAAATAATAATAAAAGCAGTAAGTTTAAAAAATCATCAGGACATAGCAAGAGAGAGAGAATAAGAGGAACAGCAGCGGAGGTAGAGCTCTGAGTGAAGAAAACTAAACTGTAAGTTTACTTACATATAGATTTAGGTACCTATCCAGTTTATTGTTTTTTTCTATATCAAACTTTTAATATCATAATCAGAATAATCAATTTATTGGTAAAAAACGAATATTACAAGGCACATACGTTTTGCTCTACACGTTTTGTTATGATCATTTCACAAATTATGTGCATACTGAGAGTAAGTTCTAAACCCTTTATTATTCAAATTCTGTATATTTTGTGATTATTTTATGTTTTGTGCGTTTAAATAAATAAAAAAATTAAAAAAAAACAACACATATAATTAAGAAAAGGACAAAGTTAGCTATACATTTAATTACATTTTATAGATCTACCTGTCTACCCGCACGTCCCCCCTTCCTTGCTCTCGTCTTTTACATACATTACCGGCTGCACATTCGGTATTGTATAGAATGCCTGGGTAAAGTATAAAATAAATAATATTTCATACATTGCCTGGACGCCCCAGGTATTCTATACATTGCCTAGGCATTGTATAGAATACCGGATTATACAGATTGCCGGTAACATATACAAAAGAAACCACAACAAATTATTATTATTATATTAGCCCGGGGTGTCCCACTGGAGAGCAAAGGCCTCCCTCAGCGCGAACAACAAATACATAAAAAATAATTATTTGCAGCATTAACCTATATATTGCAATACAACCAAGAATACATATTAATACATACCAAGAAATAATATAAGCACTACACTTTTTGTAGATAAATTCACCAACATTTTATTTTCATTTAAATAAATTGTTATTTATGTAGGAACGTCTTCAATTTAGTTAGTACACGCAATCCGATATTATAGGTGTGCGAAAAGCAATGTTATCGGAGGTCATAAGTTTATCAAATACTGATAGATCACTCACGATAGGGCTGGTCCACCAGTTCAAAGTCGCTCAGCGAGCTATGGAAAGAGCTCTGCTCGGAGTTTCTCTGAAGGATAGGAGTCGTAACGAATATATCCGACAGAGAACCAAAGTTATCGACATAGCTCTAAAAGAATTACAAGCAGAAGTGGCAGTGGGCCGGGCATATCTCGCGAAGAACCGACAACCGCTGGGGCAAACGTGATCTTGAGTGGACCACGACTCGGTAAACGCCCTCCGACCAGGTGAGATGACGACCTGCGAAAGACTGCAGGTAGATGCTGGATTTGCCCCAGCGGCCGTCGGTGCTATATAATACAGATAATAAAATATACTACTCATAATGAGTAATAATATAATCATCTAGGACCAAAGTACTTGATGATTATAAGTGTCTGTTATTTTCAGGTCAACCAATAAAAAAACCAGTTCCCGCCTGTTACTATCCAGTAACAACACGGATTTGCATCAAAGCGCAAAACGCGAGCGTTGAAATGTGCGTCTTGCCAGATAGGACACAAGGTGGAACTTCGTATAATGAAGGGGAGATTGAACTTATGGTAAGTAGTTTTGTTATCAAATACATTTTTTAACTAAAGACAATACAATAAAATATTATGAAACGATTCTACGGTAAAAAATATATCAAACGGTAGATCACCGACCGCTCGCTAGAGTCAAGCGGCCGGTGACTAGGGCTGCAGAGATAGGAACTTCCTGACGATGCGTGCCGAGTCCAGGAGTACCGCCTTTTGGATCTGGACCTTGATCCAACTTCCTAGCTAGAGTCTATTCAGATGTTGATCGTGGCTCTTCGCTATTACGCCGCTAACCGAAACGACTATCGGGACGAGATGGTCGCTGAATCTACACTATATCTACATCCCACATGCTGACAACCTCGTCAGCAACAGCCAAGTCAAGATATTTGATAAGTTTATCTTTCTCAGCTCTAACTAGGTTTGCATCATGCGGTATAGTGACAATATTATTATGTATCTCATCACCATGATCTCGGGCCATGAAGTGACCCGGTCCTTTGGAAGGCTTGCGTGGGGCCGAAGCCAACAGCACAGAGGCCCTTTGAGAAAGTTAATCTTAAGGCGATGGCTACACATAGCGGGTATCATCCTTGGGTGCACATTATGATACACCTGAAGATGGTATCCGCCAGGTGTAGAGACTATTGCAAAGAAATAAAACCAGGCTATTGTGATGGATGGATGGTTTGGGTAATCGGGCTATAGGGGAGATTACGGACGCCTGCCATAAACATAGTCTCATAACTGTTCAGAGTGGCAGACGGTGGCTTGCCAAATGCTGGATGGGTTCCTTAAAAAGCCGGCGTAAATACCGTAGAGGAACAACATCGGCGCAAACGACTGAGGGTGTCGAGAGGTGCGGCCCCGATTTCACCATCAAGAAGACTATTATTAATATTATTTTTGACGACCGATGTGGCGCGGTAGGCGAAGGCCCGCCTGCGACGCATGAGGTTGCGGGTTCGATTCCCGCCTCGGAACAAATGTGTGTACGATCTGCAGATATTTGTTTCGGGTGTTCTGGTCGTTTTCTATGTATAATAAAAAATATCTATCTATGTAATGTATTGTATTATGTATATCAGTTATCTAGTACCCATAACACAAGCTCTGCTTACCATGGGGCTAGATAATGCTGTGTGAATTGTCCAGCATTATTTATTTATTTTATTTATTATTAATTATCAGATCCACAGAAGGTTACTAACAGACGATGGGTTCGGCCTAGACGAGAATCTAAACGAAGAAGCGTATGGCATAGGTCTCGTTGTGAAAGGGAGACATAGGATCTACTTTGCAAACTACAGACAGGAAGGTGAGTTGTAGATCTAGGTATATATTTATTTAAATATTACACAAATAGAAACACAAAGTAATTAAAACTTGAGTACCACGACTCGGTAAACGTCACGCCCTCCGACCAGGGGGGGGATGACGACCTGTAAAAGACTGCAGGTCTTTAATGTCGACAATATCGATTTAACACCCACGTAGGTAAAATAATTGCGTTTTCCATTCTCTTACCTTGAGGGCAGCACTAGACTTACAAATTGGAGTGTTGTCCATCGTTCAGTCAATTACCGAAGGCCCTTGGGGAGTAAAATAAAGCTTTTAGTTAAATTTTTCTCTGCGTTCTATGACTTCATCATCATCATCAGCCTATATTACCACATCCAGCATCTACCTACAGTCTTTCGCAGTTCACTTTGCAGGTACATGCTGGATGCGTCAAGCTGAAGACAGGGTGCTATGGCGCTCATCGGGGGAGGCCTATGTCCAGTAGAGTTCTAACATAGGCTGATGATTATGAATTATAAACTTGCAGTGGAAGACATGACGTTCTCCGAGAGAGTATCACAAGCGGCGAGGAGGTGGGAATATGAGCCGTGGTTATTTTTTGCCTCGGGAGACAAGATCAATCGAAGGAAATGGCAGAACGTTCGGAACAAGCGGGTAATGATAATAAATATTATTAAATTTCCGCGCAGCATTTTAGTAGGTCCTGTGTGTACTATACAGTGTAATGTACGTACACCCTTTATGTCTAGTTCATAAATTATTATGTACCTATATGAAAAGTTGGTTGTCTTCCAAAACAGTCCAATTTTATTTCTGTGGTAACTTCTTATTGTATTCAGCGGGTAATGATAATAAATATTATTAAATTTCCGCGCAGCATTTTAGTAGGTCCTGTGTGTACTATACAGTGTAATGTACGTACATTCTTTATGTCTAGTTCATAAATTATTTTGTACCTATATGAAATGTTGGTTGTCATCCAAAACAGTCCAATTTTATTTCTGTGGTTCTTATTTGTATTTTTTTCTTTTATGTTAGTTTTAATTTAAGTAGTTTTGTATTGCATGCAATGTATTAAGTTTCTATTCTTTGTTTATTTATTTTTTTACTTCTCTATTACTGTTTGTTTGTGCTCTACCAACTCTTTGTACAATATATCTTTTTCTCCATCCCTGGTTGCCTGGAAGAAATCGCTTTAAGCGATAAGGCCGCCTATTGTACTGTTATTATGTAAGATTTAGATATAAGGTGTTATTTTGGGTACAATAAAGTGTTCATTCATTCATTCATTCATTCATTCCAAGTTCGTAGATAACCCGCTCTTTTTAAATTAGTAGTGGCGCTAATTAATCAGACAGGTTCATGTGTTTTCGTTGTAAATACTAATGTTTGTATCCTATCATTTTCTTTGCATATAAAGCATTTCACGATGTTTTCAGTACTCCGCGTTAAAACTCCACGGCCTACCTCGCCACGTGCACGTTCTTACTTTGGAGCCATGGAAAGCTAACTCTGTACTGCTGAGGCTTGAGAACACTCTCGAACAAACAACAAGAGGTATTATTACACTGATAGAGTGATTTTATTGTTACGCCTTTCGGCAGCGCTGTTGGAGCGCGCACGTTCGGAGATGTATGGGGGTAGTAGTTTCGTTTCAAAGTCGCGCGCGCGCTGCAGCGCCGTTCAGTGAACGTTAACAGCGCGCTGCCCAGCGGCGCGTCCAGCGGCGTGACTATGAAACCAGCCTTAATCATAATCTAGCCATGTGGTGGATACAATGGTCACCCCAACTCTTCAGGCAGATGTCGTAAGAGGCGGGGTTGTCGTAAAATGCGGCACAATTCAATTCAAAATACTTAATTTCTATAGGCTAACAAAATAAGCACTTAGACAAGTCAAATTGTATACTATTTTTAAATACCGAGTATAAAATGAAGTCGCTTCCGATGTCTGTTCGCTTAACACTTTGACTGCGATCTTTTTTTTAACCTAAAATATTCGTGCTGCCGCTCTACACAGCGGTTGTGTTGCGCCGCACATGCGTTTCGTTCGAAAAATATTACGGCTGTGCTGAGTCACACAGATCTGTATTTTCTCAGCCACTGCGATTTACGCATATTATAGTCACTTGTAGAAAACACATACCGTGTGATTTCAGCAGTCAAAGTGTTAAAAATCTTTTAAACTACTCAACTACTACGCTATATCGCCATATCTTCAGCTTATTGCATCCACCTGCTGCTTGAAGTAGGTCTGCCAGGCTATAGGAAGCCTATGTCCAGCTGTGAACGAATTTTCTTGCTAGTGGCGCAGTATTACGCTTTTGCTTGTACTCTGGACGTTGCCCCCACCAGCACTGGCCTATGGTGGAGTCAGTGGAATACGAAATCCGAAGGTATATTGAAGACTGATAATGACGCGCCATATTGCTTAGATCTTTAAAACTACGCAATGGATTTTGATGTTTTTTTAAATAGATAGAGTGATTCAAGAGAAGAAGGTTAAAACACCATTTGGCACATAGATTTCCACGCGGGCGAAGCCGCGGGGCACATCTAGTATAATATACATATATGTAAATATCAATTACTGTTCGTTTGTCTCGCTAAAACTCGAGAACGGATAGGCCGATTTAGCTGATTTTAGTTTTGAAATGCTTATCGTAGTCCAGGGAAGATTTTTTGGCTAAGCGTGAGCTCATTTTAATGAATCAAATTGGTAAAATATTTTGCTTGTACTCTGGCCGTTGCCCCCACCAGCTGGCCATCCATGGTGGGGTCAATGGCATTCAAAACCCTCAGGTAGGTTGAAGACTGATAACGACGTGCCAGAAGACCCGAAGTCACATATCACGGTGGAGCTCCGCAAGATATTCCTTCAGTTGAAGATCAAGCAGGTCCGAGAGACCACGCTGGCTGCGAACCAGTGGCTTGATGATGCGAGGCAGATGGACTGGAGCACCAGGTAGGTACTGCATTAATATCACAGTGGAGCTCCGCAAGATATTCCTTGAGCTGGAGATCAAGCAGGTCCGAGAGACCACGCTGGCTGCGAACCAGTGGCTTGATGATGCGAGGCAGATGGACTGGAGCACCAGGTAGGTACTGCATTAATATCACAGTGGAGCTCCGCAAGATATTCATTGAGCTGGAGATCAAGCAGGTGCGGTAGACCACGCTGGCTGCGAACCAGTGGCTTGATGATGCGAGGCGGATGGACTGGAGCACCAGGTAGGTACTGCATTAATATCACAGTGGAGCTCCGAAAGATATTCATTGAGCTGGAGATCAAGCAGGTCCGAGAGACCACGCTGGCTGCGAACCAGTGGCTTGATGATGCGAGGCAGATGGACTGGAGCACCAGGTAGGTACTGCATTAATATCACAGTGGAGCTCCGCAAGATATTCATTGAGCTGGAGATCAAGCAGGTGCGGTAGACCACGCTGGCTGCGAACCAGTGGCTTGATGATGCGAGGCGGATGGACTGGAGCACCAGGTAGGTACTGCATTAATATCACAGTGGAGCTCCGTAAGATATTCCTTGAGCTGGAGATCAAGCAGCTGCAGTAGACCACGCTGGCTGCGAACCAGTGGCTTGATGATGCGAGGCAGATGGACTGGAGCACCAGGTAGGTACTGCATTAATATCACAGTGGAGCTCCGAAAGATATTCATTGAGCTGGAGATCAAGCAGGTCCGAGAGACCACGCTGGCTGCGAACCAGTGGCTTGATGATGCGAGGCAGATGGACTGGAGCACCAGGTAGGTACTGCATTAATATCACAGTGGAGCTCCGCAAGATATTCATTGAGCTGGAGATCAAGCAGGTGCGGTAGACCACGCTGGCTGCGAACCAGTGGCTTGATGATGCGAGGCGGATGGACTGGAGCACCAGGTAGGTACTGCATTAATATCACAGTGGAGCTCCGTAAGATATTCCTTGAGCTGGAGATCAAGCAGCTGCAGTAGACCACGCTGGCTGCGAACCAGTGGCTTGATGATGCGAGGCAGATGGACTGGAGCACCAGGTAGGTACTGCATTAATATCACAGTGGAGCTCCGCAATAAATTCCTTCAGTTGAAGATCAAGCAGGTGCGGTAGACCACGCTGGCTGCGAGCACTAGGTACAGCATTTTATCCAATACTAGCTGGCCCAGTGAACTTTGTTCCGCCTTATCAGGGATAGTCGTTATTTTTATCCCTCCTTCCAGGAAAGAGTATTTTTGATTCTTCGATATCTGTGCAAAAGCCGTTTTATCCAAGTTTGTAAGTGTGCTACCGATTTAGGGGTTCTGATTGCAGGATCGTATAGATGGTTTCTTTCGAGTAGAAAAACCAGCGTTTTTTTAATAGATATAATGATTCAAGAAATAGATTTCGGCCTTTGAGATTTGAGCACAGCTACAATAGTTATGTATATATATTTTTAACATGAACCATAACTGTGATGATAATGTTTCACATCTATTCGTTGGCAGGTACGTGTACAGTGGTGGTGAAGACGGTATACTGGCTGAAGATAAAGAAGTTGACGAAGAACCTTCCATACCCAGTGCTCCAAATACTGTGAACAACCCGAGGGATCTTAAGAGGGAAGATCCAGGTATAAACGATTGAATAGAATAAATAAATAAATAAATAATGTTGGACAATCCATGCAGCATCACCTAGCCCCAAGCTAAGCAGAGCTTGTGTTATGGGTACTAGATGACTGATATACTTAATAAATACAATAGATTACATCGATAGATATTTATTATTATACAAGGATAACGACCAGAACACCCGAGAGATATCTGCAGATTGTACACATAATTGTTCCGAGGCGGGAATCGAACCCGCAACCTCCTGCGTCGGCGCAGGCGGATCTAGATGCACTACAGAGGTCGTCAAACAAAGAACAAAACTAAAATTTAAAGTCATCAGTAACATTAACTCAATATTTGTTGTCCATTTGATTATTCTATGCCTAATAGAAATAATAGAAAAAAAGTGCTTTGCCGGAAGGGTTGGTAGAAAACTAAATACGTAACTTATTATATATACAAACGACTTATTCGTCAACTCGCGGGCGTGAAAATCGAGATCACCCGCGAGTTGGCACCTTCCAATTTTACCTATTTTTTCTGTCGTCAACTCGCGTGCACATGATAAACCGGGCTTTGTACAGTCAGATGAATAAACGAAAACTGCCAAGACGACTACTATTGTAGCAGAGTTCCTCATCCAAAGTACCAGGTTAACAGAAATATAACGGAGGTTGCGCAAGTGACCACAATTTAACATAAAAATGTCCATTTTTATGTTCAGCATGTGAGACATGACTATTTATCCTTACCAGTTTTTAAAGCTCACGTCAAGGAGTTTTTCCTGCCAAAAGAATGAATATTGTTACTTACTATTTATTTATGTATATGTATATTTAAGTAGTGTATTATTTAGTTTGGTATTTGTAATATTTAGTATTTGTTTTTTAGTATTCTTGTTATGTTCTTATATAGATAACCTGTGGTACACCCCCTGCCTTTTCTTAAATTCATAGAATTCTTTCCATCCAAAGGTTGCCTGGAAGAGATCGCTTCTAAGCGATAAGGCCGCCCATTGTATTTGTCGCATATAATGTATTTTTGTAATGATTGATTTGATTATGGTGTACAATAAAGAATTTTAGTATTGTATTGTATTGTACTGTACTGTACTGTACTATATTGTATTGTATTGTATTGTATTGTATTGTATTGTATTGTATTGTATTGTATTGTATTGTATTGTATTGTATTGTATTGTATTGTATTGTATTGTATTGTATTGTATTGTATTGTATTGTTTCAGATAACAACTCTTACGAAGAGCGAGAATACCGAAGAGTACGGAAGCAACAGAAACGGAACCGCAACATGAAACGGAACGATGAATTTGTACGTCGCAAGAGATCAATCAACGAGACCATAACACCACCAACTTTGGACCTTAACGACATGAACTTAAAGATCACACCAAACGATTCTATGGCGTTCAATCAAACTATAGAAACAACGACAATGAAATTAAAGAAGGGTAAGCTACAAAGACAGACCCAGAAATCCAGCTTCTTCAACAAGCCGTCGCATAAGGTACCGAATTGGGAGTTGGATGAAGAGGTCAGGTCGAGTGAAGAGGACTTCTCTTCTAATTTGAAGAAGAGATCGCCGAGGAAAAAGAAGAGTAAGCTGATTAAAGAAAAAGAAGGTTAGTATTTTTATATATTTTATCTCATTACCATGATCTCGGGCCATTAAGTGACCCGTATGGTGATTATGTAACTCGCGACCGGTTTGCGACAGGCGTAAATTAAGCTATCAGTGCTGTCAAACGCCAATTTTGACCAATTTTGACGTTGTAGCTGATGTCAAGCTAATACAAAATTGACGTTTGACAGCACTGATTGCTTAATTTACGCCTGTCGCAAACCGGTCGCGAGTTACATAATCACCCGGCCGGTCTTTTGGAAGGCTTGCGTGGGACCGAAGCCAACAGCACAGAGGTCCTTTGAGAAGTTAATCTAAAGGCGAGGGTTACACATAGCGGGTATCATCCTCAGGTACTAATATTATAAAGAGGAAAGATTTGATTTTTTGTTTCTTTGGATTGAATATGCTCCGAAACTATTGGACCGATTCGAAAAATTATTTCACCCATGGGAAGCTACACTATCTCCGGTGAACATAGGCTATATTATATTTTCAATAAAATTAGCGATCCTTACTAAAACTCCAATAATGTAACCCAACCCAACGTGTGAAAAATTACTGTGTAGAATTTTTTTTTCAACTAACAACCAATCGCACAGACAAGAACTTAAAACTATAATATAATTATAAGAGTACCAGTTTAAGTTATTTATTTTATATATTACTAGCGGACCGTCCCTGCTTCGCACGGGTATTGGAATTTTAAGGTATTTTTTTTTACACTTTGGGTTACAATATTGGAATTTTAATACGGATCCCTAATTTTTTTGAATATAATAAAGCCTATGTTCACTGCGGATAGTGTAGCTTTCCAACGGTGAAAGAATTTTTCAAATCGGTCCAGTAGTTTCGGAGCCTATTCGTAACAAACAAAAAATCAAACCTTTCCTCTTTATAATATTAGTATAGATATAGATAAAATGTACTTTTCAGAATTCTTCATAGATGATTCCGATGACGGTGTGACCAAGTCCATCTACGAAATGTACTACAAAACACCGCCACCGACCAAAATGAGGGCGAAGAACAGGAAGACCATTCTGAAGACCGAGCGTGGTAGAGATATGAAGAAGAAACGATACAGTGGGGAAGTTAATATGAACCCGTACGCGAAACGGAGCCGAGGCGACGGGGCATATAGTAGAGGTAATATAAAAGGAAGGTCCGCCTGCGACGCAGGAGGTTGCGGGTTCGATTCCCGCCTCGGAACAATTGTGTGTACGATCTGCAGATATTTGTTTCGGGTGTTCTGGTCGTTTTCTATGTATAATAAAAAAAAATATCTATCTATGTAATTTATTGTATTATGTATATCAGTTATCTAGTACCCATAACACAAGCTCTGCTTACCATGGGGCTAGATAATGCTGTGTGAATTGTCCAGCATTATTTATTTATTTATTTTATTTATTTAATATATCACTCATCTCACCCTAAAATAGTCCACAGCTGGACATAGGCCTCCCCCAATGAACGCCATAGCGCCCTGTCTTCAGCTTGACGCAAGATATATCACTACATAGTATAAAACAAAGTCGCTTCCCGCTGTCTGTCTGTCAATCTGTCCATATATATGCTTCATCATCATCATTTGCCTATAGCAGTCCACTGCTGGACATAGGCCTCCCCTAATGAGCGCCATAGCGCCCTGTCTTCATATTGCCGCATCCAGCATCTGCCTGCAATCCTTCGCAGGTCGTCATCCCACCTGGCCGGAGGGCGTCCTACACTACGTTTGCCGTGTCGCGCTCTCCACTCAAGAACACACGCTACAAATATCAGTACATAGCTACGTACATAGTATAAAACAAAATCGCTTCCCGCTGTCTGTATTTCCCTATTATAATGCTTACATCTTTAATAAAGACCGCAACAAAGCTACGCAACGGATTTTGATGCGGTTTTTTTAACACTGAGTGCTGAAAACGCACGTTATGAGTTTTCTACAAGTGACTAATATCCGTAAATCCACACTAGCGCAGCGGCTGAGAAAATACAGATGTTTGTGACTCAGCAGAGCTGTTTTTGATTTTTCGAACGAAACGCATGTGCGGCGCAACACAACCGCTGCTGTGTAGAGGGGCAACACGATTTTTTTAGGTAAAAAAAAAAGATCGCAGTCGTCGAAAAAAAACCGCAGTCAAAGTGTATAGAGTGATTCAAGAGGAATGCCCATAAACCTTTTGTTAAAGATAGTTGTTCTTTTTCAGATTTCAAAGCTACAATGAAGGTGGTCAAGCGGCGCGGCGTCAGGCGTGACTATGATGACTATATCGACACTGAAGATGACGACGATGAAGACGATTACGACAGAATCGTCGAGAAGAAACGAAGGATTCGATACAAGAGGTACCAGATTATCTTTTTATCACATTAATTGTAAGAACCTTCACTTCATAGTATATAACAAAGTCGCTTCCCGCTGTTTAGGCAGTTGTCTCACGGCCGAGAGAACTACTACTATCGGCTATTTTCTCGCTCAAGAAACGTACAGTTAGATATACATTGCGTGTAAACAAAAGAGATGAATATACAAATAGTTGATCGCTGACTGTTCACACTGCGAGGACTCGCTTCACTAGTTTGTCGCTGGGCGACAAGAGCCAGGAAAATAACACTCGCTCAGCGATCAGAAAACTCACGCCGAGCGGTCATTTCTCTACAATGCGGACTGTCGTTTTGACCCGGCCGCCAGCGAGTGATAGCCGAGCTACACAACTATCGGAACTACGCACTCGCTCCCCGCTTCACGCGGACTCGTTTCTACATTCTAGCTCTGCTCGCTACCCGTTCATCGTTCCCGGTGAGACAACTGCCTTAGATCCAGAGATTTTTATTATCCTCTAGGCCCCTACCCCCCTACAACCTCACAAACTTTACCTCTTTATAATATTACTATTAGCGACCCGCCCCGGCTTCACATTGATGCAATGTAATAGTAAAATGTAACATTTGTCTTCAATCACTCTATTTATTAAAATACTGCATCAAAATCCCTTACGTAGATAGATCTAAGCATATATAGGGACTGACAGACAGCAACGGGAAGCAACTTTGTTTAAAGGTACTATGTAGTGATAGTGATTAATAAATAAAAATAATAAATAATGCTGGACAATTCACACAGCATTATCCAGCCCCATGGTAAGCAGAGCTTATATATAAAATATGACTTGTCTAAGTGCTTATTTTTTAAGCCTAAAGAAATAAATGAATTTTTACTTTACTTTACTTTTACTTGTGTTATGGGTACTATATATTACTATATGGATAACTGATATACATAATACAATACATTACATATATAGATATTTTTTATTATACATAGAAAACAGAACACCCGGAACAAATATCTGCAGATCGTACACACAATTGTTCCGAGGCGGGAATCGAACCCGCAACCTCCTGCGTCGCAGGCGGACCTTCGCCCACCGCGCCACATCGGTCGTCAAATATAATGACTAATGCATATATTTCCCTCAACAGGATGGCTAATGAAGAAACGCCTGAACCGCAAAGCGCGGAACCGGAAATCAATGAACCGGATTATGTCATAACCCTGCGACCAACTCAGATCCGGACGTTTATTATATGGTTCGAGAGTAGTAAGCGACAGTATACGGCATAATAACATGTTCATAATTATGAATATGTGTATGCGACAGCGAGCACTATGCGACGACATAACGCCAACAAGTTGCTTTGCCGGAAGACCAGCTTTGGTTGCTAGCTTGCTAGTCATCCCACTCATGCTGAGGCAAAGCCATTTTTTTACTGGACTTACATGAGTACCAAGTCGTTTAGTTTACATTTAAGTTTAAGTTTATTATGTCTGTGTAAGTCTTTTAACAAATAAATTCATTTCATTTTATTTAATTTTTCATTTAATGTGTGGGCGGCTTGCTAACAAACATTCTATATTCTCGTTTGGCTAGTGTATATTTATTTTATTTTAACAATATTTGGAAAATTAACAGCTAACTTAATGAGTTTAATGTGACTAAGTACTTAAGGCTAATTAAAAATTTCCACAAAAAGCTACTGAATCTAAATCTATACAAAGTTAAAGGACGACCACTAACGGAATCTTGAATCCTGGTTGCCTGGAAGAAATCGCTGTAAGCGATAAGGCCGCCTATTGTACTCCTGGTTGCCTGGAAGAAATCGCTGTAAGCGATAAGGCCGCCTATTGTACTCCTGGTTCCTTGGAATAAATCGCTGTAAGCGATAAGGCCGCCTATTGTACTCCTGGTTCCTTGGAAGAAATCGCTGTAAGCGTTAAGGCCGCCTATTTGTACTCCTGGTTGCTTGGAAGATATCGCTGTAAGCGATAAGGTCGCTTATTGTACTGTTATTGTGTAATTTTTGGACATAAGGTGTTATTTTGTTATTTTAAGTGCAATAAAGTGTTCATTCATTCATTCATTCACTCTATCAGTTTAGCAGTCGCCATTATCGGAAGTCATATTGATGATGTTTGTATAAACAACCTCAGTTATGCCGATGATATGGTTCTGCTGAGCGCCTCGATCTGCGGATTGAGGGAGCTCATGAAAATATGTGAGGAGTACGCCTGTGGTCACGGACGGGTGTACAACTCAAAAAAGAGTCAGTTCTTGGTCTTTGAGGTCGGTACAAGGAGGCTGCATAACGTTCCCCCCGTTCGATTGAACGGTGTTGACTTAGAGAGGGTGTACTCTTTTAAGTACTAAGGCCACATAGTCACTACCGACCTCAAAGACAATGAAGACATCGAACGGGAGCGGAGGGCGCTGTCGGTGCGGGCGAATATGGTTGCCAGGAGGTTTGCGCGTAGCTCAGAGAAGGTAAAATTGACACTCTTCAGAGCATACTGCACCTCTCTGTATACGTGCAGCCTGTGGGCGAAGTATACGCTTGCGACGTACAGCGCCATCCGCGTCCAGTACAATAATGCGCTGAGAGCGGTCTTGGGGCTGCCCCGCTACTGCAGCGCCTCAGGGATGTTTGCGGCGGCGCGAGTCGACTGTTTTCATACCACCATGCGCAAGCGCGCCGCCCCCTGATGCGCAGGTTGCGGGCCAGCTCCAATACCGTTCTCGCAATGATAGCTGGGAGAGTGGACTGCCCGTACACCAGGCACTGTTGTGAGCGCCACCTTCCCGGCAACCCTTTTAGTTTTTAAGATTATCTTGTCTATTTACTAATATGAGTGTAAATGCTTGAAATAAATACTTTTTATTTTTATTTATTTTTATTTATCTATCTATAAAAAAAAACCGCATCAAAATCTGTTGCGTAGTTTTAAAGATCTGAGCATAGGTCTGTGCCATAGGTACATAAGGAAGGACAGACAGACAGCGAGAAGCGACTTTGTTTTACACTATGTAGTGATAACGTTGAACAAAGGATATAGGTACCTTATCAAAAATTTATTGGACAGTTTGTATAGAATAGAATAGAACACTTTTGTTAGCACACACAAAATAGACAGATATACATTAAAAAAAACACATTAAGCTAAAAAGATATAACACTAAACTAAAAGATAAACATTAGAAAATAGGTAAAAATAACATAGCCTGTCCTCAGTGCGCGCTAATTAGGTCCAGCCTCAGCTTAATGTCGCTACCGCCCGAGGACTGTAACGACGCTTGTGATACTTATTATAAAGCTTACTAATAACACACATTAAATTTTAGTTCATGGGGATAGATATCGCTTTAGATAGTATGAAATTTGCCTGCCTAGCCTACTAAAACAAAAATATAGCGTGTGGCGTTATAAATAATTCTGGTAAGCGCCACCTTGTTAAAAATGTAGGTACTTTTAAAGACCACCTTGACCTGTCCGTCGCAATGTCTGTTGAATCGATACTTAGTAACGCACTACATTTTAGTTTATGGTCAAAGAGATAGATGACGCTTTAAATAGTATGAAATTTGAAAATAGCTGGATAACAGAGTTTTCTATTTCTATGCATATCGTATTTTTTTTTCTATGTATGTATATAGTAAAATATATCTATTGATTGTTATAAATACCTGGGTAAGCATATCAGTTATGTTATCTTACTAAATAAATAAAAAGGTACCTGCCGAATTGATTGTTTAGAATTTTATCCCTGAGGTACCTATTCTGTTGTATTTTAATCGTTCGCTAGACAAATTGCACTACCTGAAGTCTTTCGCAGGACGTCATCCAACCTGATTGGAGGGCGTCCTACACTTCGTTGACTGAGTCGCGGTCTCCACTCAAGAACACGTTTGCCTCAGTTCATCGGTTCTTCGCGAGATATGGACGGCCCACTGCCACTTCAGCTTGCTAATTATTCGAGTTATATCGATACCTGATGGACCAGCCCTATCGTGAGTGTCCATTTGGGTATTATAAAGTTATTGGATACCGGTTGGTGCTAGCGTTATTGGAACAAAATATCCAACTAATAACCATTGGTAAAAAAAAAAAAAAACAATCACTCCCATCTCTGTACTTTATACGAGAAATCAAACACTTTCTACCAACCGAATAAAGAAAAAAATAATACAAATACAATACAAAATACAAAATATTTATTCAGAAACTTAAAATACATTATATAACAGTGTTTGAGATCCCCTTTTAAGTAAAGTATTTTACCTGTGTTAGGGGAATCTCGCTCTGCCGCAAACAATAGAATTTGGAACGTACATTAAGTTCAGCTAGTAGTTATATAGTATACATATAAGGCTACTTAAATTATAGAGCTTATTATTTACAAAAAATTAAGTTGATATTTATTTATTTTAGCTATTTGGAAAGTGAGCGCGCAAGTAATTCTATAGGCGTGCATGTATGAGTGTGTGGGGGTGTGTGTATGTGTGTGTATGTGTGGGGGTGTGTGCGTGTGATTAAAATTGGTGCTCCTGAGGACACCGGTCTCTTAAGAGTCCGGGCAACGGAAGGCAACCATTTGTGTGTGTGTGTGTGTGGGGAGGTGTTGTGTGTGACGATGTATGGTATATGTGTGTTTGTTGGTATATGTGAACCTGTAAAATTTAAATATTTAATAGTAAAGTATATAGACATACAGGAGAATCATAGGAGAGAAGACAGAGGAAAACCTAACATAACCTATCAAACAGTGCTTCCGTTTCGTCATAGCTTAAGTAGAGTAGCCATTTGGTTAGTTTCTTTTTCAATTCATAGTTACTTAAGCCATAAATATTCAGTGTTTTGTTAATTAAGTTATATATGTGGGCGGATTGGGATACATATTGTCGTGCAGCAAAATTAGATCTTACAGTTACTTTATTAATAGTATTTTTATTTCTTCGTTGTGTTGTTTGACTAGTTATGAATTTTAAATGTTTATGGATTTTTAGGACTATGTTTAAGGTATATAATTTTCTAATCGCAAGCAATTCTGATTCCGTATAAAGTAGATAAGTTGGATATCTGTATGGTCTAGAGTACATTACTTTAATAAGAGACCTTTGCGCTCTTTCTACTTCTATATATTTACTCTTTATGGCTCCCCCCCAAACGGTTATACAGTAGCCTATGACTGATTCTGCTAAGGAAGTGTAAATTTGGTTTAGTAAAGGTTTGGAAGCGGAATTTCTTAGACCCTTAAATATCCAAATAAGTTTCCTTACTCTACCCGCCAGCAGTTCTATTTGTGCATGCCATGACAATCGCTGATCAATCATTATGCCCAAGTACTTGGTTGTCTTAACTTTAATGATTTCAGGACAGGGGCATACCAGATCGTTACGATTGCAGGAGTGAATTTTTATACTGTAATCAGTGGGGGGCTGTGTGTTATTATACATTGAAAAAGTCATAAAGATGGTTTTAGTAACATTAAGGGTGAGAGCATTGTTCTTGAGCCATTCAGATACCAATGAGAGTCCAGCTTCAGCCTTCTGTTTAACATCATCCCATGATTTGCCGGTGAAAACTATGGCAGTATCATCTGCATAAGAGAAGATTTTGGCGTCACTGAGTTCAAGGCTGCAGAGGTCGTCAATGTAGACGAGAAACAGTGTCGGTCCGAGTACGCTACCTTGTGGAACCCCATAGCAAATGTCCTCGTCTTCACTGATAACCCCACCAATCTTAACCCTTTGTTTTCGCTCTTGGAGATAGTCAGACAACAAATCTAGTGGCTTACCACGAATACCCTTATTTTCTAGTTTATTGATAAGAGCGGGAATAGATACGGTGTCGAACGCTTTCTTCAAATCTAGGAAAACTGCTAGGCATTTCTGTTTGCGATCTACTTGATCAACGATGTGATTGGTTAAAGCAGCGATAGCGTCTTCTGTTGAACGGCCATTCCTAAAACCGTATTGTGCGTTGGAGAATAAATTAAATTTTTCAAAGTAGGAATGTAATCTAATGTTAACAAGTTTTTCCAGTATTTTAGAAATTGAGGAAAGAACTGAAATTGGCCTATAATTATTGAGTTCATCTCTATTCCCATTTTTAAAAACCGGTGTGATTATAGCCTTTTTAAGTTGTCTTGGGAATACACCTTTATCAAAACAGATATTTACTAGATGGCATAAAATTGGTGTAAGAATATCTTTAGCAAGCTTCAGAAAACTCGTAGGGATGTTGTCAAGGCCAGGCGCACTTTCAGATTTCAGATTCATTATGACTTTATTTATCTCAATTGGATCTGTTTCTAGTAAGACAAACGAAGAAACCTGTTTAAGTGTTACAAATGGAGAGATAATACTTAACGAATGGTTAGCCCTCGAATTAGCAATAGCTTGAGCTAGATCTTTACCAATATTAGCGAAAAACTTGTTTACAAAATTAACTGACTCATTAGACGATGGTTTTATATCAAGGAGTGCGATATTAGGTGTTTTTGTAGGTTTGTAATGAGTAATAGCGTTTATGGTTTTCCAAAGATTTTTACTATTCTTAGCATTTTTATATAGTTGATCTCTTTCATATTTCCGTTTTAGTTTTTTAATTAAATTGTTGCAGAAGTTTCTATATCTCCTATAAGTTATACTAAGTATTTTGTCGTTTGGATTATATCGTAGTTTTTTTTGCATACTATTTCTATTTTTGATACAGCGTAAAATGCCCAGGGTAATCCAAGGTTTAATGAGTTGTTTGCTTCTAGGTACACGAACTATCTTTGTATGCATAGAGAGACTTTGTTGAATAATATTTATTAATTTATCACATAAATAATTTGGATCGCATTGTTGAAGTAAGTCTGCAAAATTAAATTCTTTTAAATATTGTAGTGATTTTTCATATTCTGTTTTTGTCTTATATGTTATAGAATTATTAATTTGTATTTTAGATATATTAACTAGAATTGATAGGTGATCCGTAATCGACGTGTTAACTACAGCAATAGTTGCAGAGTTTTTACGTTTATTTAATTTTAAGATAACATGGTCTAGGCATGCGGTTTCTCTTGTTGGAAGATTATGACCAGGCAAGAGTCCGTGCATTGATAATACATTCAGATAGTTTTGTCTGTTATTTTTCTCATACGTTATTTCAGAGTCTCTAGGTAGAGTATTTATATTTATGTCCCCGACTACTATTATGGTTTCATGATTTTTAATCGTTTCTAAATGTTTATTTAAAGATTCGATAAAATTTTCAGCATTTTTGTTTGATGGTGAGCGGTAAATACAGATAATTATAATATTATGGATAAATACTTGGAGACAGGACGCATGAATTAAAATTATTTCTTTGACTCGAACGTTATGGCACTTTTTTATATATGTTGCAACTCCATCGTTTTGGTTAAGGTGCGAAGAGGTTACAAAGGAGTTATAATCTGTTAAGTTAGGAACATTTTTATGTTCTGATAATCTGCACTCCGTCATAACTATAACATCAAAATTAATTTTCAGTAAGGCAAGGTTAGACTCTAAATCGGGAAAATTCTTATAAATACTTCTTATGTTCTGTGTAAATATACTAATGTCAGTACGTTTTATAGGAAAACTGGTAGATAAGTTTCCAACCGAGCACTCAAAAGAACGGGCTATTTCGGAACAATCTAGTTCATTTATATTTTTATTCATCATTAAAGTTCTTCATAGTAATTACAGTGTTATCAAGAAGTATCAGGGTGTATTTCGCACTGTGTAGAAATATAAGTGAATGTGTAGTTTTATAATAATAAAAATATACATATAGCATTACAAAGTGATAGTTTGACATTTTACAGGGAAGACGTGTAGTGTAAATATGGCTTATAGGTTGGTTATTGTAGATAGTATGTTGTGTGAATTGTATGTATTTTGTGTGTGTGATGTTAAAAATGTGTGTGGTGTTAATAGCGTGTGTTATTGTTTGGTGATTGTAAGTATTATGTTGTTTGAATGCGGTGGGTGTTGTGTTTGCGCTCCGTGTATAGAATATTATTATTGTTTTAGTGTATAGTAATATAGTTAAACATTTTCTTATCACATAAACTAGTCATGCATCCTGAAAGAGGCTTTGCACTTGGCTTTCAGTTTTAATTTGGATTACCGGTGTATTATCTGCTTGTCTTAAATAAATTCTACCGAAGGACGTCCAGCAGTATTTGTACTTTTTAGACTTGGCTAGATCCCGAGCAAGGAAGAAGAGACGTGAAGCCTTCAACGTCAGTTGCTCCGATACAAAGATGGGCGTTTCTTCATCCTTCTTGAGTCCCAAATGTTTGGCCCGTAGTTTATCCTTATTCCCAGAATTGAAGGATTTTGTTTTTTTCAAAAAATCTGTTTTTATTATGGTGGAGGATAATTCAGCAATAATGGGAGTTCTTGTCTGTCCGTTTCGGTTATCACGTACTCTATATATGTCCCTGATGTCAGTCTTGCTAATATTACATTGTATCGCTTTACCAAGACGCAGCAACATGCTAGCGAGATCTTCCTTGTCTTCCGTGGTATGTTTAGGAACATTTTTTATCTCGATGGAAGTTTTGCGGCTGCTCCTCTGCATGTCCTCAAGCCTGTCCTCCATTAGTGTAATGCATTCTCGGTATTTTATTTGCTGCTGTTCAAGCTGCTCAACCTTTTTTGATGAAATGGAGCTTTTTTCCATACAAATTTCAAAATTTGCAGTAAGTGTAGACACTTTTTGTTCCATGTCCGAATGGCATTTTTTGAGGTCCTTAATTTCCTTTTTCAGGTCACTCATATCTGATGATATTGCAGATAATTTTTTGTCCTGATTTTCTTGGAAATTAGTAAAAAGGTTTGTTATATGCTCTGTAAGTTCATGTTTAAATGTTGTCAATTTAAACGTTAGTGTCGCATCTAAGTCCAATTCAGGGCTACGCATTTTTTTCAAACGCCGGCGGGTCACTTTGCACGATTCCGATTCTTGGTCAGTTTCAGGCCGACTTGCGGCGGACTGCTGTTTTCCCTCTCTATCGGTGGAAGGCGGGGAGCGTTGCGTTTGCATGTTGATTTGAAAATTTTAAGCAGATCAGCAGAAGAAATATTCTATTTACAAAGCAAATTTTTGGGTTTGCTAATTAATTTAGTGTAGGCACTTGTAGCGCGGCGAAGCGTAGCAAAGCATTCCCAAATTTCGGCGTCCTTGGTAACTACTCGTTGGTGGAGCGGTTAGTACCTCGACTGCAGCGCCAGCGGTCCCTAGTTCGAGTCAGCTTCCGCGGCTGTCACTTTTTGTATTTCTTGTAAGTTTCTGTGACTTACATTGAAGGGTTCAGCGCGACCAGCGGAGACTCCAGGGTCCACAGGGCGAAGTCCGGGGCACAGCACAACTTATTTAAATTTAAATTTAAAATTTCAGTGACACAGACGACACGTCCTCTTCGTACAAGAGCCGCGAGGCAAGAGAAAGAAAGAATTCCTTTTCCATCCTGCCCCGGGCTAACTTGACTTTACTTGACACACTTAGCAACAGGTAGTGGTAGCGCTTGCACTGTAAAACTTTATTCAGTGTCCAGTAACTTTCTTCCGGTCCAATGGAGCTACTATGCTATTTAACACATAACGTAATCAGCGTTATTACGGTAATTTAAGCGCAATTAACGCGTGTTATGTGTGGTGATGGTGAGCCACATTTTAGAGCGAATAACGCTTTTTCACGAGTTATTAGCGTTAAAATGCGCCGTAACACGCGTTATCCGTGCTAAAAATTAAGGTAATAACGCCGATAACGCGCGTTACGTTATGTGTTAAATAGCATGGCTTGGCAGCCCCACCCGACATCAGTTTTGCCAGCTGATCGGTCATTTACCTCTAATGAATAGACGTATCAATGTCATAAGTCAAACATAACATTTGTATGTATGTATTTATTCAAAGCATTACTTATATTAGCAAAATCATCTTGATGCAAAATTTATAAGTTCTTAATTTTTCGTGACTGATCATATTCTATGTAAGAAGTTTATGACACTCTAAAACAGACACTGGCAGAGTCGTAGCGAAAAGCAAGCGGCGCCAAAACCAAAAAGAAGTTGAAGTTGAACAATTTTCACAGGTATCACCGGTATCAGCTGCATAGTGTAGTCAACTTAACCGTCACATCTTTCAACCATGAAAAGTTGGTTCGATTCCAACTTCTATGAAATGTATTTTATCTATTTGCTTCTCCCCTATTATTAACTATGCCTTATGTAAATTTGGTATATAATAATGATATAAAATTGTTATTAGTATACCTTTTTCCGTAGGTAATGCTTTTTTATATTGTAAATGTAATTGTCATGCAATTTTTGGCACTGTTTTTTCTTAGTTTCTTGTTTTTAGTTTTGTGGTACATGTTGATTCACAGATAATGTTTTTCTTTATTGTAAATATTATTTCTATATTTTGTACTTTACAAGTCAGTTACCCATAAAGAAAGCTTGCGATGCTATCATGAGACGGACACTTGCAGAATTGCGTCAATCCAGACGCAGAGCCGTCATGAGGAAGAAGTTGAAGTTCGATCCGTTTTGGTTTTTTTCTGTTCTGTCTGTGGCGTGGAGCTGTCCTGCCTGTCCGTCCGAGTCCGTTGGTCTTTGAAATTGAGAAGAGAATTCCTGAACTTTTGTGAAATTTCAATTTTTTGATATACTTTATTTAAAAATATAGTGATGGCTGATAAAAGTCGTGCGTCCCGGATATCATCTTATAAAAATGCTGGTGTTGGTGGAACAGTAAGTAAATCGTTCGTAAATCAAATCTGTAAAACGTGCTTCCTTTTTAGCTTGTTAATTTGTGTTTCTGTACTCTAACTAATAAAAATATCAAGTCATGTGAAAAGGAATTATTGTGAGCAATGTGAATTGGATCCTTTCGACCAAAAGTTTCAATTAAATTTATATGAAAGGAACTCATTGTTCCTTGGCTAATTATTACCTGTCCTACCTTCAATAGAATAAAAAGAGATGTTCCTGAAATGTTTTTTATAATCTTCGATTTCAACAAGATCAGCCTTCCCGAAACTAAATCATCTATACTAATATGATAAAGAGTAATCTCTGGATCTACAGAACCGATTTTGTAAAATTCTGTTACCAATAGCAAGCCACGTTATTTGTGAGTGTCATAGTCGATATAATATAATATAGTTAATACATGTATATATATATGTTAATATATACCTATATTGACCTGAATAAAAGACACTTTTTCATGCATAAACATATTGACCATCACAAAATGCTTATGAAACTAAATTTGTTACATTTAATGAGGGTAGGTGAGGTGAGCCGATTGAACAACCTTAAACCATCTCTGAGTAGACATAGACACTAGTTTTTAACCTGCAGAATGATGACTCCGCTCAAGGAGGCCATATTTGTCCTATCTATTATTATTTTATTTTTATTTATTTGGGAAACAAAAAGCTTTTATTTAGTTATAAATAAAACATACACTTGGAGTAAATAAAGCTAACTACAGTTTCCACTCGTAGCTTGTAAGTACAACTGAATCAGTACGGTACATTAACAAACAAATTTGATCACCTAAAAATTAAAACAGAATGTGCCTAAAAAAACAAAAGGAAATGAAGTAAGTAGTAAATTTATTATTATTATCATGTCTTTGTTAACTTCCTGTTGTGTTTGAATTTTTTTTATTCAAATCTGTGTCAAATTGTATATAAACCTCTTGAATCATTCTATCTATTAAAAAAAAACACATCAAAATCCATCGCATAGTTTTAAAGATCTAAGCATACATACCCCAGGACCCTCCAACCTTCCCATGGTCCTTGAAGTTACATGGACCGAAACTAAGAGTTACTCAGGTGACCCCAGACTCTACATATCCTACGCACTTTGTCCCAAACACTCTCCCCCTTCTGGGTGATGCCACATCACATAATAGACTTCATCACATCATCAGCCTATATCCGGGGGCCTCCCCAATGAGCGCCACAGCGGCCTGTCTTCAGCTTGCCGCATCCAGCATCTAGCTGCAGTATTTCGCAGGTCGTCATCCCACCTGGTCGGAGGGCGTCCTACAACGTCCTTACCGACACAGACACAGACTTCATTGCCGGTATATATCTCCTAGAGCACAATATTGATTTATTTTGTATTGGTGTAGTCAATCATATTTTGGCTACTCCGCTCTCAGAAGAAGCACTTAATATGTTAAATTAGGAAGTAAGCTTAGATACTAATTTAATTAAATATGCTTTCGAGGGTGACATACTTAATCATGTTGATTAAACCCTCTTTAATCAATAAAGATTAAAAAAAAATACTGTTCTAGATCACAAGCTTTAGGTTCATAGGGACAATCCCTCCAACCTTCCCATGGTCCTGCCAACCTTGCGGTTATACGGACCGAAACTGTGAGAAAAGAATCACTCGGGTGACTCCAGACTCTACAAATCCTACGCTCCTTGTCCCGAACACTCTCTCCCTTGTGGGGCATGCCACATCACATTACAGACTTCATTGCCGGGCTGCTCCACCCCAGCTCGGTGCTGCTCTGTGCCCCCCCCATCCCTGGTCGAAAACGTGCACTCCTCAACGCGCCGTGTCTTGTGCCATATTTTTGCAAACCTTTTCAATTTGCCAAAATTGGCCTCACTACTGACTAGATCCGAGTGGTATATCGGTTCATAGGGACAGACAGACAGCAGGAAGCGACTTTGTTATAAACTATGTAGTGATGAGAGAATCTTTGTCTAACAGCAAGACCTCCGTCGCAAGCGCGCCGAGCTAAGCGTGGCACTGCGCAAGCAAGCGCGCGATGAGCAGCTGCTGAAGCGACGGGCACTGTCTCCGGATCATGTGGATGATGCAGAGGAGAAGGTGTTCACACCTGAGGAGATTGTCCAGGGTAAGGGTTATGCTTGATATTTTAACACTTTGACTGCGGTTTTTTTTCGACGACTTCGAATATTACTGCTGCTGTATGTGAATTTAGCTGCCGCTCTACACAGCGGTTGTGTTGCGTCGCACATGCGTTTCGTTCGAAAAATATTACGGCTTTGCTGAGTCACACAGATCTGTATTTTCTCAGCCGCTGCGCTAGTGTGGATTTAAGCATATTAGTCCCTTGTAGAAAACACATACCGTGTGATTTCAGCAGTCAAAGTGTTAATGACCTATGTATACTTAAATATTGACATGTATCGAATCATATTATATTTAGACTTAAATAGGTAAATAACCATGTATTAGACACATAAGAGATATGAACGTACTAGTGGTTTTTTTTTTCACTTCCACTAGTGGACAAAAAATTTAAGTAAACAGTAAAATAATAAATAAATAAATAATGCTGGACAATACAAACAAAATTACCTAGCCTCATGGTAAGCAGAGCTTGTGTTATGGGTACTAGGTAACTGATATACATAATACAATACATTACATATATAGATATTTTATTTAATTATACATAGAAAACGACCAGAACACCCCGAACAAATATCTGCAGATCGTACACAAAATTATTCCGAGGCGGGAATCGAACCCGCAACCTTCTGCGTCGTACATGGGTCGTCGAAAATAATCTTATTTGATAATAATTTATAGTATAAAGTATGAATTGTCTAAATGCTTTTTTTGTGAGCTTAACACTTTGACTGCGGTTTTTTTTCGACGAATGCGATCTTTTTTTTTACCTAAAAAATTCGTGCTGCCGCTCTACACAGCGGTTGTGTTGCGCCGCACATGCGTTTCGTTCGAAAAATATTACAGCTCTGCTGAGTCACAAAGATCTGTATTTTCTCAGCCGCTGCGCTAGTGTGGATTTACGCATATTAGTCACTTGTAGAAAACTCATACCGTGTGATTTCAGCCGTCAAAGTGTTAAGAAATAAAATACATATATTGACTATGAGTTTGATTTGATGTGCTAAAACTGAAAAATTAATTTACTTTTCCATATCTCTGGTGCATCACGTCAAAAGCTCTGCTTACTTTGAGCCTTTTTTAAAGATTGAAGCATGCATAGGGACAATCCCTCCAACCTTGCCATGATCCTGTCCCAATGCTGTTACACATATGGATGATGTGTCAGGCCACCCTGTGTTATTGTGTCCAGCACCTTTATTAGGACATTCCTTGATATTTATTTAAATTGTTATTCATTGTATTTCATTGTAGGCTAGATACCTAGGTTTATTTTAGTTTATTTTTGACAATGCCCTTATACAGCTGCATTAAATGATCTTGACATGTATTTTTATTTCAATTCAATCTAACTAATTTATTATTATTTTACTGTGATAAATATTATCTATGAATGTTATATCAAATTTTTAAAGAAGGCATGTCTGTCTGCTTTTTCTAAAACAATCCCTTATGGTGTTTCCTATGTCAAAATTAATGTGTGTTTTATAATAAAAAAAATTATATTATTTTTATGTACAACTGACCGATATCAAGTGTAACATGTGTACCTATGGTGGAACTGAATAAATGAAATGAAAAGTGTTATTTATTTTCGTATTCTACCACAGGGCTCATGTCCAATGACCTAGCTCGCATGACAATGTCGGCGCGCGCCGGTCGCCGGATGCTGTCCAAGGAACAGAACCCTCCCATCTCCGTGATGGTCAGCGCTGGAGTCATAGCGCCGCTGGTGGCTGCGCTGGACAGAGATGACTGGTAAGTAGATAGATAGATAAAGTATTTGCCACTTCAGACATACACACACATAAATAAATGCACTTGAGAAACTGTTGGTAATATGTGAAAATTATGCTAAGAGTCATGGTCTACAATATAACGTTAAAAAAAGTGAGTTCATGGTATTCTCCCCAAAGGGAAAACACATGAACGAGGTACCACCCATTATGTTGAATGGATCTGAGCTGAAAAGAGTTACCCAGTTCAAATACTTAGGTCACATTATAAGTGACAATCTTAGAGATGAACCTGACGTAGAGAGGGAGCGAAGGGCGTTGACCGTAAGGGCCAATATGTTGGTTCGTAGGTTTTATCGATGTTCTGAAGAGGCAAAAGTCACGCTGTTTAAGTCTTACTGTCAGACGTTCTACACGAGTAGCCTATGGACCACATATACTCAAACAGCGATCAACACCCTTCGCGTCCAGTATAATAATGCATTCAGGATGATACTGGGGCTCCCGAGGTTCTGCAGCGCGTCCGGCATGTTCGCGGAGGCGCGCACGGACGGCTTCCATGCATGCATGCGGAAGAAAATCGCCTCGTTGCTGTTCAGGCTGCACGGTAGTACCAACGTCATTCTGAATGCATTATCCAATAAATGGGATAGCCCGTTCCTCAAGCACTGCAACCAAGTAATGATGAAATAATCACTTTCATCATTATTTGATTGCACTGTTTGTAATAATTTACATTAATTGTTAATAACTAACATAGTATTAAGTAATGTTTGCTACTAACATGATATGGACCTAAATTTAATTTTAATTATGAATAGTCGTTCATCATCAGCCTATATTAGTCCACTGCTGGACATAGGCCTCCCCCAATGAGCGCCATAGCGCCCTGTCTCCGGCTTGACGCATCCAGCATCTACCTGCAGTCTTTCGCAGGTCGTCATCCCACCTGGTCGGAGGGCGTCCTACACTACGTTTACCGAGTCGTGGTCTCCACTCAAGAACACGTTTGCCCCAGCGGCCGTCGGTTCTTCGCGAGATATGGCCGGCCCACTGCCACTTCAGCTTGCTAATTCTCAGAGCTGTGTCGATAACTTTAGTTCTCTGTCGGATGTATTCGTTGCGAATCCTATCCTTCAGAGATACTCCGAGCATAGCTCTTTCCATAGCTCGCTGAGCGACTTTGAACTGGTGGACCAGCCCTATCGTGAGTGTCCACGTCTCAGCTCCGTAGGTCATAACGGGTAGGACGCACTGGTTGAAAACTTTCGTTTTCAAGCATTGCGGTATGGATGAAGAGAAGACTCGACGTAGTTTCCCAAACGCTGCCCAGCCCAGCTGGATCCTCCTTTTGGCCTCCTTCTCGAAATTGTTTTTACCTAACTGCAGAATCTGCCCGAGGTATGTGTATTCGGAAACGATTTCGAGAAGGTGACCATGTACGACCACCGGCCTTGGATCAATGTGACCATTGATCATGACTTTGGTTTTATCCAAATTCATGCCAAGACCGATGCCATGACCGATTTGTCGTTGTCCGAAATAAATGAATTTTATTTATTTTTTTTATTTATAAATAAAGCTGGTCAATCCACACAGCAGCTTTATGTATTTTTATTTATTTAAAAGAATATACCTACATAATTACATTAATTTTTGTTGACGACCGATGTGGCGCGGTGGGCGAAGGCCCGCCTGCGACGCAGGAGGTTGCGGGTTCGATTCCCGCCTCGGAACAAATGTATGTACGATCTGTAGATATTTGTTTCGGGTGTTCTGGTCGTTTTCTATGTATAATAAAAAATATCTATCCATGTAATGTATTGTATTATGTATATCAGTTAGCTAGTACCCATAACGCAAGCTCTGCTGACCATGGGGCTAGATAATGCTGTGTGAATTGTCCAGCATTATTTATTTTTATTTATTTTATTTATTAATAATAATACTCATTAGGGGTTTGACCCGAATCTAGCCCCAAGCTAAGCAGAGCTTGTGTTTATGGGTATTAGATAACTGATACTTAATTACAACAAAACATTTTTTTTTATACATACATAGATACGACGACCAGAACTCCCGGAACAATCTGCATATCGTACACAATAGTCCCGAGGCGGGAATCGAACCCGCAACCTCCAACGTCGCAGGCGGACCTTCGCCCACCGCGCCACAGAGGTTGTCAAATCGGATAGGTCAGTAGACCAATATCTGTCAAGAACTGTCATTAATCAAGCTCTAATAACTGTTCCAGCTCTGATCTCCAATTCGAAGCGGCCTGGGCACTAACCAACATAGCATCTGGTACTCGAGAACACACCATGGCAGTAGTTGATGTAAGTATTTGGTTGTATCAATAACTGTACTTCGGCCAGACTCAAGATACAATACTGGTAAACATTACCCCTGTACTTAATCTAAAATTACTTTCTTGTTGAGCTCTCTCTACCGGGTCTTATTAACACTTTGATTGCTGAAATCACACGGTATGTGTTTTCTACAAGTGACTAATATGCGTAAATCCACACTAGCGCAGCGGCTGAGAAAATACAGATCTGTGTGACTCAGCACAGCCGTAATATTTTTCGAACGAAACGCATGTGCGGCGCAACACAACCGCTGTGTAGAGCGGCAGCACGAATTTATTAGGTTAAAAAAATGATCGCAGTCGCATCGAGAGAAATTACAAAATCGGTTCTAATTGATGGAGAAGGTCAAGGCACGTGCGACGGTGGACCTGTGTGCTAATCTAGATGATGTCTGTTTCAGGGAGGCGCTATTCCAAAGTTGATAGCTCTACTCGGCCACGGCGGCGTAGTGGCGGAGCAGGCGGCTTGGGCGCTCGGGAACATCGCCGGGGATGGACCTGTTACCAGGTACATAACGTACCCTCATATCTGTAAATGATTCTTCAAATAATCCTTCACTCAAACTCGTCTGAAGTGATGCGAGCATTCCATCAAAATATCTTCGAGTTCGGTATCATCATCATCATAGCAGTCCACTGGCTGGACGTAGGCCTCCCCCAATGAGCGCCATAGCGCCCTGTCCCACCACCTGCAGTATTTTTCAGGTCGTCATCCCACCTGGTCGGTTTACCGAGTCGTGGTCTCCACTCAAGAACACGTTTGCCCCAGCGGCCGTCGGTTCTTCGCGAGATATGGCCGGCCCACTGCCACTTCAGCTTGCTAATTCTTAGAGCTATGTCGATAACTTTGGTTCTCTGTCGGATGTATTCGTTACGAATCCTATCCTTCAGAGAAACCCCGAGCATATCTCTTTCCATAGCTCGCTGAGCGACTTTGAACTGGTGGACCAGCCCTACCGTGAGACTCGAGAGTTCGGTATTCTTACCCCCATATCTTTAGACAATTTCTTCAACTGACGACTATCAACGTGACGCGATCATTCGTTCAAAACATACTCGAGTTCGGTATATGTTTAGTCCATAATTTGGTTAAATGTAAACTTTACTCAATTAGGTTGAATCCGACGACCGATGTGGCGCGGTGGGCGAGGTCCGCCTGCGACGCAGGAGGTTGCGGGTTCAAATACAAATACAAATTCTTTATTAATAACACCAAGTTACAAGTCACACGTAATAATAATAATAAGGCAATCAATATAATCCAATATTGTCCTTAACTAATATGTATATGTCATAAAAAGTATAATTGATCAATTGTAATATGGAAATTAAATTATAGTAAATTTATACAATAGGTAAAGCGTAGAACTCGTCTACAGCGTAGAAAGAGCTCTCTAAGAGCCATTTTTTTAATTTACATTTAAATACCATTCGTTTTCTTTGTTCGATTCCCGCCTCGGAACAATTGTGTGTACGATCTGCTGATATTTGTTCCGGGTGTTCTGGTCGTTTTTCTATGTATAATAAAAAAAAAAATCTATCTATGTAATGTATTGTATTATGTATATCAGTTATCTAGTACCCATAACACAAGCTCTGCTTACCATGGGGCTAGATAATGCTGTGTGAATTGTCCAGCATTATTTATTTATTTATAATCGAATCTCTTATATACCTTCGCGAGACGGGTAATAGGGTAGTGTCCCGGGTAAAAAATATATTTTTCTATTTCGTCAGTTAGATTATCAGAAGATATTGGACACGTATTTTTTCTTCTGTCAATCAAACAAATACTTAAAGTTTAGGAGTGGGGGCTCGTGACGTCACAACTTGCTAAAAAGTGTAGCAAGACGTGACGTCATGCGGAACTTTAACTGGCTATATCTTCATATTTTTTTGTTTAATTGACAAAAGAAAAAACCCAGGGGTCCAGGATCTTTTAATAATCTAACTGACGGACTTAGTAGATTTTTTTAACCTAATAAGATAGTCTTCTCAATCAAAGCAAGCTCCTTTGAGGAGAATTCAAGGTAGGTCGCGAGGTACCTTGAGATGATAGTTCATATCTTTACTTGTAGTAGAAAATTTTCTGGTTAGTTCGAGTGAAGGGATTTTTTACGATCAACCATTTACAAGGAAATAAAATCTTGGATGATTAATACAAATAAAATTAGATTGATAGATAGAAAACACTTTATTATACCACACAAAACAGAAGACAATACAGGAGTAAACAATAGAATAAAGGAAGTATAAAGGGCGGCCTTATCGCTGAGAGCGATCTCGTCCAGGCAACCTTTACGAACAGAAAGACAGTGGTACTTTAGTAAATATATAGATTAAAAAAAGAAAACAAATACACTACATACCATAATACCTACATTACGAACATTATAATAAACTTACATAGACATAAGATAGAGCTATCAGCTAATAGATAAATAATGCTGATGCAGCAGTTTTTTGAAGATAGGGAGTGATAGATAGATATTTTTTATTATATATAGAAAACGACCAGAACACCCGAAACAAATATCTGCAGATCGTACATACAATTGTTCCGAGGCGGGAATCGAACCCGCAACCTTCTGCGTCGCAAGCGGACCTTCGCCCACCGCGCCGCATCGGTCGTCGATCATCGATTTTGCACGTTTGAAAATTATTTTTTTGTTACAGAGACGCAGTGCTGAACCTCGGAGCCTTGCCGGCGTTGTTGTGCTATATGCACCGCAACACCCCCTCCACCCAGCTCAGAACTAACGTCTGGACGTATAGCAATATGTGTAGGTAAGTCAAAATAATGCTGGACACCATAACATACTTAAATATAACTGTACTATTTATGTATAAACCGCACAATTGCACTTCTGCAAGCGGTGCATTTTGACCTACCTAAGCTTCGACCGCTCAGTACGCGTTCGACCGCTGTCCAGTAAATTCAGTAAATTCAATTTATTAACCATAACATTATTACTAATATTGGCATGTCAATTAAGACTACAGTACAATGAATACTCTTAAATTAAATTAAATCCTAAATTACAATAATATAAGTATAGACAATAATAACTTATCACAAATTGACAAATGAGCACGTTAAAAACTCGTTAATGCTATAAAATGGGTTACATACTAAAAAGTTCTTTATTTTTGCTTTAAATTCCTGAAAAGGAAGTAGAGTTAGTTCTAGTGGTAACTTGTTATATAAATCAAGCTTTAGGGTTAAACCCTGTTTATGTGTTTTTACCAGTCTAGTAGTAGGTACGTGTAACTTTTCTTTATTTCTTGTATTGTAGCTATGTATGTTCATCTTTTTGGGTATTTCATCTTTAATCTTATGTCTGTATCTGTCCCGCGCAGTCATATCAAGCAATAAATCAAGTATCATCTAAACATCTCTCTATCTCTCCATCTATTCTCAACTATCATCTAAAGGTGTAGGGCCGGAAACCTTACAATAATATTATCCTTGGTACACTCCCTGCCTTTCTTAATCATCATCAGCCTATAGCAGTCTACTGCTGGACATAGGCCTCCCCCAATGAGTGCCATAGCGCCCTGTCTTCAGCTTGCCGCAACCAGCATCTACTTGTAGTTGATTTTAGTGATATAGTGTATATAAAAGTGTCTTAATTATATATAGAATATAATTAGACACTTTTCAATAAAACCTGTGTTATAATATGTGTAGACATATATACAGGGTGGAATTTTGTAATGCCACCTGGAGGGAAAGTACTCTTAATACTGTATATAGACAATTGTACTCAAAGAAAACATTCCTTTTATTTTGAAAAGAAAGAAAACTGCATTCAAACTTCACCAGATCTCACCCCTTTAGATATTTTTTGTGGGGATATGTAAAAAATCTAATCAAAACTCGTTTAGATTCGCATAAGATAGGTACATGTATTTTATGCGAATGTAAACGAGCTGAGAGTTGAAGTTGAGAATACGATTTATAATATTCACCACAACACGTTATTAAAAGTTACTAGAAAGTAGTAGTAGTTAGAAGAATAATTTTATGTATCCAAGAAAATGGAGCCCATTTCGAACAACTAATTAGTTAGTTGACTTTTTATTGTAAATAATTTAAGATTTCATGGTTTTCCTTTCATTTAATTTATTAAGTTTGTTAGAGAGATTTCATCCTTATTATTGACCCTAACGATCTATGCAATAAAAGTATAGGGTGTAATTTTTACAGATTTTAGTCGGTTCGATTCCCGGGTGAGGCAAGCGAATTTTCGAAAATCTTTGAATGCAATTTTCTTTCTTTTCAAAATTAAAGGAATGTTTTCTTTGAGTACAATTTCCTATCTACAGTATTAAGAGTACTTTCCCTCCAGGTGGCATTACAAAATTCCACCCTGTATATATATACTTATTAGTCGTCAAGTAATTGTCAAGTGGTCAACAAGTCATCAAGAAGTAAAACCAGCAAATCGACGCCAAGAGCCTTCCAAGAATAAACGCCTAGTGAAACCTCCAGTCCACCAGTCTTTCTATCAAGGAACCTGGAGGAGAACCCTGCCGTATGGACGACACAGTAGGAGCTAGGACCCCCACAATTGTTGAATTTCATACTACTATTGTTGGTGGGCTAAGAAGAAGCTAAGGAACCCATGGAGCTGTGCCAATAACATAGAATTTCCTCTATTTTCAAAGTTGGTTATGAATAAAAATGTGATCTCCCGCTCATGTCATCATCAGCCTATAGCAGTCCACTGCTGGACATAGGCCTCCCCCAATGAGCGCCATAGCGCCCTGTCTTCAGCTTGCCGCAACCAGCATCTACCTGTGATTTTAGTGATATTACCTAGCAATATATAATCTAATAAAGACACTTTAAAAAAGCCTATACGACCGATGTGGCGCGGTGGGCGAAGGTCCGCCTGCGACGCTGAAGGTTGCGGGTTCGATTCCCGCCTCGGAACAATTGTGTGTAAGATCTGCAGATATTTGTTCCGGGTGCTCTGGTCGTTTTCTATGTATAATAAAAAATATCTATCTATGTAATGTATTGTATTATGTATATCAGTTATCTAGTACCCATAACACAAGCTCTGCTTACCATGGGGCTAGATAATGCTGTGTGAATTGTCCAGCATTATTTATTTTATTTATTATATTATATGAGTAGACATTTATTCATCATCGTCATCATCATCAGCCTATATTAGTCCACTGCTGGACATAGGCCTCCCACAATGAGCGGCATAGACATTTATTATTTTTATTATATTTCAGGAATAAGAACCCCATAGTGAGATTCGAACTGGTATCGCCTGCCCTGCCACACGTCACGGAGTTGCTTCTTTTAACTGATCAAGAAGTACTTGGTAAGTTCACTACGACCTTGTATGTCATAAATGGCGACTAACCTGACACACACAGGTTTAGTAGTTGGCAAGGCATCGAAAGCATTAGGTTTCATCATTAGAATGTCCCATGATTTCGCAAATGTTAAAACGTTTAAGATACTGTACTGTTCTTATGTGCGCAGCCACTTGGAATATTGTTCGCAGGTATGGAACCCTAGGTATAATATGTATATCCCTCGCTTGGAGGGCATACAGAAAAGGTTCCTACGATATATACAGTTTAGGGCAAAAATATTTTTGCCTGGTTATTACACAAGATGTCGCAAATTCCATTTCTTGCCCCTCCAGGAACGAAGAGCCATAGCAGATCTAAGTTATCTTTCTGGCATCATTAATAGCAAAGTAGACTGCGCGGAGCTGCTGCAACAGCTAGGATTTCACTCAAACTTTAAAACTAGATAAACTAAAACTTTCCATCTTCCAACGTGTAAAACCAACTATAGGCAGAACACATTTTTGATAAGGTCATGCGGATGTTTTAACATTCTATCCAGAGAGCTTGATATGGATATTTTCATTGATCCTCCCACTAAGCTAAAAAGAATAGTGAGTGGTAGATTTTTTGGTACATCCTCTTCTTGATTATTTTCTTAAGTCGTAGAGGTATAATAAACCAAAATTGGTAGAAATTTATATTTATATGTGTACAAACTTTTAGATTAAGTATAATAATTTTACCATCAGTAGTCGTCCTGTAACTTTGTTTAGCATTAATTTAAGTAGCTTTTTGTGGAAATTTTTAATTAGCCTTCAGTATTAAGTCAGATACCTACTCATTAAGTTAGCTGTTAATTTCCTGAATATTGTTAAAATAAAATAAATAAATAAAATAAACTCCCTCCACGCATTTATTTTCTTTGACCTAATGAAAGAATAAAAAACTTAGACGTGTTAGTGTCAGCTCATTGGATAAATAAATAATGCTGGACATTCCATACAGCGAAAATATATAATAAACTGCCGGACTCTATAACCAGCGCCGCTTCAACCGCAATATACATGAATAAAGTGTGTTCTGGTCGTTTTCTATGTATAATAAAAAATATCTATCTATGTAATGTATTGTATTATGTATATCAGTTATCTAGTACCCATAACACAAGCTCTGCTTACCATGGGGCTAGATAATGCTGTGTGAATTGTCCAGCATTATTTATTATATTATTATAATATTATTATTATTATATATTATTATAAACTGAAGAGAATCCTAGTGGACAGGGCATACATACAGTTTAGAAGAATTCCTAAATAAATAATAAATAATGCTGGACAAATCACACAGCATTATCTAGCCCCATGGTAAGCAGAGCTTGTGTTATGGGTACTAGATAACTGATATACATAATACAATACATTACATAGATAGATTTTTTTTTATTATACATAGAAAACGTCATCTAAATGACAAATTAGATGACGCCAATGTCGCTGATCCACACTTATAATATTTATTATAACTTTGATTTGAATAACTCACTATTGGTAAAATTACCAGAGAAATTATTGAATTAATTATTATAAAAATTCTGTACTTAGATTTCGAACTATTTTGTATTTTTCTTGTTATTTCGTAATGTATTTTCTTTGTTTCCTATGTATTATTTATGTTTTATATATATTATTTATGTTTGACATATAAGAATAGATAGATAGATAGACAGAAAATTCTTTTTTGCACTCTAACTATAAACTATGTACAGTAAAAACTTATATTTTAAGTACAATTGGCGGTCTTATCGCTTAAGAGCGATCTCTACCAGACAACCATGGATGGATAGGATCGTGGACAGTACCAGGGGATTTGTGTGCTTGTAGGTTATGGGATATTATGAATAAAATACTTCATCATCATCATCATCAGCCTATATCAGTCCACTGCTGGACATAGGCCTCCCCCAATGAGCGCCATCGCGCCCTGTCTTCAGCTTGCCTTTGAATAAAATACTTAATATTTCTTATTAATAAAGAACTGAACTGAACTGAACAGCATTTCTGTGACAGATAATCATGTGCTCGGACCTCGTAAAATAAAATAATAATAAATAAATAAATAATAAATAATGCTGGACAATTCACACAGCATCATCTAGCCCCAAGCTAAGCAGAGCTTGTGTTATGGGTACTAGATGACTGATATACATAATACAATACATTACATAGATAGATATTTTTTATTATACATAGAAAATGACCAGAACACCCGGAACAAATATCTGCAGATCGTACACACAATTGTTCCGAGGCGGGAATCGAACCCGCAACCTTCTGCGTCGCAGGCGGACCTTCGCCCACCGCGCCACATCGGTCGTCAAATATAATCAAATAGAATAGAAAAAACATTTATTTAGACACAGGTACAAAATACAGGCATAGAATAAACAAACAAAGAAGTTTATCATGGGGGTAAACGACACAAATAGCTGATATTAAGACTAAAATAAGACTACCTCCATGACCCTGCGCCGGAATAGGGGTTGGCTCAGCGTGTGCAGAACATTATTTTAATAAATGAAATGAATTTATTTGTTATAATAAGACTTACACAGAACATAATAAACTCAAATAATAACATAATAAGTGTAATAAAACTTTAACACTAAAGTCATTTAAAACGGGATATTTACCATGATTAGATTTTTGAGTTTTCCAATATTTCGGCACAGTTTCATGCGCCATGATCACGAATATTGGAAAACTCAAAAATCAAATCATGGTAAATATCCCGTTTAAAATGACTATAATAAGTGTGACCATCGCCGATTTAAAACACATGTAGACCACCTACTTTAGTACCTACTGTACCTACTAATATAAATATACAATACAATACAAAACGACTTTAATGTACACACCAGATACAGAACATTATGAAAGATATTACATGTGACAAGTACAATGGGTGGCCTTATCGCTTACATATACAATACAATACAAAAATTCTTTATTGTACACCATAATCAAATTAGTCATTACAAAAATACATTATATGCGACAAGTACAATGGGCGGCCTTATCGCTTAGAAGCGATCTCTTCCAGGCAACCTTTGTACAGAAAGAATTATATGAATTTAAGAAAAGGCAGGAGGCAGGTGGTGTACCACGGATCTAAATAAGAATACTAAAAAACAAATAATAAATATTACAAATTCCAAAATAAATAATACACTACTTAAATACATAAATAAATAAATAAATAGTAAGTACCAATATTCATTCTAAATATCTTATTTCTCTTATAATTGGAAATTCATATAAGAATGAATCCTAGTTTCAACCTAATAAATAACACAAGTACTTTGCATTGGAATTTACGCGCCTGCGCACGAGTGTGAGCGAGACCAACGAGCCGTAGGCTCTTCGCCGTGTGCGTGAGCGAGACCGCGCACCTGCACTGGCAGGCCGTGTCACTGCAACCAACGGTGGTGAATAGATTCGATGCATAGACCGCGTGCCGCCTGAGCTTCCTAATTATTTCGTTCTTTATTGTGTTAATACCATTTTAGACATTGGACAATTACCATTATACACATCTCTCCTCTCTTCTCCGCTTTGGTAAAGTCTAGCCTTATTTCTTATTGTATTTTCCAGCTGACGCCTGCTGGGCCCTCTCGTATCTAACCGACGGTCCGAACGAGCGCATAGAGTCGGTGCAAGCCACCCCCGGACTGACGGAGCGCCTGATAGCCTTACTGGGGCATCCGGCGCCGCCAGTGCAGACCCCGGCGCTCCGGGCTCTCGGCAATATGCTGACCGGGACTGATGTGCAGGTATTTCAATGTTTTATTTATAAAGAAATGCTCGAAAAGAGTTTAGACTGGCCTTCTTTTATTTGTCAAAATAGATAGATAGATAGATAACACTTTATTACAACACACAAAACAGAAAATAATACAGAGATAAAAACTTAGAATAAAGGTATAAAAAAAGTAAAGTAAAAAGTAAAAAATCATTTATTTCTTTAGGCTTACAAAATAAGCAATTAGACAAGTCATATTTTATACATTAAATTATTATCAAATAAAATTATTTTACTGTTCACTTCAATTTTTTGTCCACTAGTGGAAGAAGTGAAAAAGAAACCACTAGCATGTTCATCTCTTATATGTCTAATACATGGTTATTTGCCTATTTAAGTCTAAATATAATATGATTCGATACATGTCAATATTTAAGTAAAGCTATGCACAATAACAAATTACTTACTACATACTATTGTCGGTGCGAAACTGAGCGACATCTGGCCAAGCATTAACATCATTGAGATAATCATTTATGGAGTAGAAAGCCTTCTTGATGAGATTTAGTTTTATGTAATTTTTAAATTTACGAATAGGGAGCTCAGTTGCTTCAGATGGAAGCTTATTATAGAAGCGCACGCTATTGCCCATAAATGATTTCCCTTCCTTGTGTAATCTAAATGATGGGATGTGTAACTTGTTCTTGTTTCTTGTATTTCTATTGTGAACATCACACTTTTTCATAAGGCTATCCTTATTTTTGTGGGTATACATTAGATTTTCATAGATGTATTGCGATATTACAGTCAGAATATTAATGTTTTTAAATAATTCCCTCAAAGAATCTCGTGGCTTTAATTTATAAATAGCGCGTACCGCCCATTTTTGAAGAACAAATATGGTCTGGATGTCAGCTGCCTGTCCCCAAAGCAAAATACCATAAGACATAATACTATGGAAGTAACTGAAATAAAGGGCGGCCTTATCGCTTATAGCGATCTCTTCCAGGCAACCTTGGGATGGACTGGACATGAACGAACAATATAGACGGTGGCACTTTAATAAATAATTGATAACAAATACACTAAATACCTACATTACAAACATTATAATAAACTTACATAGACATAAAGCTATAAATATTTTATATGGTTAAATAATGCTGATGCAGCAGTTTTTTGAAGATAGGGAGTGATTTTGCACATCTGATGTCCAGAGGGAGAGCATTCCAAAGACTTGAGACTAGAGCTTGTACAGTGAATGTTTTTTTTCAAAATGTGGTTTGCCACTTCTCTGCCAGTGTCCAAGAAATTTCATAGTCGAGTGGAGGCGGAATTACAAGGGCGTTTTCAACATCAACTTCTTGCTAGATGGCTCTGCGTCTGGTTTGACGCAATTCTGCCAATGTCCGTCTCATGGTAGCATGCAAGCTTTATAAAGCGTTCAAACTCAAGAAGACCATCGCAGCCAATTGGCTACTGAACAACTCTTTGAGCCTGCAGGACTCTCAAAGCAGTAACCCAAGACTCGAGTGACGTCTCGCTCGACGTTGAAGCTAGAAAAAATGTGGTCTGTTCTCTTGTATGGAAAGATGAGCGTCTAGTTTGTTGGTGGTTAACATTTACTTAATTATAAGTATTGATACAACGGGTATTTATCGCGTTTATTTACCTGTTCTCCCGACGTTTCAACAGGTTTACACTCTGTCGTGGTCACGGGATGACTGGAGTACTGGAGTTACCGCCTCAGCGAAACGGGGGCTAGTTTATTTGAAACTACCCTCATTTCATTTTCAATAGTAGGAATGTCCATCTGCACACTCGGACGACATACAACACTCACAGTGTCCGCGGCGCACAGAGAGACCCGATTACGACGACTACACTTTGCTATCACTGGATTTCACGAGGCAGAGAGTTTGAACCCGTCTTCACGATTGAAATTATGATATTTCTTAATTTAAATCGCTTCCCGAAACATTTACTTGTAATTATTATGACATAATTATTATAACATATATAACATTTACTTGTAATTATTTTCAGACCGACCGATGCCTAGAAGCTGGCTGTTTGGACCACATCATCAACTTGCTTGGATGCGGGAAATCTTCCCGTGTCAAGGTACATAAATTATTATTATAATAAAATATATATATCTATATAATGTATTTTATTATGTATATCAGTCATCTAGTACCCATCACACAAGCTCTACTTAGCTTGGTTAGGGCTAGATAATGTTGTGTGAATTGTCCAGCATTATTATTTTTCATGAAGACCGTTCGTTTGCGAAAGACTGCAGGTAGATGCTGGATGCGTCAAGCTGAAGACAGGGCGCTGTGGCGCTCGTTGGGGGAGGCCTACGTCCAGCAGTGGACCACTATAGGCTGATGATGATGATGATTAAGACCGATTTACAAGTATATAACTTGTAAATTAAACTAACTATAATTGTTCGCCTATAATTGCCGCCCATTGTTCTTGGCGCATGTAATGAAAAGTTTTTATTTTCTTTAAGCTTACAAATAAGCACTTAGACAGGTCATATTTTATAGTTCACTTCAATTTTTTGTCCACCAGTGTGAGAAGAAACCACTAGTATATTCATAACTTATGTGTCTAGTACATTTGATTTGCTTATCTGTAAGTTGGTAGATTTTGAGTTGGAGCAAAACTCGTTCCAAGCTTTTTTATCTTCTAGATAATCTGATATTTTGTAATAAGCTTTTTTACAAAGAATGTGTTTAACAATTTTTTTTAATTTATTTATTGATAATTTTTGCAACTCACTTGGAGTTTTGTTGTAGAAAATGAAAATGAAAATGAAAATGAAAAGTTTTTATTTCTTTAAGCTTACAAATAAGCACTTAGACAGGTCATATTTTATAGTTCACTTCAATTTTTTGTCCACCAGTGGAAGAAGTGAGAAGAAACCACTAGTATATTCATAACTTATGTGTCTAGTACATTTGATTTGCTTATCTGTAAGTTGGTAGATTTTGAGTTGGAGCAAAACTCGTTCCAAGCTTTTTTATCTTCTAAGTAATCTGATATTTTGTAATAAGCTTTTTTACAAAGAATGTGTTTAACAATTTTTTTAAATTTATTTATTGATAATTTTTGCAACTCACTTGGAGTTTTGTTGTAGAAGCGTATATGTACATTGCTCTTTAAAAGATACATTTATCTTGTGTAGCCTAGTTGTGGGCACAGCGAGTTTATTCTTATTTCTAGTATTTACATTATGTATATCACTTTTTTTAGTGAACCGATTGATATTTTTATGAGTGTACAACAAGTTTTCATAAATATATTGACACGGTATGTCAATGCCTTTATAATGGTGTAGAATAAAGGATTTTTATACTGTATTGTATATATTTTGACAGGAAGCAGCATGGGCCGCATCCAACATCCTAGCGGGCACCCACCCGCAGATACAGAAAGCATTAGAGAAGCAAATACTGGATCCGTTGCTTAAAGTACTGGCCGAGGGTGATCCCAAGTGAGTTCACTACTAAATATTTTTAACACTTTGAGTGCTGAAAACGAACGGTATGAGTTTTCTACAAGTGACTAATATGCGTAAATCCACATTAGCGCAGCGGCTGAGAAAATACAGATCTTTGTGACTCAGCAGAGCTGTAATATTTTTCAAATGAAACGCATTTGCGGCGCAACACAGCCGATGTGTAGAGCGGCAGCACGAATTTTTTAGGTAAAAAAAAAGACCGCAGTCGTCGAAAAAAAACCGCAGTCAAAGTGTTAAACTTACGCGATCTGAACACATAATTATAAGTAATAATACAACGGGTATTTATCGCGTTTATTTACCTTTTTTCCCGACGTTGGGAAAAAAGGTAAATAAACGCGATAAATACCCGTTGTATTAATACTTATAATTATGAGTTCACTACTGTTTTATACTATAGTTTTTTTAATTGAATACTAGCTGTTTCATGCTGTTTCACCCGCTTTAAATTCCAATTTCACATTTCTAAAATATAATATAGCCTATGTTCACCGAGGATAGTGTAGCTTCCCAACGGTGAAATAATTTTTCGAATCGGTCCAGTAGTTTCGGAGCTTATTCAATACAAACAAACAAAAAATCAAACCTTTCCTCTTTATAATACTATAAATAAACATTACAATCAAATTGTTATCTTTTGTTTATTGATTACTAGTTGCTCCAGGTACCCATGACACAAGCTCTGCTTAGCTTGAGGCTAGATGATGCATTGTGAATTGTCCCGCATTATTTTGATGTTATATATTTCACCAAATCTATATTCTATATTTCACCAAATCAATACTGTTATATTCCACCGAACCAGTATTCTATTTCACCAATCACTATTCTATATTTCACCAAACCAATATTATATTTCACCAAATGAATACTGTTATATTCCAACGAAACAGTATTCTATTTCACCAATCACTATTCTATATTTCACCAAACCAATATTATATTTCACCAAATCAATACTGTTATATTCCACCGAACCAGTATTCTATTTCACCAATCACTATTCTATATTTCACCAAACCAATATTATATTTCACCAAATCAATACTGTTATATTCCACCGAACCAGTATTCTATTTCACCAAATCAATATTCTATATTTTCTACCCGCAGATGCCAGAAAGAGGCGGCCTGGGCGATCACAAACCTGTGCCTGGGCGGCACGGCTGAACAGCTGGATGTGCTGGTCTCCGCCGGGTTCTTAGAACCCTACTGTCTTCTGCTCTCATCGCCGGACCATCGGGCGGTGCTTCTTATACTGGATGGGCTCAATAACTTGCTGCAGGTAATTCATCATAAAGCTATGATAACCCACTGCTGGTCATACGCCTCCTCCAATGAGCGCAATAGCACCCTGTCTTCAGATTGCCGCATCCAGCCCATCCAAAGACTGCAGGTAGATGCTGGATGCGGCAAGCTAAAGACAGGGCGCTGTGGCGCTCATTGGGGGAGGCCTATGTCCAGCTGTGGACTAACATAGGTTGATGATGAAGCTCTGCTTAGCTTGGGGCTAGATGATGCTATGTGGATTGTCCAGCATTATTTATTGTTTATTTGTTACAGGCAGCTGTGAAGTACGGTCAAGTGGATGCTTTCTGCCTACAGTTAGAGGAGATCGGAGTTCTTGATCAAATCGAGACATTACAGCAGCACGAGAACGAACAGGTGAGCACTAGCGTCCGCCCCAGGCTTCGCACGCATTGTTGCTATATATTTGCTACTTTTTATCCCATAAATAAATTTCAACATTTCCATAGAAAAAAAGCGTGCGTAGCCGCGGTCAGAAACTAGTTTTACAATAGATAGATAGATAGAAAACACTATATTATACCACACAAAACAGAAGACAATACAGAAATAAACAATAGAATAAAGGAAGTATAAAGGGCGGCCTTATCGCTGAGAGCGATCACTTCCAGGCAACCTTAGGATGGACTGGACATGAAGGATCAATATAGACGTTGGCGCGTTGATAAATATATAGATAAAGAAAAAACAAATTCACTACATACCATAATACCTACATTACAAACATTATAATAAACTTACATAGACAAAAGATAAAGCTGTCTATCTTCTCATATAGACAATATTTATCTTTTCATATCTTTGTTCACTTCTTGTTGTGTTTAGCACTTTTTTAATTAGAACTATGGGGTGATACATACCCCATAGTTCGGAGAAACCCACACGAACCAAGTATGAAAAGGGTAGTGATTGGGTGGGGGTTGTGGTGCATGGTACTTGTTGATCCCCAAACAGCCCTTTGAGATTGGAAAGTAGTACGGTGTAGGTTAGTGGTCAAGGAAAGTCACTATGAGGTTATATACTACATATCTCGCGAAGAACCGACGGCCGCTGGGGCAAACGTGTTCTTGAGTGGAGACCGCGACTCTGTAAACGTAGTGTAGGACGCCCTCCGACCAGGTGGGATGACGACCTGCGAAAGACTGCAGGTAGATGCTGGATGCGGCAAGCTGAAGACAGGGCGCTATGGCGCTCATTGGGGGAGGCCTATGTCCAGCAGTGGACTGCTATAGGCTGATGATGATGATATACTACTGCCGCCAACTTGTGGTAAATGATGAATCATCTGAGTAAATTTAGGTAAATCGCGAGCAAACACGCATTCAACTGCAAGCGCAGCTAAATGCATATCTGCTGCGTGTTGGGTTTACCCGAACAAAGTAAATGATTTTAAAATAAAAAATAAACTATGTTCACAGATATACAACAAAGCCGTGAAGCTAATTGAGACCTACTTCAGCGACGGGGTCGATGAAAACGCAGCGCCCGTCGAAAACGAAAACGAAAACGAATACCAGTTTGGATCTCAGAATGCACAGAATTTCAACTTTTAATTAAACTTCGACGGACGCCAAAGAAAGTACCGTGACAGTTTTGTTAGCTCATCATGATTTAGATAGATTTTGATAGCTTTTTGATGATTGTTTTCATTTGTATAGTAATTTTAAGTCATATTGTTATTGCTTTATATTTCACTGTAGTATTATCTAAATTTACCAAAACATATTCATCGGATCAAATGCGTGGGTTCACGAAAACCTTGTAAGATTCATTTGAGATGAAAAGTGCAGGCGCTTTAGGAGAATCAACTGTAGTCTTTAAGTGTAATTGTATTTTTGTAAAGTGTATATTTATAAGTAGCTGGCTGTCAATATTTAGCCATAATAATAACAACACAGTGGTTTTTAGTTCAAAAATTCCAAGGGATTTTTGTATTTTTGTAAAGTGTATTCTTATAAGTAGCTGGCTGTCAATATTTAGCCATAATAAAAACAAAACAGTGGTTTTTAGTTCCGAAAATTCCAAGGGATTTTTGTTTGTAAAGTGTATTTTTATAAGTAGCTGGCTGTCAATATTTAGCTATAATAATAACAACACAGTGGTTTTTAGTTCCGAAAATACCAAGGGATTTTTGTATTTTTGTATAGTGTATTTTTATAAGTAGCTGGCTGTCAATATTTAGCCATAATAATAACAACACAGTGGTTTTTAGTTCAAAAATTCCAAGAGATTTTTGTAAAGTGCATTTTTATAAGTAGCTGGCTGTCATTATTTAGCCATAATAAAAACAACACAGTGGTTTTTAGTTCCAAAAATTCCAAGGGATTTTTGTAAAGTGTATTTTTATAAGTACATTTTTCCAGAGGAGTTCCGAAAATTCCAAGGGATATTTGATATTGGAGCTCAAGCCTATTTTTCACGAATTTACCAAACGGAATTGTGATATTTCTAATGTTTTTAAAAAGTAAGTTTTCCTAATAAACTTTTTATTTGTATCACTGCTTTTCATTTCATACGTAGAGTGCTAGTGACATATAATATTAGCCGTTTTGACGCAACAGTTTAGCCAGGCTATACTGTTGTGCCAATCCAACCATCTCCTGCATGCATTCGTGGTCAGTAGTACCAAGGTAGACCTGGTGAACGTAGTTATTGTATCCTCTTTGTGGAAGAGGATACAATAACTACGTTCACCACCTACGACTACGACTGGGCTTATAAGGCAAACCCTCAGAGAAACATTCCGGGGGCGCGGCGCATAAAGGTCCGATTGCATCTACCACGGCACGATTAATTCGGGCAGCATGTTTGGTGGGCAATGCTGCATTGCTAAATGGTTTTTCTACTTACCAATGGAGGACGTTATATTATTTTTTATCTGTAACATTAATTTTGCTATTCGTCGCTAGATGGCGTTATTAGGCTAACAACTTCAGTGTATATTTCATTTTGTATCTGTGGAAGCTAGGGTGGAAGGAAGCACACAAGTCGCGGCTAACTTCACACAATTACAATAGAATTTTGAAAGATGGCTTCGATAAAGTTTGCTGTGATCGATGTAAACGATTTTCTTACGAAAAAACAGACCGCAGATCCTAATTTAGCTGCGGACTGGGCCAAGCTAGAAGAGTTTTACAATAAAAAGTAAGTGTCACAAATCCTTTTTTAGAGCATCTCTGAAAAATACGCAGTCATCTTGGTCACCAATTGCTAACCTCTTTGTATTTGTTATTTTCAGATTATGGCATCAGCTTACACTGAAATTGTCAAAATTTGTGGAGGAGCCTCAATTACAGGCTGGAACAAACCTTATCCAACTATATAACAACTTTATAACTGTGTTTGAAAACAAGTGAGTTATGTTTTACTTGTAAGCAAACTTCTTGGCAGTTCTTTGTCATTTTCTTCATTGCTGAAGGTCGTGCCTGCAAGGCTTTCACGAAGAACCGCTTCCACACCACTCTGTCTTCGGCCTGTCTCAGGGCTGCAGGCAAAGTGAGTCCCGTTATAGCCCTAATTTGATCAGACCAGCGGGTTGGTGACAGCCCTCGGCGCACGGTGGTTGTGCCCGACCGGGGCACGGCCCAGTCTGTCTTGACACGGTGTAGCGTGAATCATTTAAAGTACTATCTATCTATTCCAGAATTAACCCCCTGTCCCTGGTGGAGATAATTGCAAAACTAATCCATCAATATGACGACAAGTTGGAGGCTGTCGCATTTCTTGAGAAAATTGAAACCAAGGTCAAGATGAATGATGATGCGGTGGCATTGTGCAAGGTAATAATATGTATTATATTATCTGTGGTACATGTATTGCCCTAGTCTAGGGCATGCAAATTTTTTTACCTACGGTAGGCTATGGTCACAAAACATTTAGAAGTACGTTGACACAACAGAAAAATATAATCAATCTCTTATTAAAATAGTCATTACATTAAAAATAGAAATTATTTATTGTTGTTTCTTACATTACTGCTTAGTTAATTTATAATGTCCTTATAATTTATATTTAGTCAATTTTAATGTCAATATTTATATTGTTTTTTAGTCAATTTTAATGTCCTTATCTAATAAAAATTCTTTTACATCATAATAGCATTTTGATATTAAAAATTTATAAAGATTGTTTTTGAACATGGTCAATGAAAGCAGTTTTACATTGTTAGGCAATTTATTGCAAAGTTTTGGTGCCATGTCACAAAAACTTTTTTTTAATAATGCTGTATTAGCACTCGCCGAACACAGGCGATGCTGGTCTCGTCTACTGCGTGTGTTAATTGGCTTGTCGTACAAATTGTTATTGAGTTTTACAAACACCGCCATTTCATAAATGTAGAGTGATGGAACTGTTAATACATTTGTGGTTAAAAAGTAGGCCTTGCAACTATTGGTAGTCTGCAGTCCATACATGGCTCTTATACAACGTTTTTGCGACTTGAAGATTTTTTCTCTTTCCGTGCAGTTTTCCCAAAATATAATGCCGTAGCGTAATTTAGAAGAAACGTAGCTGTGATAGACCGTTTTCAGCGCATCCAGACCAACAATTTTTCGAAGTTTGTAAAGCATTTACGAGTATTTACTAAGTATACCTAGATACCTTCATAGAGATTACTTATTAAATTCTATTCAGCTGACTCTCAGCTAATAACACATATACAAACCTTTGTGGTTTCCTTCGTGTTATTTTTAAGCTTTTTCATGTAACTATCTTTAAGTTGGTAAATAAATAAAAAAAAAATAAAAAAAAAAAAAAAAAAAGATAACTTCGGTGAAGATATTATTTTATAATTTTTCATACAGCATCATCTTGTCATAAAGATACGTCATTTTGGTACCCAGAACACAGTTCTGCTTACTTGCTTGGTTAGTTAAACTAATCTCTACTTTGTCACTCTATATGTGTCCACATTATAAGATACTTGTAAAAATTGATTAACTAGTTATAAGATATCCTATGGGTCATGTACGGTACATATTTTATAACTAAGACCTCTGTAACTCATGTGTGCAAATAAATGATCTGTATTCTGTATCTTATATATTCAGGTTCTGCAAGGCCAGATCTACCTAGAGAAGCTGAACGACTTGGATTCTACGGAGAAGATCATCTCTTCGTTGGAAGGTTCTCTGGAGGATGCTGACGGAGTGGGGCCTGTGCATGCACGGTTCTACAAGCTGGCCTCCGAGTATTATAGGTATAACGACTACTCGGGCGCGCGCCGCCGCCCCGCCATTCTGGTGGTACCCAGTTGCAGGACCAACTTACTAAAGTTTGCCCCCATATCAATCACTATATATTTACTCAATATTCTGTCCAAAAACTTACCAAAACCTGCTGAAAGCCATGGAAAAGGCACAACAGGTTATTGAGAAATTGCATAAATTTATTAGTATTGTATATAGGTTATGTATGTTGTAAATTAGATACTTTTAGGAATTAAACACTAATTTATTTTAAAAAAACACAATTTTCATAAACGAAAAGGATTCTACTTATTTACAATCAAAAATTAAATCAATCTCAACAATAAGAGATAGTTTAAACAATCACGCTTTGGTATCTATTACATACTCATATAATGACACACAGAGAGGGCACGACCATGCAGCTCGGCGAGTTGTGGCAGAAAGAGGGCCTGTCCGCCGTTCCTTCGGCTTTTATAGTCTTAATTCATCTGTCACATTGAATCACATCTATCAATACAATAAATAAGTTAGTATAAGTAGATATACTCTACAAGGGTCGCTACGCTACTGCCCGCGCCTCTTTGAAGCACTTTGAAGATGAAGTTAGAACTGCAGTCTAGTTTTAATTACTGTGTGCTTTTATTAGTATAATATTTGTTTGTATTCTGTTTTTTGTGCCAAATAAATAAATAGATTATTTATTATTATGTATAACTTGCAGAGTCCGCGGGCCCGTCTCCCGCTACTACCGCTGCGCGCTCCGCTACGTCGGCATGGCGGACGGCGGCGCCTCGCTGCCCGCCGAGGAACGCTCTCGAACTGCGCTCGCGCTCGCCCGGGCCGCGCTCATAGCGCCCGATGTCTATGACTTGGATGAACTGGTGAGTGTTACTTGCACAGTCCGCGCCCCTCTCCCGCTACTACCGCTGCGCGCTCCGCTACGTCGGCATGGCGGACGGCGGCGCCTCGCTGCCCGCCGAGGAACGCTCTCGAACTGCGCTCGCGCTCGCCCGGGCCGCGCTCATAGCGCCCGATGTCTATGACTTGGATGAACTGGTGAGTGTTACTTGCACAGTCCGCGCCCCTCTCCCGCTACTACCGCTGCGCGCTCCGCTACGTCGGCATGGCGGACGGCGGCGCCTCGCTGCCCGCCGAGGAACGCTCTCGAACTGCGCTCGCGCTCGCCCGGGCCGCGCTCATAGCGCCCGATGTCTATGACTTGGATGAACTGGTGAGTGTTACTTGCACAGTCCGCGCCCCTCTCCCGCTACTACCGCTGCGCGCTCCGCTACGTCGGCATGGCGGACGGCGGCGCCTCGCTGCCCGCCGAGGAACGCTCTCGAACTGCGCTCGCGCTCGCCCGGGCCGCGATCATAGCGCCCGATGTCTATGACTTGGATGAACTGGTGAGTGTTACTTGCACAGTCCGCGCCCCTCTCCCGCTACTACCGCTGCGCGCTCCGCTACGTCGGCATGGCGGACGGCGGCGCCTCGCTGCCCGCCGAGGAACGCTCTCGAACTGCGCTCGCGCTCGCCCGGGCCGCGCTCATAGCGCCCGATGTCTATGACTTGGATGAACTGGTGAGTGTTACTTGCACAGTCCGCGCCCCTCTCCCGCTACTACCGCTGCGCGCTCCGCTACGTCGGCATGGCGGACGGCGGCGCCTCGCTGCCCGCCGAGGAACGCTCTCGAACTGCGCTCGCGCTCGCCCGGGCCGCGCTCATAGCGCCCGATGTCTATGACTTGAATGAACTGGTGAGTGTTCCTTGCACAGTCCGCGCCCCTCTCCCGCTACTACCGCTGCGCGCTCCGCTACGTCGGCATGGCGGACGGCGGCGCCTCGCTGCCCGCCGAGGAACGCTCTCGAACTGCGCTCGCGCTCGCCCGGGCCGCGCTCATAGCGCCCGATGTCTATGACTTGGATGAACTGGTGAGTGTTACTTGCACAGTCCGCGCCCCTCTCCCGCTACTACCGCTGCGCGCTCCGCTACGTCGGCATGGCGGACGGCGGCGCCTCGCTGCCCGCCGAGGAACGCTCTCGAACTGCGCTCGCGCTCGCCCGGGCCGCGCTCATAGCGCCCGATGTCTATGACTTGGATGAACTGGTGAGTGTTCCTTGCACAGTCCGCGCCCCTCTCCCGCTACTACCGCTGCGCGCTCCGCTACGTCGGCATGGCGGACGGCGGCGCCTCGCTGCCCGCCGAGGAACGCTCTCGAACTGCGCTCGCGCTCGCCCGGGCCGCGCTCATAGCGCCCGATGTCTATGACTTGGATGAACTGGTGAGTGTTCCTTGCACAGTCCGCGCCCCTCTCCCGCTACTACCGCTGCGCGCTCCGCTACGTCGGCATGGCGGACGGCGGCGCCTCGCTGCCCGCCGAGGAACGCTCTCGAACTGCGCTCGCGCTCGCCCGGGCCGCGCTCATAGCGCCCGATGTCTATGACTTGGATGAACTGGTGAGTGTTACTTGCACAGTCCGCGCCCCTCTCCCGCTACTACCGCTGCGCGCTCCGCTACGTCGGCATGGCGGACGGCGGCGCCTCGCTGCCCGCCGAGGAACGCTCTCGAACTGCGCTCGCGCTCGCCCGGGCCGCGCTCATAGCGCCCGATGTCTATGACTTGGATGAACTGGTGAGTGTTCCTTGCACAGTCCGCGCCCCTCTCCCGCTACTACCGCTGCGCGCTCCGCTACGTCGGCATGGCGGACGGCGGCGCCTCGCTGCCCGCCGAGGAACGCTCTCGAACTGCGCTCGCGCTCGCCCGGGCCGCGCTCATAGCGCCCGATGTCTATGACTTGGATGAACTGGTGAGTGTTACTTGCACAGTCCGCGCCCCTCTCCCGCTACTACCGCTGCGCGCTCCGCTACGTCGGCATGGCGGACGGCGGCGCCTCGCTGCCCGCCGAGGAACGCTCTCGAACTGCGCTCGCGCTCGCCCGGGCCGCGCTCATAGCGCCCGATGTCTATGACTTGGATGAACTGGTGAGTGTTACTTGCACAGTCCGCGCCCCTCTCCCGCTACTACCGCTGCGCGCTCCGCTACGTCGGCATGGCGGACGGCGGCGCCTCGCTGCCCGCCGAGGAACGCTCTCGAACTGCGCTCGCGCTCGCCCGGGCCGCGCTCATAGCGCCCGATGTCTATGACTTGGATGAACTGGTGAGTGTTACTTGCACAGTCCGCGCCCCTCTCCCGCTACTACCGCTGCGCGCTCCGCTACGTCGGCATGGCGGACGGCGGCGCCTCGCTGCCCGCCGAGGAACGCTCTCGAACTGCGCTCGCGCTCGCCCGGGCCGCGCTCATAGCGCCCGATGTCTATGACTTGGATGAACTGGTGAGTGTTACTTGCACAGTCCGCGCCCCTCTCCCGCTACTACCGCTGCGCGCTCCGCTACGTCGGCATGGCGGACGGCGGCGCCTCGCTGCCCGCCGAGGAACGCTCTCGAACTGCGCTCGCGCTCGCCCGGGCCGCGCTCATAGCGCCCGATGTCTATGACTTGGATGAACTGGTGAGTGTTACTTGCACAGTCCGCGCCCCTCTCCCGCTACTACCGCTGCGCGCTCCGCTACGTCGGCATGGCGGACGGCGGCGCCTCGCTGCCCGCCGAGGAACGCTCTCGAACTGCGCTCGCGCTCGCCCGGGCCGCGCTCATAGCGCCCGATGTCTATGACTTGGATGAACTGGTGAGTGTTACTTGCACAGTCCGCGCCCCTCTCCCGCTACTACCGCTGCGCGCTCCGCTACGTCGGCATGGCGGACGGCGGCGCCTCGCTGCCCGCCGAGGAACGCTCTCGAACTGCGCTCGCGCTCGCCCGGGCCGCGCTCATAGCGCCCGATGTCTATGACTTGGATGAGCTGGTGAGTGTAACTTGCACAGTCCGCGGGCCCCTCTCCCGCTACTACCGCTACTAATCCCCTACGTCGGCTAAACGGGAATAAAATACCTCTATCCCCCTAGAAATGTGAAATTGGAATTTAACGCTGGTGAAACCAAGAACAGTAGTTTATGAAACATGTTGTCTGTATGTCCACAGCTGGCGCACCCTATAGTCTGCGCGCTGTCCAACACGCCCGACGCGTGGGCGGTGGAGGCGCTGCAAGCGGCCGCGTCCGGCGACATCACCACCTACGAGCGTATCGTCACCGCCCTCAACAACCCCGACCTCAGCAGAGCGCACACCAGCATTAGGACTAAGATAGCGCTGCTGTGTCTTATACAGGTCAGTTGGAGAATGTCCTCCCTTTCACTCTCTCTGACTTAGCGTAACGATCGAAGAGGCAATGGAATAGGACCGTCTGTTCATGCGGTCAACAACCCCGACCTCAGCAGAGCGCACACCAACATTAGGACTAAGATAGCGCTGCTGTGCCTTATGCAGGTCAGTTGGAGAATGTCGTCCCTTTCACCCTCTCTGACTTAGCGTAACGATCGAAGAGGCAATGGAATAGGACCGTCTCTTCATGCGGTCAACAACCCCGACCTCAGCAGAACGCACACCAGCATTAGGACTAAGATAGCGCTGCTGTGTCTTATACAGGTCAGTTGGAGAATGTCGCACCTTTCACCCTCTCTGACTTAGCGTAACGATCGAAGAGGCAATGGAATAGGACCGTCTGTTAACGCTCATTTTCATCTGAGAATATCTTAGAAAGCATGAAAATAACTGTCGCTGTCATGAATTTAATATTACCATATCGGAATATGAAAAAAATCTTTTGAAACTATCATGGTTAAAATACAAAAAAATTAAATACAAAATTATTTATTTGCCATTTCACTTATGTATATGTACACATTTCTGGCGGCCCCCGCACGAGGCAAGCCTGTGTCGCGGGAAGCCTGTTTACAAAGGTAACTTTAACGATACAGATTTAAAGAAACTGATACTGATACAGGGCAAACAAACAAATACAATAAGAAAATAAAACTAATCAATTATAGATGTAGGTGATACCAAAAAAAAAAATTATAATTAAACAAATCAAGAGCACAAAATCTGCAAAAATATGCGTCACTCACTGATTAGGTATGCGGAGAGCGGAGTTATCAACACTAAAGTCATTTGAAACGGGATATTTACCATGATTTGATTTTTGAGTTATCCAATATTTCGGCACAGTTTCATGCGCCATGATCACGGAATAACTCTAAATATTGATTAACTCAAAAAATTAAATCATGGTAAATATCCCGTTTCAAATGACTTTAGTGAAAAAAAACTATCTTAGCATGTATTTTTTAGCAGAAATATTTTCGAGTAAGAGACAGACATAAATGTCTATCCATGACAGCAATGTCTATGCATGACAGCAATGTCTATGCATGACAGCAATAGTTATTTTCATCTGAGAGTATCTAAAGTGGGTGATAGACGTGCGAGTAAGTTCGCGAACTTGCTAAACAACCTTTTTCGCTGGTGTGTCACCCTAAGTATACGTACTTTAAAACCGCCGAGTAAATTCGTTGGCGATCTGACAAGTTTCAAATTTTGCTCGTAGCCCGCCTCCGCTCGCACGTGTAGCAGCACTGCGAGCCACGAGCCGCCATTTTGTGTGGCCAGTCTGGCAGTTTTTAATTTTTTTAATGTAATACGATATAATTCCTAAATAACACAAAGCTTCTTCTTTCGACGACATCGCAATACAGAGTGAGTAAGCTTCACGTGTGTCACTAAAGTCAAGCCGAGTATGTTTGCGATCTTAAAAACCGCGTAGGTACTTTAACACTTTGATTGCTGAAATCACACGGTATGTGTTTTCTACAAGTGACTAATAAGCGTAAATCCACACTAGCGCAGCGGCTGAGAAAATACAGATCTGTGTGACTCAGCACAGCCGTAATATTTTTCGAACGAAACGCATGTGCGGTGCAACACAACCGCTGTGTAGAGCTTCAGCACGATTTTTTTAGGTTAAAATAAGATCGCAATCGTCGAAAAAAAAATCGCAGTCAGTGTTAAGTTCGTACGTCTATCACCCACTTTAGACACCTGACGCTTTATGTTGTAGGATTTTAAGGTTGAAAGGATTTGTCATCGAGTTCCCTTAATGTTGTACTAATCGCCAGGTACAAGTAGGAGGCTCAAATAATAACACCGTTAAAACTGAATGGTAAAAACCCGATTTATTCGAGAACCATAAATTTTACCCCTATGAGAACCCGAAATGCTTCGTTAGCGCGATCTAGCGCTCGTACACATTTAGCAGCGCCATCTAGTATTATATATATCTAGTATTAGCTCAAGCCTCAAAAGTTAGCAACTTAGCTAGACAAATGTTTACGGTCTATCTAATCATTGTGCTTATATTCATCAGATGGCGTTCAACAAAACCTCTGCTCAACGTAAGCTAACGTTCTCTGAGATCGCACGCTCGGCCCGCATCCCTGTAGACGAGGTGGAACTGCTGGTGATGAAGGCGTTAGCGGAGAAGCTGGTGCGAGGGCATATCGACCAGGTAACTATCAGCACAGTCCACTGCTGGACATGCCTCCCGCATCACACAGCATCATTTAGCCCCACGCTAAGCAGAGCTTGTGTTATGGCAACAGATGACTGATATAAATAATACAATAAATTACATAGATAGATTAATTTTTATTATATAATACATAGATAACGACCAGAACACCCGGAACAAATATCTGCAGATCGTACACAATTAATAAATAAATTGTTCCGAGGCGGGATTCGAACCCGCAACCTCCTGCGTCGCAGGCGGGCCTTAGCCCACCGCGCCACGGAAGTCGTCAATACTAGTATTATATAACTCTCTTGTCCACAGGTGTCATCCACCGCGTACATCTCGTGGGTGCGCCCCCGGGCTCTGCCCCGCGCCGGCGCCGCAGCCCTAGCGCGCCGCCTGCACGTGTGGTGCTCCGCCGTCGCGCGCGCAGCCGACATGTTGCAGGCGAGGGGACCCGATCTACTCACCATCTAGGTAAATAGAGATTCAGGGTGTACCTACTCACCATCTAGGTAAATAGAGATTCAGGATGTACCTACTCACCATCTAGGTAAATAGAGATTCAGGATGTACCTACTCACCATCTAGGTAAATAGAGATACAGGGTGTACCTACTCACCATCTAGGTAAATAAATAAATAATGCTGGACAATTCACACAGCATTATCTAGCCCCATGGTAAGCAGAGCTTGTGTTATGGGTACTAGATAACTGATATACATAATATAATACATTACATAGATAGATATTTTTTTATTATAGATAGAAAACGACCAGAACACCCGAAACAAATATCTGCAGATCGTACACACATTTGTTCCGAGGCAGGAATCGATCCCGCAACCTCCTGCGCTGCAGGCGGATCTTCGCCCGACGCGCCACAGAGGTGTGGTATATAGCTATACCACATTTCAATGAAGGTTTATTTTGTTTCAGATTGCCGGTCTTCACTACTAATAATAGCATATATACACATTTATTGTAATAAAACGCATAAAATAATAAAAATTGCATAAATTATAAAGCGTTTTTTCTTGTCTGACCGTCAATTCTATGACAGGAGAACAATCATGAACATAAGGTTGTAGGACACACTTAACGATTGGTGGGATCCTTGCCTATCTTACCATTCATTCATGTGTTCATTCTATTATATCATTCAGCGATCCCACTCACACATGTCAGTCGGGATCATGTACTCGGTCGATACACATGTATTTCTTACTAGCGGACCTTCCCGGCTTCGCACGGTTTTAGCACGGATCCTTAACTTTTTTGAAAATATAATATAGCCTATGTTCACCGGGGATCGTGTAGCTTCCCAACGGTGAAAGAATTTTTCTAATCGGTCCAGTAGTTTCGGTGCCTATTCATTACAAACAAACAAACAAAAAAATCAAACCTTTCCTCTTTATAATATTAGTATACAATAAATAATGACCATGTGAAACCCTACAAGGTTGATTTAAAAAAGTTTTTTAAAGTACCTTTAAAATATGTATTTGTCAAAGTGGAGAGTCTCCACTAGTGGACAAAAAATTGAAGTGAACAGTAAAATAATTTTATTTGATATATAATAATTTAATGTATAAAATATGCCTTGTCTAAGTGCTTATTTTGTAAGCCTAAAGAAATAAATGATTTTTGGCTTTTCTTGAGACATTTAAGGAAATAAATGAATAAAAAAAAAACGATGCATTTCAGAATACATTTTTAATTTTATAAACAATAATATTACAAATATTTTATCTTAGATTTAATATTTACAATTCATAATAACTTCCAACCAACAATTTCATAATGGGACACCATGTAGGTAAGTTAATTTACTAGAATTTAAGCAGCACACCTTTCCTTTGCCCAACTTAAAGGTAATTAATGGAATGTATAATATTAAACTTAATTAGCGTTGACACAGTCACGCGTTCTTTATAAAACGCAAGCTCAGATATCTGCGGCCATTTTGTTTTTTTTTATGGTGTTGCCATCTAACTTTCTATTCTACATTAAACTTTGTTCATGAAAGAGGATGAAAATATATTTATTTTAACTTATATCATGCATCTTCTTTAGTGTATGACTGCATGTGACAATATTTAGTATAGCCAAAAAAAATAATAGTCAAAAATCGTTGAATCTGTCGATTTTTTTATTTGGTTATTATTAAATTTTTTAGAGATTACCCCAAGTGCGAGGGCTTACGCATTATAATTACCAAAAACCCTAATATTTATATCTATGTATTTATTCCAATTTGTACCTAAGCCCTCGACAGGTATAAGTCATATCATAAGCTATGCTCTAAAAATTGTTTTTTCGTGGCTTGGTCTTAATCTAGTTTAGTAGGTAATTAAGTTTAACTTTTTCATCTTGAGCAAACCCTTTAAATAAATGTAAAAAAACTTCAAAACACTAAAAAATCTAAGTTTTTGTCATTTATTATTGATACAATGAAGTATTTTAAACAATATAATTGGAACTAAGCTGGTCCAAGTGAACATTTTAAAATGGACGTCACTTATATAGTCTTTGTTTAATATTTATAATTATCCGAATTGAGCAAATCTTTACGATAATGCATTCTCTTAAAACTAAGTATAGGGTGACCTAGGAACAAGTTAATTTATAATTAATGTGACAATACGAGTCTAAAAAACACACTTAATAAAAAAATCACTTGCTGCTGAAGTAATTTTTTATTCAGTTTCTTTTATAGAAGCGATTAATTATCTATGCTTGGAAAAGTAATTTATTTCTAAGTCACCCTTGTAACGTAACTAAGCCGGGACACCCTGTAGGGAATCATAGTACCTACTTCTATATCACAACTATTATAAAAAGTGAACAATCTCCCTAATTTATATAAACATATTTGTTTTCTCTACGATATTTAGTGAGGTAATTATAATATAGGTAAAAAGCAATATATCAAAAAATCCAGAAGTAAATAAGTAAGGAAAAGGTTACCTTTTTATACGAATTCCTTTATCAAAAAGATTTTAGTAAAAAAAATCACGCTTCGATATATTCGTGGACATTTTAGAAAGTATATCAAAGTACCAATATTTTATAGCATAAAACTTATATTTTTTTGACAATTGTATGTAGAACACAATATATTAATTTTATATAATATTTCTCAGAATAATTGAGCAAAACCATCGAATAATTCGACGTGTACATATCTTTAATTATAATTATAACATCACCATTACTATAAAAATTCACAAATATTCACTGAAATAACAAAATAATTCAGTCTATACCAATTAGCATTCTTTCATATATTTGTTCATTTATTAATATTTATTATTATAATATTCTGGGGTAGCATCATTAAAGGTACATTTCCGAAAAGAAAAATTTTTGAATACTTTTTTTATTACTTGAAGAAGTTTTTTCATTATACCGTATAGTAAAAAAAACCTGTGTTTTTATTTTCCTGTTAAAAAAATGTTGCCACATTTGTCATAACATCTTTTAGAGTAACTTTATTGAAACATAGCCCCGAAATCGTATCGTAGAATTGAATAATTACCCATTAAAGCTATATTTTAGACTCCACCGAAACCAAAAGTCCAAAAAAACCCGACGAGAGTAATCTTCTAATAATACTGACAGAATGAAACACTCAGAAAAAGATTTAAAAACCCGAGAAAAATCTTTAATTAAAAAAAAAAATAGTTAGATCTTCTATACAATAAAAAAACAAAAATCAAGTTTCGTACGAGTGCAAAAAGAATCTTGGTTGTCTGGGTTTGAACCCACAACGTTTCCGATGGCTGTCCACAATCCACCCAAGGCACGGCAGTCAAAATTCCTAACTACTAATATCTAAACTAAACCGCTTATTCCTATGCTCGGACATAATAAACGCATTATCCGACCTTAGTAAAGATTCCCTTTCAACATCGCTGAACGAACTCCTAACAAACTCAGTTTTCAATATACTTTTAAACTCCTCCACGCTTTGGCTTAGATCCTTCACAAAAACTAACTCCTGCAGTTTTTGATTTGGCAAATTTAGGTTATGATACGTCTCCCTTTTAATAATAGGCTTTTGCTGTACGACTGATCGTCTGATTATTTCCCTTCTTTCGACTATTTCGAGCTCGTTTTGTGTTATAATGAAGTTGCGGTATGCTCTTAGAAAGAGGAATGCTATGAGTGAAAACCCGAAAACGACCATTCCATAGGTTATAAGTGGCGCTGCGATGGGTCCAACTGTTGTGGCCAGGAAGATCCAACGCCAGATGGGGGTGGTGACTTCGTGGATACCCTGGAAGATGATAAGAGATTATAGAGCGTAGAAAACTGTCTCAAATATCAATTGCCAAAGTGCTTTATTTTTAGACCCTACAGGACTCTTGAACACGTCATGAAATGAAATGAAAGTTTATTTCTTTAGGCTTACAAATAAGCACTTAGACAGGTCATATTTTATACTATTCATTATTATCAATTAAAATTGTATTATAGTTCATTTCAATTTTTTGTCCACCAGAGGAAGAAGTGAGAAGAAACCACTAGTATGTTCATAACTTATGTGTCTAGTACATTTGATTTGCTTATCTGTAAGTTGGTAGATTTTGAGTTGGAGCAAAACTCGTTCCAAGCTTTTTTATCTTCTAGAAAATCTGATATTTTGTAATAAGCCTTTTTACAAAGAATATGTTTTACAATTAAAAAAAAAAAAATGTAGTTTTTGCAAATCACTTGGAGTTTTGTTGTCACAAAATTCAAATGACGTAAGTGAAACTAGGAAAAAAAGTAATCACTTAGATTTTTGTTCGCTTCAATCTTTTTAAGGTAAAGAAGCGAACAAGGAACCTTTACCTTGTTAGGTTGTTAGTTTTCGAGTTGGAGCAAAACTCATACCAAGCTTTTTTATCGTCTAGATAAGTCTTAGCTGTATCAACAAGCAGTCAAAGAACGCGATTAGGGCCGTTTCATTTTTTTAGGTAGAAATGCGAAAATAGAGTTTGGTGTCCACCAAGGGCTACTTCGTATCTCCGCGTTAAACTATACAAAATAAATCTATTACAAATACATAAAAATGCTAATAACAGCATATAGCTAGTAATAATATAATTATTATATCACAAAATTCCCATTGAAATTTTTTAATAGTACCAAATTCGATGCGAAATATTTGTATATTCCAGAATTCTGATTTCAACCTTATTCCATGGGAGTAATGTCGACATCGCTGCCACTGCTCAACCCACCCACAGAGTCGCAGCTGACGGTCACGAGTATTCATAATATTAATCCCTAATGTATTTTACGATTTTTCTCTCGGGAGGAAATAATTGACCAAATTTGTACCTGGCTCCCGGACCATTTCATACAACCACCGGTGTATGAAATGGTCCGGGGTGGAAATAAATAACAATAATCAACAAGATTATTGTTATTTATTTCCACCGTTGGTTGAAACACATGTTACACTTGATGTCGTTAAATACTATAAATTTTTACGAAAATAAATAAATGAAATACTTTACCTCCTCAAGCCACATCACAGGGAAGATGATGTCCGGGAAGTTGTGTATGTTGTTGACCCGTATCCCGGGAGCGCGGGAGACTTTCAGGTTCAGTTGGACACGCACCCAGCCTTCCAGGGGGACGCCGATTTTCTGGAGAACAGAGTTTTATACATATTATTTAAACAGAGTTTTATTTTATACTAGCGGCCCGTTTCGGCTTCGTCCGGGTGGTCATCTGTTTCAGGCAATTTTTTAAATTGTTCTCTTTTTTCTCTCCGTAAGAACCATCCTCGTTTTCAAGGAATATTCTAAAAAGAGAATTAGCGAAATCGGTTCAGCTGCTCTCATTTGCGCTTAGCAACACATTCAGCGATACATTTTTATATTATCAGATTATTTTAAAATATACATATAAAAAGAGCTTTATTGTAAACACTACTGTTAACAATATTAATAAAATACTTAAGTTTTCCATTATTTTTGTATAAAAAATTGGAAACCGGATTGACGGAGTTACGTCGTTTCGCTTAGGAGTTCCAATGGCCGGTGCAGCGTCAATCTGAAGACAGGGCGCTATGACGCTCATTGGGGGACGCCTATGTCCAGCATCTCTCTACAATCATTCGCAGGTCGTCATCCCACCTGGTCCCAGGGCGACCTACAACGTCGCGGACTCCACTCAAGAACACGTTTACCCCAGCGGTTATCGGTTCTTCGCGAGATATATCCGGCCCACTGCCACTTCAGCTTGCTAATTCTTACAACTGTCGATAACTTTGGTTCTCTGTCGGATGTATTCGTTGCGAATCCTATCCTTCAGAGAAACTCCGAGCATAGCTCTTTCCATAGCTCGCTGAGCGACTTTGAACTGGTGGACCAGCCCTATCGTGAGTGTCCACGTCTCAGCTCCGTAAGTCATAACGGTTTCATTTTGGTTAGGTTTTCAAGCACTAATAATAAGAATAACGCTGCCCAGCCTAGCTGGATCCCCCTCTTGGCCTCCTCCTCGAAATTTTAAGCCGAAAGAAATAAAAATAATTTGAATTTGAAAAGAGCTTTCGTCTCACTCACCGGTTGTATCATGAAGTAGGTCTCGTGCTTCTCCTTCTCTGGCTTGAGGCCGTGGAACTGTGTGAGCAGCGCCGGGTCCGCCTCGTAGAAGTGAGGGTAGGACAGGTATACTGGCGCGTCTGCAGCAAAAATAATCAATATGTATATAAAAATATACATTAATAATCAATATGTATATAAATAATAAACATTAATAATCAATATGTATATGCCAGGGGTGGCGAGATAAGGAAGAGGCCTATACTCAGCAGTGGGTGTAACCGGCTGAGCATAGGCCTCTCACTTACCTACACATAGTATCTTATGCGACATTGTGTGGGCTATAAGGAAGCAGTGGATCCGACTGGCACAAGACAGCCAGGGTACAGAGATAATGAAGAGGCCTATACTCAGCAGTGGATGTTACCGACTGATTAGACAGATAGATGTATATAAATAATGCTTTACAAATTTTGGATTCCGGATCTGACATTATTTTGCGATCGTTTTATTAGATTGAAAATTTATTCTTATCCAATACAATTATTATTTAATTTTACCAAAACTTATTTAAAAATGACATTGGTTTATAAATTAATTTTATAAATATGAAGTATCAAATCGGTCCAGTAGTTTCCGAGCCTATTCGTTACAAACAAACAAACAAAAAATCAAACCTCTTTATAATATTAGTATAGATATAAGTGAAGTTAACAATCTAACAAGACAGAACCAAAAAATTGTTGTGCCCTGACAGGGTTTTTATGCATTGTGTACCTACTAAGAGACTACACCTAAGAAACTACCTGAATGCATGAAATTACAATAAATCATATGAATACTTACTATACTGGCAGGCTTACTTACTTACGTAATTAGTATTAGAATTAATATCAAGAAATGAGTTAATAAACGTAGTGGTAGGACGCCCTCCGGCCAGGTGGGATGACGACCTGTGAAAGACTGCAGGTAGATGCTGGATGCGGTAAGCTGAAGACAGGGCGCTATGGCGCTCATTGGCGGAGGCCTATGTCCAGCTGGACTAGTATAGGCTGCTGATGAAGCGTTTAAGACGCATGGTTGAGATTTTAAATAAATCTAAATCTACTACATTGTTACACACTTTAAGCCTACTTACTGTACTGGCAGGGGCTAATATTCTGCAGTCCCTTAGGAGGGCATTCCTCGCCCTGGCAATAACACTTGTTGTCCGGGTTCAGGTCTGCGCATTCGAAGGTCTCGCTGGGTGGCGTGTAGAGCCCGGTTTGGATGCCTGCAAGAGTGGAGATTTGTTATCACTACATAGTAAGTATCAAACAAAGTTGCTTCCCGCTGTCTATATGGCTGGTTTTATAGTCACACCGCTGGACGCGCCGCTGGGCAGCGCGCTGTTAACATTTACTGAACGGCGGCGCTGCAGCGCGCGCGCGACTTTGAAACGCAACTACCCCCATACATCTCCGAACGTGCGCGCTCCAACGGCGCTGCCGAAACGCGCAATAAAACCAGCCTATCTGTCGTCCGTGACGACCTCTGTGGTGCAGTGGACCACCCGCTTGTAAGATGTGTTCGAGACCCGTCGCAGGACAAACTTGCATCTTGGATCTATATTTGTATCAGGAATGTTCCAGGTTTTTTTATGTTTTTGCTATTTAGATTTATACTAATATATTATGATCAGTTGTTTCTAGTTCTAATTTGTTGCTAATATCACTACATATAAAACAAAGTCGCTTCCCGCTGTCTGTCTATCCCTATGTATGCTTAGATCTTTAAAACTACGCAACGGATTTTGATGCGGCTTTTTTTAATAGATAGAGTGATTCAAATGTACTAGACACATAAGTTATGAAGAAATCAATAAACTTTTCATTTTCATTTTTCATTTTCATTTTCATTTTCAAGAGCAAGTTTTATAAACATAGATTTCGACGCGGGCGAAGCCGCAGTCCGCTAGTTAATAAATAAATACCTAACAAAAAAATCTTTTACAGGTGGGCCAAGAATTCTTTAACACTTTGAGTGCTGAAATCACACGGTATGTGTTTTCTACAAGTGACTAATATGCGTAAATCCACACTAGCGCAGCGGCTGAGAAAATACAGATCTGTGTGACTCAGCACAGCCGTAATATTTTTCGAACGAAACGCATGTGCGGCGCAACACAACCGCTGTGTAGAGCGGCAGCACGAATTTTTTAGGTTAAAAAAAAGATCGCAGTCCTCGAAAAAAAATCGCAGTCAAAGTGTTAACATTTAAATCTAATACCTCACGCAAACAAATGCCGCGCGGGGCGCGTGGAGGGGTGTTGCTACTAGTTCGTTTCTTAAAAAAGAAATCGCAATGGATCGCTTCACGGGGCTGCTATTTGTGGTATACTATACATAGCATCTAAAAATATAAAAAAATAAAATAGTCGCTGGTCCAAAGTGGTGGCAAACAGCTCAAGATAGAGAGAAGTGGACATCGTTGGAGGAGGCCTTTACCCAACCTGGGGACCCTGCTATCAACCAAACGTAGTGTTATAAATAACGCACTAACAGTACCTAAATCAATGTAGCAGGATCAAATAAAGGCTTTTTTATTTTTTTATTTTATTTTATTATACATACCATCTTTGTATACATCCTTCCGGTATTGTAGCGGCAGGATCCGACAGAGATCCTTGTCGTAGATATGCACCAGGTCCGACTTGGTGACCGCGCGCGGCGGGAAGAACGAACCCTCAGATGCTCTGGGAACAGAAAAATTTTAATCAGTTTATTTATTTATTTGATGTATGTATCTAATCAGAACGGCGGGCGGCCCAGTGGTAGTGGGCCGGCCATATCTCGCGAAGAACCGATAACCGCTGTGGCAAACGTGTTCTTGAGTGAGTGGCGACCGCGACTTAGTAAACGTAGTGTAGGACGCCCTCCGACCAGGTGCGATGACGAGCTGCGAAAGACTGCAGGTAGATGTGAAGCAGTCCACTGCTGGACATAGGCCTCCCCCAATGAGCGCCATAGCGCCCTGTCTTCAGCTTGTTGATAATTAGCAAGCTGAAGTGGCAGTGGGCCGGTCACATCTCGCGAAGAACCGACGGTCGCTGGGGCAAACGTGTTCTTGGGTGGAGACCACGACTCGGCAAACGTAGTGTAGGATGCCCTCCGACCAGGTGGGATGACCAGCTTCGAACGACTGCAGGTAGATGTTGGATGCGGCAAGCTGAAGACGGGGCGCTATGGCGCTCCGTCCGTCAGGCCTATGTCCAGCAGTGTACTAACATAGGCATGTTTACATTCATTCAGATTTGATATATTATTACATTTGTTATCATTAGGTACAGAACATAGATTAAAGTCTGCCCGCAGCTTTGCACGATTTTTAACAGTATAAAATGTCGAATGCTGTAGTCTATGTCCAATGCTGGTTGTCAAAATTTGGCGTGTTTTAAAAAACTATAAGCCGACTTCAAATTCCAAATGAAAATTTGTTTAAAATTTAGTTAAAAAAAAAGAATCAACTTCAACTTCTTCCTAGATGGCTCTGCGTCTTGATTGACGTTTGCCATCGGAATTGGATTAGAAAAATCATGCATTAACCTAAGAGAGAAACTGGTTTTTAAAAGTTATTCTTAGAGAGCAAAAATAAAGAATTATGAAAAGAAGAATGCGATTTAGAGAGGATATATATACTTATGTATACTTTGATACTATATACCAACATCACCGTGATATATACCAATTCAACGTCAAAGTCAATTATCATTTATTTCATTAGGCCTACAAAATAAGCAATAATAAAAGTCATACTTTATACTCTAGGTAAATTATTATCAAAAAAAAATATTTTACTGTTCACTTCAATTTTTTTGTCCACTAGTGGAAGAAGTGAAAAAGAAACCACTAGTACATACATTCATATATCTCTTATGTGTCTAATACATGGTTGTTTTCCTATTTAAGTCTAAATATAATGTCGATAATTAAGTAAAGCTATGCATAACATTGAATTACTTATGTACTATTGTCGGTGCGAAAGTGAGCGACATCTGGCCAAGCATTAACATAAGTAAAAGTAGCCTATGTCCAATGCTGGGCGTCTAATTCATACGTTAATACCATGATTACATCCGACGGAGAACCAAAGTTATCGACATAGCTCTAAGAATTAGCAAGCTGAAGTGGCAGCGGGCCGGCCATATCTCGCGAAGAACCGACGGCCGCTGGGGCAAACGTGTTTTTGAGTGGAGACCGCGACTCGGAACGTAGTGTAGGACGCCCTCCGACCAGGTGGGATGACCAGCTTCGAACGACTGCAGGTAGATGCTGGATGCGTCAAGCTGAAGACAAAACGCTATGGCGTTCATTGGGGGAGTCCTATATCCAGCAGTGGACTGCTATAAGCTAATGATGATGATGACCATGACTACAATTTGACATGACCGCGCAAGCCCTGCCTATGTATACGCAAGCGCCTCGTCAAAGTCCATTTCGAAAGTTGAATATCCCATACCCTCCAGTTTGTCGTTACAACATGATGTACGAGTAGTATATACATAACTTAAGTAAATAGAAAAAATCCTTGGTACTTAACCTTTACACCTTTGTAATGCAATCTTAGACAAATAAGTTGTTCAAATATTGTAATTCTCGGGGGGAAAATGATCTTTTAAGAGACTAGCTTTGACCTTTCATCATCAGCCTATATAGCAGTCCACTGCTGGACATAGGCCTCCCCCAATGAGCGCTATAGCGCCCTGTCTTCAGCTCGTTGATAATTAGCGAGCTGAAGTGGCAGTGGGCCGGTCACATCTCGCGAAGAACCGACGGCCGCTGGGGCAAACGTGTTCTTGGGTGGAGACCACGACTCGGCAAACGTAGTGTAAGACGCCTTCCGGCCAGGTGGGATGACGACCTGCGAAAGACTGCAGGTAGATGCTGGATGCGGCAAGCTTAAGACAGGGCGCTGTGGCGCTCATTGGGGGAGGCCTATGTCCAGCAGTGGACTGCTATAGGCTGATGATGTACACCGATTTTGCGCCACCTAGTACATCCTAGGGGAAGTCCCACCAAGAAGATTCACAATAACGATACAGTCATTAACATTAATTACCTAGTCATGATTCACTATTCCATGACGCGCAGGTCAGAGATGCATGGAAAACAAAGCAATAATAAAAACCCCATGGTCTTTGCGTCATACCACATTGTGCTCTAATGATAATGAGTATAGGAAACTAGCTGACATCGATAACTTCGTATAGAGGTCGGAAAACCATGGACCATGTACGCTGTCGGCGTAATCACAAAAAGCGTGTTATTAATTTAGTATTTTTTATATTTTATGTATGCTAGTTTTAAGGTATATATTACTATGTACCGTAGAATAAGTTAAATAAGATCTGTTACTTTTCTATGGTCTGAAATAAATTATTTTTTATTAATTATTTGTTGCATACATTTTCACATAATATTAGCTTAGGTGTTAATAGCTAAGAGGTAGGAACATGTACCCTGTAAGAGCGCAGCAATTTATTTATAACTAATAACAATTATGATAAGGGGCCTCCGGAGGGACGAATCCTTCATACAAACGTAATACCAAAATTATTTCTAATTCAAGCATATTTCCACTTTAATTGCATTATTTGTATTAAAATAGTATTTATCTAGGTTCCCAAATAGTTTTCAAAATACTTACCTAAAATGAAATAAAAGCCAATCTCATTTTGCACATTTTTATGCGAAAATGGACAAGCTTTCTTGCTATTTGTTTCGTATTAAAAACATCAATATCTCACGTTAGCTTATATTGTCTAGTTACAGAATAACATTACTTTGTATAGAATACAAAAAGTTTTCAGTCATAATTTTTGGTATTACGGAACAAACCAAATTTTGAACGGCTAATATTGCTATCGCACACGCATGTGGCACGGCGCAAGGGTTAAACAGGGACAGCGATATTCGGAGCGATTTTTGCAAGCGAGGGTCGCCGGACCCGGCCCGTGTCATAAAAGATATAATAATAATTAGAATAAGTCGTTGGATTATAAGTTTTAGCCACGTAGCTAAATATTGTCGTACCCTAGCAGGGTGCATGTTGGAAACATTTAAACTTGTAAGATGCCCTGTACAACATGTTCGCAATAAAAATTATTAAATATTGGGTATTTAATATTAAGCACGTATGAAACTATGCTCAGTCATCGTGCTATGCTTGAGTACGTAGTTGAGTACCGCTTCTGCCGTTGAAAATTGTACACACTTGAATTGAACACTGACAAACAAATTAATTTTATATGTAAGTGTATCCAAGATAATACCTACTTTGCATGACATTAGGACAAAATGTTCATCAGATGATTCGATGCAATTATGCAATAGCTTCCGCTCGCTGCTTTGCTCACCTTGTACCTACATACCTTCCTCATGACCACAAATTTGACCACTGCTGGACGTGCTTCCCCCAAATCAGGGTTTTTTTTGTTCTTTTTTCATAATCAAATGATGACTTTGACATTTAGCTGCATCACTTAGAATGACAAATGATTGTATCCATCTTTGGATACAATCGTTATCTATTCATGATTTTTGATTTGTCTTTGTCATTTTGGTTTTTAGCTACCTTCTTTTCTGTTTTTATATGTTAAATGATTTTCTAATTCGTTTTTTCCCCCGTTAGGATAAAGTAGATAAATGTTTATAAATAAATTGATAAATAATCACCACGCTTGGCAAGCGGACTAGTAATCGCAGTAGAGGTGTTAAAAATACGCAGATGGAAGCGGCTGCCATTTATCTGGTAGACCCTTTAGTTGGCTCTTACGACATCCACAGACTGAGTTGGATTGGAGAGATCGCTCTACAGCGATAAGACCTCCAATACTACTGATACTTAATACTTATTTCTAAGTATATTATTGTCTCATCTGTGGAGTAATAGGCCAACTTACTTGATAAGATATAGGCCTTCTTAATAAGATTATTAGGACAACTACCGCCTACTTTATTGCAAGGCCTATCAGCACTCACCGTATATTATTGCAAGCCTATCAGCACTCACCGTATATTATTGCAATGCCTATCAGCACTCACCGTATATTATTGCAATGCCTATCAGCACTCACCGTATATTGTTGCAAGGCCTATCAGCACTTACCATATCTTATTGCAAGGCCTATCAGCACTCACCGTATATTGTTGCAAGGCCTATCAGCACTTACCGTATATTATTGCAAGGCCTATCAGCACTTACATATATTATTGCAAGGCCTATCAGCACTCACCGTATATTGTTGCAAGGCCTATCAGCACTCACCGTATATTATTGCAAGGCCTATCAGCACTCACCGTATATTGTTGCAAGGCCTATCAGCACTTACCATATCTTATTGCAAGGCCTATCAGCACTCACCGTATATTGTTGCAAGGCCTATCAGCACTTACCGTATATTATTGCAAGGCCTATCATCACTCATCGTATATTATTGCAAGGCCTATCAGGACTTTCGGTAAGTATATTATAGCAAGGCCTATCAGCACTTACCGTATAGTATTGCGAGGCCTATCAGCACTCACCGTATATTATTGCAAGGCCTATCCCTCCAGTGCGGTAGGCGGTCAAGTCCGTTCACTTTGTCGAGGTACCCGAAGCGATCCATGCCTTGTTGTCCTGTGTATATGGTCGATACTTCATCTAGTGTTCCGTTACGCTAGAAAAAGTAAAAAATAGAGTGTAAAGACAGTTAAGAGAAGTATCGAAAATGTTAGAGAAGGTAAGAATAAGATATAATAAGTATGTAAAATGTATATACTGAGATAAATTCAAGAGCAACAAAGTTAAAATTTTACAATTAAAAAAAACAAGAGAAATGTAAAGAAGAGTTGAGGATTTTTTTTAACATAAATGTTGTGAATAGTTATAGAATTGTAGGTTCTTGAAATATAGAGAAAAGTTATGTATACAGAAATGTTGGGAAAAATTAGACAAGTGTAGAAAAAGCTAAGGAAATGGATAGAGATATACCTATTTCGTTATTTAATAAGTAAAACATTTTACAGCCTGAATGAATATTTTGACGCAGTTTAGTTATTTTAGTTACTATGTAAATGTTAAACATAGAGACGTGTTTGATTTTCAAAATGAAAAACGCATTATTTTCAATTCTTAATTTTTTTTATTTTTGGATTATGTACTATTATTATTATTGATTTTTGCTCTATTTCAAAAATATGTAGGTACTTTTGTACTCCTAATGGCAGATCACAGTGCTCTTAATTTTATGTTTAATTTTAAGTCTGAACATCCCTGTAATACACAGGTATTACAGGGATGTTCAGACTTAAAATTTAATTTAATTTAATTTCTCTTTATTTTAAGTCTTAAAACAAAGGTATTTCAGACTTAAAATTAAGAGCACTGTGATCTGCCATTAGGCGTACAAAAGTTACCTACATATTTTGGAAATAGAGCAAAAATCAATAATAATAATAGTACATAATCCAAAAATAAAAAAATTAAGAATTGATATTTGTGATACACATCACAAATAAATAAATGAACTATAACATACGGCTAATAGTAGGCCCATCTGGCTATTTGGCCGCTTTCCCTTCGGGTAGAAAATGTGCGCCAGAGACACTAGCGGATCGTTGTACCTGAAACACATTGATTTACTTTTAGACAATTAAAAATAAGTATTTATACACAATATGGGTTGGTATTGGACATAAACACTAAACGTGCAATAATTTTTACGTGACCTGAAAAAGGACAATTATTTTTTGTAAATTGTCTTTTTTGGAACCACTTGTAATTCGGAGGAGGGCGTTGTCCTCTGCGACCTACTCTTCGACACAGTTTTTACCACTTTGACTGCGGTTTTTTTTCGACGACTGCGATCTTTTTTTTAACCTAAAAAATTCGTGCTGCCGCTCTACACAGCAGCGGTTGTGTTGCGCCGCACATGCGTTTCGTTCGAAAAACATTACGGCTGTGCTGAGTCACTCAGATCTGTATTTTCTCAGCCGCTGCGCTAGTGTGGATTTACGCATATTAGTCACTTGTAGAAAACACATACGGTGTGATTTCAGCAATCAAAGTGTTAAACTTCTGCAGATGACATAGTTTTCATTCTTAACTTTAAGTAAGCATTGCTTTTGTTCCATAATAAACGTTTGTCATTCCTAATTAAAATTATTATTATATTATAATTTTAATTAGGAATGCAGCTAATGCAGCTAAAGTCGCTTATTACTATAAAGCAAGATCAGACTTAGCACGATATGACCATGCATAAAACTGTTAGGTATGTTATTAAATATTTTTTATCTTATACGCGACCAGAACACGTAATTATGTATATGTGTACCTACTACTAGAAGTATAACGGGTATACCGCGTTAATTTGCCTAATTTCTCCGACGTTTCTACAGAGGTTTTTGAATGACAAATTGACATTATGATAAGAATAAATAAATATATAAAACTGACATTATGATAAGGCAAATAAATTTTAATTTAAAACTAGATACATAAAGTCTCTGATAATGTTAGAGGAATAAGTACAATAAATAAAAAATTAAAAAAGGCAAATTAAATATAATCATTACTAAAATTACTAGACAAGAAGGTACTACTTACCTTAGTACCTACATATTTATATTTTACTAAAAACAACCTCGGTCTGCCTTCCACTTGTTGTTCGCGCCCAATAGGGTTCACATTGTGATACTAATCTATACATAAGAACCTACTAATTAAGCCAATGTCATGACAACCTTTTGAAACTATAAAAAAGGAGCATGAAATATCTCGTTATAAGTAAATTTTCTGTTAAAAACCATGATGGTTTCAAAAGTTTTAAGATATAGATATTTGTTCCGGGTGTTCTGGTAGTTTTCTATGTATAATAAAAAATATCTATATATGTAATTATATTGTATTATGTATATCAGCTATCTAGTACCCATAACACAAGCTCTGCTTACCATGGGGCTAGATAATTCTGTGTGAATTGTCCAGCATTATTTATATTTATTTATTTATAGGCCTTCTTGATAAGATTAGTAGGACAACTAGTGCCTATATGCACGACCTATCAACATTCACCGTATAGTTTCAAAAGGTTTTTATGTCCTTACCCAAACACAAGTTCCTCAGCCGTGACGTCGACGAAGGGTTTGGCTCTGTCCTTGTAAGTCAACGCCAGCCCCGATACCAGCATGTTGAACAACCAGCCCGCCATGTTGGGGGAGAATGAGGTTACTGTCTGGAAACAAAAAGGTTTTAAACAAATAAAAGAGAATAGTTTCAAAAAGGTTTTATACAAAAGAAAAGAGAATAGTTTCAAAAAGGTTTTATACAAAAGAAAAGAGAATAGTTTCAAAAAGGTTTTATACAAAAGAAAAGAGAATAGTTTCAAAAAGGTTTTATACAAAAGAAAATAGAATAGTTTCAAAAAGGTTTTTATACAAAAGAAAATATAATAGTTTTAAAAAGGTTTTATACAAAAGAAAAGAGAATCGTTTCAAAAAGGTTTTAATACAAAAGAAAATAGAATCGTTTCAAAAAGGTTTTATACAAAAGAAAAGATAACAGTTTCAAAAAGGTTTTTATACAAAAGAAAAGAGAATAGTTTTAAAAAGGTTTTATACAAAAGAAAAGATAATAGTTTCAAAAAGGTTTTATACAAAAGAAAATAGAATAGTTATCTATCCACGTCTCAGCTCCGTAGATCATCCAGATAGATATACAATAGTTTTATAGCGCATTTAAAATCAAAACAAACAAGATCCTACTAATATTATAAACGCGAAAGTTTGTAAGTATGGATGGATGGATGCATGTTTGTTACTCTTTCACGTAAAAACTACTGAATGGATTTTAATGAAACTTTACAATAATATAGCTTATACATCAGAATAACACATAGGCTACAATTTATAAACATATATTGTATATTATCCAAAATATCTATCACCACGCGGGTGAAACAATGTATGTGTATGCAATAAATTAATATGAAACCGCAGGGGCCTCCGGAGGGACGAATTCTTCATACAAACGTAATACAAAAATGATTTCCAATTCAAGCATATTTCCACTATAATATTGTATTATTTGTATTTGAATAGTATTTATCTAGGTTCCTAAATAGATATTTTTTCAAAATACTTACCTAAAATTAAATGAAAGACAATTGCA